>OV050030.1:420913239-422217405 GCA_920105625.2 Clusia tigrina
TGCGATGTTCATTACTCCCGATTTGTGTTGGCTCGTGAGGTAACTCTTTTCTGTCTACTCCATTTGCAATTGTTTTGCATGCATTGAATTAATTTTCCCCATTTTCATAAATGGGAAATCAATTTGAGTCTTATTAAAAGTATTTTTCTTTAATTTATTTCCTTTTAACAATTTTATAATCAATTATTTCCGTATGTCTTGCAAAACATGTGTGAATTAATTTTAATTTGGCATGCTGCATTCAAAGAAGGTCTTTCAACTACACATGAGGCCGGCCAACGGTCCAACTGAACATTGATCAAGTTTGCTCATATTGAACACTTATATGAGTCTATGAATTGAGTTAACTATTGGTCAAGCAGAAGTGCACACTTCAAAATGGAAGCTCTAAGCTAGTGCCTGAGATTCGTATGACCAGATGCTTTGGATCCTTTTGGAACCTTTCAACTTTCGTATTTGGATATACAAGGAGAATCACCGTAAAACCAGACGTTGAAAGCTGCTCACAAATGTGTATTGATATTGATAGGGGTAGAAATGTCATTGGTAAAATTGAGTGACGTCTTATAGAGTAAAAAAGTCAGTGAAGTCTAATGGAGTAACAAAAGTTCTATGTTTGAGGCCTCTCTACATATAAATCAGTTCAAGTAAAAACACTTCCATATGTAATCCTCATAGGAAGGAATGGAAATGAAAGAATCACACTAACTGCTCTCCAAATTGGAGGGAAGAGTTGTCAGTTCTGCAACGTGTATTTGCACATACTCCGCATACACCCTAAAAAGATAATTTTAGAGTATTCCAGTTATAGTTGAAGGCCATCAAAGCTGTTGTATCAACAGTCAGACACAGTAGCATCTACAATCGACATATCCACGCACCCTTTGGTAAGCGGCAATTAGGACCTCGTGCTCTCTTAAATATGAATATCAAAGATCGTAATATAGCGCTGAAAAGATCTTTGTTTCTCTCTCTCTCTCTCTCTGAATGGAGTACAGTCTACAGTTCCCAGTTTAAGTGCCATCCAAGTTACAAAAAGGAGAGAGCGCCAAAAAACCCAGAGAGAGCCAGAAAAAACCGAGAGAAAACAAAAAAACCAAAAAAGAACGAACAGAACCGAGAGAGAACGATAAAACCTAGAGAGAACAAAAAAAAAACGAGAGAGAGCCACAAAAAAAAACGAGAGAGAGCGAAAGAAACCAAGAGAGAACCAACAGTACCGACAGAGAGCGATGATACCTAGAGAGAGCCACAAAAAACCGAGAGAGAGTCACAAAAAAAAACGAGAGAGAGCGAAAGAAACCAAGAGAGAGCCAGAAAAAAGCCAAAAAAAAACCGAAA
Source organism: Clusia tigrina (assembly GCA_920105625.2). NCBI lineage: Eukaryota > Metazoa > Arthropoda > Insecta > Diptera > Clusiidae > Clusia > Clusia tigrina. The sequence continues at coordinate 420,914,581 of OV050030.1, forward strand.
GAGAGGGCCAAAAAAAAACAGAAGGATGAAAAAACCGAGAGAGAGCAAAAAACACGTAGAGAGAGCCAAACAAAATCTGAGAGAGCCAAAATAGAACCAAAAAAAACGGAGAGAACGAAAAAACCGGGAGAGAGCCAAGGAAACTGAGAGAGAGCCAAAGAAACTGAGATAGAGCAAAAAAAACCGAGAGCGAGCCACAAAAAAAACGATAGAGAGCGAAAGAAACCAATAGAGAACCAAAAACAACCGAAAGAGAGGGCCAAAAAACGGAAGGATGAAAAAACCGAGAGAGAGCAAAAAAAACCTAGAGCAAGCCAAAAAAATCCGAGAGAGCAAAAAAAGCCCAGAGAGAAAAAAACGGAGAGAGAGCGAAAAAACCGAGATAGCCAAAAAAGCTGAGAGTGAGCCAAAAAACCAGGGCAGATGATGTCTCCTTATAACGCTCAACCTCCGTCGTGTGAGCCGAATTCTATACTTTAGGTGTCCTAGTGAACAGCCACAATTATACATTCAATGAGTCGGTCATTAGTAATGGCAACAACAATTCTGTGTCTGCTGTTCACATGGGAAAGGCAGTCCAACAAATCTGATCTAGGTTGAGCTGGCCTGGGGTCGCACCAGTAGTCTAGGGATAGTTTTTGTTTGCTGAAGAGTTGTCAATGGGTTCTTGGTAAAAAACTTATGTAAATTAGTTTTGTAGGAGCTGAAGATACTAGGAGGAATCAAGCCTGATTTGGTTGGCTCGGCACTTTGACGGAAAGGAATAGTATATCTCGAAGAGAAATGGGTAACCTTATACCAAAGAGTATACATACATAGAGATTGATCCCTTCAAAATTTTGTGTAATGGAAGTGATGGCGATTTCACAAAAATCAGTGAGTGGCAAGGGGAAGAGAGATGCAATGAGTGTATTTATTTTCGGGTGGGTTTACTAGAAAAAACCTCGAACAAAATTATTGCAACAATAACTTCGTTCGTCATGCGAGCTCTATATATGTATAATCTTTGCTTATATATTATACAATTATGGGCCCAAGAAGAGAAGTGGCTCAAAATAACTGCTGCGATACTGGGTGTGGGAACATTGTTATGTCAGCAGACAGCTTCTTAAATTTGACACGGTTTATATTAAGCTTAAAATGCTTCCAATGATAGGAATTTGGAGCTGTGAAGTCAATTAGGTTCTTTAGAATCAATTCTAACTACCCCTTAGCCTGAGGTTTATTCGTCATTCTGCAATTTTCCTCACTGTCTATGCTTCAACAGCAGCCTACTAGTAATGAACTAAACCAAAACTGCCTAATTACGGGTATACCGCCCCTTGATTCTGCGTAATGATCACCTTCTCTTTATTGATTACTTAGTTTGAATATTTTCCTTCATACTTCTAAAAATTGTCACCTTGTCTTACTTTGGCCGATAATTTATTAGCAATAAAGTGTGCTTAATTTTAAATAAAAAAATTCAACCTTCGCACTAATGTGAACTGCACTCAAACTACCAATTGCAGCGAAACTATTGCAAAATTGTCACGTTCTTCGTTCTGATTTCTCTGCGTTGCACGCATTTAGCAACTAATTTGCCAAAAATGCTAAATTACTGGTTGTAGTTTTGAAATTGTTCATAAGTTCTGCTGCGTCTGTGCGGCCTGACAGAGTTGTGACAAGTTGCTACTTAAACGCATTCGAAAGCCACTCGCGTTGCACTGCCATCGGTTGACACGGTTTTCTTGGCTTGACTTGCCAGTGCCACTGCTTTGGCCACAGTCGAGTCTTACGAAGTCCGTCAAGAACGAAAAATAAGCACATTAAATGCAGTTACGTTTCAAATTGCGACACGGCAATCAGATTATATGCCTCTGCAGCAGGCTGCTCTGTGTGCTACTTCTTTCGGCTGAAATCGCAAGAACACATCCTACATGGAATTCAGCACTATCGGTCTAAAAGTGAAGTCAACCATTCCAAAATGTTTCACAAGCTGGAAAAAGCGGTCTTGTAGTGAACTTTCGTGGCATTACAAAGTAATCCCTGGGATGAAAGTAAAAAGCAATAAATTCTCCATGACATAAATTTACATAAAAAATCCTCAAAATACATTATTAATTAATTAAAGTAATAATTATAAATAGTAATAATTAAACTAGCAATGAAAAAAATTCCAATAAAAGAGTCCTGTGGGCAATATTTTATAGGAACATTTCGAGTATATGTTAATTATTCTTTTGGGTGAATCTGATTTCTCTGTTTCTGGATTTTAAGGATTTTTTCATAATGAATTTGAGAATAATTTTATAATGAAGTTGAACATTATTTCATAATGAAGATGAGAATAATTTTATAATGAAATTGAGCTTTATTTCATAATGAAATTGAGCATTATTTCATAATGAAGCTGAGAATAAATTTATAATGAAATTGAGGATTAATTTATAATGAAATTGAGGATTAATTTATAATGAAATTGAGGATTATTTCATAATGAAATTGAGCATTATTTCATAATGAAGTTGGGGATTATTTCATAATGAAGCTAACCATTATTTCATAATGAAGCTGAGAATAAATTTATAATGAAATTGAGGATTATTTCATAATGTAATTGAAGAAAATTTCATAATGAAATTGAGAATAAGTTTATAATGAAATTGAGAATTATTTCATAATGAAATTGAGCATTATTTCATAATGAAGTTGGGGATTATTTCATAATGAAGTTAACCATTATTTCATAATGAAGCTGAGAATAAATTTATAATGAAATTGAGGATTAATTTATAATGAAATTGAGGATTATTTCATAATGAATTTGAGAATTATTCCAAAATGAAGTTGGGGATTATTTCATAATGAAGTTAATCATTATTTCATAATGAAGCTGAGAATATATTTATAATGAAATTGAGGATTATTTCATAATGTAATTGAAGAAAATTTCATAATGAAATTGAGAATAAGTTTATAATGAAATTGAGAATTATTTCATAATGAAATTGAGCATTATTTCATAATGAAGTTGGGGATTATTTCATAATGAAGTTAACCATTATTTCATAATGAAGCTGAGAATAAATTTATAATGAAATTGAGGATTAATTTATAATGAAATTGAGGATTATTTCATAATGAATTTGAGAATTATTCCATAATGAAGTTGGGGATTATTTCATAATGAAGTTAATCATTATTTCATAATGAAGCTGAGAATATATTTATAATGAAATTGAGGATTAATTTATAATGAAATTGAGGATTATTTCATAATGAAATTGAAGAAAATTTCATAATGAAATTGAGAATAAGTTTATAATGAAATTGAGAATTATTTCATAATGAAGTTGAGGATTATTTCATAATGAAGTTGAGGATTATTTCATAATGAAACTGAGCATTATTTCATAATGAAGTTGAGCATTATTTCATAATGAATTTGAGGATTATTTTATAATGAAATTCAGCATTATTTCATAATGAAATTGAAGAAAATTTCATAACGAAATTGAGAATAAGTTTATAATGAAATTGAGAATTATTTCATAATGAATTTGAGAATTATTCCATAATGAAGTTGGGGATAATTTCATAATGAAGTTAAGCATTATTTCATAATGAAGCTGAGAATAAATTTATAATGAAATTGAGGATTAATTTAAAATGAAATTGAGGATTATTTCATAATGAAATTGAGCATTATTTCATAATGAAGTTGAGCATTATTTCATAATGAAATTGAGCATTATTTCATAATGAAGTTGGGGATTATTTCATAATGAAGCTAACCATTATTTCATAATGAAGCTGAGAATAAATTTATAATGAAATTGAGGATTAATTTATAATGAAATTGAGGATTATTTCATAATGAATTTGAGAATTATTCCATAATGAAGTTGACGATTATTTCATAATGAAGTTGAGCATTATTTCATTATGAAGTTGAGAAACAAATCTATAATGAAATTAAGGATTATTTCATAATGAAATTGAGACTTATTTCATAATGAAATTAAATTTGCTTTCTGGCTTATTTCTCCGTACTATTTCGCCACTCCATTTTCTTGTTTTTTTACTGATTGCGAATATGATTTTATTGTTATTTTCCCATTGCGGTATTTTCTTAAAAAAGTTTTAGTTGAGCCTCTTTTAAAGCCGACCTTTTTCATAAGAGTTATTGTTATAGCGCCGCATTGTATGCTCCTTCCTGAAAAGCGTTCGCTACGACACTTCAATGCACACTTCCTCTTCCTCTCCTACCACTAATTTACCATATCATTGAAATGCAAATGTATGCAACACAAACAGCAACAAACGCCACAGCAACTCGGCCGACACCACCACCACTCCTGCCACACATGAGTATCCCATTTGGTACACCAACTCGCTGCCATTTGAAGCTTAATTGCACCGAAACAGTTGCGCCTGCGCCTGCGCTGCAGCCCGCAACACACAAAAGCGTCTGACAAACAATAAATCAATATTGCAGTTGCTCGCTTTTGTTGTTGTTCTGTTCTGTTGTGTTGTGTTGCAACTTAGAATGACAATTTGCAGCCGTATGGAACGAGAGCGCAGCTGCTGCTGCTGCTGCTGTTGCCGAAACCAATTCTTTGGTTACCTTCCTTTTTGTTGTTGGCGAAAATTCTTAAACTTATTCCAAGCAAAGTTTTCCGTAGTTAGAAAAAAGGAGTGCATGCAACATGCTGCTGCCAAATGTTGTTGCTTCAATACTGCCGCTGCTGCTGCTGCTGCTGTGTTTGTGGACAGTAATTACAAACACGTGTTGCATGTTCTTCGTCCAGCCCGCCAGTACGTTGCAGTTTCCTTCTTTTTCCTTTTTTCTGTTAAATTTTGTTCTCTTTTTCGTTTTTGTGCTTTTGTGGTCATGTCAAATTTTGTTTGAACACTTGCGCCCCCACATGTTGCTGTGTTGCTGTTGTTAATTTGCTGCACAATGTCAGCGCTCAGTTGCGGCCTGTTGGGCCGTTGCTGGGGGGTGAGCTCGCTTCAAACGTCTGCGTGCGTGCCGCTGTTGGCACATGCGGCGTTGCACTCGTATGCAAATTAATTGCCGCTTAATTTTTGCCGCTTGTGCCCCAATGACTTGGAAGTGATCAGTGGTCAGAATGCGGTGCTTGATTTCTTTCGATTTGAGTGCGCAATTTGAAGACTTCGAGGGATTTCCAGCACAAAAGAATTTATATGAAATCAATGCAGTTTCTATGAACAAATGTTTTTGTGAAATATTTTCATTTATTAAATAATTTTATGTTTCTTTAACTACTTACTGCAAAATATAAATTTAGTGAAATCATATTATTAACTTATTCCATCTTTCTTCTTTTCAGATTCATCATTGATTGAAGACGAGTTCAGTTCATAGAAAGGTGAGTTATTGAAATCTATGCTTCAAGAGCCCTGCGTGAGTTAAGTCCAGTTGTGATTTGAACAATTTAAACGCTGACTTACTTATTTTGTTTATTATTCTTATTATTAATGTTTGGTTAGTTTAAGGAAATCACTTCAGTAGAGCACACAATTTGTATACTTCCGCCAAATTTAGCCCATTGTGATATTTGTGGTGCTCTGTTCTATTTGCTCAATGCTTTCCTTTGTTGTGCCTCCGTTAAAGATGAAATTTCTCTCAATAGGAACGCTACTTCTGCAATCACGAACCAAGTTTCCGTTATGCTACTTCATTAAAATTTTCCATTTCTATTCTGAAATTTGACCATACTTTGTTCACCCATCTCCACAATTCGACACATGATTCTTTCCTCCGAATTTTTCCCACCAGTTTTCAAATCTGTGAAAGTGCTCCGCGGACTAAAATTTCCATTCTTATTGTCCGCATCTTAACAAGAACCTGCAATTAACGCCCTGTACTGTGTGGGTCACTATTAAGAAACCCATAAAAAGAATTTGTAACAAATTGCAAATCACACGCATGAAATTCCTTCAAATTTGTTTGTAGCAGAGGAGAGGCAACCTTCCCGCACAATTGTTGTATGTGTTTTGTTTACTTGTTTCGTGTAATAGCGGTGTAGGTGTTAATAAGAAAATGAGCTCGCCGAATTAAGGTATTAAGGTCAGAAATAATTGAGCCGCGGGAGAGGGCGGCCGACAAAGTGGCGGAACAACCGTGCAAGAAAAGAGAAAGTGTGACTTGTAACTTGGCAATACATTATTATTAATCATAAATTTATGCGTAGAGAAAAAGTAAACAATTTTAAATAGCATGAAAATGGAAACTTGTTAAAATATGAAAAATGCTCTTAATGTGGGGGGAATGAGTTAAAATTTGAAGACTACACTAAAGGGGGAATGAGTTAAAATTTTGTAGAATACACTGAAGGGGGAATGAGTTGAATTAAGTAAGAAGAAGTGCCTATAATTGGGGTCTAGTTTAAATATACGATTACTTGCAGGTAGAAACAAGTCAGTTTTCAATATACTACAGAACGGTGGGAACAAGTTTCAAATACTTTTACTAGTTGTAATTGGGGCTACTTTTAGAGGCTTTTTTATTATTATTATCTGTTCAGTCTGTTCGGTTATCTCCATTTGTGGGTAATTCTGTCATTTGGTATAATTCGTTTCATCCCTCATTATACCACTGCTCTTGTAGCGAACATCATTGATTTAGCTCTTGTTTCCCTCTAACTGTCTAGTCCTTTATATCAACAGAAGCATCAGAGTCAGCAACAAAATTATTTACATTTTGGTAGAAACTAGATCCGCACCTTTTACTCTCCGAGTCCAAGTAAAAGAAGGAGATGTAGAAATCCCCTTTTTTGACCTGAATCATGAGCCCTATGAATCAAAAGAGAAAACTTCTTGCTTGATATATTATTCCCAGAATTAACTGAGTGGCAGGTTTGTCGGGTCTTTTGGCTGTTTGATATCAGTGCCTACCATGGTAACATGATAATGGAATATTTTCTAAGACATCGAACTGCATATTAAAGAAGTTATTCACTAACCTAGGAAAATAAGCAAGAAGCTGTTTTTGTATTTTATCCACCGGTGAAGCGGACGAAAAGTTCATTACCAGCTTAGAGGGGAGTTTCTTCACAGTAACCGATATCACAAGCTACGCTCATATTATATTCCAACCTTCATTAGGATAGTGAAACGACGTTTGTCGCAAAAGGATTTGCGTATAATTTTTGCTCTATGTAGCGAGGGAGGGTTCATATAAAAACTGCTGTTTTCGTCTAACTAAATGACTTGTTAAATATCCTTAACACCACTTTATTTACTGGAAAGTTTTTAAGATCATACAAAGTATCCACTCTAGTTTATTTAAAAGGTTTAAATACGATGGCATTCAACGGTAAACACATCTCTACATCGAAATAGATACCACAACAATTTGACACAGTTATAAAGAAGAGAATAGAAGAGAATCCTAATTTCATAATTTTTGTATTTGTTTTGTGAAGATGAAATTCGTCCAATGACAAATTTTACCACACAAAATCTTCGTTGTTTAAAATATAAAATAAATCAAAGAAGGCGAATCAGATTTTGATTCGTTTGTTTCTTCTTTTTGTATGAAACCAATTCTCAATCACGTTAAACTTTCAGTAGGTTAAATAGTGATTAAGAATCTTTCAGAGTGTGGAGTAACAAGCGTTCAAAGTAGCAATAACAATCGAAACATCAAGCGGAGAACAATAGCAAGCAACAATAGCGGTTGAAATCTTAAGAAGGACAACGAAATAGGATCAATCAAGTCCACAGGAGACTCAGCCTTAAATAGTCTCACTGGGACACGCTCACTCCACGACAAGGAGAACAACTAAATAGGATCAACCAAGTCCACGGGAGACTCAGCCTTAAATAGTCTCACAGGGACACGCTCACTCCACGGCGAGAAGAACAACGAAATAGGATCAAACAAGTCCACGGGAGACTCAGCCTTAAATAGTCTCACAGGGACACGCTCACTCCACGGCGAGAAGAACAACGAAATAATATCAGCCAAGGCCACAGGAGACTCAGCCTTAAATAGTCTCACTGGGACACGCTCACTCTACGGCAAGAAGAACAACGAAATAGGATCAACCAAGTCCGCCGGAGACTCAGCCTTAAATAGTCTCACAGGGACACGCTCACTCCACGGCAAGAAGGACTTATTTCTGTTGACGAACCCCGGACACAGCTGACCTTTACCCCGGCTCTGAAAAGTTCGCTACAGTTTCTAGGAATAATTGTACGGTTATCTACCGGGCACTTCTTGGAAACGTTTCCTTCAAATCGTAGACTATGCCTAAAATCCATTGAAGTCATTCATAGTGATTTCTGGAAGACATTTGAAGGCCTTCGCCATAAATTTCAATCTTTCATTAAATTGGAAGCTGTGGGGATTCACTCGTAACTATTTAATTCGCTAGCAACCCCTTCTCGTACTAATTAAACAATGATATTCTTTCTGTTCCTTAAAAATCAAATTTTAATTTAAAAAAAAAGTTCGTTTCTTAAGTCTTTCGTTTTGCTAGCCTCGTATTTCTCTGCATTGCAAATAAACAAACCCAAATTATCTGCAATGATGTAATACAGTCGCCTTAAATGAGCGAAATTAAATCAATTTTAAATGCAGCACTTACCTTTTCACATCATAAACAATTTTGCTTACCATTTGCTACAAATTACCATGCAAAAGGAAATCACTGATAAAATGTGGTGTGGTGCGCTAGCGAAGAAATGTGCTGCCAATGCTAAAGCACATAATCATTAAGCTAACAACATGTTTAGAATTTTTCCACGCAAACACAGTTGCTTCTAAGTATTTTTCTAACAGCAACTGCAGCAACAACAACTTCACACAACAACAACAACAACAACAACAACAACAATATGCAACAGCTGTTAATGCGAGCTAACATGTCTGCATGGAAATGGTAAAGACATGATGTGTCTATGGCCGTGTCTGTGACTATGTCTATGGCTGTGGCTGTGGCTGCCGTTTTGTGCGCGAGCCTCCGTCTGTGCCTGTGTCGGATTATGGCTTGTTTTCCCTCAGTTTTTTCCTGCGATTTTTTTCTCAAAACATTGGCTCAACACTGCAGGGCACAATACAAGTAAAGGTGGAGAAAAAAAAGAGCGAAGGAAAGCAAAGAAAATAATTTGCATAAATTGATGCGCTGAGAAAATTACCACGACAAAGCCATTCAGTTGCAACAAAAAACAGGCAGCACTAGAACGAGCAACAGCAGCAGCAGCAGCCGCCGCAACATCACTAGCACTGGCACCCAGCACTGGCATAATCAGCAAGAAGACTTGCAGCAGCAGGAACGGCCACGGCACAGACAAGTTAGAACCAATTCATTAAATCGCCTTCAAATTTGATGCTGTTGAAATTGAAACGTCTGCCTCTGCTGAGGACTGCGTCAGCTTAAGTGTACCTACTCGTATGTGTGGCTTAGTGTATGAGAGTGTGTGAGCATGTGTAATAGCCGTGATGGCGGAACTGCCATCATTATCATTAAGTTAACTTGTGCTGCGAGCCATACAAAAGGTTCGCTTCTTGGCAATTTGGTGAAGACTGCTGCTATTACAGTTGTTCTTCTGCCGTGGCTGCTGCTGATGATGCTGCCGCTTCCGCCTTCGCTTGCCATTCTTCTTCGCTTCTCTTATAGCAAACAGTTTTCAATTTGCCAATTGTAGCAGCTGAGTTTATAGCAGTATTAGTACCGTTATGCCAATATATGCGCTGCGTCCCCATCCGAGTTAAATGCTAAAATGTTGCTCCCAGGTTGCTGTTGGAGCTCGCTCGCATACTCTAAACTGCATGGCAGCTTGGAGCACACATTTACTCCAGCCTGGCATTGTCTTACTTCGGCCATTAGAGTGCTTAACATGTGTTCTCGAAATTTGCGACAATTTGCTGTATTAGTCACTTTGCATGTTTTTATGGTCATTGAAATTGGTGCTTGCCTGCATATGCGATACAGTAGCACTTAAATGCCGCATATACCGTCCGCAGCCACGTATTTGCATACAGAAATTACTTCTTAGCGTTGCGCTGAGGGTAAATTGAAATAATTGTCTGCATAATGTCGTGGAAGAATGACCCGCTCTGTTGTAGTTGCTTCTAATAAAAGTCGCAAGCCTATTAAATAATTTTGTATTTTCTTTTTCCTTTTTTGTATTTTGCGGTATTTTATGGCATTGTGTGGAGAGCCTTCTGGAGGGCAGTTGTTGGATGGGTCAGTAAAACGGTGTTGTGCCACTTCGACTTTGTCATTCCATGATTTAGTAACAAGCTAAAAATCTGTGCCGTAGGCAGAAGTATGGGGAAGACTTTAGTTTAGCGGCGTGCAAGAAATCGTAGGATACAGTTATCCACACAAAGAGATGTGCCCACGATGCAGAGCAGTTTATGTTGAGATTTATGAAACTAGTTCGCAGGAAAAGCCTGATCTCATGGGTGTCCCTCCTTCGTTAATCTGGTAGTCTATCATGAAGACTGAGTTTTAAAGGTATATTATTGATGTAGCTCTAATGGCCAAATCTGTTCTGTATGTTCTTCAATTTTCTTCGTCAAGCAGTGGATGGATTGATGTAGTTCTCACAACCAAATCTACTCTGTATGTCCTTCAGTTTTCTTCATCAAGCAGTGGATGGTTTGATGTAGTTCTAACGGCCAAATCTGCTCTGTATATTCTTCTATTTTCTTCGTCAAGCAGTGGATGGATTGATGTAGCTCTCACAGCTAAATCTACTCTGTATGTCCTTCAGTTTTCTTCATCAAGCAGTGGATGGTTTGATGTAGTTCTAACGGCCAAATCTGCTCTGTATGTTCCTCAGTTTTCTTCGTCAAGCATTGGATGGATTGATCTAGCTCTCACAGCCAAATCTACTCTGTATGTTCTTCAATTTTCTTCATCAAGCAGTAGATAGATTGATGTAGCTCTCACAGCCAAATCTACTCTGTATGTTCTTCAGTTTTCTTCATCAAGCAGTGGATGGTTTGATGTAGTTCTAACGGCCAAATCTGCTCTGTATGTTCCTCAGTTTTCTTCGTCAAGCATTGGATGGATTGATGTAGCTCTCACAGCCAAATCTACTCTGTATGTTCTTCAATTTTCTTCATCAAGCAGTAGATAGATTGATGTAGCTCTAATGGCCAAATCTGTTCTGTATGTTCTTCAGTTTTCTTCGTCAAGCAGTGGATGGATTGATGTAGCTCTCACAGCCAAATCTACTCTGTATGTTCTTCAGTTTTCTTCGTCAAGCAGTGGATGGATTGATGTAGCTCTCACAGCCAAATCTACTCTGTATGTTCTTCAGTTTTCTTCGTCAAGCAATGGATGGATTGATGTAGCTCTCACAGCCAAATCTACTCTGTATGTTCTTCAGTTTTCTTCATCAAGCAATGGTTTCTAATTGTCCTAGTTGAAGTTTGATTTATATTGCTATAGTTTCAATGATAAAATCTACTCTTTCGGGTCGTTAGTTGCTGATTTTCACCAGTTTGATAATGAGGACTGACATTTTGAATAAAATATCAATATATGTAGTTGTTTCCTCAATAATGCATTACATTATTTCATACTTATATACGCTTTAATATCTGATGCCAAAATATTGGAGTTGTGGTATTTTAAATTCTTATAGAAAAATTTTAATGAGCCCACAATTTTTTAATTACAATGTGATCCTTAAATGTACTCGTATATTTGATCGCCTCTTTTTATTGATTGTACAAGTTAATCTCCTTCGAAACTGTCTAAAAAATTCGTATTGATATTTCCACTTGCTTCAACGATTCTTTGCTTATTTAACCCAATTCTTACAATTTATTCCATTGTGGATTTCATTGTGATACAAAGTAAACTCAAATTAGTTTGCATTTGAAATTTGGTTCTATTCCCATGCGAAGAATATTTGATTCACCAAAAAAGTTGCGTATAAATAAATTTGTTCTTCAGCCCACAACATAAATTTGGCGAATCAAACCCACCCGTTGAATATATGCAAAACTTTGATTAACATTTAACTCTAAAAAGATACACCGAAATGACAAGATAAATGAAGAAGAGGGGGCAAACTTTGCATATCACGCCTGAATTATTTTGCATAAATACGCCGCTGAAAATTCGCATGAACACAACCAGCAAAATGAAACAAGCAGACGCACCCATGTAAACCTCAGTGATGATGTTCATTAATACTGTGGAGTCACTCAGGACTTCATATAAACTCATTTCACCATCGTTGTTTTCACAGCACCCATCTCCCTCCACAACTTCAGAGTCCATATTACGTGACTCTGATTGATTGCGCTCTTGAAAGTGTGGTAAAAACTTGGAAAATTCCAAAGCATGTGAAACAATGCAGCAATGAATGAAGTCCAGCTGTTTATTGAGGATGTGTTGATTACCTTCTGGCGGGTAACAAGAAAGGGAAAACGGAAGATCAGCACACTCCGTTGAGATCCATCACTTTCCGTATGTTCGGCTGATTTTGCATCTTCGGTGATCATCAGTTACAAATTTGCTTTCTCTCTAGTCTCATTGATGTGTGATTATATGGAACTGTTCGCGATATTATTTGAAAAATTCGTGGCAATGGATGAATGTGCAAAATGACTGAAAAATGGGAGCAAATAAAAGAAACAGTTTTCGACGAATCTTCTCTTTCTAAAACTTTGTTTACTACTTCGGAAGGAATTCGTACTGAACTATACTTCTAGAGTCAGAGAAAACAGCCAATATCCCTTTCATTACCGAGCCATATCTCATAATGAGTAGAGTGGAAGTGATCAAACATAAATGTCAAAGCAACAGTGGTGTAGTTCTTTGGTTCCAGACCTTTGGAGATCATGTGATGGTTCCGAAGCTTGTTAGCTGCTTTGCATGTCAGACTCATGAACCCCCACTTCATCACTAGATATGATGCATTTCTTGAATTTAGTGGTAGAGTTGACTCATACAAGATGTCAGTTAGGTTTGACATATTCAGATCTTGAGCCATTTCTCTTAAGCTTGGATAACGTTTAACCCTCATCTCTCTAGAAGATGGAAAGAAATCTTTAACCAATTCTGTGCTTACTGAAATTCTTTTCCACCACTCATATTTTGGGGTTTTCGGTACAACCGACTTCAGACATTCTTCAACGTATTTACCGCAGACATTCTTCAACGTATTTACGAGCATTTTCGTTGGAAACGCCAGCTTCGCATCAAACTCTTCTTAGTCCTCGAAGTAATGAAGAGGTCACTCTTTTCCTCAGTTCGCAGGGGGGTACTCTTTTACTCAGTTTGCAAATGTGGGTTCTCTCTTCATCAGGGCTGTGGCATTACTCTGCCTAAAACAAACACTAGTATCGTGCACATTTATTTGAACCTGTCAAATACAAAGTTTATTGTTAGAGCTCATATTACAGCGGAATATAAGATCAGCTTCAAGTTGGCTCACTAAACCCATCAAATCCACTACAAGAGAAGCAAGCAAAAAACTTGTATAATTAAGAGTGATATTTTAATTAGCAATCTTTTCAAAATGATGATTTAATTGTGTTGCGATTACTTGGTTAGCTCACTGATAATCGTACTCATGCCCATATTCGTACCTGACACATACCTTGAATACATTAGCGCGTGCACGACATGGAGCTGGCGTCACATCGCTTGAGCATACGAATGCCGCATAAGCCCAGCAGTCCCAGTGGACATGCAGCAGTCCAATATTCAAGCGACTCCACTATATTTATCAACACAACTCCACGCCGGCAGCAGGCGCTAAACGGCATAACTAATTGAGTTAAAATTTATAAATAAATATGCTTGTGGCATGATTTGATGCACAAATATTTGCCACTTTAAACAATCTGGTTTTTTCGTAGTTTGGCCGCCGGAGCAGCTCCGATTATTGTAATGCTTGTTGACAGCGTGTTGAAAGTGCTCCGTGATGAAATAGGGTACGCGTAATGATGGTAGCTCAGACCGTACCAAAGAAAGAATTATTTCAGCTCACGCTTCAATCGTTCTGATTGAATGTGATGTGCTGAAATTCGAGAACATGACAAGTCCTCGCCACGCATTTGCTTTATTGCGGTTGCAGCCGATATTCCATACCAACCCACAAGCGGGCGGACACCAGAATTATTTGGCACTGAAAACCGAATTCGAGAGACCGTGTGCGCAGCAGCCACGAGTCCGTTGCCTGGTGCCTGGCTTGCTGTGTCTTTGGCCTGCCCTCGTTCGCATGCACAAATCGCTAAAGTTTGCCAGGCCGCTGCCAACTGAGTTTGCTGCTTGCTTTGTTACCATTCATTATAAATGGCTGCAACCTACAATTAACGCCTGCGCACACAGCGCAAATGCTTTGCAGCATATTTTTGCCTTCATTAAAATTTATGAACAACCAACAAAATATGCAAACAGCAAAAAATTCTCCTTTTTATTGTTGTGTTTTTATTGTTATTTTATTTTTGAGTTTGTTTTGGGTGCGCACGCAACAATTCTGGTGGCTTAAGTTACCACATCTGCAGCGAACAGAAAATGACAAGTTGGCTCGGCGGTGTGCCCACAAAGAACTCTGCAAATTTTCAAAAGAAATCATGTCAAGAAAAGTAAAATTTGGGTTAAAGCTGAATTTTGTTTCTGCTCGTGCGAGCGTAGCAGCCCAATGACAGCGAAAGTTGTTCAGAGCCGGGCAAAAAATTAAACAATCATCAGAAGGCGAACATTGCGGCTGGCTGTGGAAAAGTGTTTTGTACATCGCAACAGATGACGTGCAGGATGCACGACAAGGCTGAGTTCATCCGCCTGCATGTAGTCGTTTTTTTATTGGTGGCTGTTTTGCTGATTGGAAGCTATCCCAAAGAATGGATTTTGGTACCCTGTTGGGTCGTTTGTTTTAGAGTTTATATAAACCACTTAGATTTCTAGATAAATGAATTTGAGTCTTCTCACAGTAGAACATTCACATAAAATGTGCTCTGGCGTCCCCACAGACCACTCAACTCAAACGACAGACATCAAAACGCAATTTCATTATTAGATATCAAGTTCCAATAACACATACTTCCATGAAGAAGTGACATCTTTAAGAGTTTTGCAATCTAGGTCTAAATGGGATAAACACTTGTGCCTTAGCTTCGGATCTTTAATACTTTTCCAAGGGAACCCCATAATTTTATTAACGTTTCCTTCAGACAATTCTCAAATGGGATCAGGCTATCATTAAGCTTGAATGTAAGCAGACCACTTTCTCCGTGATTTCATACTCCTCAATTCCTGATATCCATTTTTTTATAAAGTTATATCAGGTCTCAGTTCATTCAGAGTTGAATAGATCATTCAGAGGTGGATTATCGGTTCATTCAGAGGTGAATTATCAATTTATGAAACCATGATCACTGATTTTATAGCTTTTAGAACCGCCTGTCTCAAGGTATATTGCAGTTATTTGTCTTTCTACGGCGACAATCTCCTACGTATTTATCAATAACATAGATCTTTATCTGAGAAGGAGGAAGGGTACCCCAAGAGGAGACCTTTTCGAAACCTGAGCAAGCCCATAGACTTCAGCTACAGTTTTGCCAAGTTTAACTTTTGACCCACTCAGAGTAATCTCCTAACTTATGGGTTAAACCTGAGGTCGCCAAAGTGCTCTATATAGACCCCCAGGGGTCTATTTAAGAAAAACGGGGGTCGATCTGAGCCAGGGAATTTTGCGATTTTCGTAAAAAAAATACAAAGTTTACTTTAATTAGCAGAAAATTACTTTTATGGGTGTCGATGGAGATTTCGAAAAATTATATTGGGGTTGATGATCAAAAAAGTTTGGCGACCCAGGTTAAACACTCATAGAATAGGCTTGAAGCTAACGGCTACTCCACTTTAAGTGAGTCGGCTACTTTTAGTGCTGATTGATTAATTAAGGAAGTTGTTAAGTTTTTTATTGTGATTCTTACTTGTAATGAAACTTATATTCTGAGATTTTTAAGAATAGTCCCTCTGTTCCAATGAGAATTGTAAGAGGAAGAGTGCCTACTAGTACACCAAAAGTTTGGACTATTTATTATATGTCAACGATCTGCAGTGAATATTTTTAAAGCACCTAAAAATATGCTACACTTTTCCCAGCAATTACTACTAAATTTATGTGAAAAATTACATGGAAGGATCGCAGCATATTTTCAGGTGCCTCGAAAATAAACATAAGTATACTCACTCACAGGTCTATTGATACCTATAAGCCTGATCAAGTTGCTAAGATTGTCCATTACCCTCCAGGACATTAGTTCACCCGGTTCGAGCTGAATAGGTGTCAATCGGCCTAAGAATAATGTTGATGGATAATTCTGCGGTTCATGTCAAACGGTTTATACAAGGATTTACAATAAAGCCTTTGACAGGTAAATATAATTCTTAGTTTCAACTTAGATTATGGATTTGCTGAGTGTTTTATTCATGATCCTCTTCATTTTACAGCTGATTGATAATTCCCTCAAGAATATATTTCGAAACTGAATTTCTTTCACTTGGTGCCTGGTACTAGAACAGTCTTTGTCCCTTGTCCATTCATCCATCGATCGGTATATATTATGCTGATGGTTCTTTACATTTCTTACGAAATGGTTTCCTCAGGTCAACCGAAGATTGTGATTTAATGTATATAATCTTGAATGTCAAAACCCAAGTTGTGATTCCACCGAAAAAGTTCGTCAATGACCAAATTTTATATAGGAGGAATTTTATAGTCTCTATTGATGCTTTATAGGTCTCATTAATGATTTATTTTCAAGACTGATCTTTTTGCCGTGACTAATCAGCATAGATTTATGTCTTTCTTTATCAGGGCCGATTTCGTTATCAGGGCTGATAGTACAGTGAGTTCTCTGCAAATATGTTTTGACTGTTTCTTTGAGCCAGCCCCTGCGTATTGCTTAGTTGACACCCAATTTGGGATCTGTTAAATGGACACTATCTCTATGCGTAGTGTTCATTATTTCCCAATATATTATCCTGTATTTTTATGAAGAAGGAATATAATAAAATAGTGCATTCATTGTGTATGCCAATGATAGAAATGTTGGAACTGGTTTTCGCCCAAGTTGGGTATGATCATTATAAATATAAAGTGGCTTTCATTTTGGATGTAGTCCTTGTATGAATTTCTTATCATACTTAGTTAGAATCCTTTTCGGGACTACAAGGACAAGAAGAAGTCATTGGGTGCCAAATCAGAACTGTACGGAGGATGAGTCATCAATTCGATGTTTTGACTGCTCAAAAATTCACCTGCTTGACGAGATGAGTGAGAGCTCGCATTGTCATGATGGAAAATGATTCGTCTCTGGCGGTTGGTGCTACGAATTTCTCCGAAGACTTCCGGCAAACAAATGGTCGTGTACCACTCAGAATTGACCGTCCTACGTTGCTCAAGTGGAACAATGGCCAAATGACCCATTCGGCCGAAGAAACAGGCGACCAGTTGCTTCGCTGTGCTTCCTCCACGAACATCTGTTGCTGGACTTAGCTCGTCTTGGAATACCCACACGGTCGATTGTTGTTTTGTTTCCGACTCTTACGCATATATCCATGATTCGTCACCTGTCACGATTTTATACGCGTCTTTTGAAGCACCACGGTCGAACTTTTTAATCATTACCTTACACAAATTGACACGAGCCTTTTTTTGAGCGATTGTCAAGTTATGTGGGATCCAACGCGAACAAATCTTTGTACAGCCAAATGTTCATGCAATATTGAATGTAAGGAAGTGGAAGTAATGCCCAAGGTGTCCTCTATCTCACGATATGTCACATGACGATCTTGCATCATCAGTTCACTCACTGCATCGATGTTTTGTGGCACAACAACCGATTTTGGACGACCTTCACGGAGTTCGTCGGCGACCGAACTACGACCACGATTGAATTCACCATACCAGCGATAGACTGTGGTTTTTTATGGTGCTTTATCGCCATAGAAAGAAGATAGTAGATTGTAGAGATAATCCACGTCGAATGTTGTGAAAAATAATCGAACGAAAACCTTCTCTTGAAATTTCCATTTTTTGGCCAAATAGATTTTCTTAACTCACTGTAAACATAACGAATAGCACTTGTACATCAACACGTTGTGAGTACGTTTATGTTAAAAAATGTCAAACTTTATTATGGTGTTGACAGATTTTAGCTATTGACATTAGTGTTGACAGTTCCCAGAAATATAAATAGCACCCCTCGTATTCTACATACTATATAGGAGTAATGAAATCAATTCCTTGCCATACACAACTATATACGCCGTCTGATATTGGTGGCTTAAAGTACCCGGCTATAAATACCGATTATCCTGTAAATAAAGGACGGTATCAACAATCGCTGAGGTTTGTTTGATTTCAAATCTGGCACAAACTTCTGCAATCGTGTACCACGAATATTCTCTTATACACACTAATATGTTTTCACTGTGCCATGGGCATCTAAACAACGGAATACAGGAGAACCCAGGAAATATACTTGAAGACACCAATTCTTCAAAGATGAATAACTACCCGTGATTTTTACCTTTCTGTTAGTAGAATTTATGGGCCATCACACTATTTTAGCTGGAAGAATTATTGTTCTTCTAGACGTAAATGAATTATATTAGTATCATGGCCAACGGTAGTTTTGAGTGCTTCCAAACCCGTTCCCTGAAGATAACATTTTCATTACTTGTTTTGATTGCTTCCAAGCAATTGCATTGATATTATGAACAACTTGGCGTGTTTCTTTCCGTTTGTTGTGTATTTTTATGTGTGCTGTTTGAGTACATTTCTGAGGTAATGTTGAATTTCATATCATGCTCCTCTGAAGTGAATTTTGTTACGCCGCCCAACCGCAGCCCCAAGTTTGCTAATTGCATTTCAATTGCTCAACCGCAGAAGTGTTTAAGTCTTTTGTTTATTAGAGTAAACGATTTGATTGCTCTGCTCGGCTTGCATGTTGTTTTATACCCCCCCTAAACTAATTAAGTTTTTTGTGGTAACTTTTAATTATATGCACTCGTACGATTAAATTGATCTCCCGATTTGTAATACTCGTATGAATTAAAGGACGGTAAGCAATCTAATTACGAAAAGGAGAAAAAAGTTGAAAGTAATTTTCAATTCAATTACAAACAATTTTGCCTTAAATACTGGTAAAAATATGGAATTTAAGTTCTGTGCCTTCCATACTTGGAGGGATACCTCGGTGCATAAATTAATTTGCAACTGGCTTTCAACAAAAATCAACAAAAATTGCACCACATGCAAATTCTGCTGATGTCTTGATTCGCCACAGCTCCGCTCTGCTCAGTTCCAATCGAATCGGCTCGACTTGGTTCGGTTTGGTTTGGTTTGGCTTGGCTTGGTTTGGCTTGGCTTGGTTTGGCGCGTGTGCCTCATGCAGGCAGCTGGCTGTGATTGAGGCACCTAAGTGCAGTCCGATTATTGCACATTGGCATGCGGCGTATTATTGCCATTTGTTTGCTCAGTTTTCGGCTATTGCGCGAGTGCACTCAAAATGTGCCCGGTTATTAGCTGCAACACTCTTTGTTGCGCGTTGTTGTTGGCAAATTCGGTTGCAGTTTCAGCTATTAAAGCATTTATTGGCGGTTTATTGCATGGGAGCCTCATAGGCAAATTAAGATCCTTATTGGCGCGGTTGATCGGGTGGAATGGCACAATTGCTATTGTTGTGGTTGTGGTTGCGATTGTTTGCCGCTGCTTAATTTGACTAAAATGGGTAGGTTGGCTACTTTTTGACTGATATACTCGTACTCGCAGCCATAAGTGTGGCTTGATTGAGATTGACTATTTCAGTTGTTGTTGTTGTTGTTGTTGTTAGTACTGCCGGCAGGCAATCAACGCGTTCCGTGATAATAATACCTGATCTGACATTAAACGGGTTATATTCATTTACTTCGAATTTGGAAGCGTGGAGAGCTACTCCACTACTGGCAGTTTTTGGATAGGAATCATGTCTGCTCAATTTGCTATGACAGAGTAAATAAGGCACCTTTTGCAGAACTTGATCATGTTCAAAGGAGTTAAGAGGCGAGAGGAGTTGTTATATGCAGTGATAAATTCATAGGCAGTGGAGCTAAACTGGTGGTCTATGGAAATTAGGCTGTATCAATGTCTTTCAGAAAGTGGTTGAAACTTCGATTTTCAAATTGACCCCCGTCAGGACCATGAGTAAATATCACCTTCGTGATAATCTTTACTTATAACGTTCAGCTTTTAAGAGCACTTTCCTAACCCGTTCTGCCTTGAACTTTTACATTTCAGTTCTCTTCAGTTGCTTTCTCCTTGCTTTGACTTTTAATTAAAATTTATTTAAATTAATGAATTGAAACACCAACAAAGTTATTGCTAAAAGCACGCTTTCGAATGCAATTAATGCTCCCCTGATTAATCACAAAGTCTGTGCTCTTGGAACACTTTGCAAATAAACAACAAATATTGGCATCATTCTTGTTGCCAATTAATTAAAGTGCAATTAATTTTGCCAAGCCCGCAAAACCACTTCAGCTGCACACATCGCAGTTGATTAGTTTCGGAATGGCCTTCAATACGACTGTCGCACACCATACTCCATACATAAGATGGTTTACCAAAATCCAATGTAAAAGCAAAATAATACGCTTATAGGGGAGAAAATATCTCGAAATGGGGATCAATGCTAAACGAGAGCAGGCTGCTACTCCGTTTGGATGTATTTTGAAACACTTTCCATACTTAGATTTGTGATATAAATACATATTCGCCGTCTGTATTCTTCTTTTAAAGTGTCTATATATAAGACCTGTTGTGGACCCTACATAATTTTAATTATCTATGAATTTATATTGGAGGCATGTTTACAATGTCTGAAGAAACTACTTATATTGGCTGCATCTATTTTGGTATCCAAATTGTTTCCGTTTTACTACTTTATTGTTCGTCAACAGAATTACTTGTTCCTTGAACGAACAGAACGCTAAATCGAAGGAGCCAGTCATCGTTCAGTATAGATTTTTCCAGCTGTAAGGTTCCGTGATTAGCGTCCTATCGGGACACTGGACTCTAGGCACTCACGGGTGTAGGGTGGCCCCTAACGACCTCTGCAGGAGTTGCATGGACGAGGAGGAGGAAGAATCCATTGCACACCTGTTATGCATGTGTCCAGCTCTGTCCAGAGGCAGGCGCACTTTCCTAAGCGACTACTTTCTGGACTCTTTGGGAGATATCAAATAAAAAGATTAGCTCCATCAACTGCTTCATTGGAAGCTCCAAATGGCTGGACCTATGAAAGGGATGGAACCTGATGTCTCATGCGGTATCACAAAGGGTCAATGTTGGCCTAAGTGCGTCCTTCGGGCGGCCGCCTTATCTACCTACCTATCTAAGTGTAAAGAAGTTTATATATGTATGTGTATATATATACTCGTATATGTATAAGTATATCTATATGTACATGTATATGTATATGTATATGTATATGGGTATGTATATGTATATGGGTATATACATGTATATATATATATGTGTATGTAGTGTATATGTATATATAAGTCTTCTGAATTGAATTCTCTTCTCAAGTTTAATACATTTTGTTTTCAACCATTCATGTAACGTGTGACATAGATCAATAGTAGGGTATCTGACGATTAACCCAAGTCAGTGCTTTTACTGGTTTTTCTTTAATTCAACAGCGACATTGAACGCATTTTCTAGTTTGGCATTTTTCTCCACGCACACTTTTTCACACTCAAAGAAATATTTTAATTTAATTTACTTGTCAGAAAATGTTTGTAAAAAGTGGTACAAAGCGCAACCAGTGTTTTACCTTACACTCGTATACTCGAATGCACTCGTATGTGAGTTTCATTGAATTGCCGCAGAGGTTTAATTGATTGGCTTATAAATTTATGGTAAATACTCATATTATACGCGTATACCTGAAGCTTTAAGTTGATCATAATTCACTTATAAGTACGTTTAAGTGGTGGATTTGAAAATAATTGCCTTGCTGCAAACTTGGCTTTCAAGATATGTTTTAAGATTGATTATTATTTATTATAAGAGATATTAATATACTTCTTTTGTTCCTATACTGACAGAGGCGCCACTCAGGATCAGAATGAAAGAGTGTGCTGGACTTTAAAAAAGAGTTTTACAGAACGAATTGTTCCATTTAGCTTGGATTGGATTGGCAGCCGGTCTACAGACCAACCCACTCAGACCACTATGCGTCCATTGCAATACCACCGCGTAACACTGCACCTCAACATGACTCGTCAAACATTAATTATTATTATTATTATTACTTGAAAAACAATAACTTAATTATTATTTTACATTGTAAGGGGAGCACTAGCTGCCAGGGCCTTCAGCTCCAAACCATTAATAAAGCGCAGGATTTTTGTTGGACCTTTGTGCCGGACACTTGCGTAAGAGAGTTGGTAGCGTATTTGCCTAAAGAGCCCGCTCCTCTTCTAGTTAGAGCCGGGCACCATTCTTTTTAGCTTGGTAGACCCTATTCTTCGTTACCTCTCTTCTTTGTTTGAAATCCTTATGTTGTTTCTGTGATTGAAGTCAACTGACAATAGAATAAGTCAGCTCTGTAAACGCAAAGAAGAGAAACTGTTTAAAATTAGTTCACAGTGTTAATTCTTAAGCTGAAACTTTTCCTCCAGGAAGAAGGAGACTTGTTTGATGGAACTCCAAAAGTGGGAATTATCTAGATTTTGCTCCAAAATGACGCTATGAAGGGGGTGTGATATCTTATAATAAACATTATAAATCTTTCAATTTTGCAAAATTCTTTCAAAGTGCAAATGAAGTCATACTCGAGTTGTCAGTTTCTGGATGTTCTATTGACTCTATGAATACTTTTAGAGGTCTTCGAGGTGGTTGTTTAAGTGCAGCGGCGATGATCTGTCATTCAATTAGCCCAGGTGCGCCGTTTTGATACCGCTCTTTTGGTTTATATTGCAATTGGAATGTTGTTGTGTGCCTGAATCCAGTTGGAGAGGTTTATGAACCCGAGAATTTCGTCTTCGAGTACTTCTCTTAAGATTAGGATCTTAATATACTTTTAGATGCCTTCGAAGTATAAGAACACCATGTAATAAGTGAAGGGTCTCTCGCAGTTCTTTCTATCCCTTTGGTAATATTCAATTCTAATTTATTTCTATCGCTTTGGTAATGTTCAATTCTAATTTATTTCTATCCCTTTAGTAATGAACATTTTTTAATGCATCTTCAAACTATTTAAACTTTTTGGCCTCGTACCACACCTTCTTTCAGAGTTTTAAAGGATCGTCTGTCAACTCGGGTATGTTCCAACTTACCCAACTACGCGACCCTGTATGCTACATTAGTTATGGTCACTGCTCTTCAATATTCATCTCACGTATCCGCGTACGAGTAAAACTAATTCCTACTGCCGGGGATTATTCTGCCTTTTGTTTCGTTTCAATTGGCAATTTCAAGTGGCTTCCTTGAAATCAACAGCGAAACTAATGTCAAAGTCACTGTGAGCAAAATAATGCAACAAGCGACATCACAGCGACAGAGAATCGGGCGGCAGAAGGGGGAGACACTATTAATAACAAGTTGCCAAAACAGGAAAACTTGTGTGAAAAAATGACAGCAATGCGATTATTGGCCATATATGCAAACCCAGCAGCAACAAGAAATACGCCAGCACCAACACGAACGAACGCAATGCGAAATATGCGTTTGGCGACTGCGGCTGCGCTGGCAACTCCACATTTCGCTGGACATGTGTAACCACTTGCAGCGTAATGTGTATAAATTTATGTGTGGTAAATATGCGCGTGTGTACAATTTATTTTAAATAAGAATTCTTTTTTCTTTCGATGCGATTTTTTGTGCGGCTTAAACACGATTTGTTAGAATTTTGCCATATTAACACGACAGGAATTTCTAACGCTGCGGTTCTGGCTCTGAGTGAGTCTGAGCGAGAGACTGGGACTGAGACGGAGGTGCAGTCCGCTGCTGCTGCCGCCGCTTTGTCATGTCTAACGTGGTGGCTCGGCGGCAACATGATCAACAGCGCAGTGACAGAGAACATGTTGCAAGTGATCACTGACTTTTTCTGACTTCTTTTTATATGTTTTTCATATATAAATATATATATACGAGTATATATATATATATATATATATATATATATATATATATATATATATATAAATATATATATATATATATATATTTTTTTAACTTCTCCGTAGACTTGTGCTTGCATGATTTATAGTAAATGCTAAAATATGCCTTTAACTGTTAAGCGAGTTCGCTTGATTTTCTCCGGTGGCTGCTGGCAAGACAGGAGTTTGCAGTTTGTCTGTTGTAGCCCAGGGGAGAGAGCGGTGTAAGGCCATTTTTTAAGTATAGCTTGTGTGTTGTCACACGAGTTGACAAGCGCGCCAGCGCGCATCTCCTTCGTTCAACTGCTGTGACTCGTTATCAAATTCGTGTTATTGTCGTGTTCTATGCCGCCGCCATTGGGGCACAAACCAACAACCAAGCCGGGCAGGCGCATAACTGTATTGCTAAGAGTGGTTCAATGTGTGGCTGTGTGTGGCTATGTGTGTGTGTGTGTATGTGTGTATGTGTGTATCTTTGTTGGTGTTTGTGTTATGTCACATTTCGTTTTGGCTTCTTTCTTTAACGGATAATGTCAGTTGGCATTTTTGACATTTACAAATGTGAGCATTGCGCTTCGTTAACTTTATTTATATTGATAGTTTTTTTATAAGTAAAATTGTTCATACAAGTTTTTTCTAGCTTCCCTTTTTATTCTTAAGGTAGTATTTAGTATTTCATTTAGCAGGGAGTAGTAGCACAGTGGCCCGTAAGGACCTAGTCTGCTAACTCGTATGGTTCAATCTAAAGTTAGGCTTTTTGTAAATTGAAGCACTTTGGAAGGTTGATGGCTTCCCAATTGTGGGAGGGTCTGTGAAGAACTCCCGCAGAAATATTCATCTCTTACTTTTGATCGTTGGACACTCGCATAGGATGTGCTCTGATGCTTCAGAGTTGTGTCCACAGAATCTGCAGTCAGATATGTTTAACAGGTGATACTTTAGGCAGCAGTATCCTATCAGATACCCCAATAGAGTCCTAAGACTCTCGCGGTTGTGGGTTAGGATTATTTTGGAGTTACTTCTGTTTGGGGTAGGAAATCTCTTTTACTGTCTTTGGCCAGAAGCGTGCTGCCATTGAGTTTCTTACCATTTCTTAAGTAGATCTGCAGAGTGACATGTGGCCACACCCCAGAAAGGTTTAGGGCCAATGAGTGCATATTTTTTCCAATAAAATTTTTTCTTAATTGTTGTTTTTTTATATTATTTATATATATTTTTTATATTTAAATTTATTAATTTTTGTTATTTAAATTTATTAATTTGCACTCTACTTAAATTTTTATTAAATATTATTCCACATGATTTTTTTTTTATATATTTTTAATCTTTTTTCCTCACCCGAGTATATTCTTTATATATCTCTTTATGTATTTTTCTTAAAGAAGCTCACAAAAACTTAATCAATTTGGCGTTTATATCATAAATCTCAACAGGTCTTGAAGTCGTCGTCTGAACTTTTCAAAAGTTTCAAAAATAGTGTTTATCTCTCTCGTTATTTGATTTTTATTTTTCATTTCTATAAATTTTCCTTCACCATGTTTATTATAAATCTTTCTCGTATCTGTTGACCTCGATTTCGAATTTTGTACATTTTTCAATAGTGTCAAGTAAAATTTTGCACAATTCGTACATAAATCAACATGCGCGCGTACGCCAGCCACCAACTTATCTACATCAGTGCAACAATGCAATAGAGCAACAGAGCAGCGCGCAATTGAACACAAACACATCGCAGTTTTCCTTGGAAAATCTTTCACTTGCCTCCTACCTGCCTGCCTGCCTGCCTGCTTGCCTGCCTGCCTGCCTGCCTGCCGTCCTGCCCGTAGATCTTAAATTCAGAACAGCAGATAAAACACGACACCCAACAAACTCCTTTCGAAAAAATTCTAAAGAATTGCAGTTCGCATCTTTGGCGTCTTTGTTGCACATGAAAATTATGACAAGATGCCAGCCAGGCCAGTGATAAGCATCAAAATCGATTTTGCATCAGGTCAGGGGAGTGGCACAGCACTGCCAAGACGTACTTTTCTTATACTTCAAAATAAAATGTCATAAATCTTGCAGTTGGTCACAATACGAACAAAAAGTAAATAAATAGAACCGCATACAAAAGTAAGACACGCCACCAACATACACCAACTTGACACAATAAACTTAAAATGTTCAAATAAAGGACACACATTCAACTGAATCCGTTGACAGTGTCGCAGCGCGCGTGTTGATTCGGCACAGTACACGCTCTGCCGCACTTAAAGGCCTATTAATGTCAACTTAAGTGCAGAAACGTGACATTTATGAGAATTACTTAAGTTGGGGCTGAAAGGCGAAGGATATTTCTTTTTATACATGTAAATGAGGCATTAAACTAGTTTCGGTTGTTGTTAATTTGCTTAATAGCCGCGATGCGGTACCACAATTTAATATGGCTGATCATTCTTCATAAAATATGAGTACATCAACTTAAGTTGGCTTAATTTATATAATTATTAAGGGAAATTTAGTACTCGTTCAACACACTTTTGCTATGCAAGTGACAATTTTGCTATTTCAAGTGAGTGAGAAGCTTTGTTCTCAGCGAGATTCCTTGTCAGCACATATTGTGCGGGTCTTTGTTTCAGTACCACAAAGAGTTTTATAAACGTTTTGTATTGAGTATTGTTTTAGTAGCCTTTCATTTGTGGTTGTTTTTCCCTACAATATCCAAGTGGGACTTTTTGATAGATCTGGCAGCCCGCTCTTTGGCAGATATTTAGTAGAAGATCAATGATTGAAATGCCATTAATTTCAATCGAGTATCTTATAAAAGTATTTAAAGTCCACTACGAAATACTGGATACTGGATACATTTTACATAATTGCGGATACTCTCGGCCATCATGACGGTGATGAGCCAGAAATCAATAATCTAATGATGAAATTTGAATGATATTTTCGGTCATCATGACGGTGATGAGCCTGAAATTCATAATCTGGTGATGAAATTTGAATGCATTAACTTGGTACATAACATTGCAATACCAGGAGTATCGCGTATATTGTCTTCTAGTAACTTTGCTAAGAGTACTGCGTTTGCTGCCTTATTTAATGATGCTAGACAAAGCCTCCCTCTCAGTTCCAGAGAAAGTGTAAATGTTGTTGTTGACTCATTATTCTAGCAAATTGCCTGGAAAGTCACTGCCTACCGCAATGGAGTTTTGAAATGTGTCGAGGTGAATGATTCTTGGTTTTGTACTGCTTCTAGTCTGAAATTGAAACTTCCCCAGTTCAAAATAATTGGTAACAGACCTTGGCACATTTCTTAGTCTGTAATTTATTCCTCTTTAAGTTCAAAAGATGTTTTGACAAACCTTGATGGTCGACTTATACAGATGGTTTGGACTCTGTGACAACTTATAGGAATGTAAAATTAGAACTTGCGATTGACTACTTCAGATGCCATTAATTCTCTTGATATGATCGGTTTTGTCTGGGAGGAGTATATTTTACTCTCTGATAACAGTTGTTGTTCTGAGATGCTAATGGAAGGTACATTAAGTTAATCCTAAAGGAATCCATGAGCTAAGCTCAGCTTAGACACAGGTTTGGCTCTTTAATCACCTTCATTTAAAGTTCCTGGAGGGAAGTTAAATAAATCTATGAAGTAAGATTCACCTAAGGACATATTGTAAGAGTTGCTGGTTCTTCTAAGAGTGCTCAGTACTTGTAAGAGAGTTGCTGCTTCCCAACAAATTACTTTTAATCTACTAACTGCTGGAAATTTTCCTTTGAATTTGAACTGCACAAAGCATTGCTCGGTTTCGCCATCACTTAACAATATTAAAACCCCGTTTTACCCCTTGCAGCACTCTATGTAAATATTGTGAAACTGATTAATATGGAAGATTCCACATTTTCCGCGCCTGATTCACTTTTGTACACACAAATTTAATCAAGCTAAAAGAAATTAGAAAAGAAAATCATAAAAAAATATTTTTGCAGTAAAACGAAATTTGCCACAGTCAGCACATTCTGAGATATCGTGTTCAATACACTCCAACACACACTAACACACACATACATCCGTGCATGAAATTTGTTTAAGTTGCATGTCAATTTTCTTCTCAATATTCCACAGCACATCCGTGCAAATAAATGTGCAGTGTGTCAAATTGTTTGCCACTGGAAACGTTGCACGAGTAGTCGAGCAGAAGAGTTGAGCTGCTTCCCTGTGGATTTCCCATTGTCTGTGTGCATGAGTGCGATTTACCGATATAACAGTTGCCATCAATACCGTTGCTTTACCCAAAAACCCACAAAAAATGAGGAATAAATATTCCTACCTACTACTTTCCTACGATCTTCCGTGGCTATCATCGTCAATGCTCAAAATACGCCACTATTTTTACCTTTTTTGTACTCTATCACACAAAGCGTAAAATGGCAGTCAGCACTACGGCAACTGCGGGCATGGCCGCCCAAAATCCGTGCAGTTGTATGTCATGCTTCCATCGCTGCTGTCACTGGGGAGTTTGTCAACATTCTGTTTGCTGCGACAGTGGATGCGGCAAATGCTGCATACCTTTATCACTGCAGTCTCTTTGTTTCCACCCCGGGCATGGAGTGTGTGTGTGTGTGCAAACGCGTTGTCGCTGTACTGGCTGGAATTTACTTTGCTGCAACATTATAAATTATGTCATTTCGCATATTTCACGTTTCTATGTTTACGTACGAGTATTTCGTTGGTATTTACATCTAAAATTCCTTGGAGTAAAATTTTTCCTCACTGCAATTGATGACAACGGCAGTTTTGTTCGCTTTTCTGTTCGTTTTTCCGCCGGGTGAGCATTTTTTTTCTCCTTTTTTGCTCGATGACAAAGTGCGCATACCTCAGATGCTTTTAGTAACATTTGCGATGCTCGGATAGTTCAGTTAATACCCAGACTCCTTGGCTGGGCTCATAAACTCCAAAGTGAATGTTTGAAAATTTTCAAAATATAACTAGCAAACTGTTTCTTCTCCGAGCAATGCCAATAACATAGTTAAATATTCTGCATATTTCGGAAAAAATTGAAAGAAAAGTTTTAACTACAATATTTTGGAACATTTCGCAGCATGTTTTTTTGGCAAAATGAGCTCGTTTCATAATTCAATTAGTTTGCAAGTCAATGCAACTTCTGTGCCTGATTTCACGGAATTTTATCTTCCAACCCACTACCAAACTCTTCTTAGTAGCAGCCCAATTGCAAAGTGTTGAATTACATGGCATACGACAGATATGCTATATCCCATCCGGCATGTGGAACGTGATCACCTTCACAGACAATATTCGAATTGTAAAACGAGTTGTAGAACACTTGGCACAGCATCTTCCGATTCCGGGGTGTAGCAAAAAGTGTAAATTTAAAAAAAAAATTATAATAATTTGGTATGTGAGGATTTCACTCACTAAAATACCCGCCTTCTTCTCTAAACACATCTCTCCACCTAGGAACCCTTTTCATATCTCCTTTAAGGTGTAGACTCTCAGTTCGTCCTTATTGGATTCTCAACGTTATTCCACCAGTTATTCAACCAGGTTCATCGTTTTCAGCTGCGTAAATTGAATCTTAAAAAATATTTAAATATAGAAATAAAACAATAAACAGGATGTGAACTAGGTGTGAATCCAGAAAAGACAAAACTGATACTTTTCACTAACAAGACCAAGATTCCGATCTTTAAGCTTCCGACACTTAACGGACAACAGCTAAAGCTAGCGGAGAAAGCGAAATACTTAGGAGTTATCCTGGACCCCAAGCTAAATTGGAGAACCAATATAGAGTCACGGGTCAGGAAAGCCCACGTAGCTTTCTACGCATGCAAGAAAATGTTTGGGAAAAAATGGGGACTACGCTCCCATATCACTACCTGGATGTACGAAGCAATCGTGCGTCCAATACTAACTTACGGTTCAATAGTCTGGTGGCCAGCTCTAGATAAAGGTTATAACGCTCAGAGACTCAGTAGAGTTCAAAGAACAGCTGCCGCTGGCATTGCAGGGAGCCTGAGAACATGTCCAGCGGAGGCACTCAACGTATTGCTACACATCCTCCTTATCGACCTGTACATTAAGAACGTAGCCTGTAAAAGTGCGCTAAGGTTAAAAGCGACAAACTGCTGGTCTGAGCGAACGAGCGGTCATGGTAAGGTGCTATACACAGTGCCGAGGGAATTAACACAAATGACGACAGATTACATAGTACCACAACTGGACTTCAAAAAGGACTTCAAGGTTCCATTTCCCACAAGAAAATTGTGGTCGAAAAAGAAATTCCAAATGGAGTACGATATACCCATTAATACGGACGGATCAAAAATGGACCTGGGGTTGGGGGTGGGGGTCTATTCCCCGCACGCTAACATTAACTACTGTACACGCCTACCCGATACAGCTACAGTTTCTCAGCCGGAAGTACTCGCGATCAGAGAGGCATGTCGACAGATCACCCACCACATTAGAGAAGGGCAGAGGAGCACGGTTGCTATTTTTGTGGACAGCCAGGCGGCCATAAAAGCCCTACAATCAAACACCATCAACTCCAAACTGGTCAGATAGTGCAGGGAGGAACTTGGGGCGCTAGGTCACCATGCTAACATCACAATCATCTGGGTCCCCGGACACAGGAATATAGATGGAAATGAGAAGGCTGATGAATTGGACTAGTACCTGTTTCCATGGGTGCGATTAAGAGGTGCGTCTACCTGCACTGTCTTACCTTAGCGGGCAATAGATGGAGGACACTTACAGCATGTAATACATCCCGTGCGACCTGGCCAGTCTTTAACACAGCGAGATCTAGGGATCTCATAAACATGGACCGCAGGGACACCTTTCCTGGTCGCTGGCTCGTGGTTACTCATGCAGAGAAATTGCAGATACCGTACAATACCCATTGTAGAAGTTGTGGACACTCAGAAGAGAAGGAAACTTTAATCCATTTTCTTTGCGAATGCCCGGCTCTGGCGGCCGCAAGAAATAGAACACTAAGAAACTATTTCCTAGCGAGTTTATCCGTTCTCTCGGGTGTAAAACCGAAAGATCTTTTAAGATACCTAAACTCCACAAAGTGGATCTAGTGAACAATCCATAGTTTTCTCCGGCGTTAGGAGAGGTTGTGGTATCAAAACGTCGCTAAGGCGATAATTGTGATCCATGTAAGGACGGACGTGGATCAGCGAGGCGCTCTTAGCAAATCTTAAGAGGGGCACTATCCCTAGTTGTGGGACCTCTTCTACTCCTTCAAACCAGCAGGCTCCCAGATGTGATAAGCGCGTTTTCGATATTGCGGGGCATAGGCTTAGTAGATGCT
The DNA here is from genome assembly GCA_920105625.2 of Clusia tigrina. Classification (NCBI taxonomy): domain Eukaryota; kingdom Metazoa; phylum Arthropoda; class Insecta; order Diptera; family Clusiidae; genus Clusia; species Clusia tigrina. Next base: position 420,946,052 of record OV050030.1, read on the forward strand.
CCAGAGTTTCTCTTGTGCCTTGCTCCCCATATTTTCTGTATTCATTCTCAAGCAAACTATGAGAGCCTCAAAATTTCGATTTTCAGCTGCAAGGAATTGATGTTAGAATGATATGATATCATTTTAACATAAATTCCTTGCAGCTGAAAATCGAAATTTTGAGGCTGACAAGGGGACGGTGATCCCATTAAGAGGTTCCAGAACAAATAAACACAGTTGGGGGTCTACTGAAATAGGAAAAGTATCTATATATAATAGATCTGTCTGGGTATCAAGGACTGAAAGGGCTATATGAGAAAAGTGAACCCCTGAACCCATAATGGTTCTGGTGAAGAAGAGTATCACGATTTGAACTGTACATTCTACTTTGCTAACAATCAACAATATTTACAATCAACTAAGTTACAATGGAAGAAAATGGAACAATTTTAGATTTTATGCCGATGTTGTGACCGTAATTGGAGCCCTAAACAACCAAAGAAATCAGTGGTAGAAACTCTAAAAGTTCCCGAAAATAAAAGTTAGTTTATACTTATTTGGGTGTCAAGACATAGCAAATAAGACGGCGATAAAAGGACTACCATTGGAGCTCTAAACAACCAAGGAAACCCTAAAAATGCTCGAAATAAGTAATCCTTCTTTGGTTGTCATGACAACATGACAAATACGATGGCGATAAAAGAACTACCAAGATTTGCCACTCATCTTATATAGACAAAAGCCTGCAATATGGTTCGTTTGTGGGCTCTACTTATTTCCAAAACTTCTCTGAGTATTGCTTCGAAGAATAGGACAACTAAGGAACATATAAAAAGTAAGTTCCAGCCTTGTCATGAATAGCAATGAGCTTCTGGTGTACTTGAGTACTGTAATGAAGAAGACTACCGAATTGAGTAAATAAGTGACCTCATTGTATAGCGTTGTATATAAAATAGCAGCTGTATAACGTTCGAAAACCAGTTGTATAACTTTAGATAACAGTAGTATAGTGTTGTATAAGAATTTAGAGCTTTGTATGGTGGTGAACTCTACTGTTCCTTATCTCAACCCAAAGATTGCAAGATCGATTAATGCTCATTGTTCCCCATCATCATATTAATTGCATAACCAACTGGAAAAGTTATTGATCTTGTTTTTCAAGAGTCGTGGAGCATATATATGCCAAGATCCTCATCCTTTATTTATAGTATTAGAGTTGGTATTATACGAGTAAGTCCTCCGCACTTCTTACAACTAATTTTACATAACATTCCTTCCAGACAGTTGCGCCATTTAAACTCAGTTTCTTCAATGTTTTTGTCGTCATGAAACTTTCTATAATTGAGCTGAAGGTGTACCCAGGGCTTAGATTGAAAGTTAATGAGTTAATAATAAAAGATTATACTGGATTTACAGCATTTGTTGGACATCACTTTCAAAACTTGCCTTTAATGTTGCTTTAATTGATTTCCTTAATTTATATTGAATTAAATTACCACAATTTGGAAAGTACTTCAAAGCCTCAATTCCTGATTCTGCTTAGATAAATTTCCGGTTAGTCAACAGTAAACTTTCTTGGAGCATCAGCTAATCAAAGGCTCCACTAAAGTGCCAAATAAGTAAAAGCAACGAAGCAATCCAATTGCAAGTGCATACGAGTAACCCACACATATCAACTGTGTAAGAGCTGCTCTTCAACAATAAAAGCCAATTAGCCTTTCAATTTCATTTTCAATTTAATGATGGATTGAAGAATTGAAGATTGCGACTGCGGCGAAATTTCCCACAAAAAAGTGCCAAGATCTCCAAACCCAACTGAGAATTGTAACATCATCGCTGTCAGTTAAATCGAATTAATTGCAAAGTGGGTTAAATTGTTGAACAGAAGAAAAACGAAGCAACTGCAGTGCAACAAACACTTAACAAGCTGCGCACTAATTGTTAATTAAAGGCAACGCTGGCTTAACACATTCGCGGAGGAGGAAAAAGAAAGGGTACGCCCTACTTGGTACTCCCAGATGGAATGGACTGACTCGTATTAAGAAAAAACTTAAAAGTTGCATGAAATCAAAAATTAATATTGCAAAATGTGTTAACAAATTTGAATAAATATTTATATGCATGTGGATTGTGTATTTATGTGTATGTGTATTGTTGTGTGTGCATGTGTGTGTTGTATTTGTGTGTGTTGTATTTGTGTGTGTTGTATTTGTCTGTGTTGCTTTTGTGTGTTGTCGGGTTTAAGTTTTAGTTTGAGCGTGGGCCAAAAGTTCACAAACAATTAACTGAAGGCAACAGCTACGCCCTAAATACTCGTAGGCTTGACTGAAAATAAAACTCACTGCTCTAAGCTGCAGTTCAGCCAGCGACGTAACCAATTGTTCGCTCATTGTTCCCGCAGAGAGGTATTGAGTGGTGTGCCGCTCGACGTGTTCAAAGTCTGTCTGGCGTCAAAAGGTGTCCAGCTGTCAAAATTGATTTAAGCCAACAATAGAAAGTGGCTGCACTGCAGTAGCCGCTTTTGAAAGGCGTTGCACTAATCGTACACGTAAATCTAACAACTGCAGAGTGCTTGGGGAACAAAGGCGGAGAAAGAAATGTAAATCAGCCGAGTTTTAGGACTGAATTACGCTGGTTATTGGTGTTCTTCCCTGGTGCTCTATGCCGGAGTGGCATACTCTTTACCAGGCATGTCCATCAAGAGCTTTTTTTAGCACATATGCCACACCTATATTTTTATGATATAAGGGCAATGACTCTTCTAAGCAAGAAGTTTAAAATGGTATGCGAAAGAATTGACTTTATATTGCTATCAAATTAGGAATGAATGCCAATGTAAAGTACCAATATTGACACCAAAAATGGGGTCTATACCCCTTGTATCACTTATGGAAACAAGGAGTGGTTCTATGTTGTTACCAAAAGAATGACAATTTCATTGAACCAAAAGTTATTTTAATTATTAGCTTTATTAAGAAGAATATATATAAATTTTTTCTATGATCTGCCTAAAAAAATCTCAATTTTAATGAAACAAAGAATTCTTTTAAATATTTAGTGTTAATAATAGAAAAATATATCAAATTTCCCGAGTTATTCCGGGTAATTAATTTCATGTTTAAACTGAGATAAAATAAAGTATATTTTAATGAAAAGATTCCTCAAGGCTGTGATATCACTGCTACTCTCCCCTGCAACACGCAATTGGCCGTGGTGGGAAGTGATCATTCCTTCTAAATGGGTAGATGGCCCGCCGTCTGTTATGAAACAATGGGGTGCCGTGAAGATTTCTTCTCTTCCTCAAGGCTGTGATATGACTGCTACTCCCCTTCGACACTCAATTGGCCCTGGTGGGCGGTGATCATTCCTTCTAAATGGGTAGATGGCCCGCCGTCTGTTATGAAACAATGGGGTGCCGTGAAGATTTCTTCTCTTCCTCAAGGCTGTGATATGACTGCTACTCCCCTTCGACACTCAATTGGCCCTGGTGGGAAGTGATCATTCCTTCTAAATGGGTAGATGGCCCGCCGTCTGTTATGTAGCATTGGAGGTGGCGTGAAGATTCTTTCTCTTCCTCAAGGCTGTGATATCACAGCTACTCCCCTTCAACACTCAATTGGCCCTGGTGGGCAGTGATCATTCCTTCCAAATGGGTAGATGGCCCGCCGTCTGTTATGTAGCATTGGAGGTGGCGTGAAGATTCTTTCTCTTCCTCAAGGCTGTGATATGACTGCTACTCCCCTTCGACACTCAATTGGCCCTGGTGGGCGGTGATCATTCCTTCTAAATGGGTAGATGGCCCGCCGTCTGTTATGAAACAATGGGGTGCCGTGAAGATTTCTTCTCTTCCTCAAGGCTGTGATATGACTGCTACTCCCCTTCGACACTCAATTGGCCCTGGTGGGAAGTGATCATTCCTTCTAAATGGGTAGATGGTCCGCCATCTGTTATGAAGCATTGGGTGCCATGAAGATTCCTTCTCTTCCTCAAGGCAGTGATATAACTGCTAATCCCCTTCGACACTCGATTGACCCATGGTGGGTAGTGATCATTCCTTCTAAATGGGTAGATGGTCCGCCATCTGTTATGAAGCATTGGGTGCCATGAAGATTCCTTCTCTTCCTCAAGGCAGTGATATAACTGCTAATCCCCTTCGACACTCGATTGGCCGTGGTGGGCAGTGATCATTCCTTCCAAATGGGTAGATGGCCCGCCGTCTGTTATGTAGCATTGGAGGTGGCGTGAAGATTCTTTCTCTTCCTCAAGGCTGTGATATCACAGCTACTCCCCTTCAACACTCAATTGGCCCTGGTGGGCAGTGATCATTCCTTCCAAATGGGTAGATGGCCCGCCGTCTTTTATGAATCAATGAAGATTCCTTCTCTCTCTCTCTCTCTCTCTCTCTCTCTCTCTCTCTGCTATTTATTTTGTTTATTTTCATCGATGAATTTTTTATTTTTTACTTTCGAATATTTTAATATTTCTCTCGTTATCAACATCAATTCTACTCTGTTTGTTGTTGTTCTGCTCTTTATTGCTGCCCTTTCTACACCAATAAAAGTTAATGACCTTTGCCGCCTTTGACCAATAACACCGCACTCCACCTTTTATTTTATTTTCTATTTTTTTTTTTGTTCTGTGTCTGTTTCGTGTGCAAGTTTTGTGCTACCTGCCTCGCTGCCTGACTGCCTCCCACTCTTGTTGCGCTCCCATTTCACACCTTTCTATTCTTTGCTCTTGTAAAAAGATCTCCGACCAAAATTTCGATTCTACTTGAGGCGCACGTGAAGTTGAGTGCTGTTGATGGTAATGTTGGTTGGTTCTTGACGAAATTTGCCGTTATGATTCAATTGTAACAACAAAAAATGTTTAGTTTTTTTTATTCTGCGCAAGCGCGACGACGCTCATCTTGTTTCCGAACTTGATTGTCTAATAACATTTTTATTTTTATATACTTTTACGTACTTCTACGAGTTTTATTTTTATTATAACTTTTTTTTTTGTTGGCTTTTATTGTTTTTGGTCTCCTTTTCTTTTGTGGAGATTTTTGTTATATTATCTTTTTTATGCCCGCAGTCTGTGGGCTCTCACTTAAGTGAAGGTGCGGACGCTGATCGCGGTTCACAAGACCATATGAGATTGACCCTGTGTTATACTGACACAGTGGCCTCTTGCTTTTGGAAAATTTTCTGCTCAAGTCAACGAACACTTCGTTTCGTTTCAGTGTCCCGTATTTTTTATGATCGATACTTTTCCCTCGAGTTAGTTGTTATTTACATAAAAATCGACTTTAGAAACTAATAAGCTCTGCGGGTAGACTCATGAAACTAATTAAGACTTGAAAGTAATCACAGGTTTGGTTTCTGCTAAAACGATGTTGACTGTATTGAAGGAAGAAGTGGCGTGTTGGAATTTATTTAATTTGTTTTCAATAAGGAGACTGTAATTGGTGGCACTGTTGTTCTCTATAAAAAGTGTTACAGAGTTTACAAAGTGGAAAGGAAGTGGTGAGTTCTTTTACTACTGCCCTCTCTATATATAATATAAGAAAAAGTTATCATTACTATTGCGACACAGGAGCCAACACGCCCCGATTATCTGTAATTACCATAAATGACTATCTAATCTTGTGAGGGAGTTGCTGCAATTTAACTGTTCATGAGTTTATATTTTAAGGTGAAATTATCTGTCATTATACCTATGATAGTTCCACAGTATTTTCGTGAGAGCGCGTCTGTTTCCTATCATTGACCTTACACATATCTTTTGCAATTTTGCAGGTGCTTAAACTGTTCCACCTTGCTTTTACCTGCGTACTCATGTGTCCGTCCGTTTCATTGAATAGTTCTGCTGCATGTCGTTTTCTTGTGCAAGTGGTAAATAGACAGCGTTCTTTGCAATCTCATCTGCTATTTCATTCCCTTCTATGCCCTTATGACCAGGTACCCAAGAGATACGCAGTCTTCAATTTGTGACTAGCCTATCTATGGCTTCCCTGCTCTGTAGGACATTTTTGGATTTTATAATATATGAGTTAATCGACTTTGTCGCTGCCTGGCTGTCCACGTATATGTTTATTTTTGAGTCATTTCCTGTCTTGGTGAAGGCTAGCTCTGCGGCTTTCCTGACAGCGAAGACATCCGCTTGAAAGATACTGCTCTGGTCAGGCAGCTTTATAGGCTGCCTAATTCCCAACTCTGAGCAGTAGATGCCCAACTCTGCGCAGTAGATGCCCGCTCCCACACCATCCAATGTTTTAGAGCCGTCTGTGTAAAAGTTGAAGGTCATTCGGCTGGTCCTCATGCCTTCCTCTTCGATTCTGGTTCGATACCTTCTTTCCCAATTAACACGTGGAGTCATGTAATCAGTGTTGCACCAAACCCTTCTGCCTATTGAGCTATGCCCGCAGGTTCTGTCAGTGAATTCTCTCGTAGCCGTCAGTCTCCCCTCGGATTTCGCTGCAAGATGCTCCGTCACAAGGTCGATAGGCGGCATGCTGAGTACTGTTTCGAGAGCAGCCGTAGGAGTGGTTCGTAATGCGCCTGTTATGCAAAGGGCAGCGAGGCGCACCGAGGCATTCTATATGTAGCCTTCTTTGTAGCAGTCCACCACACTAAAGTACCATACAGTAAGATTGGTCTAACTATTGCGGTGTAGCACCAGTGCATCAGCGAGAGATAAAGACCCCAAGTAACGCCCTGCATTCTTTTGCATGCATATAGCGCGTTACTGGCCTTCTTCGCCCTTTCCTCAACATTGCGCCTCCACATAAGCTTATTGTCCAAAATTACACCAAGGTACTTTGTGTGGTCTGTGAGAGTAAGTTCACTGTCACCTAGCTTCGGGAAGTTCCACGCGGGAACCTTGTACCTTCTGGTACAGAGTATCATGTCCGTTTTATCCGCGTTTACCTCCAAGGCTGGTTCTGGTAAAGAGTATCATGTCCGTTTTATCCGCGTTTACCTCCAAGCCTGCTCGAGACGCCCACTGATGGATCGTTTTAAGAGTGTTGTTCATTACGTTCCTGACGGTATCTTGGTACTTTCCCGCTACTACTATTGCTATGTCATCTGCATATGCCACTAGTTTAGGTGCCTTCCCATCGAATTCCAACTACTTAGGGAACGTTTACTACAAGTAACCACAGAAGCGGCGATAGCACTCCTCCTTGTGGGGTACCTCTGCCTGCCTGTTTGGTTACTTTAGCTTCGTCCCATTCTGCTCATATCTTTCTGCAACCCAGAAGCTGCTTTATCCACAGATAAACAGCGGGTTCTACTATACTGGTGGTAAGGTTGGAACCAATATCGCCAGCTCTTCTTCTCTTGTAATATTCCGCTTTAGAGAATCGCCTTTCTATGTACTCTAAATGCTGTCGATGTCGAACTTCCATGCTACACTGTGAAGCTTTGGTATAAGAGTACAAGAAGGGATATTTTACATTACATTCCAGTGTCTTCAATCGGGGGAAACACCTTTTCAACTTATGCGTTCAGGAATTATATGATTCGTCACCACATAAGCAACAAATTATATAGCAGTTTAAACTCTATAATTTAGTTTTGAATAACTTTATTCTGGATTTTCATAATTTACTTATTTTAATGAATTGTTTCGCTTTTTTTCAGGTATGTGCCGCAACGTAGAATGTATATTGACAAGATTATAATTAAATATAATGACCACGGTGGTAAGCGAGGAATCAAAGTCGAAATTATGTTTAAACACACATCAAAGAATGCCAAAGACATGAAATTATAATGCCAGGCAATCGTATAATTACGGTGTCATGAATGAGTAATTTGCTGAACAATATGAGAGTATTTTTGTAGGCATTCGCATGTGTACGCCTCACAATCATCAGTGTCGTGAATATGTGCAGCCAACTCAAAGTCACACCCTTTATAATGAGTGCCACGATAACAATTGCAATGCAGGCAGTATGGCCATTTAGCATACAAGTAGAGTAGAGTAAGCAACTGGTGGTTGGGTTCTGGAGCTGCGGTTGGTACTGTCTGTGAGACTGAGGCTGATACTGTTGCTGCTGCTGGTACTGTTGCTGGTGCTGGTACTGAGTCTCAATCTGGTGGTGAGGCACGCTGGTGGTGGTGACATTACATTTGTAAATGATGATTAATGCCACTGCAGCACAATGCTCACATACATATGCGAGTATATGCCATAATAAATGTAATCAAGGACAAAAGTAGGCCACACATACCCTGCTGGTTCAGAGCACATGCAAATATTAATAAAGAAATGAAAAAATTAAATGAGACCGCTTTGGGGTATGTGCATTTAAATGGCAGGAAAACGGAGAAACCAGCTTGGCATGGTGCACCACATGAACTTAGTCATTGCTTGGCACTGATCTGGACTGGTCTGCTCTCGCCGGACACTGTGTATTCAGTGTGAGTGTGTGTCGGTGTGACGGTGTGACGGTGTGACGGTGTGACGGTGTGAGTGTGTGTTGCAGGAGCAGCTTTAATGCAAATTTCAATTTGAATTCAAATTGTGTCAATTATGCCAGCTTATCGCTCCATTTGTCGCATGACCAACTGCGGCTACATGTCCAACTCGGCTCTCCAGTCGAGGTCTATCTATCTATGCAGCCAGCTATCTATCTATCCATCCATCCACATCTGTCTGGCTATCTGTGTCTCTGCGAGTCTGTCCGGCAGTTGTCTTCGACTCTGGCCAGTTCGCAATCCAGTTTGTGTGTGTTTTGATTTTTATTTAAGCCAAAATAACGCTGCAAGCGGTCAAGTTTTCTATTTTTACTGGTTTTTTTTTCTATAAATTTAGCTTTTGCTTTTTTTATATTTATTTGTTTTTTACTCTTTTCACTGCGTGTGTTTGCGTTCCGATTCGTTTGTTTCGTTAACTTGACTTTTGATTAGGTTTTGATCATGTGCACTCCACGCTTATACAAGTTTAATAGCAGGCGAAGTGGGCCTGAGCCATATTTTGCCCACTTTGAATTGGCATCACAGATGCAGTTAACTATTTCACTCCATTTTTTCCCCCACTTTATACACATTTTGTCTTTTTGCTCACCGCCGACATTTGTTTATTTATGCCGTAGGCCCAGCGAAACTAGATTAATTGCGCTCCAAATTACTTAAGTGTGGCATATTTGGGCTTGTGCAGCCGGCTTGCATTGCTTGGCCTGGCTTAGGTTAATGTCATCCGTCGCCTCGGGATAATGAAGCATAATTGGCTTTACTTTATTGTTGTTTTGCATTTTTACCGATTTTTCGATGATTCGTATGGCAAAAATTGAGGCAATTGGAAATTGAGAGTTACAGCAAACATGTCAGCGGCCCAGGCAATATTCGGCGTGTGGGGGCTAATTGTGTAACACTGCGCCAGAGAGGTAGCTAAGCAAATGACAAGCTAGCGAAAGCCATAATGACTTAAATGTAAGCATAGAGTTGACACTACACACCAAAGTTTTCAGTGTTAAGTTAATCCAACTAAAAATATGTGAAAAATTGTGGAGTACTCTTGAGGTCGACCAACAGATGTTAGAACTAGGGTGGCGAAACTTTAGGTGAGAATTAGATATAGCGCCAAAATTTGTGATAAACCATGGGGCACACTTCAGGTCAACTAACCTAATCAACAGTTGTAAATACAATTGTTTATCCATCACGGCAATATTCGAAGTAAGCAACCCTTCCCTAAATATTTTTACAGGCTTAGTACAATGAGTGCTTGGAGGCCTCCTTCTTCGCGGTTCTCCGGCCTACCCCACTTCTATCTATCTGTCTATCTAAGGATCAGACACTGGAAATATTCTTTGAAAAATGATAGAGTACTTGAGGTCGTCCTAACCAACAGCTCTAAACACCAGGACACCAAAGCTTTAAATGAGATTTAGGTACAATGTTTGTGTCATAACACAGAGTAACCTAATCAACACACTTGTTTCCCCATCTCGACCAAATACTAATTAAGACACGGGAAAAATTTGGTGAAAAATAATAGAACACACTTGTGGGCGATCAATCGAACCAATAACTCCGAACAAACTTTGGTTCACGCAATGTATGCCCACATTTAAATATCAGCAGATTAAAGTAAGTATCCTAATTCCACTCACTTTAAATTGCAAATTGCATTGGAACAGCTCTCAGCAAACGAAACCTCGCCTTGTGTACCAAAAAAAAAAGGAATTTTATCCCTGCCGACTCACTTCCTCTGTATTCCAGCTACGAAGCGTTGCAGCAGAAATTTTAATCCCTTGAACCTCTCACATCCGCTGACAAGTTTTTCCCTGTCGCTGCTGCTGCCGCAGCCACATCCACGGCCTAAACAGTGACAATTCCTTTAATGGCTGATATTGCTCTGCTGATGTGTTGTAAACCCGTACATAAGCCAACCGAGATTTTCCTCTGCTTGTTTTTCCCTCTATTTCTCTACCTTGACTAAACGCTTCCTTTTTAAAGTTTCTCATGTGGCCGTGTGGCATGTTCATGGATTTTTGTTTTTGTGTGAGCCTCGCTGTAACTCATTAATATTAAATGTGCCTCATGCAGTCATGTTCTCAGACAATTTATGCGCATCTTTTTTTCCTTCTTCCTTCACCTCTTTTCTTCTCTTTTTTGCAATTTCATACACTTGACTTGTAAATTATACATTAATGTAAAAAATTCATTCGAATTGTATAGACAGGATGTGCATATTTAGCATCAGGCCTAGTTTCACCTTATGGCGGCTCCACTGCTAGAGACCAGTCGCTGCTGGAGTGTGTAGGGGTTGAAAGGAGCTCAAGCACCTGCATGCTAGTCACATTTGCAAATAATGTCAGCTCTTAGCAAAATGAAATGTAAAGGACCTTTCTGTTCGCGTCCTCTTTGAAGTTTTGATTTGTATTTATAATTCAATCGTAAATTTCCTAATAATCAATAGAATCTATAATTGAAAGCAGAATTGGAAAAATTGAATCATACCTACTCCTACGCTGCCTTCAGTGTGTCTTCCTATACTCCTTATTTCGATTGAATGTAGAAAGTCGTTAATTGATTTTATTAGAGCTATTGAAAAGCGATCAAGCAAGCGTCAAGTAAATAAAATCGAGGAAAAGGAATGCGAAGAGTTCAATGAGTGACATCACACATAGAGGAGGGTATTGTGCAGCAGACCTTGAGCTGACTATCACCATCCCAAGTAAGAGAACTTTTTAGTCAATGCTTGAACGGCGCCATACTTTTAATTGTCACAAAGGTTTCCTTGAATGCAAGTACGGGAATGTGTCTCTAAAATATTCTGTTAAAAATGACTTCGACTGTTTATGTTTAGTTGATTTAGCCATGTTCTTAGCCATGTTCTTTGACGATTTTATCATTAATTTCTGAGAAATGATTTTATCCTTAATTTCTGAGATTAATCTGTCACGATTTTATCAATAATTTCTTAGTCATGTTCCTTGCCGCTTTTATCCTTAATTTCTGAGTCTAAATCTGTGACGATTTTATCATTAATTTCCGAGCCATGTTCCTTGATGATTTTATCCTTAATTTCTGTGAAATGTTTTCAACGATTTTACCATTAATTTCTGAGATTAATCTGTGACAATTTTATCCTTAATTTCTGTGAAATGTTTTCAACGATTTTACCATTAATTTCTGAGAAATGTTTTCAACGATTTTATCATTAATTCCTGAGATTAATCTGTGACAATTTTATCAATAGTTTCCGAGTCGTGTTCCTTGATGAACTTATCATTATTTCCGAGTCTTGTTCCTTGACGATTTTATCACTAATTTCTTAGTCATTGCCTTTGACGATTTTATCCTTAATTTCTGAGTCTTAATCTGTGACGATTTTATCAATAATTTCAAAGTTCCGTTCCTTGACGATTTTATCATTAATTTCCGAGTCATGTTCCTTGACGATTTTAGCATTGATTTTTGTGAAATGTTTTTAACGATTTTATCCTTAATTTCTGAGTCTTAATTTGTGACGATTTTATCATTAAGTTCCTTGACGATTTTATTATTAATTTCAACGATATTATCCTTGAGTTCTGAGTCTTAATTTGTGACGATTTTATCATTAATTTCCGAGTCATGTTCCTTGACAATTTTCTCATTAAATTCTGGTTCACTTCTTTTTTATCCTTAATTTCTGATACATATTTTTGACGATTATATTCTAATTTTTGAGTATTAATCTGGGACGATTTTATCATTAATTTCTTAGTCATTTTCTTTGACGATTTTTCATTAATTTCTGAGAAATGTTTTTGACGATATTATCCTTAATTTCTGACTCTTAATTGACAGTTTTATCATTAATTTCCAAGTCATGTTCCTTAACGATTTTATCATTAATTTCTGTGTCATGTTCCTTGACAATTTTATCAATGATTTCCGAGTCATGTTCCCAGACGATTTTATCATTGATTCCTTAATCATGTTCAGTATCTTACATCATGGGTGTAGGTAGATAAAGCACATAATGCTCCACAATCACACTAATTTCTGCCTTAATATCCTTCCACCGGAGTCTGCCTGCATACAAACTCTTGAACACTTCTCTCTTTAAAGAAAAGTTGCTGGCTTCATATCTAAAAAAATTGCTTACTAATTTTGCTCTGTTTGCAGCCGCCTTTATCTCTGCCCAGCGCTACGCCTTCGGCATTGTTATGTTTAGCCGTGTTGTGCAAACAATTTCACTTTCAATTTCTACTCGGGTTACCTCCTAACACCATGCCTCACACAAAATCCACCCAATGAACCGAAAGTGCACACGGGCAAAACATGTCCCTACGCACACTTTGACACGTCGATATGCAAACGCAGATAATGTCAAACCACAAAAAAAAACCAAAAAATTAAAAAAGTATTTCTTTTTTTGCGCTGCATTCAGAATGCAAACAATAAAAATGCAATTCCTCGTCTGCAGATGGCGTAGGTATTCGTGTGCCAGTAACAGTCCAAGGAATTGTGTTATGCAGAAAGGTGCCCCACACTCACACACAGACACAACTCACCCAGGCACACTCGGGCACAACAGTCATCATAAAGTGTCAGATAAAAATTTGCGAGGCAAAACTTGCAACAAAAGCAGGAAAAGTGATAAATTTTACCTCAATGCGAGCGTGTTGCGCTTGTAATCCAAGGAATTATGTCATGAGTGACCCAAATACTGAGCGAAAAGCAAAAGTGCGGCAACTGTTGGCCAGAAAGAACATTTCGGCTGCTGGCGGCCTCTCAAGTGGCCCGCTGTGGCAGCGACTGGTGTTAAGGCGGCTTTGTTATTGCCTTTGCCGTTGTTTTTGTTCGCTGTTTCGGCTGCTCATTAACTGAGAAAAAGTGAAATTTCATGACAATTCAAAAAAACCGTACAAATTGTCATAAATACGCGTATTAGCCTCAATTTCACTTTTTCAAGCCACATGCACAACACTCGCAAGAATCTCTGTGAATTCGGATTTTTGTATTGTTTTCCAAATTAATTTCGGGATGGCGAAAGTGCCATTTTTGACAATTCACAAATTTACTGAGTATGAGTGTTCTTTGCAAGAGTATATGACTGTGCATGCGTGTGTGTGTGATTTCAACATGGGCCGTAATTACACGTGTTAAAAACTTTGTTTGTGTTAAAGTAAAGAAACATAACAACCGAAGAAAAGTTTTCACTTAGCGGAAAATGGTGAAACACATGCATGACGCCGCCACAGCCACAACCACCGCCACTTGGACTCGTTCGCTGGGCGCTCAACTGAAGCTGAACAGCGTGGACATGACAAAAGTACGGTTCTAATCTTGAGTTCAACATGGTGTAATTATGAGCACGCAACGCCACATTGTTTCCTCTCTCAATCAACTCTTTCTTTCTTCCCTCTGGATTCATTATTGTGGTCAACTCAATGTGTGAATTCCCGTGTGTTTGGATTAAGGCAGTCTCAAATTGCTGCACCATCAACCCAAAAAAAAGAACCCACTAATATTGTAGAAACTCATCTTCATGTCTGCGGTTTGCGTGCTCGACTGCGTACATCACGTATGTGCGTGTGTGTGTGTATCAGAAAACTCCACTGACCTACAGAACTTTGGCTTCTTACTCGTACTTTAATATTTCATCATCATCATTATCATCATCATAATCATCAACTATCTCATTACTCGTATCAACATCGTTCGGAATGCAATTTGAAATTTATTTTTGCGGTTCAAGAACTCTGTGGCTTTGGAACTCGTTGGCTATTTATCACAAAATTTCGGAAAGTTGCCTGGTCTTCGTATTCCGTTTGGGCAGCAGAGAAGCCACCGTAGAACACGGCTGCACTGGTGGCTTCATATTGTTAGTGGATTATTAAACAAACACACAGTTATGGCTGAGAACGGCTCCTGTGGATCACATTTTTATTGGCGCTATATTAGCGGGTTGTAAAAGGTGGTAAAGCACTGTTGGGCATATTAGCGCAGGGTGCTTTACAGAATTGAGTCACTGACTTTGCTGGATGAAAATATGGTAAGCTGTTAATAATGTGACTAATAAGGAATTTCCAAAGTGTGTACAAATGGAGATTGTGGCGTAAACTGTAAACCCCAGAAAGAACAGTCAGATTGTAGAGGAATGGTTTAGCAAAATATTCCGATACTAATTGCAAATGACTGAATGAATGACACATTCGATTCACCGAACCCCAGCTTGCTAACTGTGGCTATTAGGGAATTTGTATGGGTTTCCTACTACAAAACTGAGTGAAGTCGCTAATTTTAACGAGTAGGCATATACGAATTAACGACTGGGAACAGTGCTGCCAAAACATCATTTGTATATGTTAAGACATAATTTGTATACAAATATAGACGGATGAATCGTTACCAGAGCTGCCAACTCTCTACAAAGAATAGAGTTGTGTCATTGTGGTTTCCTTTGTTAAACGAGTCGTGGAGATGGGGAACATGACTCGGCTCTTATGCTTGTTTCAGAACTTGTACTTGTGATGTTCGTACCATTCATTGACTATACTGGGGAAAACAAATTTTGATGCAGGGGGAGAGGACTGTTTTACTAAACATATTTTTGCGATTAATTCCAAAAGTAAGAACGACTTTCTTCTAGCAGATTTAGAAGATATAGTTCAATATACGACATAACAGAAATTATTTCCCATATTTGTCTGATGACTTCTCAATTAGGGTCTTCATTGTGTTGCGATTTGTCACATGAAAATTATACCAAAATATTTTATTTAAATAAACAAGTAAGTAATGTTTGTATAGTTAGTCACACCGTCTTTTATAAAATGCTCTACATACCCCTTTATTTAACATACCTTAATTTAATTAGGATTTAGTATCCCGAGCAACTCTGAAAGATCTATAATCCAAATTCCCTTGCAAGATCGATGTTACGGATTTAGTATCCCGAGCAACTCTGAAGGATCTGTAATCCAAATTCCCTTGCAAGGTCGAAGTTACGGATTTAGTATTCCGAACAACTCTGAAAAAACTAGAAACCCTAATTTCCTTGCAAGGTCAAAGGTACGGATTCAGTATCCCCAACAACTCTGAAAGAACTAGAAACCCAAATTCCCTTGCAAGGTCGAAATTACGGATTTAGTATTCCGAACAACTCTGAAAGAACTAGAAACCCAAATTCCCTTGCAAGGTCAACGTTGCGGATTCAGTATCCCCAACAACTCTGAAAGAACTAGAAACCCAAACTTCCTTGTACGACTGAAGTTTGTGCAGTTAGTATCCCGACCAACTCTGAAACTTCTAGAAACCTAAATTCTCTTCGAAAGTCCAAGTTCACATTTTGTTCGCACTCATGTTGCTTCCTTAAAAAAAAAATACTTTACTAATGTCTCTGATGTACAGTGCTCAGGATAGTGCCTCATCCAAAAGGATTATATTCCAGCAATTGTTCTAACATTGATAAAAAATTTTCCAACTAATATGACAGGAAGTGTGATAGCATGTAATTATTGATAGAAATTGTTATGGTTTCGGAGATATTAGGCGTCTGTATTTAAAACTGTGAAAGTTTTAGTTACACGTTTTAGTGAAGGGCATTCTCCATATGTTGGTACGTGCCCAACATTATACAGGAAGCGTAGGAAATGCGTAATCTTCCACCAGACTGACAACCTAGTCGACATCGAAGTTGATATTAAAGGCTCTAGTCAGACCTAGATTGATTTAAGGCCTCTCTAGGCCTTAGGATGATATCCTGTGCTATCACAATGACATCCTGTGATATCACAATGACATCCTGTGATATAACAAAGACATCCTGTGATATCACAATGACATCCTGTGATATCACAATGACATCCTGTGATATCACAATGACATCCTGTAAATCACAATGACATATTGTGATATCACAATGACATCCTGTGATATAACAATGACATCTTGTAATATCACAATGACATCCTGTGATATCACAATGACATCCTGTAAATCACAATGACATATTGTGATATCACAATGACATCCTGTGATATCACAATGACATCCTGTGATATAAAAATGGGATCTTTTGATATCACAATGACATACTGTGAAATCACAATGACATCGTGTGATATAACAATGACATGGTGTGATATAACAATGACATCTTGTGATATCACAATAACATCCTGTGATATCACAATGACATCCTGTGATATCACAATGACATCCTGTAAATCACAATGACATATTGTGATATCACAATGACATCCTGTGATATCACAATGACATCCTGTGATATAAAAATGGGATCTTTTGATATCACAATGACATACTGTGAAATCACAATGACATCGTGTGATATAACAATGACATGGTGTGATATAACAATGACATCTTGTGATATCACAATAACATCCTGTGATATCACAGTGAAATCCTGTGATATCACAATGACATCTGGTGATAAAACAATGACATCCTGTGATATCACAATGACATCCTGTGATATAACAATGATATCTTGTAATATCACAATGACATCCTATGATATCACAATGACATCCTGTGAAACCATAATGACATCATATTGGAATCAGTGGACTCTCGGAAGGGAACGCGGCCCCGTCTACCTAGCTACCTAACTAGTAGAGGTAGGTAATGGATCCAAGTCGATACTAATCGACATTCATGCCATTGTAGCAGTTTTCCTGGGATTTTCATTCGTATCAGAAACAGGATTCGTGTTAGATCGCATTGCCACGGGATGTCCTTAAATACTAAATATGGAGGTATTTAAGGAGAATATGGATTATTACCTCGTACTTAAATTGTGTGGCAATATGTTTGCTTATAAACTAAGAAGGTACTTCATATTAATGCCTTACTTTACAAGAATTTCATCAAACGCCAATGAAGATGCTTGTATATGACTTATTTTATCTTTCCACCTTAGGGAGCAATAAACTGAAGGACGAGCCACGGAATTTTTCATCTTGAAAAAGCCCTCCAATGTTTTTAATAATTCTTATTCCATTCACAGGCAAATATACGAGTATACGCTGTTACCATTTGACTCGGAATTAATGAAAAACGTTCGCAAATAAATTCACTTCAATTTAACCCAAGCAAAAAAGGTCAACGAATTAATAAATTCGGGAGAAAAAAATGTGTGTGCGCCGCAACCGAAAAATACTCGTATTTTTCACATTCAAATTTATGTTTCAGCGAACAAATTTACGAGCCAGCAACAAACGTAACGCTCATTGACAGCCCAAACGCTGTGCGGCTGTGGGACTGTGGGACTGTGCGGTTGTGGGGCTGTGGGGCTGTGCGGCTGTGGGGCCTACCCGCCTGCTTGCCGGCTGCAAGCAAGTAGCAGGCCGCTGGCTGTGCAGCAGGACAATCTTGTCAACATGTTTGCGGAGTACGTTGTAAATAATGAAAATGTTTTCCATTTCGATTGGCAATTTCCGCAATTTGTTGCAAGTCAAAGTGGGTTGAAAATTATATTGACTGGTAAAAATGTTGCTGGTTGTTGCTGGTTGTTGTTGTTGTTGTTCGTGGTGGTGATGCTGGTGGTGCGGCGGCAAATGTTGCGTAGCAGGAATGTGGCTTTGCTTGTACGCGCATATGTCATTTGCACTGCGGCCGTTGTTGTTGCGGAGAAGTGCGCCAGTTTTCAAGAGTTCGCGTTAATAAAAACTCAAAAACAAGGAAATAAGAAATTTATTCAAATTACACATTTTCGAAATAATTTGCTTCAGAGCAACGCGGTTGAATAAGAAAGCCAACCAAAATTGCAGGGAGGAGAGAAACGGTAATCTCAGAGGTAGGCGTGTTTGAAGGAAACGCCGTTTAGGCAGCGTTTAACGAAGCAGTCATCAAAGCGACAGCAATTGTTACGAATATATTCATGCGTTCGGCCCACTGATTGCTTGATGGATATGTTTGTGGGACTATAATTTTCCTAACGAAATGCTTGGCGAGTTCATACACAGGGTTCATCGACCCTTTTGACACAAATAAATTAAGGAACTGTCAGTAAGGGTGCCAGAGTGAATTAGAAAAACAAATATTTAAATATTTATTTCTACCACTCTGAATTCCATAATGGAATCGTCATTGTTCCCTTCTTTTTTTTGGCTGAGGTGTGGAAACATCTAAAGTGGCAACATCTATGGCCGAAGCAGTAGTGTGGGACTTTAGCCCGAAACAAACCCCCCTTGTCCGACAGTTATTCCTACCGGAACTTCACCGTTAGGTAGTGTGTCGGGAGGCCTTTATGAATATATTACTACACAATCTTCAGTATTGGTCGTTCTGTCATAGTACAATCCAAAGCTCATTGGGGCGTCGCGCACTGCTTCTGTTCCACTTTACATTTATGACAGTGGAAACAGTCTGCTTCAAGTAGCAAATGCCCGCTTGCCTCACGATGCATCTCAGTTTTATTTACACCAGCTGTTTTCAAGGTCATTCCCATACATCCCACACCAAGACCATTCGAGCCATCATTTCTGATTCATTGTTTATTCCTTGTTGTTTATGATATTTAACTTATGACAAGTTAGTAATTGCCTTTGAATAGCATTTCCACATTTATACATGTTTAGTTATGAATGACATAAATATCATTTCGTCTCAATAAAAATCTGATTACTTCAATCTTAAGGGAAATATGTAATGAAGCATCTCTAAGTCCAGGCCATAATCACATCATGTCCTTCAAATTCGAATCACCTATTTATGTGTTATGCCACACATTCAGGATTAACATCCTTCTGTATATCTTGTAGGCCCTAAATTTATATGCTCCTTACTATTCGTATGAATAAATCACAATGTCTGAGTAATTTGGAATATGCCTTACCTTAAATGTGAAAAGTTCCCTAAATTTTTTCGAAGTTTGGGTTACCCACAAAATTCCGTCATGTTTTCCTCTTGAGACTGCATGAATTTTCCATAGTTAGTTCCATAGAAGCTTTTTATTAGAATTCCTTGCCCCAATGTTCCTAGTTAGTTCCATAGAAGCTTTTTATTAGAATTCCTTGGTTTGGGTATTCTCACTGTCTTCCTCGTATGGATACTCAGTGAGCATTACAAATACAACCTTAAACTTCCACGATGGTAGAAGACTGCCAGTGTTGAAAATGAAGCATTGAAGCATTTCAGATACATAGAAAACCTTTCTTAAGCCTCATTATTTTCCTGAAGTAGAAAACACAACATCTTTAAAGGAATTATAGACTGTTTCATCATGCTCTCCAAGTCACTCTCTCCCCTCCCGTTATATACTATCGATGTACATAATACAATTTGATGTTTATACAATAAATATCATGTTTAGAACGGACCCAATCTGTCCTCTATCCTCTTAGTTCGGAGAAGTTGGGTTCTTTGGTATAATTCGTATGTGCTTTGCATTAACACTTTGTTTTTCTTTGAACTAAAACAAAGTGTGCTTCAACGCTCTGCAAGTATTTGGCATATGAAACCATAGCGTGAGAGGGTGCAGCTTTAAAATCGTTCCAATGGATCTAACCTTCAAACCACATGCACACGTGTTTGCCTTATGTTTATTTCTGTGTTTATGTTTTTGTTTCGAAACACAAAAGCAATTTGCAGTGATTTAGTTCTATTGTCACCTCACAACGTGGCCCCAACATTTATCCTAGCATGTCCTCAGGCTTACGCAATGCTGGAGAATTTGTAGCATGTTCTTTGAGTAATAACTGGCGACAAGTATTTTGCGTGTCTATCTATTCTAGTCAGGAATCTTAACCTTTCTACGCTTTGACTTTTGACAACACTGTTGCGTTTTTGTGTGTTGTGCGCCTCTGCCATGCCCAGTCGCGTGCCTATCTTACCTCTTCCTCCTCGTTGTTGGCGGCGCTTACATGTGCTCCACCTTCAAATGCCAGGCAACATTGAAGGACACAAACATGCGTGTTTATTTTTGAACATGGACGCATGTGTTTTCAATGCAGTGCGCAGAAAGGAGCCAGAATGTTAACAGGACGACCTGCTGTGTCTTATTTGTTGAAGTGGAAATTAGTACGCCAGGCACAACGTGTGCGCGTGTGTGTTTGTAACAGTGGGGCAAATTGCTTCATTGGCGTTTGTGTTTGCATATGGCCGCAGATACGCTCGCGAATTTGATGTATTCGCGTTTTCGCGGTGCGTGTTTAATTTTAATTAAAAAATTTTGTTCGCCACATTTCTTGCCGCAGCAGAGGATTCTCGTGGTAGTGATTTTGCAACTTTGCATTGCTGTGTTTTTCTTCTGGCTTCCTTCGAAGCGTACCGACCGACCGCGTACAAGAATAAGGTGTGCCAAATGTTGCATGGGGCATTAAAGCTCAACATGTAAATAATTTTCCTTTGACAGTAAAAATAAAAAATGAGCAAAAAAACTGAAAGTGTCAATGTCTCAAAAATGCTGCAATCGATCCATAAATATACCAATATAGCAAATAACATTTCAATAAAACGAATCGAAACGAAACGATACGCGACTTGCCGCTATCGAGTTTTATGTCTCTTTGTCTTACGCTTTGGAAAAAACTCTATTTCAGTTTTTCGGACTGTGTCAATTGAGTGTGCTGTGGGCCTGTTACAAATTGTACGGTCCCGAACAATGCTCACAATTTTTGAGGTATGAACCCGTGCAAGTAGACGCATACCTACCCTCCTCGGCTTAGCTTGGCTGGGCTGGCGTTGAGTAATCGCTGAACATGGCCAGGTGTGCGACATTGTAATGCGCAGCAGCCGGCGCGACTACCACCGCTAAAGCAGCCGCTGTCCATATTACGACGCCACAGAGTTTCAACAATGCCACTTCCCAACACGGTCGAAGGTGCGCAGTTCACTCTGTCACATGTGAGCCGAATGACTCAGGTTCAAGTTGGGGAAGCGGATTTCAGTTACAATTTATCCACATTGCATACGTGTTCCGTTTGAGCGCTCTTTGTTGCTGTTTTGCACTGCATTAATTACCATATTTATAAAAATCTGTATATTTACTTATATCCAGAATAAAGTGTTCCACATAAGAGAGGAAGAATTACGACACATTTTTTACACGTGGCAGATAGATCGAAGCTTTCCACTAATGAAGAAAGACAGAAGGCGAAATTCCAAAGCAAACACAATAATAGTTCCCCATTAAGAGTTCTGTGTTTGGTGGGGTGCTATGGGAGATTGACCAGCATTATATGTTCTTTTTGCTATGTGTGTTCCAGTACCTCAAAGAAGTGGTATTTTAAAAGAACGAACATAACATCCCCAAAATTGTCTACTGTAAAATTTTAGAGGAACAACTAAAAACTAAATAACCAGAAAAGTGTTCAGCACATAATTTGGAGTTGCATTGACTTTCGCCCTAAAAATGCGCTTTGGTTATCTCTTTTCTATTTCTATGTAAACGACTATTTTAAATTTTTTTTAAGGAGTAAGAAGTCTAAGGAGTTGGCCACAATGGGCCTTGAATAGGCCTAAGTGAGTCTCAGGACAGCCATATAACATAACCTAAGGAGTCTATACTCTAGTTCTGGACCTATAATTCGAAAATCAACTGAAAGACCCTTCTTGGAATGTATAAAAAAGTATTAAAAGCGATTCAAACATCATTGGAAAGTAACTTTGGATTGATTCAAATTCAATGGTTCCAGAAAAAGGCATTCAAGGTCCAAATTAGCATGAAAGGAGGCATAATTTTCTCCATATCTCGAGTCATCGACACTACTGGAGTTTAATGGAGAACGACTTTGGAGAGTAACCGTAATTCCTGAGAACTTCAGGTTATAGTTTATAGTTTAAAATATGGATAGGTTGCAAAGTAGAGAAACTTATATACGTGTACCTAAATCAGCTTCATCTCATAGATAATGGTATGTCTCTTTTGAATACAACTGATAATCTATGAGGAGCTTATTTTTTCCCGAAGCAACTTGCCAGGATATAAGGCAGTTATTATACAACATTTGAGGATCCAATTTGTTGTTATTCTATTAAGGTACCAGACCTGTGAGCAACTCTCGGTAGATCCTGTGTCCCTTAGAAGCCAAAGTTTACTGGACTTAAGTTGTCGGTGCCAAAACTCTCGAACTGGTTTCTCGAAAAAATAGATCACACTCACACAAAATGGTTAACCGTCTCGTCTTACTCACCGCAAGCCGGCCAAAGCGCACTCTCTGAGTCAACTTCGAGGGAGATCACTTAAACCAGTCGCTAGTGATACCCTTAGATGAGTCACCGTGCCTTTGTATACAGTTCAACAGAAATTTGATATGAAAAAGAGTTAAACTGACAATCAAAAGAGTTCTAGATAGAGGTACGTTTGGTTACTGGAAGCATGAAAAGTTCAAAGGAATAAGTCTCTTTCAGGCAAGTTCTGTTCCACTCTTACTGCAAGAGTTTCTAATGAGGCAGTGACTAGCTTCACCCACATTCGTATATAATGCAATATTTCTCAATGCCTAACCTTTTGTAGGATTTCGAGTCTGCTTTGTACACTTCTTCCTCGAAATCCGATGTGTCTCACTGAAATGATCTCTGGAGTGCTTCGATTTTGTACGACCTCGCGTCAGCTTTGTACATTTCTTCTTGGAAATCCGATGTGTCTCACTGAAAGGGCCTCTGAAATGTTTCGATTTTGTACGACTTCGAGTCAGCTTTGTACAATTCTTCCTCGAAATCCGATGTGTCTCACTAAGAGGAGCTCTGAAGTGGTTCGTTGAATTAGATTTGAATAGAGAAAAAAGTTTCATGCTTTCATAAAGATTCTCATCGCTAAATTTCCTTGCATCGTTTGAAAGTGATGCCATTTCAGAGCCAGTTTATTTGTCCTATAATTACTTCGAGTCTCTCTTGAAAGAGTTGTGTGATAGTGTAAGACGATCAAATTAGTATATATGATGGATTAAGGGGATTTCATTGCGATATCTGTATATTGACATCTCTATTCGGATATCTCTATTTTCACTCCAGTCATCGAATTACATTTCAGCCAAGCAAATGTCCTTAATATTCACTGGATTATTCCAATTGGCGCCAGCGTGCGCGAAGCAGAGACGATTGGCGAAGGCTAATAACGCGGCAATGATCAGAAATGGTTGTACGCCAATTATGATGATGATGAAATGTCCTTAATACTCCTATTATATTCGCCATAAATGAATCAAAGACTTCTCTACACATCAGAATATGGAAGAAAAGATTGCAAATTCGTCTAAAAAGCTGTAGTATAAAATTATTTTTAGTCTTTCAACTTGTGTTTGTTAACATTTAAGCCTTCAGTCAATCACTTCTATACAACTCCTTCCATTCTTCAACTCTCACCTGAATCTTAAGTTTCTCCTTAAAACAGAACTTCAGAAGTATCCATTTTTTCAGAACAAAACTCTCACACAATTCTAGAATACCATCCATTCAGCTAATAACAGACCTCACAGCCATTGAGAAACAAAATTGCTGACTCTTTCTCAAGGCAAAGCTGTCGCAGATGCTTAACACACGAGTAGGAGTATTAAGAAAGTTATACAAAAAACTTTATACCCCATAATTATTTTGCCATTTACCCTTTGACGTCTTCTGTGGCAATTTCGGCCAAAAATGTTCTCTTCTGTGTCACAAATGTCGCACGCACACACACACACTCACACACCAACAAAGCTGCGTGCTAATAACGCGAATACGTGCGGAGATGGAAAATTACGCCCACAATTACAGCATTACTTAAATGTGTGCGAGTACGAACGAACGCACGCACGCACGCACACACGCACATGAGCGCATCCATGGCAGGCAATTTAGGCACTCCAGTGCATAGTCGTGTGCTGGCTGGACTGGGCTAGACTCAAAGATGCCGTTAGCCATAATTTTCCCGTAATAACACGAAATGATCGTAAACACATAAACCGCCGCAATTCCGCAACAATCCCGCAACAATCCCGAAATGGCAAAACAGTTGGTATGACATTAACCCAGACTGCCAGCGAGGGAAAGATTTGGAGGCAGGCAAATAAAAAACGAATGACAACACTTATGCCAGAATAAGAAATAAAACACACAAGAATACATTGAGGAAGAAAAGTTGCAGAAAACATTGAAAGATGTTAACAGCACGGGAAACAGTAACTCAGAAGGAGGACAGGAACATTGGTCAACTTGCCATAGAGCACATTTTATTCATAAGTCCTTAGAGATATACAAATATCGGAAGTAGAAGTGTAATGCCAACGGAAATTGATACTCAGCTGACTTTACTGGTGAACCGGAAGATGAATTGGAACCTGCGGGTACCAACTTCAGGTACGAGTATTTGAAGTTATTGACAATAAAGGATGTTGCCAATACTTTACTCGCCTATTTTTAAACACACAGTTTTTTGTTAGGAGTTTTGGGTATGTCAAAGCCGCTCTAACTCTACTTATCCCTTCTTTATTGGATATCATTATGATGTGTGGATATACACATGTTCAACATGTTAAACAACGTTTTGTAGGGATCACTTCTAAGTATCATAGATCAGATATTGTTCTAGAAAACAACCCTGTCAATCTATTGAACGAATTTCATTCGGTTTCTGAATTTGATAAGAAAGTATGTGAGTGTTAGTTGATGTATGTGTGAGTTAGTTGATGTATGTGAGTGCTAGTTAGTGTAAGTGTTTGTTGATATAACAATCCGAAGAAAACATATTGTAGTACCGCAGTACGAAAATATGAGATGTAATCTGCCATTCGCAACACCTGAAGATGTCAACAGTATTTATATCCAGATGTATATGATATTGATATGGAAGAGATGCGGTGCCAGATCAATTAAGTGTCATAACAATGGTGATATTGGAAGAAAAATTCGGTGGTAACATAAGAAGTTGTATACTAAGGTGGCTAACTCAGGTTTTCTGAGAACTGATGGTTCCACAAATAACCTGTCTGGTACAAGAACTCTCTAACCTGCCTCTCTAGACCAACCGAACCATACCAAAGTTGAGTTAAATCCTCACAGTTTACAGCAAAAGATAAACAGTGTAATGGATGGGGATATAAATATTTCTCACATATGTTTATATCCCCATACATATTCTGGAAACTGTGAGGCTTTAACATAAGTTTATCTATTTTGTAACCTTTGCACTTTTTAAATTATGAATTACTCACTAAAATCTGTCACCATCTCCCTACCAATCTCGTCTCCATTTGCATCCGATTGTATCGATTAATAGAAATTGCGCTCAAATTAAGTCTCTTCTCATTGTAAATTGTTGCGTGACTCCTTGTTCTGGAAACAACTCAAAGTCAATGTTCAAATAGGTTCGAATGTGGTTTTAAACTTATTGACCTAGCATTGGTTTCTTGATCCTTTTTAATGCAAATGAAGTATTAAATTCGTAGTTACTGTGGTAATAGCAGTTAAGGTTTGGAAAAGAGACCAGAATGCCAGACCTTAAAAGTTCCCAGTAGTTAGGGTGAGCGGTGGAATGCTTTCCATAGTACCTGGAATCATCGCCTGTGTAAGTGACAGACATAATATTCCATATATTCCATTCCTTAACTCAACATTATTATTAATTATTATTATTATACCTTGCACCGTAATTAATTATGAGTGCAAGGTGTTGGGGGAATGAGTACTAGCTACAGAGGCTTTCGACGCTTTTCGACTCGAAGAGAAATATATTTTATAGAAAGATGCAAAGCTAATCATTATCCGGATCATAATCATCCTTCAGCCTTCCCCATACTACTCTATTTTGAACAACCATATGACGTAATAGTGAACAACCTCTGTTGCAGTTTCATGAGGGTACAGAATTTCAAAGAAAAAAGGCCAATCGAACTGAATAAATAATCTACTAAATTATATGTTTTTATTTGTGGAAGATCTTTGACAGTATTTAAGAAGATTTACTTCAGACAGATCTATTTTCACAAACCCATGCCATCCATGACAGGATTCTCTTCTGAGAAAGATGGATTTCAAAAATTCTCGCTAAACTGTTGGACACAATTCTGTGAGCCACAAAAGTCAATCTGAATGCACACATAATTACAATAATTAATAATAATTATAACGATTGAGGTTCCCATTTATAACTGCTATGCATTTATCCGTGTTTGTAAGCGTGTGTGTGTGTGTATGTGTGGTCATAACTCTCGGCTCCACTCCGCCCAACAACGCTTTATTCACACGTTTTTCCTTAGCCTTTCGGTTAATTGAATTTAATCATGAATGCTTTCATGCCAACGAAAGGGAGTTCAAGTTCTTGTGTCAGCACAAATTGTGGACTTTAAATTCATTTATTACGCAGGGCGTGTTCCCTTAGACATATCTAGATCTGTAGGCTGACTTGTTTATGCGCAGTTGAGTCGCTTCACTGCCTGCATAAATTAAACCAGGCTATATTCATGCCGACTGGCAACCAAACAAACACATTGGATTTCTGCCACTTCACCCAGTCGTGCTTGATTTCTTAAATTACAATTATGAGTAATCTGATTAAACAATTTTGCTATGGCCGTTTCGACAATTTAAGGGCCCAGAGAGTTCCCAACCGAAGTTCGCCTCACTCACTCATTCGAGTGTAGACTTCCATTTTAATTATTTGTAAATTTTTGTACAATTCAAATGGCTTTCAAGTTGTAACGCAATTTGATGATGACCTTGACTTCTCCAAACCAAAAAAGAAGATAGAATGTGATGTGAATACTGCCAAGAAGAACAAAGAAGACCGAATTTAATTAGTATGTGGAATTGAAAAGTGAAAAATTGTTCTGGGATATTAAACCACAAAAACTCCACCACCAATTAAGCAAAATATTCAAATCATTGAAGCTAAGAGCAAACAGCAGTTTTGAACAAAGTTAATCAAGTTAAGCCAAGTTAAACAAAATTAAACAGAGTCAATCATGCGCAACTGCTACGCTTGCGCAGAACACTTCTCTCCCCTTTCGCTCTTATGCTAAGTGAAGTGAACATTGAAGTACGCAAATCCCTCCGTTTGTGATTAGTTTTGCATTAGCAAAATGAATGGATTAACAAATATTCATTAAAATTCAAACTGAAAGCAAAAGCAAAGCATTCTTCAAAATAATTGAAATTTCAGCTCTACTGAAAAGTCTGCTATGACGTCAGTTGTGGTGATTATGCAACACAATGTGAGTACAATTCAATGGAGTAACTAAGTGTCTGCCATGCTAAACGTTTCGCATTATTTCATATTTATTTTTACAAATTCCTAACTTTGCACCCGTACTTACTTCGTTACTCGTATGGAAACCTTTCCACCGGCAATGCCAAGGTACAAGGTCATCGCTAATCATAAACATTAGCCTCATGCATTCCCAAGTGTGGAGATTGCACGCCGATTAAAGCATCGCTTGAACAGACACGGCCATTCTATAACGTAATTTGTAGCTTTTATTACTATTATTATTTTTTTTAAATTTTCTTATATCTCGATAGATCTAAGTACACTGCTGCACTTAGTTTAGTAGACTCAACAAATGCATTGTGGGTAATGTCTTCCACATAATCATCTCAAATTAATCGATGTTTACACTTTGGAGGCGTGTAGAACTCTGATAGTACCAGTCTAGCCGCTCTCTGGCTGAAGTACCAATTTCATGTTGAAACAAATGCTAGTAATAATTTAGAAGGTTTCGAAGAAGACCTTACCAGTAATATGACAGAAAATATATGTAGTATATATATAACATCATTCATCCAAAGGGACCAGAGCAATTTATCGGTATAAGTTTAGCAGGGGGTAAAGATTGCATCAGGATCCATGTGAATAATATTCACAAGGACCGATGGTGCAGTTTAGTTGCCTGCAAAACAACCAAGTGCTTCCTAGAAAGCCCAAACAAGAGAGTTGCAGATTTCCTTCTAACATTACGAAGGAAAGATTTTCGATCACTGGTTGGGGTAATCACGGGACATACTGGCACGGGGCATACTGGGGCCATAATGGCAACCATAGGCATCATCGAGAATCCGAACAGCCTTTCCTGCCTGGAGGAAGAACAGGACGGCATAGAATATTTTCTCTGCACTTGTCCTGCCTTTGCCAGAATGAGGAGGCTTATATTGGGGTCAGAAAATTTGGGAATGTTTAATGTACATTCCTTATCCCTCGACAGACTTTGAAATTTGAAAAGGTGTAACTTCCTTTCCACAATCCTTTATCTGCCCCTTCCCCTAAATATTTTTCAAGGCTTACAGTACAATGGGCATGAAAGCCTGAGTGCTTGGAGACGGCGGCCCTCCGGCCTACCCCTCTTCTATCTTCTATCTATCTATTTAGCCATTCCGGCATGAGTGTGACTCTGTACGTGGCTATTTTTTCCTCAATAGTATATGATAGATAGGTAGATTTATTTAAGCGCCTTGAAAGATCTATTGTGCTGCCCCTATTTATTTCAAAGATGAGGTTAGTCTCATCTACAGATGTTAATAGTATAGGATGTTTTAAAGTAATTTGAATTAAGCAAAGCGTGTTGCTATCGGCACAACGGGATTACTATATGAAGAAGATTTGCGTAAGGACCCACCCTCATTCCATATATTTGCGAATCAGAACACTTCATGTAATTCACAAAATTGCAGAATTAGGATGAAATTCATACCAGGATCTACACTAAATATGGCTGGAATATATATATAAAGCCATGTCCAATAAACAGACGGAGTGTATATAAAGCCAAGTCCATTAATCAGACGGAGTATATATAAAGCCAAGTCCATTAATCAGACGGAGTATATGTAGAACCATGCCCATTTATCAAACACTTGAAATACTTATCAATGAACCTTTGAATGCAGGATCACAAGAGTACAAAATAGTAAGGAGACAATGGCCAGAGTAGTGTCAATGACACACCCACTTTAGTCAGATATATATATATATATATATATATATACGAGTATATCAGATTTATCAACGACATTTTGATATAATGACATATATTGAACCCCAATCTTCTTATGATCAATGAAACTAAATGGCCACGCCTATCTACACATTGAAATATGCATGAAATCAGAAATATATTTCATACTAGAATTGTTAATTGTTGGTATTAAATATATTCGACTAATTGTAAGCGCACTTTATTCCTATGGGCATGGTTCCATTCTCGTTGTTTATAGGGTATTTCATAGTCGGTCTGCATCGAGTTCAGCGGATTTTATTCCTATGGGCATGGTTCCATTCTCGTTGTTTATAGGGTATTTCATAGTCGGTCTGCATCGAGTTCAGCGGATTTTTTTTCCTATGGGCATGGTTCCATTCTCGTTGTTTATAGGGTATTTCATAGTCGGTCTGCAGAGAGTTCAGCGGATTTTATTCCTATGGGCATGGTTCCATTCTCGTTGTTTATAGGGTATTTCATAGTCGGTCTGCAGAGAGTTCAGCGTACTTTATTCCTATGGGCATGGTTCCATTCTCGTTGTTTTGTAGGGTATTTCATAGTCGGTCTGCATCGAGTTCAGCGGATTTTATTCCTATGGGCATGGTTCCATTCTCGTTGTTTATAGGGTATTTCATAGTCGGTCTGCATCGAGTTCAGCGGATTTTATTCCTATGGGCATGGTTCCATTCTCGTTGTTTATAGGGTATTTCATAGTCGGTCTGCATCGAGTTCAGCGGATTTTATTCCTATGGGCATGGTTCCATTCTCGTTGTTTATAGGGTATTTCATAGTCGGTCTGCATCGAGTTTAGCCTTCAGAAATGGATTATATTAATTTACTTTACTGAAAATCCTACAATAAGGGAATAAACGGTCCCACTGGTAGGAAATGTCAATGACATTATATCTTGGAGATAACAAACTGTTCACAATTGATTTCCTAGAGAAAGGTAAAACGATAACCGGAGCCTAATCTGTAAAAATTCTTCATGAAGAATCGTGGATCTGCCCACCAAGTTGTCTGCAACTACCGGCAAATTGAATGAATTGAAATACAATTAAATGGAACTCCACTTATTTCCTCCAAAATTGAGTCCTCTGAGTTTTGTGTCCAAACTTCACAGAATGTCTCGAATAAGAAAATACATTGAAGTCAAAGGGGGTATCAAATGGAGACATATTTTGAAGACCTTTCGGAAACTTACTTAGGGTTGAGTTGCAATTATCGCAAAAGCGTGGGAGAAACTGTACTAAAATGTTGAGGAGACTAGATTCGCTAATAAAATTGACTTGTTAACTTTCTTCAGGGTTTTGGTGTATAATTCTCACAGAAACTTGGAACAAAATTTGTAGAAAATTTAAGTGACTAAATTGGCAAAAGAATGTTACTTGGAAATTTAAATTTTAAACTTTCATCCTGAGACTGGAAACTTTAACTACCCCTGTATTTGATTTAAACTATGATGCTTGAGTATTTTATTACCGTCTTTTTTATGGCTGGTGAGTCTTAAACTAAAACGATTTGATCACAAATAAAAATACTCATAGACAGACAGACAAGGAGCGCGACGCAGTGATAGAATAGCACTGGCCTGAACTCATCTTCGGCAATGTAAATTAATTGATCGATTGACTTCTGTGCTTCTTTTATTGTATTTTAATTGATTTCTGTCCGTTGCCTCTCATTAGCATTTTTAATTTATTTATGTTTTAAGCTTCTTTAATTCATACACAACAATCGTACACAAAAGTTCTTGTTCTTCTTGCTCATTCCTGCATAAATTAATCTACTTTGCAGTTTACACCAGCAACTTCATGTTTATGTTGTTTTTTTTTTTTGCATCTTCGCATGGTTTGTTATTGTGTAAATAAAAATCAAGGTCTCTGTGAGGCACAATCTTTTCCATCTCTGGCATGGGTAAAGAAAGAAGTTGGTTATATAACTCCGCCTTGGGTAGCCCGTTCCAACAAAGCATGTGTGAGATTTTGTCCCAGAGTCATGTTGTGATGTGATGAATTTAGCTTGAAATGCGGTTTCGGTTTGGAGTCATGTTAATTTTGTGTATTATGTCCAGGCACCTTCGGAATGATTTCCGTTCTATATCGAATGATTAATGAATAAGCAGTTTTAGTACCCTTCGGTGTGAATGGAGCGTATCTATCTATCTACGATTACAAGACTTTTGAGGAGGATTCATGTTCTAAGCAAATTACCATTCAGTTCTGTGAAATAATGATGAACTTTTGTTGGCTCTAATTCGAATGGCGTCTAAATCAAATTCTTCCTAGAGTTTGGGTTACTCCAAGAATTGGGATTAGAGGAATGGGAGTAGAGAATTTTAACTTAACCAAAAACTAATGTATTTCTAAGACCACCCCTGAACAGTGGAGAGACTGACTCTACGGAACTGAAAATTTTTAGATTTAAAATGAAATCGTTCGGCAGAGATTTTGATCATATTTTTGGAGCTTTGGGAAATATCTCAAATAAAAAGATTAGTTCAATCAACTCCTTCAATGAAAGCTCCAAATGGCTGGACCTTTGAGAGGGATGGGACCTGATGTCTCATGCGGTATCACAAAGGGTAATTGTGCACCCTTCTGGCGGCCGCCTTACCTACCTACCTACCTATATTTGGAGCTGAGAAGCTGAACATTTTTTTGTATCAGACCTTTTCTGACAAGGAAGAAACATATATGTTGATATAGCATAGAAAAGTTCATTCTTCAGTATATTAAATAACAAATATCATGTTATTCTTCAATTTAGTTTCATGTTTCTTTGTTTTGAATACTCAATTACCGCTGTATTTGTTCAGAACCTCGGGTTTAAGCAGAAATTAAGGAAAAATTTCAAATGACCAGTTTCGGGAATCAGGACAATCTTTTGTATCGTAACCGAATATGGTCGACATCTGATGCCAGGGTTCAACCGAGGCTTGAATGTGTAACGACAGCCGTTAGAGTGGAAAAAATTCCAATACATTTCGTTTTGAAACAGTTATTTATACAAGATATCCACCACGATCTTTATGAAGATTTTGAAATCGATCAGACATACACTATGGGAGAACTTTAGTGTTGTTTCGATATCTGGTTGGTGACCACAATAACCAGCCATTAAATGTTCACTTCATTAACATATTTCACTAAACATCTCACACTATTGACATTACTATTATTGTGTTTCAGCATAGTATTGGGCCAGGTCACAATGGACTGATCATTCGCCATGAAACCTGTGTACAAAAACTTTCATGTGAATATAAGATGCAGTAGAAAACGATTGTATTGTATTGTATTCCATTTTATAAGTCTATGGAGTCCAGTTTATTTCTATCCTAGAATCTATATTAGAAATGTGGATGTTTCCAGCAGTCAAGTTTGTATAGAGTATTTAGGTGATGTTCTTTTTTCGAGAGATCAAGGTATATAAGAATAACTGAAGAAAGAAATTATGTGGCAGAGACCAGATTAATAAGAATAACTAAAGATAGAAAGTGGCAGAGACCAGATTATATAAGAATGTCGTACTGAACTGTGGGAAACCGCTGATGACAATTTTCGTCCTAAGGAAGTGAAGGGTGATTTAATGTTAATGTTATTCAGTTACAATTGCCACAATAATCTGATTGATCAAATATGTCAATGCCCATGTCCAGTTTACTGGAACCAGATCATATTTTGGCAATGACTTAACTCGAATACTTCAAAGGCCTTTAAGGCAAAGCTAATAAGAAATATTGAAAACCCACTATAAACCACTTTCCTGAAACCCATTATAAACTATTACGCCTTGGCCTCTGCTTATCTATTAGAGAGTTACGAATTAGAGTCGACATTGCAAACAAAATTATCTTATAACAATTTTTAACATCTTCTAACACGAAAACTGCACTTGACCCTCAAGCATTTAATTGGTTCTTGCCTGGCACGCGGCGCAACGATTTTCAAAACAAACAAAACAAAAACTCAAAAAAGAAACATTTTGATTTGTAATTTTCACACATAATTGTGCAGTTGGCGTCGTTTCGATGTGTGTGCAATTTCCGCTTAAAGCGTAAAAACGACAAAAAACTGCGTTTGAATTTTGAAAATGGTTTTGAGCGAAGTCAATGAATGCAGAGATCATGACGATGATTGGCGGTATAAGCGACTGCTGATGGTTGGTCTGCTAACTGCTCTGCTAACTGCGTTGTTGACTGCGTTGTTGACTGCTCTGCTAATTGTTCTACTGAGTGCTCTGGTAATGGTTCAACTGACTGTTCTGCTAACTGCTCTGCTGACTGCTCTGTTGACTGCTCTGTTGACTGCTTTACTGACTGCTCTTCTGGCTGCTCTACTGATTACTCTGCTGACTGCTCTACTGACTGCTCTTCTGGCTGCTCTAATGATTACTCTGCTGACTGCTCTGTTGACTGCTCTGCTGATTGCTCTGCTGACTGCTCTGCTAATGGTTCAACTGACTGCTCTGCTAACTGCTCTGCTGACTGCTCTGTTAACTGCTCTGTTGACTGCTCCGCTAATTGTTAAACTGACTGCTCTGTTGACTGCTCTACTGACTGCTCTTCTGGCTGCTCTACTGATTACTCTGCTGACTGCTCTGCTAATGGTTCAACTGACTGCTCTTCTGGTTGCTCTACTGACTGCTCTGGTGACTGCCCTACTGACTGCTCTTCTGGCTACACTACTGACTGCTCTGTTGACTGCTCTGATGACTGCTCTGTTGACTGCTCTGCTGACTGCTCTGTTGACTGCTCTGTTGACTGCTCTACTGACTGCTCTTCTGGCTGCTCTACTGATTACTCTGCTGACTGCTCTATTGACTGCTCTGCTGATTGCTCTGCTGACTGCTCTGCTAATGGTTCAACTGACTGCTCTTCTGGCTGCTCTACTGACTGCTCTGGTGACTGCCATACTGACTGCTCTTCTGGCTACTCTACTGACTGCTCTGATGACTGCTCTGTTGACTGCTCTGCTGACTGCTCTGTTGACTGCTCTGTTGACTGCTCTACTGACTGCTCTTCTGGCTGCTCTACTGATTACTCTGCTGACTGCTCTATTGACTGCTCTGCTGATTGCTCTGCTGACTGCTCTGCTAATGGTTCAACTGACTGCTCTTCTGGCTGCTCTACTGACTGCTCTGGTGACTGCCATACTGACTGCTCTTCTGGCTACTCTACTGACTGCTCTGTTGACTGCTCTGATGACTGCTCTGTTGACTGCTCTGGTGACTGCTCTGTTGACTGCTCTGCTGATTGCTTTGCTGACTGCTCAGCTGATCATTCTACAGACTGCTCTGCTGTCGTTATTAGCTGCTTGTAGGAATCGTTAATTGTAATGTTAAAAAAAAATAATAATAAAACACAAATTAATTCGACGTGCCTACTGTGTGCTGTTTCGGGTTTCATGGTACTGTAGAAGACATGAAAATGCTCGGTTTCATATTTGCAGCTTGATTAACTTCGTTAGCTGTGGCCTTGGCAATATGAAATGAGCAGCATTCATTGCACTTGTAATTCTGCAGCGGTTAATGAAAAATTTAATATACTCGTAACAAGCGTTAAATGGGCCACGAACTGAGACAATAGTGGAAGCTGAATTTGAGAAGCATTGAATGATAATGGCTGGAAAATTTTAAAAATTATGGCTTAGTCATAAAAGAGATTTGCATATAAATATCTGAATACTACTGGCGATATTTGTCATTAAAGCGAAGTATTTCGTACAGAACTTCAAAGTAATGGCACTAATTTTTGTGGGTCTAGGTGAGAAAAAGCCATTTAATATGACAAGGCCGTGAGTCTTCAATGCATTCCACATGAACATCTATAAATGATGATAACTCACAGAAAAATTCCACTTAGACTGGGAATTACTCACCGTAGGGAATTACTCACAGTAGCGAATTACTCACCGTGGGGAATAGAGACAAGTTTAAAGGACTGCAAATCGAGCCTTCTCTAATTAATTAAACACATGATAAACCTTTTCGGCACTCGAAGTAAAAGCCACTGGAAGGACAAAGTCGAGGAAACCTTAACCACTCTTCATATAACAGAGTGGAGAAGACACGCCCAAAGCAGAGGCGCCTAGCGAGCGCTGTTAAATTCGGCGTTGTCTTCACAGATTATGTGCTTAGGCCACATAAGTAAGTATGAACCTCCCACACTAGTAACACAACTATTACTGTGCTTGAGAAAGGTATTGGCCCAGGCCACACTGGGCTTATCATTCGCCATTAAACTAGCTGAATATCTGTATACATAAACTTTCATATTTATCTAATAAGTTGGAGTAGAAAACGATTGATTATATTGCATTCCATTTTAGAAGTCCATGGAGTCCGCTTTATTTTGTATCTCTTGCCTAGAACTATGTTGGAAATATGAATGGAACCTCGTTTTGAAATTTGTAGGCAACGTCAAAAAAATCTCCGTTCGTTTTTTGTATTCTGTAACATATTGAATAGGACCCTGAAAATGTTCACCGATAGTGCTATCAAAGACCATGATGATCATCATTTCAAATATAGGTTAAGGAACTATAATTCTATAAGGTAATTACTTAATTTGAATTACTCGTATTTTCGCATTTCGCCAATGCAATTCTGACACGTTGATATGCTGCCTCAGTCACGATTTCATTTGCATTTTCTCACAATTTGTTTGTTCTCTCTCATAATTTGTGGTTGCCCAGCAATGGCAGATTTAATCATACAAATTGCTCATAAACATGGTTATTAATTATTTTATGACAAAAATTATGCACAATTTTTTATAATTTATATGCTAATTTTCAATAAGTGCGCGCAATCCCGAGATGCCGCCTGCCACCACAGCGCACTCAAAATACCTAAAAGTGGCGTTGATGAAAACGAAGCGAAAAAATGTTCTCCACTTAATGTTAATTTTTCGTAATGTTTCTCGCTTTTTCTCTTCGCTTTATGGTTCGCTTATGCAGTCAATTTGAATTCCGATTGCAATGCTAAAGAAAAGTGTTCAATCTTGCTCGATTTCGGATTTCTGTCAATTTCAAAATAGGCGCTTGACACACCTTTAAACCGTTTGACATGCACGCTCGTATACAAGTCACACCGAATTGAGGCATTCCCGTAGTTTGCCTGTCATAAGCCAAACAGACTTTGTGTCAATTGCATTTTTGTCGATTTTTTGTCGATTTGTTGTAATTTTTTCCGAAATTGCTCACCAGGTGGGGGGCGTAACAGTGACAGGGGCGTAACGACATGCGATGCCTGCA
Organism: Clusia tigrina; assembly: GCA_920105625.2. Lineage (NCBI taxonomy): Eukaryota > Metazoa > Arthropoda > Insecta > Diptera > Clusiidae > Clusia > Clusia tigrina. The sequence continues at coordinate 420,982,637 of OV050030.1, forward strand.
GAAATGCTGCCATGATGGAAGGGCTTTCTTGTGCAATGGCAAATTAGGTAAATTGTTGTAAATTTCTGGTGAAGTTGTCAACTTGTCGTAATGAATTGTTGCCTGTTACGTTGCTTACGTGTTTGACGGGAAATATGAACACTTTCACGGGTCTAGCGGTGAACATGATTGATCGACTTGGATACTCGTAGGGATTGATATGTTTATGAAGCAAAGAGCTTACAAAAAAAGCGGAGCTATGATTTGTAGAAATTTATCACAACTCTGACAGACTTCCAAGGTGATTCATGAAAGCACTTCTTTAGTTGTAATATTTCGAAACGCTATTTTACATTTCTGGCTGAAACTATGAAATAATTATTCGATCAATTCAAAGGCTATGTTGGTTGATCCCCAAGTTCAGAATCCGAAGCATAACTGACTAAGTATGTAGAAAGTGTTTCGTAGATGTTTTCAAATATACTCGTATATGTATAGAAATCTATGGAAGCGCTCTTCAGAGGTCCATGAACTATGTAAGAATGAGCTACTAAATAGAGCAAAATACAAAAACATAAGAAGCTTATTTAGAAGATCATTTAGAAAATAAACACGATCAGCTCTGTTTTACACTCCGAATGATATTTTCACCGGAGAAGTCCTTCAAATATAAATCCGATTAATTTCCATTTAATATTGTGGAATAATAGAGCAGGTATAAATCGGCAATGGTGATTCTACACCGAATCAGATTGCCGAACAGCTTATTTCTATATTATCGTTACTTTTCTGACATATGGTTAAAAAGCCCAATTGCAATCTCTGGAAGTGCTAGAGGGAAAAAGATAGTGAAAGAGAAGGAAGAAGATATAAAAATCAAAGAGAGTATATTATGTTATAAATAATATAGAGTATTTGATACAAATAAATAAGAAAATATAAAAGAGAGGAAATTGTGAGAAAAAGAGAGGAATATAAATAAAGTATTGTGTATAATTGAGAAAAAGAAGGAAATAGATAGTGAAAGAGAAGGAGGAAGATATAAAAAACAGATAAAAAAATAACCGATAAAAAAGGGAAAAAAAGAAGAGCAGAAAAACAGAAAAACAATTGTGAATAAAAGAGAAAAAGAAAGTAATAGATTGTGAAAGCGAAAGAGGAAGATATAAAAACAGATAAAAAAAATAACCGATAAAAAAGAGAAAAAGAGAAGAACAGAAAAACAATTGTGAATAAAAGAGAAAAAGGGAGAAATAGATAGTGAAAGAGAAAGGCAAAGTGGAAGAGAAAGAGGAAGATATAAAAACAGATAAAAAGATAACAAATAAAAGAGAGAAAAATGTTGAGAGTGAAGAACAAATATAAAAAAATTGTCAATAAAAGAGAAAAAGTGAGAAAAAATTGGAAAAAAATAGAAAAGGATATAAGGATATAAGAGAAAAATGTAAAAATTAAGATAAAGAGAGAATCACAGATTAAAATCTAATGATATAAAAAGAAAAAAGAGAACAAAAAAGATATGAAGAGAGAAAAAAGAAATATATGGAGAAAATGAGAGAAAAAGTAGAAAATAGAAAAAGAGGAAGGATATAAGAGAAAAATAAAAAATAAAGATAATGAGAGAATCATAAAAGATATAAAAAGAAAGAAAAAGAAAATGAGAGAAAAAACAGATAATAGAAAAATGACAGTTAAATAGAGAAATGGAGGTAAAAATATACAAAATCAAATTGAATATAAATACTAAAAAGAGACAAAAAAGATAATAGGAGAGTAAACAAATATGGAGAAGTAAACAAATATGGAGAGGACAGAAAAAATATTGGATGATAGTAAAAAAAATACAAATGCAGAAAAGGATATAAATAATAAACATATTAAGATTAACAAAGGATATAAAAATTAAAAAGGAGGCAGCGAGAGAAAAGGAGGGAAGCAAATAGGGAAAAAAGAAGAAGACAATTAAAAATATAAAAAGAGATAGAGAAAAAAGAAGATAAATAGATGAAAACAATAAGAGAGTAAAACGAGAGAAAAGGAAAAAGCACAAAAAAGAGAAAAATATAGATAAATAGAAAGAAAGCTATAAAAGAAGAAAGATATAAAAAAAATGATAAAGAAAATATAAAAAAGAATGGAAAAGTAAAACATAAAAACGAGGCAGCGAGAGAATAGGAGGGAAGAAAATAGGGAAATAACAAGAAGACAATAAAAAATATAAAAAGAGATAGAGAAAAAAGAAGATAAATAGATAAAAATAAGAAGAGAGTAAAAAAGAGCAACAGAAAAAAAATAAAAAAGAGAAAAGAAGAGAAAAATAGGAAGAAAAATATAAATATATAAAAATAATGACAAAGAAAAGATAGAAAGAATGATAAAGTAAAACATAAAAGTAATGCAAAATAGCAAATTATAAAAAAACACTAAAAGAGGGCAAAAGCAGAAGCTGACAAAATAAGATAGATTACGGTGGAACAGAGATAAAAAGATCAAAATAAAGATACAAACAGCAAAATACAGTAAAACAGAGAAAAAGAGAATTAATGAGAGAAACGAGGAAACAAAAGGATAACAAGATAAAAAAGGGAGAAAAAGTTAAAAAAGGAAATAAAAAAGAGAGAAAACCAAACAAAAGAAATAAAAAGAAAGAGAAAGATAAAGATAAAAAAGAATATAAAAATAGAAAATATAACACAAAAGAGAGAATAAAATACACAAGGAGAGTAGAAGAGAGACCGACAAACAGGAAGAAGAGATAAGAATAGTTGTCATATAATTAGAGTTGTACGAGGTCTGTTCAAAAAGTATCGCGAGACAAAAATCAAAGACAAGCTAAAACACGTCCACTCACAATAGCTCTCAAAAACATTGACTGAACATTCAAAATGGCCGAATCGAAAATCGAACATCCGTAGCCCGCGTAAATCCAAAATTCGCGATACATTTTGAACTGACCTTGTATAATGACTGGAGATCTTCATGTATCACTTCCATTTGATCATAAAGCCACCGGTTCCGTAAATGTCATAATTAATGAATTATCTTGGAAAACTGTTTGTTCTCTCATTTCTATTTTCAGTTCTCGGTTTAAAGCTACAAGACGGAATAGATATGAAAGTAAAGAAAAAAACAGAGAAAAGATTGCAATTTGTCGGTAATTATGTCTTATCATTGACCCACAAATGTTCTCCAAAGCAAGTCAGAGTAATTGTAGAAAGAACTAAATTGAACATAAGAATTGTTTTGCTTCCTTAGAGATTTTCTGCTCATTATCAATACGAAAGGCACAAGAGAGCATATTATTATTATTATTATTATTATTATTATTATTATTATTATTATTATTATTATATCTTACACGATAATTAATTATGAGTGCAAGGTGTTGGGGGAATGAGTACTAGCTACAGAGGCTTTCGACTCGAAGAGAAAAGGATTTTATAGAAAGAAGCACTTTGAAGACCAAGCCCGTGGCAGGATTTGCACCTGCGCCCCACGGGGAGGGCATATTATTCCAATATATTTATATAGCCGCCTATAATGATAAGCATTCTAGAGGGCCACAGGTTCAACTCCTGCCCTGGGCTTGGTCTAAAAATGCTTCTTTTTAAGATATCTCTTCTCTTCGAATCGAAGGCCATAATTGCTAGTTCTCATTCCCCTAAACCCTTGCAGTCATAATTAATTATGGTGTAAAATCTAATAATAATAATAATAATAATAATAATAATAATAATAAAAATAAAAATAATAAAAATTAATACCATTATATATATATATATATATATATATATATATAAATATATATATATATATATATATATATATATATATATAAATATATTCGCATTATTAATATACACACATCTGTAATATTCAGGATTTAACTGCCTTACTGCAGTGCATACATTTCTAAATTCTTTGTCCTGGTGTCCTTGGTTAAAAGTCTGCTCAGACGACTCTCAATGCCAAGTGTTCGGAATGTGTAAAATCCGTTTGAAGTCCTTCTCTTTCCTTTGCATAGTAAACATTGAAAATCCAGTCACTTGAAAAGTTTCCTCTACTTGTATAACAGTCGCTCACACCACCCCCACCGCCTAACGGTATTCCAAGTTTTTTTCCATGAACCGCAATTTTGCTTTAATCGAAGACATTTCTCGCGCATACGCAGCTCTAAAATTGAAGCATGCAAAATAGTTTTGGAGTTATTGCCACGGCTTAAGAATTCGTGATTATTGCACGAGCAACAATTTGTCATGCAGTTGCAAATTGGCAGCATTGACAGTGGCACCAGCAGCGGCAACAGCACCCGGCAACGGCAGCAGCAGCCACAGTGCTGCCAGTTTTTCTTTCTATTGTTCGCTCCGCTGCGAAATGTTTGATGCACTACGTGCCCGTGCATGCCTGCCTATTCCCCTAATTCCGAGTGGAGCCATGAAATGTGCAGAATTTAATTTATTAAAATATCTCTTATGCTCGCTGTACAGCCGCACGCCCACTACGCTGGGCTATAATTACTGGCAGCGCGGGGGTATAAGTGGAATGACCTTAATTTGTGGCAATTTTACACACAGAACTTAAGTAATGCAATTGTGTAATTGAATTTTCACGATTTGCTCGTAAAACAAAGCTAAAAACAACAACAACAAATCCAACAAAACAGTCGCTTTGATTTGTGGCAAATTGGAAAATTGTTAGACTGCAATTTCAGCAAAATTACGATTACGCGTACACTAACAATTATGTTTAAGTGTAGTTAACGCTGATCTAATGATGTCTGTTGTGTGATGTCTGCCCTCCAACTCCATCCACCACACATTCTAATAATACATTTCTTTAATCAACCCATCTCAAGTGCATAGTTTGAACTCTGCGGCAACACTTGGACACGATGCTGGCACGTCTTCAGGCGCCATACGCCAATTTTCCTATTAAACCAACTCGATTTATAATTATAAACCAGTAGCAGGCCAATTAAGAGTGGTAGCAGCAGCAGCAGCAAAAGAAGCATTTAATGACGTAAGCCAAGTCATAATTTACACAAGGAATTATCTTTTTATTAAGAACGACAACGGAGAAAAATAGCCACCAGCAGTAGCAGCAGCAGCCAAGGCAGCTGTTTATGGTGTTGAAGGCTCTGCTCTTGAGGAAGAGAGCTTTCATTAAGAAATTGAAAAGGTGAAGAATGAGGCCGTGCACCTTTCGTCGTCGTCTCTAATAGACGCAATGACTGGCTTACAGCGCCATACCAACCAGAAAAAGTCATTATGACTGTGACCTTCATCGCTTGATCGAGACTTTCGTCTCTCCACTCAGTTGAAGAGTTAATGTAGTTACTGGAATTGATGAGGGTTGGTGGTGGGCGTGTGCTTAATCAGAACTTCTTCTATAATTACGGTGTGTAAATTAATTAGAATATAAAATTTCGTAGTCGGTCAGAAATATTGAAGAAGATATTAATTTCTCAGTTGATTATCTGGAAGTGGAGAGAGCACAAATTTTAGATCAAACACCGCATGAATACAGTTTTTCTTTCACATGCGAAGTGTACAAACATGCTCTGAACTAACCTTCTTATAGTAACCAATAAAGCCCACGAACAAGGATACGTTGTATTGGAAATAGTTGGATATGTATTGTGCTATCTCTATATCTATATCACTGTAGGTGACTTTTTGGATCATATTGGTGAATCCCATCTGAAGTAATACAGAGATGAAATAGGCGAAATGAAAAAATAGAGGAAATCGGTGCAACTATGTTACACTGGAGTCTCTGGATAGCGTAGTAGATGTGTGACACTCCCGCCTAGATAGGGCTCGCACTGAAGTAAATTCAAAAGAACTTATTACACTATAATTATTGTCACACTGAAGTAAATTCAAAAGAACATATTACCACATACAGATCTTTTTAGGGCAGACCAAACCAGAACCATTATACAAGTAGTCTCTATATGAACTCAGTCCACGCTTCTTTTCTAAGTTTCCCTTCCCCATCTTGATCCAGGATTCACACAAATATGGCTCCTCACTCTTTTATTGTTCTAAGAAGAGACTCTGGACAACATAATAAGGTAGCAAAGGTGTTTCAGTACAAGAGCATTAGCGACATTTTCTCTGGCATACTCTATTCTGCAGAATGACCACGTTAACTGCTGAATAAAAATGTATCCAAAAGGAAGATTCTTTGCTCAAGACTGAACTGACGTAGTTATCATTTCATTCTTTTTCCTTTCTCAACCAACGCGTTCTTTTTTCCCTGTTGAGAAGGAAAGGCCTCACTTTATTGTTTGTCCTCTCCCATTCACAAGTTTATATAATATATAACACATTCTCTGAAGGATTTTGTTTTTCAGAATCTGATCAAAGTTAGAAATATTAGTTTGTGAATCGAAGCAGTTGCCTCTTTAAGTCCAGAGTTGTATTGTTCAGTAATATAAGAGAATCGACGAAGTAAAATTGATCAACTATTCTAGGTTCAGTTCAGATATATGTGAACTATGAACTCAGACAGAGCTTCCAATTGCCACATTCCAATGCTAATCCCACCTATTTAGTATATATTGAGCTGGTAGCAAACCCGATTTGTGTACTGCTTAATAAGTTGTGAAAATTTGAATGAATTTGACCGACTTTTCCAAGAATCATTTCAACTGTTTTTATATATGTATGTATGTACAGAACCGAAAGGATTCAGTGCACTGAAATGAGCCGACTTTCAACCCACACTTGAGTCACTACTCCCTACAGGTCGGTTCTCGTTATTATAAACCACTTATCTCTCATTGCTCTGGTTTTATCTCTTGAAACTATTGCTGGTTGTCTGAGGATCAACAGAACTCTTCGACTTTAATGATAATTATACTCACTGCCACGTTCCGACAGACCTTCGTTTCAAAGTTATTTTTAGTTTGGTGTTTGTCTAACATCTGTGTCTGGTTGTACCAAGTTTTCCCTCTTTTCCCTCCTCAGGGTCCATTAAGTTTTTACTGTGAAGAAGGCATGAAATTTCAGCACCAACTGGGAACATTTTCATCGTGTTTGCTCCTAAGTACCTTTCAGGCTAGTATTTCTGTTAGTGTTGCCACGGTCGCTACTACGCTGAATTCCCGGGAGTGGTTGTGGTCGCTCATTAGTTATGAGCTTCTTACTTTCCATTGGAATTTTCTTATACGAGTACTCAGCTTGGTTGTAATCTTCTTCTTTTTTTTGTTGTTTTTGTTTTTTTCTTTAATTTATTATTCTAAAGAGGTGCGATGTTATAAAAATTAACTACTCCACTTTCGTCCCCACTTGCGACGATGGCCTCGGTGCGACGCATCGCAGCGGCAGCTGCACAATTGCTCACTACGGTAGTGAGTGGTTGGGCAGTTACCGCGCGTCGTTGATTAAAATCTTTGCTAGTTTAACAAAATTTATTAGTCGCTATTAAATTTTATGCTTGTTGATTAAAATTGATAAAGGTAAAACCCTTTTTCAATGCATAAATTAAAAATATTGAAATTCCTTGCTATGCATTCGACGCTGCCGCTGCTGCTCCACTCAGACGAATCGACTTACATGAGTTCATTCTCGATGTAGCTGTGGTGGGGGAAATGCTCTCTCGTTCATAGTTTTCTGATGTAAATTAGTCATAAAAACTATCTGGAGATTTTATGGCCGGTTAATTGTCTGTACCCTGCGCTAAAGTTGTTATTTAATTATTCTTATTATAAGTTCATTTATAAGAGTGCCTCACTAATATTTCTATTATAATCGAGAGGTTTCTTATCGAGGTGTGTGTACAAGTTGAAACACTTCTATCATTTCTGATCGGTCTGCGGGTAGCTGTTACTCATATGATTGCTATCCTTTTTATTTTAATGTTTTCATATCCTTCTTATTGTTATTCCAACGCGAATAATTTAGAATAGAGTTATAAATACTTCGGAATACTTCAAAAGTTAGGTAAAGATTCAGAAACAGCAATGCTCGAAGTTCTAATTAAGTAAATCTCTATTGACATCCTGCTGGTATTTCAGAATCTTTATACAGGTTTTACCTATAACTATAATTATCCAGGCTTCACTTAACTATACCATTATGTAGGTTAAGGAATGTGGGTTAAGGAAACTAAAAATCACTCTTCACATATTTGTGGGTTCGTATTATTTTGTTTATCCCATTCCGTAATTTTATAAGATCTTCATAAATAGTTTAGATACTATAAGAGTCACCTTTTAAAGTCTCAAAGTGTTTCCTTATACTATTGGTACACTCCCATTTTTCACCCCTCATCGAAAGGAAATCAATTTGAACATATTTCTGAGTTATTATTCCTCTTTCTGAAATCTTATACAGCCTCCAAAAAGAATTCAAATCTATATGATTATATATGATTCAGAAAAAGTCCCATATTTTCATTTTGTGTGCTTTACTCCAGTCCTCTTAGTCATTTCAAAGCATTATACAGGTTTTAAAAGGTTATAAGACTATAGCATTATGTTAGATTTAGAGAAAAATCAAATGAGATTCCCACGTGAATTGTATTCAAGTCATGTCCTGCCGGTATCTCTGCAAAATTTTACAGGCTTAAGAAGGCATATACACTAGAAATGGCTTTGTAAGATTCAGGAAAACTGCCTCTACATATTAGTGGATTTGTACTAGACTTTCTGGGGTATTATACAGGCTTTAAGCAGGTTCAAAAACTATTTGTTTGGCATTTCTTGAAAATTTTACTGGCTTAAAGAGGCACCGACACTATAAATGGCTTTGTAAAATTCAGGAAAAGTGTATCTACATATAAGTGGATTTGTACTAGACTTTCCGGGGCATTATACAGGCTTTAAACAGGTTCAGAAACTATTTGTTTAGCAAAGATTCTAGAAAACTTTGAGCGATTTTCCATCAATTTTTGTACTAATCAAATCATTGTGAGATTTTGTAAGAACCTTTTATGCATTTTATATAGACTTTATATGATCTTTGTATAAACTTTATATGAACTTTCTACTGCCTTTATAAAATCTTTATAGCTATGTAGGTAAATTTTTAAAGCATTCAATGTTTTTTCAATGAATATTTATACCCCTACACTAGGCCCTCCGCACCACATTTATCGTATATAACCAGATTATTAAAAGAAAATGCAAATTGTCTGAAGTGTAATTCTGGGTGAGTATTCCTCAAGTGTTCAAGTTACCAAGGTTAGCATAGGTTAGGTTGCGAAGCCGTGAGCGGATACAGGTATCCGAAATCCACTCGGTGACTGCCGTCAAAAATGCCAAGAAGAGGCATACTCCTCCTTACCCGCGGTGTCCGTATACATTCGGCGTACTATCCATTAAACCATTTGGTTTTGCAGATGAAAGTGAGGAGATCCGATAAGTCCACCTTCGTTATCTCTGTCAAGCTTGTGAAGAAGCGCGACCCCAAACATTGAAGTCGTTTCAACTGTAGTCTTGGACATTGACATAAAAAGTGAGGAATCGAGTCTACCTCTTCTTCATCAAGGCAACTCCTACATAGCCCGCTCGACGGAATACGCCAACGTTGAAGCATTGGTGCGATAGCACAGTGCCCGGTAATGACCCCCGTAAGCACTCTTACTACAGGTTTGTTGAGCCCTAAGAGAACCTTCGTTCTCTTCATGTCAGTTGGAAAATAAACATTTATCTGACTTGGTTGGGATTTTCGTTTGATAACCATGTTTTTAATTAAAATTTTTTACTTGATGGGGATTTGATTTAAGATAACCTTCGTTCTGTTCAAGTCTAACTTATGCCATAAGGCCCGTGAGATTTCACAGTCGTCACGATTAGTCCATAAGTTGTTTGTCACCGCAATAGTGAATTTATCTATGCTCCTAAACAGTTCACATAAGTTACCAACCTGACCGAAATATTCCACAGACTTTGGAAGGGTTTTGAAACTATGCCATTATACAAGATACCGGAGTAATTTCATTTTTAGAGTATTCAACTCAAGCCCCCCTAAGCTATCCACAACTTTGTACAAAATTAGCAAAGCAGTCTTTTGAAACTATGCCTTCTGGCAATCAAATGAGTTTCTTAGACGCCTGTTCCCCCCACTTATTGCCCCGCCATCACTTCGTAAACGTATCAGTTGCATAAGTGTAGTAAAATTGAGCGCTGTTGCTCGTATCAAATGCCAGCAAACAACCATAAATAAACAAGGATTAGCCTACGCGCTTTTAACACCGCGAACATTAACACTAAAACCTTTGGCACGGCACTCTTTGGCAAATAGTGACGATTTCGCCCGTTTTGCTTTGCTTTTGTTTCAACTGTACTTGAAGGCAACGGGGAAGCAATTACCGTTATGTGTTGTCAAGAGCCATTAAGATATGCACTTCTATTTAATGAGGAAAATAAACTTTCATTTGTCTTAAGAGGCGAGTGAGCGGCTCGGAAAATGTTGCTGAAATTTTGAATTTTTTAAAGCATGTGGGCTCGTTTGGGTACGTCGTACAGCGAAGATTTAACTTTGTCGTTTTTATTTACATTTTTTGTTGTCGTCGTATGCGATTTCTTCCAGCACGTTGCGTTGCGCTTTCGACGCAGTGCTTTACCTTAATTGTGGCGCATTTATATGCATTTGCTGCAATTGTCATTTTTTGTGGCTCTTTTTTGAGGTGTGTGCGTAGGCGTCTCGCCGTCTCACAGTTCACCACAACAGAGCAGAGCACAGCACAGCTCAGCTCAGCCCAGTATTGCATGCATCTAGATTGCCCAATTTGATATTATTTGATATGCCGGTTAATATCGCTGGCAATCTGACAATCGGAGGATTTTTCACAATTGAATTTTAAATTTTTAAGTAGGCCGTTAATTACGGGTCTTAAATTTCCGCTTTTGAAATACGAGCGAGCATGTCGGCAGGGCAGAGGATTTACGAGTGAGTTAGCTTGTCAGGGATTACTCGTCGGCAGCTGCGAGCATTGCCTTCCAAATGTTGGCATAGTCTACAAAGTTGAACAGCAATTGAAATGTTTGAGCAGACTAAGGCGTGTCTGCGGTGACTCGGGCTGAAAGGTAGAATATTTCATCATAAATCGAAATTACTATTTCAGCGTTCAGTTGTACCAGGTCTCACCCGTCTCCCTGTGGCTGTCTGTCGAGCTGTCTTTCTGCGAAATATTGGACACACCAACAAATTGTGCTTAATTTACTGCCTGTCCGGGACATATTTCTGTTGACAACAAATTGCTTTTAATTTATAATGACCGCAAATAATAATTTCGTGGAATATAAGCCAACTACGCGATTGCATGTGGCGGTGATATTTGCTGTAATACACGTAGCAGCTGAAGCCAGAACAGCCACATCAGCTGCAGCCAGAACAGCCACATCAGCTGCAGCCAGAGCAGCCACATCAGCTGCAACCACAACAGCCACATTAGCTAACAGTATACGGTCAGAGGACTCTCTCCACGAATGCCAACAAATTAATGAGTAATGAGCCAATATCAATTTGAGCCTAAATGCCCTTTTCCTCAATTGCCTCGACTTGCCGGGTCTGGCCTGGCTTACGGCAGATGTGACGAGTGGCAGTAGCGCCATCAGCACACTCCTCTCCTGTACAAGATGGCGCTATAAATCCATTTATTAATTCGATAAAAATAGTTTCCACATATGGCGGCACTTGCTAAGACCGACTGCTGAAGCTGCTGAAGCTGCTGATTCTAAGGTTGGCTCATCTACACCCGGCTACATGTGTGCGTGTTATAAGCCGCTTAAGACACCACACCAGCCGACTAAGCTACACCCTTAAAGCTGCTTGCTGCCAGCCAACCTGCTGCCTGACTGCCTGACTGCCTGACTGCCTGCCGGCCCCCTTTCTAGCAGTGCTAGCAAAATTGCTGCTGGATTTGTTTTAAAGTAATTAACTGTCCTGTCAGTTACAATTCTCTTTCGCTCACCCTCCCAGCTTCGGCAAATGTGAGGCCTTCTCTGGTATGTGTTTGACTGCCATTATCAACTGTCAGATTTTGTACTCTTCGCAATTTGATGGCCAGCAGAACGAGCTTCGATGGTCCTGAGGGGGGAAACAACTCGTCGCAGTTTCAGCAAAGCTGACATTTTTCAATTAAAATTAAAATTCCAAGACAAAGGATCAGTGAACTTTGCGCACAATTAATTAAGCACTTGGGCAAGTTTACCCCGAGAGCCCGAACAGTACAAATTTATTTCAACGTTTTCCAGAAAGCCATGCAAAATTTAAAGATTGTTATAGTTGGCTATACCGAGCATTACAAATGCTCTTCATAACTATCCTAACTTCGTATACCCTGATTATGGGAATATTCACTAATGTGAACTTTCCTATAAAGTGAACAGTCGTAATTAATCTTCAGAATGTGAACTTTTTTGGACGACATGCGGATATTTGCTGTACGTATATTTCAATTTCCAACATTTTCAATGTCCAAAGGAGGCATGATCGCTTATTGTAGAATGGGTTGAAATATGTCCCATTGTCTGTCCTCTATATAAAGACTATAATCCTAGAAACCAAAGATATACCGAGCTGGAATCTTATATGCAGATGTAGTTCAACCCATGTTCAGGGTCGTTTTGGTCTACTAACGCGCCCAATTTCCATACACCTAAAAGATTCCCATTAGATCTTATATCTTATAAAAATTATATCTCAAGAACCGTAAGGACCCTATGGCTGAAATTGTGATTTTTAACATTCATATGAGCAAATGTGTATAAAATTTGTGGAACAATTGACTATCAACATACCCCTATCCCCATTCGGTTTTCGAAAGAGAATATCTTGAGAACGTCAGAAGCGATTTGGGTAAAATTGTATAAGAAATTTGATTTTGAACATCCTTATGAACTATGTAAGGTCCATAATTGGATAAAAAAAGAACTCCGTCAATAATTGGACTACCAACACGCCCACTTACTATAAACTTAGTTTGTTGTAAGATTTAATCTGAATACCTACATAACTGTTTCCTTGTTGAGAATAGTTTGACCAACATCTCAGCCTGTTGTTCTGGATACTAAATGTCCTTGCAACTCTAAATCTAAGCCAATTATTGTTGAGTTAATCAAAAGTGGCCTAGAGTCTGGTGAGAACGACTCCGAGGTCTCCTTTACCTCCATTACACTAAAAAGTATTTATAATTCTGTAAAGTGGATATTCCAGTTAAACCTCTAGGATATAGGTTCCATATAACTTAAATACTAAACATTCCTCTTATAGAAACGTTTTCTATTTTGTGAGTTCTACCTGAAGGTGGGCGTACAGTTTACATGATAGATAGATAGATATATTTAAGGGTGTTATACACTGTGACCTGAAAGATCTATTGTGATGCCCCTATTTATTTGAAAGATGAGGATAGCCTCATCTATAAATCTTCTGTCAGGTTAATTTTCGAAAGGAATTCATATATTTTGGAGGAATCAAGATGAGGGATCTTGCTCATATCTAAGATATAATCTCCAAAATACCTGAGTCTATTCAGTTTACAAGTTACTCCTCAATTAATCAAGTGTTATATACCACTTTTGTGTCATTATGATAAATTACATTAATAAATCTTGTATGCATTTCGAATTATGCATCAATATCTATTATGGGCGTGGCATTGAAGGTATCCCGTCATATGTTGTTTAGGATCTTATACAGGAACTGCGTTCTATCAAGCGAAATTTCGTACAAAAATCCACCAGGAGTGACAATATCTGCATTATACGCATGCCGAGGTCTATGTTTACATACACACTAGGATCGGGTTAATATATATTACTACTTAATTATACACTTATTGAAGTATTAAACAATAGGAGTTTAGCCTGAGTCACTTTAAATGATGTGTGGAAAATTGTCTATATGGGAGGAAACCAACCCACCCATCCTTTCGTCACTATTTCTAGCAAACGACTTTATAGTGACTATATGCTTATTCCCAACATTTTTCCACAAACCAATATTTGTGAATAGTGGGCATGGTAGTTCAAATTGTCACGAACTTTTTCGGGACCGGGGTAAAGCTCAGACATTCCAGGGTTCGCCAACAGAATAAAAACTTCCTGGTTCACAATAGCCCTCAAGTCTATTCCAACTTGCTAAGATCCTTTAGACGTTTGTTACACTGCTTTGCTTGCTGCTCTGCTTTGTTCCTTACTCTGCCTTGTTTGTTACTCTGCCTTGTTCCTTACTCTGCTTTACTCTCCTTTATGAAAGATTCTCAATCACTATTTAACCCACTGAAAGTTTAACGTGACTGAGAATTGGTTTCATACAAAAGAAAGAAATAAACGAATCAAAATCTGATTCGACTACTTTGATTTATTATTTTTTGAATAAACAGGATTTTGTGTGGGTGAAATTTGTCAGTGGACGAATTTCCTCTTCACAACATATGCCGCCCACATTTTTCTAGTCTAATAAGAAAAAAACCTACTTTAAGTATTAAACATTATTCCCTGAATTGCATCGAATCCTTGGATCATTTTAAATGAGATATCATCAGTTGTATATATGGGAGATAGGTGTGTCCTTTGGCCGATTATATTCAGATAGTAATGGGTTGAGTCTGAAGGTCCAAGCTAATTGTTTGCGTAATTTCATTGAATTATTTTATTAAAGTAGTGGAAAAGTGCACAAACACGGACGAATATGACTAAACACGGACGAATTTGACGAAACACTGACGAATATGACTAAACACGGAAGAATATGACTAAATAAATACAGAACGCTGTGGTCTTGTGGCAAGCATGTTAGACTCACACTCTGAGGGTTGTAGTTCAAATCCTTCATGGGCTTGGTCTCAAAAACGCTTCTTCTTCTAAAAAATCCTGTCTCTTCCAGTTGAAGGCCTCAGTAGCTCACACTCAGAGGGTTGCAGTTCAAATCCTCCCCGGGCTTGGTCTCAAAAACGCTTCTTCCTCTAAAAAATCCTTTCTCTTCCAGTTGAAGGCCTCAGTAGCTCACACTCAGAGGGTTGCAGTTCAAATCCTCCCCGGGCTTGGTCTCAAAAACGCTACTTCTTCTAAAAAATCCTGTCCCTTCCAGTTGAAGGCCTCAGTAGCTCACACTCAGAGGGTTGCAGTTCAAATCCTCCCCGGGCTTGGTCTCAAAAACGCTTCTTCCTCTAAAAAATCCTTTCTCTTCCAGTTGAAGGCCACAGTAGCTAGTACTCATTCCACTAAAACCCGTTATTATATCTCAACTCAGTACAGATTTGTTCCTATTTTCGGGGTTTAGGATGAAAATACGAGTATACATAGAAAAATATATAGAAGGTTGGACATGGGTGTTTGTTGTCTTTTGAGTAGTCGGTAAGACCAACTATTAAAAATGGATACTAAAAAGTTAAGAATAAACAAAGAATGACATAAAAAAGAATTTCATTAAAAAAAACTCCAATCAAATTTTGATTTATTTTAATAATTTTTGTTTATAATTTTTTCAGCTTATTTTAATTTTGGCAAATAATCAAATTTTTTACTCTATTCTCTTTGTTTTGTGATTATTTTCTTTTTGTTTTTACTCAAGCTCAATAAAACTTCGCCACCTTTATGATTCACATTCATTATGAAGGTGTTGAAATATCACACTTACTCAATTAAGTCACACATTTGTACGAAAACTTGCTCAAGAAGGTGATACAAAATTCCATTGTGCGTAATTTACCAAATTTAGATGCGAATTCTCACACAAAGACACACACACACAAGCAGGCACACTCTCACACAAACGCGTGCAGCAGAATTAAGATTCAACATCCAGAGATAGCGCCACGACTGACTACATTTGCATTTAATACAACAATTATCACAATTATAGACATCAGCGACGCCCCAACGACATTGCCACCGGCACTGCTACCGCCACTATCGCACCCCAGGCATTCTCATCCACATCAACATCATCATCCTCATCATCATCATCGTCATTATTATCAGCGGCAACATTTGCCTATTGTGTTTGTGCGGCGCTTTCGGGTTAATACGTTGACTACGCTGTTCTAGTCACAGCAGTTCCGATTGTTACTCTGTTTTTTTACTATTTATTATGTTGCTGTGTTTCATTTTTGGGGGGGTCTGCCATTAAATTTAATGACATAAACACAGAGCTTACTATTAAAGTGTCAAAATTTTGTAATAAAACATTTCATTTACAGCAGCTTCAATGACGGATACAAATTTAACTCCAGACAAAAGTATCCAAAAGTTTGTGCGTAGCGTTCAGAAGGGGGCGATGGTGGTGCATAAGTTGGAGCAAAATTTATATGCGAGCCAGCTGGGAACCTTGGGTAATGGCGGCGTAGTTTATTAGGGGAAGCTTCAAGCCATTGTCACAATACTCGGGCACCCTGTGCATTCCATGGCCCTAACGAATCTAGCCATGATAGGGAACTGTTTTGCTTTTGATAGATACAGAGAGATTTACGTGACAAGAAGTTGAGTAGAGATAAAAACGAGCAGTGTGTAAGTTTGGGGAAGTGTGGGATTGGTATTACTCGAAGTTTTGGTGAACATTATTGTCGTGGTAAAACTGTTGTACCGCAACTAGCAGGGAAGAGGGGAACGGGAGAGTGCACTGTGGGTCGAAATTCGTAACTGGACAAATCTCACAGTAACTCAACACTCCTCGTTTGTAAACTTGGAATGGTTGATTTTGATACTGCCTGGAATTAAGGCAACATATTGCCCTGGTTCATTTTGGAGTCACAATGGTCCCCCACGCGGTAGATGGGGATGGTGTGATGGGGATGGTGTGATGGGGATGGTGTGATGGGGATGGTGTGATTGGGATGGGTATCGCGCTGGTTTCTTTTGGCCTCACAATGAGCCTTTAACTGTGCTTAAGTGAGCTTTTGTGCCACTCTAACAGAACCAACCTAGAAGAGAGTGTTACCGAGCAATATTCTGGTCTACTTTCTTGTAGCAGCAATACAACTATTATAAGATGTGAGTTGTGAGTTGACATTACCCTGGCAAGCGTCACTTTTAACCAAGTAAAGTAAACATTAAGTTGAGTAAACATTTTTTAAAACATTTAAATCAATTAAATTAACAGAGAACTTATCAAACGAAAGCTGCGAGATGCTGAGCAGTTATAAAAGTTGTGCCAGAAACAGCCTGCAACGGCAATTACTTCCATAAAAACCGTATTTTTATATCTCTGTTAAAATATCTTAACACACTTTTTTGTTTAAATCAAAATCTCGTTTCGTTCATTTGCGTTGCTTGCTTATGAAAGAACGCGTGAGCGCGCGAGATCCAAACACTTTGTCACTAAATTGTCAAATCACATCGAGAAGTCCACTTTCTCCACATAAAATTCTGCAAAAGGAAAGAAAAACATTGAAATTAAAACAATTCACCGCCAAGCGCGGCTCCGTTTAATTGAATCTCTCTCAGCGGGGTTGCAACATTGTTGCTGCTGTACGTGCGTCATTTTCGTTTGACTTCTGCAGCGCGCGTATCTGTGATTTTTCTCATTTCGTGCTCATTAAAGCGAATTTTTTGAATAAATCTCCGGCGTAAACGGAACATCACATTTAAATGAACAATAAAAACGTTTACGCGCTTTAACCCACTTCCGTTTCGGCACACACGCGGACGGCTCTTAATGCGTTCATTGCTTTCAGTACTTGTTTGTTTGGTTGTCGTTGAAGCTGTTAATAAGTGAAAATAAACATTGCAATGAATTAGTTTTAAAAAAAACACACAAACAAAACTCATAAAAAATGCGACAGTCATAAAATATTTTTCCCAGCTGCTGTGAGAGAGTTTCTCAGGCAAGCAAAGTAAGGCATTCCTAGAGAAGTAGCGTTTTCGCACATTGAGTTGCAAGAGGGAACTTTTGTGAGCCTTTCAGAGGACGCAATTGGAAATATGACGGGTTATACAGAATAATATTAAATAATTAGACCAAATATAAATATAAGGATTGTGAAGTATGTAAGTATGCCTTTGAACATAATCAAACCAGGCTTGGGGGAAATATTTCTAGCGACTAACTTCAAACTCGTGAAGATAGAAAAATTCAATAAGCGAACAGTTATTGGATGAAATTTGGCGCTGAAAGTTTATGATTGCCTGACTAGTTCAACTAGATCAACAAGAGACTCTGTAGTATGAGTTATGAAAGTTCATAACTGCCTGACTAGTTCAACTAAATCAACAATAGACTGTGTAGTATGAGTTATGAAGAAAATATTGGCAATATACCTACTTTGCATTGCTCTCTTTCTCGGTGTATTGTGAGCTATCCATAATGGTATGTTCGTGTATCGAATGCAATTCGTCAACTCTATTTACCAAAGGGCTTAAGTTTTCAGTTCTGCTGTTTAGCAACAATGAAATTCTGCAATTCTTCCTGCAACACTGAATTTGTAGTCTTCAAAGAAATTATTTACTAAGCATTATTTTCATTCACCGTTTTGGGCTTATGATACGTCAACTTCCACTATTTTCCATTCCTCTCTCGATGGTTCACTATTTGTTTCCTTGGATATTCAGTTCTTCACCAACATAATTTTAACCAATACAGTCTTTAATTGTGTTCTATGATTTCCTGAGGAATCTAATATAACGTTGGTCACCTTCAATCGATAATTATTAATTGCTACTTCTTCTATTTTCAATTGTATCTACTTTATAATTATAGATTTATATGGGAAATCTTACTCTCCAAACATCGTTTTGTATATTTTCAACTAATTTTAGTTTCACTTTCTCACAAATTGTGGGATGTTAAACTCATAATAAAGCTTGAGGACTTTTAGTGCATTTACAAACGATTTCGATCAGTCTATATTCAGATCCTATCAAGAAACGAACCATGTCAGAGGACATAGTCAATTAAATTTGGTACATTATATTCTCCTCAAGTAAGAATATTAAGTGTTGTAGGGGATCCCTAGCTTTGAAGAATATCCCTCCAATAACCGGTAAGTGTGGTGTTGTGAGTGAAGCTTCGCTAACTCACGACGTGACCCACCCCAAATAACATTGATAGTATGTAAGAATCTATGTTTAGTATCAAGTATAGCATGCATACTTGTAGGGTAGTCAGTTAGGTGAGAACAAAAGTGAGTGGTCCACTTTCCTTTTGGGTAGCTGCTGCGAAGGCGGCAAACTGACGGAAGTACAAGAATAAAGCAAGTACTACAGTGGGAATCATATAATTCTGTTGTGTCTTCCGTGGTTCCGGTAAAATGCGGAAATTTGTTGGGAAACTTAATATTTCACATTGAAAATTTAACAATTCTTTGTTCAATTCCAGCTATAGTTAGGTACGAGTATTATTTGATATGTTATACGAAGTTTCCATTCGCTCACTTATATGCATATTGGCCCTTGTTCTATATTTTCGCTTTCAAGCATGCGATTATACCCACTACAACTTTTCTGAGAGTCTTTCGGCTTTCCGTACTTCAACAACGACATTGCCACTTTTCCAATTCACGAATGGAAAGACATATGACTATCTTTTCTGTGGCAATAGCTCCAATATACAATTATTTCTGTTGTCCCATTATATTAATGAGCAAAATACCCATTTGTTGTGATGAGATATAGGATATGATATATGAGATGGTATATGAGATGGTCAAATGAAGTGCCACTTAAAGTCATTCTCACAAGCTTTCGATGGAGTACGACTATCATCAAAGTTCTAAACTTTGGTTTAGCAGTAGTTGATGATATAACAAAGCAGTAATATACATCACATTCTAATTTTGACATCTTCTCTATGTTGCACCCATTATAAAGCGAAGCTCGAGCTGAAGGTCGTGACAGCTAATGCTCCCCTTACAATGTAAAATAAATATTTAGTTATTGTTTTTCAAGTAATAATAATAATAAAGCAAAGCTACCTCATGAATTCACTGACTCAGCTTTCTTATCCTGGGATCGAAGCGTCCACATTATATTTCGCAGTCGATTCCAAGTCTGTTGCCAAGCAATGATAGCTACCAAATTTACCCGTAAGTAATTCGCAAATTCGTGTTATGTCCTACGATCATTGTGTCAATCAGAGACTTGAATGAGGAGCTTCAGAAATTTGGTTTCAGTTATTGTGTCACGCTATGGTAATGGCTCGGTGCATATTCAGTAATGTATTGGGATACTGTTTGAGTAAAACAAGAACAGCTCCTACCAGACTATATTATCAGTTCTATAGTTCTATACCCCTACTCTAACGTATTCAGTATCACTTACTGTCCCTCTACTGAACGATTCCACAGCCTTCACATGATGAAGCATTGGGAAGAAGATTTAGTAACTGTCTTATTAACGTGTTTGAGAGTATTGTAACCTCTTCCAGCTATCTAGTGCTTTCCTCGAACCATTCTGAAATATAAACAAATCATATTTAGACCCAATCAGTTCATCGAAGTATCCTTAGGTATACTTTTAGGAAGTTATCAGATTATGTCAGGCCATTAAAATTCATGGTAGATTTAGCTGTCACCAGTTTGCTTCCTAAGTCTTTTGATCTCCCTAAACCTATCCGCTGAGGGCAGTGAATTTATGCCTGAATCAATTGTATAAATCGCGCATAAATTTTGTACAAATATTTTATTTATTTTGCTTTAGAGAAAAATCAATGCATTCCCTTCAAATCGATGGCTTCATTGATCACACTATTTAACTATTGAAGGCATGTTGCGTTCCAACTTAAAATTGACAAAGCATATCGGACCACAAAAATGTGACAAAGCTAAACTGCACTTTCCACTCAGTAAAACACACACAAGCATATAAAAGAAAACAAAAGCGAAAACGTTTCAAAATTCAACCGCATATTTTGTTACACTTTTTCCTTCGCCGCTTTTCCTTTTCGCTTGCTTGCATCGACCCAACGCGAGTGGGCAATGAAAATCCATTTAAGCGACAATTTGCCAGTCATTTTGCTGAACCATGGGAATGTGTATATGTGTGTGTGTGTGTGTGTGTGTGTGTGTGTGTGTGTGTGTTTGTGCCTACGAAGCTCCCCTCTAGACAGATCCACACTAAACAAAAGTGAAACTGAAATTGAAATTGAAATTTACATTTTTCTTGCCCACTTTTTTTCGTGTTGTTTATATAAATTACACTTTTTGACCCTAAAAGCCAATGAATATGCAAAAGTGGTTTCAATAACAATAACAACAACAACAACAATACGAAAATCTGAGGACTGAGACGGCATTGCTAGGGGCAGCGGCAGTGGCAGCAGATAATGTCTCCGCTACGTGCGCTCATGTGCTTTTAGGAAATTCGCTAAAAACAAAATTTCTTTTTTTAATACTCGTATTTATGCGGAATTCACACGCAAGATTTTTGCCAAAGCCACATTTTGTATGTTAACTAGGCGTGGCATACCCCAGCAACGTGCAATTATTTCTGTTTATGATTAAATGCAAATGCTCGCACTTAAAATTTTGTTTATATAAAAATAAAAACATTTAAAATTTTGTCAGGGTCCACGCAATGTTTGTGGATTTTCAATATATTGTAGTGGGCGTATGAAACAATCAGCATGTGAAGGAGAGGGTCACTAGTGGCAAATTATGAAACTTCAATCTGGCTATTAGTCTGCAAACAATGCCATTAAACTTGAAAGTATCACCAAGAATTTGCGCTCCCTCGTCATTTGTTGTTCCCAGGACCCTCGCCATTTATGATTCAGCAGCTCCTGAATCTTTCTTTGCTTATTGACGTAGAAAAGTGAACTGATTTAAGCTCCGTAAACAAATTCGGAAGATATCAAAGCAAGCCATATTCTTGGCTAACACGTTTTTATATACGAGGACGGATTGATATTGAAGCTACCTAAGTAGGAAAGAAACAACCATTTATTTCTCAACATAGTCTCCTTTTACTTCGACACACTTAGTAAGACGATATTCCAACTTTTTTATACCATCTGAATAATACGATTTCGGGAACCCCTCAAAATACGCGTGAGTTTCGGTAATCACTTCTTCGTTTGAGATGAATCTTTTTCCTGCGAGCCATTTTTTCAAGTTTGGAAACAGGAAAAAGTCACTAGGAGCTAAATCTGGACTATAAGGTGGATGATTAACCAATTCGAAGTGTATTTCACGTAATTTTAGCATCGTATCTTGAAGAAAGAGCATTTTTTTCTTCTTTAAATGTGGTCGTTTTTCCTTGATTGCATCAATCAATTGATCCAATAATGCACGATAATACTTTCCTGTGATTGTGGATCCTTTTTCAAGATAATCGATGAACAATATTCCGTGTGCATCCCAAAATACAGTGGCCATAACCTTCCCAGCCGATTTCACTGCCTTCGCCTTCTTCGGAGCACTTCCACCAGCTTCCACCCATTGTTTCGATTGATTTTTGGTTTCAGGTGTGCAGTGGTGGACCCACGTTTCATCAACAGTTATTAATCGACGCCAAAAATCAACAGGATTACGCTTTATCATGTCCAAACACCGCTGTGAAGTGGTCTGTCGAACTCGTTTTTGTTCGACACTGAGCAAACCCGGCACCCATCTTGCCGATAGCTTTTTCATATGCAAATGTTCATGCAAAATGTTCATATGATATGTTTACCAGTTCAACAATCTCACGCAACTTGACTCGGCGATCATTCATAACGATATCGAGGATTTTCTTGATATTTTCTTCAGTAACCACCTCTCTTGGCCTTCCTGTTGATGGTATTGTTGCAGTGCTTGTTCGGCCGCGTTTAAATTCAGCAATCCAATATTTTACATTGTAATCTGACGGAGCAGACTCACCGTAATGTTTATCGAGCTTTTCTTTTGTCTCTTTCGCCGTTTTCCATTTCAAATAATAGTGTTTAATCACTGCTCGAAATTCGCTTTTTTCCATTTTTCAACAAACACAAAAGTTGCTTACTTCAAACGACTACAACAAATAAACTAATCGATGAATTTGGGTGAAATTTTAACAGCTGACGTTTGACAGATCGCAATTTCTAAAAAAAAAGTTTTTGTGTTTGTGCTGCCATCTAGCGCTAGGAAGCTTCAATATCAATCCGCCCTCGTATATATCCGAAAACAGACGAGAACATGCCTTATACGAATATACGTATTTCTATTTAGATTTTATATAGATTCGTCAGAAAGAGTAACTTTTGAAGAAAATTATTGTGGAAGTCAGTTGAAACTTACCAGGAAATATTTCCTTTGTTGAATGTTTTGTTATAAGTTGTTTGTAAAATCGGTCATAAAAACCAACTTAAATTTCTCACTATTGTATATTTATGCTTCATCTGTATTCCAGCACACCTTCTGCCTGCTTCACTTAAGAGGATCATTTTAAATTAAACGAAAAAAAGTAATGAAAGAAAACAGCTCAACAGAAAAAAACGAAAGTAAAAAGTTTAACCTAAGCTAACCTGAGCCAACATAACAATTGGCAGCACAAAACTCCAGCCAACGACAACAACAATAGCAATAACAGCAGCAACAGCGGCAGTGGCAGCAAACAATCGGCGAGCTGCATTGTAGTCATGCTTGGTGCTGCTGCTGTGGTTGTTGCTGCTATTACTGGTGCTGCTAACTAACTCGCATTTATGTCTGTTTGTAAGGGGGCCTCTTTTCTGCACAATCACCAAATGATTGGCCTTGAACTTGACATTTTAGGGCAGCTAGCAAGGTCATGCCTCATTGCACAATACAACCACAACAACAACAATAACAACAACAACATTGCAATAACATTGCAGCAACATTGCAACAGCATTCAGCAAGGAAGGCAGCCACAACAGACTCGCGCCCAGCAGCTTGGCTTTTTAGCTTCAATGCTGCTCGAACCAGCAAAGCAACAGAGAAAAAGCCAAGTTAACGTAATTTAATAAAACGTTTAAACGATTAGATACGTACCTAACTCCAAGTATATCCATTAGATACGCTATCACACCAAGCCAGCAGCTGGGTCTACATTGAATGCAGCAAAAAAGGAAAGGAGACTGCCAACAAGTGCAGCCAGGCGCAGTCACCAACGCCACACACACACACACACACACACACACACAGACTTATTAGCTCAGAAACAAACAAACAAACAAACAAGCAAATCGACAAAAGACTTTTCCAACTTCACTAACGAGACATCAGCACCGCGGCAACTGCCGGACGCTCCCTTTTTTCCCCCTCCCAAGTCGGGCACAATTTTGCGCTTTTCTTTGGCATAAGTTCGCGATCCAAGCCGATTCTCGTACTTGGGCGCACAAATCACCGCTGCCAATCGCTGAAATTATTGCTCTCAATTTCTGTTATTAGATTAGCTTTTTTCCTCCCGAGCTCACCGAGAAAACCAACATAAAAACAAGCAGGCGAAAAAGAAGCAGAGCACAAGTCACAAGTCACAGCAGCCTCGAACCAACCACCACGGAAAAACAGAAAGTGGCCCGCTGCATTTGTTAGATGTGAGTGTTGAGGCTGCAGTCACCATTGCTACATCTGCCCCGGCCTCTATGGGGTTCCTCCATTGTTAGACGGAGGCACTCACTCCACTCTGCGTTGAGTGCGGCTGCATTCGATTTTATTGCCTGCCAGGCAGGCATGCAGGCAGCCAATACAAATTTCCTTTTCTTAAGTTCTGATTTCTATTGCAATTTTTGTGGTTGTTGCTCTCTCTCGTATTGGTTTTTCTGTGTTTGCTGTCGTTTTCCTTCAGGTTGTTGTTGTTGTTGATGCTGTTATTGCATTTCGTAAATTTAATGTTTGCTTTGGGTTTTGTTCAATTTACAAAATGGAAGTTCTTAGCAGTTTAAATTTATGTACGTAAGTTTAAATTGACGTGTTTCCCTTGCACAATCGCAACCGCAATCGCAGGCAACATCCTTGCGCAAGAATTTTCGTTGTGACCTTTTTTGAAAGGGAATGAGAGTCCCAGGTCGTTGTACACAGCACCAACAACAGCAGCCGCAAATACAAATGGCTCTCAGTTGTAGTTGCTTTTTATTCACTTTTTTCCTGTTTCTTTTCTATAAATTTATTTTTATATTTTTTATGTTCGTTTTTTGCGCTCTCTGACAGGCAAAGTCATTGAAGCGCGCAGATATAATCTTGTTTTCAAGATTTTACTTTTCATGTGGCAGCACTCTAAGGACGTTTGGCTTAATAGAAAGTGAAGTTGAATAACATTTCGGAGATCATCCGCCCATTCGTCGTTTGATTGAAGAGGAAAGTCATTGGCCGAAGCATAATTAGCCAAATCAAGCTGAGTTGAAACTGGAAACTTCGTGAAAGGAAGCGAGCAAATAAGAATACAAAGTGAAGAAATAATTGCTCAGATTCTTAATTGATTATTTTTCATACGATTAGTTTTTAAACACTTTATTGGATTGGTAGAAATGGCTGCAAAAAGAACCCTATTAGGAATCGTCAAGGAAGGTGCTGGCCGCGAGGAACTTTGTGATACTGAGCAACGAGACAGCATCGTCCCTCCCGGACCTACTTAGAGACGATATGACTAAAATGTATAACTTTGAGAAACGCTTCACAGTTGTGCTTGGGAACAAGAAAGAGTGGAAACTTAAAACACTTCAGGATATCTTAAAATATCATACCATCAAGTGGTTCACAGATGGCTCAAAAACAGAAGAAGGGTTAAGGGCGGGCATGTTTGGGCCGAGGGTTAACCCCTCCGAACCAATGGGGAAATCACCCAGCATACTCCAGGCAGAAATACATGCAATTCGCCTCTGCGTTATCTTTAACCCCCGACGTAACCTTGTGGGTCAAGACATTGCTATCATGTCTGACAGCCAAGCAGCTATAAAAGCACTCGATTCCAACGAGACTCATTATAAACTCATATGGGAATGCGTAGAACCTGTAAATAAGTTATGGAGCCCTAATAAACTTTTCATAATATGCATCCCAGGACACACGGCGATCCCTGGAAATGAAAAAAACATATTATGCCAGGAAGGGGGCAGTCGCACCTTCTATTGGACCTGAACCATTATTTGGCATAGGGGCAAATAGCATAACAGATAAACTAAGACAAGAACGAAAAATCCAGAAGATCCCGCTACTGGGCCTCACTACCAAAACTTCGACAATCCAAGCTCATGATTGGGGACTACAACTTAAAACGTGCAGCTCCATGTCTACAGTGAAGCAAAAATAATTTAAGAACTCTGACAGGTCATCTCACAGGCCACCCCACAGGCCACCCCAAAGGCCACCCCACATGTCACCCCACCGGCCACCCCACATGCCACCCCACACGCCACCCACAGACCACCCCACAGGCCACCCCACAGGCCACCCCACAGTCCACCCCACAGACCACCCCACAGACCACCCCACAGGCCACCCCACAGGCCACCCCACAGACCACACCACAGGCCACCCTAAAGGCCACCCCACAGGCCACCCCACAGACCACACCACAGGCCACTGTCATTTAAGAAGCCACCGCATGAAGCTGGGGCTCTCACCAGTAAACACATGTAGATTCTACACGGAGGCATAAGAAACACCAGATCACTTTCTAATGAACTGCGAAGCCTTAGTTCGCAGTAGGAAGAAACTTCTGGGGCTTTACTGGCTCGAGGGCCGAGACATTAGAGCAATGAAGCCCAACTCAGTGCTAAGCTTCCTTATAAATGTTGGACTAATACAAGACCCTTAATAGGTACATGCAGGAGGAGCACAATAGATCAAATTGGTTGAGGTACATTTTCCCTCTTTCTTTCATTCATTCATTCATTATTTGATTGTTTAAATACAAAAAGAGGATCTTAGTTAATGAACTATATAAATATTTCACCCTGTTTTATGTAATGCAAGCTTCTTACTACACTCTTTTCAGTTTAGTTCACTACTACAGGAAACAATTCACAAAGTAAGCTCCATCGTTGATTCGCTTGCAGTTTTGCATTTGCCCTCAGCTCTGTAGATCATTAGCGAGACAAAGAGCAACATTAACAACATGAAAATGGACAGACCTAAGACTGACGATTGAGCGGTAGCGCTCGTAACAGCCTCTCGACGTATTACCTAAAGGTGAAGTCCCGAGAGGATAATCCGGCAGGACATCGGGCTGAATTTAGTGGGTTAAGACATGGGTTTTTGACTGCTTTACACCTCGAAAAAAAAAACTTTATGCTTATACTACAGCAAAAAATTCAGAAGCCTCGAGTCACCTTGATTCGCTTGCAGTTTTGTATTTGCTCTCCGCTTCGAGATCATTCCCACACATTCTAGAACGTTGAAGAAGAGGACATTAACCAAACTTATAAGTATGAGTAACTCATGAATGAAAAGGACCATATCAGAAGGTTAGGTTAGGTTATGTTAACGTAGCAGCCGGTCTAAGGACCAGCTCACTCAGCCCACCATGGGTCCATTGTGATACCACCGCGCAACAACGCACCTCCGATTCACTCGTCGAACCATTTCGAAGCCCTAATAAAGCGCCGGATTTGTTTGACCTTCGCGCTAGACACCTCTGTAAGAGAGCTACAACCAAATCGGAAAGAACTTACCACATATTTATGGAGAGTAACGGCAATGGTATATTTCATGTTATTCATGTTTAGTCATGTCAGCCAGTTCAATGACTTTTTCTTCACATTATTCGGCAATGTTTATATGTAGTTATATTTGTGGCCATTTTACACACAATTTTGTGCTCTTCAGGATATTCGAGCTAGAGAATATGTTATACAACAAGTTAAACAATTGTTTAATGCACTAAAAACATCGTTTAACTAAGTTGTTCAACCTAAAATACTAAGTTTAAAAATATCAAAAAGAAGCTCCCAAAATATTTGATTCCATTCCATTGATTCTGATATTATCTCTACTATTACAATGGGCATCAGTGCCTGAGTTCTTGGAGACCTCCTTCTTCGGCGGCTCTCCGGCCGATATTTTCTACCTGGATATTTGTCAATCACCATTTTTATATTAGACTCTTTTTTCCTCTTATTATTTGTTTCTTCGTCTTCCTTAACTTAAACCACTCATAGTCATTGAAGATTTTGTGGTGGATACATTGAAATAGTTGAAGAACGAATCCTTAGAACATTCACTCTATTCAATAGAGATTCCTCCTACTGATATTTTTATCCTTCTATTCCAAAATGACAAGTGGATTAAGTGGATTTTTCATCAAATGATGAGATGATAACAGCAGTGAAGTATTTAGAAGTATTCCCGAAGCTCATCACAGGCATGAAACAACAGTATTGAAACATCGTCTCGTGATTGACGTTAAACCAGAATATGGTGAAAAACACATTCTGGGATGAGACGCACTGAAACATCGTCTACGTAAATTGATTAGAGTAAGACCAGAAAATGGTGAAAAATACGTCCTGAGATAAGACGAAAACTTCGAAGGAACGGATTAGTGAAGGTACTTAGAAATTTGCTGGAGAATATGTAAGAACAATAATTTCCATGAATGGAATGATGGCTTCAAAGCACCACATTTTGCTTGGAACTCATAAATATTACTCTTTAATTATATTACCCAAATCCAAAAATGTTGGTTTATATATAACGGGAGGAGTTTTGAGGACAAAAGTGCCACTAACTGGTCAACCCTAGTCGTAGTTTATTTGTAACGATTTTTCTAAACATTTACTAAAAAATGTCCATTAAACAAAAAACAAAACACTGAGATAGAAATACCGATATTGATTAAAGAGGGGGGAAAAGTAGCGATGCCCACTGCAATGCCATTAGTGCCGAGTGTAATGACAGCAAGCGAAAATATCCCCAAGCAGTGGTAGATTATACAAAATGTTAGCGAGCCATGCGAACTGTCATAAAGTGCAACGCTGGCAACATAAAACAAAGCGCAAAAGAGTCTAGTCTAGAATTAAAAATGAAGGTGGGACGCGATGCCCTCGCGCACATGTTGGAATGGCAGCCAGAAGGCAGGCCGCAGAGCGCAGTGATGACAATGGTAAATAAAATCAACTCAACAGAAAAACTTCAACCAAAAAAAGCAAAAAAAAAAGAAAAACGCTGCAGAAATAATAAGAACAACAACCGAAGCAGCCGCATCACCAGTAACTACACATGTAATTGCTGCAGGCAATAGAGTGCAAATAAAAACAACGCCAACAATAACAACAACAATGGCAACATTGAGAGCAACAAGCACAACTGACAATTTTCTGAACGATACGAGAACAAAACCAAATGAAAATCTAAACCAAACACAAAAAACCACACGCTCGAAGGATGCAAATGAGTATCCACAACTAAAACAATAACAAACACAAAAACAACAAAAACAAAAACATTGGAACAGTGCAACATGAGCGCAAACAAAGGCAACTGGATCTAGCAGTGGGACTGGCCCTATTACCAGCAGCAGCAGCAGCAGCAGGAGCAACAGCAACAGCCGCCGCACTCCTGTAACGATTATTGTTGTCTGCAATTGTATTGAATCGCATAATTGCTGCCGTTTCAACAGCAGCATCACCAGCACCAGCTCCAGCCCAAGCACCAGCACCGCCGTCAGCAACGAACAACAATTGCTCAACAGTTGAACAGTTGCCTCAGTGCTTAGCCCAGTGAGCCCAGCGTCTATTAGTGGCAGGCATTACTACGGGTACCTGCATAGGGCTCGATGTGCTCGATTTGATTGCGCTTTGTTGGCTGGTGCAGGGCTCTCCCATGCATCCGCAGCACAACAATGCCAAAAGAAGCCATTTCGCCTGAAGGACGAACACTGTTTGTGTGCCTTCTACTACTTTACTTTTTAATGTGAATTTTCCATTTTATTTTAATTCATCTTTTTTAGCTTTTATTTTATTTTTGATTTTTTGCCTTGAAAGGGTTCGAGTATTTCTATATTTGTTTTAAGGTTTGAGTCGCATGTAGGACCGATGTACACCCTATACCCTAACAGGGGGTATGACAACTTGTTGCAGGTGTATGAAATGTACAGAAGGAGGAAGGGTTTAGTACAAGCATATGTTTACTGATCATATGGTCTTAGCTTCCACAATCGTGACTATATAATCACCGCATATCTATTGAAACTATAATGGAAAAGGCTTAGTAGGATCATAAATTGTCTACTAAGTAAACACCCCACTCTCCCATGACTACTTTCAGAAAGAAACCTACAATATAATCGGGAAGGTCCTACAAATTGGTATATTCTGGACCAGGTTATATGCGATCAATGTAATGTAATGTAAAGGGAGGTATGTCATGTACTGCGACCTAAAAGATCTATTGTACAACCCTCTGCTAAAATAGGATAACACTATAGAATCTTATCCATCTTTGTTACCCTTAGAAATACTAGGATATCAGCTGGATCTAGCTTTGCTATTTCATTACCTGGTATCAAATATGATCCCAGGCTTTTGTATCTGCTGTGCATCAGTGCTCCACAGCTGCCTAATATGTGCTCTGGCGACTCGTCGCAGAATCTGCACAATGAACTTGAAACGATTTCTAAGTTGCTTAGGTGTCCCTTGAGCTTACAGTGACCAGTCAAAAGCCCGGTCAGTATTCTTAAGCTGTTTTTAGGCAAGTCAATGCAAAATTTGAATTTTTGCAGTTGTAGTTGCCCAAAAGTAGTTTTGATTGTCTTAGCCCCATATGACTTGCAAAAAGTTCCTGCCTTTTTTGCCTTTCTGGTTCCCTAAGTACTTCTTGCCATACTCTTCTGCCTATGTCACAGTAAGGTTCTGGGCCTATCATTGCCATGGAGGCCCCTTTTCTGGCAAGTTCGTCCCCTTGTTCATTGCCCCGGATACCCATGTGGCCAGGGACCCAGCTTAAACTAACCTTGTTGTACTTTCCCAACTGATTTAATTTCTGTAGACAGTCCCATACTAGCTTAGAGTCCACTTCATACGAGCTTAATGGTCGAATGGCCGCTTGACTGTCAGAAAGTATGGCTATTTCCCGTCTTCTATAGCCTCTGTTTAGATTAAACTGTGCGCACCTTTCGATGGCGAGAATCTCTGCTTGCAAAATACTTGGATATTTACCCATTTGCTCGGAGTATTTGGTCCAAATACCCCCGCTCCAGTACCACTATCGGTTTTTAACCCATCCATATACCACATGATCGTGTGTTCCTTAAAGGAGTACGCAGCGTTTAAATTGCTTCTTGTAACTTAGTTTCACCACAAAGTGTTTCTCAAAATCAAATTTCTTACTAGTCTTGTCCTGTGAATAATCTAGAAGGGAGTTATTGAGCGGGTTTCTCAGGTTCCATATCCCGCTGTATGCCCCGGACCTTGTCTTATCTCCCGACATCCTAATTAAAGTACCTATTGCCACTTTCCGTACAACCAAGTGTAACGGGATTAATTCCAAGATTACCTCTAGCGCTGTTGTAGGACAGGTTCTCATTGCCCCGGTTATACCTATGCACGCTAGTCTTTGAATTTTTGCCAACTCCATTTGCGTTGACTGAAGTTCAGTTCTATTATGCCATGCAATTGCTCCGTATGTCACTATTGGACGAACCATCATGGTGTACATCCTGTATAAGATACTGGGTTTGCAGCCCCATGTTTTGCCCGCCAGTCTTCTGCACATCATTAGAGCCCGCTTGGCCTTTAATATATGCGATCAATGCAATCATTGTTTAATTCAACCATGTCTTTAGGCTTGACACCTCCTCCTAGGGCATAGGGAACCACATTGTCTGTGTCACCCCACCTCAGCTGCCATTATCATTTTTCCTTTGTCTACATTTGCTACTTTATTGCGTAGATAAATGTGGGATTGTCACATGCGTCGTGCAGAAAACGAAGGCAGCAAAACAATTCTTCTACTTTGATGGCAAAGCTGTGATAAGGTTTGGCGACACTAGACAAAGGAGTGGTGCTGGGCCAGTAATATTTAATATCAGCACAACAAGAAAACCAGAAACAACGTAAAACTGCAGGCAACATTTTGTTATATTTTTCCTTTCAATTTGACAACGTAGTTGAGCCCCAGAACCGAGCCAGCTTCATATATGAGTGTCACCAAAACTCATGTGGGCATAACTACTTACGAAGATCTTCCACTCCCTTAGGACCACTGCCAGGCTCTTACAACTCATACTTTTGAGGTACTTCTTACACTGCATGCTCATTTGTTTGCAATTGCGGCAGACAGCGAGCGACCCTAAAAAGGGCGCTCACAATAACGCTGACATGACAACGACTCGCTCGCTACCATTTTGGAGCTTGTCTGCCTGCCTGCTTGCTTTGGGATATCCGAATGTACCCAAAATCCTCCATGGTCGTACAAGACGCGCTGCTACACCAAATAAAATGCGCGCTGGCAAGTATTTAAATGCGAACAAAGCCAAAAGCCCAAAGCCCCCTCCAACTACTCGTGCTGCTGTTGCTGCTGCTTGTGCTGCTTCTTGCCGAGAGACACCATCGTTTGCCTGGCCTGGCCTGCCTTTTAACTCTTAACTCTGTTTAACTTTTAACTCACATCACGTTTCACGAAGTCGCGCTGCAACACGCTTCACCGCCTTAACAAAAGAAAGAATATTGAAAGCAACACGAAGATGTCTGCGGCGAGTGGAGGATCTGTGTGCCGCCGGATGGCGCGGAGAGAGGATGGAGGATGCTTTTGGCAATTTGAAATTGATACTTCTTGTTGTGTTGTGCTGGCTGCTTATGTAGTTAGACTGAGCCCCAGTCGCAGTTGCCGTCTCAGTCTCGGTCTCAGCTTTAATTTTGATTCTTTGCTAACTTGGCTGGCTGAGAATTGTTTTTGGTCTGTGGCTTTTATTTGGAGTTGGTTTGTAGCGTTTTCTTTATTTTTGTTGTTTGGCTTTGTACACTTTTGGTTTTAAAATGATTTCGTTCCCTCGTTCCCTGAGAGTTTCGGTTTCGAAGTAGTATTTAGTTCACAGTTTGTGGCTGTGTACTTGAAACCATGTTTTAAGTGTACTCAACATTCAAAGCAGAAGTCACCAACATTGCCTCGGCGTCTAAATTGTAAAATGAAGTTTGATTGCAGAAGAAGTTTGATGGAGGCAGACCTTAAAATGGTGCTCGATGAGAACGGAGTCGACGCTTCTTCTTGGATCATTGGCCGCCACAGCTTAAGTAGCACAAATATTGAGGCTTCTCATTAGACTGACATCAAAAATGTGGGAGTTACTTTTGTTCGGTGATCAAAACATACGAGTTGCCGCTTTTTGAAGGAATGGTGTCATTTGCAGTTATTTGACATATATCGAAATGAAGATTTTCTCCATCACCAAAAAAGTCGAATGGAAAAGTGGGGAAATCCCTAGAGAAATACAGTCAATATTACTCTAGATTCCATTATTTGTGTCCGAATTCCTAGGAACCTCCTAGGTAAGGAGCTATTCAACAAACTGTTGTCTTAGTTTACCCATAATTTGGGATTCTGTTCATAGAAGTATTCCTGGTATAAAAGAGGTCAACGAACCCGCCGCATACTCACAGGTATATCTCACATCGATATTCAGGTACCAAGAAGAGATCTTCATATCAATTTGGTGCTTCCGAGCTAATTAAGTTCGCATTCTAAATTGGTATACGGCACTTTACTTCTTGCATTTCAGCGAACTATATGCTCAGCTGGCACCTTCTGCTATTCTAAAACCCAACCGCTGACAATCTAAACTGTTCTGGTTCTGTCCTTTACCCACAAAGCTCTGGAGAGACCGTCACACTCACTCACCTTCCCAACTGTGCCATTCACTTAATTTATGTGGACGACGCATATTTATGTTCTGTGCAGGCTAAGCTCGCCAAATTCGTGTGTTTGCTGGCAACTTCGTCTGCAGACGTTTACCTTCGGTCCGACGAGAGAGATTTGACCTTGCACAGCTCATAAATAATAATTTTGTATTTTTTTTTCTTTCATTACCTGTACAGACCTCAATCAATTTCGTACGGTCGGGTACCTTTTTCTTTCAGGCTTATTCCACATTCTAAGTAAAGCGGGTTCTATTATATTTTTAGTAAATCGTAGTTACGTAAATTGAAGAGCAAAATAAAAACCTTTGTTCTTAGGCTAATTATTAAAGTGATAAATGACCCCAGACAATGCGAACGACAGCGGCCTGAGTCAGTGTAATCGTATTAGAATATTCTTAAAATTAACTCCACGCCAGCTGCGCATGGAGAGAATTTCGTAAAGGTCAATGCTAAGCCGAGACATGCTTGAATGTGGTAGTTCATCAATTCACGAGAAACATTCTTATTTTCAGTACAGGCAGGAGGTGGGAGGAGGAGACAAACGTTCCCGTTTGCTCTCGTCATACATTTTTTCTTCATTTATTGGCCCCCAAATTATCAGACAATCAACCAGAAATATTTGCTGGTGATAAACTTACTAATCAAGTCTGATTTCAAAGGACAGAGCAGAATATTTGTTAAAATTTGTTTTATTGCTGGAATGTTCCCACAATTTTGTTACACTAAAAGATGATTATTTGGAGGGTTCAGTCAATCATGATGATGGGTACTTTGAATATAGACTTATAGACCCATTCTGGGTTGTTCAGACAATCATGATGATGGGTACTTTCAATAAAGACTTATAGACCCATTCTGGGTTGTTCAGACAATCATGATGATGGGTACTTTGAATGAAAACTTATAGACCCATTCTGGGTTGTTCAGACAATCATGATGATGGGTACTTTGAATGAAAACTTATAGACCCATTCTGGGTTCTTCAGACAATCATGATAATGAGTACTTTAAATAAAGACTTACATACCCATTCTGAGTTGTTCAGACAATCATAAAAATGGGTACTTTGAATAAAGGTTTATAGGCTCATTCTGGGTTGTTCAGACAATCATGATGATGGGTACTTTGAATAAAGGTTTATAGACTCATTCTGGGTTGTTCAGACAATCATGATGATGGGTACTTTCAATAAAGACTTATAGACCCATTCTGGGTTGTTCAGACAATCATGATGATGGGTACTTTGAATAAAGACTTACATACCCATTCTGGGTTGTCAAGACAATCATCATAATGGGTATTTTGAATAAAGACATAGAATTTTTTTGAGAATATGGCTGAATATATATTCTATCATGTACATGGTATACTTTAAGTCTAAAGCCACCGTAGGTGAATCCACATATTCTGCTCGGTTCATGCATACTATCATAATCACCTCAGTGATATTGTTTATAGTTGTAGTACTGTCAGTTCTTTAATCAATTCAGAGTTTTTTTCGGATCAGTCAGTAAGAGATCAGTGATTGCTCATTCAAATGCATGGATTAATCAGTATTCGGTTTCAGTGTATCGAGGTAAGCTTGTCTTCTTCTAATGTAAACAAATGGATTTTGATATTTTAACTTCCTGTATTTTGATCGATATATTTGAGGTTCATTGAATATTGACACTTGATTTATTATAAGCAGTTAAAAGATCCGTCTTTGAATCGAAAGATGTTCAGTCATTTCAGAGATTTATAGCTCAAGCTCACCTTTGCGGTCGATCACATCCACCGGCCAAAGAAAGTCAATTGCTCAACGAACGAGCGGGGGCCAACGCATCAATCAACTTTTAATAAAGCCACCGACGAGAACCAAAAATGCATTTAATGCAGTCAATTCAAACGACACACACGCAGCTCTTGCACACAATCAATCAAGTCGAATAACGAATCGGGCAGCAAACAAAAATTTACAAAAAAATAAACAATCTTTCCGAAGAAAGCCACGAGACAGAATGTGTCCGCTGGCAGCTTTACAACAGATTTCTAACGAAAAGATTTTGAAAGTCTTGCATATCGCATTCAGTTGCCTCACCAGATGGAAATTGATTTAAAAATAACACAACACCGGGGCAACAAAGAAACCAACAGAAAATAATGTGTGTGTGTGTGTGCCAACACACGCTCAGCTGAGCTGCTGCCCTCACATCATAATCTCCTCCTGCATCTAATTCTGAGCTTAACAACGGCGACCATCGCAGTGACGAATTTCAGCTGAGACGCTTCTTTATTTACAACTCTGCTTGCGGTGTGTTTGGAAGCGAGCGAAAATAATTTATGCCATTCCGTCGCCGTTTGCATGTGGCTGCGAGCGGCCGGCCAAGGTATCGCATAACAGTACCGCCGTACGTGCAGCAGTTGCGCATGTTCTGCTTAATATGTCATTCTTAAAGCAAATTGTGTGGGTTTTGTAATAATTTTTTTCGCCGTTGTTGTTGTTGTGGTTCATGTTGTTGCTGGTGTTGTTGCATGTTGGTGTTGTGATTTTCTTACAAAAACCTAAATAAATAAAAGAAAGAGCACAAGATTTATTCAAAGCGTTTAAGATGCGGCTGAGATATGTAGATGAATATGCATTTAGGTCCACACAAATGATTGAAACTTCACTGCAGCCGAGCAGACAATACGAGAGACACAAGCGCCGAACTTGAGAACTTTAATACTAGGTTAGGCTTAAGCGCTCAGCTTGATGATTTCATTTCGACTTCGGTGGTTAGTGGTCTTAAAGATATTTCCAATGAAATCGAAAATTGACAGAAAATATTTCAGTTTTTAAATTGAGCCCTGGGGGATTTTCTGATAATTTTGTTTACTTTATTAACGCAGCTATATTTATTGCTGTGATGCACAACCAAGCGGACTGATTATTGGCTACCACAAACACCTTCATCAGATGTCGACCTTAATGGAGACTACGTACTTTAAATACTTAAAAATGTTGTCTATCAAAGTGAACTTTTTTCAACTGAAGGGTATTCTCAATCTGACAGAAAGGTTCGGTGTTCAGTGCTCAGTTCAATTGTGACTTAAAACCAGCAATGGTCAGGGTAACTTATAAGTAAAAACAATACTTGTTAAGTTCATTTCATTTTGCTTTTATTAAAACTAAAATTATGAAACAAAGTGTTTTGTATTACTTAAGTCAAGCCAGTGGGGTTTTGTGGCATTTAGCATTCTATCTGCATGGGTTGATAAGTCAAGCCAGTGATAAGTCAAGCCAGTGATCAAGCAAGGAACTGATTTTCCTAACTATATAATTCATTACATTGCATTATTAGTGATTTTTGCTGTGTGTTGTCAGTTGTTGAGCTTTACATAGACTACTTACTTTAAATACTTACAAATTTTGTTAACCAAGTGAACTTTTGTGAACTCAGGGATCTTCACAAGTTCACAGAAAGGTTCCGTATTCAGTTCAGTTGTGGCTTCAAAGCAGCTCTGATTAGAATACCATAGAATTGAAACTGAATTTTATTAAAGCCAAACTAAAGTATTACAAAACTCTATCCAGTGATCGAACTTTTAATAGGAAACTAAGTGTTATAACTAAACAGTTCATGGCATTGCTTGTAACGAACTTTTTTGGAGCCGAGGTAAAGCTCAGCTATTCCAGGGTTCGTCAACAGAATAAAAACTTCCTGGTTTCCAGTAGTTCTCTGATTTGTTACTCCACTTTGGACCTTTGTTACTCTGCCTTGGACGTTTGTTACTCTGCTTTGAACGTTTGTTACTCTGCCTTGGACGTTTGTTACTCTGCTTTGAACGTTTGTTACTCTGCTTTGAACGTTTGTTACTCTGCCTTGGCCGTTTGCTACTCTGCTTTGAACGTTTGTTACTCTGCCTTGGAGGTTTGTTACTCTGCTTTGGACGTTTGTTACTCTGCCTTGAAGGTTTGTTACTCTGCTTTGAACGTTTGTTACTCTGCTTTGGACGTTTGTTACTCCACTTTGGACGTTTGTTACTCTGCTTTGGACGGTTGTTACTCTGCCTTGGCCGTTTGTTACTCTGCTTTGGACGTTTGTTACTCCACTTTGGATGTTTGTTACTCTGCTTTATGAAAGATTCTCAATCACTATTTTACCCACTCAAATTTAATGTGATTGCGAATTGGTATCATACAAAAGAAAGAAATAAACGAATCAAAATCTGATTCGCCTACTTTGATTTATTATTTTTTGAATAAGCAGGATTTTGTGTGAATGAAATTTGTCAGTGGACGAATTTCGTCTTCACATGCTTGTGAATTTGCTTTCTCCGTAATAACAATGCCATCTCTTTAATCAGATGGCGATCCTAATTTAGACCACAGACATTGAATACTGGCAAAGTGGAATATAGATATATAGTTAACTTAAGCATCGTGTTAATTTCAAAGAAAACTTGCAGTTCAGTTGTGACTTCAAAGCAGCTCTAATTTAAGTAAGTTAGAAGGGAAATTTATACAAAATTTGTTTACATTCATTAAAGCAAAATTGTCAAAGAACGGTTTTTATATGTGTTGGCTTAATTCAGTGATCGAATCAGTGTTGGAGCAAGAATATAATTTTCTTAACTGTATGTTTCATTATATTGCATTTGTATTATATTTAAAAAAATTATAGAAAATAAGATTTGTTGTGATATATGAGGCTATCCTCTTTCCTACTCATACACTTTCGATGTATTTACTTTACTAAATTGTAAAACTAATTATAACGCTCCCGGAACTCCCTCCGCCCTACTTGCAGTCATTTGTATTCTACACGTATATGACACCCTCTTGCTGTTCCCGCAATTCTCCACCTGTTGGAGTGCTCTATGGATATCCAACCCGCAACTGCTCACATGTTTCTGCCTCATTCTCAAATGCAACAAAATGAATGTAAATAAAAAATCCTCCCAATTACGAATGCGCTCGCAATGGGAATATTTGCGCAACCTTGCATGAATATTTCATAACGAAATCAAGCGAAATGTGGCTGCAACGCTTGAAACACAAACGAAAAGACATTAAAGCGGCACTTCTCTGTGCTCGCATAACTGCAACACCATCCATCGCCAACGACAAGTGTCGGGACTGTTGAAGAGGCCTCAGCGCTGCCACAGATTTCCTTATAATTTACGTTTTTCCTTCGGTTCTGCTTCTGCTTCTTTTTGTTTTTATTATTAATCAATGCGTGCCGCGCATTCAAAAGGCATTTATTGCTAAACGAAAGAAAATATTTAATCAGCCTACATAATCTGCATTTTAAAGCGAATGCACCGCACCGAATGCCGGCCCGCCTTTGGCTTTGCCGGTGGGTTCTGGCGCAGGAGGTGGTGACCATTTAACGCTTTTTTAAACGCTCTTTCTTTGATAAATTCGTAAAGCGGGAGATTTACGAGTGTTCAAAATAATTTTTTCCTGTTAGATTTTAATCGTCATTTGAAAAATTTGGACGCTCTTCGAATCACTTTCGGAGTCATCACTTCCTTCCACTTCATCCAAGTGCACCGACTCTGAAGTGGAGTTAGGTTTGAGGTGCTGATTTTAGTGAACAACATTTTCACAGTCAGTCTTGGCAATATTTTCAAAATAAAGCGTTATTAAGTTCCTTCTTCGTGGTGTTGCTTTGGCTCATATTTCATTTTTTGATGGCTTTTGTCTTGGGTTGATTTGCTGTTGTTGTTGTTGTTGTTGTTGTTGTTGTTGTTGTTGTTGTTTTGAAGCAATTTTTATGGCATTTATTAATATTCCATATAAGCGGAGTTTTGTGGCATTTGGCATTCCATCTGCATCGGTTGCCGGTGGGTACGTGGTACGTCGCCTTTTCGTTTATCGTTTGCCTGCCTGCTCTGCTGTGCGAGTATGTATTTTTATTCTTGATTGAGTATGCTTATTACTTGTCATAAATCTATGCCTGGCAGTAGAAGGTTGAAAACAAGAATCCTTTTTTGTAAACTAAAAACAACAAATTAAGGTACGAGTATTCTTCTTAATTCACAGGCACCGTATAAAAAATCAACATATATGTTTATATAAGATTTTGAAAAAATACCTCTGATATGGAGCCTTACTATATTGTGTTTCTTGTTTTTTTCTTTGCAGTTCCAAACAACTTCATATAAGAAGCATTAAAGGTAAATAATAATAATATTAAATATAAATTAAGTCACCATTTATTTGCATATTATGTTGATCTATTTGTTGACCGTAAGTCAACCCAACAGCGGTGTGGTTTTTTGTTGAATTGGAATCTTCCTCGATGTTCCAAAATGTTTGTGAGGGTACTACAAAGCTTTTTATGTAGAAGCCTGTTGAGTCCTTCGAAGTGAAAGGGTTTTAGATAAGAACCTACTAGTTGGAAGCATGAAGACTTGAATGTAATACGAATCCTTCTGAGTCCTTCGAAGTGAAAGGGTTTTAGATAAGAACCTACTAGTTGGAAGCTTGAAGACTTGAAGGTAATACGAAGCCTTCTGAGTCCTTCGAAGTGAATGGGTTTTAGATAAGAACCTACTAGTTGGAAGCATGAAAACTTGAAGGTAATACGAAGCCTTCTGAGTCCTTCGAAGTGAATGGGTTTTAGATAAGAACCTACTAGTTGGAAGCTTGAAGACTTGAAGGTAATACGAAGCCTTCTGAGTCCTTCGAAGTGAATGGGTTTTAGATAAGACCCTACTAGTTGGAAGCATGAAAACTTGAAGGTAATACGAATCCTTCTGAGTCCTTCGAAGTGAATGGGTTTTAGATAAGAACCTACTAGTTGGAAGCTTGAAAACTTGAAGGTAATAGGAAGCCTTCTGAGTCCTTCGAAGTGAATGGGTTTTAGATAAGAACCTACTAGTTGGAAGCTTGAAGACTGAGGCTACCGAAGTGGTTTACTGAACTTGAATTGTATGCAAAGGTATTTCGAAGCCCTTTATAAGAAAGCCTTCTGAAACCTTTGAAATGAAAGCTTGAAGACTTAGTTTACCGACGTGGTTTACTGAACTTATAAATTCAAACCTTATAGTTTAAAATAATCAAAAATTACGTAATAAGTGTACACAGTCGAACCTTGTTTGTAACCCCCAAACGGAGGCTTGCATACATATCTTAGATCATCGTAACTTTATGATTCGATCTATCGTATCTTCCATCTCTGGCAAAATATTGTCCTCACCCTTAGAGCTCTCTTAATGAAACATAGTAGTAAGTAGACCTTAGTACTGAATTATATTGCTGTATACAACTTATCCTATAAGGTCACGCTTTCTTTTCGTTTATACTACTCTCGACATGCTAACTTTTGCTCTCTGTAGAATGCTAACATTTGCTGACAATTCCACTTGCTAGTCATTTATTCCACAATATAATGTAAGTATGGGTGACTGTTAAGCTTCCACGCCTATTTTTCACACATATTCAGAGCTACTGAGTAATGCGCTGTGTATGGTTGAAATGTGCTGTGTATAAAATGGTTATATTCACATTATAAAGCCATATGCTAAGATTAGTGATGTCGAACAAAACCCGACCACGTTCCATAAAATGGATTTAAAATGACCCCAGCTATATTCCTTTAGATGGCATAACACTAAAATGTTGATAGGACTAGAAAAATTGAAACAAAACACTTCCATAGCCACTCCTATGATTCACGCACACTCATGACTGAAGCTCTATTCCCACATAACTGTCCAACTGGAAGAGTTTTGCAATGCCCAAGTGAAGAGTTTTGAAATGCCCGAACTTGAACTCTGTTATTCTTGGCTATTGATCTAATTATGTCAAAAAGACTCTGGAATAAACATGTTTTGCTTATTTATTGGTCACTCGGAAGCAAAACGTCGATTGCTTATAATCTACTTTTAACACACTGCACCTTATAAACATATTTAATATGATTCCGAGTATGAAGTTAATCAAAACGTGCCTGTGAAGTGCCATAAAACAATATCACTTTAAAGGCCGTTAGCTTTAAGCATGTAATATTTTCTTTAGTGTTTCTGACCTCTTAATACCTCTTATTCTTCACTACTGTTTCATTCATTCCTGCTTGTTCCTAAGTTTGCATTGACAATTACCAAACTTGGGTGGCTTGTGTCCAACAACAATTCTTCTGTATTTCTGTGAGTGGCCTGTAAATTGTTAAAATAACCTTTTACTGTATTTCTCTATCTTATATACCTCTTCCCTGACCTGGCCACCCTTTCTCCACATTCATTTGAACCTTCTTGACAAAGTTCACATGCCAATGCTTACTGTGTTTAGCAACTTAATTGAAAAGGTTCTGGTTACAAAAGAACAGCACAAAAGAAAAATGATTCCCAGAGCTATTTAACACTTTTAACAACGATTCCCATAAATTTAGAGTTTTCCCATACCACATATAAATCTCGAACATGTCAACACAACTCTGTTTAACGATCAATAAAAATAAAACCCAACAAAGGGGCACGCAGACTATCGCAATGACAAAGACCTTTGTTGAATTAAAGAAAGCACAGAAATGTGAGATAATCAAATTAAAAGAGACGTTAACTATTTAAATGAGCACATTTTTGAATGCAAATACAAGTAGAGAACACAACAACAACAACCACAGAAAACAACGCGAATATAAAAGAAAACATCCAACCACGCTAGCAAAGCAAGCAACTTTAAAAATCCATTTCGAAGAAACCCCATTAAAATCAGTTTTATCAGAAATCAGAGGAATTACAACAGAAAACACCACCATCAACAACAACAACAACATCAACCACGAAAGTAGCCGCAATGAAAGCATTTGCTTAGAAATTAGAGCCAAAACAAATCTTGAAAATAAATTAGAAAATCAAAGCAGAACGCTGAGAAAGAAAAACAACCGCAAACACAACGCAACGCGAACCGGTTTGTTTGGCTTAGCAGCGAGCTGTTAACGCATTTAACAGTGGCTGTTAACAACCAAACAGCTGCGCATGCGCAACAACAAAATTACACACAATAAACGACAGCACTCAGACGGATGACAATTCCGCCGAGCAACGACAACGGCGGGCGGGCAAGCGGGCAAGCAGCCGGCGTCTGCAACAGCGTCGACGTCGCTTGCTTAAGCCGAGTTGCGCTTCATCGATTGCTGCTATCAGTGGCAGCTCCAGCTCCACGGCCCGCCGCAACCGTTCGTCCCGCACTTTGGATTTCGTTTTCTGTCAGTGCGGCGGCCGCTCTTCTCTGCCGTTTGTGCTCTCTCCGCAGTCGGTTTTTTAACATTTCTCGACTTAATTCTTTTGCTGTGGGCCAAGCGGCAGTTAAGCCGGAGTCTTCATTTAGAATCCATTTCATTATTGTGACGTACGTTGCGGTTGCGGTATCGAGCCAAGTATCTTACGGATCGTTGAGAAAGACTCAATTGTGAACTGTTGAAGCGCGTTCGTTCGTTCGCGTTATTTTACGTGAATTTTTTCGCACTCCTCTGCAATTGTTTGCTCAACAAATTTGACTTTGGAATAGATGAGCAATTCGAGTAATTTTCATAGTTTTCCTCTTCTTTCGCCCTGCGAAAATATTTCGTAATATTGTGAAAGTGTTGTGTTCCGTTGTAAAGCGCCCTTAGTCATGTTTCATTTGCTTTCCTGTTAGTTTCATGGGTAAACAAAGCAAACAAACGCAAGAAAGAAGTAAAGAAAGTTGTAAGCGGTGCTAATGTGGTGTAATTTTCGGATTAAATAATTTTCGTTATTTGTGAAAGAGCCCAGCAGAAAAGTACAGAAGTGAAGCGGTGAACTTCAAGTGGAATAAGTTGTGAATTAGTTGGAATAAGTTGAGTGTTGTAATTCAATTCAGATTGAATATAATTCATTCAAAGCAAATTGCAGTGGATCGAAGGTCAAGGATTGAGAAAATGTAAGTTTATTCGATTAAAGAGGAGTGTGTGGGCAGTTCAAATTAAATGCTTGGTTATGGAATGGGCTGAATGAGTGGCATATTTTACGCTGGATATCCCTTCAATTTCAATGGTCAATCCTCGAATCGGAAGTCAATGATTACATTGTCATTTTTTTGTTATTCAAATTTGAAGAAATGTTTATTCTTAAGAAATAATAAATATTCAGCCAATATTTCGTAGTTCTTGAAACTGAAAGTGTACCCTTGAAATTTAAGGAAATTCGTATGACTTTATGACCTTCAACAATTGTGTCATAATTTTGTGTAGGTCAATGAACTTGGCCTCTGGCAGGTAAAGTCAAAATTTCGAGTTGTAAAAAATATTTTATTGAACTTAAAAATTGGTTGCAAATTGGAAGTTACAATAAAATAAAACACGCTTTAACGAGCTATTGGCGATATCACAATATAATGCAGCGTATTGTAAATGTGTGTTGATAATGGATTTGTGCGATCCTTTTGTAGATCGATATGAATATTTTATAATATTAATTACTAATACGATGTTCTCAATTAAAAGGTTTCTGACCTGACGTATTTTAGGTGTTTACTGAGGAATTTGGAATAGAAATAGCCACTTCTTGCATGGGGCTTCGAAAT
This sequence comes from Clusia tigrina, assembly GCA_920105625.2. Taxonomy (NCBI): domain Eukaryota; kingdom Metazoa; phylum Arthropoda; class Insecta; order Diptera; family Clusiidae; genus Clusia; species Clusia tigrina. Next base: position 421,026,791 of record OV050030.1, read on the forward strand.
ATTGATATAAAAGCCATAAATTATATTAATCCATTCTCTGGGAAATTATATAAAAATCTATAAAAGCTTATAAAATGTTATTATTGTATTGTATTGTATCATTTTATTATTATTACTATTATTATTAACAGGCTAAAAGAACACCGCGACCTAAAAGATATATTGTGCTACTCGTACTCAACTAAAACAACTCTAGACTATTTATAAACCTCGTAACTGCTGTGGGCTTAATTTTAACTAGGTGATTTGGAGATATGAACCCACTGCCTAGGTAATTGTGTCTGCGTCTTGTCATCGCTGGGCAAGTGCATAGAATATGTTCTGCTGTTTCCTGCTCCTCTTGACAGAGTCGACAGGAATCGTCGTCTACCACGCCTATTCTTTTCAGATGGTAATTTAGTCTACAGTGTCCTGTTAAAAGTTCAGCATAGAGTTTGATGTCATTTCTACTGAGGTTTAAAGAAGCATCTACCCTGATGTGTTCAGGATCAATGAGTAGTCTCGACAGCCGCATGTCTTTTTGGGCTCTCCAGTAGATTAGCAGACCTCGTTTTTCCTGTTCGCACAACAAGTTATTTGTGAAGCTACTGTTTACCCCACAGTAGGGTTCTGGACCTATGAAGGCTGTGTCTGCGCCCCTTTTTGCCAAAGAGTCTGCCATTTCGTTGCCCTCACGTCCCTCATTCAATCATTTTATTATTTTAATTATGTTCGTTTATTAATATCACAATATTCTGTTCCAATTTTTGTTGCTCTTTTTGTGTTTGGTATATTATTCGCTTATTTTATTTTTATACTGCAAAAGTTTAGTTAACACCTCAGCCTGAAATCTGGGGCAATTATCAAGCAAATTGTGTTTGTCTCATTTTGTAGATAGTCTTCACATATTAGTATTTTTTCGGAGGTCTCAAAGATATATAAAACTATATTCAGATTACATGAAGCATTCACATTTCCTACGCAAAAATTACCCCTACCACAACAAAATAGTAAATGGGCCTGAGAAACCACAACTTGCATTGACAAAGTTAGGATCTTAAGGATAGTTGTAACACAGTTGAAATCATTGGGAGGATCACTATATTATAAATTCATCTAAACTCACACTTGGGGGTAGATCATGGATTCGAATCCCACCCCGAGCATGGTCTCAAAAAAGCTTCTTTCCAACTGGGCCCCCTTCCCTACACACTAGACACTGCTGGCCTGGCAACCAAAGACAAAACCACCACACCAACATTTAAGGACCACACAGCCATATTTTGTTCTGATTCGGATATAAATGTAGCTTCCAAACTACTGCAGGACCACATAAATACTTTGCAGCATTGGTTGGATTATTAGAGGATCAAATGAACGAAGTAAATATGTGTACATAACATTTCAATTAAGTTAGTAAAGATGTCCACCAGTACAGTTAAACTCAAAGCCTATCCCTAAGACCTTGATCGTCGACTAACATGGGCGAGGCATATCAGCGTTAAAATCACTCAGATAAATTTAAAAACAATTGAACTCAGCTGGCTCTTAAATAGTCAATTCAAACTCCAATTGGATTACAAGGTTTTACTCTATAAAGCCATGATACAGCCTATACGGCATTATACAGCCTATACGGCATTATGGTATTTACCTCTGGTCTACAGCTTGTTCCTCTAATGTCGAAAAGCTACAAAGAGCCCAAGCTTTCTCTTCGAGTCGAAGGCCTTTGTTGTTGCAGCACTCATTCCCCAACAAATTTGCAGAAATAATTATATATGATGCAAGGTATAATAATAATAATAAATTTTATATTATTGGCGTACAACGTTGCTTATGGCACAGTCTCCCAAGTGAGCATGTGGGATTCGAAAAGGCAGGAACTCAAGAACTTCATTTAAGAATATGACCCTTTTCACAGCCTCATATAACTCTAATACTGTACAGTTGTTTTCTACATTTCAACAAGTTTCTTATTAAAAACATGTCAGTTATAAAAATATTATTCTTCTTATAAATATCGAAGATCCTTTAATTACACATCTATAATCACATTAATATCAAATATATAGTACGATCATTACAAGCATTTACTATGTTGTCTCTGAGCGTTAAATATTTTTTTTCCACTGCCGTTATTCTCATATTTAACAAACTTCCACATATGCAAATAAAGAGAGTGAGATGTTACTGTTGGCAAATTAGATATCAAGACACTCAAGAATCTGCGTAGTAAAGTGGCAAACTTATACAAAAAGCACTGAGTTTGGCAATGTTGTAGAATGTCTTCAGTGTGAATTGTTTCTTACCGTCATCCTGATCCTTTATCTACTTACATATTTACATATCTATTTATCAGTTGCTTATAATTATAAATATTTATATATATTTCTATTTATATTTATACATATTTTACATAGTATGGCTAACGACATGTCATAGAAACAGTTTAGATGCAAATTATCATGTTCGAAAAATGTGCAACAACATTTTTTGTATACCTTCAGCTCAGCTGATGCCCATCGGTAAGGCTTTTGATGAACCCCACACAGCTTGAATATAAACTATTCTGATGAATTTTGGAACTCCGCTTATATGTTCGTTTAATTATGTTTCTTTATACCTCTGCTAATATGTTTGCGTCTACCTTATAAACAGATTTTGCTATACTAAGCATATTTTTTTGATTACTCATAAGTAAGACTCCCATACTCACATGATTTTTGAGTACAGAAACGAAGCTGTTCAAAATTGGTGCAATAAAAAATCCAAGGTATTAATTAGAAAATGTTTGAATTCAAAGAAATATTAATTCGATTTTGTTGCGTTAAGTTGAAGTTAATTTCACCATATCCAAAAATTTGAGCATCCCCAAAATATCTACTTCAAAAGGACGCTGGCACAATGTTGGTTACATTCTACTCTTGATAGGCATAGGATATATTGTTACAGATCTGTGATTTACAAGTTAGTACTTTGTTATAGCGCCCTTATGCCTGAGTATATCTGTGTACTTGTATGCAGATGACACGCATAGTAGAACCAATGGTTCCGGGTGTAACTCTTGAGACGCTTATGTGATGTAACTCAGAGTAGTAACATAAAATCTAGGGTTATACTGAGTATAAGACGACTAGGCTCAAACTGAGTATAAGACGACTGAAAATGCGAGCAATAGTACAGGAAAAACCAAGTGAGTTGAGGAAGAGACACTATAGTGCCCAGCCACATTTGCATTCGTTCAAACCATTTGTCATAGCAGTTTTTCCATTCCTCTTGAGACACCTCCAAAACATGGTTTTTGAAAGCTTCAACTGCTTCTTCGGCGCTCACAAATCGTTGACCACGCAGTTTACCATTGATATTCGGGGACAAGAAGAAGTGATTGGGTGCCATATCAGGACTGTACGGAGGATGAGTCATCAATTCGATGTTTTGACTGCTCAAAAATGCACCTGTTTGACGATATGAGTGAGAGTTCGCATTGTCATGATGGAGAATGATTCGTCTTTGGCGGTTGGTTTTACGAATTTCTCCAAAGACTTCCGGCAAACAGATGGTCGTGTAACACTCAGAATTGACCGTCCTACGTTGCTCAAGCGGAACAGTGGCCACATGACCCATTCAGCCGAAGAAACTGGCGACTATTTGCTTCGCTGTGCTTCTTCCACGAACAACTGTTGCTGGACTTAGCTCGTCTTGGAATACCCACACGGTCGATTGTTGTTTTGTTTCCGACTCTTACGCATAGATCCATGATTCGTCACCTGTCACGATTTCATACACGTCTTTTGAAGCACCACGGTCGAACTTTTTAATCATTTCCTTACACAAATTGACACGAGCCTTTTTTTGAGCGATTGTCAAGTTATGTGGGATCCAACGCGAACAAATCTTTGTACAGCCAAATGTTCATGCAATATTGAATGTAAGGAAGTGGAAGTAATGCCCAAGGTGTCCTCTATCTCACGATATGTCACATGACGATCTTGCATTATCAGTTCACGCACTGCATCGATGTTTTGTGGCACAACAACCGATTTTGGACGACCTTCATGGAGTTCGTCGGCGACCGAACTACGATCACGATTGAACTCACTATACCAGCGATATACTGTGGTGTTTGATGGTGCTTTATCGCCATACTAAGAACTGAGTTCATCGGCATATTCTTGTTGAGATAATCCACGTCGAAAGTTGTGAAAAATAATCGAACGAAAACCTTCTCTTGAAATTTCCATTTTTTGGCCAAATTGATTTTCTTAACTCACTGTAAACATAACAAATAGCACTTGTACATCAACACGCTGTAAGTACGTTTATGCTAAAAAATGTCAAACTTTATTATGGTGTTGCCAGATTTTAGCTATTGACATTAGTGTTGCCAGTTCCCGAAATATAAATAGTACCCCTCGTAGAATGATACCGACTCATATAAGGTCATATAAGCTCACCCTCGCCTAAAGACACATGTTGCTGCAACAGGATTAAAGTATAAAATAGTGTAGTGTGAGTATTTGTGTGGGTGTCCAAAAAAATTACAGAGTACCAGATAAAACTAGAGTGACCAATAAACAGTTACAGGGATATACAAAATCAGTTTAGAGTCATATAAATTCATATAATTTCTTATAGACTCATGTAAGCTCATCAGAGAGAAGGGAAACATGTTGCTGAGACATTGGCACTGTTTTAAATGACCGGCAACATGGTTTCCTGAATGCTGTTGAGATTATTGTTGTATTGTTGGATTTACGTGAAATTACTTATATACGAGGGCGGATTGATATTGAAGCTACCTAAGTAGGAAAAAAACATTTTTTTTTTCAAAAACCATTTATTTCTCAACATAGTCTCCTTTTACTTCGACACACTTAGTAAGACGATATTCCAACTTTTTTATATCATCTGAATAATACGATTTCGGGAACCCCTCAAAATACGCGTTAGATTCGGTAATCACTTCTTCGTTTGAGATGAATCTTTTTCCTGCGAGCCATTTTTTCAAATTTGGAAACAGGAAAAAGTCACTAGGAGCTAAATCTGGACTATAAGGTGGATGATTAACCAATTCGAAGTGTATTTCACGTAATTTTAGCATCGTATCTAATGCTGTGTGAACCAGTGCGTAGTCTTGAAGAAAGAGCATTTTTTTCTTCTTTAAATGTGGTCGTTTTTCCTTGATTGCATCAATCAATTGATCCAATAATGCACGATAATACTTTCCTGTGATTGTGGATCCTTTTTCAAGATAATCGATGAACAATATTCCGTGCGCATCCCAAAATACAGTGGCTATAACCTTGCCAGCCGATTTCACTGCCTTCGCCTTCTTCGGAGCACTTCCACCAGCTTCCACCCATTGTTTCGATTGATTTTTGGTTTCAGGTGTGTAGTGGTGGACCCACGTTCCATCAACAGTTATTAATCGACGCCAAAAATCATCAGGATTACGCTTTATCATGTACAAACACCGCTGTGAAGTGGTCTGTCGAACTCGTTTTTGTTCGACACTCAGCAAACGCGGCACCCATCTTGCCGATAGCTTTTCATATGCAAATGTTCATGCAAAATGTTGAACACACGTTCATAAGATATGTTTACCATTTCAACAATCTCAGGCAACTTGACTCGGCGATCATTCACAACGATATCGAGGATTTTCTTGATATTTTCTTCAGTAACCACCTCTTTTGGCCTTCCTGTTGATGGTATTGTTGCAGTGCTTGTTCGGCCGCGTTTAAATTCAGCAATCCAATATTTTACCATGTAAGCTGACGGAGCAGACTCACCGTAATGTTTATCGAGCTTTTCTTTTGTCTCTTTCGCCGTTTTCCCTTTCAAATAATAGTGTTTAATCACTGCACGAAAATCGCTTTTTTCCACTTTTCAAGAAACACAAAAGTTGCTTACTTCAAACGACTACAACAAATAAACTAATCGATGAATTTGGGTGAAATTTTAACAGCTGACGTTTGACAGATCGCAATTTCAAAAAAAAAAAAGTTTTTGTGTTTGTGCTGCCATCTAGCGCTAGGTAGCTTCAATATCAATCCGCCCTCGTATACCTATGTATGTACGTGAATTTACTTATATACTCGTATACCTATGCCCTAATCAGTGGAGATAGTATATGAATTTCCGTTTCTCATTCTGGACATAATTGATTCGAGTATGAACTGAGTCTTCACCATGTTAGTCCACAGTACTTTCTTCCTTTGGTGAACTTTATAGGGGAAAATTGAGAGAGGCCGCACTGACTCTAACCTCCTTGGAATATTTGTATATGGAATAATGAAAGTTAACAGTCAATCGTAGAATCAAACGGACAAGTTTTCTTTATTCTCTATTGAAGTATCCTGTAGTTCGAACTTTTTTGTATGCAATCATTGCTTTTGCTATAGTTCAGTTTTATATTGTAATTACAAATAATATCAACCCTACGAACAGTTGCCATTGGGAATAGTCACTCACTTATCATATTCAGCTTTGAATGCATTCTCAACACTTAGCACACTCAGCATTTACTGAGTTTTCTTCCTCATTTCAGAGCTAGTATGGCAGACTTTCTCATATTCATTATTCATTATCAGTATCATTATACTTCATTATCATTATACTTGCTCCTTTATAAAACATGTCTGCTAGAGTTTGGGGAAAGAAGTACTAGCAATTAAGGCTGGAGGAGAAAAAGATTTAGAAAGAACCATTTCTACACCATACCCTGAGCAGAATTGGAACATAGCCTGAACCAGCCCACAACTGTGAGCCTATCTTGCTTAACACTCCAAGAATGACTGTGAAATATGTATTTAAGAAATGAATCTTCGCTATGCACTCCCCACTTTATATGCGGTGTTCTCCCTCAACGCTGCTTTGATACCCTCCTCTTCAATAAAAATTCTTAACGCAGCAATTTTTGTAGGTCATTGGGAAGTGAGGAATACACAAGCAGCATACATATGAGTACGACTTCTCAAGCCGCCAGCCGGCTCAGCCCAACCCAACTCAACTCAACTTAGAGACCGTTTTTTATTGGCTACTTACCACAAAAGGGATTTCCCTTTTCTATATCAATCAAGCGCACCAAAAGCATCAAAGCCAACTTTCGTTGCCCATTTTGAACTGCGAGTATGAAGAAATAATTTTTGCCTGCTCCCTAAAAGGCCACAATTGCCATGGCCTCAGCGCTTTTGGGCATGTGCGCGACCATCGCCAGAATGTCGCAGAAGTTTTTAATGTGGAAAATAGAGGCAAAGAACCAGAGCCAGAACCAGAGACAGCGAGAACAAATAAAGCATAAATTACAGGCCCCATTGGGTGCTCAATGAACTTCGGCTGGTTGTCGTTATTGTTACTGTTACTGTTACTGCTGCTTCTTCAACTGTTGTTATTGTTCTTTGTTGTTTGTTGTAATTGTAGCTAACCTCAATTGCACGCACTGCGTTTGCTGTTGTTGCGTAAAGTTGTTTAAAGCTGTTGTTACTGCACTACACGACTTCCTGCTGCGTTCTAAGCAGCATTTTTGTACTCGCCGCGCATGATTAATAAAAACTGAAATAAAAAATTTCAAAAAAAGCGAAGAAATCATATTTGAAATTAGTTATTAAAACATACGCAACGGTGTTGCTGCATTGTTGTGTGGTGATTAGTAATCAAGTCACTCGCAGCGCACACATTCTAAGCGTCGTTCTAATCATCATCTTCATTATCATCATCATGATTGTCGTAACACATTAATTGGCGGTTTGGAATCGTCACCAGCGCTGCTGGCCTGGCCGCACTTGGCTTGGCATTTGACTACGTTTCTAATGCCGCTGCGGTTTTGCATTTTAATTATCATCGGCTATTTCGGTTTGTGGGTTTTCATTCAGCGTCGCAGCCTGTTTAACGTGTGTTTTATGAATTCATCGCGAGTTTTGACAGCAAATCCACATTCAAGTTGCACGAGTAGTCGGCGCGATATTTGAATTCAACGGGTCGCCCGGTTGTTTAAGGTTGCGCCCAGTCGACATTTGTGACGTTTTTGCCTCTTTTGTGCGTTGCTGGTTTGCTTTGCATTTTAATCATGCTTGTCTTGTCGTTTGCGTTGTATTGTTTAAATGCTAAAAACTTTGAATAGCCGTTTAAACTTGCTTGTCAATTTTTAGCGGTGTAATTGGCGGCGTAGGTGTGACCTTTTTGATCATAGCTTCTGCGAATAGTAAAAATGTGTGGAAAATACTTCAATGATTCAGTGGCAATTAATGTTTTGATATCTTCAGCATGATTAAAGTGCTTCAGTACTCAGAAGATATGTTAGTGGTAACACTTGTTGTGGAAAGTGGGTGCGATGCGAGATTACCTCAAGAACAAATTCAGCTTTGCTTAGCTGAGGTGTTATGGTTCTCTGAAATCAGAAGACAATTCATAGACTTGGAATGAAACCGCTGGTCACGGACTACAAACTTTTACAGGTCAAAGATTTTTGATCACCAAAGAAAATATCTTCAATTTCATTTGTATGCATTTTCTAATCGAGTTTGTTGACAATGAAATCCTGTGATATCAAAGTGGGTCAGATTGTTCCCCGAAAACGAGTTGTCGGTTAAACTCATACCTAGGGTTTCTTTTGGAAGAAAGTACAAAGTCAGCTTCCCGACAAGGGCACAATTGAAAGATCCAGACTTACTTCTAGGGGTCTTGGCGAAAACTGTCTTCACTGACGACTACAAAACTGAAAAGGAAACTTTGGTCTGGCTGGCATCTAGCTGATAATGTCAGATGGTTCTCGGCTATGGGAAGTATGGCAACCGTATTCCAATTGAAAGTGCTTGCTTTACTGAAGGTAGCGGAATGGGTAATTGATAAGAAATGGCACAGTAAATAGTAGTGACAGGCAGGCTGCACTGAAAGCCCTGAAGAACGCTCTAACCACTTCATAGATTGTCCAACAATATAAGCCAAGCCGTAACTCCATTGCAAGGTGGAATTTACTTGAACTTAGTTGGGTTCCGGGACACTGTGAACGAAGTAGCTGATAACACGAACACAAGGGAACGAAGTAGCTGATAAATTGGCAAACTACTTGGGGATACTCCAATGGGACCAGAGCCATTTATCGGTATGAGTTCAGCAGGGGCTGTTAATTGAATCAAAGGCAAATATTAACAAGGACCGATAGTGATGTCTGCAAAACGACCAAGTGCTTCCTAGAAAGCCCGAACAAGAGAGTTGCAGATTTCCTTCTAACATTACGAATAAAAAATCTTCGATCATTGGTTGGGGAAATCACGGGACATAATCTATGGGGCCATCATATGCGACCGTAGGCATCATCGACAATCCGAACTGTGTCTACTGACTGGAGGAAGAACAGGACAGCACAGAGCATTTTCTCTGCGCTTGTCCTGCTTTGACAGAATGAGGAGGCGCTTATTAGGGTCAAATATTTTGGGAATGGACAACGTACATTCCTTATCCCTGGACTGACTTCTGAGATTCATGAAAGGCTCAAGGAAGTTTGGAAAGGCGTAACTTCCTTTTCAAAATTATCTATCTACCCCTTCCTCGAAATATTTTGCTAGACTTACAGTACAATGTGCATCAATGCCTGAGTGCTTGGAGACCACCTTCTCCGGCGGTTCTCCAGCCAACCCCGCTTCTATCTTCTATCTATCTATCTATTTAGCCATTCCGGCATGAGTGTGACTTTATACGTGGCAGTTCTCCAGCCAACCCCGCTTCTATATATCTATCTGAACATACTATTGGCGACTCATCAAATGTAAATTAAAATATATTTTTGAAAGTCACATTTGGATATATGTAAAGCAACCCTCTACTTAACTGTCGAATAAGGTCAGTAAAATGCTAATTGTCCAGATACAACTTAATTAAGACGCATTTGCCTAATCACACAAACGGAGTAGCGACGCCGCATTTGCTAATGTAAGCATTTTTCAAATTAATTTACCGTAAACCCCAGAAAACGGAGAGATTTTGCATACATATGTGAATCGGTTTCAACCACAGCACCTGCATAATTAATTACTAATCCGAACTGAAAAGGATGGCAAGGAAACAAAACCGCAAAAAGGAAACAAAAGCACTTCTTTAGTAAGTCCCTAGCACGCTGCCCTCCCCGCCACACCAAGCCAGCAATTTCAAAACTGGCGCAACAGACACAAATGACGCGCTCAACAAAGGCATTATTTACAGGCGACTAAACAAACGAAAGGAACAGTCCCCCGTCCACAATTCCGACGGAGTATGGTACTCGCCTGACTTGGCCTCGCTTGGTCTGGTCTGTCATTAGTCAACGACTCGAGAGCGTGCAAAATGTGAAAAGTAATGTAAACTGCTAAGAACGACATAATAAGTTCCTTAAGAGCAATGCTGCGGGAACATGCGTGCCGGCATCTCTACACACACACACATCAACATACACACACAAAGTCACACACACTCCCTCGTACGTTCCCATGTAAGCCGTATGCAAAGGGGCCGAATTATTCCAAGGAAAAATGCAAGAATATTCATTTTCAAAAGAGCTCTAAAGAATTGAAACCCTATGCAAGTGAGGAGTGTGGAAAGAAAAAACACAAAGCAGAAGAAAAGAGGGGAAAAAAAGAAACAAAACTACATGAAAAGAAAGAAATGCATGAAAAAGCGTATCCACACTCCTTACAAATGCTCAAGAAACACTTTTCAATATGCTTCAAGCTTTCACGTCGAGTTGAGCCGCGTTTACAAATCTGTTTACCGTAATTAATGATGAAATGCACACGACGAGCACACAAACACACGCGCGATTCCAGGCCAACTCAGCCGCCATCCTTGTGCAATTTTACTACTTTTTTACACCTTCATTTTTCAGTTTGTTTTTATTTTTTCCTGGCCATGTTGTGAGCGCTTTAGACAAAGCCACCCACTACACTCGCTCTGTAGTGCTCTCAAAGACACTGTGAAACCCTTGAAGGAATACGAGTAAGTTGAAAAATGGTTGTGTGCCTGAGTACCTGGGTGAGTGAGTTAGTGTGTGACTAAGATTGCTCAGTGTTCGAGCGCTCACTAACTAACTGCCTGACACCGACTGGCTGGCTGGCTGGGAGTTTGCCTGGCTGCTTGGGTTGGCTGAGCTGGCTTAATCCTTTTCCTCAGGAAGGTGCCTGACATCAGAGCGGGCAGCTCGCTCACTCGTTCACTCATTCGCGCCTTTTCAACACACGTCTTTTCGCATACTCGTGTTCGTATATGCAGAAACTCTTCGCCACCCTCCTCCCCCAGCGTGTCCATTGACCACGCTTGGTTCTCATTATATTCGACGGTATTATTCTTTCGCTTTTTTTTTGTTTTTTTAATATTAAATTTTTCCTTACTCCTTTTCTGTTGTTGTGCGGTTTCGTTTTTCATAAACGGAACCACTTCAGTGCTTTTGTTGTTGCTGTTGTTGTTGTTGTTGTTGTTGTTGTTGTTGTTGTGCACACATCCATGTAAGCGACACTGTATTCTTGTAGGATGTGGTTAAAGGAGTTTATTGTGTTCTTGCCATATTAACCGAGGGCGTCTTAAAGAGAGCGAGATTTTAATTTTTAATTTCTTCTGCATGTAGGTGTTCCTTTTACAGGAAACAACGACGACAACAACGATGCAACAGGAGTGTAAAAGTTGTTTATTTTTTTGTTAGTTGTTATTTTGTTTTATAAAATTTCTGACAGCGCTGAGAGGATATGCATTTAATTATACTTCTCCAGTTTCAGTTTTAATATGTTCAAGTCTTAAATTTCATACTCAAAGCGAAATTTGAAGTGACTGACTTCCTTCGCCTGTTACAAGGCATGCCTTCTGAAGAGGGTACATTAATCAGAGAAAGGGACTACCAGCAGTCCCGCCAACCAGAAATTAAATAATGTAAAATGACATTTCAAATTAAGTGGTGAGGAAGGTCCACTTTTAAAGATGGAGGAAAAAAATAATCAAAATATTTAACTCAATATATAAAATAGTTCCAATTACAGTTATCTTAGATATATATCTTAGATATATATATATATATATATATATATATATATATATATATATATATATATATATATATATATATATATATATATATATATATATATATATATATATATATATATATATATATATATATATATATATATATAAGAAGAAAAAAGTTGGACCCCTTGTAGTTTAATGATAGACATGCTGAGGTCGTATCACACAATCCTTGATCGAATATCTCGTTACATAAAAAGCTCTCTTTTATGTGTGAAAAAATCTTTTCAAAAGCTTTTTATCTTAGATATATACTATACTTCGATATCTAAGAAGAAGAAAGAAGTTGGACCCCGGTAGTTTAATGATAGACATGCTATTATGAGGTCGTATCATACAATCCTTAATCGAATAAGTTGTTACATAAAAGCTATTTTTTATGTGTTAAAAGAGCTTTTTAAAAGCTTTTTAGGTTATATGTTATGTGATCACGAATCTATACAAAAGGCCAACGATATAGGGATGGCATGTGTTTATTATAAAGAGCTGGGAGTAGGAGTTGAATTGTTCAAGACTGCGCATAACTGATATAGTTTATGAGACACTAAGAGTCTCTATTTAGATACTGGAGAAAGTCATACAACAGCATTAGGATCAATGGAAGACTTTGGGAGACAATAAGCTCAGGTTGCAGAATTTAAATTTATGTTTAGTGAGATGCCTAAAAGTGTATGAATTCAGGCAGTCAAATATTAAGGCCATTATTACTGCCTCTTTGGTGTCTTTTTAGAGCCCTTTTAGTGCCTTTTTAGTGCACTTTTAGTGCGTTTTTAGTGCGTTTTTAGTGCGTTTTTAGTGCCTTTATATTGCCACTTCATCGCTTATTGTAAGGTATAACCTCCTTACAATATTGATACATTCTAGAATGTAGCACAATCAGCTTTGGAAATATCGTCCCCCTTCCGGTCTGATTTTCCTACTGACCTCAGACTGAGTGTAGTTAGAAGCAAGCATTGACAGAGAAACTGAATTAAATACGTCTTTGCACCCAGTATCTGGGTATGTCTCCCCCTCCCGTCACAGCACACTGAAATGGCCTATGAAAATATGTTCAGAAACTTCGGTGAGAGTCTTCTATTTCGAAGGTCATGGGAAGCTCTGACATTGTACTGGAGCCTGTTCAGGTATAGTAAAACAAAGCCAAGTTTTATCTCAGTGACTTCAGTTCATTCCATCTCCGCGAAGGACTAACTCATCCAATCCTCTTCAAACAAGTTGTATTTCAATTTAGCAGCCAGGGCATTCCGCAACGCCATAAACACTCGCGGTAGAACTTTCAGCTAAGCCAGTGCACGGGTATTCGTAATGTGCCACTTTCTAGTGCCCGACTTCAGCCGACAAGGCTGCTACTTGCCACAAATTAATTAAGCCATTTGGATTAAATCGAAAATAAGAATAAGGCACACTGAGCTAAAATTGTGTCACTGGATGATGATGTGGAAAAAAGACAACAAACTACAACGGCTGCGACGACGGCGATGACAACAGTCACAGTCAGAACCAGAGATGGAGACGGAGCAGTAGGCAGCCAGCAAGCCAGCAGGCAGTGAGAAGAAAAGGCATCAATTTTGTCCAGTAGCAGAGAAAATGTCACGTTTTCGCATAACTTACATTACAAGTAAAAAGTGGCACTGGCAGACAACGACGAGTAATGGCAAAGTAAGTAGCCGAGCGTGAGAAATGCTACGTTTCAAGTGCTGAAAGCAGCAAAAATAAAACTCTTTTAATGGCAGAAATACACTTTGCCACCGCAGTGTGCCAGTGACGGAGGCAGGAGCTGTGGCAGCCTTTTTTATCACAAATTTTTGTACTTAATTGAATAAATGTGTTTGGGAAAAAGTGGAAATTTACCAAAAAGTTGGTGGCCCAACACTTGCACACACACACACAGCATCACACACATTTCACATCATTGCAGGAAAGTGGGTTCGTGTTCGAATTCATCACAAAGAGGCGCAATTAAAATAGCGGCCTTACTGCAAACCACCACGGCCAGCGATAATGCTGCCATGGGAAAAAGGCTCTCGCGCTGACATTTTTTGAGTTTGTATGTGTGAAGTGTGTGTGTGTGTGTGTGCGTGTGTGTGTGTGTGCAGGAAATAAAAGAAGTACACGTACGTTTCGATGTACATGTACAAGTCCACGTTCATTTGCACGTACGCGTACCTCGAAGCCACAACATTCGGGCCGGCTCAGACGTTTGAGGCTCAAATGGGCAGATGAGTGGAAATTCATTGACCGACTAATTGGCCCAAGTTGCTTGTCGCCGTAAAAATACGCAACAGACACTTTTACGATGAGGTTCTATAAAAGTAAAATTATGGTTTTTTGAGGATTTTACTTTTCTTTTGGTTACGAGACTTAATTTTTTTTTTTTATATTTGTTGTTGGTATTTTTTTTCGTTTACGAGTCCTTTTTTATGTTTTTTGTTAACATTTCTTTTTCGTTACGCCTACTTTTTATATATTTTGTTAATATTTTCTTTTGAGCATTTACAATTCTGGTCTTCTTTTAAGGGCTTTTGTACAGTTTTTTCTTTAATCTATTTTTTTGTATATTTTTTTCCGATTTATTTTTTTTTATCAATTTTTTTTTTATATATTTTTTTTATTAATTTTTTTTATTAATTTTTTTTTATTTATTTTTTTTTATTTATTTTTTTTTATCAACTTTTTTCGATTTATTTTCTTTGATTTTTTTTCGATCTATGTTCTTTTTTTTAATTTTTTTTATTTTGTATTTATTTTCCCGTATGTTTTTATGTATTTATGTATATATTTATTTTAATTTTTTTACACTAAAAAATTATTAACAAATATCAAATTGAAGAACAAACACACCATAGCTATATAAATATTCTCAGATAAATACCAGGAAATCTTCCCTTAAAACTTCCCCTAAAATTGTGTTTGTGACTGGAAACAGAAATGTATCAAAGTTGCCTCCAGTTTTAGGCACAATTTGTTTGCTCTCGTCTATTGGTTAGGCAAGGCGACCTCAGAAGTGCTCCGGAATTTTTCAAATAAGTAAACTTCAGCCTCAAACAAAAGTACTCAAGAACGCTCCATGCCTACCACCACCACCAACAGCATCAGCACCCCTGCTCTGGCTGAAACGTGTTTTCATTTCTATGCTCTTCTATCTTTCATGCACAAAACTTCTCTGGTACCATTTATGATTTGAAATTGCACGACTAACCAGAATGTTTCTCGATTTTTTCTTCACTTTTTAAAGTTTTTTTTCATTTATGTTTTTACTTTTTTTTTGTAGTGAAGATAAAGCAAACTTTTTGCATAAACTGCCAGCAATGCTGCTATTAGTAATTTATAGTCCTCGTTTTGTAAAACCACACATACAGACTTATATCACACACTCTCATATCACGCACTCTCATATCACACACACTCATATCACACACACTCATATCACGCCCTCTCATATCACACACTCTCATATCACACATACAAAGGAGCGATATATTTACTTTGGCAGTGAAACATTTTTAATGTTGCAATTAGTGCCCAGAAATTTATCTGTAGGGCCTAAATTAAAACTACCACTGCCAACTACTTCGCGGCAAGGCAAATTTTTGCTTATAAAATTTATTTTTATAACATTAAAAACATTGCGACCATACGGGCAAGGGGAGTCTGTAGAAAAGACCAGTAAGAACGCCACTCAAACGCTTTAATTGGTACCCGGTCGGAAATTCGTCACACTTCATCAGCGACTTTATTGAACACAATTTTTTGTCCACAGAAGTGAGCTTAAGAAAATACCTTCATAAACAAAAAATGTATGTAAAAGCATAAGATCTCAATTAGATTGAGTCTATATCCGACTCCTCGAAGTATCAACCAAGTTTTAATTGTTCAAATCAGAAGACAGGAGAGGTTTGAGGGCAGTGATAAGCGAACTTTCAACTAAGAACAGCCCCCGTAACCTTTGGTGATATCCTCTGCTCTCTCATTAGAAAATGGCATTTTAAGATGAAAATGTTAGCGACGTTTTTCAAGTGGTCTCAGCCTAAATTATTGTTTCACCGAAACCGTAGTAATGATAAGAAATTGTCCGAACTCTTCACACTATTTAATTAGCCTCTCTGACATCACAGACATTTTCTGCTTTCAAAGTATTCGAGTGTACCTTCGAAGCCACCAGCCTAATTGGCAAATTAATAGTGTTGTCTTGCATTACGGTATCATGCGTAATTTCCTACTGGGTACACAATCCCATACGTATCCATACACATTCACGCACAGTTCGCATTGTAAATTGCGTAGATCTTTTATGTCATTTTATAGTGCACAGTTTAAGTGCCTTTTCAGTTCTTCAAATGTAAACGTTGTTAATTTAACTTATGTACGCCTTTCTACCCATTAAGCACCCTTCTTCCTTGGAGTCCACTTGTTGTGCCTTTCTTTGCATCGGTTTTTCTTAATTCTTGTTTTGCTTTTGCTTTTGCTTTTGTATAGTTGTGTTTTACGTGGCTTCCCAGCCGCTCTGTTGGCCGCTTCTAATCAGCCGCATTTATGTTGGCTCATAAATATGCAAATATCCTTTAAGTACTCTTTAAGGTGATGTTTTTCCTGCGCAGCGTTTAGCTTTTCATTTTCATTTTGGCGCGGCGCATCATCTGCAATTATGGCCCGCTTCCTCTTAGCCGGTCTATTATGGTGAATAAAGTCGCATTTAGCAAACATTTTTTTCTCTCTTTCATTTGTGCTTTATTGAGCCATAAATAACACCTTGTAAGACTCTTTACACTTTTTATGCTGCACCATATTTCTTGACTCTGACTTTTTTGCTTTATTTTTTCTCTCATTTTTGTTCCACGTCGCTGTCTAACGAGAATGAATGTCGTTATATGTTTGTGACTATGTATTTTTATGTGTTTAATCTACAGATTTAGGAATTTTGCCACACTAACCAGCTTCGGGTGCCGAGTTTGATTTGACTCTATAAAATTAAAAGTGTTTTCTCTGATGTACGCATACTCCTTTGGGAAGAATGTCTGGGAATTCAGCAAACTAATTTATCTACAAAGTGTTCACTCTGTCTTAACTTGTACATAGTTGTAGAATACCAAAACTTGACTAATTGAGTTTAAATGATTCTCATTCTGCATTTGTCTGTGAGAATGTGGTCGCTTGTTGCAGTAAAACTGCACTGAGTCAATAGTGACTAAAATTTTTTAGATGTAGATAAACAAAATAAACCCAAATGTAGGTGAGAACACAAACATTGAATTGCTTGAAACAAAACCAAATCGGAAAATGAAAAACATAACAAAAGAAGTTTGTGTCTAAAAAGTTGAGAAAAGATTTTAGAGGGCAATATTTGCATATACTAAAATACACTGTAAGAATAGTTGACTGTGATTGCAATGTTTGGTGTGAAGCTTATTTTATATTTGACAGCACAGATCTTGAATTACGCGTCTCTATATCTGCCCCACCACTTGAAGCAATTCGAGTACGCCCATAAACTATTTGAATAACGAGGTAATCCTTAAATACATCCATTTATCTATCTATCTTCCAGAATCGATGGCCAAAAATATATATCAACGGTTCCAAAAGATCAGACAAACTTGTAAATTAACTCAAACCGAAGAAGTCCAAATTTTATATTCAGAGAAAATCCTGATTGTTGATCAGTCATGACTCACATTTATTATATATAATATACTCAGGAAAAATGTATGAAATGTCAGAGTTCTTTTGTGATTTGGAAGCAGCGGCGATAAGACCCATGTAGCAGTGAAACTGAAACTCTTGCAATGATTTAAATTCTAATTATTGCTTAAGTGACTACTTGAACTCAAATTAGATATAAATCAAATGTCTTTGCATTACACAATCCAGTGATTGAACTATTAACTAGAAACTAATTTTAGGAACCATATTATATTTTCTATGTCAACTCCTGAACATGGACAACGATTGCTCGACTTGCTCAGCTGGTTTTATTCCGAATATGATTCAATTCATTTTATTGAAATAATATTGAACTCGAGTCCTTGATTGAATTCATTTTATTGAATTAATATTGAACACGAGTCCTTGATTGAATTGGTTTTATTGAAATAATATTGAACACAAATCCTTCGAGCGAAGATTTCATATCAATCGTACATCCAAATTAAAATCAATAAATAAATAGAACACTCAATTTGAAAACTTCTCTATTTGTAGAACACACACTCAGAAAAAATTGTGTTTAAACATTTTCCTTACCTTATTGCATTGCAGATCTCTTCGCAATCATCACTATACCTCGGCCCTCCAGCAGACAGTAAAACGGTCTAAAGTATTTCAGTACCATTCCCCAACTGATCTAACCGAATGCAGTATCTTAGCTACGCGCTACAAACATCCTCACGCTATCTTTCCACCTCCGCCACCAGTTCGGGCTTCAATACCTCAAACAACAACAACAGCGACAGCAGGATCAACATCAACCCGAGCACCCCTTCCGGCAGTCCCATTCCACAAACATCCTCCAGCGACATATTGAACGCCAATTCAACAACGGACGAAACAGGCGCCAAAGACAACGCCAACGCAAACGCCATCGGCAACGTCAACGTCAACGCTCCCGATAGCGACACCGCCCCTCGAACGCACAGTGGCGCACAACCTCAATGAAACTTACTCCCACTCCCATTTAATGTTAGCTTCGCGCGCATCAAGCTGTTATCATTCTTCAATCGAGACATGGCCGCCACGGATGGCCAAATAATATTAGCCGCCTCCCGGTTTGGCGACACGCTGCCGGTCTATCTGCGTGACTTCTCCAAACAGAAGTTGCCCGCCGTCGCCAAAATCGTCAAGGGCCAACATCAGAATCTGGGCGTGCCCACGCTGTCGGCGCCGTCATTGCAGAGCACAGCGCTATTCCTGAGTGCAGGCAAGAAGTATCAAATACTCGCCCAGCCCATCAAAATCAAGGAGGGACGCAAACCGACCAATGTCGGCGCCAAGGTGCTCATACCGGAAACCTATTCGGGCTACTTTGAGCTGCTCAGCGAGGATGGCCGCTCGACGCGTTGCATCGATTCGGTGCTGGAGCTGTCGAGGCGGCGAAATCTGCGCGTCCTGGTGCGAGAGACGTTCCGGTGTACGCAAATGAACCGCACCATACATGCGGGCGAGATGCTGACCACCATGAACGACAACGGGAAGTACTTGCAGTGCAAGAACATCAAGGATGAGATCATCAATTTGCCACTCGATACCAAAGCGAAGTTCTCGCCGATTGCCAAGGAGGACAGCATAAGCGGAGTGCATACGGTGAAGAATCTGTTGTTAAAGCGAATGCCGGTAGTTGTGCGGTAAGTATACGAGCGAGAGATAGAGAGAGAGAGAGAGAGAGAGAGAGGGATATAAAAGGAAAGAGCAAGAGAGACAGAGAGAGAGAGAGAGATGGAGAGAGAGAAAGGGAGATTGAGATAGAGATAGAGATAGGGAAAGAGGAAAAAGAGAGAGAGTGAGAGAAGAAAGAAAAAGAGAAAGAGAGAATATATATCTGTATTTGTATATGTATTTGTATAGGTGTGTACTTATGTAACAAAGAGAAAGAAAGGCAGAGAGGGCGAAGGGTAGATAGAGCGAAAGAGAAGCGACAGAGACTTAATATAGAGATTGAGCGATAAAAAGAGTAGCAAAAGGAAGAGAAAGCAGAAAGGGGGATGCATAAATTGAGAGTGGATCGAGAGATAAAGAGAGATAAATAGACGGGTGAGAGGGATAATTAGAGATAAATAGACGGGTGAGACAGTGGTGAAAGAGATGGGAAATTAGTGAAGAGAGCGGGGAGAGCGGGAAGAGTTAGCGTAGAGATAGGAGAATGAGAGCGATAGAGAGACAGACAGAGATAGAGAGAGATAGAGGGAGATAGAGAGAGATAGAGAGAGATAGAGAGAGATAGAGAGAGATAGAGAGAGATAGAGTGAGATAGAGAGAGATAGAGAGAAATAGAGAGAGATAGAGAGAGATAGAGACAAATAGAGTGAGATAGAGAGAGATAGAGAGAGATAGAGAGAGATAGAGAGAGATAGAGAGAGATAGAGAGAGATAGAGAGATAGAGAGAGATAGAGAGAGATAGAGAGAGATAGAGAGAGATAGAGAGAGATAGAGTGAGATAGAGTGAGATAGAGAGAGATAGAGAGGGAGAGAGAGATTGAGAGGGAGAGAGTGAGAGAGAGTGACAGGAGAGTAAGGAAGTGAGAAAGAGAGAGGACGAGAGAAGACAAGAGAATACAAGAGAAGACAAGAGAAGACAAGAGAGGACGCGAGAAAGACAGACAAATGGAGTGAAAAGACCGATAAAAAGAGGGATAAAAAACGAGAGAAAGAAACAGAAGGAGATATAGAGAAGGTAAGTAGAATTGATAGGAATAAAGACATCATGAAGGATAGAATGAAGGAGAGAAAGATTTGAGGGAGAGAAAGATTTGAGAGAGAGAAAGATTTGAGGGAGAGAAATAAAAGGAGAGAAATGGAGGTAGTTAGAGAGAGCGAGAAAGAGATAGAAATAGAGAGAAAATAATTGAGAGAAAGAGATAAAGAGAGAGAAAGAGATAGAAAGATAGAGAAGGAGAGATAAAGAGAGAGAAAGAGAGAGAAAGGGAGAGAAAGAGAGAGAAAGAGATAGAAAGATAGAGAAAGAGAAAGAGGGAGAAAAAGAGAGAAAGGGAGAGAAAGAGAGAGAAAGAGAGGGAGAAAGAGATAGAAAGATAGAGAAAGAGAGAGAAAGAGGGAAATAGATTGAAAGAGAGAGATATAGATTGAAAGAGAGAGAAATAGAAAGAGACATAGAAAGAAAGAGATAGAAAGAGGCAAAGAGAAAGAGATAAACAGAGAGGCATATAAAAATAATGTGGAGTTTGAGGTATTTTTGTATACTGATCTTAATTGACTACGAGTATTTAATATTTCTTTGTAATTTTCCCCCTTCCAGCTTAGTACATGGCAGCGCCCCCAAGGGTCTGAAACAGCCCTTCGTGCCTGAGATGCGTCTCCTTGGCTGTGTTGAAATCGATCGCATCTTTGCGCTGCCGCTGCAGAAGGACAACGATCTGGTGCCGGTGCCTCTGAATGCGAAACTCAAACTGCAGCGCGTCAAGAACATGGAACAGCTGGAACACTTCATCGAGTACTCGCGCTTCCTGGAAAAGGCGCAGCGACTGCTGTCGGATGCTCGTGATCGCCTGCAAGTGGTCGACTTGAAATTGTCGGAGAAAGAGAAGAAGGACTCGAAGTTCAGCAGTCGTAATAAATTACCCGTGGTTATGTTGCCATCAGCGGCCGGTGTGGCTGTCACCGCAAACGGCCTCTTGGAGAGCGGCTACGTGCTGCGAAAGAGTGCCAGCTGTGATGCGTACAGCAAAAGTCAGACGGCAATTGCCAATAGTGCCGAAATCGCCGAAGAGTATAACGAGATCGATCACATCTACGACTATGTGCGCGGTCTGACGCCGCTCTCGAAGGGTCTCCAGCGTTTCGAACCGATCTGTGAGTCGCCGACGCTCAAGTCTCACCACACCGACAGTAGTGGCAACTATTGCAGCCTCATACGTGTAGGCGGTGGACAAATGCACTCTAATAATAATAATAACAATAACAACAATAATAGTTTAAATACCAGCGGCAGTAACAATAACAACAATAACAACAACTACAGTAGTCTAGAATCAAATAAGCACACCAACACGAACAGCAGTCACAATAGCAGCAGCAACCACAGCAATCATCACCACCACCACCATCAGAGTCACTCTCACGCACACAATCACTCTCACAACCATCATCATCAGTCAGCGGTGGTGAATCACTATCATCACAGCCATATACAGGAGGACATCAAGCCAGTGCCGCCACCCATTGAGACC
This sequence comes from Clusia tigrina, assembly GCA_920105625.2. Classification (NCBI taxonomy): domain Eukaryota; kingdom Metazoa; phylum Arthropoda; class Insecta; order Diptera; family Clusiidae; genus Clusia; species Clusia tigrina. Next base: position 421,048,712 of record OV050030.1, read on the forward strand.
ATACCGGGCAAGAAGCTGCCGGAGAAGCGTCAGCGGCCGACACTACCAAAGCTTTACTTGAAGAATACCCACAGTGCGGGCAGTAGCAGCAACGGCAACTCCAACAGCAACGGCATCAGTGGTCATCATCACCACCATCCGCACGCGATTGCCTCGGCAGCCGTGGTGAACGCTTCCTCAGCAGCAGCGGCGGCCCATCATCATCATCACCACCACGGAGCAAGTAACAAGATCTTGACACCGAGCAATCATCAAGCGCTAAACGGGAATGTGCCGCTGAGCGCGGGCATCATCAACAAGGATTGCGGTTTGGAGCCGCAATCACCACTCTTTCATATCAGGTACGAGAATAGTTAACGAATTTGTGTGCAAGTATGAGTGTGTGAGTCCGGAAAATTCTGTGAATCTGTAAATCTATCTAGGTGTGTGTTTGTTTGTGATGGCCGGGTCCCCACTTTTCTGTTTATTTCCAACACTAATCGTATTGCAAACATTCTTCATTCCCCCCCTTCAGGTACAAGAGTCTCAGCAGTCTGCAGTTAACACCTGAAAGCGGCGCCTCCATGTCACCGCCGATCTCAACCAACCCGAAAGGACCATCTGCCCCGCCAGATGTGGTGGTCAAATGCAGCAGCATTATCAACTCACACGCGCACTTGCCGCACAACACGTCGCTGAGCAAAAACGGCAGCACAACCATCACTGTGGGCGGCGGGTGCGGCGGCGGTGGTGGCGGTAACGGTGCGACTGTTGTGGTGCATCATAATCCGCGCGAGGGCACACTCGATTCATCACGCAGTGGTGGACGCACTTCGGGCGATTCGAACAAGTTGCCCGAGAAGAAGACGCGTCGTCTCTCGCGTCCACGTAGTCTTTCGAATTTAGTCTGGGATTTGCGGCCATCAAAGGAGAAGTCAAAGAAGAAACTGTACATTCATCATTTCGATCATCGCCAGCAGGCGACGCTCTACCTGTAGTCCCAGTCACCTTCACCGTCACAGTCACCGTCACCGTTACCGTTCGAGTCGCTGCCACTGCGCAAGCGCGTTTCCACTGTGCAGCAGGCGAATTGTTGCCATCATGCTTTTAGTGTTTAATTGAACTCCTTGTAGACGTTAGCTTAAGGTAAGTAAGTCCAGAGACGAAGCCAATAAAATAGAACTAAGTTAAGCAGTAAAAATGTTGTCGTCACAGAGCGGAGTCAGCAATCCTCGCCAATCTACGAAGTTGGTATTCTGCGAAGCGTCACGTAAATCACGCAATTATGTCCGCATTAAATATTCACAATTTTCGAGCATTTCCAATTTCCCCGCAATTCCAATTTAAACAATTTTCAACTAATTAAATTCATGCCGGTGATCGTTGCCTCGGTGCTGTAAGCACGTCCTCCCCTCGTCCTCGCTGGGGCACATTCGGCAAATGCAATTTCCACAATTGCCGCATCTCGTGTCTTCTTTGCTTGGCCGTGCTTTGATCTGCGTTGCTGTAGCCATTTGCCATTTAAATTAGGAAAAGAGTCAAAATATTTTGGTTTACGTCGCCATCGTCGTCATCATCATCATCATCATCATCAGCGGCAACAGCAATAGCAACAGCTTCACCGGCGTCATCATGTTCCTCATCTCCAACTCTGTCGTCTCCGTCGACGTCCGCAATTATGCAAAACAATGTAAGCAATAAAATGAAACAGGAAGACATTATTTTGCGGCTCAGGGATTGGATTTCATTGATGCAGCTTCAGCCCCAACTCCAGCTCAGAATATTGCTATTTGCAAATTGAATCGTGTCTGATTGTCCCGACTTCTCTCTGCCCGTTGGATGTGCTGTTTCTGCCTGCTCCTCTAGCTTCTTGCTTATCCCAAGTACTTGGCGATTTCTGCTGTTGGCGCTCTTTGACTGTGCAATGTGTATGCAAAATCGCTGCAGAGACGCCTGTCGCCGCCTGTTGTTTGCTTTTGTGTCGCTTGTTTGCAGTATTTTGATTTACTTTTATAGAAAATTAGTCTTCCTTCTAGTTTACATTTCTTTACTTGCTATTATTATTATTTTGTTTGTGATTTTTTATTAATTTTCTTTTTTTCCTCTCTTCTTGTGCTTTTTGAAAGAAATTGTCTTTGAGAAATGAAGATCGTGCCTTAGATCTTTCATTTAGTTTCCAGAATTCTTCGCTCACGTTTCCAACCAACATTGTTCAAAAGATGAGCGGTAAATGTATGCTATGGAACCCTAATCCGCCCCTCTGATATTAATGAAATGAAGTGCACTGTTCTCATTTATATATATATTTTCTTTTATTGTTCAACCATACCTTCATATTCCCCAACATTACTTCCCTAAATGTTATTTTTCGATCTCGTTCCAACTTCTAACTTAATGATTCACAGCAACCGTAGAAAGCTGGTGCGTTTGTATTGTGATCAGAACAGATGTCAAATGGGTCGCTCTGTGCAATTGTTCCACGTCTCCATATAAATGCACCTCGACCCTTAAGTGAGTTTCCAGCATATCCATAAATGTTCCCTCTATAGCTTCCAAGACATGTTTCTTCGACGTGTCTTCCTAAAGAACATTTTGAGGTCTCGGAATAATTGAAGGTCGAAATGCATCATTGTAGAGAAATACACTGAAAGCTTCCATAATTCGGTCTTCAGTCCGAACACCTTTTTGAGTACGTGCCTTGTACGATGGAAAAGTATATTTTTCTGCTGCAAATCATGGAATATTGTTCGGTTTTACTATGACCGGCAATACTGCGACCATTGCCTTGTCCCATCCTTTGAGCTCTTTGTGTTATGTTTACAGAAGAGAGCGGCAACAACAAATAATTCATAGTATTTTAAATTGGAAACACATTAATCAATTTTTCTCCATTACCCGGTTGGGTGTTGTCTTCATCCTACCAGACAACAACTTTCGCTTCGCTAATGGCAAAAATCATTATATGTGTCCCGGTTTCCAACTCCTGCCTGACTGATACGGTGAACTAAAACAGAGGCGCCGACCCCGGCTTGAGATGTCTGCTTACTCAAGTGAAAAAATGTGGTGACACATCATTGTGATTTGTATAACTGGCTTATGGAACTCACCTCAGTGTGGCTCCTTCATTATGTGCTAAAAATATGTCCACATCCTAGTTACTCCTTGGTGAACTTATTTCCCCTAGAAAGCTCACTACACGCAGACGCCAGAGAGTCTCTATTTTTAAACTATTTGCAGGAATGGGTCTCCAGTTCATATTTCTATACAACAAATGGAAAGTGTGCTCCCACTTAGAGTAACATTGGAAGTCAAACACCCTAGAAAGAGCAAGGACAGCTGGGGTGGCTCTTTATGCGTGGAAAAGAGCTATAGGTAAAACCTTGGGAAGTTAGCCTAGGGTAGCTAACTGGCTTTTTACTGCAGTTTTCAGGCCCATTCTCCTATATTGAAATATTGTCTGATGGACTGCACTGCAGAAAAGGACTTACTGCGAAATGCTTAGTACGGCGCAGAGATCAGCAGAATCAGCAATAAGCGGCACCATGCAAACCACGCCAACCTTGATAATGGATATCATACTACATCTGCCACCCTTAGATCTGTTCTGCAAATATTTAGCGGCATGCTCCGCCATTCGGCTCAAGGCGAGCTCACAATGGAAAGCTGTGCCGTATGGACATGCGACCATAGTAGAATCCTATACGGACATACCCAGTGATATTGATTACCTTCTTTCTCTTTGTTTCGAAAGATATTTTTGGGTAAGAAATGGCTCGCGGGGGATGCATCCATCACCAGATACTCCTATCAAGATATACACAGACGGATCAAAAATGAATACTAGTTTAAGATTAGGGTTTTATTGGAAAATACCCTCAATCAGTGAATCCTTCAAACTATTGGATCACTAGAGTGTTTTTCCAGCGATAATAACCCCTATTCACGAAGCCTTGAATTGGTGGAAGATAAACGAGGTACCCGGTAAGGATATCTGTATTTTATCAGACAGCCAAGTTGCCCTAAGGTCCTTGTATGCATTCCAAACAACATCAAGGAGATTAGACTGTCACCAATATCTTAAAGAGATGGCTAAACAAGTCCATATCCATTTATGCTGGGTACCAGGTCATAGCTATATACCAGGGAACTGCAAGGCTGATCCAATTGTGAGAGACGGAACTTTTATGCCAAATGTTAGCAGGCATATGGGTATTCCTCTTGCAACTTGTAAGCTTCTCATAAGGGATACACTGATTAATTCCACCAATCAAAGGTGGATCTGTGCCACTACCTGCGAAATCGCCAGGCAAACATGGCCGAGGCTAAATCTGCATATATCCAAGAGTATCATTCGACTCAATAAACTACAAATTAGGACTCTAGTAGGAGCCCTCTCGGGACATTGTCTAAGAGGAACTCATGCAAGAGGAATGGGAGTTTATACGCATGATTTCGGGCTAAGCTTCAGGAACGAGGAGGAACTGGAAACGGTCCAGCATCTCTTCTGTACATATCCAGGTTTTGCTAGAAATAGGGAGCGTTTACTAGGATCTTACTTCACAACAATTATAGATAATCTGTACAAAACAGGTGTTAATAACCTTCTACGCTCAGGTTGGTTCAATTTCTGTGAGAAGCGTACCCACGCCCCGCACCCGTGTCAAGCTTTTGCTAGAAATGGAGAACGTTTACTAGGATCCTACTTTATAACAAATATAGAAAATATATACCAGTCAGGTGTTAACATCCTTCTTCGCTTTATCAAAGCCTCAGGTTATTTCAATCTGAAGGAGGTAGCATAGCCCTGCCTCGCATCCGCGGCTCACAACGGACCCAACTAGTGGTCTAAGTAGCATCACTGGTTCATTGGTGATGCGGCTATTGTTGAACCTACCTACCTACCTAAAGTGTCATCATCCTTTTATCTTATACATTACATTAACAAAAGTTTCCAGAAGTGAATTCGAATTCGATAGGAACTACGTTGATTTGGCTGTGACATTATTCGGTTTAAGTGATTTCGGTTCTATGTTTATAACTCTCTTTTTCCTTTGAACTAGAAACAGCATTTTAATTTTGTACCTTTTTAAGCACTGAACTGAACAATTTTAATTTTAATCCCGAGCATGTTTCTGTTTGACTCGTTTCAGCTTTTCCTCCATCCTGCGCACAGATATCCAACAACCGCTTTAGATTCCTTGCTGAGGACTCGTGGCTTTGTCAACTTCGCTGGAAAGCAGAAACAAAATTGAAACGAAAATGCAGCTTTGCGCAAACTCGACGCTTCTCTCACGAAGCGGTCTCGCTTTGAAAGTATTTTAAATTGTTTTTGGCAGTTTTTCACTCTAAACTAAAACCAAATCAAGCTTGGATATTTAATTTGATAATTTTTAAGTTCTTTTGAAAAATCAGTTGAAAAAAATTTACAATTTACAAAAATGCTTTAATTAATTTTATATTGTGCCTTTTGCAACATTTTCGCTTTAGTCTTAAAATTTAATATGAACAAAATGGAAAAGAAAGAAAAAACGAAAAGAAATAACCAATTCAGAGAAAAGAAACTTGTCTCAAAGCTAAGCTACAAATTCCAGCGAAATATTTGCAAAATATTTTCTCTTGGATATTACGTGCAATTCAATTACTAAAGAACTTTGAACAAATACAGTTTATAAAGGACATTTGAACCCCCCCATCTTCAGACGGTGTCTACCGCATTTATATAGACACGTTTCGAAGTGGCCCACACTCTACCCTCCCCCCCAATCCCCCATGAACACACCTTCAGTGAGAAAGGAAGACCCAGAAATGCCGCAACTCAAATCTCAACTCTACTGCAATACAATAAATTAAACTTAAATAGTAGCAAATAATTAAAAAAAGCAGAAAAAAACATTTATGAAAGTAAGGAAAAATGCATTAAGAACCACATCAAGTCTATAAAATTGTGATTTTAATTTTATATTAAAAATTTAAGCAAACACAAAACTGAGTCGCCGCCGCTCAAAGCACAGCAAAAGTGAACTCTTCAAAAGGGAAAGGACGAAATTTCTGCGCACCCACGACGTGTATATGTGAAGATGTGAGTGAGCTCTGGACACCACGTAAAAGATCGGCTGGAATATAGAATAGTTGAGCTGAAAATGCCACGCTCCCCACTCTTCAGCTCACACCTCTGAGCACTCCAATACTAAACTCGGGCGCACTTCTAACGACCATGTCTGGACACTCCATTTGGCACTTTGTGGTTTGGTGAGCGAGCGTCTTTTTGTGTTTGCTGACTTTTAGTTTGTATTTTATAAGATTTTAGAATTTTATGTTTATTTTATTTTACATTTTATTTTTTTGACTCTCTGTTTAAGTTAACTTTAAGTTCGAAATGTTTTTCAGTCACATTCAAATATGAATAGAAAATAAAATTAATTAAAATACACACAAATTTATATAAAAAAATATATATAAAAAATTTAAATACAATTCGACTCATTATTAAAAATTTAAATAATCGCAAACATATTCAAACGAACCTTAACTGCCGTTGCATTACTTAGCGTAGTTAATAAATAAAAAACACTCAAAATAAATAAATAAAAAATTCTTGTAATGTGCTTGCGAACAAAAGCGCAATATCGTATATATATATATATATATATATATATATATATATATATATATATATATATATATGTATATACATGCATATATCGTACATATTATACCCGTATATATAAATATATAAAAGAAATATCGAATGAATTTATATAAAATTTCCTCCTCATAAATGATAAACAATTACAATTGTATGTAAATTTCTTTTCATTAGTCTTTAGTTAAGTGTAATGAGTTATTTTATTGTACGGATTACTGTATTTAGTCGTTAATGTGCATTTTAGTACTTTTGTGTCCAATAAAATTGTCAGAAAAATTCGCAAAACTTTAATCAAACAAAAAACGATCAATTGTTTCATTTGCATTTCAAACACTTTCCAATTTAGTCACCAGGAAGGAAGAAAGACTTAGTACCAACTTAGGAGATTCAATGTGCGCTGCAGTCACCATCTCGTTCTCACTAGTACCATAAGTTATTAGTATTTCTGTCACACCGTGAGGATTAAGCTTTGATGTCCTCACAATCTACTCGTATCTTTGAGAACATCATGAAACGCCTATTGGCTTTCTATAACAACACAGCAGTTCAGTTGTGATTTGGAAACAAAAACGATTGTATTGATGTAGAAATAAAGTACATTTAATACAATCCAGTAATCGAACTGTTAGCTATAAACTAATTTTCATAACTTACCTTACTTATCACAGAATATGTGAAGTCAGCCCGCTAAAGCGCTGATATCCTCACAGCCTACTCTAACTTTTGAGCACATCATAGAAAGAAGAATACGCTTATCGGCTTTATATAACAACACAGCAGTTCAGTTGTGATTTAGTGACAAAAACGATTGGATTGGTGTAGAAATAAAATACATTTAATACAATCCAGTTATCGCACAGTCAGCTATAAACTAATTTTCATAACTCACTTTACTTATCACAGAATCTGTGAAAGCAGCCCGCTATCGGGTGACGGCCGAAGTTAAGAGCGCTCGCCCGGCGCCTCTGCTTGGCGCGCATCTTCTCAAATCCGTTATACCAAGCGTGGTTAGGGTCTCCTCGACTTGGTGCTTGTATCGGAGGCATGGTCGTCCTCTACCGCGTCGCCCAGCGGCTTCTGCTTCGAACACCTTTTTCGCTGGAGCTTCTTCCTCCATAACCACAACATGTTGAAGCCAGCGCAGATGTTGTATAGTGATGCGTCTGAATATGTCATATTTCAAATAAATTGGGGCATCACAATAGATCTTTCAGTGTATAACACCCTTAAATATATCTATCTATCTATATCTATGTCAAGATCAGCGTAGAGCTCATACAGTCCGTGGTTCATTCGAATGCGGTAGTCGTCGCTGACACGACCAGGACCGAAGATTTTGCGAATAATTTTCCTCTCGAACACCCCAAGCGCGGCTGCATCAGTCTGCGACACGACCCAGCACGGGTAGGATGAGCGTCTTGTAGAGTGTCAGTTTTGTCGGTTCGGAGAGGGCTCTACTACGCATTAGCTTACTGAGTCCATAGTAACAACTATCAGCAAACGTGATTCTTCGTTTATTCTCCAGGCTAACGTTGTTTTCTGTGTTAATGCCGGAGCCAAGGTGTATAAAAACCGAGTATTCCTGCTGGTGGACAGCATATACTTTGTCTTGCCGTCGTTCACCGTCATCCCCACTTTCGCTGATTCTTTTTCAATGGCGGAAAATGCAGCAGTAACATCTCGCTACCAACGTCCACTGATGTCGATGTCATCAGCATACGCGAGGATCTGGTAGAAAATAGTGCCCTTCCGATGTACACCGGCCTTCCGCAGTATCCCTTCCAAGATGAAATTGAAGAGACCGCACTACAGTGGATCGACTTGTCTGTACCCTTGCACGGTATTGAATGGTTCGTAGAGGTCACTTCCTACCTTGACAGAGCCGGACATACTGCTCTATGTCATTCTACAGAGCCTTATTAGCTTTGTAGGAATACCGAATGGTGGCAATCCCTTATCGCGCTATCGAAAGCAGCTTTATAGTCGTCAAGGAATGATGGGTGTTGATCTGTTTCTCGTGGATTTTCTCCAGGATTTGACAGTGTGAAGATCTGGTCAATGGTGGACTTCCCAAGTCTATACCCGCACTGATAAGGTCCAATCAATGTGTTGGCATATCGTATTAGTCTATCATACAATACGCTCGACAGAACCTCATATGAAATGGCAATAATACTGATTCCCCGGTAGTTGGCGAACCTCGTTGGGTCACCTTTCTTCAATACAGGCCAGAGGACACTGAGATTCCAATCCTCGGCCATGCTTTCTTCTAGCGTTATTTTCATAACGTCACCGGATATACACGTAATAAGGCTCCAATTGCCCAGTAGATACTGTTGATTTTTTGTATATATTTGCCCTTAATTGACCTTTTAAATGAATGATGAAATATTCCATCTTCTGCACCACATCCACATCCAAATCCGAACGAATCGAGAACTTTGAGTTTATAACCCCTATAGAGTAAAAGACTTCTCTCATATTCTACGATGAAAAAATATTTCCCTAATTTCACCAATTTTTTTTAGCAGAAAATCCTTCCTGAGCTTAATTTGGATTGAAGTAGTAGCCTTGAAGAAAAAGACTTACTTAGAGGAACAAATTCCATTGTGAAGGAACCCCATGGGTTTGATTCTAAATTGTCCTGATTTTCCAGATATTTATTTCCCCAATTGTTTCCCAATATTGGGAGACCACTTTCTGGACTCTTCGGGAGATATTTCAAATAAAAAGATTAGCTCCATCAACTGCTTCATCAAAAGCTACAAATTGCTGGACCTTTGGAAGCGATGGGACCTGTGTCTCATGCGGTATCACAAGGGGTCAATGATACCTACCTACCTCCCCAATGTGTTCAAATTTGTTTTGAACGATTCCACCACCAGGACTAATTTATAGAAATTATCTAAAAACACAAAGTGACTTTAACACAAGGCAACAAATCGGCACACCTGGCCACCTTAACGGAGCTCATTAGCCGACCAAAGCAATTTGATTTAAGAAAAGTATTTTAATAAAGTTGTCAAATTAAATTAATCAGCGAAAGGTACGAAATAACGGGATGCCGATGGTTAACACACAGTTTAAGTGGCTCACAAAGAAGAGATTACAACTGGACACTGGACATGATCATATGCAGTTTTTTTTGTTTTGTTTCAGAAACGCTTTCATTTGTGCAAGAAACAACGGAAAAAATTAGAAAATTACTTTGATTCCATGCGGCATTGTCAGGCGCAGGTGCGTTTAATTGCATTTAATTGAAACACCATAAAGCGATTTGAAAAGTAAAAAGGTAACCCAAAGGAAAATGTTAGTAATAAACGCTTAACATTTGTTAATAAGTAGCGATGGGTTTTAATTAGGCAAAGATGTTTTATGTCGGTCACTTGTACTTAGATGTCCCCTAAGATGTCCGCATTGAGACTTTTTTGTACATTTTAAGTGTGGACAAACCTACAAAAATTTCTAAGCAACAGAATATCAAGCAGCTATGAGCATATATGGATCGTTTTTCATAAGATTACAAAGAACTTGATTTGATACACCAATACTCTGGAAGGAAAAAATGTTGCATGATCGTGCTGGCAAAACACTCTTTAACTCACAATTCGAGTTACTTCCTTAACAGCAGGCCATCAACCCAATCATTGGGAAGAATTTCAAGAACTTTCGGACCGATTTATTTTGTTTGAATTCTTTTTTTTTTTAAATTCGTTTTCTAGAAGAACTCAGCTCAGTAATATCACATCTCATTTTATACATGATCTTCTACTAAGGAATATCTCCACCAAAATTTCCAACACTCTTTCATACACAAATATGTGAGCAGCACGTACACTTCCACGTTCATCTGGCATTATAAACTTCAGTATTTCAGCTGGATGAAGAAATATTCCACTCTGGAAGGTGTGAAACTTCATTACTTATTTTGTGAATGAAAGTTGTGACCCGATTTGTGTGAAATTTGAAATCTGAGCTTTTAAATGACTCCAGATTTTAAAAAAATATCACTTTAGAAATTGTGTGGACATACTCGCTGACTCATCATATTGCCTCGGCAATGCTCAACTATACAGAGCAAGTTTTATACTCATACAAGGTCCTCTCGACGTATTACTTAACGGAAAAGTACCGGGAGGATCAACCCGTATGGACGAGAGGAGGTGTAGGGTAGTTCAAGTCACCCACTGACGACTACAGACAATGGCATTAGATGCTTTCTTCCTATGCAAAAAAAGGGTGCAATTGATAGACTTCTAGACTTATTGTAAAGGGTTTTCCTATAAGAGGTGTTTTTTTGGTATTCTAAGCAAAATGCCATTTTTTGAGATAAATGATCGGATGTTTATTTCATAATAAAGAGGAAGGTATGCCGTTCATAATGAAAAGCAACATCAGCCAAATGGCCACCACGACCACGTTTACAGGACCATCCTTTTCATGAAATTTTCCATAACCAAATCGCAAAGTGGCTGCCCTATGTCCACGATAGCCTCACGAATTCTATCTTTGAGGTCTTGAATCGACGCTGGGCTGTTGGCGTAGACTTTATCTTTCACGTGGCCCCAAAGGAAGAAGTCGCAAGGTGTTAAATCACAAGATCTCGGTGGCCAATTGTGATCACCTCGTCGAGAGATAACACGGTCCGGAAACTTTTCCCGTAAAAGAGCAATGGTTTCGTTGCTTGTGAGGAACGTAGCGCCGTCATGGTGAAAGTAAACGTTGTCCAGATCAATACCATCCAACTCCGACCAAAAAAAATCATTAGTCATCTCTCGATAGCGCAATCCATTTACCGTAACTGTTGATCCAACCTCATTTTCGAAAAAGTAAGTCCAATGACCCCGCCGGACCATAAACCGCACCAAACAGTCACACGTTGAGGATGGAGAGGCTTCTCAACAATAACTCTTGGGTTTTCCGAGCCCCAGATGCGACAATTTTGCTTGTTGACGTAGCCACCGAGGTGGAAATGGGCCTCATTTACAATTAAAAAAAATATATAATTCACACACTTTGCACACTTAAATTCTGAGACACCTCTGTCGCTTCTGCTTTCAAGTCACAACTGCCCATGCCCTTCTCCTTTGTATATAATTCACCTGCTTTCGTGGTTACTGGTACCCTGAGTACTCAATAAAACACCACAACTATTTAGACACAATTTATTACCAGCTGTCTAACATTTTCCCTTGAGCACACTTGCACCAATCGTTCGTGAGCAACCAACACCTTTTATTGAAAAGCACAGTACAACTGACAACAATTAAAGCGCCAATTCCACTTGATTTGTCCATAATTGGCCTAAGACAATAACACTCGCAGCCGCGCGGAGGGGGAACAACGGCAAACATTGCGCGCTATGTACGTGCGAACAAATCAAAACAGCAACTGAAACAGTTAACAGAAATATTTATTTGTCGCTGTTGTTGTTGTTTTTGCTGTCCCTGTTGGTGTTGCTGTTGTTTTGTATACAAAGAAAATATATAAACATAAAAACTGCAACTGCTGTGCGAGCGGGCAGCACAACAAAAGCCGCCAACCAAATAAAACACAACTTAAATGCGTGCTTAGCACTTGCGGCACTGGTAAAGCGTCCATATGGACGGGCGCGCTGCATTGTGGGGCATTTTGCATTTTACGTTTTAGATTTTACACAATTTAATTGGTTGAAAACGTTTTGTTTATGTCTATTTTAGGGGTGCGGACATGAGAGTTTATAAATTCGCTAAAACAATAAAAGCGAAGAAGGAAAAAACCACACAAAAAATTGGTATGCGGAAAATTGCTTTATTTAGAGATCGATTTGGCGTAAATGCATGTAATTAGCGTTAATTTAAAATTTTTTAAAAATAAAAATAAATTTAATTAAAAAATTAAAGTTAAAATTTCATCAAGTTCGTGCTTTGAGTCTTTTGTGATGTATGCAAGTTCGTTGCTTGAGTCTTTTGTGATGTATGCAAGTTCGTTGCTTGAGTCTTTTGTGTGTATGCAAGCAAGTTCGTTGTTTGAATCTTTCGTTTAGGGAGATTTGGTGGTGTTTTAATTGCTTTAATTGGCGTCGGTTGTACACAGAGGGTGATGGTACTTTGAAGTGTTGTTGTTGTTGTGGTGGTGGTTGTTGCTGCTGCTGTTGTTGTTGTTGTTGTTGTTGTTGTTGTTGTTGGAAAATGATCAACCAGATCCCCTCGTAGCTCATTTCCTCCCAGACGCGTACAGACGTACACAGAGGCAATGAGCCGAGGTTGTGTATGCAAATCATTTATCAGCAGGGCAAATAGAAGCAGCCCAGGCAGGCACATCCTCACACACTTACTCGCACACACACACACACACACCCACACACACTCTCTCAAAGACAGAAACAGCCTGCAACACTCAGTTCGACACAAGCAAACAGGAAGGAATCCTCCAGAGTAGTGGAGAGAATAATACGAGCACATTACGATATCATCACGTTTATGACGTTAGCACAATTAATCAACTTTGTATGGCTGGAAGGCTTTTGCTGGAGCTGTGCTCTGCTGCTGCTGCTGTGCTCTGCTGCTAATGCTATTGCTCCGCCGTTGCTCGAGCTCTGCGGCTCTTGGCTAATGCGGATGCTGCAGCGCGAATTAATCTTCGCAGTGCATAGAAATTAGTTTGCGCAAAAATAATCGGTTCTCTTTTCATCAAATTGGCAATTCTTTTTTGGATTCTTGTTTTCATTTCTCTTTTTTATTTCTATTCGTTTGAATAATCGTTCTGTTGCAAGTCTCAGACTACTCCTACACTAGAGCAGGACTTGGTGTGCATCCTCATTGTTCATGTCTAGTTGCCATTTGCTACAGTTATTGCACCAGGAAGAGCATTCGAGTCAGAACAGCTGCGTTTGTCTGGTCTTTTGTAGGCAGTTTACCATTGCCGTTTGCCGTTTGGCGTTTGCTGCCCGCGCTGAGCTGCTCGCTGCACTGCTCGGCGCAGCGATGGATCTTCCAGCCGCGGGCCACATTTCATTTCTCGCTTGTTGCACTTGCGCCTTCAGTTTAGTTTGGTTTGGTTTGCTTTGTTTTGGGCTCTGGTGTTCTTTCGCTGTGTGCAGCTGAACCGAAATGCGTGCAAAATCGCTCCAAGTTGACTGCATGCTCGTACATGGGTATCGTTCGCTCGCTTAGGTTGTGCAAATCGCCTTAAACTACGCATCAGTTTCGGTTTCAATCTCTTTTTGAGGAGGTTGCGTACCGGTGTGGCTATTGCTGTTGCCGTTGCCTTAATGGTGAGGATGATGGTTGCATAGCAGATAATATTGATGAGTTGCGTTGGTGCTAATGGTGTAGAGGCGGCTATGCATACATGCATGTGTGTGTGTGTGTGTGTGTGTGTGTGTGTGTGTGTGTGTGTGTGTGTGTTTTGTGAGTGTTCTGGCAGCGTTCTCTTTTCACAATGAATTTAAATAAATTTTAGAAGATAGTTTGATATGTTAAAGCGGTAGAAACAACAGATACTTATGTGGTATTAATGAGCTGGATAAACCGTTCAGCTGCGCTTGAAGAAACAATTCTTTTTATTAGTTATTAAATAAAACAAATGCAGTTACAGTACGGAAGCTCTCTGTATACTCGATGGATCTCGGCAAGAGCTGCAATGGAAATAAATTGCACACATGAATTGTTTCAAACTTTACTCGTATGTCATTCGCCAACTTATAAGTTGCCCACAGAACTTTCAACCCCCGCACTAGACAGCATAAAATAGCCTTAGAGACTAGAAGAACTTTTGGAAGAATTGTCCGGCACCAATTTGGATATACTAAAAAAATATATTAAAAATTGTGCAAAGATTCAATAAAACAAACACAATGAAAAGAATCAAAAATCAAGTTAGAGGCTTTAGAGTAGTTCCAAAATACTAAAGAATCATATTTCTACTGCCATAGTTTTGCTTACAAACATGCCCGCGATAGACAGTTTTGTTGATGCTTACGTAGAAAATCCTACTTGAAATTGCAATGAGGGCAATGATTGAAGCAGTATCGAACTAATTTGTTAGCCCTCTGGCACACGGAGTCAGCATCCAGCATCCTCGCTGTTAACAAAAGCAACGAGAGTTATGAGAAATTAGTTGACAACTGACAAACTGTATCGAGGAGTTGTTTCCAGCACTACCGCCGGATACGAAAATTGGTGTACTTCACATCACTGGATTGCTTCAAATAACATAAAATTTATCTTTAGGTAAATGCCTACCTATATTAGTAATTTAGTTATAAAATATTTAGTATTTTTTTTAAATTAATAGTTTCACACCTTCCACTATTATTCAAGCTGAGGTCGCAGCTATAGAGAAACACTGTGTTGGCTTAAGAATAAGATTTCTGGCGAAGATATTTGCATTCTATCTGTTAGCCCGGAGGCATTGCGCTCTCTGGATTCGGCTATTATTACAACAAAAGCCGTCAAGAGCTGCCGCATATCTATAGACGACTGGGTTCCCGGCCACAGGGTTACTCCAGGGAACTGCAAAGCGTATGAACTCGCCCGAGACGGCACGTGTCCATCGCTGTCCACATGGAGACACACTTTCCTGCGTGACTAATTTATGGACTCTCTGAGAAACATTCCAACTAAGAAAATAAGCTCCATCAACTTCATAAAAAGCTCCAAATGGCTGGACTTCTGAAAGGGAATGGGACGTGTGTCTCATGCGGTATCACAAAGGGTCAATCATGACGTAAGTGTGCCTGTTTGGCGACCGCTCAACCTAGCGATAGCAGTGAACATAACATTAAACTACTGTTGGATCTGGATGTGTCTTTTTATAGCTGATCTACCCTTTGAAGAGAACAATTCAGTAAATGAGAGAGAAAAAGACCACAACATCACTAACTCAAGCGTGAGTGAAATGGATGCCATTGTTGTTGATAAGTCATTGTACCAGAAATATCTGCGAGAAAAAGGCAACCTTATTCAGAACTTGTAACGTTGATGAGAAGAGTGCAGTTACAGTAGGACCACTAATATGTTCTGCATGTTTTTTGAATGAAAAATTTATTCAGGTTTAGTCATGAATGGTTATGTCAAAATATGATAACAGACATTTGAAATATGTTTTATAAATTAAGGAAATGTAACGCTTTAAAAATAACTTCAAACTCGCCACTCATCTTATTGCAAGGTACTCTTATCTGTATTAACCTAGCTTCGTCACTGGTACTAGTTCCAGTGTCTCGAGTATCAAACTTAATAGAGCCTTCTCGACGTATCAGAGCACCATTTTAGATGGCGCAACATCAGATTATAAATGGGCCTCTATACATTTGGATTGTAATGGATTTCCATACATTAGAGCCCAGTTAAGACCACTGATACTACCATATTCCATGACATACTCCAATGTACAGAGTGAAGGGTTCCATTCGGTTAATTAAACCAAATTACGTATATACCGATCGGCATGAGGACATTAAACACACGGAAGACTGCAAGCAATTGGCAGCAATATTGGCTGCCAATAAACACCATTGACACGGAAGAAAACGAACACCACGGTATATCAAACAACAGTAAATAAGCAAAATGCATTAATTTTAAAATGATATTTAAATGGCAGTCATTGAAGAGAAACGCTGCTCTCACATAAAGTCCTAATTTAATTAGAAATCAATCATGCAATAGGTCACGTTATGGCACAGTGTACTTCAGTAATCATCTCCAAAAATCTCATAAAAAAGTAAATACAAAATAATTGCAAATAATAATGACTAAACTGGTGAAAACTGCTCAGGCGCAAAAGCTGACAACTCAAACTTTCGTGGAGAAGAGCAAGCAAAAAAAGGATAAAAATTATTTTACGGCTCTCGAACAGTTCCCGAACAATTAAATCACTGGCATGAGAACTGAATTTACAATGCATCAATGCGAAAGGCAGCCAACCAGCGAGCGAACAACTGCGGAAACAAATTTAAATAAGACAAACGTCAACCAATTATCGTCAATCGTATTTTGCTATTTGCCTGGCTGGCAAACGAAACGTACCGCGCATGCGCGCATATGCAGTTACACTTCTCTGCCATTTCCATGGTGCTACTCTCCGGCTGCGATTTACGCTTGCTTAGAACTCCCTAAGGTCAAGAAACTGTTCTTGAATCAATTCGAATGGTTTATTTTTATGTGTTGGTCTGTTGCTGCAATGGGAGAACAAGTTCACGTGGAATTTAAATAAACCAGCATTACAGTGACGCCCGCTCCCGACACCGCCGTCACCGGTATAGTCACCGCTGCGGCAGCAGAATGTCCAACACATCATGATGGAAAAAATAGGTAGAAAAGTTATTCACACAATAACACTACGAGTGCGCCGGGCCTTACCAACGGGCTGAGAGAAGGCAATGGCAATAGCAATGGTAACAACTGCGGCAACAACAACCACAATAATTGGAACTAGCAAATAACAAACGACAGCAAAAAATCAAATCCAAATCAAATCAAACAAACTGCAACCAAATAAACAACAACAACAGCCACGATGACGACGACGACGACAACTAAACAACTAAACAAGGAATTGAACAAATTTCCATGCTGCTGCGAAATTGTTGCCCTTGTTGTTGCTGACGCGGCTGGCGTTACTACTACTACTACTGCTGCTGCTGCTGCTGCTGCTGTTATTGTTGTATGCAATTATCCATGCAGTTACTATTTGCTCAGCAGCATATCGTATCGCGGCGCATCTGCGGAAGAATGCCAAATGTACTCGAGTCGCAGCCGTGGCATTGTGGCCTGGCGTGGTGTGGCCTGGTGTGGTGTAGTGCAGAATTTTGTACCTTAAATTGCCCATGACGAGCTGCACGTACCACGGCTGCGACTACTGCTGCTGACTGACTCGCTTTGCAACTGAACTGACAACGCTGCTCGCTTGAACGCAAATCAAGTACAAGCAAAAAAGTTGCCAGCGAATAGGTCAACAACAACCGCAATGATGCAATGCGACTGAGTGCTGCTGCTGTGGCCGCTGCTGCTGGCCTGCCATCAACCTACTGCTCCGAACCACTCTGTTCTGCTCGCCACCGAGCTGTTCTGTTCTGCTCTGCATTTCCTTGCTTTGCTCTGGTATCAGCACACATCCATCGCTTGCATTTTGGGAATTTCAATCATCGAATGCGCAGAAGCAGCGGTGAAGTTTGTCAGTTGTTGTGGTTGTTGTTGTTGTTGCTCCTGTGAGTAAGTGCTGTGGCGAACTACAGTTGCCGGGGCAGTTCATCATTTGCGGATTGTGTCGATTTTGATGATGTTTGCTGCCACTGCCACTGCTGTTGGGAGTGCGATGGATGCGGTTAGCCGCCTGGATGGATGATGTTGCATCTGTGACTTTATCTGTATTACTGCGAGACTCCGAGTACGACTGCCATTTGTTGTATGTGCATGATGTTCCTGCAAGAAAGTTCTGCCAGAGATTCCATTCGTCTTTATTAGGCTCACACAAAAAAATACACGCTATATAAAAAATACAAATAAAATAAAATAACATAAAAATTGCAGTTAGACGCTGAGATCACGTCTCCATAAATTTCCGTTTGTACTTTTTTCCATGTTCATTTTTTTTTTTGTTTGCAATAATTTCTTTTTATTTTATTTTAGTTTCTTTTTTATTATCGCGTACAGTCGCATATTCCGCATACAACTCTCTCACTCCGCACATTTGGTGTCCGAATACTCTTTCCGAAATGGGTGGAATTTTACGATGAAGAGGCAGTTACTCAATTAGGATTCCTGTAGAACATTTCCCTATTCGGGCGTTACGCGACCCATCAAGTAACGCACTTGTTGTTGTTTTGCTCTGCGGCTCTTGCATTCGGCAAGTAAGATTTTGGCGTTTCTAGAGCAGATTTGTTCCACATCTGAACACTTTGGCACAACTTTGTTCTGAACAAAGTGTGTGGTATTCACATTATTGTGGAACCAGCTTCCAGCAACTCATTAACTGATTACAAACGAACTTACATCGAGTAACAGTGGCACTATTTGGGGAATAATTACAATTTTGTACAAATAACTGCTTAAGTGAAGAAACGACTTTGAGTAAAGTTTTGATCCACCCTTTTTTGAAAGACGCAGGCTTCCAGTTATGGACGGTAAATCGAGTTCAGAATGAATCAGTGGTCTTATCTCTGTCTAATATAATAATAGGAGATCGCAATTTGTGTATAAAGCAATGAGAGAACTATGAAATACTCCGTAAATGCAAACATTCTTGAAGAAAACAATTTAAGCAGTTCTCACCATTTTCCTCTTTATCCTCATTATATCTTAGAAACTAATTAATTATGACTTTAAGAGGTTGGGGGGAATGAGTACTAGCTACTGAGGCTTTCGACTCGAATAGAAAAGGGTTTTCGGAAAGAAGCATTTTTGCGACCAAGCCCGGGGTTGGATTTGAACCTGCGACTTTTTGAGTGTGAGTCTAGAATGCCACTAGACCACAGAGAGCGGCATTAAGCAGTCCTTATACTCAATAGTAGACCCAATTAAATTGTTTACTAGATTTAATGAAAGCTGTTAAATGTGAAACTAAAACTATTCAATATGAAATGAATATAAGCGATCAATAAAATGATGCAAGTAAAAAATTATTCACTCTTATCCTCCACTGCGATCGCTGCATAACCACGTAACTCCAATTCAGTTCCTAGCTAGAATGCTTTTCATAAATCACCTCAGTGGATCTTGGATTACTGCTTCATATTTTATTCGTTTTCAAAGAAAAATAAAAGTGTGTTTAATTTGAAAAAAGTAAATTTCCATTGAGAGGCAAATGAGACAAAATCAATTGCGTCTCAGTTTAAAATTATAAAGAATGGTTTCCTTTATTGCTAGAATTAATATTTGCCAGGACAAAATTTATATTTGTGCAATATCGGGTCCCTATTATTATAGAAAGTGGCTTGTTTGCTGAGGTCACCATCTCAATTTCGAATTGGAACTTCTGTTCACTTCTTTTTTATGCTTAGAAATATCAACAGAGGACAACATCACAGTAGTTGAATTCGAGATGAGTGGTGTGGTGATAGAGGTGTAGGTTTAGGTTGGTGTGGCAGCAAGGAGCACACCCAGGCTCAAAGAATGGCGCATTGTGTATTGCGTATGGGGTGCTGCAAATGTACTGACTACCTAAGCCTAGTAGTCAGGCGGTGAGCGCCTATGCAGCACCTAAGGCAGCATGACTCCTCCGATTACAAAATGTGGGACCAACCTGACAGTTTGATAAATTTGACCACGTCCCCATTTTACAGGTTGCGTGCTCTGTCAGTCTGATTAGAAAAGGAGACCCGAAGATGTGCATTCTTCCCCTGGCTAAGAATGGACACTGCCACATAAGATGTAGATGAATTGTTTCTGCTTCCTTCTCAGCACCGCACCCACGGCAGAAGTTATTAAAGGGCAAACAAGCCGCACCATGGTGATCTAACGATTGGTGCTTTGCTGCTTACATGGCAACTGTGTTACTAAAACATAACAGAAGAATGTCGACAGTCATTTATAAGTTCGTCCATATATAAACAAGGTCTTCAGTTGTCTAAGAGATGAAAATGTATATTTCAAGCTATCTCTGACTAGCATAGGTGAATTTTATGTTCACCCCAAGAAAGCTCAGCATACGAGTATTCGTCTAATACTTAGCTCCATATTCATACCACTTGCATTTTCTCACTTCCGAGATATCTTTCCAAAACTTCGAGGACTACAAATTTCCTTTCAACCAACCGTTTACCTAAATACTCGTTTGGACTAGTCAAGGCTCTCCACATGAAACTGCATAATAAATCTTCCAATTGGCAAAAGTAAACTAGTGGAAATAGTAACTTAGGAAACTGACATCAAAAATATCCTTCTAAGCACTAACTGCATATTTTTATCACTTTTATAATCCCACTTCTTACAAATGATTTTAAGACTGTGATGAATCGAAATTTCCTTTCCACTTTTCGTACACTTTGCCCCAAAGCCTCCATAATATCGTAGCTGCAGATCATGCCCGCATCTGTGTAAAATTGCATTGGTTAGTGAACATCTCAGTTGGTTCGAATATCACTCACTCAAACAGTAATGGCAGAATGCCTCGCGTGTGCTTCAGTGCAAATCCTTTAAAAATTACTGCAAAATATTGCCTTGCATTGCCAGCCGACTCACGGGGCCATACCTCAGCATTGTGTGCGTCACGTATACACCATAATGTTCAACATAATGAAAACATATGAACGCGAAACGCACGTCCATGGCGGCGCGAGTGCGTGCGTGCGCTCGTATACGCGTGTGTGTGTGCGATTGGCCGAGTGGCACTGCAGCTCCATTCAATTGCTGTGATATTAAATATAGCTGCCCATAAAGAAAACCGCTAGTGGCAACTGCAGCCTGGCATAGAAGAGACGAGAACTGGGGGGAGAGGAAAAAATGCTGGCAGCAGCAGCAAATTATAATCCTTGCACACTTGCGCACAGATATCATTTTCAGGCATTTTGCTATTTTTGGTATAATTGATATCCCTAAGTAATTGCATTTGTCCACACCATACCACGGCGGAGCGGTGCAGAGCCGAGCAGTGTACGGCAGACGCATGCCAGAATCACCACAGTCATGTGCAAACGCAGGTGAACTCAGTTCAGGTGCCAGCGAGCGATCGATCCATAGAGCCACCGATCCACCGATCCACCAGTCTGCAAGCCTGGCAGCCGCACATGATCGTCATTTTAATGTTAACAATTTGTGTATTGATCGCCGCAGCGATTGCGAGTATCATGTAAGATCGGTTGCTACCAATTTTTGCATGTTGCATGTAAGCCACATTACAGTGCTGTGGCAACAATTGCCGCCAGCCAAACCGAAACAAAAGAAAACAAATAAAAAATAACGAAAGAAAAAATAAAAAATAACAAAGAACTGAGAATGGTATTGTATAATAGGCGAACTCTAGAAATTTTAATGAAGAAAGATCCGCAGCGAATTGAGTTGCACAGCCGCATTCGACTGGCAGCAGTCGCCAACCAAACGAGTACTCCTTGCACTGTGCAAATGGGGTTTATCCTTCACGCAACGTCATCGAAACGTCCCAACTCGCAACCAACCAACCTACCAACTATCCAACCAAGCAGCCATCCATCCATCCGTCTGTCTAGCCTCACCACGATCAATCGTTGGATCGATCGATCCATGCGTTTCGCTGCGGCACAATAGCAATTTAAATGCAATGTCGCTTACATTAACGTTAAATATTGTTTATAAATCGGGCCCCTAAACGCAAGGTGCTCTGGAGCTCCGCCGGTGTTGGTGTCGGTGTTCGTATTGGTGTTGGCGGCTGTGTCGATGACGGTGTTGGTGTTCTGTCCCTGTGTTTGTGGCTTTGTACCGGGCTGTGCGTCTACTCTTCCTGGCGTTGCTAATTTTGCGCGCCTCTTCTCCTGCCTTGGCAGGCAATTTCATTGCGGTGTGTTGCCTTTTATGTTGGCGTTGAAATGTGTTGTGTTCGATGTCGCCACATAGGGTCATTGTTGCGGTTCCAAACTGTCGTTTATAGGCGATTATGCTAGTCTTTTGTTTTACCTTTTGCTCGCAAGTTCTCCTTTTTGTTGTTATTCTATTCCAACAATAAAAGCAACGAAAGCACGTCATAGGCATCAATTAGTGCGTGTTTATGGTTTGCTTCGAGGCGTGTGTCGTGCCAAGCTGCATCAACCCATTTGCATATTTGTTTGACTCTTGTGTGTGTATGTGTGCGAGTGAGTGTATGAAATAACAGCAATTATAGGATGTTTGGTAGTGAGCTGCAAAGGATGTGCCAAGGGCCATATTGATATGTTAAAATGAAACTACAATAATTGCACTTTTGCATATAATAAACGGCTGCCATGATGCGACCGTACTTAAACCTATGCTCAGGAATGGAAGTTCTAGAGAATGAATACATCATATCAAGCATATCAAGTTCCATTTTGATGGTCAGCGTGAAGAGTGGGGGTGACCATGGTCGGTAGGCGGGACTGGAATAAAAGTTGAATAGATTATTTCATAGTTCCAAACAGCCACTTTCCTGGAGAATGGACTCTTACTGGCTCTTTCAGAATATATGTAACTATACAATAATAAAAATATAATAAAATATGTATATGTAATATGAATAATGTATACGTATATGTAATATGTATATAAAATATGTATATAAAATATGTATATAAAATATTTATATAAAATATGTAATAATATATAATATGTATATAAATGAGTATATCTTTAATATAATTCCAAACAAATGAGAGTATATTGTGTCACTATTATGGACCCTTAAATGTTATACTAAGGCTAAGTTCAGATATTCGTTCATCTGCCAATGTCGGTCATTAAAAATGTACTCTTGTAATGTACAATAGTTATGCCGACTAAGGCTTTGTTCAGATTTTCAATTAGCAGTCGGTGTTAGGCAAAGTTTGTTGTTATAAACCGTGATATACTTGTATTCAAAATGATCATGCAAGAGTCTGAGATAGAAACAACACATTTCACTGAGACTCAGTGAGACAATCACGTACTCAATACGATTTTCTACGAGGTAAAATGAAATCATCTCTCGAATATAAGCAGAAATGAATAGAATCATCAGGAAACCTCATATGGAAACAACGCAAACTAAGACTAAGTGGGTAAATGTTGAACCCAATACTATGAAATGAATATCATCTCAAGAATATGTGCAGAAAATACCAAATATTATTAAAGGGGAAAATAAAAGAAAAACAAATGAATAAGCAGACTGCAAACAATAAGCCTGATCCCATAAATGGAAGTATCAAAAACGCAAAGTTCAATAAATGTCATGGAAACTGGAAACAATAATCCCGGTATCGCAATTGTTAGAGGTATCATAACTTTCGTAATATAATAGCTCTTTAAGTAATAGCATGGTATTTTCAAACCGATTGCCATGATTTCTGTGTGGAAAAAATTTAATAAGGTAGCATTCAAATTGAAATTTATGTGGGTCTAAGCAAACTCTCTTAAATGAAAGCCACAGAAAGAAACGTAGAATGTTTGATCGATCTTTGTTGAAGAAGTGTGAACTCAGCCTAATAAGTTGCCAGGAGGTAAAAGCAAAAATTCGAGTACATATTTCACATCACAATAAGTTAGCCTACTTTTAGGGTTCATAAATATCACTTTAGGGTTCATAATTATCATTTATTATTATAATTTTAATTAGATTATTATTATTATATTATATATACTAGGATCGGCCAGTGGTCGAGATTCGATCACATCAACTACATTTAGTTTAATTTATTTTTTAATTGAATTGATTTTATCAAAGTTGTAAGTAAGGAAACCGTTTGTTTTAAAATTTGTAAATTTGAAACTAAAAGTCTATACGAAGCTGGTACTTAACCTCTAAATTGAGGAAAAATGATAATTCTTTTGGTACTTTTAATTATTGCACTGAGAATATATTCGACATTACATTGTAAATTTAATAATTTCCAAACACTTCGTTATAAACAATATCTTTCCAAATACACGTTCATATTTTGCTAAATTTCCTTGCTCGTTAGTGTCACAAATATAAAACTTGGGCGCATCCAATGACCTAACTCTGCCGGCAGCTACGTACAACTGCCATGCATAAACACTGGATTTCTCAATATAGTGCCAACTTGATCAAATGTTTGGCCTTGCGATTTATTTACAGTCATAGCAGGGCAGGGATAATTGTTGTATACGTATTCCTATGATTCCTTGGAAATCGAACGTCAACAAACTTTCAGAATAAGTCTAGTAAATGCGGGGGATACGATTACGTTGACCTCGTGTTAATCCAGGCCACACCTCACAATCGATAGTATTATTATGCAATATCTGGATACGCATACTTGTACCATTAACCAAGGCTTTATTTGCATTTCAATTTCTTATCAAGAGGACAATGCAATTGACTTTCAATGTCAATTTTAGTGGTGATAGACCACTGTCATTCAAGGACTCCACTGGATAATTATTGACTTCCGCTTCATTATCGCAAATTCTTTTGTCTTAACTTTTTTCTTCCCCAGGCATAATCTGGCATACACACTATTTCCAGAAATGTTTGGTACTGAAGTTTATATACCAAAGTAGTTATAATAACCAAAGTATTCATAGAAACCAAAAGTCTTCATAGTAAGCAAAGTCTTTATAGTAAAAGTAACAAAAAGTCTTTATAGAAACCAAAGTCTCCATAGTAAAAGTAACCAATGTCTTTATAGAAACCAAAGTCTTTATAGAAACCAAAGTCGTTATAGTAACCAAAGACTTCATAGTAAGCAAAGTCTTTATAGAAACCAAGGTCTTGATAGCAACCAACGTCTTTATATTAAAAGTAACCAAAGTATTCATAGTGACCGACATTTTTATAGTAACCAAAGTCTTTATAGAGACCAAAATCTTCATAGTAAGCTGTCTTTATAGAGACCAAAATCTTCATAGTAAGCAAAGTCTTTATAGTAGAAGTAATCAAAGACTTTAGGATTAAAAGGGAGGTCTAGTGGAGTCCAGAGCACTATACCATTACGGAGATTGAGTGTGGTTATTACAAAGAGACCAGGGACCTTAAAATTTGCTGTAGTTGAGCACCGCTCACTTAGACCTTCATTGACCTCCAGAATCGTTTCTATCAGAATGAGCATGTGTCTCCTGATATATGCTGCATTACTACATTAAAACTTTGGACATATCGCTCACCTCTTTATTTCATTTACTGCTGCCTTACATAAGTTTTATAACTGCACTTCAGGAACAAGAAAAGATTCTACAAAAATTGACTTTTTTTCTTTATTAAAAAAAATCGGTTGGAAAATATTTTTCCCAACCTAAATTCTAAAACAATAAATTATCACACAATTTCTTTATTGAGGACTTGGCGGTTGGTTGCAATATCACAAATTTCACTCAAAGCGCAACGCAGCCGAGCACAGATTTTCCCTGAGAACCGCACAGAAATGGCAGAAGCAAAAAAAAAAAAAAGGAAAAATATGAAAAGAGGAAAATTACAAATTTCCAACATGACAGCAATTTTCGCGCAGAGGCCCTTGAGCGAAAATATGTGTTCTAGAAAAATATCACAGTGATATATCAAAGAGACGGTCAGCCAAATGTGCTGCGAAAATCTAAATTTGTTTGCCGAAAAACAAAAATAAAAGCAAAAAAAACAACAACAAAAATAGCAAAAAAACGATGGAGTTATTAGCCTGCAGCTGGAAGAAATGCAATTTGGTTAACACAACAACAAAAAACTGTGGCAGACGAATCGGATGCATAGGACGAATGGGCAGTAAGCAATAGAAAACAAAACCAAAAAGACCCACGGATTAGAATTGAAGAGCAGAGGAGGAAGGAAGAGAACTGCTTAAAATTCCAAAGCAGATGATTGTGGTCGGTCATGGTCCAGAGCAGCAGCAGCAGCGGCAGCAGCATCACATTTAATGTCAGCAGCATGTTGTTGTTGTTGTTGTTGTTGTTGTTGTTGTTGCTGTAGTGTCTGTAATCGTCATCACAAACATCCATTGACCCTTTAAAGCTTAAGATCAAGCGTAATAATCGCTGGCATAAAGCTTTGCACTTGGAGTTGTTATGCAGCTGAAGTTCCCAGCATACGAGTACGCGGTTGTTATTGTTGTTGTTGTGGCTGTCTCTGGCCCTGCCAAGATCGGGGTGCGGGGAGGAAGAAGTCAGTCACAGTCAGTCGGTCCATCGATCGCGTTCACATTTCGGTGTTTTCTTTTTACACTATTTTCCTTATTGTAATTTTACACCCGCCTAGGGTCAATTTTTAAGTGCTATTGTAAGTTTTTTGTTTTGTCTGAGGACGGCTGAGTACTTATGTTCTTTTGTTGTGGTTGTTGTTGTTGTTGTTGTTGTTGCTGTAGTCCGTTGTGTGAAGCGCGTCTAGTTTGGCCACCGCTGCCCTTCTTGATATTTCGCTGTACTCGTCGTACTGGCGGCGTAGTCAAGCGCTTTGTCATCAACAGCTTTGGTGCCTTTGTGTTCGCCTTTGCTTGATTCAGATGGGACCCGCTGGTATTCTGTGGCCACGGTATTATGCTGCCAACATATTCCCAGATTAACTGGCTATCTTTTAACAACCAAAAGCAAGCATTTTGATAGCACATTCAGTACTCTGAAAGCAACTAGAAATGTGAGAACGATATTGTGTTCTATTTAATTGTGGAATAGGGGAGAAAGCAGTTTGTGTGAGACAGAAATCTAACTGGGGTCTCTAATAAAATCCCTGCATATTAGAAACATTTGAGCTTATATGTGTCACGCGGTAGCTCAAAGGTTTAATGGGCAGATACACGTAGATTCCTTAAAGGTGCAGAGTGACATAAACCAGAAACGCTAACAGAAACAGAATTCAGTACATTTGCAACAGAATATACAAAATGTAACCACAGAAAATGAGCTTTTGACGACAGAACAGAAACCACTCATCGTCATTTGTTTCTGTTCTCATTTTCTGATGCTAAGTTTTTTAGTTTCTGTTGCAAAAGTACTGGATTCTGTTTCTGTTGTCGTTTCTGGTTTATGTCACTCTGCACGTTTACAGTGTTCCGAAAATGTCAACAACATTCGAGAAACCATCACTGTACTATTGCTATCTCTGTCTCTCTTATTGAACAGTATTGCTGTATGTACATAGAGCTTCATCCTGGAAGTTAAGGGTAAGCTATAGAACCTATTTATGTTAAATTTGAGAATGACCCATGAACTATGGACCCATGACTGCTTGATTGATATTACTATGTCGAGAAGGAGTTAAACGAAAGAGTTATATATGAGAGACCCATATCTGCACAGATGGGTCCAAGCTACGGGGAAGGTTGGGAGGTGGTGTATTCTCAGATGAGCTGGACATTAACGTACCATTATGCTTCCCGACCATTGCACCGTATTTCAGGCTGAGGTCGCAGCTATAGGGGAAGCACTGTCTTGGCTCAAGAAGAAGATGATATCTGGACAAGATTTTTACATTATTTTCATGATAGCCATTGTGTTCCGCAGATTCGGCTATTATTAGCTGTCGCAAATCTATAAGCGAGATAGCTAAGCAGACTCGAAGGAGTTTCTTTCCTTATTTGTGATTTTATAATTCGTCCAACTTGCCAGACACAAGCATATACGATAGGTACCAAAAATCTCTGACTGGCACCAGTTGAGTCACTTCATGGGCAGCACCATCTGGCCACATGTGTTCACAACTTTTTTTGTTTTTGTGTTTCTACCTTCTCCGTTTTCTCCCATGCAGCTTTCTGCAACTTCTACGTGAGCAGTTGGGCATCGTTTCCTATCGTTTTCTCCAATTCGCTTGAAAATCCATCAGTGCTGAAGCTCCTATGAGCTTGGTCATTAACTGCACTTACCTGCAACGCTGCTAATTTGGTCCATGACCTGAACAACAATTAACTTAAAGTTGTTCTTACTGAACACTCAGCACTGCAGATGGTTCCTTCTCGTCCATTTGTGCAGCTCAGTCGCTCTACACACCACCAATCAAGCAGCCACCCACTCAGTCTACCGTCAACAACTAATCACCAAAATAGCAACACTCAAGAACTACAACAACAACCAGAAACGCAGCAGCAAAATCGCCCAACAGCCGTCGCCAGCCATCCTGACAGATAATGGTGGTAGTGCTGGTGGTGGTGTTGGTGGCGGCGGTGTTGTCGGTGGTGGTGATTTATGATTTGCGCCGCGTCGAAATGATCAATTGCTGTGGGGAGCAGCGACGTCGCAGCTCTGCACAGTCGTGTCGAGTGCCTGTTGTGGCACTTGTTGCAGCAACTTTTTAACTGTTCTTTCAAATTCGCGCCACATGTGCTCTGAGTGGCTTGCGGCCGCAGGGCTGACAGTTACAAAGTGGCCCAGGTTGTTGCTGCAATTCGTAGCGTAAGCGTTTAAAATAAAGCAGCCAGACCGTTGCAAGGGGCTCAAGTTCAAATTCTAGCGTAACTATAACTGCATTTTAAGGTTATATAATTTGAGGATGCAGCAACAACAGCAACAACAGCAACAACGAGAACAACAACAGCATTCACACACAAAAGGGTTTAGGTTAAGTAGTCTGCATACTTTGTGTGGCCCATTGAGCACGGCAGGGAAGGAGAGGCTGAACCCCATTGAAGTTGAAGGTGCAAAACGGACCAAAGCATTTCGGTTGAAGTTGAAGTCGGTGCACTCAACTCGTTGCAGGGAGGAGGTAGTTGCACACGCACAAGCTTCTTTTCATTTATTTAGCTTTTATTTTTGTACTTTTTTGTGGCAAACGAATTCTTGCGTACGTTCTTCGTGGGGCCCCCCCATTCATTAATCATTTTACACTATCGTCAGGTTTTCCAATCGCAGCACGGCCAATAACTTCCTAGCCAATAAAATAAAGTACTCGTTGCTAGAGTTTTATTGCCAAGCATTGCCTGCTCGGTGACTGGGCTTGGACACTGCTGTGGTGTTGTGTTTGCCTTGGCGCTCTCGACCAGCAGCGAGCAATGCCTTTTGGCTTGAATTATAATGCTGCGGCGGGAAAAAGGCCATTTAAATTGTAAAAATGTGCAGACGAGGAAGAAGAGTCCACACCATGCCACGCCGCACTGCAACACTCCATACACCACAGCCAGGCACAGCACACTCTCCGAAATGGCAACTCAAAATGTGCTGCGCCGGCGCAATCGGCAGAGCCGGGTAAGTGCCTTTGTGGCAAGGTAAATTATTGTGGGTGCTATTGCTGTGGCCCTGCTGCTTGGCATTGGCATTGCCGCAGTGCTGTTGTAAGTCCTCTTGTCGTTGTCGTTGTTGTTGTTGTTGTTGGCTTGGTTATTGTCTGCAATGCACAATTGCAGAAATTAAAAATCAATCTTTCTCCACTTTTCACAGGTCATTGGCATGCAGCCACTCTCTGGCAGAGGCTCTGCGCGTCTGGCCAGGTTGGCGTTTGTTTACATTTGCGTTTCTTGAACCCTTTCCGCCTGAAGCCAACAGAGCAGAGCAGAGCAGAGCAGAGCAGAGCATTCTAATGCCATCGTAGAGCTGGCACAACAACTGTGCGCAATGGCATTGATAATTTACCCTTTAAGCTGACCCTCGTCTGTAGATTTCCTTTTTTTGTTCCTGGTTTTTTATTCATTTTCTTCTTTAAACCTGGTTTACCGCCTTGCGACGACAACGACAGCGACGGCGTGTGCAATAACAACAATAAAAACAATAACAACAACATCAAAATTGCATTTCAGTGTCGAAATCATAAAAACGCAGCATGTTTGAATGACGTTCCTTCAGATCGGTTTGTGGAGCTTCTCGTCCTCATTTCGTTTTTTGTTTTTTATAATTAAAAGAAGAATAAGCGAAGTCGACTATAAACTTGGGGACTTTTTTATGTTTTATGTTTTACTTTTTTCTGGCGAGCAGATTGAGGGCAATAACTTACCTTTGAATATTTGAGAGTAATAAGCTTTAAGGATATCAAGAGTGGGGTATACAATTTACATGTATCAACATTACTTCCTGATATACGAGTCTGGACCAGTCGGTCATCGCTACGTGTTTCCAGATAGAGTCAAGCTCTGTTAAGTGGGCCTAATCAACTTCATATTTTATCCTGTACCTTGATGTAAGTTTTCTGCTGTAAATCGAATCAAATTTACTCATAACAGCTTAGCTAAGTAGGTCCTACTGGAGGTAACGTTTGGCTCAACTATTTCACGATAGATATGGCTTCATTTGTTTGATAGTTCCCAATTTTCAACATTTCAAATGTCAAATTTGTTCGAATTTTGGGCTCTGAAAAATGGTGGCACAACTAATTCGAGAGTGACCCAAAATCCAGTAACCCAAACCAACCAAGTAACCAAAAACGAACCCAGTAACCAAAAACGAACCCAGTAACCAAAAACGAACCCAGTAACCCACAAACAACCCAGTAACCAAAAATCAACCCAGTAACCATTAAACACAACCCAAACGGGGGGAGAGCATTCGAGGGTGGTCCAGCAAACTGTGTGGTTTATATCCATCCATCAGAACTATTAGCATAAACTAATTTTCGTACTATTATAGAATCCGACATGAAATGGTTTCTGTTCTTTGGTGCAAAGTTATGCGGGAATTTCTATTCAGAAATGGACAATTGCATATAATGTCCTCAAAGCTTGTTACACTGCGTACCAGCTCCCAAAAAAATTTAGTTTCAAATCCCCCCCTCTGGGGGTGTGATATAAAATTTCATATATAATCGTGGCAGATTTCTAATATCAAAATCGGTTGATCGGAATCAGTATCATTTTTGTTTTTCGAAATTGGGAACTTTATTTAAAACCTTAAATATTTCAGAAATTACAGTGTCTAGTGTTAATTTGGTAGTCCATTAAAAATAACTAAGATCGACTTAATCTTATAAATATTTTAAACGACGACGTGTGATGACGTTAATTTTGCTTTGGGACACACATTCCCGGTATTTAACTACATCTTAATGGCATTTTTACTTTTCTTTTTTTTTGCGTTGAAAACAAAAATGGGAATTACAAACTAAATTAAAAATTAAGAAGAATCTGTGATAAAATACGAGACATACAATAAAATTACATATAGGTTTTATATGTAGAGCATATATCTATACAAATATTACTACTATGGGGCTTAAATTAGATAGGGTAACAAAGTTAATCTAACTGATTGGGTAAAAAATTGAATCCGTTACATTGTTGTGATAAGCGGTAATGTTGGTAATTATACTATAAGGGATGAAAGTTATATTGAAAGCCGGGATTGTTGAACTTGAAGCGAGCTATTTCGAATCTAAGTTTCTCCGATTTGAGGTCCGCTATGCGCTTCAGCTGGCGTGCCATTTCTCTTGAATCCTGCGTTGACACACCATTGGCGATTACGCTGGTGGCATCAAGGTTCTGATGATGGTGTTGCGGCAGCGTATTCGGGTTACTCGTGTGAATTGTGGCCAGACGTTGCGCGTGCTGCTGGGATATAGGTCCTTTTTTCACTGTAGCCAAATACAAAATATTAAATGAAATCTTTTTATTTCAAATATTCAATAATCTTAACTTGCCTTCATAAATAATCTGTTCTGGGGCGTGCGAGCGTAGCCGTTTGATCGGTATGTCCCCATTGATTAGCTTCGTTGAAGCGTACACCGTCGGCGCCCCTGAGACTACCGTTTGTACACCACAAGCGGTCACACTGTTGTTAGAGGTGGATGTCGAACCTAATGTTTGTCGTCGATGCGTGATGAACTCCAAGTGGTCATCATTGTTGTCGTCGGCATATTGTGCATTCTCCACTACGATAGTGCGGTAGGTAGTACCGCCACTGCTGCCACCGATGCCACTCTGTTCATTGTGCGACAACGGATCTGATAGCACATCCTCTTGATCCTCCGGATCCTCCAAGACGTCGTCATCCTCATCCCCTCCGATAGCTTCCTCTACGGCAGCCTGCAGTTCCTTTTGAAATGCTTCCGAAGTACGTTGATGCTCAATTTCGTCGCTGCCCTCGTCCTTTTCCGATTTCAAGTGAATTGATAGATGTTCCGTTGGTGTGTTAGAATTTGGTACTTTGCCGAATAAACCTAAAGCTTTCATCTCCAGTGAAGTCATTGTAATATCTTTCTCCCCAGACATACTTCGTCTATACTTGCAGCGCGTCGTATTCTTCCAGTCATTCAACCGCTAGAAATGGAACGTATAATTTTAGCACAAAATATTCATTAGGTTTACAATTACAACTCACTTTGCGCCATTCCTCGGCGGTTAGGGTGGGTCCACTAGAGCACGAGTTTAATTTATCCGATAGATCCTTCCATTTCTTTTGCAAATAGTTAACATCAACATCGCGCGGGACCCGTCCCGAAGCAAAAATCGAATCTTTCTCCATTAAATCAATGTACATCATATACTGATTTGTGGACGTACGCTTTTTGCGCCTATCCATGCTTTGCTGATGTTGGTCTAAAGATTCCGACGAAATTTCGAAAGCAATTTTGTTATATTTTTATTTAAATAGCAATTTAGTGCTGGCGAGGCACGCAGCGACGAATTTTTCAATAAACACAAAATTTTCCCAGCAGCTGTCAAATATGGTAATCTATCTGTCTCTTTTTTTGGCTTCACTTAACGAAACTTTGTTAAGAGCCAGATAGCGCAATGAGCATTACAACTGTTGGCGTGTTAAAAAGGAGATAGATATATATTAGTTGTTTTCTCTACATTGTAGGGAAATGCAAGACGGGCTGCCAGACTGTGTGAATTCAGATGCTGGTTAATTTATATTAACAGAATAATATAATAAAATTCAAATTTATTATATCTATAAACCAGCCCTCATTCAACAGCCAGCCGAAAGTCCCTGCTGCTAGCGCTGCTTAGTATAGCTTATTTAATAACTGTTTTTACTATGTAAGCTTTAATAAAATAAAATAAAAATAAAAAAATTTATTAGCTGAATTTTTACATATAACACAGATAATACCTTATAAATTACTTATATTTGATTACAGAAATACTAATTTATTGAGTGGAAAA
Source organism: Clusia tigrina (assembly GCA_920105625.2). NCBI lineage: Eukaryota > Metazoa > Arthropoda > Insecta > Diptera > Clusiidae > Clusia > Clusia tigrina. The sequence continues at coordinate 421,081,912 of OV050030.1, forward strand.
AGATGTAAATCAATAATAATGTTAAATTTCCACATTTCAAATAACTGTAATATATATTATATATTATATTATAATAATAATTTGCATGTATAACATATTACATAATTAGTTATAGTTTTAATTGTAATTAATTTAAAAATAATGAAAATAATTACATGTATATATTTGTTAAGAAAAAGTGCATGGGGAAAGGGGATTTAGTTATAGGTTCCGAATAGTTCCAATTTTGGTGGATGAGTCTATGGGGAATTATAGATAATGATTCAACATGGCTAACAAACTGATATAATTTAAATCACGAGTGCAACAAATAGAGGAATATAATTTCAAAGTAGTGAATTGTGCACTTTTTCTTTTGAAAGTCGAATAATTTCTCCCATTGTGCACTAAGTTAGGTGTGCACTGATTTCACCTCTTCTTTTAACCCCTTTGACAACATCGAAAGCCATAAATTATCGAATCTGATTTCATTTTTCTTTCTTATCTCTTACTAATTAATTATTCTTGTTTTGGTGCTTTGATTTTCAAACATCTCAAATATTTATGATAAAGTATGATAAGTTAGGGCTTCGAAATGGTTTGTCGAGTAAATCAGAGGTGCGTTGTTAAACGGTGGTATCACAATGGACCCATGGTGGTCTGAGTGAGTTGGTCTGTAGACCGGCTACCACGATAAACTAAACTAACCTAATACAAAAAGGTTCCTATTTTTAGCTATCGCGCTTTAAAAGATTTCAATATTTTTGTTGGCTCCACAGACAATATGATTAAGATCAATTTGCCATTGTCGCTCCTACAAACTAAGAGTGATCAAATATTGTAATTATTGCATTTATTTTTTTGCAAATATTCATCAATAAGAAGTAAAGACTAATAACTAACAAACTAACTAAATGGAAATAACAATTTCGGAAAAGAACAAGTAACAGAAATATTTATACTTCACCCATTTTGTATCATATAATTTAGTTTGTTTTAATTGACTTCTGTGGCGGAAAGTGAAAAGTTACCATTTTTCAGCTAATTGTAATTATTCACAAAAATTGAGGAAAGATTGAATCAATAATCACTAACAATAATTACCCGTACCCCCGTACAGTATTCTTTTAAAATAGGTCTAGGTAACATTCATGAAAACATCACAATGAGGGAGGAGTGACTTCATCTAATTCCCTGATCAGATTAACACGCCATTGAAGTATTTTCATCTTAAGATTGTCATTAGGCAACGGACCCAAAGTTGAGCCAATTCCGAGCGTTTTTTGAAGCTGCGAAACAGTCCTGACCATTGAATGTGACACACAGTAAGATATCTAAGGACCATAACGGAAACCATCTCACATCTCATAGCAAGTGAGTTCAACCCTATCAAAACTCATGCGGAATTGTGTGAAGAGTCATCTTCGAAATTCTCATTAACCAGAATAATAAACTAACATGTTCAAATACAATTATAAAATGTTCACAAAGTTCCTATATTATAGCGACATGTTCCAGGTATTGCCTGTATAGACTGTGAAATTGTTAGGGGTAAAATATGGGTTAGTGTTACTAATAGTTCCTTACATCATGATTTAATAATTGTGCAACTAATTTAGAAATGGGTACTAACTACTCGACACAAACAATTAGAATAACTATTACTTGAACTTATTAGACAACAAGAATCTAATTAAAATCATATAAATATATGTATATATTGACTTAGTCGTTTCTATTATCAGATTAACATGCTTAGCACATTTTGATAAACTCAGAACTTTTTATTAATCTTTTTTATAGAAATTATGTATAAAGTTCATCACAATTTATAAGTTTTGTATATTTCGCATATCACGTTTTATTAAGTTAAGTTTAACAAGTTTCATACATATTAAATTATAGTATGCTTTAACAAATTATTAAAAATATAACAAAAATACCAACCTTAATATAATTATATAATTTTTTTGGAATTAGTTTTATTTTTTATTGGTTCTGTTCCTTGAACTATAGTAGCAACTGATTCTGTGCTTCCCATTCTGTTCCCTATTGGCAGCTGTTTCCTATTGAAGCAGGATATCATGTTTAATAATGATTCGAAGTGTTTTAACTTGTTTAAAGTTAAGCACGCAAATACATTTCATATTATAATTATTTAATTATTACCCATTTTTAACGAGTTTAATGTCTGAATAATAAACAATTTGTTATTTTTTAAATACAATTTTTGCCTTTTTTGAAATTTTGCCCATTTTTTCGATCACCATTTTTGGATTAGTCAATTAAATGATTTATTTATTATTATTATTATTATTATTATTTCGTGAGTTTTTCTCAGTAATTATTGTTTTAAAGGCACCTCAGTGTCTTCAAGATATTGAATAATGCTTTCCCCGATAGAAGTAGTCAAATTTTAATTGACTTTTTCCGGCTTCTAACTGTGACTTTGAAATAATATTATATATATATATATATATGCATAAATCTATATAAATCTTTTTTTTGGTGTTGAATAATTGATCTTATTAGACTCATTCACTTTGTTTAATAATTTTATATTGTTGCTAATCTGGTAATGTAAAATTTGATGGATTTGACTAAAACTTGACACACTGATAAATACGTCTGAGAGCCACAATTATGCAGCACCTCAGATTTAATTATTAAAGAAATTTCCAATTTGATTTTGACTTTCTATTCTTTTGGCAAATGAACTAATTCTGAGACATTGTTCAAAACTACGAGCAGGGCATTAGTAAAACTGCAGGACGAAGCCACTCAGTTAGCGACTTTTTTCGCACTGCAGAAATACAACACTGTCACCAACAGAAACCATTCGCAGCAGTCGAACAAAAGTGGAAAATTTGCTTAAGTTGTGCGTTGAAAAAGTTATAAATTAATTGAAAATGTAAAGTGAAGAAGGTGTAGTATAGCTGGAGTGTGAATTGCAAACGTTTGTGAGTGAATGTGATCTTTCAAACGGCACCCGACCCAAGAAAATTTGCAAATACTGAAGTCGGAAATCGAAGCAGAAGCACGGACGCAAGAGCAGTGGTGAAAAATTTAATTGAACAGATGAGTTGTTCAAAGAAACTGGCCCCAAAAGGGAGCTTCACAAAAACAATTCGGAAATTGAGTAAATGGTGTGCGTTGGTGTAAACGTCAAACGCGGTGAATCTGAAGCGATAAAGAACAGAAGCTGAAAAAGGGACTGGTAGACATTTGATAAAGACATTGACTTTTCGATTTTCGGCTAGAATTTTGTAATACACATTCGTAGAAGACTATAATAGGAACTATACTATATTTCTTTTGCTACCACCGACTGTGTGTGTGGTGTAATTGTAGTGCGAACAGAGTAAATATGGCTGAAGCGCCCCTCTCACCTGTGGGTGGAGGTGTGGCAATGGCAGTCGACTTGCACACGAGTGCCCCTGCGGTGGTGAATGAAAACTCCACCGCCTCGACGGATGCCACATCTATGGTGATCGATGCGAATTTCGCCAACGGCGTTGGACCAATGGGCCTGGACTTGCAGAGTCCCGCAACTCCGCAGTTGCCTTTAAAATTGCCGGAAATGTCGTCAAGCAGCAGCGACACGGAGGACGAAGAACAACAGCCCCGTTTGGATGATGTTAGTACCGCAGCTGCTATTGCCCATATAGCAGGCGGCCTTCGACGGCCAGGTTCACCGCCGCCCAATTGTGCCATCTGCTTGGGACGCTGCAAGAACAAATGCTTCACAGACTCGTGCATGCACCAATTTTGTTTCAAGTGCCTGTGCGAGTGGAGTAAGGTTCGTAACTGATTTTCAATTTTGATTTTAAATGTGTGCATTTACGTTTACTTCTCTGCAGGTGAAACCGGAGTGTCCACTTTGTAAGCAGGTCTTCAAATCGATCATACACAATGTTAAATCGATGCATCAATTTGAGGAATATCATGTACAGCCGCCTACAGTGCAAATACCCCATCGACCAATACAGGTCGCGTATGGACAGCTGCCATACATACTTGAGGGAATTTATGTTAATGGGTGAGTGAGACATGACCAAGCAATATTACCGTACCATGTTCTAATTGAATATGTGAACACTTTCAGACGAAATCAATATGAATATGCTATGGGAAATTGGCATGATCCACGTACTGGAGCTCGTATTGTGCGAGCAGGTCGCACGATTTTCAATCCTTCCAATTTTGCGGGTGCACCGGCTGTCGAGGACAGCGCAAGCAGTAGTTCTCGTAGTCTAATTAGCAGTGGTGGTGGTGGTAATGTGCGCAATCAATTTATACATCGTGGCGAATTGATCGAGATGTACCGCCAAGAGTACCCGGACGCCAGCAGTGGCACGTTGAGTCAGCTGTGGAGACGCTATGTATACGACCGGAAATTGTATGCACTCCCAGTATGCGATATCACTGGCCGATTTCGTGAGAGCACTGCTCGATTCTATAGGTAAATGGGGTCATTATTTTAATGGTATATCTAGATATATGGGATTTTTGTCTTCAGGGATAATCCAGCACAGATTCACCGGCTTATGCCGTGGATCAATCGCGACATTGTTTGTCTGCTCCGTAACACTGAGCACGATGTCACAACAGTGTTGGAGCGGGTAAACGAAGGCCTCACCCATGTCAACATACTCTCGCCCGACTTTCGACGACGTTTACAGCAATACTTTGGCTCCAAAACGACACATTTCATACACGAGTTGAACAACTTTGCCCGTTCCCCTTACGACATGATTGGGTACGACCGCGCAGTCCAGTACTCCCCACAAACTGCGGAAGAAGTTGTAATTGAGTTCTCATCGTCAGCTTCTTCTGATGAGGACAATGTTCAAGTGACTGAAGGCGGCGCCTCAGGCCGCTCCCGCTCCCGCACTCGTGACTCGCATACATCACGCACCATTAACGAATATCGCATACAATCACGCGGCAACAATTCCTCGAACTCGCAACCTTCAATGGTGAATTTGTTGTCGTTCACTATAAGCACGACTTCCGAGGGTGTGGAGGCGCCTGGCGTTACGGTAGCAGTCAGCGGTCGTGGTACTCAGTCAACTGCTATTAATTTAACTACGCACAATCGCGCCAGCGAAGTGATAATCGACTTAGATGACTTGGAGATGGATGGTATGTTGCCTGATGATGCGGGAGGAGCATCAACGTCGGCATCGGCATCGGCTTCCATCATCGCAGCTCCTCCTACACCCACTACACCTGTTGTGACTGATAACATCGAGCTTAATACTAGCAGCAGCGATGAGTGCGAATTCGTTTTGGAGCGAAAGCCACCACATCTGCGTACGCCGGAAATGGTGAGCCTGAACTCGGATACAGACTCTGATGTGGTATTCGTAGAAGAGACTAAACCGCTGCGCTTTGGTTCCTTCAGCACAAGCGAAGAAGAGCCGGCTCCAGGCCCAAGCAGAAAGTCACGAATACCACAAGAGGGTGCGGCCCGGACAAACGCGAAGCAAGATAACGAATTATACAATGTGGGCGCTAGCACTTCCACAGGATTGCGTTCTTCCGGTCGCAGACGCATGCAAGCTTCATGTGATGAGGACATCAAAACCTTGCAAACACGTCGTAGACGAAGTCTACGAACTTGCAGAACCGGAGCTGAACGTATGCGTGGGGGCACACAAAGCGACAGTGACACCAGCGATTCGTCCTTCCGTCTTTACGCAAAACTAACAAGTGGGGACGATGAAGACTATGGGAAATCACGCAAGCGATTGAAGACAGCAAAGGCACGAAATCTAAGTGGTAAGCGCATGACCCGTTCTACCAAAGGAAAACAACAGACAAGCGGTGAGAGAAAACGAAGTCATAGTAAAGAGGACAGTGAGGGTTCGAAGAGGAAGAAAGTGGAAGCGGCTGCTGTTGACAGCGACTTCACAAGCGAAGATGACGAAGTATTAAGTTTGCAAATGTTAAAGAGACGTTTGGCAGAACAAAAGGAGAGGGACGCGGCGGTGCAGAACTCATGTGAAATAAAATCCGAAAACAACTCTGCAAACATAAAAATTGAGGATCCAAATACGAAATCATCAGATGAACAACCAAATCCCAATCGAATTGATGGCGACACTACACCCAGTGGTAGCGAGTACTTTGGCGAAAATACGCGAGAGCCTTCTGCCGAAGTTTATTGCCACCAGGAAGCTACAACAAGCGACAGCAGAGGCAGCCACAGCATGCAGCCATCAACTTCACAAATACAGAACGCAGATAATGCAATCGATAATAGTACGTTCGCAGGACAGGAGGTAGCAGGCGACGAGGAGAACACATTCTCGTCCTTAACGCAAACTACAAAAAGCTACAAAACGCATTCGTCGTCGCGCACTTCGGTGCATTCATGCAGCTCGGCCAGCAATTCAGTGTCTTCGTCGTCCTCATTCACAACCTCCTCAACACCCTCAGTCTCCTCAGCCTCTTCTAGTAGTGCAGAAGAGAGCGATTCCAATGAGGGCCCTCACCATGTGAATGAAGACGAATCCAATACGTTCAACATTAACTTAACATTCGGACATATGCTGAACTCCAGTCATGCCAATGAGCCGTGGTCAGCGGCCACCAGCCACGATGCCGACTCCACATCTCCCTCAACATATTCTACGGCCGAAACGCAGTCAGAGGCCCATGTGGCGGTCAACGAAGCGGCCAACGAAGCGGCATTGGCTTTAGCCGCCTTTGCCAACAATGAAACCAGACACGACGATAATACGGACCCCAACATAGATATGCCAATCTACTCGGACTGCAGCAGTGATATTGAGCAGGATGATTTGTAATTTTTCAAGTACTGGCGTTTTATTTACAAAAGTGTTGGTTTTAGTTTTGCGTTAATGTTAAATGAGTTCGATGTAAGCACTTCTCAGCATTACTTCCATTTGCATAACTTAATAACAATGTGAGCGACAGACGCAAACACAGTTTAAAACCTATTTCTATGTATTTTGAATACGATGCAAGCTAATAATATTGAAGAAGGGATTAGCTGTAATCACGTAGAGTCAGAAACAAACAAAAAAAAAAAAAGAAACAAACAAACAAACAAGACAGCAGCAGGAGAACCACGTGCTTTGAAAAGGTGCAAAGCGAATCACAAAACATACAAAAAACAGATCTTAGTAATTAGCACTAAATTTTTAGTTTATTTTTAGTTTCTACTCTTTAAGTTCATTATACATATTAATTATAATTTTTCATAATACACATAAATGTAAGCTTGAAAGTAACTATTAAGGAAAACACAAACAAAAATAGATAAATGGTTCATAGAAGTAAATTTGACCTAATCACGAGCACACGAAACGAAGCCCTTACATCCAAACTTAAATATATAATTTATTTACAAGCGCAATTGTACAAATTAAAACATTCTAATGTTTTACTTTCAAATACACACCCATAGTTTTTGTAAATATGCCGTTTTCCACCAAGTTGCAGGAAAATCACGCATTTTGCTCTGCCATCACCCGCATACCTTGCATTATACCTTACGTGGGAACACTGTGCAGTAATGAAATTTGGATTGGAAAGTTTTGAATTTCAATTTTGTATTTTGATTCACTTCATAATTTTTCTTCCATTTGATTTTAAAAATTTGTTGTTTGTTAAGTTAGCGTATTTATTTAATATATACTTCGGAAATGGTACGTAAAGGTTCAGAATCTGAAAAGGATGCTTCTGCAGAGGGGAAGAAATCGCAGCGGAAGATGGCTGCACGGTCTAGAGTACAGACACCGACAAAGCGTTTGTTAAAGAAAAATACCTACAACTGGGATAATACGGGTGCAGGAAGCTCCAAGGATGTGGGCGTTGCCGCCCGCAAACGCATGCCAAGTGCACGTTCCATTGGTGGCGCTGGCACTCGCAAGCGAATGCTATATCCACGTGCTGATACAACGTCGGCAGTTCAAATGCGTTTGCCGAGCTTACGAGGTTCGGTGCGGAAACCTTTGAGCAGGGCTCAGTCGTGTCGCCGTGGTCGGGGTTTTTGCACATGTAATAAAGTCTTTGAGAAGAGACGGAAAGCTGCCAGTGGCATCAGTGCACGCAGCATGGTGGGAAGTTCGGAATCGTTCTTTAGAAAAAAAGGGAAAACTGACATCTCGGCTTCCATTTTGTTGTCGTCTTCAAGTCGAGATGCAATGCCACCAACAACACGCAAGCGAATTCAATCGGAAGCTGCTTCGTCGTCTACACTATGCGACACCTCAATTGCGAGCGGAAAAAAACGGTGCCATAGTCAAGACAGTGCATCAAAAAGTGCAAAAAGACGGAAAGTGAGTGAGATCTCAAATCGAAGCGCCTGTTTAACTGAAGGACAAGAGCCGTTAAAGGACGAACAGTTTAAAAAACGCTTTGAAATGCGGAAAAGAAAGGCACTTTTAAAGAGGACGGCTCGCGACAGAATGAGACGCAGTGCTTTGATGAGGTCGCAGACCGATGAACAAGTTGGTCGTCAAGGTTCATCTAAGATCGTTAAACCGTCGAAGGCGAACGCTGAAAAAAGTGAGGGTTCATCTAGCATGGTTAAGGATGAAGCAGCGGGAGATCACAATGCAGCGAAGACGGGAAAGCCAAAAAAGGCAGCGGCTAGTGAGAGAATGAGTGGCCACGTTTCAGCTCGAAGCATCAATGCCAAACGGAGCAAGTCTGTTAAAAGCCTCGGCAGCCAGGTGTCAAAGGGGAAAATGAAAGATGTTAAGGACACAAACACGCAAACGGATATCAAAGCAATTGTGGAAGGTGTGAAAGTTAAGAGATCAATTTCGACTCCAATGCAAACTGAAGCAAAAGACCACGAGCGCAGGAAGGAGGAACGTCCCGAACCACTGCAAACTGTACAGCAAGCCAAAATTCAGCCGGTCACTTTGATAGTGCAGAACGCAAACAAGGTCATTGACAAGGGTAACATTGCGTCCACTTCAGAGAAAGCTGCCGTGACCGGGCAATCATCGCCTACGACATCGTCCATGGGTAGCTCCACACAGGCAAGTTCAAACGTCGGCACAGGCTCCATTGGTAAGCCAGTTCGCAGCGTTGCTCGTAGCCTACCAAATATGGCTTATTACGATAATCTACTCGATAAAGTTGCAAAGCATCCATTGTCACTGGTAGGCAGGGCCAACGAGGCCGACGTCAGCGACACTGCACTCAAATGGTACGACTTGACCACTACGGGCACATCAGATACCGATGCTAGCAACTCCTCTGCATGCAGCTCTGATAATGACCAGGATTTGTAAATGTTTGATTCTGGTGTTTCATATTCCAAATTTGTTGTAAGAAAATTTTATATACATATGTAAAAGCCCTCTTTCGGATGAATATGTGCCCAAATTAATGAGATTGTTTGCGATGATGATGTTCAGATAAATGAGATTGTGTGCAATGATGATGTTCAGATAAAGATATAGACCAGAATATATTTGTGTGCGTTTTTTTTGGTTGTTTGAGGAAGTTCTGATATTGTGCAAAACTGTTCCGTTGGAAGTTGTGTTTAGTTGTATGTGGGAGTGGCCCCCAAATCGGCAGCATTGAAAGCGTGCGTGAGCAAAGGCAAAAACTACTTTATTATTTAAACAGCGACTTTGATCAGAAATATTAAATGTATGTAAGCTTTTATAGTAAGAATATGTGTTGCTTGGTCAAAAATCAAAGAAATCCTGCGTGTAAATGTACGGAAATATTTCCACTTTGCAACTTGAACGATTTGAAATATTAATGAGATATTCATTCCTTGCCTTGTTTGATGCGACAAACAAAATTCCAAATACACATAAAATTCAAGTGAAATTTTTTCGTTTTTTGGCATGCAGAAACTGTATTAAAATATTTGCAAATTGTAAGTTATTTAATAAATTTGAAAAAGTACGTTGTCGTTTGTCGTGTTTCATTTGTAAGGATCCGCCTCAATCCTTTGATGAGAGAAAATCTCAGTTGAAAATTACTCAGAACATTCCATAAATTATTGACTTATTACCCCTCCCAGAATGGAGGGTGCAAATAGTGCTCTAGTGCAGCAGAAGAAATCCACGAGGAAAACCTCATTTACATTGAAGGAAAGCAAAGGACAGAAGTGTCAAAAATCGATGGAGTCCCTTAAAGTGTCAGCGAAGTCGCAGCCGAGTCCGGGACAGAGTGGAGCAAATTTGCGTAATGACGGCGCCGGTGATGTGGCAAAACCAAGCACAGGAGCAATCAAAAAGACGCCTAAAGTTGTGCTTGATGAAAAGCCCCGCTCGGCTAGGCTAGGACACAAGTCGACAAAACTGGCTACGAAGACTGGACGCACTTTATCGATGCCAAAAGTGGACAGTGATGCGAGTGTTCATCGTCCCGATGTTTTGGCAATTTTAAAAAAGCAAGTGGGAGAAATGGACGAAAATATTGAACGAGCCTGGGCATATTCAATGCCGCGATTCGAAGCTGGGATGGAAGATGGAAGGTCTGCAACTGCTCTTAGAATGATAACGAAGCGCTGCTCCAGCAAAATCAATCGAATTGAAAGCGTTCATCGTCCTGCTGCTTTGCCGCAGAACCGAACTCACACAGGGTTGAGTTCTGCAGATATTTCAAGAATAAATAACAAACGATACTCCGACTTTATCAAACAGAAACCAAGTAAACATTTCCTTCGTTCGTCCATTTTGTGGCAGAATCCAGCTGGCGCTAGCGCAGCCAAGGGAAAGGGAAAGTTGCCAGCGAAGATAAGCAATCCAATTGTAGCTCGTCCAGTTTCGAAGCCATCTATTCAGAATACCGGGCCATTGAATCGTTCAGAGGTCTTGAAAATGCTGCAGATACAAGTCGAAGAAACCGATCCATTAACAAATTATCCATGTTCGTGTCCGGCGTCTCAAAGAAGCGGGGGAGTTAGCAGTTTAAAAACGATTGGAGTAAACAAAAGAGGGAAAGTTGAAAAGAGCACACAACACGGTGCACAACGTTCGTCTTCTCCGAAGCATAGAATCGAAAGATTTAATCAAATTAAAACGATGCGAATCAGAAACAGGAAAGCTGGGGAGAAACGTCTACGTACTTATTCTCCCCATCACAGAAGCAGTGTGATGAATCATATAAAAAAGATGCGAATCAGACACAGGAAAGTTGGCGAGCGACGAAATCCGAGTGGACAATGGCGTTCTCCACTGAGAGAGTCTGATACTAGTTCGGATATATGCGGACCACAATTGATGCCAATGGAAAAACGTCACAATGAACGCCACTTAGCAATGCGACAAAGCAAAATGAAAAATAACAGTACCACCAGGAAAGAGCACACTAAACCAAATTCAGGATTGAGAAGGAAACATATTGGCATGGATGACAGAAATGGGAGTAAGAAGAAATTCAGTCACCCCACAACAGCTGCAGCAGAGCAGCAAGGAAATACTGTGGAAGGTGCTACTGCCATGTTGCCTGAAGGTGTGGACACTTTCAACACATCATCGTCAAGTGATCCATCTATATACAAATCCTCGGAGATATCCTCATCATCGTCCATCTCGGTGAACACAAACGACTCAATACATTCTTCTGGCAATGGTACTGATGCATCGTTCTTATTCGTGCTGCACTGATCGATTCAGGAAAATATGGTTTTACTATGACCAGAGAAATTCATCTCTGTCACTGCGTTCGCCAAATTTTGTTATTAAAAAATTTTGTATTATATAAACCTTGACTCTGAAGTGGAATAAATATATTATAATATAATATATTATATTATAATATAATATATATTATAATATAATATATTATAAATATAAAACGCATGGCATTCCTATATTACCGATAATGCCTAGAAGTATGCAACACTTATCCGCTGCTGTGAGGAACTTCCTATACCGGCGTAAGCATTGCAGAGTCAATGCAAGAAAAGGGGCACACTTTTATGAGCCACTTAGAAGCCATCTTGGAATTACCTTACCTGGTAATGCAAATAGGGCCAGCGACAAATGTTCTCAAGCCCTTGATACCATCGTAGTTCTGCTTTCGTGCTCTCTGCGTTTGAGTGTGCCTGGAGAGGGAACTGATTAAAATAATTCAGTTGGGTAGACGAGATGCCTTCATCTTGTAGAGCAAGTCCACTTTGGACAAAAGTCACTTGGAAGAAGTCAAATTATTATCTCATATTTATAAAGAAGCATTTTCAGACAATGCCCGGAGCAAGATTCGAACCCACGACCCCCTAAGTGTGAGAAACTAGTACTTATTACCCCAACCCCTTGAATACATATATAATTATGGTGCAAGGTATAATAATAATAATAATAATAATAATAATAATAATAATAATAATAATTTCTTATGTTTATATAAATATATCTAGAAGCATTTAAAAGAGTTGATCGCTACGATCTGTAGAGTTACTAGAGTTATTTTTTGGAAAAGAATTGTGGCAGGGACCACTACGTTTATGGATATGTGTTAATAACCGCCCCAGAGAGAGGCTTGTAGAGGATCTAAAAAAGTAAATCCTTGAAAACTCCAAAAAACAAGAACAGGAAAAGAATTTAAATAGAATACAAAAACAAATTCATTGGATTTTATGTCAATATTCAACAAATTCTCAGAAATCTTGAACACGGAATTGCTCTCACTGGCGTCGTCGTTACTTCTTCTCGCATATAGTTGCAGTTCTGCTCCAAATTATCCTTATTCAAAGCTATTTATAAAGATGTAAGGTGGGACATTGGAAATTGTCTGCCATTAAGCTGCAAGGAAATTGTATCCTTTTAAAAATTTGATTGAAAACGGATTAGGCAGGAAATCATTTACGCGTCAAAAGAACCTTTTTCACATTTCAATTTCACGAAAGAGAGAGAGTGAGAGTAATCATCAGGAATGGGGAGGCGGTGGTGTACTGGCTGCTAGCTCTGAGAGTGAGTGAAATTTATATGCGCGTTCTTGGTGAATTTAATTTTTGAAAACATCAAATTTGGATTAAAAAGGATCATAAAAGGAGGTAAAAAGGGAAGCAAATGTGCGCCAATCAAGAGTATTGCGGGCATTAAAAAGTGCATTTAAACGAAGCGAAACGCAGGTTGTTGGGAATTATTCGTCCGTCACATACAAATTGAATTGTGGAAAGGACTTTTCAGGACGGTCGGCTAACAAGATTGAACGCATCCTTTGGTTAGTTTTTTTTTTGCTGTGTGATGTGCGCAGGTGAGAAATTAAATTACGTGCTTTGAGTTAAAAGGAATTTGCGGGTTTTGTGAGCACTCTTTTTTAAATGTATTTTCACGACCACGAAGACATGATTCGAATTTTGTTAACTTTCCTCTTTGATATTTATTATCCTTCTTTAATGCATAGCCTTAAATTTTATATCCTATTGGGGCGCACTCAGTTGGATATCAATTTAAATCAAATGTGACTGGAAGGCTGGAAAACAAAAGGTAGGGTAAATACATCAAATTCAACTAATTGTGGAACTTTTCAGACTACTTTTGCGTCGTTGTTTCTTCAACGGTGGTATTGTTCCTTTTGAGAGGTTTCCTCCAGTCACTTCCTAATAACTTGGTTTATGATTTTTACTAATCACACATAAGTTTGGTAGAACTGATGGTACAGGAGAGTGCAGTAGGGTTACTCAAAAAAATACTAAAAAAGTTTTTTCATTTAAATTTTGAGCACTCTTTAATTTATTATTTATTTATTATGTTTCAGCTCTGTGAATAATTCAAACAAATTTTTCCAAAGGATTTGAGGAGGAGCATTCAAATCTGAGAAATAATGTTCGCAATAAGTCTGAATAGAAATTGACATGGAATATAATATAAGAATGGCTTAGTGAGGGCAGCATCTGTTAGCAGAGCAGCCGCGAATATTTTGACTCCCCTCTATTATTTTACATTTTTTCTTTCCGACACCAGATGCCAAACGCTTTACTTAATTTCATATACCCACAAATTACATTTATTCTCTTTATTAAAGCAACAACAACAAAAAACCGAAATAAAGCGGTTCCAATTAATCACCAGTCCAAGTCCACCTTATAATTCGGCATGAAAAATTGCCGACGCCGAAGTGTGGTAAAAGGCTCACAAAATGAAAGGGAATCATTGAATCCACTGCGGTGCGAGACTAAAAATATTCGTATTACCGTACATACCCAGGTATGAGCTAAGCACTGATTTTTTTCCTATCCCACCCAAAAACCGTGAGAGACTTCGGCGTTAATATACTCAAAGAAATTGTTATTCACAATGTTTCTAAAGTGGAAAATAAAAAAGGAGCAAAGAAGAAACAAAATATAAATAAGAAAAAACTTATTTATGTAAAAATTTCTCAACAATAGATTTCGAGAGACATGAACAACATGAGACGCACTTGTTTCAGTGCTGAGTACCACTACATTCCATGGTGAATCAACCACCAATCCAATATCCTTCGAGTAAAACCCGTCTGCTTGCATGCCTGCAAGGCATTTGGTTATTTTTTATGCAACAGGACGAAGTGCGAAATTGAAGTGGCTTCTACGTATAAAATGATTCCATTATGGGTTCACTTCAGATTATCCTCAACCGACACAGCTATGCGAGTGCAACTCAATTCCCAATTCACATTTCTTCTTTTATTATGCATTAAACCAGCGGTGCAATGAGCACTGCCCGCACTTGAGCACAAACACGTTTTTCATCTTATTACCATTATTTTGTGTACTTATTCGATTCGCAATTTTGCGTCGCGTTAATTGCCGCATCAGGCATATATATATATATACTCGTATATATGTTGAGACAACCCTGCTCTACAAATTAAGTAAGTTTGAAACGCATCCAGAGCAATATCCTGTATAAATAAAGTATCACCAAACATAAGTTAGAACCAGAATTATGCAGTTTATTGCAATTGACGAGTCTCTGTTTTTCGAGGCACCTGAAATTATGCTACAATTTTCTAATATTTTTCACATTGAAAGTTGTGCCAATTTTTTGATTGATAGATATTTTAAGAGAGTGGAGCATAGTTTCAGGTGCGGAACAAAATATATTTACTCACAGCTGTCATCTGGAGTGAAGAAGTGAGTGCCGATCAGAACGGGGTTTCAGGTCCCAAAAAAGAATATGTAAAAAACACTCATATGTATTGACTGCAGCTCTGGGCAGCACTGATAAAGATACTGAATGAACCCTATTCTTATTAGATTTGATAGCAAACAATTATAACTGCTGTTGCTAAATCTGTGCTACGAAGTTATTGCATTCGCTCTCTTTCATAGAACTACATTTTAATTATTTATGTAATTTACATTAAACATCTGTTTATATTATTTGGTCCAAAATTTCTTCAATTTGTTACCCCAAACAAACGCTCACAACGGGCCCAACTGGTGGTCTACGTGACATCACTGGTTATTGGTGATGCGGCTGCCCTACCTACTCCAAACAAAACATTTCCTCACCGAAATAACTTCGTCAGGGACACAGTCAAGTTTGAGCAAGTAGCATGGCGTGCTTATAAAAGGTAAAGCCATCCCATCAGGCCGCTCAAATCAATTGGAATCAATAGTAAATGCAACAAGCACATGGTGAAAGTCGAACAAACGATTGAGGGTGCTCCCACAAATATGCTTATTCCTAGGATGAAATTTGTTAAATTTTTCTCTTACACATCTGCATCACAGAAAATACTGCATACTTTTAGGAGGCACCATTTTCGTCCCTTGAGCCTAATCGAATTTTCGTCTTATTGAATTCCATGACCACCAGAATTGCACAGTTTTATCGGCTTCTTTCTGAATTCCCTTATTCTTTCCATCCACACATTTTGCTTTGAGTGTGTGCGCATCCTGAAATTCCTTAAAGCAATTACAAAACTCTTTTTGATTTATGGAGAAACATTTGTGTTGATGAGAAATGAGATGAACGATAAAATAAGGCTCTTTGTTTGCTTCCGGTGTTACAAAGGGATGCGCTGTTGTTTAAATATGCCGAAATGATATCCTGGTGCGCTGATGGCTATATCCGTGAAACGGTTTGGGCTGTTTTTCTTCTTTTTGTGCGTTGATGTTGATCAAATCGCGTCGGGGCCATTTACCACTTTTAAAAAGAGCCACGCACATACCCAACACACAGCAGCCCTCCTCCCACCTATACACATATACACAAACACACACACACAGCAGGTGCCATCTGCCAATGAACGGATTGCGAACAAGGGTACTCGCAGCAACTGGCAACTGGCAGTCGGAGACCGGAAGCGGCGCATTGGAAACCTGACAAAAGGCGGCAGCTTCAATTTGAGAAAGTTCTCGGGAAAAGTATTGCGGCAGCGGATTACGTAGAAATACAAAATGCCAAATCCAAGTTGAAAGGTTTGCATTTGAGCACGCCACATGCAAGCTTCATAAATAGGCAAAGCTGAGAATTTGAATATTTCTCATTGAAAATGAGTTCTTATGCCATTGGCATATAAAGGATTCAACAGCAGAGTGTGTAGTTGTTGCCACTGGAAATCCTTCTAAGGCTTGTCTTAAGCATTTCGTATTGTAAAGCGAGCTGAGTTTATAAAAGAGTTGCACGAGTTGAAAGAGTTAAGAAAATTATGCACGACAGCGAAATCACATTAAACTAAAACCGAGTCGTCCTTGAAATGCAGGTTTCCTTCGCAGACTCCTCCAATCTTTCACTTTAGACTGCTTGCATATATAATTACGAAAGGCTCAACAACATCGTCCTTGAAATGCAGCATGCCTTCTTCGACTCTTTCAGGACTTAGCATTAATATTGCAAAGCATATCCTGCCCCTGCTCATAATACTTGGCATTAATTCTATTTCTATTTTATTTCTGTTTGATTTGATTGCTTTTGAAGTCCTTATAACTCCTCCGGCAAAGTCTTACCACTTTTTTTGATAGCGGAATGACTCGTAAATCTTTTCCGCATTTGGCTGAGATTAGGTTGCGGTTGGTGTTTCGCTGCCATCGCTTAGTTTATGGCTTGTCGAATCGGCGCCATGTTTGCGTGTTACTTCATATTTCCCGGCACATGTGCCGCAAATTTGGCGTACGATAAAGCGCTTCTGGCTTCAATTACAGAAGGATACACGCACACACACACACTCACAGATATGGCAAAAAGTCAAACAATGGATGAACCCGGGCTGCAAATGTGTCTCAAGGTCGTAGGATAATGTGAACAATAAACCATAAAATACACGCTGCTCAAAGTAGTGTTGCCAACTATTTTTGAATGAATGATAAAAGGCTTTTTTTGGAAGCGACCAGAACTCAATTTTATGAAATTGGTTCCAGAAAAAAAATCTAGAATTTATAAGCTCGAAAGACACTAAATTAGTATGAAAAGCACAGACTTGGCAACACTGCCTATACTGGTAGATTTGCATATTTATGAGCAAAAGGTGAGGGCTGACTCGCCTCTATAAAAGGATTTATAGAGTTGCTTTATAAACATAAAGTAGTCATAGAGCCTTTTAATTCAAACAGTTCCCCTCGTGATTCGGATTTCAACTCTGATACAGACATTCATTACAATTGTTATACAAATTAATTGACTCTATAAGAACTTTGGGTACTTTCTTATAGAGTAGCCACATAACTACAATTGGAGGACCAATAGGGCTCCTCTACTAAAAGGCCTGTGCCAGATTTTGCGAAAAAGGCGCGAGTTTTGAATAGAATCATGATTGTAGGATAATCACTCTCTTTTCGTTGATTTTAATGTGTGGAATCCCATTAACTGAATGACCTCTCTTGGAATAGCAACAAAAATCTCGCGACAATGAAGAATTAAGGTGAAGACGGCACTGCAACAACCAGATTGGTGACCACATCACCCACACATTGGGTTATCGCATTATTGTGACATGTCTTTATCAATCTTATCCTTGAACAAATTGCACAGAACAGCCAAGTACAATTATACAACAAATCTGTTCAGCTACTTCCCGGATTGAAGTGGCTACGACAGACTCAAAACAAATTATTTGTCATCAACTAAAAGAAATGCATAAAAACTGAGACTCGGATCATAAATTTGTTCATCAACTATTCCTTCGAGGCTGCCAACGTCTCTGTGGATTGTGGGGACTCTACTGTGAACTCGATATATGATATCAGCCGAGGATTCAGGTGCAGAATCCTTTTTCTTTACACAGCATCTCTGGGCTGAGAACAACTTAAGTACCAATTCTAGTAGAAGAGAGATTCAAGTGCAGAATCTTTTTTCCTTACCACAGCATCTCTGGGCTGAGAACAACTTAAGTACCAATTCTAGTAGAAGAGAGATTAAAGTGCAGAATCTTTTTTCCTTGACACAGCATCTCTGGGCTTAGAACAAATTAAGTACCAATTCTAGTATAAGAGAGATTCAAGTGCAGAATCTTTTTTCCTTACCACAGCATCTCTGGGCTGAGAACAAATTAAGTACCAATTATAGTAGAAGAGAGATTCAAGAGCAGAATATTTTTTCCTTACCACAGCATCTCTGGGCTGAGAACAAATTAAGTACCAATTATAGTAGAAGAGAGATTCAAGTGCAGAATCTTTTTTCCTTACCACAGCATCTCTGGGCTGAGAACAACTTAAGTACCAATTCTAGTAAAAGAGAGATTCAAGTGCAGAATCTTTTTTCCTTACCACAGCATCTCTGGGCTGAGAACAACCTAAATACCAATTCTAGTAGAAGAGAGATTCAAGTGCAGAATCTTTTTTCCTTACCACAGCATCTCTGGGCCTAGAACAAATTAAGTACCAATTCTAGTAGAAGAGAGATTCAAGTGCAGAATCTTTTTTCCTTACCACAGCATCTCTGGGCTTAGAACAAATTAAGTACCAATTATAGTAGAAGGGAGATTCAAGTGCAGAATCTTTTTTCCTTACCACAGCATCTATGGGCTGAGAACAAATTAAGTACCAATTATAGTAGAAGAGAGATTCAAGTGCAGAATCTTTTTCCTTACCACAGCATCTCTGGGCCTAGAACAAATTAAGTACCAATTCTAGTAGAAGAGAGATTCAAGTGCAGAATCTTTTTTCCTTACCACAGCATCTCTGGGCTTAGAACAAATTAAGTACCAATTATAGTAGAAGGGAAATTCAAGTGCAGAATCTTTTTTTCTTACCACAGCATCTCTGGGCTTAGAACAAATTAAGTACCAATTATAGTAGAAGGGAGATTCAAGTGCAGAATCTTTTTTCCTTACCACAGCATCTATGGGCTGAGAACAAATTAAGTACCAATTATAGTAGAAGGGAGATTCAAGTGCAGAATCTTTTTTCCTTACCACAGCATCTATGGGCTGAGAACAAATTAAGTACCAATTATAGTAGAAGAGAGATTCAAGTGCAGAATCTTTTTTCCTTACCACAGCATCTCTGGGCCTAGAACAAATTAAGTACCAATTCTAGTAGAAGAGAGATTCAAGTGCAGAATCTTTTTTCCTTACCACAGCATCTCTGGGCCTAGAACAAATTAAGTACCAATTCTAGTAGAAGAGAGATTCAAGTGCAGAATCTTTTTTCCTTACCACAGCATCTCTGGGCTGAGAACAACTTAAGTACCAATTATAGTAGAAGAGAGATTCAAGTGCAGAATCTTTTTTCCTTACCACAGCATCTCTGGGCTTAGAACAAATTAAGTACCAATTTAGTAGAAGAGAGATTCAAGTGCAGAATCTTTTTCCTTACCACAGCATCTCTGGGCCTAGAACAAATTAAGTACCAATTCTAGTAGAAGAGAGATTCAAGTGCAGAATCTTTTTGACTTACCACAGCATCTCTGGGCCTAGAACAAATTAAGTACCAATTCTAGCAGAAGAGAGATTCAAGTGCAGAATCTTTTTGCCTTACCACAGCATCTCTGGGCTTAGAACAAATTAAGTACCAATTATAATAGAAGAGAGATTCAAGTGCAGAATCTTTTTTCCTTACCACAGCATCTCTGGGCCTAGAACAAATTAAGTACCAATTATAGTAGAAGAGAGATTCAAGTGCAGAATCTTTTTTCCTTACCACAGCATCTCTGGGCTGAGAACAACTTAAGTACCAATTCTAGTAGAAGAGAGATTCAAGTGCAGAATCTTTTTTCCTTACCACAGCATCTCTGGGCTTACAACAAATTAAGTACCAATTATAGTAGAAGGGAGATTCAAGTGCAGAATCTTTTTTCCTTACCACAGCATCTCTGGGTTGAGAACAAATTAAGTACCAATTATAGTAGAAGAGAGATTCAAGTGCAGAATCTTTTTTCCTTACCACAGCATCTCTGGGCTTAGAACAAATTAAGTACCAATTTAGTAGAAGAGAGATTCAAGTGCAGAATCTTTTTCCTTACCACAGCATCTCTGGGCCTAGAACAAATTAAGTACCAATTCTAGTAGAAGAGAGATTCAAGTGCAGAATCTTTTTTCCTTACCACAGCATCTCTGGGCTTAGAACAAATTAAGTACCAATTATAGTAGAAGGGAAATTCAAGTGCAGAATCTTTTTTTCTTACCACAGCATCTCTGGGCTTAGAACAAATTAAGTACCAATTATAGTAGAAGGGAGATTCAAGTGCAGAATCTTTTTTCCTTACCACAGCATCTCTGGGCTGAGAACAAATTAAGTACCAATTATAGTAGAAGAGAGATTCAAGTGCAGAATCTTTTTTCCTTACCACAGCATCTCTGGGCCTAGAACAAATTAAGTACCAATTCTAGTAGAAGAGAGATTCAAGTGCAGAATCTTTTTTCCTTACCACAGCATCTCTGGGCTTAGAACAAATTAAGTACCAATTATAGTAGAAGAGAGATTCAAGTGCAGAATCTTTTTTCCTTACCACAGCATCTCTGGGCTGAGAACAACTTAAGTACCAATTCTAGTAGAAGAGAGATTCAAGTGCAGAATATTTTTGCCTTACCACAGCATCTCTGGGCCTAGAACAAATTAAGTACCAATTATAGTAGAAGAGAGATTCAAGTGCAGAATCTTTTTTCCTTACCACAGCATCTCTGGGCTTAGAACAAATTAAGTACCAATTTAGTAGAAGAGAGATTCAAGTGCAGAATCTTTTTCCTTACCACAGCATCTCTGGGCCTAGAACAAATGAAGTACCAATTCTAGTAGAAGAGAGATTCAAGTGCAGAATCTTTTTTCCTTACCACAGCATCTCTGGGCTTAGAACAAATTAAGTACCAATTATAGTAGAAGGGAAATTCAAGTGCAGAATCTTTTTTTCTTACCACAGCATCTCTGGGCTTAGAACAAATTAAGTACCAATTATAGTAGAAGGGAGATTCAAGTGCAGAATCTTTTTTCCTTACCACAGCATCTCTGGGCTGAGAACAACTTAAGTACCAATTCTAGTAGAAGAGAGATTCAAGTGCAGAATCTTTTTGCCTTACCACAGCATCTCTGGGCCTAGAACAAATTAAGTACCAATTCTAGTAGAAAAGAGATTCAAGTGAGAATCTTTTTTCCTTACCACAGCATCTCTGGGCC
Organism: Clusia tigrina; assembly: GCA_920105625.2. Classification (NCBI taxonomy): domain Eukaryota; kingdom Metazoa; phylum Arthropoda; class Insecta; order Diptera; family Clusiidae; genus Clusia; species Clusia tigrina. The sequence continues at coordinate 421,103,378 of OV050030.1, forward strand.
TAGAACAAATTAAGTACCAATTCTAGTAGAAGAGAGATTCAAGTGCAGAATCTTTTTTCCTTACCACAGCATCTCTGGGCTGAGAACAAATTAAGTACCAATTATAGTAGAAGAGAGATTCAAGTGCAGAATCTTTTTTCCTTACCACAGCATCTCTGGGCTGAGAACAACTTAAGTACCAATTCTAGTAGAAGCGAGATTCAAGTGCAGAATCTTTTTGCCTTACCACAGCATCTCTGGGCCTAGAACAAATTAAGTACCAATTCTAGTAGAAAAGAGATTCAAGTGAGAATCTTTTTTCCTTACCACAGCATCTCTGGGCTGAGAACAACTTAAGTACCAATTCTAGTAGAAGAGAGATTCAAGTGCAGAATCTTTTTGCCTTACCACAGCATCTCTGGGCCTAGAACAAATTAAGTACCAATTATAGTAGAAGAGAGATTCAAGTGCAGAATCTTTTTTCCTTACCACAGCATCTCTGGGCTTAGAACAAATGAAGTACCAATTCTAGTAGAAGAGAGATTCAAGTGCAGAATCTTTTTTCCTTACCACAGCATCTCTGGGCTTAGAACAAATTAAGTACCAATTATAGTAGAAGGGAAATTCAAGTGCAGAATCTTTTTTTCTTACCACAGCATCTCTGGGCTTAGAACAAATTAAGTACCAATTATAGTAGAAGGGAGATTCAAGTGCAGAATCTTTTTTCCTTACCACAGCATCTCTGGGCTGAGAACAACTTAAGTACCAATTCTAGTAGAAGAGAGATTCAAGTGCAGAATCTTTTTGCCTTACCACAGCATCTCTGGGCCTAGAACAAATTAAGTACCAATTCTAGTAGAAAAGAGATTCAAGTGAGAATCTTTTTTCCTTACCACAGCATCTCTGGGCCTAGAACAAATTAAGTACCAATTCTAGTAGAAGAGAGATTCAAGTGCAGAATCTTTTTTCCTTACCACAGCATCTCTGGGCTGAGAACAAATTAAGTACCAATTCTAGTAGAAGAGAGATTCAAGTGCAGAATCTTTTTGCCTTACCACAGCATCTCTGGGCCTAGAACAAATTAAGTACCAATTATAGTAGAAGAGAGATTCAAGTGCAGAATCTTTTTTCCTTACCACAGCATCTCTGGGCTTAGAACAAATTAAGTACCAATTATAGTAGAAGAGAGATTCAAGTGCAGAATCTTTTTTCCTTACCACAGCATCTCTGGGCTGAGAACAACTTAAGTACCAATTCTAGTAGAAGAGAGATTCAAGTGCAGAATCTTTTTGCCTTACCACAGCATCTCTGGGCCTAGAACAAATTAAGTACCAATTCTAGTAGAAAAGAGATTCAAGTGAGAATCTTTTTTCCTTACCACAGCATCTCTGGGCCTAGAACAAATTAAGTACCAATTCTAGTAGAAGAGAGATTCAAGTGCAGAATCTTTTTTCCTTACCACAGCATCTCTGGGCTGAGAACAAATTAAGTACCAATTATAGTAGAAGAGAGATTCAAGTGCAGAATCTTTTTGCCTTACCACAGCATCTCTGGGCTTAGAACAAATTAAGTACCAATTCTAGTAGAAGAGAGATTCAAGTGCAGAATCTTTTTTCCTTACCACAGCATCTCTGGGCTGAGAACAACTTAAGTACCAATTCTAGTAGAAGAGAGATTCAAGTGCAGAATCTTTTTTCCTTACCACAGCATCTCTGGGCCTAGAACAAATTAAGTACCAATTCAAGTAGAAAAGAGATTCAAGTGCAGAATCTTTTTTCCTTACCACAGCATCTCTGGGCCTAGAAGAAATTAAGTACCAATTCTAGTAGAAGAGAGATTCAAGTGCAGAATCTTTTTTCCTTACCACAGCATCTCTGGGCTGAGAACAACTTAAGTACCAATTCTAGTAGAAGAGAGATTCAAGTGCAGAATCTTTTTTCCTTACCACAGCATCTCTGGGCCTAGAACAAATTAAGTACCAATTCTAGCAGAAGAGAGATTCAAGTGCAGAAACTTTTTGCCTTACCACAGCATCTCTGGGCTTAGAACAAATTAAGTACCAATTCTAGTAGAAGGGAGATTCAAGTGCAGAATCTTTTTTCCTTACCACAGCATCTCTGGGCTGAGAACAAATTAAGTACCAATTATAGTAGAAGAGAGATTCAAGTGCAGAATCTTTTTTCCTTACCACAGCATCTCTGGGCTGAGAACAAATTAAGTACCAATTATAGTAGAAGAGAGATTCAAGTGCAGAATCTTTTTTCCTTACCACAGCATCTCTGGGCCTAGAACAAAATAAGTACCAATTCTAGTATAAGAGAGATTCGAGTGCAGAATCTTTTTTCCTTACCACAGCATCTCTGGGCCTAGAACAAATTAAGTACCAATTCTAGTAGAAGGGAGATTCAAGTGCAGAATCTTTTTTCCTTACCACAGCATCTCTGGGCTGAGAACAAATTAAGTACCAATTATAGTAGAAGAGAGATTCAAGTGCAAAATCTTTTTTCCTTACCACAGCATCTCTGGGCTGAGAACAAATTAAGTACCAATTATAGTAGAAGAGAGATTCAAGTGCAGAATCTTTTTTCCTTACCACAGCTTCTCTGGGCTGAGAACAACTTAAGTACCAATTCTAGTAGAAGAGAGATTCAAGTGCAGAATCTTTTTTCCTTACCACAGCATCTCTGGGCCTAGAACAAATTAAGTACCAATTCTAGTATAAGAGAGATTCAAGTGCAGAATCTTTTTTCCTTACCACAGCATCTCTGGGCTGAGAACAAATTAAGTACCAATTATAGTAGAAGAGAGATTCAAGTGCAGAATCTTTTTTCCTTACCACAGCATCTCTGGGCTGAGAACAAATTAAGTACCAATTGTAGTAGAAGAGAGATTCAAGTTCAGAATCTTTTTTCCTTACCACAGCATCTCTGGGCTTAGAACAAATTAAGTACCAATTCTAGTAGAAGAGAGATTCAAGTGCAGAATCTTTTTTCCTTACCACAGCATCTCTGGGCTGAGAACAAATTAAGTACCAATTCTAGTAGAAGAGAAATTCAAGTGCAGAATCTTTTTTCCTTACCACAGCATCTCTGGGCTGAGAACAAATTAAGTACCAATTATAGTAGAAGGGAGATTCAAGTGCAGAATCTTTTTTCCTTACCACAGCATCTCTGGGCTTAGAACAAATTAAGTACCAATTCTAGCAGAAGAGAGATTCAAGTGCAGAATCTTTTTGCCTTACCACAGCATCTCTGGGCTTAGAACAAATTAAGTACCAATTCTAGCAGAAGAGAGATTCAAGTGCAGAATCTTTTTGCCTTACCACAGCATCTCTGGGCTTAGAACAAATTAAGTACCAATTATAGTAGAAGGGAGATTCAAGTGCAGAATCTTTTTTCCTTACCACAGCATCTCTGGGCCTAGAACAAATTAAGTACCAATTCTAGTATAAGAGAGATTCAAGTGCAGAATCTTTTTTCCTTACCACAGCATCTCTGGGCCTAGAACAAATTAAGTACCAATTCTAGTAGAAGAGAGATTCAAGTGCAGAATCTTTTATTCTTACCACAGCATCTCTGGGCCTAGAACAAATTAAGTACCAATTCTAGCAGAAGAGAGATTCAAGTGCAGAATCTTTTTGCCTTACCACAGCATCTCTGGGCTTAGAACAAATTAAGTACCAATTATAGTAGAAGGGAAATTCAAGTGCAGAATCTTTTTTTCTTACCACAGCATCTCTGGGCTTAGAACAAATTAAGTACCAATTATAGTAGAAGGGAGATTCAAGTGCAGAATCTTTTTTCCTTACCACAGCATCTCTGGGCTGAGAACAAATTAAGTACCAATTATAGTAGAAGAGAGATTCAAGTGCAGAATATTTTTTCCTTACCACAGCATCTCTGGGCCTAGAACAAATTAAGTACCAATTCTAGTAGAAGAGAGATTCAAGTGCAGAATCTTTTTTCCTTACCACAGCATCTCTGGGCTTAGAACAAATTAAGTACCAATTATAGTAGAAGAGAGATTCAAGTGCAGAATCTTTTTTCCTTACCACAGCATCTCTGGGCTGAGAACAACTTAAGTACCAATTCTAGTAGAAGAGAGATTCAAGTGCAGAATCTTTTTGCCTTACCACAGCATCTCTGGGCCTAGAACAAATTAAGTACCAATTCTAGCAGAAGAGAGATTCAAGTGCAGAATCTTTTTGCCTTACCACAGCATCTCTGGGCTTAGAACAAATTAAGTACCAATTATAGAGAAGAGAGATTCAAGTGCAGAATCTTTTTTCCTTACCACAGCATCTCTGGGCTGAGAACAACTTAAGTACCAATTCTAGTAGAAGAGAGATTCAAGTGCAGAATCTTTTTGCCTTACCACAGCATCTCTGGGCTTAGAACAAATTAAGTACCAATTCTAGTAGAAGAGAGATTCAAGTGCAGAATCTTTTTTCCTTACCACAGCATCTCTGGGCTGAGAACAACTTAAGTACCAATTCTAGTAGAAGAGATATTATATTACAAATCTATCATAATTTCAGATCAGGTCAACGGTGTAGAACTGGGACTATGGCGATAAATGCAGGTATTGAATCTTTTTCAGTGCAAACTTCTGGGCCACTTTTGTATCGAAAAACAACTTTTTGCTCTGTGCCGAGACGTGTTTGGAGGAGTAGAAGGAGGATGAGTTGTGCGCAGTGTGCGATGACACTGACTTTAAATGAAGGATTCTTATCCAACATTCAACACGGTACGTCCCCATGAAGAGTTTTGATTGTAAACCTGCTGCTACCACCCAAACACACGATTTAGTAATGGGGGATTGTTATTTAGATGGCGTGTTCATATGTTTCTGTCAAGACTGTAGATCTGTACAATGATAATGATGACGATGCGGCTTTATAAGGTTCAGCCTTAAAGATAGTACATTTTTAAACACAAACTTACGAGTGTGGTATTTATTTATAGTGCTTTGGAATCTAACAAATTATAATAATTGAAGGGAAATTACATTGTGAGAAAGTTTATAAAGTTTGAGGTGTTATATCATTGTATAGACTGGCTTTAATGCCTCTGTATAGCAAACTATTTTATGGAAAGGTGTGATAGAAGATAGATGAATATATCGAGTGACAATTATATATTTTCTCATTCCTTATCTACGGATATTGGAGGCAAGATATTCTCGTCTTGTTTCCATTGCACATTACCGGGAGTGCTACTGACGGCTTGGTTCATATTCATAAATCTGTGAGCAGAAATTCTATATTGGAAGTGGTTGTTATCATTAATTGTGGCCTACCCTTCTATTCCAGAGCAGATAAGTTTCAGTCTATCCACCAGTAATCGTCGTCATTGTTGAAGTTTATAAGCTGAGGGGAGGAACTACCATTTCTCAAACCATTTGGAAAGAACATTTAAATATGCATTAAATAGACAAATTTGTTTACTTTTAATACTAATATTTTCATTTGGCTGTTGGCATTGAAAACCAAATGTTACCCACGTCTGCCGCGTAATCAGCGAGGATTAACATTTTTAACCTGTAACAAGGATTTAAAATATTCGGTCTGTTTTTGGGGTCTTTAACAACTATGCAGGCTTTTAGGTAGCAACGCTACCACAACAATAACAGCACAAACAACAATAACAACAACCTCCATTACAGCCGTAGTAGTAACAACAACAACAACAAGGATGTGCGTAATAGGAAAACTTAGCGTAACAGTTTGTGTGACATGTGCAATTTGGGCGTTCGTTAATTTGGGCGCATCTCTTTTCTGTTTTCAATGGCATGGCATGTCAAAGGATGCTCTGCTTGTATCATGTGCATTAATTTTGCCTGGTTCGAGGGCGCAGGCAGTGCTGCGTAGGATGTATGCGAATTTTAATAGAGATTTTTGTTTTGCTTGTATATCTTTTTGGATAAAAGTCGTGTACTTGCCCGCCTACATGCGTTAATTTTATGCGGCGATTGACATTTATGCACAGGGATTTGCGAGCGATTATGCATGATGCCAGGATTTAGAGGATTTATTATTATTTGTGATTAAAAAGCAGCCTACGCGACGACTTTGCAACACTCAGTTTCCTTGAGAATACGTTTGGCCTAGCATAATAAATGACAAGTGCAGGCTCTTTAGCATAATTCCACCTCCTGGCTGATGGAGGCAGGCGTTCATTAATATTGGTTTAACAGACAGTTAAGGGGAAAAGCTTTAATTATAGCCTATATATCCATATAGAAAACGTCAGAGGGGGTGGCTACTAAAATTTGTGTGCCAAGAACTTTGATAATGCGTTATTGGTGGTTTTTCAATGTAGAATACGCAAGTATACGTACAGTGATAGTTGGAATCAGTGGTGAGTGGACAACAGGAATGAAATGTAAAGATTTCGAGGGAAACTATTGTATTGAAGAGACCGATCAGCGTGGAGAAACAATGAATTAATTATAAAACAGGACTTACAGCTGTGGTATACTGATAAGTCCAAAATGGAAGAGGGCAGTGCTGGAGCGGGAATTGTAGGGACAATTTTCCGAAAAGCAATTGCAATGGGAAAAACAGCTTCCATTTTACAGGTGGAGGCCTTAGAGTTACTGATAGGTCCAAAATGGAAGAGGGCAGTGCTGGAGCGGGAATTGTAGGGACAATTTTCCGAAAAGCAATTGCAATGGGAAAAACAGCTTCCATTTTACAGGTGGAGGCCTTAGAGTTATGTGTTAGAGAATGTGTACGTAGGGGCACCAGTAGTACTAAAATATGCATTCTTCCAGGCAGCTCTAAAATAATTAATAAATTTCTCATTCCAAGCAAAGCTGGTCTGGGAATATTTTAAACTCCTCCCTAGCAACGAGCAATTCTGTTAGGCTCATGTCGGCACCGGGACTTGAGAGACATGAAGGCTATGAAATGGCAGATTCCCTGGCAAAAAAGGGGCTCAGCACTCCTTTCATAGGTCCAGAATCCTTTTGCTTTGTAAACAATAGCTTCATAAATAACTTGATGAGCGAATGGGAAAAACGAGGTCTCTTTGATTACTGGAGAGCCCAAACAGGCAGTCGAGAGGACTCATTGACCCTGAACACATCAAAGTAGATGCTATTCTAAACAGCAGAAATGCTATTAAACTCTATACTGAACTATCAACAGGACACTGAAGACTCAATTACCATATGAGGAAAATAGGTGAGGTAGAAAACGATTCCTGCCTACTCTGGCGAGAGGAGCAGGAATCAGTAGAACACTTGCCCAGCGTTGGCAAGACGCAGACTTAACTACCTAGGCAGCGGGTTCTAAGCGCCAAATCAAATAGTTAAAATTAAGCCCACAGCAGTTACAAAATTCATAAAAGTCTAGAATTGCTTTAGTTGGGTACGAGGCTGCAGAATAGATGTCTCAGGTCGCGGTGCTCTTTTAGCCGATTAAATAACAATAATTGTATAGAAGTAAACTTCTTCAACTATTTCTTAAGTGATGTAACGACTCTTCTTTCTGCCGGGGTATCCTCAGCGGAGTCCAGGAGTCATACAGAATTAGATTTTAAACTTTATTGATACTTTTCTTAGTTTACAATGGATTCCGAGCGAGTCCTGGGACTCACGTGACTAGTTGTTTGGACTTGAAAGGGTTCGGAGCGAGTCCTGGAACTCGCGTGACTAATTGTTTGAACTTGAAAGGGTTCCGAGCGAGTCCTGGGACTCACGTGACTAGTTGTTTGGACTTGAAAGGGTTCCGAGCGAGTCCTGGAACTCGCGTGACTAATTGTTTGAACTTGAAAGGGTTCCGAGCGGGTCCTGCAACTCGCGTGACTAGTTGTTTGGACTTGAAGGGGTTCCGAGCGAGTTCTGGAACTCGAGTGACTAGTTGCTTCTGAGATGAGTGTCGGAACACGCGTGACTTGAAGAGGTTTGAGGTGAATGCCGGAACACGCGTGACTTGAAAAGATGTAAGGTGAGTGTCGGAACACGCGTGACCTGAGAATATTTGAGGGGAGTATCGGAATACGCAAGACTTGAAGAGGTTTGAGGTGAATGCCGCGTGACTAATCGTTTGAACTTGAAAGCGTTTGAAAAACGAATGCCTGATTCCCCGCATTTTTTCCGACTTTATACATTTTTTGTCGCCTACTGTTCTTTTATATTTTTGTGTGAGTGAAATTTGTCATTGGGCAAATTTCATATTCACAGTGATTTGCTCAAACTAATTTAATAAGACCTATATAATGAAATAAAAGAGCTATTTGACGCAATCCGGTGATCAAATTGGAAACTAATTTTCTCAACATATATTACAGCTTTCTGTTGATGCATTCAACTATTTCAGTTTCTCACAATATCAAATTAAATTCGCCTCTTGCTCCCTACTTCCAGCATTTGCGTGCTCCTTCCTGTATGAGTATTCCAATCTCCCACTGCAAAGATCCCTTCCCTCAAAACACATTCAGTGGCACATCCAATTTATAGTCCCTGACTTTCAGTGCTGTAGCGCGAATGCCTCCAGTTTTCTCCGTAGAGTGACTGAATAAAATATTAACAATAATCAACAAATTCATAATTTGTATAAATTTAGATCGCTGAATGTCATTAACGTGCGCTCAAAACTTAAAATAACACAAAATTCCGCCTCACAGAGCGAAATGAGGCAAAACGAAAATAAGCAAGCAATAGTCTTGAAAACAGAACACGCAAAGAAAACAACGAACATATTTAGGAAACATTAAGAAGCGGCTTCGCGATGGGTTGTTAACGACTCTTAGCTGCGTGGACGTTGGGAAATTGATGACCCAAACATCTGCTAACATTGATCAGGACAATTAATTTGGACTCTGGTTTTGTGGGTGGGGTTCGCTTTGCTCTTCTCAGAAAATTTGCAGGTATTTATGAAGTTCATTAACGTAATATTACACACAGCAGCACTTGCAATCCCACTGCTACCAACAGGCTCAGTAGACCAGAGAGAGAGAGAGAGAGAGAGAGAGAGAGAGAGAGAGAGAGAGAGAGAAAAAGCCATAGCCACAGCCACAAAAACCACCCATCAAACTCAATTAATTATGTAACACCCGCCCAACCCTCCAGAGCAGTGATGTGTGCATGTGCGTGTTTCTGCGAATTGACAAATAAGCGGCAGCATATGTGCTCCGACTGCTCACAGCTCACAGGTCCCAGTTCCCAGCTCCTTGCCGTTTACTGTTTACTGCTCCTTGCCAACCTCTTAATTATGCTCATACGAACGGAAATTTTTGGTGTCGAAGGATTTCCGTTCATAAAGTACTGTGGCGTATGTTCCGCAAATTGCTTATTAAGTGCCTGTGCCGCACGCCGCCAACGCCTCCTGCGCTGTTGCCCGCACCGGAAATAATTTGTTAAGCATAGCCTAGAAATTAAGCGAAGCGAACTTCAATGGCAGTGCTGCTGGCTCATGTGTGGGGAAGTCTATTTATGTATGTGTATGTGTGGGCGAGAGCGTGTAGGTGGCACATACGCAGTTGAAGACGCAGGAATATGTGCCACTTAAATCATTCATCGTTTGCCAATTTGTAGTTATTAGTTTTGTTGTTGATTTTGTTGATAGTTTTGTTCGCCGCATCGGTTTGGGAGTGGGTCCTTTAAGCCGCCTGTTGCTAACTGCTTCCACTGGCGGGGCTGTGTTTGCTTTTGGTGGTATTATTTGTATGTTTCCTTAAAGGTACCTGTCAATCATTGAGAAATGAGAGGAAATTGAGTGATGTTCATTCGTGGGCCGGAGTGTGGTACTCATTAATAACCAATTGTAATTCATCACTGTTGTTCACAACTTTTGAGTGACAGCAGAAATTGATGTTCATACTCGCCTGGTAAGAGGCAATTAATGGCCAGTGCAGGTGAGTCGATTAGGTAAAGTATTTTCAAAGAGATAATTGCATAGGTTTAGGCGTAAAGGAGAATATTTTATTGGAAATATTACTGCAGAGAACAGAGGTAAGCAGAGGCACATAACAGAGAATGAGTCCTTTGTTAAGCAAATAGAATGCCTCAACTCTTTAGTGGAGATAAGGATGAAGGCCCACTGTTAATCGATTGTCTAATTGTATAGCGAAAGTTCACTTTTGAGATTATATGAAACTGAATAGAGCGCTGATATAAACAATTAATCCTAGATGGGTACATTCATTTCCTGTGGATTTTTCATTTAAGTATAGTTTTTATACCAAAGATATTTAACCTTTTACGAATTAGTAATTAGAGTTTCCTGGCAAACGAATTGCGATCTGATGTCTTCCAAGGCATAATCAGACGATTGAGTCTTACCATCTTTATAACTTGCTCTTTGAGGAATGGAGGATATTCTGACAGACACTTGTCACAGTTGTGAGAGGTCTTATTGTCTTCATGGCCGAATCTGCTTACTGAGTCTTAGATTAGTTTTAACTCAAAAGCATGCTACGGACTAGACATATTGTGAGGGCGGAGTTTCCCCGGTTTAGGATCAACAGGAATGCTGCTGTTCTTTAATAATTAACAAAACATTTTTCAATTCGATTGACCAACTATAAAAGTGATTAAAAATCTGACCAAGCTAAATATCTGGACATCATTTGGGAGAGGAAGTAAATATGCCAACCCTATACACATGAGAACGGATGCAATAGTAGCATTGTACTTGATTTCCATTCTTGGGAAAATTACCGAATAGTCCATGGTTTATATACCTTGTTTTTAGCTCTGGGTATTTTATTTCTACCCTATTGGGTTCGAAGGTCGCACTTAGCCCAACATTGATCCCTTGTAATACCGCATGAGAAACAGATCCCATCCTTTTGAAAGACCCATTTGGAGCCTTTAATTAAGCAGTAGATGGCCCTAATCCTTTTATTTGAAATATCTCCCAATATCTATCAGAGAAGTGGTCACCCAGGAAAGAGCGTTCTGTTCTGGTCAACGCTAGACACGTGCATAACAGGTATTCAATCGACTTTTGCTCCCCCTCGTCCATACAACTCCTGCAGAAGTCGTTAGAGGTAGTCCCCAGCCTACTACCATGCGTCCAGTATCCCGTTAGGATACTAACTACAGAATCTATACTTAGACTATTTAGAGGTACTAAATCCCTTGAGCGCCTGACATTTATTTCCGGCCAGGTTCGGCCAGCTATTTTGCATCCTGTACCTAAACTGGCGCCTGTCCGCTGAGCCTAAGGATCTTGTATTTATTAACAGCTTAGATTAGATTAGGATACCGTGGTGGCCGGTCTACAGACCAACTCACTCAGACCACCATGGGTCCGTTGTGATACCACCTCGTAACAACGCATCTCTGATTTACTCGTCAAACCATTTCGAAGCCTTAATAAAGCGCAGGATTTGTTTGACCTTCGCGCCAGCCACGTTTGTGAGAGAATTAAAAGCGTGTTTTCCTAAAGAGCCCCCTCTGCTTCTAGTCAGAGCGGGGCACCTACAGAAGATATGTTCCACAGTCTCCTCCTCCTCCTCATCCCCACAGTTTCTGCAGTATTCATGAGAGAATACTACCATGCCTGCCGAATAGCCAATGACCAGTTATACAAGCCACGAGATATCTTCTCTCGACAGGGCAAGCAAGTCTCTAGATATATTAAGAGCTTACATGTGGCAATACGAATACCGGGGTTTGACCATTCTGGTTCAATTGGTATCTTAGTACCCTCACGGGCTATTTCATCCGCTTTAAAGTTCCCTGGAATACCCCTGTGGCCGGGAACCCAGCTCAGATGCAGATGGGTCTGCTTAGCTATCCCGTCTGAAGATTTGCGGCAGCTCTTGACGGCTTAGGAAATGATAATAGCCGTATTCAGGGAGCGCAAAGCTGATGAATATAGCTGAATTAGGCATAACGTCCAAAGCTGCCGTTGGAGTCGTTCTGTTGGTACCATTTACGAATACCTCCTCCGCTCTTTGTACCTTTGTTACCAACCTGCTGTATGTGGACTTATTTAGGGCTGTCCACCAAGCTGAGTATATCCAATAGGCTACCTAAGGTTGTAACCCCCAGTCTTTAGCTATAACTCTTGTAAGAGTTACCTGAGCCTTCCTAATGCGCTCACTTATATTAGCCTTGTAGTTCAGCTTTATATCTAGGATCACGCCCAGATATTTAGCTTCGTCGACAAGATTAATAGCTACACCCATTAGTTTTGGAGCGATAAATTGAGGAACTTTATACTTCCTAGTGAAGAGCACCAGCTTAGTCTTGGTCTGATTAACCCCAACCCACAGGGAGAATGTTGAACATACGCTGCATCAATTCTCTCATAGTAGATATATATTTGCCCGAGATGCTAATAGGCACATCGTCCGCATACGCAAGCACCTTGCACCCTTCCCTATCCAGTCGAATAAGAAGCTCGAGTGGGTAAGCCCGAATATAAATAATAGTTGCTTGGAATTGAAGAAGTTCGAATTTTTGCCATACAAGTCAATAGCTGGACCTAAGTCACCGTGTCCTTTAAGACCTTTGATATCATGCTTTCCTGAATCCCGGTTAATGGAAAAGGGAATTGAAAGTGAGCTTTCTTACTTCTCGAGTGCTCTGAGAATTTAACAGAGTTCTCTCTAAACAGAGCCAAATCTTTGCTGGATAGTTAATTTAAGGCATCCATCTTCTTATCGGAATCACGAATCCAGAATATAGCATCGTCTTTAAGGTGGCTTTTGACCGCTGATGGCTGATGCTTCGCCTCTTTTTGGTACTGAATGTTGTTTATGTCCTGTAAATATAATTTTGGTGGGAATTAAGAAATGTCAGCGCTGATTTTAAGCTTTCCCTGGCTACAGTATTCAATTCAATTTGTATGGCAAACCAAGGAAGAGTTCGGACAAACAAATATTGAATTCAATTTGTATCTTCAACCAATGAAGAGTTCGGACAAACAAAAATTCTTTAGTTAAAGCACTTATTTATAGCTTGGTAAGCAATTTATTTGCTGAACACAAATGTCCTCAGCTTTAATACAAACACTTTCCGTGGGTGTATTACTGAGCGGAATAATTATTGCGAATATTTAAAAATACGCCACAAAACACGCCTAAAAAGAAGGAAAAAGTGTTTGTTTTCGTAGAATAAAAATTATACGCAAATGGAAATACGCATAAATATGCGATTGCGTTTTGCGACAGACGGCGTACGACAGACGAGGTCTGAGGCAGACCGCCACAACAATAACAGTAGGAAAACAATCGCAGCAACAATGAAATTTCACAAGGATGCTAGTGTGGGTAGGATTGAAACAATGGCACTGTAAATGTCCACGTAAGTATGCGTCTGACTATCATTGTGCTGCTAAGCCCCCATCCTCCACAAATAGTAGTACACATTTGACATATGCGTAGCCATGTGTATGTGTGTGGCTTTGTTTATGTGTATGTGTGTGTGTGTGTGTGATGCTTTCGTCAGTCCATACGTTTGTCAATTTGCGTTGATGAATTTATGATGTGATTTTTTGCCGCTCCAATACAAAACCAAAATGAAAATGAAAAGAAATGACAGCGGAAACGGCAAAATTTATGACACTAGTGATGCGAGTAACTTATGGAATGGCAACGGTAGGGGAGGGGAGGTGGAGGGGGAGATGGAGCGGAGCCAGTGTCGTGTGCGTTCATGCTGCAAATATGCGTCCGGATATGCGTACTTGCAACTTCCTAATAAGAATTTATATGCTTCCTGTCAGTCAGGGGCGGCGGTCGGTGGGTGGGCATGTTGGCTATTAACTGCACTCAAGGCTTTATTAAGTATGGAATTTATTTGCTTAAGGATTTCCTTTATTTGCGCTATTCGTTTATATTTTGCTGGTTCCTCGAGGATTTGCTCTGTGTAAGCACAGTCGTAAACCGTGCCGACGACACAACAATAAGGATTGTTTTTCTTTGTTTCGTAATTCAAGGCTTCTTGCTGAGGCTATTGCCTGTATTTTCTGTATAATTTTCCTTAGTTTATTTAGTCATAAATTATTTTTTCCGCGCTTATTACTCAATTTGCACCACATTCGTTTTCCCATTCGTACTAGAATTAAGCCTTTATACGAATAAGTTGAATTTGTTTGCTTCTTTTCCGGCGGCTATTTGCGTTCAGATTTTCATTTGAAAATTTGGAAAAGAAATGAAGGTATGCTTTCTTACCCTTGGGAGGGGGGACGGGGACAATTGGAAAGATGAATTCACTGAGTTAAAAGGATTCTATTTGCGTATGTTTCCTCTAAGCATAAATATGGGTTTGGTAGAATTCTCTTTTGTACACAAATGGATTTGAAAGATTGTGGAAACATTTGATACGAATCATTTTTGAGGCAAAACTAGGATCAGGTGTATAAAAGTGATGTTTCATACAGAGAATTTACTCTGAAACCCGGTGGATTCATCGAACTCTTCCTAGTTGAAGGTGAGATGATTACTGAGGCTTTCAATCAAAACTTGAATATTGAACAGTGCCATGTGCCATGTGCCATTTGATGGTGTTTCTGTGTTGTCTCCCACATATTCGAGACTATCAAAGGCTGTGCAAGATGTCCAATATAAATATGAAAAGTTCAAGTAGACTGAATACGGAATAAATGTAAGTGATCACGTATTACGGATCTTCACAGTATAATGTTAGGCATAATGGAAGAATATAGGTTGATACAGGTGGCAATACCGAAGACTTCCAACTCCCAGACACTGAATATTACAATAACCCAGTACATTAAGAAGATCAGATCTAGAGTTGGCAGAAACTATTCCTTGTTCTTTTCCCATGCATATTTAAAAGCCAATAAAATAATGCAAGCCAAAAAGGATTCCACGGTATTTTAAGTCTTATTCCTCATCCATAGTGGATGCAACGTTAAAGATCTCATTAGCTCATTATATTCTTCAAATTCACTTTAATGCAGTTAGAAATCGCCGCAGCCGCTTCAGCCAGAAAACAGTGATGCCACATAGACCACGGCGGGTGCGGGGCATGGCTACGCTTCCCCATCCAGATTGAACCAAACTGAGCCTTGAATAAAGCGTAGACGGTTATTAACACCTATTTAGTATGGATTATCTATAATTGTTATGTAATGGGATCCTAGTAAACGTTCCCTATTTCTAGCAAAGGCTGGATATGCACAGAAGAGATGCTGGATCCTTTCCAGTTCCTTCTCGTTTCTGTAGCAGCGAAAGAAATCGTGCGTATAAACTCCCATTCTTCTTGCATGAGTTCCTCTTAGAAAATGTCCCGAGAGTGCTCGTACTAAAATCCTAATTTGCGGTCTATTGAGTCTAGTGATATTCTTAGATATATGCAGATTTAGCCTCGGCCATGTTTGCCTGGCGATTTCGCAGGTAGTGGCACAGATCCACCTTTGATTGGTGGAATTAATCAGTGTCTCCCTTATGAGAAGCTTACAAGTTGCAAGAGGAATACCCATATGCCTGCTAACATTTGGCATACAAGTTCCGTCCCTCGCAAGTTGATCAGCCTTGCAGTTCCCTGGTATATACCTATGACCTGGTACCCATCATAAATGGATATGGAATTGTTTAGCCATCTCGTTAAGAGGGTTTAGCCATTTCTCGGTGACAGTCTAAGACACTCCTTGATGTTATTTGGAATGCATCCAAGGCCCTTAGTGCAGCTTGGTTGTTTGATAAAATACAGATATCCTTGCCGGCTACCTCGTTTATCTTCAACTAATTCAAGGCTTCGTGAATAGCGGTAATTTCCGCTTGAAAAGCACTGCAGTGATCCAATAGTTTGATGGATTCACTGATAGAGGGCATTTTGCAAGAAATCTCTGATCCTACACCGGTATTCATCTTGGATTCGTCTGTGTATATCTTGATGAGAGTATCTGGTAATGGATGGATCCCCCTCGAGCCATTCCTGTCTGGAATTAATCCTTAACCAACAATTTCTTTCGAAACCAAGAGAAGAAGGAAGGTAATCAATATCACTGGTTATGTCCGTATAGGATTCTAATATGGTCGCATGTCCATACGGGACAGCTTTCCATTGTGAGCTCGCCTTGAGCCGAATGGCTCAATATGCCACCAAATATTTGCAGAACATATCTAAGGGTGGTAGATGTAGTATGATATCCATTGCTAGGGTTGGCGTGGTTTTCATGGTGACGCTTTCATAATATAAAAGAACGATAAATTGACTTTTATTCCCAATGCATATGAATGGTACTCTAACAGCTGGTTGAGGGACATCACTAAGGCTCTTGATTCATGGTCACACAAATCAATGAGGCAGTAAAATTGCAACTCGTCGTCTGCGATTTAGAATAGAAATGTGTGTCACTGAATGTTCAAATGATCAAAAATACTTTACTATACTCGTACAAGTAGAATCAATATATAATATGCGAGTATATCTTCGCAATATCTTCGGACACAAGTGAACCACAGTGGCAAACGTCTTGACTAAGTTTCTTGTGCCTTTGTAATGACATTATTTTGTCTGCAGAGAAATCACCACTAATACTAACTTGAAAGCCAATGATGTTCTTTCGTAAGATAATTTTAGTTTTGATTGCTCTCTAATATTTTTTTGCGGCGTATTTTAGAAACATGCTTCGTGCGCAATACATAAACTGTAAAAGGTGAACAGCCATAAACATTCAAACTGTTTATTTTATGACAACAAATGTCGCAGTGCGAGTACTGGCAAAATGACATTTACTTAGGAGATATAGCAACCCATTCATCCACGTAATACAGTTAAATGTTGTCCTAAAAACCTCACCATTCTCGTATTGTTGATTACGGGCTCATACAGAAATGTCGTCTTAACAAATTTTATTTATTTTTTTTTTATTCCATATATTTATTTAGTGTATCTTCTAAGCTTAGACTAACAATAAGTAAGTTCTTCACTCATAAATATTGAAGTCATTCACGTATAAAATGTGGTTAATTTTATATGGAATATGACGATATATGGTCTTAGAGAACTCAGGTGAAAGTTCCCACTTTTAGTGGATATAACCTTAGTGAACCTGCGGAATCATTTCTAGGATTGATTAGCGAGAGACTGTCCTAAATTATATTGATCCCTTTTCCATCCACAGTGAGATAGATTTGGTCCCATTGAAACACAATCACATTCAAATGAGGGGCGGAGAATGGCGATTCTGTAGTGGTTCTTGGTGTAGTTCATAACATTTGTCTTAAGGGTTGAACTTTTATATTTCGAAACATATTATTAAACTAAATAAAAGTTAAGACCAATCTCCCTAGATATGATATGGTTAAAAAATGAACTTTCACATTGAACACTCACACTCAGAAAAAGCGAAAACGAAGTATAAAGTCGGGATCGTCCAAGGCACAAAAGGTGAAGAAGGATTTGGCATCGAAGTATTTGTCTCGTCTGTTAACAGGACATTGTAGGTTGAATTATCACCTAACAAAACTGGGAATTTTCCCTGATGCTCTTTGTCGGTTCTGCAAGGAAGAGGACGAGATCGCACAACATGGAACTTGTTCCGCCCTGATGGACAAGAGAAGGAAACAACTTTGCGTATTCATCAAACTCGATGACGAACTCAGACTCTGTGAAGTAGGACCAATAATGCAATTCATCGAGGGAATTGGGCTAAGAGAAATACTCTACGAAGGGGGCACAATAGATCTTATAGGTCGCAGTGCAACATCCCCTCAACGATAATAATAATTTGTCTCGAGAAGAAAATATTTTAAAAGGCCTCACGTGTTCCAAGCGGATGTACACGCAACCTATCCCTGAAAAGTTTACCAGTTACGAAATTGTGTTTTAATCCAACAGTGAAGTAGCTACTTATGCAGAACAACAATTGCATAGAATTGGAACAGTTAAATGTATCAGGCAAGAGATGATCCCGGTATGGATCCCAGGTCATAGAAAAATGTACGAAAACTTGGAAAACTGATACGCTAATTTGGAAGGTAGTACCCACAGCACTCATTGTTATTGACTTTTTGTTTACAATTGGGTTTAATTATAATTATCTTTATAAGAACTATTGAGAAGAGAGAAAGAACCGAATGGTACACGTAATTAGCGTTACTATCCTAACTCACACAGTCTTCAATGATCATTAAGCACTTTAATTAAAAGTGTGTAGTTTAATATTTAAATTAAGGAAAACTAATTTAAGAATAGTTATAGGGGTATTATCTAGTTATAGTTATAGGGGTATTAAATGGAGTACATATAGAAACTAAAGATAAGCCTAGAATCCCCTGATATATAGATATGGGTATAGGTATTTATATAGATAAAACCTCAGTGTACATTTTAATGCAACGTGTGGCAATAAGTCGCAGAAGACAACAACATCATATGTGAGGCGATATTGGGCAAATCAGAAGGTTATCAATACGCTAGAACCACAACTTTTCCGGAGTTTTCTTACGGCGGTTGGTTTAGACGAACAACTTTAGGCTCTAAAGGAGATGGTACAAAGCATGTTCTTGGTGGCAGACCACTAATCAACCATAACAAATATAAACTATGAACTTTCGTACTCGGTGTGAAGTACGGAACCTTTTATACAGTTTTATACAGTGGTTATACAAAAACATATTATTATTATTATTACTTGAAAAACAATAACTTAATTATTATTTTACATTGTAAGGGGAGTATTACAGAAACATACTTTATATAACAATTAACGGAATTTTTTTTCAGTCGACTGACCAACTATAAAAGGGATGAAAAGTCTGAAAGATGAGAGATTTCTTTTGAATAATCTTTAAAAACTTTATAGAAAATACTCTAAAATGTTAGTGTCGATCAGGTTTAATGCTGGTTTAAGGCCTGTCAACTAAAAAAGGAATGTACTATGACACCACTGAAATGAAATAAGAAATAGCAAGAGAGACTTAACGGAACAAATGAGGAGGTAATAATGAGACACAGTAGTTTAGAGTGCGGTGGAATGAGACAGTTAGGTTAGGTAGGAGTGGCCGCCCAGTCTGCCAAAAGCACATTTGAGCACACATAATGAATGAGACAGTACGTGGACAGAATTTGATCAGTCAGTTCACTACCTGCATTTGGCGTAGTTGTCTGAATGGACAGAGTACAGTAGCTGAAGGTCCAGGTTCGATTCCTGGGAGGATTCATAGTTGGTGTACTGTTGATTGATGAGACATCATAAATGCTTGGGGTAAAATTGCTTTCACTGAAAGATCTCTGATGAGGACAAGTGGCGTGTCCGAAATGGCTATAAGATCTGCCAAAATGCTTCAATAATTCTCCTTCTGAAACAATAATGCTTCAATAATTCTCCTGCTTCAATAATTCTCCTTCTGAAATATATTACGGTGGGATAACCACACATACACAATTGCAACTACCGTGTGCAACTTGTCTGGTCAATAAATTCGCTGAGAAATAATCTTCATTTTTAAATATTTAATAAATATACTGAAATTTATTTATACTCCCATTCAGTTTCTGTTGAGCCTTTGGTATTTTATATATGCAACTTTTTTATACAGAAGATCCACCACCACCGAATAAGTTAATATTTAAACCCACCCAGTTCATTAAAGAAGCATTTTTAAAATCAACTCTCTCACAAAACAACTGTTTCCTTACGCATCACGAATAATTTAAAAATTATTTAAGAGAACATTTGTCAAATTTATTGCAAATCTGCGTTAATAAATTAAATTTTTGAAATGCGAATACTTGAAAGTAAAGCTGAAACACACTCGTAAATCACGAAATTTCAAAAGGCATGTTATAAATAAAGGAAAACTTAATGACAAGTAAAAAAGGAATGAACTTTTTTGGGAGAATTTTCGGCGAACGCAAAAAAATACACCAAAGAATCAGAAATGTGGCCAAATTGCCAGAAAATGCAACTGCAATGAGCAAAATTCTAATGTGTAAAAATCAAAGAGTCGCACACAGACATTAGACGAAGGGACAATAGAGTGAAATAAACACTGTCTATGGATGGGGAAACACTGAAACAAAATACAACAACAAAAAAATTGAAAGTGAAGGAATTCAATCAGAGACGCAGACGCAAGTGAATCACATGCAATCTAAAAAAAAACACACACTTAAAATTGCAAAAAAACAAAATATGACAGAGTAAATTAAAGAAAATTGTTTTCAACAACCGAGGATTAAACAAAAAAACATACTGTCTTAAAAAAATGAAGAAGGAAAATAAAAAACAAAGCAATACAAAGCAGAAGCTCGTCACACGGATTCTTTGTGTGTTTGCGCCTCACAATTAAATAAATATACTCGGTAGGTATGTGCGTTTCCTTTTGTTTGTGCTTCATTCCCGATGTTCGACAAAGAATTATTAATAAAATTTGTATAAATGTGTAGTATAAATAAATAACGGCGAACATTGTGATCGAGAGAAAGCCAGCGGCCGCACAGATCTTACCTACGATTTATTTAAGAATTTCCCGCAGGTTAAGCGTTCGTAGAGCATTGCGAAAATTCATTTTCATTAGACGAACGCTCGCGAGTGGACGTATCTGTGAAGCGCGCTGTCTGAGATTGACACGCAGAACGCGCACGGAGAAAGTGTGAATATCGTTACGTGACGTGGCGTATTTGTGCAGTCTCGTGTACATACGTGCAGCCATACATAATACATATGTATGAGTGTGTGTGAGTGTGTGTTGCAGTGCCATAGCAAAGCTCTTAACTCTATCCCAGCAACAACAACAACAACAACAACAACAACTACAGAGGCAATCAAATAAAATATAGAAAATATTATAAATAATACGAAAATATTTGCTTGCCTTTTGTGTGAAAGTGCAGTTGTCCTTTTTTGGAGCAGTTCAATAATCGACCAAATCGAGCCAACTTAGAGAGACGCATTTTCATGCGTTTCGCCTTAAATAAGCGTACAAAATATAAATCAATCGGAATTAACTACAACAGTGTGGAAATGTAAGTGAACTCATACCAATAATTCAGCAAAAATTGCCAATTAATTAAAGCGATTATGTAAATTGCTGTGAAATGTCAAATGTCACACATACACATACACAGACACACACACACAGACGCAACACACATGCCAAGCACACACATACACATTTGAATTTCACCTTGTGCGCAGCCATTTTGAAAATAGACAACATAAATCTGTCAAAACGGTTCATAATTGATTTCAATGTCAGCGCTCTTTGTTGTTATGAAGAACTCATCTGAGAATTTCAATAAAATATTTGCATATATATCAAAATTATATAGCGAAGGAACATAAAAAGCAGAAAAAGAAAATTGCTCATTCCCACTCTTTTTTTACACTTCAGCTCAGGCTGATGTTTTATTTATAGTCTTCTGATGAAATCTTAAAAAAGGTCTATCAGTGGCGATGCGAGCTGTTACACTCGCGACATTTCAATGCACTACACCCTGCGAGTGCACATCATTGCTTTTCGGCCACATCCCTACGATGTGTGGCACAGCTCTGCTGAGCCAAGTTGGGGGAAACAATTCCAGTGCAATTAATTTTCTGGTATTCGTCTGTGAAATTTTGGTTGTTTGGTAATGGTGCAGAGAGTGCGAATTCCATCAGAGGAAAACGGAAAGATAAATTTTCAATTCAATTTCCAATAGAATTAAAGAAGAGGCTCAATGCCATTGCTAGGAAAAGTAATAGAATCAGGAATAGAAACTCTCAATTCGCGGGTAATGAAATTCAAACAATTCCAAAGCCATTACAACGCATTTGAATTGGAAATTGCTCTTATGACATCAACAGTAATGGAAGTGGGAAAAATTTCTTTAAAATTTGAAGTTTACATTTCCAATTCCTCGGTTATGAAATTATTAAAAATACTAATTACAATTAGGAGAATTTTTTAAACAAAATTTTTTTAAATATATACATATATATATATATATATATATATATATATATAGATATATATACTCGTATATATCTATATATATATATATATATATATATATATATATAAATATGTATATATATATATATATATATATATATATATATATATATAAATATGTATATATATATATATATATATATATATATATATATATATAGATATGTGTATATATATAGATATGTATATATATATATATATATATATATATATATATATATATATATATACATATATATATATATATATATATATATATATATATATATATATACATATTTATATATATATATATATATATATATATATTATATATATATATATATATATATATATATATATATATATATATATATATATATATATATATATATATATATATATATATATATATATATATATATATATATATATATATATATATATATATATATATATATATATATATATATATTACAATTGGGTCCACTTTCTCAATTATTCAATATCAGTATATATACTATGCAAATCCATTACAAGGAATTGAAATTGATAATAAATAAAGGGAAAAGCAAAGGAATTAATCAAATACTTCAATCCAAACCGCACCAATTTCCATTAAAATTTGTATTTTACATTTCCTGTTCTTCAATAATGAAGTTTTTTTCAATTTAATTAATAATAAGCAGTAATTTTTCGCAATAATTCAATGCAAGTCTAAATATATGCAATTCACTTAGAAGGAATGGAAATGGATAATTAAGATTAAAGCTGGGAATTGAGTATTTCCATAATACAGTACTGAAACTGATAAAAAAGCTGAAATATCAATTATAAAGTAATTATATTTAATACAATTACAAGGAATTGAAATTGATAATTAAGATTATAGCTGGTAATTGAGTATTTCCATTAGACAGTACTGGAACTGAGAAAAACTGAAATATCAATTATAAAGTAATTATATTTAATTCAATTACAAGGAATTGAAATGGATAATTAAGATTAAAGCTGGTAATTGAGTATTTCCATAATACAGTACTGAAACTGAGAAAAGCTGAAATATCAATTATAAAGTAATTATATTTAATTCAATTACAAGGAATTGAAATGGATAATTAAGATTAAAGCTGGTAATTGAGTATTTCCATAATACAGTACTGAAACTGAGAAAAGCTGAAATATCAATTATAAAGTAATTAATTTAATTCAATTACAAGGAATTGAAATGGATAATTAAGATTATAGCTGGTAATTGAGAATTTCCATTAGACAGTACTGGAACTGAGAAAAACTGAAATATCAATTATAAAGTAATTATATTTAATTCAATTACAAGGAATTGAAATGGATAATTAAGATTAAAGCTGGTAATTGAGTCTTTCCATAATACAGTACTGAAACTGAGAAAAGCTGAAATATCAATTATAAAGTAATTATATTTAATTCAATTACAAGGAATTGAAATGGATAATTAAGATTAAAGCTGGTAATTGAGTATTTCCATAATACAGTACTGAAACTGAGAAAAGCTGAAATATCAATTATAAAGTAATTATATTTAATTCAATTACAAGGGATTGAAATAGATAATTAAGATTATAGCTGGTAATTGAGAATTTCCATTAGACAGTACTGGAACTGAGAAAAACTGAAATATCAATTATAAAGTAATTATATTTAATTCAATTACAAGGAATTGAAATGGATAATTAAGATTATAGCTGGTAATTGAGAATTTCCATTAGACAGTACTGGAACTGAGAAAAACTGAAATATCAATTATAAAGTAATTATATTTAATTCAATTACAAGGGATTGAAATAGATAATTAAGATTATAGCTGGAATTTTAATTCTACAGTACCGCAACTGAGAGTAGCGTAAATGTCAATTCTAAAGTAATGGATAAACACAAATATTCTGTATTCAATCCAATACAATCTATTAAAAATAATTAGAATTACAAATTAAATATTTCAATTATTAAATACGAACAAATTACAATTCCTTTGAATTTGAGTAATGTAAATTTTATTTTCATTACTAATGGAATGAAACAACATTTCAATTGTTTTACAAATAATTAGAACCTGTAATTGAGATTATTAATTACTCAGTAGAGCAATTGAGGAACATTTTCACACCATTAACGAGAATTAGAAATGATGACTGAAAATTTCGATTATCATTCTTAATAATCATTTCCATGATATTGAGAATAGTTGGAATTTTATTTCAAGGAATTGGAATTGATACTTAAAATTGAAGCGGGTAATTGAGAATTGCCTTTCCATAGTAAAGGAACTGAGAAAAGCTTAAATATCATCACAAGTAATTGGAATTGATAATAAAATGTATCTTTTCTATGTAATATTATATTTGAATAATTGTGAAATTCTTTACAAGGAATTGGGTGTGGAAAGTATCAATTCCTCAACAATTGAATTGAGAAAAATGTAAATTCCATTTAAGAATTTGGATATGGAAAAGATTAATCAATTAATATTTAAACTTGGTTAAATTGAAATAGCATTGGAAAAAATTTGAATTAGTATGAAATGAAATTATTAAAAGGTTCGATTTAATTTAAAAATTAATTAATTTAGGATCCGCAAGTGGGTGTTTAAAAGTAATATTTC
This sequence comes from Clusia tigrina, assembly GCA_920105625.2. NCBI lineage: Eukaryota > Metazoa > Arthropoda > Insecta > Diptera > Clusiidae > Clusia > Clusia tigrina. The sequence continues at coordinate 421,127,843 of OV050030.1, forward strand.
AATTGCCTGTAATGAAATTTAAACTAGACTTGAAAATATTCATTCAAATTTAACAAAGTTTCAAACTTCGTTAGTCTATATATCTCAATAACTGAAGATGCAGACTAACTCTAGAGGTGTTTGCTTCAAAGTTTCCAGAATCACAGCCCGTATTCTAAAATTGAAATTGTGATCTTCTGACATTTTTCTATGGATTGGTGGTGTCTTTTATTTCAACTTGCTTGGCAAACTTTTCTGTCCACAGAAGCTTTGCATTTCGTACCAATAATTTTGCTTATATGCTTCCTCACTTGCTCTGTTCTAAAATACCGATAGGAATAGAATTCTAGAACTGCGAAGCATAATTTAGAGATGAGGACTCTTCACAGGAATCATCGACCTGTGCGAATTGAGGGCAAAAGGATATTTTACATAAGAAATTATGTCATGATTCAACTCCATATTCGTTTCTTACTTATAGCATTCTTATCACATTCCACTGAAGTGAAACTTCAGTCTTATACTTCCCAATGGTCTTCTCCCGCAGTCACTATGACCGACTGTAGATTTTCGCTTTCACTTTGTGTGTACATTGACGTGCGTTTTCGTTTGCTTAATTAATTCTTTTCAAATTTTCATTTGTTGCCGTGGGCTTTCGTGTCTTTGTTACGCTTACATTTATAATAAAATTATTTTTGTTTATATCATTTCTTTTTCAGTATTTATAATTCGCCCGAAATTTATTTTCGCTTATTTTACTCATTTCATTTCGTGCGCACATTCGTCTTGTGATTTTACGTGTGTCTGTGGATTTATCAATATTTATTTTTCAATAAAATTTTGCAAACTTTTCAGCTATTATTGTAAATTGTCTCATTAAGATGGAACTGAATTAATAAGGAACAAGTAAATGAGCAGAATTCACGAGATCTTTTCTTAAGACTTTACTTTGTCTTTGTTCGCGTGCATTTGCTTGGTTAAAAATAGTCCTGAATCTTGGGTAGAAGAAGGGTGCAATTTCTGTCTGTGCTATTGTTAATTTTAAAACAAATTCTTCCCTACGGACTTGAATAGAAATCAAATGGGGAAATTAAAGAATATTTATTTATATTTCGGGAATAATATGGGGAGTCCGTCGTTCAGAGAAGGGACAAATAGTTGCTGGGAATATTTTTACATTATAATTCTAGCTTTCTGCTTTCTTCTTTAGGGTGATGATCCACAATTTATGTGGATCAGTTTCTTTTATCAAGTCTTTGGTTCCAATCAGATTGTTAGGAGCAGGTGTTTATCCTGAGAGTGGGTGATATTTTGCCAACATTAGTTCGCTGGTAATAACAAATGTTTTGAATTTCTGTATGCGAAGAAGCATACGAATCAAACGAATCAACTTCTTCATTTTTATGACTAATTCTAAACCCAGAATCACAAATAGAGGTCAAGTTGATTATATTTTCAGGTTTGATAAGGTATTCCTTGTATTGTACCAGACTAATTTGGATTTGATCCGAGTAGCTCAATGCTTTGATGACAGTTTCCAGTTTTACAGACTTGTTGGCACAATATGTTTCCCTCATTGGTATCACTTACTCGCAGCCATTTGTAGTGTGAAAGTAGAGCTCAAAGGAGCTTTTTTCGTTGACCCTCGACGCAGGGTATTAAGAGAGTTAAACAAATTATTAAGTTAAGGGGTAGAAGATATTTGTAAATGTGGTAGTTTTACTTATTATAGTGTGCTTGTTACTTTCTTATTAGACTGTGGTATATCTACTTTCAATAGTCTGCGTGTCTAGTACCCTTTCTAGTATATGTTAACATAGTTCATGAAAATATGTTTTTTTTAATCGCCCTCTGTTTTATTATTAATTCCATGACATTTGACACAATAAAACTATACCTATGCTAACAAAGTTAACTAAAAGACATAATTATAAAAGAGTCAAATATCGGGCGATCGCCCTCTGTAGATTAGTGGTAAATATGCTAGACTCATACTCAGATGGTCGTATCCTGCCGCGTGCTTGTTCTCAAAAATGCTTGTTTTCAAAAATCTTTTTGTCTTCCAGTCAAAGGTTATAGTACTAATTCCTCAACTCCCTTCCAGTCATATTTAATTATGATGTAAGATATAATAATGACCTATTCTGAATAATATTTTATTTTAATTCCTCTTCAGTCAGAAGTAAACCAGTCTACACGACTTTCATAATCCTTTGGACTTCACCAGAATCACATTCAATATTTTATGGATTATCTCTATACATAGCCTCCTTCCTCTTTAGCTGAATTTGATGGCCACTGTTTTTGCTTTTGACTGCAGTTGCTTTTAGTCCTGAGTGTGGTGATACTTATCTAGCAAAGACTTTATCTAATCCTTTGCAAATTCAGTCAACTTTTACCATGATTTATTTTTTATACTTCAGTTTCATTTTTAGCTGTTTCCTTGCAGTTTTCCAGGTGTTTTTTGGCAGTACGAATAGTGACTTAGATTAAGCCTAAGTTTCATTTTGAGTTGAAGTCTCTAATTGTAATACCCCAATCACTCCCAATCAACTGTGGAATGAAATCAGGAAAATTGCTACTTATGTCAAGAAGTAATTGTTCATAAGTTCCTCGATAATTCTATCACAATTATATTATATATAATATATATAATATAATTCTATCACCATAATTTCTCTCCCTAATTTGCTGACCCAGGTAAAAGTGGTATTAGAAAATTTTTTTGAAATGCATGTTTAGTGTCTCAGATAAATAAATTCTGGTCCTGATGAGAGAGTTCTTATAGCTTATAAATATTGAGAATATTATTCTCAGGCGATACTTTTTTTATTGGGAATTATCTAATATCGACTTACCACACAACAAAATTCAGTGCAATGCGGTGCCTAAAAATATACAACGAAAAATTATTTTCTCTGATACAAATACAGCAAAAATGAAATGATTGCTAAAAAATATTCGAATTAATATTCGCCGTTTATTTATACTTGTGCATTTATTCAAAATTTTGTAAAATGTATAGAAGAGTAGATTTAATTAAAAATAAAAAATTATTAAATAAAAAGTTGCAAAAAGCAGAAAATAACTTAAGCAAAATCAAGCAAAAAGTGTCACGTACTATTTTTAAAATTGACTCGAATACACACAAAAACAAACAGCACAAAAATCAACAAAATTTTCTTGTGATTTGCTTCTGCTTTCTTTGTGTTCTTTTGGTTTTTTTGTGCAATTCAGTTTTTGCTTTTGTGTGGCTGAACCCACGCAATACAACAAAAGTGCTGCTTTCGCACACACGCCCCCGTAAAGTGTTGCTAAAGAGAAATATGAAAAAGTAAGCAACGCAGAAGCGTCAACAAAACGCACGGCACGGAAATCATGGCATGATGTTAATTAAAAGCACAATGGCCATCGTCAGCCAGAAATGGCCGGCACTGACTGCCTGAAGTAGGGAAATATCTTAAAAACAGATTTCTTTTCTTACCCATTTTGTGCTTTCGATGTGAAAACCACTTAAATTTTTATTTCTAAGAAAATTATTAGAAATTTAATAGAAATTCGTTGGAAAATTTTCCTCAGACAGGTGTGCGTTCCTTTGGTGTGGGAAGTGGGCTTAATTGAAGGAGCCCTACTGAACATGTTTCTCTTAAAGGAGTAGAGCTCCTAAGCCCTTCAACTGAAATGGGTCTAAGTGCACAGAGAACACGGTTTAAATACGAGTGGCTTTAATTAGTTGTCTTTTGCAGGCTCTTAAAATTCTCTCCCCATACTCCGTCATCTATTCCTGTCAATTATTATTATTGCCCGTAGCAAAAAACTCCTTCTGATTAAAGTAATCAAACATGTTCACCATTCTACTTAAAATAATTTTACAGCGAAATTAAACTCAACTGCTGCCAATAAGAAAAATCTCCCGCTTTGAGTTAAGTTGAAATGCTTGCTCCTTGGGTCCTCTTTATCCGTTTACGCATAAAGTAACATGTCTGCTTCTTAATTGGATGAGGTTTACTTTAAGTATTACACTTCACGCATACGTAGGGCCAAAGTGACCGCACTCTACGCTGGCGAGTGCTCGTATATATCTGGAACTTGCAGCAATTCCTCGTAAAACTGCACACGTCTGAATGCTCAATCAATGGGATTAATTAAAAGTTTTTCCTTTTCAAAGTATTCACAGCATTTACGGTTTACAGTTTTTCCACTGACTGCCTCCGGTTGATCAAAGTGGGCAAATGTCTGTCTGACCGTGTGAGTGTGTGCGTGTGTGTTTGTTGGCTTCTACTGTGGCCAACTTTACTGCATGTGGCATTTTCACAAAAATATTGTGTGCGATTTATTTAAATTAAAGAAATCATATCAGTTGAATGAGTCTCTCTCACTTTCAAACGAAGTAGCACAATTTTTGCACAATGCTGATCTGAACAGCTCTGGTGGGTTGGATGGATGGGTATCGGCAAGGAGGGCACAAGGGTTGCCAATGCTGCTAGATGATTGCAGGGCAAAGATGTGCAAAATATTAAGGATAATTCATCTTGTGTTGTATTGGAATAAAACGCTCTGTGGCGGCAGTAGCTACACTTGCAGTGGAAACCAATTACAAAATTCTCTGGTAATAAATGCGAATATGGTCCATTTTAGTAGAATGCATTTTATAATTAACTAATAAATAAACAAATATTTTTTTGGTTAAATAAAGCACAATTAATGGCACTAAAGAAGCTTATCCATGTGATACATGAATAAGCTTCTTTAGTGAATCTATATTGTAGGTGGGGCAGTGCAACGCGCTCATATTGATAACATTTTGGAACCACTTTTCCAGGTTCATTTAAAACTTTGACTGCAGGACTCAGCAGGATTTTATACTGAGGGATTCAAATCAGAGTTTTTACTGTATGATTTCAAAGACAATATACAGAAAGACCTTTCATTGCTCTCTTGAGTGAGACTCAACATATTCAAGTGTATGGCAACCATATTGGAAAAATCATCGGCAATTTCACGAAGCAGTATATTGTCTTTGATGATATTATCTCATGTGCTTCTTGAATCCAAAGCTTATGACGAAATTTAGCTTATGGAAGTATTCTTAACACAGAACATTCGAAATAAGCTGATTGAGTAAAGAATCGAAATTTTCCACAGGCTCATTTGGGAGCAATTGCTACGTAGATCTTGATGCAGTGTTTTATTACCAGACTCCAACACATTTTATTCTCTTTATCATATTCTACCAATGAAGTTGTATTAAAAGTTTTATTTCTTTCTTTTCGGTGTAACTGGAGTTCATCAAATTTACCCTATGCAGTGGAATAAAAATTGATATTTAATTACATGATAATGACTTTTTTGCAAAATGCGCAATTTTGCTAACACTTTACTTGCAAACACGCAGCATGGTTTCATTTTCCGTTTCTTAATTGGAGCGTTTCTCAATTTGTCGCCCACCCATTTCAATGCATTCGGAGGAAAATGCTAATTGCATTTCATTTCATGACAATTATGCGCCGTTGTCATTGCGTGCGTAATTGAGTTTTGACAGCTTTTGATTGAAGGAATAATCCGAGTGTCCTTCAAGGAGTATTGTCTTCACTTAATTATCAAGCTTGAGCTTTTTATCGAGTATATACATTACACTCGCAGCTATGTTGCACAAAAGAGCTGTAAAGTTATACGAGTAATTAAAGGCATGCATTATAATCGCATTAACATAATTAATTCAGAGAATTTGCTCTGCAATGGAAACGCCTTTTTACACCCGAACAAATAAAAAAGAAATTATTTTCGAAAAAGAGTAAAATTTTCGTCTCTTTTTACTTTACTACTCTACTCTATTGAAAGTAGTGGCGCTTTGCAATTAAGTGCACGCAGAGCAACAATTGACCCACTTCAATATCATGAATATATACCGCCGCAATTTGAATGAATGTTCATTATACGCGTAAACCTCATATTTGCTTGATTTTCTTATATGTACATACGAGTGGGGGCGGCATTTGCGGCTAGCATTTTGTGTCTGGCATATTTGCAACTGGAACGCACCCACACCAACATGCAGATGGGATGAGATGTTGCTTAAGTAATGCCACGGAGATGTACTCGTATGGAGAAGAAAAATTGTATAAATGCATCCACATTGAATCGAAATATTCGTAGGAAGAAATCCAAAAGCCCAAGTAGGGTTACATGAAGGACCAAAGAAGTTTTCTTAGCCATAACAGTTCAGTTGAAGATCCTGTTTGAACCCTGTTTGAAAGGGTTTACGGCAGAAAACAATTCATGGTCTGGCTTTTCATGGGACAAAGTGATGGAGACTCTCTTTCTGTTGAGGAATACTTCGAGTAGTTTTCATAATCCTCCAAATTTCGAATAGCTTCAGTGTAAAAATTTGAGGCAATTTTTGTTGTGCGGCATATAAGGAGAGGGCGAATCCCGTCCATACCACGTAAACGGTAATTATGTAATATTGTAGAAGATATTGCCATAATTTTAAAGAGGTCTCTAATTTATTGTGTGTGTAGGGGATTTAAAGAACCGCAATTAGAACCAACCAGGGATACACGTATATAAGAACTTCGGTACATTGGAGGTCTTGAAAGTAGAACAACGTTTTGTAAATCTCATAGCGTAGTTTCGGGACTTGTACGAATTTATTTAGAAGGAGTTCTTAACAAACTTTTTATGTATATTCAAAATAAATTGGTTAACCTCATCTTTGAGGTTGGAGAAATATAATTGTATGTCTTGACAATTGTTTTTAATTCATGGGATTTTTGGGTCTATATTCAGAATAAATTGAAGAATCTCATCTCTGAGTTTGGAGAAATATAATTGTATGTCTTGACAATTGTTTTTAGTTCATGGGATTTTTGGGTCTATATTCATAATAAATTGGTTAACCTCATCTTTGAGGTTGGAGAAATATAATTGTATGTCTTGACAATTGTTTTTAGTTCATGGGATTTTTGGGTCTATATTCAAAATAAATTGGTTAATCTCATCTCTGAGGTTGGAGAAATATAATTGTATGTCTTGACAATTGTTTTTAGTTCATGGGATTTTTGGGTCTGTTTTCTCTGATAGTTCTCTTCAGGTGTTGCCAATTTGTTTCAAACAAAAATGTCCTTTCTGCAAAGGTGAAAAATCGCTTCCGCATTTACCCATTTAATTCATTCACCTGCGGATATTCTTATTATACATAAAATTTTTTTTATTTTCTATTTTATTTATTTAATTTAATTAGCTTGCTGAAATCTCAAATACGAACACTTCTCTCTCTCTTCTTAAGGAACTTGTGTGCAACTTTGGCAAGAATTCACATTGAACTTGAAAATCGTCACTAAAATATTTGCTAAATTAGTCATTCACAAAAGAGAAAACTTTACATTGCAATCGTTTTACATTTCACAAAAAGAACACAAAAATAATTAAAAGAACAACAAAACTGATTAAAAACTATTTTCCCCACAGAGTAATAAAATCGAAAATAAACATAATTTTTTGTCATTGCAGAAGCAGTTAACGGCGGTAGACAGGACCCTACACGGGTGCCTCGGATAATCCTCAACTTACATACTCTTTCAACAGCACAGACGGTGAGTGGTATCCCATAAAATAAATAAAACGTTCGCAGTAATCTGGGCTAAAATTAAAACTTTCCACAATTTGGCTGCTAAAAATACACGATACGGGGCAGCTCAGCCCGTTGAAGTGCTCCCAATTTGGCTCACAGCATCCTCACAGAATCACAGCAGCCATTTTTGCATATACTTGGGCGGCAATTAATTAATCCGATATAGTCCCTGTACTAATAAATTGTTCAGTAAATGTGCGAATGTAACAGTGGCGGATTTAGTGGGAAACTTTTTGCGTTCGCAGAGTTAAACTATAAAATCAGCAACAAAAAAAAAACAAATTCTGAAATAAAAAACAAATTTCACAGTCACCATTTATTAACTTTGTCTGAGCTCTCTACTCCGCAAAGCTGCTTAGGGAATGGCTTAACAGTTAGTTGTGAATGCGCCACTGACATGTACGCGTCCATATGGAACGTGTGAATATACTCGTGCAGTACGAACAAAAAATGTGTGTATCATTGGATAAGTTTCTGCATGATGCTGACTGCATGCAATCCTATTTTTAAGCGCTTAATGCGATTCTTTGTATACCCGTACATCCACACCGCAGCGGACCGTGCAACCTACTCACTGCGTGCACACTCTGCAAGGGGCTAAAAATATTCTCCCAAAGCAAAAAAATAGAAATAAAAACAATAGAAAAAAAGTTAAATGAGAACTAAACACAAAATCCACATCGCTGCATGTGGATGCATCATGTGAGCAGTAAACTGCCGCTGTTTCAGCTTGTCTGAAATTAGTGAACTTTTTTCTGTCGTGTGAAATTGTGCGCACAGTTGCCACATTAGGCGGAGTGAGCAAGTAATTGACCTTGGAAACACTTTCCATGCTAGCAAAAATAACAACAACAACAAGAAAATAATAATAATAATAATAAAGGAGCGGAAAAACGCCAATTTAACACTTCATTTGTTTGCAAATTGGAAAATTATTGAACAAATGATTTGTTTAAAAAAACAAAAAGAAAATGTTATAAACAATAAATACGTATGAGAAGCAGAGACAGATTCATGCGCTGAAGTGTACCAAATGATGGGCGGATGGTGCAAGAATATTGTTACAGACAAGTGGGAAGATCACGCCTCACTACGAAAGCTTAGACTATCCAAGATCATCATTGGGGAGTATAACTCAAAACGTGCAGCTCCATGTCAACAGTTAATTAAAACAATTTAAGAACTCTGACAGGCCACTCCACAGGTCATTCCACAGGCCACCCCACAGGCCACCCCACAGGCCACCCCACAGGCCACCCCAAAGCCCACCCCACAGGCCACCCCACCGGCCACCTCACAGGCCACCTCACAGGACACCCCACAGGCCACCCCACAGGCCACCCCACATGCCACCCCACAGGCCACCCCACAGACCACCCCAAAGGCCAGTTTCATTTAAGAAGCCACCTCATGAAGCGGGGCTCTTCACCAGTAAACACGTGTAGATTCTGCACTGAGGCCGAAGAAACACCAGAACGCCGTCTAATGAATTGCCAAGCCTTAGTTCGCAGTAGGAAGAAACTTCTGGGGCTTTACTGGCTCGAGGGCAGAGTCATTAAAGCAATGAACCTCAACTCAATGCTAAGTTTCCTTACAACTGTTGGACTAATAGAATACCCTTAATAGGTACCTGCAGGAGGAGTACAATAGATCAAATTGGTCGAGGCACATTTTAGCTCCTTATTTCATTCATTCATTCATGTGGGACATAATCACTGTGTTCCTACCTTGGTACAATAATGTGTTGCGAAACTTTACTTATATTATATTAATAAGTAATAAGTAAGCAAATATTTAAATGTCTATCTCTGGACAGTTAGTAGTGGCATTTTCCGATCCTAGCATTATATTAACTACACCTGAACTCACCTGAAACAACAATGATATCATAAACAACTCAGTTTCTACACCTTACCCAGTTATTGTCCTCTTCAATCAGAAGTTTGAACAAAATCGTTTTCCAATCCCGTAATTTCTGTCATTAAATGAGTTCATCTGGATCAGACCGAACTGATTCCGAAGCATGACAATTCTTACAACAATTTTCAAAGAAAGGTATCACAACTGTGAGAATTGTTGCATCTCTGTTGCTGCTACCTGCGTTAGCTTTGACGTGGCTTGCGGCTGAGGTATATTCGCGCAGATCATCAACTCAAGAGTGAACGTTTGCTGGTAGAGTTTCTTTTCCATTTCTTACCTCTTTCAACAGAAGCCTCTTTTTAGACCCATTTTGAATGTATGAACATATATATAATAAATAAATCCTATATCAGACTTGCTAAGGAATATAATATATAATATAAATCTCATATCTAATATCAAATATAAATCCCATATCTTTTTATCGATCGATCGATATCGATATATGTTATTAAAAGGTAGATTTTTGTAACCAAGGTCAAGTTTTCCTATCTATAAATATCTATAATTATATAGTTATATATACCAATCGAATATACGCCTGGGAGTACGTCGCAACAGAGATGTCCTCCAAGCAGCCGAATATGGAAAGAAGAAATGGTTTAGTAATTTGCATGCAGACAAGGATAACTTTCGGTAGACCAGTAATTTCTCGCAAAGATGGTTTGATTTCTTAAAGATTTGTGCAGAACAAGATTTGCGCTACAGAGGTTGATCATAGCACCGACTCAGTTCAGGAAGTTACAGGACTTCATTGTTACTTCTAAGTTAAACACTTTAACAAAAACCACTCAGTTTTTCATGTTCCAGAAAACATTTTTATTTTTTTTCAAGTGATGAAAGTTGAGTTTTCTGGATATCTGAAAATTTTTTCATTGAATTCGCAAGGATTTTTTTTCTAAACTAGAGAGAGGAAAACTAAAGGGTAAATGATGTCCTTTTTTCGCAGTGAACCGATGACTCTTTGCCAAATGCTGTTGCACAACGAGTCAGCCTTCGATTGTCTCATCGAGCTTGGCTATTTGGGCGTGGTGCAATTCAATAACCTTACCGATGGCGATCATGTGCCCAACTTGAAGTTCACCAGTGAAGTGCAGCGATGCAGCGATATGCAGCGTATTCTCGTCCATCTGCAGACAGAGATAGAAAATGCTGGCATTCGCATAGTTTACTACCCGGACGTGGACGAAGAGGAGATACCACGCTCTGGCGATATGAGGGATATTGAGTTGACATTGGTGCAGCTTGAAGAGGAGTTGACGGATGTGGATGAGAATTGGGATACGCTGCGGAAGAAAACGCAAATATTGCATGAAAAGTTGCACGTGATGTACAAGGCGCAGGAGTTCCTGCGTGGTGCCGCCAGTAGAGAGGCTGTCATGGCATGGTCCGATAGTGTCGTAATGAGTTTGTTGCACGATGAGTCGGAGCAAGCGGCCGGAGACACCACTATGCACACCCGGCTGGGCTTCCTCGCGGGCTCCATAGAGGTTAAGCGCTTTCAAGCATTCGAGTTGATGTTGTGGCGTTTGTGCCGCACCAATTTTTACATGAAACACGCTGAAATTCCGCCGCCCCCAATGGAAGGTTTTCAAGTGCGCGAACCCAATCGCCAGTTTGCGTTCATGGTGTTTTTTGTCGGTGAAGTTTTGCGCGAGAAGATCCTTAAGGTGTGTCAGGGTTTTCGCGTCAAGCTCTTCGAGTGTCCTGAGTCGTCGGAGGCACGCGCCTTCATGGCTCAGTACACGGCTAATGAGTTGGCGGAAATTCAAGTGATCTTGAAAACGAGCGATGATCATCGCCGACGAATACTGTTGGTAGCGGCCGCCGACATATATATATGGATGGCGAAGATGAAGAAGATGTTGATGGTTTATTTTGTCCTGAACAGTTTGAGTACGGTGCAGGGCATAGAGAATCAAAAGTATCTGGAAGCCGAGTGCTGGATACCCACTAAAGATATCCGGGAAGTGCGTATGGCACTATTTCGTGGTGCAACACGCTTCTCCCAAGGCGAAGACAATTCCACCTTTACTCCCATACTGGCGGAGAAGCAGAACACGAACCGGAATGTGGAGCCCACGTACTTTTCCTTGAACAAGTTCACACGAGGCTTTCAAAATCTGATTGACGCTTATGGCATAGCTGTTTATCGGGAATTGAATCCGGCTCCATACACCATCATCACGTTTCCGTTCCTATTCGCGGTGATGTTTGGTGACATGGGACACGGTGCTATAATTACAGCTTTTGCCGCTTATATGGTCATCAAGGAGCGTCAGCTGCTGCTGAAGAAGAAAATGGAAACCAAATCGAATGAGATTTGGGACATACTGTTCGCCGGCCGATACGTCATCTTGCTGATGGGCGTGTTCTCCATATACACGGGGGCCATTTACAACGATGTTTTCTCCAAGTCCTTTAACGTGTTCGGCTCGCATTGGCGAGTCAACTACAAAAAAACAGAGGTTGCAGGCAGCAAGCATCTGCAGCTGAATCCTGGGGTGCCAGAATTTTACATGGGCACCCCGTACGTCTTTGGCATGGACCCTGTATGGGATGCATCCGGCGAGAGTGCCATAACTACATTCAATTCGCTCAAAATGAAGATGGCCGTAATTTTGGGCGTGTCGCAAATGCTGTTCGGTTTGGGTCTGGCCGCCGCCAATTTTGTGCACACCAACAACTTGCCCGAATTGTATTTGGTGTGGATGCCGCAGCTTCTGTTCCTCATATGTGTGTTTGCCTATTTGATATTTCTTATATTCTTCAAGTGGTGCATGTACGGCGGTCACAAGGAAACCCCGTATAACTCTGCTTGTGCCCCGTCGATACTTATGACATTCATCGACATGATACTGTGGAAGGACTCCGGTAAACCTCTTCCCGGTTGCGAGCACAAAATATATCCGCAACAGGTATTCATTGAGCTGCTGTTGCTGGCAGTCGCACTGCTCTGTGTGCCGCTCCTGCTGCTGGGCAAACCCTTGTACTATATGCGAGAGAGCCGCAAAATCGCCAGAAAGTTCAAAGATGCTCGTGCTAAGGCCGCCATGAGGCGCAGCACTTTGCAGGCGGCACGCAAATCTTTGCTGGTCTACCACGTCGAATACACCGAAGAATCCATACACAATATGAGTACACAAGCAGACGTGTATGTGATGAGCGAGTTATGGATACATCAGGGTATGGGGGTCTTTTTCAATTACAAGTAATTTTAGTTAGTGAGTAACTTCTGGTCTCTTCCCCACTCCAAAGGTATTCATTGCATTGAGAGCGTACTGGGTTCAGTGTCGCACACGGCCTCGTATCTGCGTCTGTGGGCACTCTCACTGGCCCACGATCAGCTGTCGACGGTGCTGTGGAATATGGTGTTGGGGAAGGCGCTCACAGTTGAGCTCGGCTACCTGAGTAGCATCATGATTTATCTGGTCTTCTGGTTTTGGGCCGTACTTACCCTGGCCATACTCATCGTTATGGAAGGGTTGTCGGCATTTCTGCACACGCTGCGCTTACACTGGGTGGAATTCCAATCAAAATTTTACACTGGCTCAGGTGAGAATTTCTATCCGTTCCGTTTCGAACCCAGCACTTTGAAGTGATTAATGATGACACTCGTTCCAAGTCTGTTCGACTAATTTCATATCTTGTTGTTGTTGTTTAGTTGGTTGTATTTTAATATTTTTACCGATTGCCAATAAATTGTCTCCTTTAAAATTGTGAGTTTACACCCTTGGAGTATTGTGATAAATTTGCTTAAGAATATTCCGAGGTGAGATCGTAAATAAATGAGTGGCAGTCACTTTTCGCATTCCACGGACCGGCTCGGCTTTCTCTCTGCCAGAAATTAAGAAAATTCTACCTGGAAATGTTGTGAATAAATGATAATGCATTCCTCAGCAGCCCCAAATTGACGCCCCGGGAATGAGGGAAAAAATTCACGCTTTTATAAATGCATGAATTAAGTTTCTCGCTACGGTTGAATTGTGGCTGGCCGCCGGCGTATTCCTCTGGATCCGCCGTGCCAGCATGTTGTCACTCGCAGTTAACAGGATTTCAGTGGCGCGCTTAAATCCTTAGGGTCACCAGTGTCGTACCGTGGCACCACTCATCAGAGCGAAATGTCAACGTCAGCCTTCACTGTGGCTCCCGCTACGCTGCGTTGCGGGTTTGTTCTGGTAAAAAAATATGAAAAATAATTTTTTTTTTATCAAATAAAAATATCCTTTATCCTTTTTTTTGTCGTCGCTACATTGTGCGCTTTTTTAATTTAATTTTAACAGTTGACAATATTTCGTTTCTTATGTTCTTTGCGTGGCGCTATTTGCGCCGCATTTTAATGATGGGATGCCGCTCGAATGCTCGAACGGGGTTCGCAATGGTCAATATTTAATTTCATTTTAATACTTTTTCATGGCGTGCCACTCGCGGGGCCACAACTACAAATTGGACATGTCAGCGATAACGTACAAGTGGAGCAGGGGTTTTATTAAAGTTTACTTTTTGGTGGATTCCTGGTGGCTCGTATTTGCACAAAGTGAATAAAATTTGGATATGTGCGCTTGGCGGATGTGCTGCCCAGGATTTCATTGTACGAATGTCGAGGAAGTAAATCAATTTATGAGATGTGATTATTGGACATATAAATGGATGCAGTTTTATAGAACCCCCTCATTGAGCCCCCGTGTTGTCATTGAAATGTAATTTGTGCTACAGATTTCAGAAATTTCTCCAAATGTACTGTTCTTCTATGAACAATTCCCTCAGTACTTCAGGGAAGGACGTTCACACATAAAATTGTATTTCTCCCAGACTAAGCTGACATTTAGCCAGGTGTATAATCGGTCATTGGCTGTTCGGCAAGCTTGCTCTCAGGCTGGGAGTATTCTCTCATGAATACTGCAGAAACTGTGGGAATGAGGAGGAGACTGTGGCACATCTCTTGTGTAGTTGCCTGGCTCTAGCTAGAAGCAGAGCGGGCTCTTTAGGCAAATACGCTTTCATTTCTCTTATGGTAATGTCCGGCGCGAAGTTCAAACAAATCCTGCGCTTTATTAGAGCTTCAAAATGGTTTGCCGAGTGAAGTAGAGGTGCGGTGTTAGGCGGTGGTGATCTAAGTGAGTTGGTCTGTAGACCGGCTGCCACGATAACCTAACTTAATCTATCCTAGCCAGGCTCATACAAAGTAAAGTGTAGAAAAACGCAGGTGTTAGGATTGATGGTTGGTTGGTTGGTTGGTTGGTTGGTTGGTTCAGGTGGTTGATCCACGGCATCCTTGCATGAATCACAATTATTACTTTAGCGCCGTTTTATAACCACTCCTAAAGGTTAGAAAAAGATGGGTTGTTATCTAGATCCCTCAGTTTTTCAGCCGAGAGGCCGGATAGTCCTGCTAGAAAATAATTTTCCAGGGCTCTATTTCTTGCGGCTTCAAAATGGTTTGCCGAGTAAAGTAGAGGTGCGGTGTTAGGTGGTGGTGATCTGAGTGACTTGGTCTGTAGACCGGCTGCCATGATAACCTAATCTAACCTCACCTAGCCAGGTTTATACAAAGTAAAGTGTAGAAAAACGCAGGTGTTAGGATTGATGATTGGTTGGTTGCTTGGCTGGTTCAGATGGTTGATCCATGGCATCCTTGAATGAATCACAATTAGCGCTTTAGCGCCGTTTATGACCACCCCTCCTAGACTCTGGAAATGCTGGCTATCAAGATCCTTCGATCTTACAGCCGAGAGGCCGGATAGTCCTGCTAGAAAATAATTTTCCAGGGCTCTATTTCTGGCGGACGCCCGAGCTGGGCATTTACAAAGAAACTGGGCTATTGGTTCCCACTCCTCCGATTCTTTACAACTTCTTCAATAGGTATTGAACGCTATATGCATTTTCTTCGCAAGCGTGCCTACTAGCCAGTGACCCGTAAAAACCGCCATTAGTCGGCTGGTGTCTCTACGCCGCCTGTTTATAAGATCCCTTGACCCAACTATATTGTAGATTGGCCAGGTCGCCCGGGATGAATTACTAAAGAATATCAACGTAATTAAGTTGATGTTCTTTGGTATTACACGTTGTAACTGTTTTGATTGATGATTTATTTGTTATTTGTTGAGGAAATGACGCCTACTATTAAAATGTCCTATGTGCCCCTTGAAAGTCAATTGATATAGTCCAACCTTTTTGTAGGTGAGGATACCATAATTAAGATTCACAATGTCAAGAACGAAATGGACCGAAATTGTGTCTGAGTAATTCTGTTTCTTATGAGTTTATATGGTGAATACTTGAAGGCTTTCCTAACTGCTCACAATCGCCCTTGAGTAGTATATATTAATGATTTATAACCGAACAACACTTCTGCCAAGTTTACTCGAATGATGTACTAATGACGCTGGACCTTGAAGGGCAGGCAATCGTATCGATAACAAGTGTTCCAAAACTACGCTCTCTACAGAAACGAACACAACAAATGATCTGTCTAATTTTTCAATGAATTCTAAATTTAGGCTAAATGCGAAGGAACTGCTCGCAAGAGAACGTCGAAATGTATAAACAATTTATGTACAACTTTTTGTATTCTTTTTTAGAAATATATTTAGACGAAGAGCAAGAAACTGCGAGAGGAGAGAGAGAGAGAGATCTTAGCGAATACGAAATTAAATTGCGTCTGGGTGCCGGTACATAAATATACAAAAATAGTGGTAGGTGCAAGGGGGTGAAGATAGGAGAGAAAAGAGAGGGCGTTGAAAGAAGTGGAAACAGCAAAAGAGCAGCAAGATCAAATGCCGCCATTAGAGCAAAGATTGAGATACATTTTACGATGACGTCAAATGTGAAGTGAACCAAGTGAAAATGTTAAAAAAAAATTAGGAAATAAAAAAAAATTTAAAACAAATATGACTTCTGAGTATGAGCGCCACGGTCATGCGCACTCCCATTTGTGGTTTTGTAGTTTTGAAAATTTTATTAGTAGTGCGCCTGCTGCTTTATAAATATTTATGAAGAGTGTTAAAATCATAAAATCGGAAAGAAATTTTTTCTTAAATAATAATAAAGAAAATTTTGTTCTACAATTTTTTTGTTATAAACATTCAAGAAACATTAATTTGTTAGTCTGGATTAAAATTAAGAAATGTTGTTTGTGCTCTCCTTACATTTGAAAGTCTTCCACCGGATACTTCCCACAGAGGCGCTGCAATTTGAACTTGCAAACTCAAAGAAACAAAACCACGGCTACACGAGTGGTTTTGTTTGTTTTTTTTTCCTATATTTATTTTATTTATTTTAGTTGGTTTTTGCTTTTTTTTGGTTTTTTTTTTTGTATTACTTTTAATTGGTAATATTTTTGTTGGTATTTTTTGTGTAAATGCGAATATCACTTCCTATAATTTTATGGCTTTTGTACCTCCTTGACTCCAAATATACACACACACACACACAACTATACTCGCACACACACACATTCACAAACACTCCCATACTCACATACGCGACACGACGCATTGCGAAGATCATTTTCTGCAGCCTCATTGTCGTGTACCGCGCCGCTGTTGTTTTCATTGTTGCCGTTCCTGTGGTTTTTGTTGCGCTCGTGCCAAGAATATCTTTTTCCGTTTGAGAGGTTTTTTTTTTGTATTTTCTTATTTTTATTTAAATTTTTCCGCTTTTCACGCGCAAGTAGTGAGCAAAATTTTCAGAAATCTTCACTTCAGTCAGTTTGTTACTTTTACCTAAAATCGTTCGCGAGCGCAGAAAATACGCAAGGCACACACGCACCATTTGCGACTCAGAGACTTGAATTTAACCCTTTAACTTACAATTGTTGTGCGAACTTTTCTATACGAATATTAATTAAAATTTAAGTGGAGATTTGGTGCAAGAGTGAAAAATATTTATTGAAAATAATTAACAAAAGTTTGAAACTAAAACAGAAGCATTTCTAATATAATTAAGGAATAGAAACATTTTTTCAAACTTCCGCAAAAAAATGATGATTAAAAAATTTTATGAATTACGTGTATTTGTTTAAAAAAGTTTAAAAAAGAACAACAAATTTTCTTTATAAATATTTGAAAATAATTACGATTTCTTGTGTGACTTAGCAACCAGACGCCTGTTCCATCAGGTCCTTAAACAATTTGCAATTCATGCTTGCTTCCGCTCAATTCCAACGATAAAATTGTCGACTTTGCTGGTGAGTTCAGAAATTTTGAAATTATATTTCCTCGGCGTTTTTTGCCCCCATTTCTGCGACACGCCAGAGTCATAATTTAATGATATTTTAATGGGCCGTGGCAAAATTGGCGGGTGTGTTGGTGTTCAAAATTTCATGTCATTTCATTTCTGTTGCGAAAGTGTGTCAGTCTGTTGCGATCAAACGGAAAATATTCAAAAAATTTTCAAAAACTGCAGAGTTTGTGGGAATTTGGTGCATTTGCTGAAGCGTGGCCAGATTTGATCCGCATCGTAACAGTGGAAATGAGCTGAACGGCTACCTTCAATGAACTGCATCACAGAATTGCCAGTGATCCAGCATAATTGTAGTTTAGCTAGTGGAATGTTAATGGGATTTGTATCCATCCCATTACTGTGGACGGAAATTATCGATGCGCTCTTTAATTCTTGACCACAGAAATATTTTTGCAACGTAAATTCCAGGGTGTCTTGGAGAAGCCCTACAATCATATATTTGCCTAACTCTGTGGTCTAGTGGTGAGGATGGTAGACTCACACTCAGAGGGTCGCAGCTTCAAATCCTGCCCCGGGCTTGGCTTCAGAAATCCTGTCCTCTTTGAGTCGATATCCTCAGTAGCTCAGTCGAAAGCCAACCGCTTGCAATCATAACTAATTAAGGTGTAATCAGATATAATAACAATAATAATATGAACATATTTCCTATTCAACACACTAAATTAGCTGTGGTAGTTCCAGCTAAGCCAGTCAATCACACAATTATGCAGGAACTCACGGAAAGGTAGTGCTCTGAAATATAATCATTTTTTAAACATTGATCCAACTCTCTTTATTCGCATAAACACTTTGGATACAAATTTAAATTTCCTCTACCTTTTTCAAAACTGATTGCTTAAGTGGTAGACTTTCTTGTGTGGGTGTTCTCCGCGGAATTCTTAGCAAAGTTAGCAAAGGATTCGCGCCTTAGACCATCCAATTATATAGTAACCAAAACTTCATTCACAGTTAGAGAGGAATTGTTGAAAGAATCCTAAACTCAGTTACAGATTTGATTGAATTTTAAGATAAACTTAACTTACAGTTAGAGAGAAATTGTTGAAAGAATCCTTCACTCAGATTTGATTGAATTTTAAGATAAACTTAACTCACAGTTAGATAGAAATAGTTGAAAGAATCCTTCACTCAGTTACAGATTTGATTGAAGTTTAGGATAAACTTAACTCACAGTTAGAGAGAAATAGTTGAAAGAATCCTTCACGCAGTTACAGATTTGATTGAATTTTAAGATAAATTGAAAACAGCTCCAAGTTAATATAAATGGCCAAAGAGACCACTATAAAGCTGAGGAAAATGCAGTAATCTATTTCAGAATACATTCCCAGCATTGAATGTGCGATCATTTGTGAAAATGGAAGACAGCAAAGAAGAGGGACTGAACATTGTAATATTGTCTACTCCCATAGTTCAAAGTGAAGGCAGGCAGCAGCAAACTGAAGTTCTTGATAAATCTTGTAAAACTCTTCAGAAATTGAAACGTTTTAAGGCACTGTTCAAGATTTATCTTTTTCACTGTACATAACAAACTTGGGGCACTCAAAGTTTTCAGGGTCTTTCGCAACGTTTTCTTTTTGTGTTTTTGAGGACTACGCACCGAATCTATTTGAGCAACACTCAAACTCGCCAAAAACTTTCGTCATTTGTCTTTGGTCTGCCGCAAAAATGTGTTCGAATGTTTGATTTGCTTCCTGGCCGTTGTTTGAGTGTTGAAAAGCGCTTCTGTAGTTTTCTAGCCGGCATTGTTTCGATATCAAGGTTAGGAGAACAAGACAATGAAAACAGTTTAGAGAGCAGACAAATAGTTTCAAAGGGCAGAGCAAACAAACAAACAAATGAATAAGAAGGAATAAATAGGAAGGAATATGATATTAATACATAAATAAATTTAAAATAAATTAGAACAGTGGAAAAATATGTTATTAGAATATAAATAGAAAATAATTACTATGAGTAATAATTATTAAAAAAAAATATACATAAATATGATAAATATAATATAAATATGATAAACAATTTTTTTTCAAAAACCACACACAAAAATTTAATACTCAAAATCAAGAAGGAATATAAATTTAAAAAACAAAAATAAGGGAATATTTTAAAAAATTATGTGAAAAAAATAATAAACAAAAAAAATAAAAACGAAAAAAAAATTAAAAATTTTAAACAATAATATAAAAAAATCTACAACAAATATAATAAATACAGGAAAAATATTCAAATATAAATAGTAGAAAAATATTATAAAATAATAAAGAAACAAAAGAAAGAAGAGATAAATTTATTAATTTACAAAAAATAATTTCCTATTCCTTTCGTTGAATGTCCAAAAGCAGAGAATATATTTTCTTTTTTTTTTACCAAAACCAAAATATTGACAAAATAATTAATAGGCATACAATAAATATATATAATGAAAATAATAAATAAAAAAACATAAAACAAAAAATACTAAAAAATTAAATATTACCAAAAATAATGTAAATTTATAAAATTTTTAAGTACATTTTGAGGTAATAATAAATAAAATATAAAATAAAATGGTGACATGAAAAGAAAATTAAAAAACAATATTAAATTTGAAATAAATTATAAAATTTAATAATAATAAAAACATAATAGAAATAAAAAAAATATAATAATAATTATAAAATATGTTTTTAAAAATAATAAAGTAAATGATGACATGAAAAGCAAATTAAAAAAACAATATTAAGTTTGAAATAAATAATAAAATTTAATAATATTAAAAACATAATAGAAATAAAATAAATATAATAATAATTATAAAAAATGTGTTTAAAAATAATAAAGTAAAAATCTATGAAAAATTTGCAAAATAATTGAAAAATGATGATGGTAAATACATTAAAACTTAAAAAAAATAATAATGAGTACAAGAAAATATAAAAATAAAATATTACTAAAAAGAATATAAACACAAAAACTATTAAGTAAATTATGTAAGAAATTATAAATTAAATATAAAATATTGTTAATCGATTCTCGACCTCCGGTTGAAATTTAATTAATTTGTTTTTCTAACAAGGACCTTGAACTCGTTAAAAAAACAAATTAATTATAATATAAAATTATTAACAATATTTAAAATATAAAATAAAATGACGACATGAAAATAAAATCAAAACAGCAAAATTAATTTTATTTTATTTATTAAAATATATAAATATTATATAATATTTTATAAATATTAAAATATTAATATTATTAAATTATTTATTAATAAATCATAAAAATAAATAAAATAATAAAAAAAATTAACAAATAATAGAACAAAAAATAAATATATTAATAATTATAATAAATATTTTTAAAAATAATTAAATAATATTTAGAGAAGAATTAGCAAAATAATTGAAAATTAATAATGGTAGGTAGGTAGGTAGGTAAAGCGGCCACCCGAAAAGGGCGCACTTAGGCCAACATTGACCCTTTGACCCTAAAAAATTAAAAAAATAATAATAAGTGTTCAAGTAAATTTAAAATAAAATATTATTAAAATTCATATAAATATAAAATAATTATTAAGTGAATAGTGGAATAATAATAAATAAAATATAAAATAAAATGACGACAGGAAAAGAAAATTAAGAAATATTATTAATTTTGAAATAACTTATAAAATTTAATAATAATGAAGATTATTTTTCAACTCACATATAATAATAATTAAATTAATAGAAAAAAGTTATAAATATAACAAAAAATATACTAAATATTTTAAACAATTAACAGAATAATAAAAAAAATAATAAAAAAATAATGATGGTATAAATTGAAAAAGGTGTGCTCTGCATCATCCACATTGCTGTCGCCGTATATGCACTCAGGCCCTCCAATTTTTCCCATTCGGTGTAGATACTTGCAGAAGTATCCGTGACCAGACAGTAACTGCGTGAGGTAGAAATTGACGGTTCCGGCTGTTCCTCCTATCCAGCTCGCTAAGTCGGGTATGAGTCTCGCTGTCCATCTTCCGCGACTCTCGGCGGCCCATCGTTCCTGCCAATGGTGCACGGTTTCTTGCTTTATATGCTGCGCGGTTCCTCTGGTATTCTTACCCATCTTGGCTTCTCGTAGGTGTTTTCGTTCGAGGGCCAAGAGATCCATGGGGATTAAGCAGCTAATTACCAGAATTGCCGGTTCCGACACAGTACGGTACGCTGAAGCTACTCGCAGAGCTGTGGTTCGTTGTACGGACGATAAAACTTTTCTTCGGGCGTGCACCTTTAGCTTGTCAGCCCACAATTCGCTACCATACAACAGAATGGAGTGCGTTGTCATCATCAGAAGCTTCCTCTTGATGGATGTCGGCCCTCCGATGTTTGCCATTAGTCTGCTGAGAGAAGCCGTTACCCGTGCTGCCTTCGTCGCCGCATTTTGCATTTGCGCCCAGTAGGTGAGCTTGGAGTCAAGCTGAATTCCCAGGTACTTTATCACCTTTTGTGTCCTGATGATCTCGGAGCAAACTCTCAAGTCGATTTCTATTGGAATGTGCTTTCTCGTGAGGAAGAGCAGTTCCGTCTTTTCCGTGGCCAACTTCAAGCCATGTGAATCGAGCCACCTCTGGGTTCTGATCATGACCTGGTTTCGTTGGGCGTCTTCCGAGTCGCGTGCGGTGATGACAGCCGCAATGTCGTCTGCGTATCCGACTAGATGAGTATCATCTGGCATCTCTATGCGCAAAATGCCATCGTAGCTTATATTCCAAAGGTCCGGTCCGAGGATGGACCCTTGCGCTGCCCCTGACGTGATGATTTTGCTTCGGGTGCCATTGTTGGTCTCGTATAACAACATTCTATCTTTAAGGTAGCTCCGGATTATCTTCTTCAAATAAGCTGGTATCTGAAAACGATTTTCAAGTGCCTCGATCGTATCCACCCACCTAGCGCTGTTGAAAGCGTTTCTTACGTCTAATGTAACAAGGAGTACCACTCGCCTGGAGTAGTGATTTCCTTGCTGTGCCGCTAGCACACTTTCTATGACGTCTTCTACGGCGCCAATTGTGGACTTTCCTGGTCGAAAACCGTGTTGTCGAGTGGATAATCCCCCAGCGTTTTCAATGGCTGCTACTATTCGGGGTTTGAGGAGTCGCTCCAAAAGTTTGCCCGCGGTGTCTAGCATACACAGTGGTCGATATGCTGACGGTGATTCAGGGCTTCCTTTTCCCTTACTGATGAGCACTAGCCGCTGTCTTTTCCATACATCTGGGAATATTCCTTCTGTCAGGCAGGCATTGTACATATCGAGAAGTACTTGGGCATGGCTATTTGACACTATTTTGAGGACTTCTGCAGGAACACCGTCGATACCCGGTGCTTTGTTGCTCTGTAGGGTTATGGCGGCTGCTTTAAGTTCGTCTTCCGTGAAAGGAGGTGGGACTTCCTTGACCAGCACTTCCGATTCTTCTCTTAAGGCATGTATAGGAAATAGAGCGTTTACTATGTTTTCCAAAGCATGGTCTTCTAGTTGGGGTACCGATACTCTTGCTCCAAGCTTTTTCATTACGACTTTATATCCCAGTCCCCACGGGTTGTTGTTTATGTCGTTTCGGAGCTCCTCCCATTTCTTCTCCTTGCTGGTGCGAATAGCAGTTTTGAGGATTTTCCTAGCAGCTTGGAGATCTTCTCTTTCGGCAATCGCGGATCCAACACGCCTGGCCCTAGTGTATTTTCTTCTACACCGCAGACAGACCCGTCTAAGTTGAGCTATTTCCTCTGTCCACCAGTAAACGGCCTTCTTGTGTTTATTTGGTCTTATTTTCGGCATCGCTTTGGTACAGGCTCTCTCTATACACTGCATGGTCTGCTTCACCTTGCTATTAGCCTCGCTAGCGTGGCTGTCTAATGGAATGTTTGCCTCCAGCTCAGCAAGTAGCACTTCTATATAATTATAGATTTGGAATAATATTAAGAAAAAATGTAGATGTTAAATAAATGATAATTAATAAAAGTAGTAGATAAATAAACAAAAAAATGCTAATAAATAAATACAAAAATAATAAGTTCAGAATGTATTTTTGACAAATTTACTTAATTTCCATTTCTACAATAATTTAACAATATTAACAATTTAGAAAAAAACTCCTTCATCTCTAAGCTCATAAAATAAATAAATTTATTACAACTCTGATAAAAATTGAATAACATACGAGATAAAATTAAAATTCTTAGCAAACACAACAAAAAGAGAGGCGCAGAGAATTTAAACGCCACATTCTTCGCGCAAATATTTTAAAAATAATCATGGCCGGTGCAATGGGCGGGCCCACTCTGCTTCCTGGTTGCGTGTTATGCAAATTTTGCTTGTCTCGCATGCCAGCAACAATTTTGCGAAATGAATGCTTGCAATGAATGCATAGTTTTTAAGAAGCACGACAAAATAAAAACACAAAAAAGACAAAATAACGAAATTCTAATATTAATGGCTTTCAATAAATTGCTGAGGAAAATTTGAAAAAAATTCATAAGAGCAATTATAAGAATGCAAACAAGCCTTAGTTAATGAGAAGACTTATTATAAGTGATGCTGCGAGGATGCTCGTAATTAAGGATATGCATTTTACCCCTTCTATTCTATTACAGTACAATGGGCATCAATGCTTGAGTGCTTGGAGACCTCCTTCTTCGGCCTACCCCACTGCTAAGGATATGCCATCAGCCTAAGCAAACTTACACAAAGTGTGTGCAGTACATGAAATATATAAATATATGAGCTATAAACATTTATATATTTGAAAAAAAATATTTGTATATGAGATTAAAAAGAATTGAAGCTCAGAAGCAATGTTTCAATGAACCTAATTAATGATTCCTGTAAGAATTGTCAAAGGCCTGGTTGCATATAATTTGCATGTTTGTTAGACAAATCTCTCCGAATCACTGAAACATTAATAAGTCAGATTTGCTTTGAGTTTGTCACCAACTGCTCAAATTGGGTTCCTTCTTCGTGTTCAGCATTCAAGCGCATAAACGCCCTATCCAAAATATTTCTTCATATTGCTCAAGAACATGCAATCAAAGTTAATTGTATTTGTGCGTCGAAGCTCACAATTTAATTGTGGCATATTGAACGAGCGCGAGCATGTCGCACAAGCTCCATTCCCGCGGGTAGATACGCATAACAAGTGCACGCCTACTCCATGTCAGTTGCCGAAATTAATCCCTTTTCCTATCAATTTAGCGCCGCTCTCCGAAACAATAAAACCCAATCCAATCAGCATTTCCGAATATGCGAGTAGGTTTTTTCATACCTCCTCATATTTGCCTAATGCAGTGTGTGTAATTTAAAGCGGCTCGCAAACAAATACAAACGCACACACGCACACAAACACACACGCAACACTGTGAAACACAATTCAATATGCAATGTAAATCTTGTGAACGAAGACATTTGCCAACATTTGTAAACGTGGCATTTTTGATATGCTCGGTTTTAGCCGACATGCGAAATGTGGTTTTTAATTTGAGTTCTTGATATGTAGGTAAGCTGCCTGTGTACACACGGCTTATTCATGTGCTTGTGTGCGTGTGTGAAGGATATTTTAAGTATGCGTTTGTGCCGTTAAGTTACGCATGAAATTCAATTAACTTTCGCCTTTGGGGTATTTGAGCGATGCGTACGCGACTTTATTGGTGCTTTTATGATTATTGTGGGAGTTCCCGGCAGCATTTCAATATATTTAATAATAACGCATAGATAGGAAAATAATTTAGTGAGGGAATTCAAAGGTAGTTGCGTTATACGGAATTCCAAGATGAGAATCGAAGAGTTGTGAAATTGAATTTAGACTGTAAGCTTTAGAGTAAAATGAATATGAACATAATTGTTAGGGTTCTAGACAAATAACTAACTGGAAATGGCTGAAGAGCAATATAATTCCTATTGTGAGTGTATTCATAATAAACATTGATGTGTTGTCCAACAGACAATCTACTTGGTGATTGATTTGTTACTATATCGAAAAAAATAAATCATTGAAGGATATAACTTTGCAGTATTCATGATAACTCAGTACATCAGTTATCAAGAAAATAAATAAATAAAAAGACAGTCTCTTAACAAATACATGGGAGGTAATCCGAATCGAACTGGACATCATTTCTAATGTAAACGTGAATTACAATCTATTGAAAAGCTCAAACAATAAGCTCGGTATTCTATCGAGAATGCACTAGAAGCAGAAAGTAAAGCCACACTTACTCTAAAAGATCAACCAAAGAAAGAACTAAAGTCAATCTTTGAAACCACTGAACTCATCTAAGAGAGGCGTAGAAAACAAAAGATAATTCAAACAAAAGATAATTCAAACGAATAACTCACCAAGTAAATAGATTAATCAAAGTTCATAAACAAAACAAAAATTGCAAGGAAACATTTTTGACTGAAATAAATTATAAAACTGGACACAGATTGCTTATTCTAGAAAACCGAAAGCTACGCACCAGGTTTATGGATACACCGTTATGAAGAAAAAGCCTATATACGAGTACATGCCACACCTTATTTCAGCACTTATTTAAAATCCATGTCAAGCAGTCCGGTATGAATAATCCCAAAATATATCGATTTGCTGCAATTTCCGGTGCCACATCCTTTGAAATACCACAAGAATTAGACCAAAACTTCAACTGTAAAAGAAGCTACAATAAACAGTACTTGGGTCCTCGACTAAGAGAAATGGCCTTTAGATGACAGTATTTATATAAAATGCCCTCTGTGGTCCAGTGGTGAGCATGGTACCCCGAGGGTCGCAGGTTCAAATCCTGCCACGGGCTTGGTCGCCAACATGCTTCTTTCTAAAATATCCTTTTCTCTTCGAGTCGAAGGCCTCTGCAGTTAGTACTCATTCCCCCAACACCTTGCAGTCATAATTAATTGTGGTGTAAGATATAATAATAATAATAATAATAATAATAAAGGAAATACTCGCATCACTAGATCTATTTAAAGATTTGTCCCGAAAGAGCGTCGACTACTCATTTAAACAGAGCTGTCATCCTTCAATGTTAAACATAATATAATAATAATAACATAGCAACGTTCATAAAATTATTAGAAAGGGTTCCTGCGACTTAATGGGGCAGTTGCACCTCTCCCGTAGCTGTCCTTGCGCTGATTATCACCATCTTTAAGTAAAATAATTTTAGTCAGTGCGTGAACGACGCTTCGCCTTGGTATCACAACGGGCCATTATGTATGCTTAAGCATTTGGTAAACTAAGCTGCCACTCCTACCTACCTACCTGCTCATTTAAAGCTTTCTCATATGAATATGGGAATGTTTAACCCTCCGTCGGGTGAGAAGGTCCCTGGGGACCTTTTTCATTTTCAAACTGAAATTACTCCTTGATGGTCCATGGGAAGTATACCCGACCCCCACATGTATTCCAAGGAAATTTTATCTAGAATCGTTTAAATCGTTTTCAAAGCGAGCCGACCAATAGTTTAGTTTCAATTGAGATTTAAATGTGATGACGATTTCACATATCAAGCAAATTTTCTTGTTGATGATTCGGATGCGGAAACTGAACCACATATAGACATCAATGATAATCATTAATAATGTTATATATAAACAAAAATTTTTTTTGCTAACATTCATTATACATGTATAATTAGTAAATAATAATAAATCAAAACAAAAAAAAATGAAAAAAATGCGTTTTCATATAAAATTCCATACAAATAGAGGTCCCTGTGGACCTTGTACTTCGTATAAGGGCAACGGATGACTCAACCGTCGGATAGATAGATAGCAACAAAACACCACATAAATAAGCCGACCAAATATCATCTTCTCTAACTATATCTTTTCTACCTATTACATAAATTGTTTAAAGAACACCTATTTGTGAAATTATTACTGAAATGCCTCAAGCCACTTAATCACATTATTGGAGTTATTCAAGACCAGCCATAGTCGCAAATTCAACCTTGAACTTCCCCAGAAACAACTGCCATGGATATGCAAGTGGAACTTCAGTGGTATTTATTCTCCCCATGAAAAGGAGTCTTTTATACGATTTGTTGTGCTTTGTGAATTTACATGTATATCAGGTTAAAAAAAGAATTCTTTTTAAATGAACATAAGCAGTTTTCTACGTTTGAAAATATGATAGAACAATCATTATAAAAATTGTTATCATATCTGATAGTAATTTCGGACGATTCCACTCTCCATTCACAGATATTTTCATGGAGCGTAATGTTTCTTAGCAGATTTTATGTGAGGATGAGGAGGAGATTGTGGAACATCTCTTCTGTAGCTGCCCCGCTCTGGCTAGAAGCAGAGAGGGCTCTTTAGGCAAATACGCTTTTAACTCTCTTACAGGAGTGTCTGGCGCAAAGGTCAAACAAATCCTGCTCTTTATGAGGGCTTCAAAATGGTTTGCCGAGTAAAGTAGAGGTGCGGTGTTAGGCGGTGGTGATCTGAGTGAGTTAGTCTATAGACCGGCTGCCACGATAACCTAACCTAGCCTAGCAGATTTTATGTACAAACACATAATATTTTAGCTTGCTTGAGATTCAAACTGGGTCTCCAGTGGTCCCTATCTAGAGGTGGCGACTCAACTGCCCTACTCTTGAGGATATTCCTCTTATATCAGCTTCATCACCCTCTGAAAAACTAGATGAAGCTTTAGTTTAAATAGGAAAAAATGAATTTTGCTAACTGAATACTGCAATAATTGTATTTTGTTGATATGGATTTTTCATAATTTAATAAGTAATTTTTTTGTTTTAGTGTCAAATGAGTTTTCATATTTTAATAAACCTAAAAACGGGCAAATTGAAATTTGCCAGCAACCCAAACACAAAAAAATAGATCAAATAACCCGTAAATAAAACGAAACCGCTTTGGACTAAAATTCAATAAAGCGGAAAAAAATGTTAAAAATAGTTGATAAAATATAAAAATTAGTTCATCACTTTGGACAGAGAACTGCAATTGTTGCGCTTTTGCCTTTTCCACAGCAATTTTAACTGCACTCATTTTTTATTTATAAAAAACTACCCGCACTGCAGTAAATAGTTAATGCCAGTCGAGGCCAATTCCATGGCACAAAACATGACGCATAAATACGGGAAAAATGCATACTAAATTAATATGCAAGTATGTAAATATAGCAACATACTCTCTCGCCAACAACAAAGCAAACAAACAAAGGCGAAACGAGTGCTTGAAATTGCGTAAATGACAAAATGGCGTGTCAAGTAAAAACGCCATATTAAAAACTAGAACTGCGCAATTTGCATGCCTTTCATTGTTGACTTGATTAAACAATAAAGCGTAGAAACAAAATAATAATAAATTTAATTAAAAATATAATGAAAATACAGTTTTGGTTTATTAAATACGAAGGTGTCGCTGAATTCCCTCCTACAAAGACAGCAATTTGTTCACTGCCACTACGAGTGAATTCAATTTAAAGGCAGTGTACCGCCTACATAAGCACCATTGGCAGCCCGAGAAGATGTTAAGGAGTTCAGTTTTATTACAACTCAGAAGTGCGCATCATGACGATAATTTCACTAATTGGAGTGCGGTTGATAAAGTTGTGCGGAACTAGTATCCTTTCTTACCTTATCTATTAATACGTTGGACTAGCGTACCCTCCAAAATGTGGAACTTATGAGCTATACCCATATAGTCCCAACCTAAAAGTCTCCTCTTTCTTCTTCTTTTCTCACATCAAAGAAAATTTGCGGGGATTACATTTCCGCACCCCAGTCGACGCTTACGAAGGACTGGTATTTGAGATGCGAAATGAATCGATGGATCCAGTGATTTGATGATTGATGCAAAAGTGCACAGATTATAGAGGCGAGATCAATGCACGATCACCTGGCATACCGAAGGGCCTCTCACAGAAGAGGGTTCTGGCGCGGGAGTATTTGGCCCAAAACACAAATACTATGGATCCATAGGCAAGCATACTAGCATCTTCGAGGCGGAAATCCACGCTATTGAGAGATGTCTACAATTGAATATTGAGAGAGAATATGAGCGCAAGAAGATTGCCAAGCGGCCATTAGGGGCGCTCTTATTAGGTAAAGTCGAGACTAGTATGGGAGTGCATCCACAAACACGATACTCCTGGCTCACGGAACTATGGAGTTCTATGGGTTCCAGCACATAGAGGGGAAGGAGTTGGCGGACGAACTTGCAAGGAAGGGACTGCAACAGCCTTTATTGGCCCAGAACTCTTCTTAGGCAGTTTCCTCCTCTCAGCTAAACTTACTTAAAACTGGAATGGGAGTGCTTCAGAAAACTTAATACTCTTGGCTCACACAACAAGGTTATTATTCCATGGGTTCCAGGACGTACTGACATGGTAGGAGTAGTTACCTCCTCTCAGCTAAACTTAAAACTAGAATGGGAGTGCTTCAGAAAACTTAATACTCTTGGCTCACACAACACAATTCTATGGGTTCCAGGACATACTGACATGGTAGGAGTGGCAGCCTTCTACGCAAAAGCACACTTAAGCACATATAATGGCTCATTGTGCCATACTGACATAGAAGGGAACGAGATTGACGACGAATTAGCAAGGAAGGCACAATCATTGGTTTAACATACCAGGTCTAACGGTATCAAAGAGTCTGCTAGGGACATACCACCTAAAAATATCAGAATCACTCATCAATCTCTCTAAGAAAAACCTTAGGATGATGACAGGCCTACTCACAGGACACTGTAAATTGAACTCACATATGGTGAGGATGGGATTCACCACGAACGGCTCCTGCAGATGCTGTATGGAGGAGGAGCACACGTCCTTGCATGTGCTGATACAATGCTCGGCTCTCAGGCACACCCACAGGGAATACTTGGAATTCTTCTAAGACTCTGTCATTGATGTGAAACCTCTGGAGCCAAAATCTGTCACGTTTATCCAGCAGATATGGCTCAAGGATGTACTTGGCACCTCTGATGGGTTATATTCCATCTTGTCGCGGTGCACTTAAGTCCTATACACAATAACATTAATAATATAATAGAGGAGAGAAATTTGCGAAGTGATAAATCCATTTAGAGATTTTCTATTAGTGCGGATAAACCACTTTCAGTGTGACCCTCGTATATATAGACTCAACGGAGCAGACTTCAATTCAGAGTACTTCATATTGCGAATAGGTATCACAATATCAGGAACATGTACATTTATGGGTTACCTTTACACAGACAGATTGTGCGATGTGTCTGGCTATGCCCTGCCTTGTTTGCGCGAATATTCTGAGCTAATAATGAGTTAATATCTTCCTTACTAATGGTCTTAATGGGCAAATTCTCTCGCACGAATTTGAATGATATAAGAAAGGAGCAGTAGAGTTGAAAAAATTGCTTTATAAACAGTAACAGTGAAGTAGTGATGGAAAGTATGGATAGAATTCACATCAAGAAATAATATAAAGTTAAAAACATTAAGAACTGTTGAACTGAGCAAACATGGCCAATTCATTCCTCTCTATTTCTGTGGCAAGGCTAACTCCATAGAAATATTCCTCTACAGTTTGGATTGGATCAAAGGATTGGATTAAAGGATTGGATCAGAGAACACTTTCATTATTGGACAACGATTTCAAGAGAAATTTTACACTTTATTATCTGATGAACTCCTTTTGTTAATCTCTTTACGAGTTTCAAAAGGATGAATCATGACACTAGTGGGAAGTAGTTGCACCAAAAGTATAATGCTTCGTATTTCAGTAAGAATGTTTCAGAAGTGTGATACTTACTTTTGTTATTGAGCTACATTTGTATTGTGAGCGCTTCAAAGACAAATTTCCATGGGTCACTGAAAACTGAAGACTACCGAGAATACTTCTGACTAAAAAACTTGCGCTTCAATCGAATCATATGCCTACTTCCGATGCTTGGCTGTCGAATATCTCGGGCCATCAGTATTTAATTGTTCTGTGTATTTGCATTGTTGTCATCACATGTGACAATTTAATATTTAGAATTATACGTGGCTTATGATAATTTGGAGATTTCTGCTCAATTTGATGTGAGAAGTCAAATGTATTACAAAGTGGAAGAGTGTATACAGTAATAAAAACGGGAAGTGCTACTTTAGTTGAGGAATACTATATTATAATTATATATAAAGAAATCTGTGGCAGTGTATAGACCACTACTTTAGTAGAGCAATGTTTAGACCGCAATGAAGGTGACCTGAAAGCCAAAGAATGAAAGTGATCACTAGGGAAATGGAGATTGTATCACATACGCTACTGAACAGTGTGGACATTTTAAGTATGAGTAACTTTTTAGGGTATGAAGGAAAAAGCTGACACCTTAAATCAGAGGCACGAACTATCAACTCGGATATTGAAGTCTGGCAGAACATAAATGAAACACCATTAATAACCGCACAAAGAGGTAACATTCTTCATTATCTCCTACTTTTGGGAAATTTCAATATTTAAGTGCTATATCCGCACAATTGTAAAGATATGCGTGTGACTTGTCACAAGAGCTCAGAGATTTTCGGCAAATTTAACACAAAGGTCGAAGTGGATTTTCATTGCGTTCATTACGCATCTTGCTGATGATTTTATTGGTTGATTGTGGGAGAGTGTGTGTGGAGATATTGTAAATTTATTTTAATTGGCATTTCATGAAATTCCTTCAATTGGCACGTCAACGCATTTCGCACATATCAAAATCTCTAATTGGAAAAAAATGCGAACAAAAAATAAATAAATATCCGTACATAAATTCTGTCAATAAGGAAAATTCTCAATTTTTTATGCAAAGTGTGGGCATGCCATGCCGCAATTCCTCGCTCGACATGGCACGAACGCAGTGGGTTGGCAGTTTTCCGTTGGCGAGGCTGAAGCTGATGCTGGTGGTGAGGCCGTGCTCTCGATGTTGACATAAGGCGATTTGTGGCATAAGCTATTTTTTGAGTTTTGTTGGTACCAAGTGCACCCCCCAAGCGGACTGGGGCTGGGGCCAATGCCGCACACAACAACGGCAACTTAATGAAGCGATATGAAAATAAGATTTTTTACTAAAGCACGCTGTGGGCGTAATTGAAATGGTCAATTTAGTATTGCTGTGCTTGTGTCTGTGGCTGCCTTTGTGCAGTGCTCGTAATAAAATAAGGATCAATATTTCAATAATAAAATCACATTCCGGGGGAATCCGATTTAAGGATTATGGAGGCAGAGGTCTATTGCGTTTTTGCCCGTCTTGCCATTTTGGTATTCTTAACGATTTGAATACGAAATACGAATTACGCATGAAATAAAAATCTACATAATAAACGAAGTACACGTGGATGTGAGAGTGGGGCGAGTGGCGTATATGCCAGAATTTAAATAATTTATGCCCGCTTCTTCTATATTTTTATAGGCTCTGTGGGCGGAATAATTGATTAGATTCATTCTAAAATGTACATAAGTATGATGGCTGGGGAGGTGAATTAAATGAATTTATTACGCGATTTTATATAAATATATCTAAATATGTGTTGATCAGCTTGACTCATAATGTTGCAAAAAGCAATTGGTTGTCAACGGCTGGAAATGCTCACGGAAACACTTTTATCATGATTTTGAGGCGTGATTCCTTGGCGATACGTTTGTTAGTAATTGTTATATTTTTGCAGGCTTACGGTGAATCCTGGCATTGTTAGTAATTGTTACCTTTTTGTTTACTTACAGTAAATCATGGAACAATTTGAACAACTGTTAACGTGTTGCGTTTGTCTAGACCGGTACCGCATCCCGAAGCTGCTGCCATGCCAACACTCGTTCTGCATGGAGCCCTGCATGGAGGGTTTGGTGGACTACGTTCGACGACAGGTAAACAGATTTTATTAAACATTTTACAATTGTGCCCTGGTAGGTTTTTTCAACTCAAAAGGACTAAGAGAGTTCAGAGAGTTCCCACTTATTGCCTACATTTCAAGTGGTTCTACTGTCTGTAAGCTCCTTCACAGTAGAAATCTCCCACTATTTATGATCCTTCTATTGATGTTGATTCCTTGCCGTTACTTACAAATGTTTAGTTGAACTAATAAAGTCGCAATAGCTCTTTTAAACAATTTCCTTGCGTGCCTAATTTAATTTGTTTGGATCGCCAATTTCTGGTGTCGCAGCTGCTTTGATGTCGCACATAAAACAAATCGAACTGCAAAAATGTTTATCCATAAATCGTTTAATGACAATTAAAGAACTGCATCACCAGCACGAGTCCACTTAAAGTGCACACATGCATCCCCAGGCAGCTGCGATGAATCGAAAATTATGAAAATAATAAAAGTCTGCTAGGTTTTACAAGCGATTCTCCTTTGAGTGGCGCGCGTACAGACGTCATTGCAAATTTCAATACGCTTTTGCCAAAATAGATACCAAATTTCTTCTAAATACATATACAAAAAATTAAATAAAATTAAAGCAAAAAGAACAGCGGGGAAACGAGTGAAAAATAAAGCCAAAAGTTTTACAATCGCATTGAAATCGCCCACGCATTCGTACGTGGGACTACCATCAGCAACACTATGAAAACTCATTGAAATTCAAACGTGGCTGCTGCCTGCGTCTGCTTCGACGGAAATTCAACAGAAAATTGGAAAATATCCACCAAAATTCAATTTTGCTTAATTTTTTGGCAAGCCACCAACAACACCGAACAACAAGCATCCAATAAAATTTAATATACTATTTTTGATAATAGTTTCAGAAACAAATACTATAATCTATGAAGCAGATGAATCGGGCGCCCACTTAAGTGGGGCGAGTGGAAATTCACGGGAACGTTATACGAATTATATATACAGGGGCATACGGTGAGGGGAAACTTCAATCGAGGGTATGGAGGGACACAATTCCATCTCTTCAGTTTTACGTAGTTCAGCTAAAGTATTGCTGGAGAGATACTTATAATACTAGACTGCTCACAGTTATTTCATGAGTACCTTTTAGTATTTTCATTGCCACATCAGGTGGAGGAGTTTGCGAATTATCAAATGAACATTTGTTAGGAGAGTTAACAGAAAGTTTCCTACAGGAGCTTTAAATAAATCCATGTGTGACAACTGCAGTATATCTATCTATTCGAAGTGTACTGCTAATTGAATGTATGAATATATTCATTATAACTTAATTACGAGTATATATATTCATTAGAACATAATTATCACTACTAGTTGCCTCCATTGCTTGCCGACCAGAATTGAGGCTAAAAGTTATACCACATAAAATATAAATTCAATTTATATTTAATATAGAATAGTTATACATTTAAGTTCAAAGGCTTTCAGTACCACTATTCACCGATTGAGATCACTCAAAATTGTTTACAAGAAACATCCAAAATAGCATTAAATCCATGGGCATGGAATATCCACAACGTAGTGTAAATCTAAATTTAATTCCAAGCGTTCTCAGTCTGTGCCAATTTCCGTTCCTTGAGATATCACCAATATGTGCACAAGAAATACCCCAAACAACACACAATCCATGGAAACAGAATTTCTTGCTTGATAAGTTCTCAGCTCTTACCTGGTAGTGTGTTCTTCCACAGAAACATACAATCCATGGAAACAGAATTTCTTGCTTGATAAGTTCTCAGCTCTTACCTGGTAGTGTGTTCTTCCACAGAAACATACAATCCATGGAAACAGAATTTCTTGCTTGATAAGTTCTCAGCTCTTACCTGGTTGTGTGTTCTTCCACAGAAACATACAATCCATGGAAACAGAATTTCTTGCTTGATAAGTTCTCAGCTCTTACCTGGTAGTGTGTTCTTCCACAGAAACACACAATCCATGGAAACAGAATATCTTGCTTGATAAGTTCTCAGATCTTACCTGGTAGTGTGTTCTTCCACAGAAACATACAATCCATGGAAACAGAATTTCTTGCTTGATCAGTTCTCAGCTCTTACCTGGTAGTGTGTTCTTCCACAGAAACACACAATCCATGGAAACAGAAAATCTTGCTTGATAAGTTCTCAGCTCTTACCTGGTAGTGTGTTCTTCCACAGAAACATACAATCCATGGAAACAGAATTTCTTGCTTGATAAGTTCTCAGCTCTTACCTGGTTGTGTGTTCTTCCACAGAAACACACAATCCATGGAAACAGAATTTCTTGCTTGATAAGTTCTCAGCTCTTACCTGGTAGTGTGTTCTTCCACAGAAACACACAATCCATGGAAACAGAATATCTTGCTTGATCAGTTCTCAGCCCTTACCTGGTAGTGTGTTCTTCCACAGAAATATACAATCCATGGAAACAGAATTTCTTGCTTGATAAGTTCTCAGCTCTTACCTGGTAGTGTGTTCTTCCACAGAAACACACAATCCATGGAAACAGAAAATCTTGCTTGATAAGTTCTCAGCTCTTACCTGGTAGTGTGTTCTTCC
Source organism: Clusia tigrina (assembly GCA_920105625.2). Classification (NCBI taxonomy): domain Eukaryota; kingdom Metazoa; phylum Arthropoda; class Insecta; order Diptera; family Clusiidae; genus Clusia; species Clusia tigrina. Next base: position 421,164,021 of record OV050030.1, read on the forward strand.
ACAGAAACACACAATCCATGGAAACAGAATTTCTTGCTTGATAAGTTCTCAGCTCTTACCTGGTAGTGTGTTGTTCCACAGAAACACACAATCCATGGAAACAGAATATCTTGCTTGATCAGTTCTCAGCCCTTACCTGGTAGTGTGTTCTTCCACAGAAACTATTCATCACAATTCCGTGGTTAGAAATCTTATAATTTGTCTCCCCTTCTTCAACTGATGAATGAGTTCCCAATCAGTTTGCTGGCGAATTGGATATCTTATTAGTCTCAGGAGTAGTCTGAAAATAAAGCAAGCAAAATATATCTTCTTCAGCACATCGATTCTCTTTGTGTGTGTGTCTGTGTGAAAGTCCCGAACCTGATTATCTCACCAATGCCGCCAAAGCAGCAATTACTGCTGTCCGGTGCATTCGAGTCTCTGAATAGACAATTGACTCATGGAATTGATAAATGAACATTTTTTGAAAATTACGGAAATGAAACCATATTTGAATGAATTGTCTTCATGACTTCACTCTCCGTAATTCCTTTATGCCTCCCATTCATAGTAGTTCAATTGTAATTTCTTCAAGAATATGTTACAAGTATGTTCAATCTTTTAGTTGCACTCTTGACACTCAGAACACACCGAATTGGTTCCTGTTTGGCAGGCTTCCACCTGGTAATAATGTTCCTATGTTTATATTCATATACTCGTACTCGTAGTTATACATATACATGATGTACATTGTACTTGTATATAATTAAGTAAACAGTTTTTCTTGAAATTTTTTTTTGGCAACCATCTCTTATTAGCCGGAACTCACTGCACATGTAATGGCTTAAATTAATGATGAATGGAATGATTAAATCTCTCGAAAATACCCGCCTAGTCATTTCTGCCATATTAAGACAGGTGACGTGTGTACATGACTTCTACGAACTATTCGTACTATATTCTTTTTTTAAATATGTATTCAAACACTTATTCAGTCCAGACCAGACAAATGATTGATATCTGTTAAACAGGATGCCGGAGAATTAATGTAAATAGACTGCTTAAAGGCTCCTAACCCGAAGATTTGTTCTGTTTTTAGTGGGTAACTAATGTGTTGAATGTAGTACTCTCTTTCTCGGCTAGTCTAACTTCCGTCATATTTGCATAGGTTAAAGTAGGCGGATTTGTCACGCCAGAGAAAATATTTTCTATAACCATACGAAGCGGGAGGTGCACAACTTTTACTTACTTAATGACTTGTGAGAGTGGAGAGATATATATCAAAGAGAAGATATAAGTTTTGTGAAGCTCCATGATTCGTTTAGAGAGCCTGTAATAAACAACCTGGCTACCTGGGTTATATCACTCAAAAGAAGAAGTAAGAATGGGATTAGAAATCATTCTTGGAAATTTAGTATGCAAGCTCTTCTCCAATGTCTCTCTTAAGAGACATAGTTAGGTTACTTTTCCGAGGAGAGGTCACACAGTTGGTGGTAGCTTAAAGCCAAATTTTAATACTTTGGGTGAGTGTGAAAATGTTGGGTCTTCTTTGACCACAAAGCTGGATAAAAATCGTTGACATTGATAGGAACATATTAAGAATGCTGTAAATAATTGTTTTTTTAATAACTAATGCAATAATATTAATATTGTTAAGGTTCATTCCTCAACGACAGACTTCTCTCTTACAAAGCACGACTCAAATCTCCTTAAGCCACAGAACAGACTGACAAATAACAATAGCACAAAAATTTACTCGTGTAATTATGAACATTTTAAGCAAATGATCCTTTGAGTACTTAAAAGTAATTTTAAAACCATTTCTCTATTCACAGGTAAAATGCCCAGAATGCCGTGCAGAACATCGCATACCGTACAACGGCGTCCAGGCCTTTCCCACCAATGTGACGCTGCAGCGTTTCCTCGAATTGCACATAGAAATTACGGGCGAACTGCCAGATCCAACTTCAGGTGCGTACTCAATTCGGTTGCCGTTCATAAAACCATCGCGAATGGGCGGCCATAAACTGCAGAAGTTTGTTGAAATATTTTTTAAAATTGCCTTTTTATGAGGAGATACGAGTAACAGGAACTGAAATTTGTGCAGTTGCTCCCATAAAATTCAATACAGTTGCTGTAAAATTTCTGCAGAAATTGCAAATGACTTTCAGTGCAATTATCGAGCAAAATCTGTCCACCGCACCGCACCGCACCGCACCGCACTTCAATTGAATGCAGCGAAATTTGTAATTGCTTTTTTTTGCGGTTGCGTTTCTGGCTAAAAGGTTGGTTTAGTTTAAATTTAATTAAAAAGCGAAAATAACTTCGACTATGTGGGGCTTTAGGAGAAGATCCTTTGAAAGGATTTTGCTGAGTCTTTGTTTTTCTAACATGAAAAGTTCGGTTTTTGTTTGGTATATAAATCAATTAAAACTAAGCAAATTGATTTTCGCATTTCAGTAGTTCGCTTTTTAGATTTTGTTGCAGCAGTGACTTTTGTTTAGAGACAACAGTGCAACTGGGAGGCAGCCGGGCCACTCTGAATTGAGGTGTAGTTGTGTCAGTGATGGAAAAAATCATGAAATTTCGTGTGTTACTTTCGCTATTGTTCAACACAAGTTTCGATATTATTAAAAGTATTTATTATTGGATGTAAATCGAATAAGAACTGTTCAATATTCCAATTTTTTAAGGAAATTGCAAGCATAAGACTGGACGAAGTATCCTTTTAGTATCAAAATGCTGGAGGTATGTGCTCTTAGTCACAACTCATATCTTCGATATATATACGCTGCCAATTGCATAGAAGTGTGGGGTAGGGCGCAGAACCACCGAAGCAGGAGGTCTCCAAGCACTCAGGCATTGATTTCTATTGTACTATATACGATTGCATAGTCTAACTTAGCATACTGCTTCCTGACAGGAATATTTGCCAACGTTTCATAGTTCCTCGAACAGAGCACCGTGCTCGTATCTCTACTCATATCTTCGATATGCATACTCTGCCAATTGCACAGAAGTGTGGGGTAGGGCGCAGAACCACCGAAGCAGGAGGTCTCCAAGCACTCAGCCATTGATGCCCATTGTACTATATACCGATTGCATAGTCTAACTTAGCATACTACTCCCTGACAAGAATCTTTGCCAACGTTTCAGAGTGCCTCGAACTGAGCACCTGCTTTTATCTCTATTGTATATTACGCTTCAAAAACTATACCGTTTTAAAAGTTGCTCCTAATACCTTCGTCCACTCGGGTATTCAGTTATACTCTTATATTCCTTTCACACTAATACAAGAAGCACTCTTATTGGTTTAATACTTTGTCCTTGCTGCACTTTCCTCCTCAGTCCTTATGATGCTTTTAAATCTATTTATGATAGTATCTGCCAGAATTTACAATTTCGTCCTTTCTCAAATGCTCTCCTCGAGAAGCAATTTGAGCCGTGAAATGGTGCACTGTGCGCTCCATTTGCAGATGCAGGGAAAAAAGCAACGCAATTTGCAATGCAAATCAATTTCACCGCCAGTTGAATGGATGAATGAATGAATGAATGAATGCATTTCTGCTGACATGCCAATAATAAACTAACAATAAATATTAAATGCACATCTCCATATCCAATGCGCATGCAGACGACTCCCATCACACATGATAATACCATTGATTGATGGAAATATTCATTTCAGAGGCACCACAGCTGCATAAATTATTGCACAATTTCCACATGCGCTCTTTTTATGCAATCAGCAATAATTTCTTTCGCTGCAGTTTGCTTGGAACTTATGAAACATTTTTCAGCAATTTTGTGTATTCTTTTTGGAAATTCAGAAGGATGATTTTTTCAGTCTTAAATAAAGTAAATGCCACAATGTCATCTTCGGCTGAAGTGCCAGAGTATCGCTGGCTGTAGTCGCTGTGGTGGAAGCAATCGGAAATAACTGTGATATTTACAGCAGCCCTGCTAGCAGCATTGGCCTTACAGTTATCGTTGTAGTTGAAGTTATAGTTATAGCCATTCTTGTTAGTTTTATTTTCTGTAGTGATATTTGTTTTCCTCCAATGTTTGAGTGGAACTGGTCACGATGACTTTCATTCGCATTCTCTGCGGCAATAAACGCACAGCCCTGGCATAACATCTGGTTATATATGCATGCAATCGTAACTGGTATCAGTGCAGTATTTGCTGTACTACAACAAAAACGAAGTTCAATTTTTATGCATGTACGGCTTCCCCGTATACGAGCAGTTTCGTTTTTTTCGCTTGAACAGTGCATTCTTGGCAAATGCAATGTAAAGAATTTTCCTTGTGAAATCATACGGAAAATTGAATTTGCAAATATCCTTTTTTCTCATCTGAACGCAGAGCATATTGGCACGAGAAATTGCTGCGTGCCAGTTGTAGGTGTTTGTAGTGTGCAAGTGTTAAACAAAATTTGGAGTCCGTCTATACACAGTTCAGTTACATGGGGAGGTAGGCAAATACTGCCCAGTGGCCAGTGGCCAGTGCCCAGTTCCCAGTTGGCCCATCAAAACTTTTTTCTATATGTCCTTTTTTTATTAAAGTTAAATGTCTTCAATCTTTCGGTTGGAAGCACGGTTTCCAACCTGGCAACGTTTGTAGATAATAATTTTATTTTAGACTGTTTTTCTAAACAGAGTATGTCTTGTTTGCATTGTTCGGATCAGATCCTGGTCGAACTACATTAATTTATTTTTTTGTGTTTTTTCATAAAAAGTCACAATTTGAAAAATTTTCAAAAATATTTCCCAATTGAAACGAAACTTCAAAATCATGAAAAAAATGTCATCCCAAAAAACCATTAACATTGTACGACCCTCGCTTGTTACAGGACAAATCATGGAACGCTGCGGTGTGTGCTCGGAGAAGGCATATCTGTCGCATTGCGCTCACTGCGAGAAGAAAATCTGCGAGGACTGCAAAAGTGCCCACATGGACATATTGCGACGTGAGATCACTCGATTCAATTCACAGGTAAGAAGGAAAACCAGTCAGTCTGACACCACTCGAAAGTGTGGAAATCTTGTTTCTAACTAAGGAGCGTATTCCATTTGAATTTCTCTCCTCCAGATTCGTCGCAGTTTGCATCGCTTGCAGGATTCGCTGGCCATCATCGAGAAGAACACCAACAGCTTGCAGACGAATTGCGTTAGTGTGACCGATGAAATCGATGAGATCTATCGTCGCATTACCAAAGCCATCAAGGATCGTTCGGACCAGTTGAAGGGCGAAATCGATCGCTATCTCACAGTGGAGCTGCGCAACCTGACCACTCTGAAGGAGAACTTGGACACGGAAATCATCAATATTGTTGGTAATTGTGACATTGTGGACAAATATATGAACGAGACCGTGGAATGGGATGACTGCGAATTGATGGACACCAAGGAGATATTCTTGAAGACTGTGGAATTCTTGCGTCACTTCGAGTACGAGAACGCCGATTACAGTCGTCGCGTGCGTTTCATGGTCTCGATCGACCCGAATCAGCTGGTCATGAACTTGGCCGCTTTCGGCGATTTGAACATTATGCCGCACGCGAATACCAGCGGTTCGTCGAGCACTTCGCATTTGGCCCCACCGACCGCTCTGCAGCCGGGACTGATGCGCTCGAAGAGCGATCATCGCCTGGCCACGCAGTTCCGTCAGCAGGAGGAGCGCAGCACTGGCTACAACGACGAGCCGGTGTTGGGTGGCCGCAAGTTCGGCGAACGTCCTCCCGTACGCAGCAACACCGATCGCTACGGAGATATTGCGAGTCGCTATGGACGCGGCGATTACGATTATGACAACGACTACGACAACGATCAGTCCTCGCGGCCGGCCAAGTCACGCTTCCGTTCGCGTTTTGTGCGTTCGCATCAGAATGACGACTCGGACAACGAGCAATCACAGTTGCAGCGCCAAGAGCTGGATAAGAAGAAGGATCGCGTCCTGGATGGCGAAGATGTGTCGCGCGGTCAGTTGAGTGGCATTATAAGACTCAGCGATTGCGCTCGCGTTATCCAGCGTCTGGCCGACATTGGCAAGGAGAAGAAGGAGAAGAAAGTAGATACGGCGGCTCAAGCGGCTGTGCAAGCGGCCATACAAGCGCAGAAGGCCTCCATGCTGCGACCCAAACAGCAGCCACAGAGGCAAATTTCCGAAGATGATGAGATAACGCGCATCAAACGCCAGAATAAGAACGCACCAGGCTCGTCGACCACAACTGGAGGACCAGCTGGTACTACGGGGGGCAACACAACGTCGCACACCGAGACGGAGCGTCCCACAGCGGATCGCGTGGCTGCCCTGAAGCGTAACACTGGCCAGGGTACCAGTGAAGAGAGCGACAGCTCGAATCATGCTTCTCCAGTGCGTAGGACGCCTCCCAGAGCTGAGGTGAGTGTGAATGAAGCAAATGAAGAAACTGAGAGTGAATTAGATTTTGAGGATCTTGAAAATGAGGGTGCAGAGGGTGAGAATGTGGATGAGGAAGGTGCAGAGGAAGAGGAAGAGGTAGAAGAGGAAGAGACAGAGACAGAGACAGAATCCGAGGAGGAGGAAGAGGACGAGCAGGAAAGAAAAAAACCAGTAATTACCAAGGCAAAAGGAGGCAAAGGAATAGTCCCAACGAAACCGAAAAGTGGGGTAGTTGTAGCCAAGAAAGATGAAAATAATGATTTCGAAGAATTGGAAGAGGAAGAGGATGAAGAAGAAGAGGGGGAGGAAGAAGATGATTTCGAAGAGGGTGAGAACGAGGAAGAGGTAGAAATGGAAACCGAAGAAGAAGAAGAAGAAGAAACAGAAGAAGAGGAAGAAACACCAGAAGAGGAGAGCGATAATGAAACTGAAGTTTGAGCTCTTTGCAGTTGCAGGAGGTCTGTAGTTTCTTTTACTGCGTGTTTGGATGCTGGTACTGGTGCGCAGAGTTTTGCCTTAATTGTAGTGAAGTTAGCAACTGTTTGTGTAGGAAGTATTTCAAATTGTATTTACTATCCTCATACAATCTTAACTGAACCTCATCCACATCTCATTACTCAAGCTCACATACCAACTATGAATAAATTATGCCATGATGATTACCTGTTTTGTGTTGTCCTCTTCTTTGTTGCCGTTCACACTTTCCACACTCTTCGGAGTTTTTTTCTGATAAAAAAACAATATTTTTAAATTTATGTCTATGTGTGTGTCTTTTGATATTTGTTTAAATGTACGTTGACTTATTTGTAAACATGGCTCCAAGTGGCTCTGTCTTTGGCGGCGCTACGAAGTTTTCAAGTGGTCTCGTAAGTTCATTCTGAAGCTGATTGTTGAAATCTTTTACCACATTTACTAGTCCAATTGAGAACTGAGTAGCAACGACTGCCGTGATGATAGCCTTACGAAATTTTTAATATTTTTATATATATATATATTTTTTTATACTACCAAAGGACATCAGGAATTTTCATTATATCTATGTTTGTACCTTTGTGCAAGATATCCTTAACCTATACTCTGATGTATGACAACAGTAAATTTAACATCTCTTACCTTGTCGTTGCCAACATAAACATTTTTGTGTTGTTGTTGTTCAGAAGCAAAAATTCGAAATAAAAAGTGTTGCTGTACGAAACAAAAAAAAACCTACCGACTCTCTTTTATTTTGTCCCATGAGTGCTATGGAAAAATTTGTACTTTTGTGTAAAATGTTGTAAAGTAACAGCGACTTTTAATCACAGTTTATAATGTTCATAAAACGATTTGGTAGTGATGTTAATTTGCTTAACCCAGAATAATGCCGATGCATGATTACTAACCTCTCTATGTTATTATTCTATTATGACTAAAAACTGTTCCAATGTTCCACTAACGCACAAAATTCCGAACTTGTTCAGTATTTGAGTATGTTCAGAGATAAATGAGGAAGATTTCTATACCAACTTATTGCAGATAAGAGAAATACTCCGAATGAAAATTATTGTTATTGTCATGTTTCTTACTAAAGATCTATAAATATTAACTCTATTTCAGACAGTGAATTAAACCAAAGCATACTCAGTTGAAACGCTTGTTCAGCATTGTAGTAATAACGATGGAAGAGAACTGCTTATGAGAGGACTCAACTGAATATGCAACTATGTTGATTCATTGTTTTTTGCATCTTAGTTTTAAACCATCTCTTTTGATCTCACACAGTTTTCGAAGAATGATTTTAATTACTTTATTGTGCCAATGCTATACTAACTTTAAAGGGAAGTATTTTCCACACGCCTGACTGATTTATCATAATGAATGGCCTTGCTTTCATGTTTTGTAACTAATAAATATTTGTAATTTATAGCTTTGTAATATTTGTAAGATTTCTGATGTCCCGGTAAGAAAAATGCTTTTTAATATTTCTACGAAAAAACACCAACACAACAACAAGAATAACAACAGCAACAACATTGCTTACATTATCCAGCTCAGTCATCATCTATCATCATCATCGCTGGCGCTGCTTCGATGCCGATCTCTTGTGGATAATTCACTATCGGGGGGTTTGCAGAGCAGGAATGCCATCTTGTTTCGACTGATATTGGAATTATAAAGCTAGACATGTTTATAAAATTGTACAGACAGAAATTTCCCTACTTTAGTGGCAGGGTGGAGTATCTGAGAATCTGGGATCCATTGCGTAGAATCATGTAAAACATTTATTCTCAGATAACCACAATCCAATATCATCAATCACGGACTGAGTAGAAGGTTGATAAAACATTATTTCAAGCCATATTAAAGAAAGGATATTCGATGAAGTAATGCAAACTTAGAATCTTGTTCTTTCATTTCATTTCTCACAAACTGGGATGAATCGGTAGAGAACTTATTTTTTGTGGAAACCCGCAATCCATACCAGACGATCATTAATCGACGAAGAAATAAGACTACATTTTTATTGAAATATCACTTCTGAGAGATTAAGAAGAAATCCTCATAAATTGTAGTTCTTTGGGAAATTATCTTCAGGTTCCAATGCAGATCAGAAGACCGAATCATAAATTTCACGTTATTAATAAATGATAATTATGCAGGAAAGAAACTGCTACAGAGTGGTAGACTTTATTAACTCTTTTTAGCTATTATAACTGTATTACATGGGTAAATAAGTAATTTTTTGACCCCAGTTGGGAAATCTGAAAAAATTAGTTGGCATTCCTGCATCAGAGCTGTAGTACGAGGAAGGGTCTTGGGTGTGTGTGTGATTAGTTGCGTGCTTGCGTGCATCCGCTACAAATTCATAAACCATTTCATGTCGTTTTAGTCTGTTTAGCAGAGTAGTTGTGTGGATTTTTCTTTTATGTTCATATCAGCGTCTCATTTGTTAGTCTTGTTCGTAGATGTCGTAATTTATTGTTGCATGGTTATCTTGTTATCCTTTTGTGGAATATATTTGTGTCGATTAAAAGTCTGTAGTGCTATGAGTATTATCATAAATTACCAATATACTCGTAGTTGTTGAGCTTAGAAAAATTTGTAAGGGTATTGTTGTATAAATGGGATTGCTGCCGAACAAAATAGTCCTTAATTACTTCCATAGACTAATTCTTTTGAGATCAAAATGGATTTAGTTTATGGAGGAGTTACTGTCTCAACTGACAGAGCAACTTCAAGAGCTGGCGCTACTTAGATTGCCTGACCACAGATTCTGTGATCTCGATCCGTTGCCGGGTTAGGGCCGACTTCGGAAACTTCCTCCAAAGGACCGGACCTCTCGATATACAATTATCAAATCTTCTTTCTGCCAAATAATCCAATCTTCTCAGCTGCCATTCACTTTGAACCCAGCACACATTCCAGCAAAACTTCGCTCTGTTTGTCAGCACTGAGTTTGTATCTGTCGCTGAATGGTCTGATTTACTCTGAGAGCCAATATCTTCAATAATTCTACTAAAGTGGAAGTGATGAAAGTGGAGATAAAAATTCTTTGGATATTTATCAATCAACGAATCTGGGCTAAATTGGAAAGAAATGAAATTGATCATATGTTCTGAAATATCCACGATTAGGAGAAATGTGTACAGACAAATGAATCCGTCCAATCCAATAGAAAGATGAGTTAGTTAGGATCATTGAAAGACCGTGCTCAGATCGGAACACTTTGCCCCTATCAACATTTGATATCAAACTGGGGTTTCTACATCATGGAGGCCAACTAAATAATAAAATAGGTGGAAGTCAACTGAGAATCTAGTAGAATCTAGGAATCGTGTTCCCGCCGTCTCAAACAAACCCATGGCATCATCTTTTATTTTAGCTGCTTCAACATAATTTATTCTATCTGTGCAACATGTTGAATCTAGGAATCGTGGATACCATTCCTCCGCTTTATATGGAAATAATGCCCTAGGATTTTTTGTTCGGTACCATATAAAGCGGAGGAATGGTATCCACGAGTCCTAGATTCGACATGTTGCACAGATAGAATAAAATTTGTTGACGCAGACAGCATAAATTATGATGCCATGGGTTTGTTTGAGACGGCGGGAAGTGCGGATTTACTTTCTGGCGGGACATCTCTGGTTAGGAAAAGATTCCCCCATTTTTCTTGTCTCAGCTGAAAATAAAACTAATTTCCCTCCATTTGTCAACTTGTGTTCCGCCTCCTTTCTGATCCTTTCCACTTCTGTGTTCTTCGCACCTGTTTGTGTGTCAGTATTAGATGTTGTGGAGCAGTTTTAAAGCCTGTGTAAAATAAATTGTTGTGTGTAATTAGATTTTTGCTCACATTATTTTTGTACGCTTGCTTCACTTTTGTCTCATTGCGTAACTTTAATATTTATCTCTCTCTGTTGGTGTATTTTCGCGCTCGATCGATTGCTCGCTCGCTCGTACTCATCTACACAAACAAATGCACATTGATTGAAACCGTTAGGCTGACAGTGATTCTGAAGATGAATCTGACGGATCTATCACATCTCCTACTCAACAGTCAAAACCACCGGTCTCCGCACAAGTGGCAGCCGTTAAGAAGACCAACCGCTCGGGCAGCAGCGACTCCACGGCGTCCACAGAGAGTTCGGCCAGTTCGGTACCAGTGGCTGCCGCAGCCACGGCCACGGCTGCGCCCAGCAGCTCCTCGAAGGCGCCGTCCACAACACGTTATTCCTCAGCACGTGAAAGTCCGGTGCGCACACGTGCCACTGCCAATACATCGACCGCTAGTGCGGCCGCACCCGAGAAGAAACCCTTCGTAAGCCGGTTCCTGCCACAGCACAGCACGGCAGCGGCCCCCGCCGCCGACAAGAAGAAGCCGGCCGAATCCGAGTCGAGTAGCGAGGAGGAGACCTCCTCGGAAGAGTCCGAAGATGAAGCGGAAACGACTAAGCCCAAACCGAGCAGTGTCGCCAGCAGCTCGAAGCCCTCCTCGGCCTACAACACGTCCGCTGGCTCCTCAACATCGTCGTATCGCGATCGTCTCGACGCGAGACGAAATTCGCGCGACGACGCCTCGTCGCGCACATCCTCTGCGTATGCGACCCCATCGAGCAGCGGCACCAGCGGCTACAGCTCCGCTGCGACGCGCACTCGTCCGGTTCCCGCGTCACACCACGACACCGAAGATCGCTACGGCAGTGGCGCCTCCGGAAGCAGGTACTGTTTTAAGATTGTGATAAACTGGCTTCAATAGCTTCTCTCTTTTCTGAACTCTTTGCTGTCTTTTAAGTATCATTTCTAATTGAAATTAAGAAGCTGCCTGCAAATTGTGGGAACCCGTTCTTGAGCTAAATTTTGCAGTAAGAGTAAGGGAATTTTTTCCCAAATTTTTTAATTGGCATTCCAACACTTCCGATTTTTCTGGAATAAGTATTTTTTTTTGTGTGATATTTTTCTATATTGACTTTTTATAGTGAACGGTTTCCCACAATTTTTTGTGATCTTTAAATTACACTTACACTAATGTATTAATAAACTGTACTACTGCCAAATGAACCCACACATACATGCACATGATTATGTTCGAGTGATACATTAATAAACGCACTTTCCAGAACACATACACACGTGTAAATTATTTACTCTCATGTTTCATTGAATAAAAAAGCTTCGAATCGCTTTCCTTCTAATCAACTAACTTCCTAGAATATAAACTTATGAATCATTCAAAACTACTCATTTCAAAAACTAATTGTAACCTAATTTAAACTTTAGAAAGAGCCTACTAAGAAGTAACCCCACTACCGTTTAATGACGTATTATTATAATTTTTTATTTACTTATTATATTTATAACTATAAAAAAGTAGAGCAAATTCATTTTTTTATTGGAACATTACCACACACATCCTTACAAACGGAACAACACGAATACAATTTTGAGTAGTCTTACATTCTTCTTACCAACAGACTTTCAATTCAATATGCTGAAGCGGAAGAAGTATGCTTAAGTAAAAATATGTAAATTAGTATACGTAATTTAATTAATTTAATTGATAAACAATTTTTTGTTCATGTAACGTATTTCCCTCATAAATTTGGCAGTGGAAATTGTAATACTGAAAGGGGGCAACGTAAACCCCAATCCAGAGAGTGCTTAAGGAGGTTTTTATATTCGATTACACGAAGCTGCACAAGAGCAAAAGTTACCGCAACACCACACCCCCTTCCAGTGTGTTTAAGGGGGCTTCTTGTTGTGATCAGCCAAAGTGTGTTTAAGGGGGCTTCTTCTTGTGATCAGCCAAACAGACATGAAAGCAGAAGTAGTTAAGAGAAAGCCGTAAATCAGAGAACACAGAGAACAGAAACTCTTTTTCGCGCGGACACACCACGATTTTGAGTGGATTCACAACGATTCTGAGTGGATTAACAACGATTCTGAGTGGCTTCAACACGATTTTCAGTGGATTCATGTACAACGTCCGTCTGCTTTATTTCGCTGCTTTGCCGTTTGACGTTCAAGTTTCTTTACTCTGTATACTCTGCCGTAAAGCTCACAGGGCAAGGCAAGCACGAGATTATTTGAGAGTCTCACATGCACATACAACGAGTCAATTTGCTGTGTGTGGTAGAGCCTATGCCATATGTTTTGCTTGGCTCATTTTCATACTGCGAATGGAATTTTTCAGCAGGTAAAAGGGGTGACAAACATATTAATTTGTCCAAACTGTGAATTTGTGTGGGTGCAGTGAACGGAAAAGCAACCGGGAAAGGTGTGGAAAATTTAGTGCGATTTAGAGGTGTTCTAAACATAACGGAAGGAGGTTAAAGGGAGCAAAGAGAACTATTAATGTGTAAATAGTATGGCGGTGTTAAGTAAACTAACCGATAAAGACAAAGAAACCCTCCGTTCCCCAAAGTTTTAGTCCGGTTCGACAGGGAAATTACAAAATGTGAGGAGCTTACCTGTGCGAAACTTGAAATAGTTCTTTTCAGAAACCATCTTTGAACGAAATGAGGTTAAAGGGAGCAAAGAGTGATTGTGTATACCAAGAATCTTTGACTATATTCTTGGTATACATAATCAAGAACTATTGATGTGGAAATAGTATGGCGGTGTAAGTAAACTAACCGATAAAGACAAAGAAACCCTCCGTTCCCCAAAGTTTTAGTCCGGTTCGACAGGGAAATTACAAAATGAGAGGAGTTCACCTGTGTGAAACTTGAAAAAATTCTCTCCAGAAAGCATCTTTCTACATTGAAGTATTTGCCTGTCTCTTCTTAATCGATTCATCAGCGTAATGGTCTACAACTAAAGAGTGTCCAGATGAGAAGCGGGTGAGAACAACATTGGAAATTTTGAATATTGAAATTACAGAACAATGCTATGAAATACAAATAAATGTCAGATTAGGTTAGGTTAGGTAGGAGTGGCCGCCCAGTTTGCCAAAAGCACATTTGAGCACACATAATGGCCCATTGTGATACCACGGTGTGGCGCCGTTCAAGCACTGACTAAAAAGTTCCCATACTTGGGATGGTGAAAGTCAGCGCAAGGACAGCGCCAATAAATGTCAAGATAAGCCTAAATTTGTTACTCCACAATAAGTAATTAAGTTGCAACAGTGACAAAAACCAATGAGTTTTAGACCTAGGTTGGTATATAGGGAGTCTGCCTGTCCATCCCATATTCAGTTTCTATTTCATTGCGTTTAGTCAAGTAAAAATGCTAACATAATCCAGCTGTTCATCCTTATTTATGGAAAACCACTTTCCTCATTTGTAGTGTGTTTCGAGAACCTTCTCTACTCTATTATGCGCACTTTGATAATTTCCAATTCATTATTTCTTTCCACTGCCAAATTTGTGCGTTATCCTAACGCAAGCTTCACATGTTTGTATACTTTAATATATGCTTGTAAATAGATATATAGTATCCATGTACGTAGATATATACATATGTATGTACTCTAACTGACTGTGTGTTTTTCTCTTTCCGGTATTTTTGTAGCTTTGTATATCTGCGTGCCTTAGGAGTTAACATGTTGGCACTTCTCTTTCTTATTCGTGTCGTTTTGCGAGTGCTCGTCAAACTTTTAACATTCTCATAAAGAAATAATTAAATCAAATCAAAGCCATAAAAATGCGAAGCGACTGAACCACACTTTAACTGCCAAAATCATAAAGCTACGCGCGGCTAGGTAAATACCAACCAAATGCTATCCACTCTTCCATCAAATGCGTTGCGCCACAAAATTCGTTGACCACATTCAATTTTATTGCCATTCACCAATCAACATATTTAAACCACAATTTAAACCATTTTGCTATTTTCTTTTGTCATGTGTCTTTGTAGTACGCGTTTGCCCTTTAGTGTACCGTATATCAGTAATATCAGTCGACCCTACCGGTCGAAGTACAGAAAGCGGCTTGCGGAGGTCATACGCGAAGTTAAATGAGCGCTTCTCTTACTTCTGTTTTTTCATTTTGATACTGTTTTTATATATAAATATTTTTGATATTTTTTGATATTTTTGATATATCTTCAATACGTTTTATGTTTTGTTGCGTTTTAGTTTACATTTTGTTAATAATTTGTAAAAATGTTGAAACTTTGTTGTGAGTTGTGGAAATGCAGTTTTTTCTCATCATTATTTAAAGCAAATTTGATGCCTTTCGTTTCATTTTTAATTCTCTAACAAAGCGTTTGTAAAATAGGCTTTGAAGATGTGGTGAACATCTTCATTTAACAAGTTCCTTAACTGTCAGTCAGTGGGTAGGAGGGGTCATAATGATGTACATTAAGGGGGGGTTGATTTTGACATACAGTCAGTGGGGTTGTTATAACGTACAGTCAGTGGGGTGGTTATGACTTACAGTCAGTGGGATCGTTGTGACTTACAGTCAGTGGGGTGGTTATGACGTACGCATGCATTGCGAATTTGTTCCTGTTTCTTAAATAACTGAAAACATATAAAAAAGAAATATTTGAGGGAATCGTTTCAATCCTTGAAACATATTTTATGTGTTCTATATAGGAGTAAATACCTTACTTCAATTAGCAATTTCAAAATTGAAAATCATACGTAGAAGTGGAACAATTTCATACCGATTAAGGCTGATCGTTTAAGACTTACCAGCTGAGGTGGGAGAACTTAGAAGATGAACATAATTTTAAAGGAAATTGTTGGGTAATGATTTAAATAAGTTGTAGAAACTAATGAATTCTTTGGACTGAACTTTGATGGAGTGGAGAGGGAATGGTTTCTCTCTCAACACAGGTATCACAGGGCCTCCGAGTGCCACATGGGGAACTAGTAAGCTACCTGGTTAACGTAACTCAACCTAATTTAGCTAGACCTGGGCTTACAAAGAAATTATTGAGGCTAATTGTGAAGATATGAGTTTATTCTATATTGTTATTTAAAAAGCTTAGGCCATCATACCTGAAGTATTTAAAACTTGGGGACATGAATATAAGCAGCGAATGCCTTCGAACTCGAACAGAGATAGAGGAGAATATATAGAAACTACAACTAGAACACCACACCCTGGGTGAAGTTCGAAACAGCGTCCCAGACTACTCGACTAACATACTAACTTCGACACCAACGATGGCGACTTACCACTTAGAACATATACAGACTTGGGGGTACCTTTTATGTCTCCAGGGGATGATTGATTAATAAGACTATTGGATCATTATAGTTGAGTTGGAGACAGGTACAATATCTACTGTTTGACACAAATTACCATGGTCTCTAGAATAACTTATCATCAACCAAAGCTAGAAAAGTTCCAGTTAAGTTCCAGACACACTGAGAACACCTGAAGATCACGACAGCAGAGTACATGTCTATATGTGTATAAAAGCGTATTTTGTTAATAAACTGTAAATAATTTAATTAACTGGGCATGAATGGTTATGATAGAGAACGAGCGAGAGAGAAGAAAGGATGTATATTGAACATTGATTATACTAACACTTAACACACAAATGCTGTATAGAAGCTTAAATAAATTGATATCACCTGACAGAATACTTAAGTGAGAACTGACAGAAGCAATTTTCACCCGGCTCCATTCATGCGACTACGAATTGGCAGATACACGTGCGAGTATTTCTCAGTGAATGTACGCTAAAGTACCCGCCGCGGCATACCCCTGAATGTTGAATGTTGATGAATGACAGCAATATAAACTAAGCGAATACCAGGATCGTTGGAAGTGTACTGATTTAATGACTTCTACAACAATTGTGTACCATCACATATGGAAAGTAGGGAATATATCGTATATGCGTCGAATTTTTGGTCAATATATAACAAGTATATATTCCATATTAGGCCAGTCTGCAAGTATACATGGAATATACATCGAATGAATACCGAAGAACACCGAATAAACACTGAATATACTGCGAATATACACCGAATTATTAACGAAAACAACGCAAATATTTAAGAAGTGTTCATATTTGAAACATAATTCGTATACGAACACGCATATTCGGAGCCGGGTAGCAGAATAGACTTGATAAGGTACAAATCCATAAGAAACATAGAGGACAATTTAGTTTGAAAATAGAGTGTTAACTTTGAGTAGTCTTAGAAGTCTGAACGGTCTCTTATCAAATTGCATTTGCTTTCACAGGGTAGTTTGCAACACAACCTGCAACAAAACATATTCCAAGCTATTTGTGCTGAGCTACAAGCAGTGCTAGAAGTACAACCGGTCATACGATACGACAGTCGATAGCCAGGGACAAAGTAAACATTGTGAGCGAACCATAAGAACATAATACTGATTCTTGGTGTAGTTGAAAAGAGGATTTCTATGGTGATCCATATAAATATATATTTCTATGACCATATCCTAAGATAAGAAAGAGTGAAACAACAAAATAAGAATAAAATTAAATTAAACAAAAATAGTGTAAATAATGCTCATCACCTTTACTTCTGTTGACGACTCCTCAGGCTTCACCAAAAGGTTCATGTTCAGAGTAGTGTTAAAGTTCAAAATTCGAATCCTTGTAGAACTCAGCTGAGTGTGAGCCTAGTTGCAGTACGTATACGAAACGATCTGCGATTTACCTAATTACATAAGCTTTAAGGTCTTTGTTATACTCTTGTTAAGTCAGATCAAATTATCTCCATGAGAATTCTCTCAATTTCCTCTTCAAGGCACTTGCTACACAGTCGCTCCGTTTTTGTGTGTGTATTGTTTGCCTGCAAATCAAATCAGAAATTAATTAAAAGAAGTTTGCAGACAGTTGCCAGGCATGTTGTTGACCCTTTCTCAACACTTTCGTCAGTCTTGGAGGCCTTGGCATTATTCATTGTCAATACAAAAAGTTGCGGACAATGTCATCAAACACAAACTTCGCTTAAGTTTTATATTGTAATAACAGCAGGAAGCACAACAACAACAACAACAACAGCAACAACAACAACCAGTAACACACCGAAAAGGTCTGAAGCTCTTTACAGCAAACAAATAATTCAAAGGCATAAGACAAACAGAATTTGCGCCGTAGCCGCCGCTTTCATTTGCATGACAATGACAGCATTGACAAGCGTTTCCATTCGAAGGATATTTATTCAGGCGCACCCACCTACCACCACCACACTCTCGACACTGAAACAATCAAGGCAGCAGTTTGACCGTTCAATCTTTAATCAAGTTCCCTACAATTTAATCACTTTTAATTTTTGCGAAAGCAATCCTACCTCCTTAAGTTTCGTCGTCCCTTACAGTGAACTTTCAAGACTGAAGTGAGTACACAATTCGAGAGAGAGATTGAATGCATTTTGTGCTTTCCCCAAAAATTTTGTTTTGCTTTCCATTTCAAGATTGAAAAATTCATAACGAAAATTGAAAAATTCTCCGTACAAGCATTTGTGTCCTTTCATTGGTGCTCGTTTATATGTTTGTGTTGGTCTGACTTAGTTTTCAAGGAAATGAAATTGAAGAATATTCCAAAAATTGCATGAAACCAGTATCGTTGATTTTCAAAATCGATTTTCTCAGAACGAAAATAAATCTTTGAATGTATATATTTGTAAAGTATTTATTATATACCTAAGAAATTAAGAGTAAGAGTGGTTTGCAAGTCACTGAATTGGTTCCGATTCAGTCGTCCTTGCAGAGTAAATACCATTTAAATATTAATAAACACACCACATTAGTCACACAGAAGTGAAGCAACTGATAATTTCCAGAATTTTGTTAAGCCAGCATATTGAATTGTAAGCGCGTCGGCGGTGGGAGTAAGACCAGTACACACACACACAGATACACACAGGGAATTAACCAAGAAATGCATGTCAGTTCCGTTACACGTAACCCCCACAAAGCTTTATACTACCCAATTAAACACAGACTTTTTTTTGCCCTCCTAACAGATGCCAATTTTGCTATATACCATATTTGGTATCCTTATTTTTTTAAAAGATTTTTCTACTCGTAAAAAGAAATTAGTGGTACGAGAATTTTTATGCTTTAGTATCCTCATACATACAAATGTCCTTTGTCTTTTGTTGATCGACTTTTGTGCAACTAGCTACTTTTTTGTGGTGATTAAAAGTGCTAAGTAAGGTAGTAAATTGCATGCTGGAACGAATTTTGTTTTATCCTGCCATGTTTTGCTTGTCCGGCAATGCGCATTGTTCGAAAGTGAAACAAGGATTTGATGTTTTTGTGTTTTGTATTTTGACATTGTTATTTGTTTAATGCGTCTTTAGCTGCCTAACTTAATTGACTATTTTATTCAAGGTTCCTATGCGAGTTTAGTTTAAAGGATTTCAATTAACTGATTGCAAAAGTTGAGTATGCACTTTCAAACACAGTTTTCCAAGGACAAAAGTATGAATTTCTAAAACACAGATTACAGAAATTATGTTCAAAGTTAGCTAATCAGGAAAGTGGGAACTGGGGAGCCTCTGGAAACCCGAGGAACCTCTTTAGCGAAATAACAAAAACAAGAATTTATGTATAATTGCATTTATAAAGCAACGTAATTGGATATAACTAGCTTAGCATCAAACTAGCTTAGCATAATGATAGCAGTGGAGTATCTTCTTAGCACTGAATCATGAACGAACATAAGCAAAGAAACGAGAAATATTTGTTCAACTAATTTATTCCTCAAAAACACACCTAATACAGAAAGAGGGAGCCTGAAGACTGTGTAACTGTGGTGTCAATCCAAATATTGCCTATTTTTTCCAAAGGGTTCCAAAGTATTTAAACTATATGAATACTGACAGGGGATGTCTACAAAGTAGATGCAAACATTGACCATATATGGGAGGCTCCAGATGATTCCAGGGATGAAGTTAATGATAATGTTTATGTATCCATTCTGTGTATATGCAAGCGGCTTAATTTATTTAATTAAGTCAAAAATTATGCAAATAGATTGAAGCGTAGACAGCTAATGCAATGTTACAGATAATTTCAAATAAGGCGATGATCTAGTACCCTTCCAACCAGACTCCAAGATCCTTAAACTATTTAAACACACCCAGAAAGTACTCGAACCCAAGTTAAGCAGTTATAAAATTAGACATGGAGAGCTCCCCAGCTTATTCCAATGGTGAGGTTATAGGCAGTGAGATTTATGATGCAGAGATGGATGGGAACAAGCCAAAGCGCATTTACAGTGTTTCAATTGATTCCAAAGATGAGGTTCTTTAACTTTATTGTCTATTATTCCAACATGACAGTACCTTTCAAATTATTTCTAAATGGACAAGCGCTATTCCAAAGAGTTTCAAGAATTGAAAGCACTGATCGGATATGGAGTGCTCCAGAGAATTCCAAACGAGGGTCAATATTGATGATTGCCATCTTGGCTCTAATAAAAAAAGTAACAAGAATTATTTAAAGCAAGTTCAAGCGCAGAGAGCACTGATATGGTCACGCTCCAAACATGGTATGCTCCAGATGATTCCATAACTGGAATTTTATATATTTTGGAAGCATGTTTGAAAAGTTTACATGATTATGTGTATAAGAGCATTAAGAATTTACTGAAGATAAATGACAATTCTCGCTTCTTTGCTGACAATCACTGCTTTATCAAATAGGAAAGTAATGAAAGATGAAAGTATTCCCACAAGGAGAATAGAAAATACAGTTATTCAAAAAGAAACAGTGGAGTCAAATATTTGAAAAATAGATTTCTAAAATGCAGGTTTCTATTGTGAAGGAGGATCTGCCATAACATTCTGTTCGACGAGGATCTGCCATAACATTCTGTTCGACTATTATACAAGTTTAGAGTAGATGACCACTGTCTTCGGTATGTCCCCAGTAGAAGTTCTTTTAGGATTACAACTCCAGTCTGCTCAAAATTCCTATTTGTAAATAGCACTGGGCCATAGTAGTCAGTCCTCCATCTACTTTAGCAGTAGAAAGATACCCGGAAAGGACCCTTCTTTGTGCTTTTCTATAAGGCAATTATAAGGATTATCTCTGAAGTAAT
Organism: Clusia tigrina; assembly: GCA_920105625.2. Classification (NCBI taxonomy): domain Eukaryota; kingdom Metazoa; phylum Arthropoda; class Insecta; order Diptera; family Clusiidae; genus Clusia; species Clusia tigrina. The sequence goes on from OV050030.1 coordinate 421,184,892, forward strand.
TTACAATACCCGGACAGGGCCCTTCTTTGTGCTTTTCTATAAGGCAATTATAAGGATTATCTCTGAAGTATTTTACGATACCCGGACAGGGCCCTTATTTGTCCTTTTCTATAAGGCAATTATAAGGATTATCTCTGAAGGATTTTTTTAATACCTGGACAGGGCCCTTTTTGTCCTTTTCTATAAGGCAATTATAAGGATTATTTCTGAAGTATTTTACGATACCCGGACAGGGCCCTTCTTTGTCCTTTTCTATAAGGCAATTATAAGGATTATCTATGAAGGATTTTTTTAATACCTGGACAGGGCCCTTTTTGTCCTTTTCTATAAGGCAATTATAAGGATTATCTCTAAAGTATTTTACTGTAACTTTGTGATATAAAAGTGTTATAAAGACATAGAAAATAAATTGAATTTCTAACGAATGCATCATGGTAGCAGCCTTCTCCAGGTCGGTACACTGAAAGATAATAAGGAATGTATCCTAAGGCAACTGGATTACACCCTGTTAGAAAAAAGTAAGCTAAACTTTAATGGCATCCAAATAAAATAGCCCACTGCAGCTGTTTTAGTTAACATCAAGATTAATAGAACAATCGAATGTGAACTGCGCTGTGTGACGTCACAAAATATACGGTTGTAAATTTGGGGAGTTGGTGAGAGAATTAATGACATTACAAATGATCAATTTTTTAATGCGGGGTATGATCAAACTTAATTTCTTCAATCCTGAGCTATTAGAACCCCTTCGATTGACATCCCAATCCTTCCCTGCCCTCTAAGATAATCATTTAGCATGATAGGCATTTCCAGCACCAATCATTTTAGCATTCCTTTGTTTCGATGCTCAGTTTTCACAATAAATTACTTAGATTTCATTTCCATACACTTAGAAAAATTTTGGAAAAAAGAAATGATTTCTTTGCGGGATCCAAAGTGAAAAGTCGAAAGATAATTAATAACCTTTTTTTACTATTAATACTTAACTAATATTTCTATTATATATAATTTATGCTTAATATTGGCTTCTTAATAAAAAAAAAGAAAAAAAAAACTCGAAATTTCCAACAACAAAAAAGCTCAAAAAAAGAAAAAACAAAATCTATCGAAAACATGAACCGATAATTTTCCAGCTACACAAGCCGCTTTCTAAACAAAAGCAAGAGCAGCGCCATTGTATCGCAACCATCCCTCTCGACACCGACCGCCTCTTTCGAGGAGGACGCCAACGGCACCGGAGAAGATTCGGACTCTCGCTACGGCACCGGACGCTCACGCTACTTAGCGATGAAAGAGCGACGCACCCGCTTAGCACGCAGCCGCTCCACGCACACTTTCGGCAACGACGACGACGATTTGGATGAGCCCGTTTCGCCGACCACAGCATCGCCATCTGCTTACTTAGCTTCAAGGTGCGACTCTCTATCTCTCTATACAAATCGATCAATTTCTTAACTAATTTAATAAAAAAAAAAACAAAAAAAAAACTTTTCTAAAACATTAAAGAGCCAAATTAATTATTTTCAATTTTGAATGCATTGGAAGTGAAAAGAAAAAGTGTACAAATTACAAAAAAAAAAAATAAATAGCCAATCAAACATTTCCAGCGCCCAATTCAGTTGCAATTTTCAAGATACGAACAGACACAGTGAAAAATTAGGTCTAAAATCGTGAAAATTATTACAAGAAAGCGCTTTTATGATTTTCCTTTTTTTATAATTTTATTACTCAGTTTTTATGTTGAATATTTTTCCAATTTTTACATACAAATTTTTACTTTTTTTAATTTAATTTTGAAAATCCGTTATTTTGTTGTTTTTTGTTCGCCATCAAACAAGAAAAAAAACAATCTCTCCATTAATCAAATCTTTGTCTTTGCACTAATTTCCTTTTTGCGTTTTCGTTTTAAGTTAATTTTCATTTTCCTTTTTTTTCTCTCGATATTTTTTCATCTGTGAATCCGCGGCGTTTTTCTTTTTACACGAATTAACCAATAAAAAAAAAGAATTGTTATTAAACAAAAATTATAATTTTAGATTTAATTAACTGTAGTCTGTAAACTGTATAATAGCTTAAATTTAGAGTTACTTTTCATTTCCCTCTATCAATCAATCAATCAATCATTCTACCATTCAATCAAACAATCAAATATGCATTTCATCAGTCAATCAGAACATAGTTCAAGGAATAAGGCAATCATGCATTCATTCAATCAATCAAAAGGTGAATGTGTAATTCACAATCAATCGATTAATCAATGAGAGAATAAATCATGCAATCGATCAGATCAGATCTGTAAGTAAATGACGATCAATAAATCCTGTCATCAGATCACAAATCAAAAGAATTGCAAATATTGGAAACAACAGAATTAAGCGATATCAAAGGGTAGGTAAGGTTGATTTGGCTGGACCTAAAACCACACATAGACCCATTAGACCTTAGCGGTACCAGATGGAGGTAGACTTCTACGCAGAGTTGTAGCAGGTATCTGGAAAGATGTCCACGTTTTCAGCGAATATCAGGAGTGCTTCAAGCTCCATTCCTGAGACGTCTTCCAGCTTCCCAAATTGTGGGGCCCCCAAGCACTTTAAGCGTGTTCTTGACAATGCAAGACATATACATAAGAAACGTTCAGCGATATCAAAATAGAGTTATAGACAATGTTCCCGGAATGTGACTTTTATTTCATTGAAGTAACTTATGTCAATTAAATAGCGGGAATTGTCCAATAAAACATTGATCGATTTGGTAAACTATGTTTGCGATCAAGAAAAAGTTCTAAAGATCATATTTAGGGATTACACTGCTTGAAGGGAAATATTGATGAGTGTTTGGAGATATCTCATCTACAAGAATCGGTGTGTGGGGCGGTATAAAACATAAAAAAATTAAACTCTTATTTTTCTGGCATACCTTGGCTCCCAAACACCTGATAAACTAAAGTAATGGGTAAACAACCACTATCAAGACAGCCAAAGGAAACCATGGTTTTGATTTTCTTGTGATTCTTACGTGGTTTCGGTAATCTAGAATATATTCAATGCTATACAAACAACGTCTCATCACCCGTGCTGATAAATTCGATGAATATAGAGTTGGCTTGGATCTTTTGATACGAAGTTCAGCTCCGAAAGAGCAATCTGTAACTCATATTTCATGGCGAAAACATCAATAAATTGAGACGATGATCCGCTCAAAAGTTGGAATTGCGATTGTACAATATCAGTTTCTAAATTTTGTAGTTATCGTCAGTAGAGCATAAGTCACAAAGAGAGTTCAACCACTTCTTCAAATTCTTTAAAATTGTGTGCAATCGATAAAACTGATTTAGCACAGATTTTCTACAGATTTTTTAACGCTTCTGCAAATGAGCTTTCTTGGGCAACATAAAATTTTTCTGCAACATTTTTGTTCAATACACTTTTATTATCAAATTGAAGAGCTCTCTTGAGGTCTACATTCTTAACCAGCCAAGTAAGCTGCAAACTGACAAATCTCTACCTCAGAAATGGGCTTTTAATTTTAACCACCAACCTTAGAAAAGTACCTTACCTTGTGGTACTGTTTCGCTCCTCTCTTAGTTCCAGTAATTGCAATTCTATTACACTCACTTTCATAATTGTCTGCTCTTTAAAGACCGCGCGTCACGTTCGCGGCCCACTAACCTCTGTCTTTCTCCGGCATTACAGGTATAGCGGTTATGGTGGAACGGATCTATCGCGTAGTCGCTCTTCGCACGCGCTGAAGTCACGCGACAATTCGCCCATCACGGATCGCACCTCAGCGCGCAGCGCTCTCGGCTCGTCTGCGGCTGCAGACAGCAAAGACGGCGAAGCGTTGAGCTCATGGGCGCGTTATCTTAAAAACAAATATGGCAATAAGGGCTCGAAGGACACCCCAACGAGCAGCAGCCGCGATGCGCTGGGCACATCATCAGCCCTGGTTTCGTCGCACGGGCCGAGCGGCAGCAGTAGCCGCAGCACTGCCAGCGATGTGTCGCGCCGCCTTAGCCTCGGCCTGCCGTTGCGTCAGGCCAATGAGATTGCATCGTCCGATGATGACGGTTCAAAAAACGGGCTAGGCTCCCCTACGTCCCCTACGGTAGCAGCCGGTATAACCGGAGTAGCAGGTACTTCCCCTAAACAAGTGTACCTGCGAAAGCGTCAACAGCTGTTCCAATTGGGGGGCCGGGGGAGCGAGCCCGGATCCTTTACCTGGCCGCGCGGTCTTGCCGTCGGCCCGGACAATAGCATCGTCGTCGCCGACTCCTCGAATCACCGCGTCCAGGTGTTCGATTCCAATGGCATCTTTGTGAAGGAGTTCGGTGAATACGGCAGTGGCGAGGGCGAATTTGATTGTTTGGCTGGTGTGGCGGTGAATCGCATCGGACAATACATCATCGCTGATAGGTGAGTACGAGCTGAACAAAGCAGTGTGGTGAACAGTTAACAAGGGTGTGAGAGGAGCGAGAGTGTGGGCAGCATAATACGAGGCTTAATTGACACTGAACGAAGAAACTTTTTAATTAAGCGCAACAAAAACGCTTCGAAATTAGTTTGAAACGAGAGCAAATAAATCCCAGAAAATTGGGCGATGGTGGTGGTGCAATCAGATTTGTAGGTGGGCGTGTTTGGCTCATTCATGTAGGGCGCACATTGTCTAATTGGAAACGCTAAGCGGATAATGATCGCATTAATGAGATATCAAGTTGAGCATTGATAGCGTCTGCTACTTTGGTCGGCGTTCTTACAATGCACGCACGGCCTAATCCAGCCCATAATTGACTAAGCGGATTACAATTGACTGACTTAAAGTTGGCTGCATGGGAATCAGAGAAAGAGAAAGTAAAGAAAAAGTGCCAGTTTTTGAAACTTAACGCTTTGATTTCGACTTAAACAGCTGCTATTCGGAATTTGCCCAAAAGTTAATTAATTAAATTTGGCAGGCATGCAGAGGCGCTCCAGGTGCGAGCAGTACAGCGGAAAGTGGCCCAAATAGGATTACGTTAATAGGAATTCTAATGAGTTTGGTATGCGATTTGGCAAATCTAGAATAAATTAAACTGAACAGGCATTGCTTTTAGCGGCGCAGGAGTAGTGTGAGTATGAATTGTTAATTGGATGAGGGTATCACAGCCGCTTAAGTCTATTTAAGTTAGTAATGTGGTCGAAAGAGCAATCGCGAGCAGATTTTCGACATCCTTAAGGCTTAGACAATTCCGAGCTGATGCTTCTGCACCCTCTTATCAATACCAGACCGACAAAACATCCTAAGCCTCTTGAAGTTCAGTAATATCCCGTCTTCTGTAACTTAGTTAACTCGTAGGAACTTAGCCAGGAGTCCATATTTATCCTAATGACTACAACCCAATTAATATGTTGATTTCTTTAAAGCCACAAAGAGAAAGTCAGCGAATATACCTTTTTTGACGGACCAGAAATATAGAAACTGTTCATATTGTCGAATGTTTATTATTATTATTATGTCTTACAACATAATTAAGTATGACTGCAAGGGGTTGGGGAATGAGTGTTTATATTTCAACGCATAAGGCAGCGATCCCCTGTATTTATGGTATTTATATCATTAGGTTTCAGACCCATTAGTATCAGAGACTTCTTAAAATTCCTCAACTTCACTTGGTGCTTCATTCACGAAGGTATGCAAATATAATCTTAATTTAGTTCGAGGTTGTCTTGTTGGGTCTAACAAACAATTTCAGTTGATAATCAACAATAAAATTTGCTCCTGCCAGAAAAGAAGATAAAAACTGTAGACCTCTTTAGCAAGCACCGACAATACTGAGGTGTGTCTTATATTCTAAGAGTGGGTTATGTCTTAAAGCACGTATTGCTCCTCTGGCACTCTCTTCTAAGGTCTCTGAGTACCCACTAATGTTGATTTTACTTCAATTATATTAATTTCCGTTGTCCATAATTGATTCAAATTACTTTGCCTCAATTTTCATGGATGAGTGAATGCGTTTCAATAAGTTTATATTAATTCCTTTTTCATTTGCTGCCCGTTCGCGTTGGCCGTTAACAGATATAATCATCGTATACAAGTGCTCGATCCACAAGGACGTTTCCTGCGTGCATTTGGCTCACAAGGCACCGCAGATGGTAAATTCAATTATCCTTGGGGCGTGACCACCGATGCGTTGGGCTTCATTTACGTGTGCGATAAAGAGAACCACAGAGTGCAGGTGAGCATGCAATTCTATATTCACGCACACACATGCACACTCGCATATGCATGCGTGTGTGTGTGCGTTTGTGAGCAGTCGTGCATATAAAATATTTGCAATTAATTAGTGAAACGTATAAATTTGCTGGCTGCAACTCAGTTTGTGTTCTTGTTTAATTTGTTCTCGTATTTGACAGGTTTTCCAATCCGATGGTTCTTTCGTTGGCAAATTCGGCGCTTGCGGTCGCGGCGAGGGGCAACTAGAGCATCCCCACTACATCGCCGTCTCGAACACGAATCGTGTGATTGTCTCAGATTCGAATAACCACAGAATTCAGGTACACATTAATTTAACTGTTGGCTACAAAGCCAAACGCCCTAACCTTGCAATGAAACGCTTTCAATTAACCCGTGTTCTCATCCTTCTTGCGCAGATATTCGATGTAAATGGCAAAGTGCTGTCCACATTCGGTGGAGAAGGCTCTGACGATGGTCAATTTAAATTTCCAAGGTAAGCATTCGAGCAAGCTTTTTCCCTACATATACTGTAAACTTAAATTTCCCCCTTTCAGAGGTGTGGCCGTGGATGATCAGGGTTACATCTTCGTCGCCGACTCTGGCAACAATCGCATACAGATTTTCAATCCCGATGGTAGTTTCCTGAAGACATTCGGCTCCTGGGGTTCCGGTGACTCGGAATTCAAAGGACTTGAAGGTGTCGCTATCATGTCGAATGGCAACATTTTGGTGTGCGATCGTGAGAATCATCGCGTGCAAGTCTTTTGAGTGGCTAGTGCGGTATCATCTACTACTACATATAATGAATTTATCGTCTTTTTATAAGCGACAAGAACTCGTCAAGTAGTCGGATCAAGTTTTCTATATCCTTGAATAAAAACATATCTTGTTTGCTCTCAGAACAAATACTTAATTTTATATGATAAAACGAGTACATTTGTTATTGCATAGTTACAATATTTTATAAATTTTTATCTAATTGTTAAATTTGAAGCTTTATTAGACCTCTGTTTTTTTTTTTTTTTTTGTTTAAATTATAAATTTTATTTTCGAACTAAGTTGCCTTAAAATATTACAAAATTATGAATTTGGATTTAAAAATTGTGAAAAAAAATAAAACAAAAATTTAATAAATGCAAGAAAACTTGCAGAAAAACTGAGTGTGGTTTACGTTGGCCGCAGTGGTAAGTTTGCTTGTTGTACATTTGAGGGATCTCCGCCCGGGACATGGTTCTCATACTACTTCTTCAAATCCTCCTCTAGTTTCGAGAGCAGGAATTTAGTTGGATGGTTGGAGTTCAGCGAAAAATATGCATTCCCTCGTTATTGTTAGATTGCATGTCCTTTTTCTCAAGCGGGGAAGGAATAATTAATATTTGATTGTTGGAAATATTTGCAATTATTTGTAATTAATTTTCAACACTTTTGTTTTAAACAATTATTAATTCCACGGCTTGGAAACTGGTTGGTGGTAAAGAATATAATCCTAGCAATAGCATTCGAACAACATCCTCAAAGATGACTTTTCTATGCGAGAAATGTTCTTCGGCTTATGTGAAATGTTCGGTCTACATGATTGTCAGAATGAGTAGGGGACTTCAACAGTAGTAGTAAGAATAGAAAGACCTGGCATCAAGGATTATAATTACTGTATGATTTATAGTCGATAGAGTCGATAAGAATTATATCCGAATCCAGGTATGTTCGAGCTGTCATTAGAAAGTAAATTCTATGCATGTTTAGTCATGAGTATTGCAATGGCTTTGTGTTCATGGATCCCAGTTTTTTTGGGGGTATTCATCCAGTAGGAAAAATGTAGTATATTAGAAGCAAGTGCGTACTTTTGCACACTGTATTCGGCAGCAACGTAAACATAATAATATTGAAACTTTCAGTTCAATTTATCCCTCCGTACTGCCATTAACCGAGGCAAGGAAGGTGCGGTTAGTTACAGGACTTTTGAATATATCATTATTGGGTTTTAATTTCATATAAGTAAGGGCATTTTCCGGTAGCAATCAAACACATTTCTATCTACATAAAAATATCCCTTTCGTTGCAAGATTGTTCACCCCTTTGACCTCTGCTCTACACCACAATTTGTTGAACATTGGACGTTGAACTTTGTTTGCTGATTACAAATTTTACAGTTTTCTGACTTTGTGTCATATCTGCTTGTCTCACAGGATGCTTGTTGCTGCTGCTGTCAGTTTATTGTTGTAGTTGTTGTCATTTTAATTAACACAGTTTGCAATTCGTCTCTGCTACTTTTCCTTTGACTCTCGAAATGGCTCAGTTGACAAACAACGACTTGATTAGCTACGAATTTGCAAGTGGGCTCCTTTCATCGGTGAAAATTGTGACCCTTCAGAAGTTGTGAGGCAGCTTTGTCGGATTGAAGAAAGCAATTTTGTTCGTTAGCATATGAAATCTTGTCATTTTCTGACTGATTGGAGTTTCCAAGGAATGGGTGGAAATATTGTCAATGTATTTACTGTGTTTAAGCACTTAAGGAGGCAACCAGTATCAAGTACGAGTTTGTTCTACAACATTTTGAGAAAGCTCAGAGATTTGAACTCGTTTGTGGATTGCTACATTTGCATATGTTCTCCACGTTAATCCATCATTTCAGTCGCATGAAAATAAAATTCAACAATTGAAAAACTCTTGGCAAGCACGTCCCTCCACTACACAAACAAATCATATGAGTGCAACGATGGTCTCATTTCCGTAAAGCAAACAGTTATTTTGGTGCAACAGCAGCACATAAACCCAGATTCAGTGTCACATCAGTTGCAGCAAAGCGGAAATGTCGCAACGTGCTAGCGGATATTTACATAGACTGTGCGCCGCACGTCTCAGCAACTTTGCACAGAGTGCCGTGCATTTTCAAAAGCGCTTCCGTTTCCCTGTTGGCAACAAAAAAAAACTCTATTTCGAACGTTTGTCTGACCTTTGCACGGCAGATTTTTCCATGAGCTGCAAACTTTTCAAAAGCGGCAGCGGATCTGTTGCTCTTCGAGCACACAATTTGCGGCTCACTTCTATTCTGAGATTGCAAAAAGTGCGCTCGAACATAAACGGTTTGTAGGCTAAAGTTATAACCGTAATAGGCTTCTGGAAATGCAATTGAAAAGAGGAATGCAATACGACAAAGCTCGTCAGATTTTCTCAATAAGACAGGGGAAAATGCGGAAAATACGCGATTTTTCTTTGCTGGAGTATCGTTCAAAAGAACGATGTGATTCATTGAAATATAGTTTTCTGTAGATTAGGAAAGGACACAATTTGAGAGAGGGTGGGCACTGTCAAGAAAGAACAGTACGATTAATTTGATAAATAGAGAGACGTCGATAGGATACAAGGATTTTTCCTCTTTAACAAACGAAATTCAAAATTGCGTAGGAAAAAACCTGATGCCTGATGTTTGAAACCGACGCATTGAAAACACTTTTATAATGTAAAATTATTTGATTAAATTGAGGGAAAATAATGAATAAGGAGCAGCACAGAGTAAACAGGACTTTTGTAAAATTGGTACTTCTGGTGAGGGCAAATTTTTAGGGGCAATTTTATTGCCAACCACTCTCGCCGTATTCGCCTGATTTGGTACCGTGCGTTTTTTACATTTTCGGAACATTGGATTTGCGGAACAAAGGTAAGCGTTTTGTGGACCAAAGGCAACCGGCATCCTGCGGGACATCCCAGTCAACGAACTAAAACACTCATACGAAATGCTTTTAGGTTGTGTAAATCGCTGTATTAAGTCGGAAGAGAACATTTATGAATAAAATAAGTCAGTTTGGTCAAAAAAACTGTTAGTTGTTCTTCCTTTTAAAAAGTTCTGTGTACTTTGGAATCCACCTTGTAACATACCCTTATCATTTATAATAATAAAAACTTATCGGTTGTTATATAAGTTTTACTCGTCCTGAAAGTACCAAATCCAAAGTGCCGAAGTCAAACATATTATTACAAAATTGCCCTCCTGACAATTTATACTGTTACGAAATTGCCCTCCTGACAATTTACTCTAACTATCTATACTCGGATTCGCAACTCTGGATAATCAAACAATCGCTGGTTAAATTAAAATAACTGACTTTATTTAATTATTGCTATTTACACACTTAATATTAGGCTTAAAGATTACTTTATTACAATTTGCACTTTATTTAATAATCCATTTAATCACTTTATTTGTTCTTAATCACAATTACAAATGTTACTGTTTCGATGAAAAATGCACGATGTAGACACTGTTATGATTACTTTTCAACTGTGTGCAACACTTTCATTGCGTGGTGGCTTAGATTCTTTCCGAGTGGGGGAAGTAGAACATTCTAGAACATTTCTTTCACCTTGAAGGTATTTTCGAGAACATTCTAGAACATTATTTTCACCTCGAAGGTATTTTCGAGAACTTTCTACAGCATTATCTTCACCTCGAAGGAATTTACGAGAATATTCTAGAACATTACCTAACCTCGAAGGAAGTTTTTATCTGCATGGATTGTGTCTTAAATACATAGGGTGGTGCACTCATTCTCAAACTACAAATGGGATCCTAAAAATATGCAATCATTTATGTTTCAATATTTAAGTGGGTAGCGCTGATCATCTGAACTACCAACTAAACAGTTTTAATCTTTATGGTATATAGGCACGGACAAGTCCCAATATGCTAAGTAGGCTAAGTAAGACAGATAAGTTAACAATTATATTCCTGAATGGGCCAGAAACGGAATTTTTACGAAATGTACTGCAGTGAAATGTGTATTGTCATGATGGGAAAATCCACCCACTGTTCTACACTAATCAACACTAAGCATCGGTGATCTTCTAGTAGCCTAAGGCAACATGCCCAATGACCACAAAAATTAGAGCTACCTTTCCTTTTTTTTTTTTTTTCTTTTTATTCAACGCTTTATGGCGACTTCCGACGGCGTGGTTTGTCTTTAGCTCAGTGCACCAACTTTGACTATTTCTGCATTCTTTTAGCACAACAGTGAAACTGTGTTTTATATTCTTGTGCTTTTGTAATGAAATAGTTTCATAGTCATTAGTAGATACGAGGGCGGATTGATATTGAAACTACCTTGCGCCAGATGGCAGTACAAACACAAAAACTTTTTTTTTTAGAAATTGCGATCTGTCAAACGTCAGCTGTTAAAATTTCACCCAAATTCATCGATTAGTTTGTTTGTTGTAGTCGTTTGAAGTAAGCAATTTTTGTGTTTCTTGAAAAATGCAAAAAAAGGGAATTTCGTGCAGTGATTGAACACTATTATTTGAAAGGGAAAACGGCGAAAGAGACAAAAGAAAAGCCCGATACACATTACGGTGAGTCTGCTCCGTCAGATTACATGGTCAAATATTGGATTGCTGAATTTAAACGCAGCCGAACAAGCACTGCAATAATACCATCAACAGGAAGGCTAAAAGAGGTGGTTACTGAAGAAAATATTAAGAGAATCCTCGATATCGTTATGAATGATCGCCGAGTCAAGTTGCGTGAGATTGTTGAAATGGTAAACATATCATATGAACGTGTGTTCCACATTTTGCATGAACATTTGCATATGAAAAAGCTATCGGCAAGATGGGTGCGGCATTTGCTCAGTGTCGAACAAAAACGAGTTCGACAGACCACTTCACAGCGGTGTTTGGACATGATAAAGCGTAATCCTGTTGATTTTTGGCGTCGATTAATAACTGTTGATGGAACGTGGGTCCACCACTACACACCTGAAACCAAAAATCAATCGAAACAATGGGTGGAAGCTGGTGGAAGTGCTCCGAAGAAGGCGAAGGCAGTGAAATCGGCTGGCAAGGTTATGGCCACTGTATTTAGGGATGCACACGGAATATTGCATCGATTATCTTGAAAAAGGATCTACAATCACAGGAAAGTATTATCGTGCATTATTGGATCAATTGATTTATGCAATCAAGGAAAAACGACCACATTTAAAGAAGAGAAAAATGCTCTTTCTTCCAGACAACGCACTGGCTCACACAGCATTAGATACGATGCTAAAACTACGTGAAATACAATTGGAATTGGTTAATCAACCACCTTATAGTCCAGATTTAGCTTCTAAAGACTTTTTCCTGCTTCCAAACTCGAAAAAATGGCTCGCAGGAAAAAGATTCATCTCAAACGAAGAAGTGATTACCGAATCTTTCGCGTATTTTGAGGGGTTCCCGAAATCGTATTATTCAGATGGTATAAAAAAGTTGGAATATCGTCTTACTAAGTGTGTCGAAGTAAAAGGAGACTATGTTGAGAAATAAATGGTTTTTTCCTACTTAGGTAGCTTCAATATCAATCCGCCCTCGTATAATATGAGATCTCTCCTGCGATTATATCTTCGCAATATCTTCGGACACAAGTGAATCGCAGTGGCAAACGTCTTTGTAATGACATTATTTTGCCTGCAGAGAAATCACCACTAATACTAACTTGAAAGCCAATGATGTTCTTTCGTAAGATAATTTTAGTTTTGATTGCTCTCTAATATTTTTTTGCGGCGTATTTTAGAAACATGCTTCGTGCGCAATACATAAACTGTAAAAGGTGAACAGCCATAAACATTCAAACTGTTTATTTTATGACAACAAATGTCGCAGTGCGAGTACTGGCAAAATGACATTTACTTAGGAGATATAGCATCCCATTCATACACATAATACAGTTAAATGTTGCCCTAAAAACCTCACCATTCTCGATTTGTTGATTACTTAGGTAGCTTCAATATCAATTCGCCCTCATAAACATACACAATGCACTTTAAATTCCATTTAAAGGCCAATGTCTCATCAGAAAATCCATGTTTTCTTTTACTTTTATGATGAAACAGCTTTTCCTAACCCATGACTACAAATGAATGAATATTAAATTGTGTTTAAAGGCCAATGGCTCGATAATAAATTCATGTTTAGTCATCCTTTACTTTTATGATGAGAAAGGCTTTTCGTAATTTTTAAATAAACATGAATGAATGATAATTCCATTTAAAGGTGAATGTCTCACCAGGAAATCCATGTTCTTCTTTTACTTTTATGATGAAATAGTCTTTCCTAACCCATGACTAAACAAATATGCACGCTAAATTCATTTAAAGGTCAATGTCTCACCAGTAAATCCATGTTCTTCTTTTACTTTTATGATGAAATAGTCTTTCCTAACCCATGACTAAACATGTATGAACGTTCAATTCATTTAAAGGTCAATGTCTCACCAGGAAATCCATATCTTGTTTTACTTTTATGATGAAAAAGTCTTTCCTAACCCATTATTAAACATGAATGAACATTAAATAGTATTTAATGGCTCAATAATAATTACTCGTTTCATCATCCTTTACTTGTATGATGCAATAGTCTTTTGTTAATTCATGACTAAATATGAATGAACATTAAATTGTACGGTCAATGGCTCCTTAGTAAATTCATGTGCCGTATTCTTTGTGATGAAATGTTATTTCATAATTTATACTAAATATAAATCATATTAAAGATGATGAAAAGGTGTAGTAAAACAACAAGTCATAAGCAGAGTGTCATTAATAATAGTCATAAATGATGCTACTTATTTTGGACTAACAGCATTAGCTCTGGGATGTGTTGAAAAATCATGAAAGCAACAAAAGTTGTCTAATTCCTTTACTTCAGCATATTTCTTAGTGTGATCTTTCCTAATGATGCGAGTATATTCAGAGCTAATTTCTATCATCGGAATGACCCTATTTAAACTTACAATTGACAACATTTTTAAATATGCAGAGGAATATTCAACAATTTATAAACTATCTGCATTTAAAAAAGACACTTCCTCAATAAAAACTTCTAAAATTGAATTTTTTATCCTGAATTTTCCACATTTATGAAATGCGGAATTTGTGCACTGACGCCTCGCGGGCATGAGCAGCCCAACCTCAACTGAGATGGACTAGAACCATTTGTAAACATGAAACAATGCGGCTAAATGCGGGTTTTCAGCCATAAATTGTAAATAAATTCACCTTGTTCAGGTTGTTCCGCGAAAAAAAATGCCACGAGTGATACTTTAATTCCACTTGTAATGTGTATGGTTTTTATTGTGGGTTAGGCCGGCGGTCGAAAGAGCCATGAATTTTGCATTATTTCAGTGAGCCAATAAAAAAAGAAACACCCGCGAACGTTTACAGGCCGTTTAAATGGCACTACAATGGAAGTGAGCATTAAATTGTGTGGGTTTACCGAGCGGAATTATTAAACAACAATGGGAAGATATTCCATTCGGTTCGTATGTGCATGGGAACGATGCTTAATGGGAATATGTAAATATGTATAGAAGTCTTGAAACATTTGAAGTCCCCCAAATTAAAGCAATTAGTTCTGGTACTAGTCCGACTCACGGGTTTCTGGAAGTAATACGAAAACCTTCGATTTAAGAGTTCCTTCTTTGCCATTTTTAAAAATTCCCTGCAAATCTCCGTTCTATGAGCCCTTTCCTTTATGTTTACAACAAACCATTCAAAGCTATAAAACAGACATTATAATTCAAATTCAAAACACACAAGTTGCCACCCCTATACTGGATCTGTGTGCTCCTCACTAGCAGAAAAAAGGTCTTCACGCTTCGCTGATTATATAAATAATAATGTGTGTCCTCTATTTTTCAATTCCTGAAGGAGTTCCTATCTATCTGGCAACTTGAAAATTCTCAAGAACTATAGTCGAAGTTTCTGGCACAGTCCTTGCGCTCACCATCCTAAGTAAGGGAACTTTTTAGTCAGTGCTTGAACGTCGCCACACCGTGGTCACAAAGGGGCCATTATGTGTGCTCAACTGTGCTTTTGGCAAACTGGGCTGCCACTCCTACCTACCTACCTACCATAGTCGAAGTCTGAAAACAAACCAAGCAAAACATATGACGCAGCTCTTCGACTCACTGCTTGTGTTTGCATGTGAGTGAAAGGTTGAAATACTGAGATTTTCGACTTTTCTGTTGAAAACTTTTATTAGCGTGTATCTATTGCTGCTCTCCAAATAAGCTTGAAGTATGGTTGGTTGGTTGGTTGGTTTTAGTGGCTGATCCGAGTCAGTCCTCACATGGATCACAATTATCGCCTTAGCGACCTTTTGATACCACAACCTCTCCTAACGCCGGAGAAAACGATGGATTATTCACTAAATCCACTTTGTGGAGTTTAGGTATCTTAAAAGATCTTTCGGTCTTACACCCGAGAGATCGGGTAAACTCGCTAGGAAATAGTTTCCTAGTGTTCTATTTCTTGCGGCCGCTAGAGCTTCTGGTATAACCCGGAAAGGTAGGTAGGTAGGTAGGAGTGGCAGCCTTTGTCGCAAAAAGCACACTTAAGCACATAGAATGGCTCGTTGTGGTACCACACTGAGACGACGCGACTCCCCCGTCTAGAATTTTGGGAACCACAGTGATTCCGAAATGAACCTGGCTATGTCCTTGATGTTGATGGAAGATAGTTCGGTTAAGGAAGTGAAGAAAGGTGAGCCTAGGAATTTTAATCTACGCCTGGCCAGAGCTGGGCACTGACACATGAGATGAAGTACTGTTTCTTCCTCCTCCTCAGAGCCACATGCGACAGAAGTCATTATGGGGCAGTGCTAATCTTTCAGCGTGTTTCCCGATCAGGCAGTATCCCGTGAGCACATTTATTATAGTGCCGATGGAGTTCCGGCTAATTTTGAGTAGCTGACTAGTACGCCTAATGTCGATAGTGCTCCAGGTTTGTCTGGCAACACTACAGGTATGTTCATTTACCCAGGCTTTTTTAGCTGCCTCAAGGTAGTCATGTTTTATGGCCCATTTGACCGTGGCCAGTGGGACACCTACATCAAAGGAGGGGGAGATGTCAGGGAGCAGCGTACCTATTTTGGCCAATTCATCGGCCTCGCAGTTTCCCGGAATGTCGCTATGTCCAGGCACCCAGCATATGTGAACTTGTGAGTTACCTGAGACGACGTTCAGGGAGGAGCGGCAGTCGAGTACAAGCTTAGAGGTAGTGAATACACCAGCCAGTGACTTGACTGCCGCCTGACTGTCCGTGAATATGCGTATCATCACATCGCATACTTCATTTCGAATAAGCCACTTGGACGCTTGGAATATTACCATTACTTCCGCCTGAAAGACGCTGCAATGGTCAGGGAGACGATAGGAGAGCTTGATGCCAAGTTTTCTGGAGAAGATGCCGCAACCGACCTTATTCTCCAGTTTGGAGCCATCCGTATATATGTCAATGGAACTGCCAGTGACCACTAAATTGTTAGACCATTCCTCTCTACTAGGAATGTAAGTGTCGAACCCGTGGTTTAGATAACCCGGAAAAGAAAGTGTGTTGTTGTTTTCATATAACCTGATGATTGTGGTAATATCTGTTCTATCATTTCGTAAGTCAAAGATGCTCCCAGTACAAAGTTTCGGAGGGGGTTTGCTAAGTCTTAGATCCTTCATTCTTCGATACATGCTGATGTCGTTCAAAGTAAAATAAAAACACGGATTTGCTTGTTGGTTGTGTGCGGGGGGAATTTAGTCCCCCACCTTTGGTGAGAGTGAACACTCAATAGCCCAGTTTTTCTAGTCGTAATAATTTTCAGATATACAACTATCGAGTTGATCTAAATGCTGATTTCACTTATAGATGCTCTGCACTTCCCATATGAATTCAGAGCATGCAACACTATTAAGGACTGATTTAGATATTAATAACTTTTCTATATTTAATACAATTTTATAATAGAATAATCATATTGTTTAATTCATTGGGAGACTTTAGTTGTTTGCGATATTTCTGCTCATTAAAAGTGGTTTATTTTGATGGCGTTGATACCGACAAATCAATCATCCAGGAAATATATTTCTCCGCTTGCTTTCATTGCCGAAATAAACTCATTATTTTCTTTTCAAGCAATTCAAAAACACCTGTTTGCACAGCCTCCTCGGTTGACAAACAGAATCACTTTAGGCTTTTAATCACCAGTCAAAAGTGTTTGTAGCTGCAGCTAGAAGTGGCGCAGGAGGGCCGTAGAAGGAGGTATCCAAGCACTCAGGCATTGATGCTCATTGTAGCCGCAGATTGTTGAACTATTAATTTAAATGCACGTATTTACTCAAGCGTCTGTGTCCCCAATGATTGAATGGTTCGCCTGTTGTCACCAAGGAAGAAAACACATTTCCCTAAAGCAAAAATCAGTGACCATTCATCTACAGGCGGCAATTTGAGCAGAACCAACGCCAGCTGCCACACGATTGCCACTTCAATATGGTTAAATATAGCAAAAGATACGAACACTCCATCCACATTTTGCGCCATACTAAACCCTTACAGAAGGAAAGGTTAAGCAATATTCAGTCAAGGACTGGGAAGGTGAGACACAAGAATATTAAGGCAAACAGCGAAAGGGTCTGCGTAGTCTGAAGGGTACCTCCACCAGCGCAGTTAAATACAATATTTGAGAATTTTTGGACTTGCTCAAGCATGGATTAGTTCAGGATTTGTGGAGGCATTAAATGATTTGAATGCTTCTGGTATTCTATTGATGTAACATATTTGGCGATGTGTATTTGTGAAGTTGGTTCATTTACTTATTTCCCGTTCACTTTCATTGCTAATGCATGTGTAAGTTCGGGTCAATGAAAACAAAAACAAAAAATCCAGTGAAAATTTGCTAAATTCATCACGGAATGTGGTAGTTTACAAATAGTTCTTGTTTCTTAATATTGTGGCCAACACAAATAGCAAGTATTGCTACGCAAGAGAATTTCCTGTACCCCGTCCACAAAAATAATGGAAACATCTTCTCTAACATTCTTGCCCCGTTGATGTGAATTTTCTTGGAAAATATTGGTCAGGATCATCTCCTCTTTAAGTTTTTTCAGAGCAAAGTTTTATGGAAAATTTGTTTCAATTGTTGGATTCTGGTATTGGCAAATACGATATATTATATAACGATATATTATATATCCTATTTGATTGTCACATATTCCTTACATATCGTATTTGCTAGTTGGGTATTAATATTCACCGCTCGCTCATGGTTTTCGCATTATGGAAAATGAGTGGCTGAAAAATGCAGAGTACACGAGAACGACTTTTCTAATCTGTATTCTAGATAATCTTTCCCACATGATCCAATTAAGCGAATGAATCATACTTGCACAATAAGAATAATATTGCATATATATATAATCAATACTTCATAAATTGGCTGCAAAGGGTTTTTTTAGCTTCTGTAAAAATATCTTAAGAAAGCCCTACGAAAAGAACATTCCAATTGTCTCGGAACCCTCAAGAAACCAGATGGAAACTACGCAAGCTCGTCTGAGGAAATATGTTCCCTGCCCCTGGAAACGTACTTTCCGGGTAGCGAGCCTATGAGTCCGGCTTCAATTCAAATGGAGGGAGGTAAAAGTGGTATTCATACCCAAGGCAGCAAACCGCCAGTTCAACAGCCAAAACGCCAGTTCAAAAGCCAAGAGCGTATAGACCCATCAGCCTCAGCTCCTTCATGATTAAAGCCATGGAGAAGCTGATAGACTGCCACATACGACTAACCTATTTGAAGGACAGGCCTCTATGTGGTAGTCCCCTAATCTCCAACTGGATTTTAAACATGCTAAAAACCCGAATCATCAATGTTGAATTACAAGGAGATAAAACAGCCACATATACAACCAGGGTCTGTCCGCAAGGAGGGGTACTTTCTCTTCTCCTCTGGACGTAGTTTATTGATGAGAAGCTAAATAGCCAGGGATTTAGAACAAAAGGTTACGCTGATGTTATAGTCATATATATTGTGAGTAGATCATGACATCTCCTACAACAGGCCGTAATCATAGCCAACAGCTGATGCAGGGATAAAGGATTATCCTTCAATCTGCTGAAATCTACAACTGTTCCATTCACCAATTGAAGAGAAACTTTCGTTAGATGGAACAATTTTAGAATATTCCAAAGAGACGAAATAACTAGAAGTAGTCCTGAACAAAAAGCTCACTTGGAACTCACATATACATTTCTTAATCAAGAGAGCAACAAGATCATTCTTCAAAACCTGGGAAATCTCCCCAAAGTTAACATACTGATCATATAACACCATAGTACGATCAATGGTCACCTATTCAGCATTAGCTTGGTGGCTCAAGGTACGACAAAAAATGGCCAGTAACAAACTGAATGAACTACATCGTCTTCTATACACATACAAGACGATGTACTCCCACACGAGTAGCAAGAGCGATGCATAGCTGTCCTACTGATGTTCTGGGAGTCATCACGGGCATCCCTCTGGTAACCATAACCATTGAGAGGGAGGCAATTCCGAAATGTATGTGCTAACAATGCTTTTTTTTTAGAGCCACAAAAGCGAGAACCAAGCACTGTGGTGAAGCCTTACGCCTTCAGGACGTCTCCAACATAAAAAGTGGAGACCTTTCGGCTCATATGAGAGCACTTCATACCTTTCTGAATGACCCCCTTATAAGGTTTTCTGACAATATGTTGAGAAAAATATCATTCACTACACTCTATAAGGTTCACATCCCTGCAAGAGATAGGTTTGAGGAATATATAACAATATTCCGCAAGGTATCCAGGTATGGTACACTAATGGGTCTAAATTAGAAGGCCGTAGTACAGGAGGAGGCACAATGGGACCATTGTTCCAAAAAGCGCTCCTATGGGTAAAACTCCCACAATATTTCGAGCGGAAGTCTTTGCCATCGAAACATGTATCCGAGAATGTATTCGTAGAAGACTAAACGGCAAGCTTATATACATTATGCCAGATAGCCAGTCTGCCCTTAAGGCTCTGAGATCGTACTACTATACGTCCCGAATGGCTGAATAATGTCATAAACTCCTGAATGAACTAGGCAAAGACAACAATGTCACACTCTGTTGGGTGCCTGGACATGAAAAACACGCTGGCAATAAACGGGCGGACTGGGGCGAAAAGGGGTGGCGCTCCGTCCACTCTGCGGCGTGGCTGCGTGTCACTCAGCACACCTACTTAGGAAATGGGAAGAAACTCAGATAGTTTCTAAATGGCAGCAAAGATAGGCAAAGGGATTTCTTACCCCCCACCGTAGTATCTCCAAAAGGATACTAACCTTGAACCGCGGAAGTCTTAGGACTCTTGCGGCATATCTGACAGAACACTGCTGCTTAAGGTATCACCTTAGTAAGATGGACCTGTTGGACACTTCTGACTGCAGATTCTGTGGACACAGCTGTGAAACATCAGGACACATTTTATGTGAGTGTCCAACGATCAAATGTAAGAGATTCAAATTTTTGGGTGAGTTCTTCGCAGACCCTCCCACAATTTGGAGACTTCAACTTTCCAAAGAGCTCCAATTCATAAAAAGCCCAAGGTTAGAGTGAAACATTGGGACTAGCACCATAGGTCCTTACGGGCCTCGGTGCTAGGACTGCCTGAAATACTAAATTTAAATCTTAAATTAAGTTTGCAATTAAGGAATGATGCCAAACCGCCGTAGAACTGATTTGTATCACCAAAGAAGCAGACTTGGTTTCCTGAATTTACTGAAAAGCGTTTTAAAGCAACGTTGTGGAATGATTTTTGTTTCAAGAAAAATGTTAAACTTGACTGAAAAACTCATTAGGAAACCATGGTCAAAACAATAAAAGGGGAGAATAAGTGGCCACAGAGACTAACGAAGTGAACGATATTTTTCTATGGTAATAAGATTTTTTAACTGCGTTGTCTGATAAACAGACTTAGCTAATTTGAGATAAGACCATAAAAATAATAGTAAACCAGTACCACTGCCACCGCTCTGACTCTTGGCCAAGCAATTTCCAGAACAATAACCGTCAAAAATTTTCTATCTGCACTATAAACGGGTTTTTGTAATTCCTGCAATCGTAAAATTAAACTACAGCATTGAACTGTAAAATAAACTTTAAGGAGCACATAAATTTGGTGTACGCAATTGCTCCATTCTCCCCACGCATTAACAGCGAGCCATACAAAGGACGCTTTGTTGGCCATATTTCTATAGAATCTCTCTCCTTCGCAGAAATGTGTGCAGCGGTTCGATGTGGCCGCAGTCGCCGTCACTCTGCTCTTCCAAGTCAAAGGAATATGCAATCGGAGATTGATACCATATCACGTTGAATGTGACATCAGCACAAAGCGGGCACACAGAAAATAATTAAAGCAAAATTATAAATTTCTGTGATAATTGCCAGTGATTAGATCCAAGCAGGCCATGTGACTCTAACAATGCTTTGTCCATTGTATGCGGAGGTCAAATGTGGACCACTTTAATGTCCGATTGATAGTTGCTGATGTCTGTGCAAGGGACAATAAAATTAAACTTATTTTATGTGCCCTTGTTCTTGCGACATGCAGTGGTTCATTGTGAAGAGCGGCCAGGACACAAATTATTTATGGGAGGTAGGTAGGTAGGTAGGGATGAGTGGTAGCTTACTTTACCAAAAGCACACTTCAGCTATTTATGGTAACATATTTCCAAAAAAGTATGAAGAATATAAAATGTTGCACGCTTTTTAAAGTTCATTAAGTTGAACGTTCAAAAAACAAATCAAATTTATATTCCTGTGGGAAGAAAATAGTATAAAACGTAGAATATTCAACAAAACATAAACTATGTCTTACAACAATGTGAACGACTCACGTAATTGAATCTAAAGGGAAACTTTAAGGGAACTTATTCAATATTTTGATGAATGTCCTTCTTCTTCAATTCCAGACTTTAATAGATTGCTTGCAAAATAAATATAATTTATACTTTTATAGAAAGAAAATGGGAAAAAAAATATATTTCCTAGAACATGAGAAGTTTCATATCACAATGAGAAGGATATGTGAATCCTAGAATACAATGTAAACATATCAATCATCTTCTTCAAAATATTGTTATCCTAATCCACCATTAGGAAGTTCACACCCCTTTTCATTATATAATTTATTTGTGTGTGTATGTGTGTGTGTAGTATGTGAAGTTGAATACCTCCCTTTTTTTTATAGTCTGAAATAAACCGTGGATTGAGCTGCTTAGTAGTGAATATGGTAGCTATAGTTTTGAAGGACCTTGACAATAATAAACGCTCTTCCATGGATACATATAGACCAATACTTGGTTGGTATCTGACCAGTATTAGAGTATAATATCGATCAATTTGATTAATTCCAACTAGTGTCAATTTTAAGGTGATAGTTTCCTTCAAAGGCTCAGATCTGATTCATTTTATTTTCCGAAGGCTTTTCCTCATTATACAAAACATTTCAAATAACTTCACTCTATTATGGAAGGACACCTATCAGAATAAAAGGACACACACAACATTTTAGTTATGTCATCTCATTCATCTTTACTTACTTAATTGTTTCCAAACTTGGTTTTACTTTCTTTAAACTTCTTAAGCTAGATACTTTTTATCCCTACAACAATTAACTTTAAAGCCCTGCTACTCGTAAACGTATCACTACCTAATAACATAACATAAATTTGGTTATACATACTTGCAAGGGAAAGAAAAGGTTTACTCACCCGCATTTAAAAAACCAACACAGACAGGACACTATTCCTGCAGCAGGGAAATCTATTAAAATTCATATCAACGAAATCCTGTTTGACCAATGACCCCGCTATGCGCAATTAAATTCTAAGGCAACCTACTCGACTCTGCTTAAAGACTTTCGAGCACAATAGGCAGGCACCAACACGTTCAATAAGGCATTAAGCCATGCTGAATACACACACACACACATACAAACAAACACACCCATACTCTCCTCCAGCTACGTTTGTAGGGCCTGCAAACACAAAAGGGTTCCCCGCCTGCTCACACTTAACCCGACGACCAGCATTTGCATAACTTGGCATAAATTTGAATTCACTAAATGCGGCCATCAGTTTCTGCGGCACGAATTAAAGTAGGCGTGTCCGAGCTACCACTTAACTTTTCGATTATTCGCACAGGAAATTGACTTCATAGCGGCATCGTTGACGGCGCTGAGAAATGATAAATGCCAAACCAAGCATGGCAAAAACATTTTTCTCCTTTTTATTTATTTATTTATTATATTGACTTTTATCTCTCTCATTTTGTTCTTGCACACAATTTGATCCTTGCTTGATATTTAAAAATAAATCAAACTAACTCAAATCAGTGCTGGGGTAGTTCTGCATACTCACACGTTATCCCTTGTTTGCTCCGTTCCGTTGTCCGCGCAGTCTGGCATACGTAGGCGTTCTCCTGTTGCAGGTTTTTCCTCGATTTTTTCGGCTGTTTCACTACTCGGATCCTTCAGTTCATGTGGTTAATTTTAATATGGCCTCTGGTTAAGGGGAGCATGTGTTACTCGGTCTTCGTATCTACAGCAAATCGGGTTGATTTATTGTATGCAGTTTTTTGGTTTTAGTTTAAAACAAAAAAAAGGAAATATAAAAAAAGACTGCAAATCGTCCTGTGTAATAAATTAGTTTGAAGTTAGCCTGTGATAAATGATGATGAGCTTTTAGTATACAAATTTTGGGAAAATTAACAAAAAAATCAATTTTCTGTCCTTTGGTGCAACAGTATGCGAGTTAAATTAAATTCTCAACAATTTTTTTAATAAAAATTGTGTAAGTAATTTATAAAAATTTATTATAAGGAGCAAACAAAGCGTGAGGGTGACTTCGACCTTTACCATTACAATATTATTTCATTATAATAATGCCGCTGTAATATATTGTGACGGAATAGTTTTTTCATCAATTATATTACGCCTGATTAAATTTTAAAATGTCATTCTCTAGAACTCAAAGCCGGGACGGCTCCAGTGATTAGTCATAGGTGGGAGGCCATGAGTGATAAGTTATTAAAAATAAGTCCTTACAACAAGTTATAAAAGGCGAGTCACAAATAACAAGTCATAACAATACAAAATATCATACTTTGTGAAATAGTTGATAGGAGATAAGTCATAAGTGACAGGTCATTAGTGATAAGTTATTAATAATAAGTCCTTGCAAAACGTTCTAAAAAGCAAGTCACAAATAACGAGTCATAAGAACATAATATCTCATAAATTGCAGATTATAGTCGAAAGGTCATTAGTCACAACTGCCAGGTCATGTCAATAGATAAGGTATAAAAATAAGTTCTCACAAAAACTTAAAAACAGGGAGTCACAAATGACACGTCATAACAATCCAAAATTTCATACTTTGTGAAATAGTTGAAAGGAGATAAGTCATAAGTGACAGGTAATTAGTGACACGTTATTAATAATAAGTCCTTACAAAAAGTTAAAAAAAGCAAGTCACAAATAACGAGTCATAAGAACATAATATCTCATTAATTACAGATTAGGGCTTTAGTCACAACTGACAGGTCATGCCAATAGATAAGGTATTAAAAATAAGTCATCGCAAAAACTTAAATGCAGGGAGTCACAAACAACGAGTCATATGAACATAAATCTCAAATCTCAAATCTTGAGTTATAGCTGAAAGGGTATTTGTCATAAATGACAAGTCGTTAGTGATGAGTAATTAATAATAAGTCCTTACAAGTTAAAAAAATCGAGTCACAACCAATAAGTCATAAAATCATATTATCTCATTCATTGCAAATTACAGTTGAAAGGTCATTAGAGATATGTCATAAGTGACATGTCATTAGTGATATGTTATTAATAATAAGTCCTCAAAACGGCTTATAAACAGCGAGTCAGAAACAAAGAGTCATATGAACATAGAATGTCATACATTGCGAAACAGTTGAAAGGAGATAAGTCATAACTGACATGCCATTAGTGATGAGTTATTCAAAAGAAGTCCCTACAACAAGTTATTGTCAGCGTGCCATAAACAAGGTGTCATAAACAAGGTGCCATAAAGAAGGTGTCATAAACATATCAAATTTCATTCGTTATAAATTATAGTTGAAATATCATTAGAGATATGTCATAACTGACAGGTCATTGGTGATAAGTTTGTAATGATAAGTTCTACAACAAGTTTCAAACAGCAAGTCATAAGCAAGGAGGACTTGTAAATAGTATGAAACCCCCAATGGACTGACTTCATCAATATGTAGCTAAAGAAATCGAAAGGATGTGTATTAAAAACGTGCAGTTGTGACTTGGAAGCAGGGTCAATAATTGAGCTTGGATGATAACTATCCCCATCTAACATTTGCCACTTCGACAGTGTATCCATTAGCAATTTGCATGTTGCTCAAGACATTGGTAAGGGAACTTTATCCGGAAGGATAGTTAATGTTGTCCCCTCCCTAGCCAGCTCATCAGCCCTGCAATTGCCCTCAATATCTCTGTGGTCCGGCACCCAGACCAGGTTTATGTTAAAGTATTCCGACAATTCACTTAATACTTTGTAGTATTGTACTACGGTTTTCGATGATTATCTTACTGCCTCCAGTGATTTTAAGGCCGCTTGGCTATCCGAGTAGATACTCGTATATATATGTATATATATATATATATATATATATATATATATATATATATATATATATATATATATATATATATATATATATATATATATATATATATATATATATATATATATATATATATATATATATATATATATATATATATATATATATATATATATATATATATATATATATATATATATATATATATATATATATATATATATATATATATATATATATATATATATATATATATATATATATATATATATATATATATATATATATATATATATATATATATATATATATATATATATATATATATATATATATATATATATATATATATATATATATATATATATATATATATATATATCTGTCGTGGATAGAGAACTATTCTTTATGCGCAGCACATCCTCTCTTATTGCTGTTACTTCTGCTTGGAACCCACTACAATGATCCGGCAAGCGGAATGATAAACTACCGCCCAGTTTTTCAGAATACACACCTCCAAACACCCGATTATTGAGCTTTGAACCGTCAGTGTAAATGCAAATTTCGTTCTTATTGATCAGGATCCCTTTATCCCAAACCTCCTTTGAGGGGAATATGGTGGTAAGGATTTGCTTAAAATCCGCTCTAATGGATTACAGTAATCTGTATTATCGGGAATAATAGGAAGGTATGGTTGTAAGTATGGTTGATGTAATAAGTATGGTTAGATATGAAGAACTAATATAAGCAGTACATTAGTTCATAGATGGTCTTCCAAATCTATCAATTCTTGTGTTTGACCAGATTTATTCGGTTCCAATTTCATATAAAATCACAAACAATGAAGTTGTGAATGAATTAGGAATTGAGATATTCCAAATAAGCAGTTAAGCTCCCTCAATTGCTTCATAAAAAGCCACAAATTGCTCGAGCTTTGTAATGGTTTGGGACTTGTTACTCATAAGGCATCACAAGGGGTCAATGAAGGCCTACGCGGCCTTCTGGCGTCCGCTATACCTACCTAGCTATCTACTAAGGAACAGAGCTACACAAGTCACACTATGAATCTATAGACATTTAAAGGAAACAAATTACTTCCTGAGGTTAATTAAATGCTAGACAACTAAGGACATTGATCAGTAACATCTGACCTTTAAACTGCCTCTTGATCAGGTCAGGACAGGTCAGGGCGGGAGATGGAGCACTGCACCTTTTCTGGACTTGGGCGGACATGGCCGCAATTTGCAGAATTGGAATGCAACTCACCTGACCACCCGACTCGGTGAACCCGATCTGTATCGCTATCTCCTCATGTATGAAGATATCCGGGTAGTAGTGTCTTCAAGAAGCAGCGCTCCAGTTCGTTCATTTGAGCGGGCGTGAAACGAGTGGCCTACGTTTCTCACCCTCCGTTCAGCTAACAGGGGGTGAGAAACGTGGCTCTTCTGACACATGAATATAAATGGAATACTGGCAATTTTGGCAGGTTTTGGATGTACTATAAAAAAGAAATAAGAGTTGCAATTTTTGTAGCTTTTTAAAGGCTCTTTTTACACTTAAAATGATGTTAAGAGATGTTTCCATTCGCGAAGGAAGTATTTGAAGTTACTCGTAGTGTCAAATAGGTCGCCTCCTTAAGTGAATTGGCGCAAGAAATGCTCCATATGAGTAGAGCATCGATTTCTGGCGGCACAAATTCCTCACAAATTAATATAATTTCGCTCTGATTTCACACAAATTGAAGTCAATTTCCACATGTCCTGAAAATCAGAAAAAATTACAATCAGTGCGAGCTAAAAGAGAATTACTGTCATTAAATGCTGCAGGTACACAAGCACATTAGCGGTAATTACTTCAGCCAGCCATACTGCACATGCGATAAGCTTGTAAAATCTGCTTTAATATATGCCAATGATGGAGATTGCCCACAATTGCCACGAGAAAAATGCAACAATTTCTCTAAAATTGAACACAATTTTCTGCAATTATGTAACTGAAATTATTAAAATTTAAATTGCATGCATTGAAAAAGAGTAAACGAGGAGGAGGAGGAAGGCAGGTACACCACAGTCAGTAAGGATAAATTGCAGGGGACGTTAAGCGGATTACACCAAACTGGCCACAAGTAGAGCAACCGAAAGAGCCACGGCAAGCGTGACTGCACTGGCTCTGGTCAAAAGCCGTCGCATGTTCTCACTCGAAAAGAACTGTTCCCTGTAAGACGTTTAAATGCAAGAATGCGCTTACAACTTGACTGCGCGATAGTTTACGACATGCAATCCATTGGGTCGGTGATATGTGGTCAAGAAAATCTGAAACGAGCACACAACCGAATCCCACTTAAGAACTCTGCCGAGCTGCAGTCCTTTCAATAACAACAAGAAAGAAAACAGAACGACACATACGCCAAGTTGGCACGCGATTTGCTCTCTGGTGTCCAGCAGCGAACATCATTGGCTTATTTTGGGGGAAAATGTTTCACTTGCCCCAGCACAACGGACGAGTAGCCGCATGTAAGGCACTGCCCCGGCCCCGACCCGGCTCCAGCTAAGCCAGCAAATTTAGTCCAAATCGTTTGGCATAAAACATGAACCCACAAATGCACGTGTACGCTTAAATCCATGCGGATTTGTGATTTATGGAATTACATTTGTATGCGCTTGTGTTGAACATGGCAGCCGGCTCCCCAGCGTCTACGCTTGTAGGTGCTTTTGGGAATTAGTGGCATGCTGACCGCCTTGGTCCGAGTGTGTTCAGGTGCTGGAAATTAATGTGGGACTTGCCGTCAATTGCACATGAGGCAGCATTTAAAGGAATTCACATTTGGATTGCGGACTTTAAACTTAAATAAACAACTCGAATTGAATCGCAAAGTGAATGAATATCTGAATAGGATCGAATATGCTGGTACGAGTGCACTGCTAGGAAAAGCAGTGATTGAGGGAAGCTTCAAAGAGGTTTCTGCCCTCATATGTGCTGTACAAGCCCCAGTTTAGGATAATGAGAAAAATTACGCTAATCGTACTGATGTGCGAAAATTTACCCTTGTGTCCTCTCCTTGCGCTAGTGAGCAAGGATGGTGACAAATCGAATATGAAGAGAGTTTTTGTTTTGTATCAAAACGAAATTTGCCTTATTTTTCGAAGGATTGTGACTGTTCTGTTGGCTGAGGCCAGTCCATTTCCATTGCTGATTAAAATGAAGATGAATGCAACTCTAGACACTTTCTTAGCTTTCGTTTAAAGTTGCCTTTTAACTTCAATCCGGCAGGAATCCTGATTGTATATAAGTTGGTGCGATTGCGGTCCCTAGAGTTTATATCGATTGTGAACATATTTAGTCAGGATCCTGGGGGGCATACGTATGAAACCACCTTCCAATCTGGTTGCTTCACTGATTTCCAATATATTTTTACTTTATAAATATTAAGGACCTTTCTTTTGGAATTCTGGATATTGCCTATATTTTTATATTTTACTGGAGAGGACTATGTGCCCCGCTCTTCAACCGATTGTAGAATTAGCAACTCTCAAAAAATTTTCTACAGTATAACGAATTCTAATCTCTTTGGAGGTAGGTAGGTAGAAGGAGGATCAGACTACAGTTTCTCACACTGCTTAATGTCCTTCTTCCTATCATGTAAAATAGTTTTAAATTGTGAGTTGGAATTTGTGAAAATATTTGCTTTGCCATCATCATCTCATAGAATCTTTACAGTGTCGCTCAAAACCAATTATAGCGTCCTTAAAGGTCTCTTTTTCTTAGCGCACCTGCGAGTGCCACTCGTTTTTGTATGAAAGTGCCTTGAAAACATTACCCAAACTCCTACAAGTGTTAATGGAGGAGGCGTAACACATATTTAACAGATAGGCGTGTCTTGTTCCTTATCACACCAACTGTGTGATCAACTCTAGTAACTTGGCATGTTTATCACTATTCAAAAACATGGAATACCGTTCCACCAGTCAATTTGCCGACCACTTCACTAACAAACCAACGAGAGCGATGTGAATCGCATGTTGAAATGCTCGCATGACATGTCGAATTCAAAAGAATAGTCCACAGGAGGAGAAAAAAGAAGTTAAAAATACGTATAAAGGCAGAGCAAATGTCAACAGGTCGCTGTGTGTGGCATGACCTGCCCTAAAGTTAACAAGAGCAAATGGCAATAAACAAGCCATTAATTATTTGAACCCAGCGGTATGGCAGGGAAACATGTCTTTCATTACAATGGGAATAACTGCGAAGGCAATGCATGAAAATAAGCAATAAATGCCGAAGGCTTTTTGGGTTACAAGCAATATTAGAGTTGTAATATAATTCCAATATATAGGATCATTCCTAGTTCTGATACGAAGTGTCCAAGAAAAGCAGTGGTAATATTTTGCTGCCTGCATTTTTGGTCCAATTCCCAGGAATCTGAGGTTGGGATTATGATATTTATTACATTTCTATGGAATTATGTTCAGTTCAGACTCCCCAGTTTTACACTGGGACAGAGCAACTGTGTCGAGGACTTTCGCTACAATTTTCAGAACTACAAACAGAAGTAACTACTTCAAGGACTTTTCTTATGACAGCGCATTCAAATGGCGATTGAGTGTAGAAGGGTATAGGAAAGAGGCAGAGAAAAGATAAGATAGCAAAACTAAATTCAACACGAATTGTGACAAAGGTTGTGAATAGTTGAAGAATCCAGTAAGCGAGTAAACAAATAAACTGGAATACATGTGACAAAATTCACAGAGTTAAGCGAATGAAAAAGCAACCTACTTTTATTGTAAAGCGAATGAGAGACCATACGAAACAATCCGAATATATCTGTAGTGATATTCGCAAATTATAATATATTGAGATTATAATGATGTGCATATTTATATGGTATCTAATACGAGAAATTTAACGCGTAATCATCATCTTCTCCTCCTTAACTCCTTAACTATGTACCCTCATTTGCATCTATCTGCTGCTATTATCTGACAGTTTATTGTAACAATCATGCTGAAGTCTTGGTAAACATAGTCCCCCTATAATAAAATATGAGGCGATGAAATAAAAATTCATCTCTGCACCTATCTATGTTTGTGACATTCTTCTAGATGATATTTTTCGACGCTTGAATAGACTATTGGTGTCCTCACCATCAAAATCTTCCAGTAGATCGAAATGGGATCTAATTTTACATTCAATAAACCTCATTCTAGGAAAGAGATGGCTTGAAGGAAATGTGCTGGAAAGGATATTTCCTAACAAAGTTCTGAGAAGAAGCAAATTGTAGGTTTCTCCTTGTAAATCCGTGGGTTTCAGATTGCATTAAACACATTGATACCGTGACTGCGGATATTTAACTTATTTTGCTATGGCACACTTGAACTCCACAAGTTCTTTCGCGGCTTTTGTTTCAGTTAATCTCCAATAATGGCTTTGACACGGCTATTAAATTATTATTGTCTGCAGAGTGACACTAAACGCGTATGATAACGGATGCTTTGCATATTACGGAGAGTGAGTGATAAGGCGAGTAGAGATGTACAAATACTGCGATTATAAAAAAAAGCTTTAAATATTTGCAGATTTCTACGACAGCTCTCGTACGCACACAATCTCTCTCTGTCTCTCTTTCTCTTTGACTCTCTTTGAGTTTTTAAAAAAGTCTACATTGCGTTAAGTGAAGAGAAATTGTAAATGAAAGAGAATTGTGCCCTTTCGACTTCGAAACATTTGCGTAGAAATGATTAAAACTGAAAATAGTCAAACTTTTCCTCAGCTTCGAAAGTGTAGAAACATTGTGAGCTTTTGCGAAAAGCTCACGGAGGCACTGATTTGTGTACTGTCTAATCAGAGACATGAATCATCATTTATGTTTCTGGTCTAATAAGTAGAATACTTTTTGGATAAGTCCTTTTTGGGAATTTGTGACAATAGGGGGGGTTGGCGCACGTTGTTGAAGAAACAACTTGATGAAGTTTCTTTTAATATACCGGAAATTATTAGAAAACATTGTTGGAGCAGAAACATAAATGATCATGAATCATTTATGTTTCTGTTGGAGGTAGTTTCTATCACATAGAAATAGCATTAACATGTTGGAACAATATAGCCTGTTTAACTCTCTTTTATTACTTTTTTATAACACTCATAATTAGGACCGTGATTATTCACTGATAAGAACTGCTGTTAGACTTACATGAAATGACATCAAAATGGGAGTTTTATGAGGTGGAAACAGAAGCTTATAATCATTTCAAGATAATGTTTCTTAATTAGAATGTTTTGCACTTAAAAAGTTCGAGGATAATTCCTTGCGATTTTGTGAGTCGAAACAATCTGAACAATAGTTTCTGAACTATTTAATTTAAGAATTGGAACAGCAATGCTATAAATAATTTCAGAAGTTAAAATAATAATCATAGTTCTACAAGGATTGAAAAGTGACAGCAGTGAAATTTGGCAAACGGAAACTGTAAAATAGGAAGCTAATGAAAATTACTAAACTTAATTAATCTGAAGGATTATTATGGTCTGGACAATAGTAATTGAACTATGATTAATTGAAACTGTTGCATTCCAGCAATGATATTGTTACGAAAATCCCTCTTGACAATTTACTATAATTCTCTATACTCGGATTCGCACCACTGGATTATATAGTAATCAAACATTTATATATATTTTATATTTATTTAATTATTGCAATTTACACACTTAATATTAGGCTTAAAATTTACTTTATTACAATTTGCACTTAATTTAATGACTCATTGATCACTTTATTACTTCTCAATTACAATTACAAATGTTACTGTTTCGGTTAAAATGCACGGTCTACACACTGTTATGATTTCTGCTCAACGGCGTCTCGAGTTTAATTGTGTGGTGGCTTATATACTTTCCTTATGGTTGAAGTACAAAATTCTAGAACAAGATCTACACTTTGGAGAATTTTCGGGATTATTACATTATCTACACCTCGAAGGACGTTTTAAAAGGGTTCTTGAGTAAGCTTTTTTCGAATAGATTGTTTCTTGACTTAAATACATATCAGAGAACACAGAGAAAGGAAACTTAAACGTCAAACGGCAAAGCAGCGAAATAAAGCAGACGGACGTTGTACACGAATCCACTGATAATCGTGTTGAATCCACTCAGAATCGTGTTGAATCCACTCAGAATCGTGGTGTGTCTGCTACGGACGCTGGCAGCGAAAAATAGTTTATTTTCTCTGTGTTCTCTGATACATATCTCTCGTCATGAACTGCACTTAAAAGAGGTGTCCTAAAAGTATGCAATCATTTATGTTTCAATATTCATCATATCAGAAATTTGAATTATAATCCTAGTTCTGCAAGGGTAGGAAAGTGACATTAGTGAAATTTGGCAAGTGGAAAGTGTAAAATAGGAGACTAATGAAAATGACTTATTTAATCTTCTGGCTGCAGTTTAAGTACTCGTATGGTCTTTCAATTCTCTGAAATTTTGAGATTGCAATTATTCAATTCCCCAATTCTCAAACTCAGTTTAATGCAATTTTGAGTCAATGTAAAGTGTCCTCTAAACTGTTCCGCATTGCCTGTAAGGGCAATTGATGAAGAGTTTGTTATTAGGGTGAGGGTCATTTACATGCAGTTTGTGCAACAGTTCAGTACGTCATTTGGGATTAATGTGGAAGGAAAGTCTGCGTTTGGAACCATGGAGCGCTTTTAGATTGATTGAACACGAAGTAGGCATACATTTTATTCACTCCCAGCAACACCGTGCCGTGTCCTTCCGCATATTTTTCCAATTAATAGAACTTACTTTAAGTATCAATATATAATATTTGATTCAGTTGGGAATTTTCAATCGGAATTGCAGCTCTTTTAGATGCAGTGGCGAATATCTTTTTATGACTTCATACCCCTGGTTAGAGTGCTCATATGCTCGAGTTTATATATCGGAAATCATTTTGGGCAAAGTTGATTGTCCTATTTTTTTGCATAATTCAACTTTATAATTCCCTGACAAAGTAGACAAAAACATATTTACTAACATACACACTCATAAACGTCTTTGGTGAATCATTTGTTTTCAGCTTAGCTGCAGTCACAGCCGCCCCAAACCGGCTACGACGCAGAGCGTTGACTTATTGAACCTGTGTTGAGTATCTTGGCATGGAATTTATGGCGGCTGCACGTACTTGGAAGCCACAAAAGCACATGCCATGCACTCCTGCTTCACACACAAATCCCTACAAAAGAGCAGACAAAGACGCCACGGCCACCACAGCACCGAAGCCTCCGAAAAGTGTATGGCAATAAATTATAAAACACCCCCCTCTCCCACAAACAGCAGGTGGGCGTGTAAGTCACTGAAGGAGAGTGAATTTAAGCGTTTCTTTGGGGATTTATAAATCTTTACAACACACACATACACACTGACATACTAACAGAGACACACTTCTACACATGGAAAACTGGAGTCAAAGAGTTAACAAAAGTCTTCTCGTGGGCAGCCGTTTTGCCAGCTACTCGCACTAAGGCCAGTGGCTTTGCTAGTTATCAGTCCCAGTATTTATGGTATTTCATTCTCTTTTAATCACTGCATACAGAACAGGAAGGAAGCGTGCTGGAATTTTCGATGTTTTCCCTTTTTTATCTGCCGCTTTGATTTTCTTTTATTACTCCCGCTGGTATCGTTTACTCGCAATTACTTCGTGGTCTGTGCCAGATTTATTTCCATGGTTGAAGGTGTTGGGTGGTTCGCCCCGGTGGGGACAAATTGTGGATATTCAAAATAAGCTGGGATATTAAGACTTTTTTTTTTGTAATGGCCTCCCACATATTTTTAATTCTTTTCGTGCATCCTCTGTCTTCATTGTGTGGGGATTTCCTATAGAAATTAGCAGCGAACGTTTCTTGAATTTTAATAATCGACCTTAAGGAAAGTCCATTCGCTTTCTATATTCCCGATTACATAGAGCAACATAGAAAAAGAGCAGCAGGTCGCCGGGGGACTAGGAAACGCTTTGCCGCGGGTGTGTTCTGTAGAGCAATAAATTGCGAGGTTGTTAATTGAAAATACCAAAGTAAATCCCCACATTCATTAAGCTGGGTACGCTGTGCATGTGAATAACCAAAGAGCTGATCAGTGTGGGCAGAAATGATTGGTATTTCCATAAACTTTACGTTTTTAAGCGACTTTCTTAATTCTTCTAAATTCTCTAAAATTTTTAAATACATCCCAATTGAACCCTCGCTTGCCACGCAGATTCCATTGTTCAATAACGAACATCACATACTGCTGAAGCCCTGGGCACGTTTCGTGGCAAGTCGAACCCATGAGAATACCATGGCTTGTTTTGCGCAAATTCGCTTTAATTGAACACAGTTGCCTCCGTGCAGTGCAGCAAATTTCTGTTCAATTAGCACTAAATTTGCTTATGGCTCGCATAAACATTTCTTCAACATGAGTTCACAAAAAAATAGTTAAACATGCATCTAGTTAACTCGCAGCGGAATTGTGCAATTTCATAGGTGTCAATCGTGTGCAATTACATGCCAGAACAATTGCTATAGACCAGAGTTGACCAGCACTGCAACAGCATTTAAAGCAATAACAATGAAAATAGACACAATAACATTGAATACGAAACTGGGTGATGAATTTTTTGTGGTGTCACTCGGAAATTCACACAAATCGCAGATAAAAAATTAAAATTAAAACTATTTCAGCAGAATTTCATCACATTACAATACGTTTCAGTTCAATTGAATTTATTTATCAACGATATTTATCAAGAGAATCAATGCTGCTGAATTTGAAACCGATGAAATTGAATACAATTGGGATGCGTGGGATATCCGGTTGGCTGTATTTATTGCATGAGTGGGTATGTCAGAGTGTGTGAGGACATGTGAGAGCATGTGTGACGGTATGAGAGGGTTATTACGGAGGTGTACTCGTATGTGGGTATTTGTGTGTGTGTGTGTGTGTGGCTGAGTGTGTATTATTTAAGCCCATAATTATTTGTATTGTCCAGTTAATTATATGCGGATGCACTCAGCTGCTGCTAACCCAGTCACATATATTTCGGAAAACATTTTCTATCACACTCCATTTGGCCTTAATTGGTCAATAAATTCCCCATTAGCGGGGTTCATGGAGGGTTGTTGAAGAGGTTGTTGTAAGGTGGAATTCAATAAGCTGAACGTGCACATTCTCCAAATGACTAAATCGATTTAAATTATATGTGGAAATATAGGATGAAGGAAAATCTGTATCTCAGCCAACGTGAGACTGGATTCAATGACGCCATATGATGGGATTCTGATAATGGTGGGATATATTGTATTCAAAGTACTGGAAGAATCTAAAAAGTCAATGAAAATATCAGTATAGAATAATGACGTTGCGAATGATATCCCATTGCAATATTATAAAAGACGACGCAACTTGTGGAACTAGACTTAAGACTGATTGGCTTTAATTGTGCCCCACGGGGCTTTCTGATCGATCAAAAAGCAAAAAAATCCCTCAAGAAGAATGCTTTCAATCACCTCAAAAAAGTGGTTATCCAGAAGCGAAGCTACAATAGAAGGGTAAATTTCTTGTTCAATTCTGCGGCCATTGTTCTCCCTGAAGCGCCACAAACACTGCTTTTATTATGAGAACTTCGTATAATCCATGGGCCAATAAAAGTTTCGCCCCCCTATAAATCATCTGGACCGGATGTGATCATTCCGATGATGCTGAAGGTTACACAGGAATGGGTAACACCTTGGCTGGAGGCCCTCTTTAAGGGAGACGGGCAAAGGTTGTGTTTATCCCAAAGGCAGGAAAAATAGGTCACGAATCGGACGGGGATATTCGGCCAATAAGCCTGACTTCGTTTCTTCTCAAGACCCTCGAAAGTGACCTCCAATAAAAAGATAGAAGTAGAGCATAAGCTTTCCGATGCCCAACACGCTTAACTGAAAGGGAAATCGACAGAGAGTAGAGACAGCCCTTCATGAGGTAGTCAGGACGCTGGAAAGAATTCAAATTATATACACTAGCAGTATTTGTGGATATAGAAGGTGATTTTAACAATATCCAAACAGAAGCGGTACAAACATCGCTGGAAAAACTTGGAGTGGAGGGGCAAGTCCGTGGGTGGATTAATGCAATGGTCAAAACAAGGGTGGTAAGTGCGGAGCTTGGTAGTAGCCGGCTAAATAAATATGTGAAAAGAGGTACCCCCCAGGGAGGGGTACTATCTCCCCTGTTGTGGATATGTGCCATGGATGGCGTCCTCAAAGAACTAAATGAAGGAGGTAGGAAAGTAGTGGCGTATGCGGTTGACGTGGTAATAATGGCATCAGGTGTGATTACCTGAATCCTCCAGAGGTGGCCGTACAGATTAATTGCATGGTGCACGGGACGTAAACCAGGCACTAATCCCAGCAAAACTGAACTGATGCTCTTTACCACGATAACCAAAATGCCGACTTTTAAGTTACCTCATTCAAATA
Source organism: Clusia tigrina (assembly GCA_920105625.2). NCBI lineage: Eukaryota > Metazoa > Arthropoda > Insecta > Diptera > Clusiidae > Clusia > Clusia tigrina. Next base: position 421,222,060 of record OV050030.1, read on the forward strand.
AAACTACACTGTCTCTTTGCTCGAGTGCTAGGTGCCGGGGTGTAATCTTGGAGTCGAAACTGAACTGGAAGCACGGAACAAAGAATACACAAAGCAGAGTTTGCATCCTACTCAGGCAAAAAGATGATTGGTAGGAGGTGGGCTCTTCGACAAGAGTTAATGCTATGAATCTACAAATTGGTTGTGGGTCCAATTTGTCATATGGAAAGCCCTCGGAAGGGAACACAACATCGCCAAACTAAGTAGAATACAAATAGCGGCGTGCTCTGTAGCAACAGGGGCAATTATATCTTGTCCTATGCAGGCCCTAAATGGATTGGTACATCTGCTCCCAATTCACTTATTCATCAAAAATACCGCAACCCTAAGCGCTTTTAGACCAAGAGAATTAGACTGCTGGAAAGATAGACCGTATGGGCCACGGAACTCAAGCAGTAAAGGAGGCAGAATTAGACTACAACGTACCTACCTTAGTTTTTGAAAAAAGTTATAGCATTCACACCCCCTCACGACAGGAATGGAAGAGAGGTGGAACCACGGATAAGACCACAATCTACACCTATGGCTCAAAGATGGATTGTGTGGCAGGAGCAGGTGTCTTTTCAGAAGAGCTTAGGGCAAAACATTCCGACTCCTGAATACATCAAGTGTATTCCAGGTGGAATTGCTTGCAGGTTGGCAGGAGAAGTCGCAAACTTTACAGAGAAAATAGTAATAATATGAGATAGTTTGGCTGCTACCAATGCAGTGGCGACAATAACCTCGAAACTAGCATGGGATTGCAGGGAGGTCTTAACTGCACTAGCTCGTCGGTGCATCGTAACATTGATATAGGTGCCGAGGCACAGGGATATCGATGGAAACGTGAGGGCAGATGAGCTGGCCCGAAGGGGATCCGCTCTCGATGAACATGAAGCGATTCCGGTTCGTGTCCTAATTGGTTCAATTAAGAGTAAGGTTGGCAAAGAATTCTTCGTGAATGCACGCAGCTGGTGGAGAAAGTTGCAAACCTGCAAGGTCAGTAGGGCACTGTGGCCGAACTACAACAAAAACAAACCCACAGAGTTAATTAACAGAGGTCGTCGTTATACGGCTAGGCTTACCGCAGCCATTGGCCCATTGGGGAACATGCGGCAAAAATGGGAATAATGTTCAATACCAGTTGTCGGAGCTGCGGTAAACATTTAGAAAGGGAAACCGTGGAACACTTCCTATATGCCCGCCCGGCTCTGGCCAGAAGAAGATGGAAAACAATTTTCCAGAACATTGAAGAGATCGCGAACTGCACGATAGGGTACATTCTCGCGTTGATAATTCTCTTCAATTGGGTTTCAGGGCCGCCGCACAACAATATTCCAATTGCAGTACAAACCAAAAGAGCGGCGCTCCTGCGCTAATTGAATGAAGGACCATCGCCACAACAGCCAACCAACCAACCATATTAACCAATCAACAATCCGCATATTCTTCCATGCATAACTGTAACTTTCTATGTTTAAATACATTTTATATTCATTTAATGAATAAACAAATGAATATTTACTTGAATCAATATAATTTAAATCATAAAATCCACCTTCATATTCTGACGTTCATTTCTACTTGAAACTCAAGTTGTCTGGTGAGCTTAACCGCCTTCACAGCCCCTGGCGTTACACCCCCCCTCCCCATTTAGGTGCACATCGATAACTACTGCCACCCATTTGAAGGAAGCATAGCCAGACAGTTCATTACCATTTCCGGCAACCGTAGATTCTAGGAAATTTACCTCCAGCAACATTTGCGAGGATGCTATCGAGCATGCTTGAAGCGCAATAAGCTGCATTGCAAACAAGCCAAAGCCGCTTCTATTGGCATGAGTTTCGATACGCACTCTAATGACTTGTCGCACAATGGCACCCACTGACATTGACTTAATTTGAGCAGCTTCCATCTGCCGCATCACTGCGTTTGGGTGTTATCTGCTTGTGAACACACGTGCTGGCTGCATACGAGTGGTATGACGAAGTCTCTTGTCCTATTGCAAAGGATTTGCCATAACACACAAATGGAGGCAGGTGGTGTAATCATGTTCAAACACAGTTTATAAGCCCTGTAAATGTCAATTGGTGCGCTTATAGTGTGCTCATGTCTTACACAATTCCAAGTAGAGCCAATCAGTAAAGCAGTTGCAGTGGCATTGTTGCAGAACGAGGCAGGTCTGACATGAAAGCGATAATCGGCATTTGAATGTCGTGACGAAATATTATATTAGAGGCCTTTGTATGGTATTAATTGATACACTTGTACGCAGTAATTTCACTTCACTCCAAGAAGTGATAAGGGAACAGTGACGGATGTGTTTGTGGGGCTACTTATCGAAATTGTTCATAATGATGAACAATTTAAAGGTATTAAAGTTCTTATATTAATTTAAATGAGTCTAATTCAGAAATTGAAAGAAGAAGAGAGTGGGCGGGAGTGGGAGTGAGTGGGAGTGAGTGGAAGGGAGAGAGAGTGGGAGGGAGATAGAGTGAGCAGCGGATAGATAAAGAGAGAGGTAGAGAGAAAGAGAGGTAGAGAGAAAGGAAAAAAATGGAGAGAGCGAGGTAGACAGGGGCAATTGACGGAAGCAAACATAATAGAAATAAAGATTGCGCAAAGCTGAGTACAAAAGTTTTTTGTTCTGCGCATCTACGTCACAGTAGCATGGTTGCAAAGAGAAATGTCATAAAAATACCTATCCGCATACACCGCGAGCAACTCCCTGTCGTAGGCGCTGTAGCGAGTTTCTGGGGGATTGAGCTTCCTAGAGAAGAACCCCAGAGGCTTCCAGGTCCCATTGGGCTGCTCTTGGTTGAGTGCCGCTCCGATGGCGGTGCTCGATGCGTCGGTGTAGAGAGCGATTGGCGCGGTAGGCGAGAGGAAAGCTGAGTCTGTAGCTGCTGCGATACTCGCCTTGCACTGCTGGAATGCCTGCTCCGTTTGCGTCGTCCAGCGAATGGCCGCCTTCTTCTTCGTGAGGTTCCTCAGAAGTTCGTTGAGTGGGGCCTGTAGTTCCGCGGCGTGCGGTATACACCTGCGGTATACACCTGCAGTAATAATTAAGCATACCCAGGAAACGTCTCAGCTGGGTAGAGTCTGTCGGGCTTGGAAAAGCGTCGATCGCCTCGATCTTTGGGCGCGGGGGCCTAAACCCCTCTCTCCAGACCCGATACCCAGCGAATGTAACTTCCTGAGCACCGAGTTGGCATTTTTCCAAGTTGATGCGTAGATTCGCCGCTTTCAGCGTCTCCAACAATTGGCTCAAATGGTGCAGGTGCTCGTCATGCGTCTCGGATGCGATGAGCAGGTCGTCTACGTAGCCCTTCACGAAGGGGAGTTTCACAAGTAGGTGATTAATTACCCGCTGAAGCGTTTGCGCGGAGTTACGCAGGCCTAATGGCATACCCACGAACTCGAAGAGGCCGAAAGGTGTTGAGACTGCCGTTTTCGGGATGTCAGCTTTGGCAACCGGGATTTGGTAGAAGGCTTTCTGCAGATCGATTACAGAGAAGACTTTTCCCCAGCTCTCCTGGATTAGGTCCTCGATGATCGGTAGAGGATATCGGTCTGGCAAGGTACACGCGTTGAGGCGGCGGTAGTCGCCAGTGGCTCGCCAGCTTGCATTCGGCTTTGGTACCATGTGTACCACAGCCCAGCAACGAAATGTCAAACTCAGAAAGAAAATTATAACGGACCTGCGCAATGCGTAATCTTCTTCTCTATCATTCTTGAACGGAAGTACATAAGGAAGGACCATATTTGTTCGCAGGACTCTACTTGACGCATATAATGGATGTCCGATCGGGAGTAAGAGTGGTAGAGATAAGAGAGAGAAAGGGCCAAACGAGAGATAGAGATCGAGAAAAAAGACAGTTATCGGAAGCATATAAAAGTCCGACAGATCTAAATCATGTTAGAGCATTTGGCGCCACAACTGACCCAGTTCTTGAGTTATCAACAACCATTGTTCCAAATTTACTGCTGAGAAAATTAACCGAATTTATATCACATCATTTGACTGAATGCCCAAGTTGCTCATCCAACCACATAATAGTATGAGTGCCTTCACAATTTCGGGGCATTCAGCACAGACTTTGCAGGCTTTCATTTAAATATTCGCAGAGTAAATACATCTCTCGTCTTTCTATGTTGTTGTTGCTTTTAATAGAGCCTCCAATGGCGGTATAAATCATTTACAATGTTAACACGCCGCATGATTTAACGATAACGAAGGCATTTATGAGCTAAGAAACACATAACAAAAATCTCCTCGTAAATGTCGTTTGTGACGAATAAAAATGAATGGAATAAAAACTAACGTCCATTATGGGGGGTGTGGGAGGAGCATTTTTTGCTGACAATGGAAATGTGAGTATAAGGCGAGAATCGAGTCGGAAGCCAGACCCGCAGCTGTTCGCGGTTATGATGACCAAGATGATGATGATGATGATGATGATGATGATGATGATGTGGAGAATGATCAATGAAATATTCTTAAAGAGTGTTTCCGCTGGCGGCAAATATTGAAAGCTGGCAATAATATATGAGAGCGGTGATAAAAATAGAAACCAAATAAAAAACGACGCCAAAAGAAAGGGAATCAGGATAAAATCTGCTGAATTATAAACTGGAAAAGACTTTGCGGACTTTATTATTGTTGGATAAGTAAAAAAATATGTCAATTCCATTCAAATTATTTGTGAGCTTCAGAAGTTGCGGGAATGAGGTCTGGTCAAGGAATTCTCGCATCAGCTCCAGCTCAGACGTCGTCTGGAAGGAAGCTATAAATCCCTCAGTTGCGCTAATTAAAAGTTCACCCGGCACACTCTCTGCCACATCGACCGACGCGAATAGTTCTCTATCAAAAGTTTTTATGGCCACATTACAATTAGGCCAAAAAATGAATACAAATTGTTTCAATTTTGTTATTCTACAGAGTCCGGCAAATTCCCTGCAGATACCCATAAAACTTTGTATATAAATCGTCCTGCGCTTATTTCCCCATAGCCATGTAGATTAAGTGCTCGTGAATGAATACATTGGAAAAGAAGGAAGGCAAAATTAAAGGTACACATAAAAGTTAAACAACGGAGAACACACAAAACTTTATACGAAAACTTTGAAAACGCGCCACTGCCAGTGTCGTAAATGCTGTCGCCCGTTGCTTAAATTTATTATCCTTGGTCAGGGACACACTTTATGAAGTTGAGCGCAAATCAAAGAAATTCAGAAATTCGGAAATTCAGAAATTAAATGCTAAAATATTATCGGCCATTATGAACGGAATGAAATAAAACGCTGGCGTCGTGGGCGGCAGCACTTACAAAATTAACAGCGTCGCTGCAGTGGTGCTCTGACGCCCCAACGGGGTTGGGCGGGCGAGTACGAGGGCGGATTGATATTGAAGCTACCTAGCGCTAGATGGCAGCACAAACACAAAAACTTTTTTTTTTTTTAGAAATTGCGATCTGTCAAAGGTCAGCTGTTAAAATTTCACCCAAATTCATCGATTAGTTTGTTTGTTGTAGTCGTTTGAAGTAAGCAATTTTTGTGTTTCTTGAAAAATGCAAAAAAAGGGAATTTCGTGCAGTGATTGAACACTATTATTTGAAAGGGAAAACGGCGAAAGAGACAAAAGAAAAGCCCGATACACATTACGGTGAGTCTGCTCCGTCAGATTACATGGTAAAATATTGGATTGCTGAATTTTAACGCGGCCGAACAAGCACTGCAACAATACCATCAACAGGAAGGCCAAAAGAGGTGGTTACTGAAGAAAATATCAAGAAAATCCTCGATATCGTTATGAATGATCGCCGAGTCAAGTTGCGTGAGATTGTTGAAATGGTAAACATATCACATGAACGTGTGTTCAACATTTTGCATGAACATTTGCATATGGAAAAGCTATCGGCAAGATGGGTGCCGCGTTTGCTCAGTGTCGAACAAAAACGAGTTCGACAGACCACTTCACAGCGGTGTTTGGACATGATAAAGCGTAATCCTGTTGATTTTTGGCGTCGATTAATAACTGTTGATGGAACGTGGGTCCACCACTACACACCTGAAACCAAAAATCAATCGAAACAATGGGTGGAAGCTGGTGGAAGCGCTCCGAAGAAGTGCTATGAGCGATAGCTTAAATTGATAAGAGGCACGAGTACTTTATTGTCACAAAATTTCAAGGTTTTATGACGCTCCAGTAAAAAGTTAGAAACATTTATAAGTTGCAAACTTTTATAGGTATAGGACGCACCGTACAGAAGTTAGGGCCATTTGAAAGCAGTGAAATCTGCTGGCAAGGTTATAGCCACTGTATTTTGGGATGCGCACGGAATATTGCTCATCGATTATCTTGAAAAAAGATCCACAGTCACAGGAAAGTATTATCGTACATTATTGGATCAACTGATTGATGCAATCAAGGAAAAACGACCACATTTAAAGACGAAAAAAATGCTCTTTCTTCAAGACTACGCACTGGTTCACACAATATTAGATACGATGTTAAAATTACGTGAAATACACTTCGAATTAGTTAATCATCCACCTTATAGTCCAGATTTAGCTTCTAAAGACTTTTTCCTGTTTCCAAACTCGAAAAAATGGCTCGCAGGAAAAAGATTCATCTCAAACGAAGAAGTGATTACCGAATCTAACGCGTATTTTGAGGGGTTCCCGAAATCGTATTATTCAGATGGTATAAAAAACTTGGAATATCGTCTTACTAAGTGTGTCGAAGTAAAAGGAGACTATGTTGAGAAATAAATGGTTTTTGAAAAAAAAACGTTTTTTTCCTACTTAGGTAGCTTCAATATCAATCCGCCCTCGTATAAGAGCGTCAGGTAACAAGAACGGAAGTTGACGAAACTGGGCAAAAAAAGGAACAATTTGTACAGCGAAATTAATTGAAAGATTGGCTTCTCGTTTGCTGGCAATCTGAGTCGGCGTTGTTGGCGGAATTTCAGCAATTTTTTCTTTCTTTGTTTAGAAGTTGTATTTTGAAGCAAACATTGTGCACTTTGTACAACTATTTTTAGCGGCGACAATATTCCAGACACGACTTGAGTGGCACATTGAATTAACAGTTTCTCTCAGGTTCTTTACAGGGATTTATTTCATCATATAATTTAATGAAGCTCTTCCAATAAACCAATTTCAGACGAAACAATGCCTCAAAAATAAAACCAAAAAATTTCACCTTTATAGAAGGGTCCTATTCAGGTGTGGCTAAGATTTCAGTATAAAAAAAACTGTTCGTATTTTGGGGATGAAATTTGAACTTAAAGCTAAAAGCATTGAAACAACACAAACATTTCAATTGTCTTCGAGGTCATTCCAACACACTCCAGAACAAAGTTCATTAACGGAAAAGAGGGAGTATCAATTACGAATTGTCATTTTTAGCTAGCAGAGTATGAGATGTTGTTGAGTTTGGTGTTTTTCACAACTGAGAGTTAATGATTTGTTTTAATGATATTTTTAATAAAGGATTTTCCAGAATGTAATGATCTCTTCTCAGCAATGATCTCTCATTACCCTCTAATCGCAATTGAAGAGATTAGAAACTGTTATCCTTATTCGTTGTTGAAGGGAGGTAAAGTTTATAGTATGATGCAATTACTGCTTCATCACACTATAAAATACCCATTTAGGTTCGTTTACTTGACGTAATGACCAAGTGCGTATATGAATTTTAGAGTTTCTTGGCAGGACCTTCGCTTTGAGAAAAGAATTTCTATAAGAAAACCAGGCGATGCGAATGGAAGATCTCCGTTGGTCTCTCATGCTTACCACTCTGCTACTTAATGCTGATGTGGCAATTTCTAATTAAATCATGTGTACTTTAATTAGAAATTCTCGTACCAATTGCAACTTTTTTGCTGTCAAATTTTGTTTAACTTAAGTACACAACATTCGCCAAAGAAGCCTTTTATAAGATTACTTTCGCTGGCATGCTGCTTAAGTATTTAATTGGCAAGCGACACACTCTGCCCCACGCTCAGCTGTGCCACGTTTTGTGCATGTGTGCCACTTGTGTCGACGTGTTCGAAGTCATTAGACTAAACCCGTTGACATGCGAACAAGAGAGAGAAACATTTTTGAAGTCATTAAAAAGTTCGAAAAGTAAATAATAAGAGGTGCAAATTTTGTTCTCGAAAGCAATTTGAGAACTTTTTAATTGTGGATGTGTGCGTGTAAATAGCCCGTAAATTAATGGCGACAAAAACGAGCCATAATATTTAATAATAAATTACTTGGCAGCTATTACTGAGCAACTCCCCAACCAGGATATGGGATGAATTCTCAAAAGTGTTTCAAAAAAAGGATCATAAATTGCGCTAATTGCGACTTTATAGCAGTAGCCTTGAGTAGAGGCAGTTCAGGTAGTAATTCACGCACCCACTCACACGCCCACTTGTATACAGTGATGCTGCGCTTCATAATTTTTTTGCTCACGCGTCGCGGTTGCTTGCTATGCTAGTTGCGTAAATTATGTGCGCACCACGAGCGCAGCGAAAACGGCACAAATTCCGTTTGAAGCACGCTCTGCGCAATTTGCGAAACTCATTTTAATGCGACGCATGCAGCTGGCATAACGAGCGGCACACTACAATCCGTGAAGGCAACGGTGTTTGTGCTCAATTGTGTTGTTTTGGTGTTGTTGTTGTTGTTGTTGTTGTTGTTGCTGCTCCAACACCTTCCCATTAATTTTAATTTAGTTGTACAAGTTTCAGTTCCGGGTAAATATACGAATATCTGCAAATAAATAAGGACTCAATTGTTGAGGGGAGGCAGTGAAAAGGCAAAGTTTTTTGCAGTTTATTGAGCGTGCATGCGAAGGTGAGCAAAACAAAAAGTTCGGTAAAGTTTCACCGGAAGCGTAGGGTGGGAAATGGGCAGCCATACTAAACTCGTATAACAAACAGTTTCGCTGTCATCAATAAGGGAACTTTTGAAACGAACTAAGCATAACACAACTTATTCGAAAGATACATGAGTGAAATGTGAAAAGCAACTGGAAGTCTTGCAACAAGGCACACGTAATGTCAGAAAGATGCCTGGCAAAGCAACGAAAGGGAGTGTCAGATATCCGGTTGAGATCAAGAGGGTCATCAGGGAAGTATGAAAGAGAAATGAACTTCCAATCTACGAATTATTGCAATGAAACAAAACAGAGATGTGCTGGGATATAAAAGAAAAATTCTAGGAAAATAGCCAACAAATTAATTCTGGAGACAAAATTATCCTACTATTTTTTGATAGTACAAAGGATGTCTTATTGATTGGGTATAATGTCTGTGGCAAGTTGCTTAAACAAAAAAAAAATTGATCTGACTATTTTCTTTGAAGTGTGATAAATAGCTTCCAAGGACCAGCAGAGCAGATGCTACCAGTAAGAAGAGAAAACAACGACAGTGATAATTCCTTTTGATCTAATCCATCAGCGGTGGACGAATTGGCTAGAAGAGGCACCACACAACAACAACCAAGCGCGGGGGTCCCAATAACGTCTGTGAAACTACTAATCCGACAAGAATACAGGCGTGTAGTTAGTAGACTCTGGTCTGAGGAGCAGAGCTGCAGGATCAGCAGAGAAACATGCGCTTCGCTTGACCCGAATTGAAGGACAGAATTACTGCAACCTAAGATGCGACTCCCTCGCGACGACAGTTGCAGTATTGACAGGCCATTGCATCATTGGTAAACATGCCCAGAGGCTTAACCTACCCTCCAACGACTTTTGCCGCAGCTGCGGGCTGTTGGACAAGAAATAATGATGTGCTCTTTCCCTGCCCTTGCGAGAAGAACATTCCGATTCCTAGCAGCACGTTGCCTCGAGGATCTTGTTCAAGTTGCCTCTATTAATATAAGCAAGATAGCTCAGTTCATCAGGGAATCACATTGGTTCCCCAATCAGTCCCGGGGGTGTTTTAGTTTAAGGGACCCATGCCTGTCTGATATCACAACGGTCAAAATCTTGGCCTACTTGAGCTTCCTTTTGCTGCCACCTTAACCTAACGTCACCTAACTTAATTCACCAGAAAAACACGAAGATACTTGGGAAATAAATCTAAAAAACGTAGAGTATTCCAAGGATGGTTGGGAAACAAACAGTTTATTTTTCACCACCTTCAAATCAGAAAAACTATCCACAATTTTGTAATAAAATGTATCTATCATCTTATGATTCTATTATGATCTACATGACTATTGCCAAATTTAGCAAAAACCAATTTGAAATCTCCTATTCCCGAGAATGTTACCAATTACATTAGTAGATAATCCATAACCAATACTTCATCTAAGGGAAAGCCAGCTACTTTCAAAGAGGTCCACAGAAATATGAAAAGCACTGAAAAAGTAGAGCAAACAATCTTCGAGACACTTCCTCACTAATCCAGACATTAATAGAAAAAAATCGAAGGACATAAGAAGAAGTGAGATCAGAGCCAATCAGTAGATAGATATATTGATATATTTAAGGGTGTTATACACTGCGACCTGAAAGATCTATTGTGATGCCCCCATTCATTTGAAAGATGAGGATAGTCTCATCTATAAATCTAGCCAATCAGTTAACTTAAAATATTACATCAACTTCTTGATTATAGGACCTTAGGCAAGTTTCCTGTGTAGTATTCTTTTAAGATTAGAAAGTGCGAAAGATAACAAATCTAGCTGTGAAAGGCACTGCAGAGGTTGCAGGTTAATTAAAAGCAATCGTCATCCTCACTTTCGTTTCCCACTCCTTTGGCTTACATCTCTCAATTCCCACAAATTCTTTTAAACAAGTTCTCCTTAGTTTCCTTTACTTTCAATACAAAAAGAAATTCCTTCCGCCTGTCTGCGAAATCCCTTTCTCGAACTTGTCAAACTGTCTCCTTGCATTTTTGGTGCTAGGATACGGCAAATAATAAGGACGGATTTCCTGTATGCCAACGACAGGGAAGAGGAGCGAACAACTGCTTAAAAAGTTTCACAATTGCATCAACAGACGCTGCCACGCTGAAGATTGTCCGCTGTGCTGAATTTTCTTTTCTTTATCCTTTGTTTTTGTGTCCAACATTTTTGTAAATTTATTTGCTTGTAACTTTTCAGTGTTGAAAACGAACTGTGGCGTGAAGCAAAGGAAATAATGTAATAGTAAAAGAAAGGGATATTGAGTAATAATCAGTACAATCAACACAATTCGCTCCTTAAAGCACCTCAGAAAGGAGTACATAATGGAAATAATAATATCAATAATCAAATAAGAGTCATCAATGCTAGAGTCAATAATATCCCTATCATTTACGAGCTAATGAACTTAACCAAACCAGCTTCAAGAAGGGTCTAGAAATAGTGGCGAGCTGGCTTGAAAAGCTTTGAAACAAATTAATCAAATTTCTGGCTAGCTCTTCGGTTTATGCTTATTGCTGAGATTGGAACCCTGACTTCGATATTCTCTTAGAAGCGTATTTAACAGGTACATAATTTGATATATACTCGTATGCTTCTATTACTTAACAAAATACACATTTGGGAGATATCTCAAAAAAAAAGATTAGCTCCATCAACTGCTTCAAATGGCTGGACCTTTGAAAGGGATGGGACCTGATGTGTCATGCGGTATCACAAAAGGTCAATGCTGATCTAACTGCACTCTTCGTGCGGCCGCCTTACCTACCTACCTACCTAACATATTCCAGCGATCCTATCATGAACTCATTTCTTTTTCACCTCAATTGAGTGCACTGACGCTTGAAGTAGCTGCACTTGTTTAATGTACGCCCTCACTTCGCTCACCATTAACTCGCCGAGAATATCGTCTATGAAAGGTTGTAATTTCGTTTCGATTCAAGAACATCACAGACGAACAACTACTTTTTAGTATCTGATAGCTCGATTTGGAGTTCTAGGAATAGGTTAAGGAGCAACTTCACTCTTATTCTCTATCACTCTAAGCCAACACCTCTTAGTTTAGTCTTACTTTGAAACCACACGCCAGCAGCAAATTGTCTGCCACTGGCGAGGAAAGTGCATGTTTTATGCAAGGGCTCACACGTGTCGCTTTCAATTCCAGTGTGCATAAAATTACACCAGCTGCAGTATTTTGCCCCACGCGACTGCCAACGCAACTATCCGAAACTTTACCTGTTTCGCATTGACGCACAAGTGTGGGTATTATTTTTCACTTTAGTATAAACCGCTTTTGTGCTACTCTCCTTCTTCAAAGGCGCTCCTGTTGTCCTTGTGTTAACGGCCAACCGAGCAGCGAAGTGCTGAGTAAGTGAGTGTGACAAAATGTCACAAGAAAAACGTGAGCTCCTTTGTACTTGTATCACAATGTTTGTTTTTACGCAATGTTTTTGAATCGTTTCTTTGTAAAAGGATGTGAAACTTCATGTGAAGAATTTCAATTGTAGTCGTGTATCATTTGACCTCTAAAGCTATCTCTTAATCGACCTTTTTTATTTTCATTATCCCCTTTTAGTTTGTGCTGAGCCTGCAGTCATGTTACTTGAGCTCTCTTCATCTTTACCAAAGATACTGCGAAAACTTCAGCGTGACATTGTACCAAGATGTATGTGCATTAATTTTCTCAATCTCCTAAACACCGCAAAACTTTTGCCATTAAAATTATTCAGCTGTACGGAGACGTGCCGCAAGTGCTTAATAGTTGCTGCAGTGGCTGACTTGCGTGCAGTGCAGCATCTTCTGAAGAGCTCCAAAGTATTTATAATCTATTTAAGTGTAATTGAAAAACTGCTGACTCTTCAAACGATGCGAGCTGCGTGCTGGGTCAACGCCGGGGGTGCAGATATGCACCAATAAACAGAAAGTTTACTTTGTTTATAAACATCCTGGCAATGTTTTGTGGGAAGGAATTTTCGAAAATCCAAGAACATTCGCTCTTGCACCGATATGCATTAACTTTAGTGAATAATTCATTGGCGCAATGAACAAATTCCTAAAATATTTCTGTTTCTCGTAAACAGAATTTCGGTGGAGATGGTTTGAAATTATTTTGTGTATATTTTAGTGAATTTTTCATCTTGTCAATGACAAAGTTCATGAAATTTGGGTGCCTTTTGCTTGATTTCACAAGTCCACAAAAAATCCTGCCTTGTTTTATTGGGTGAGAGGTCGCAGTTTCAGTGGCCAATTTTTTTAGTATCACATAAAAAGGAAACATTATCGAGCCCCATGGCTGTGTTCAATTATATCTGAAAGCAAGGAACTCTTCGAGCATTAAGGAGTATGTTGCATCACTCCTTATTTAAACTTGATATTTACCAGGGAGCCACATGACGCTGGAAATAGTTCAGATGCTGTATTACTGCTGAAGTGGTACTAGATTAGTTATTAGAGTCATTCTCAAGGAAGAGGAAGGGCAAAGTACGAGGTAATTTTGTATCAAAGTGTAAAAATTCAGCTGCCATTTCATATTCCGACTCAACACGATTTACAAAATCGTCCGTCCATGAAAGTAAATTCACATCCATGAAAGTTTGGGGTTCTATTTTCAATGCCATCAAGAATATGAAATCTGCTGCTTTCGACTAAGCACTAAAAGTTATCTTGTACGAGTATTCCCTCAGTTCAAACCACATTGAAGGTTAAGGACTTCTATAAAGGAACCTCGCATTTCAAAGAGTATAACAGTTAATTATATGGTGTGAGTAGATCCCCATGTGGGCTCCTTATTCCGCTATACTGCTTTACATATAAAGAAAAGCACAATTATAATTATTAACATTATACACAAGTACCAACATGGTCCCGCAGGATTAATTCTAAGCCCATCACTCCTTTTCAGTGCTCTTTCAACACAGGTGCATATATTTTATTAATTATTCGAGACGAGTGTGTCTGCCAAAGTAGACGCGGTTAAATTTTGTTTTCTTTTTGCTTCACAGGTAACTTTCCTCTTTACTCAATGGATTACGGAACCATGATGCTTGCGAAGGTACTCCAAGTTTGACTGCCGTTGCATTTCCATTGAAACATTAATCATATTATCATTTACTCGAAATAAATATGTCACAAAAAACACGGTCGGATTTGCTCAGTTTGTGGCCTAATGCAGTGCTTTAAAATGGGCCACTTGACCAGAAGCATTACTAGTGTAATATGAAATGTTTACCTTCCTCTTAGAAAATATATGCTAGAAAGCGCGCTGATATCCTTTTATAGCGAATTTTAAATATACATTTTGTGTTTCTACGTTCGATCTTTAAGATTTAAAGGATATTCAAGCTACTTTTTAGATTCCGTTTCTTATTGTAGAAGCTTTTGGTATAGAGTAATAGTGAATTCAATAGGCATTCAATAGTGAATGCCTACGCTGGGCTCTTCGATAATTGATTTACGGTGTTCTCAGTACTTTTCTATTCTCAAATTCAAATGGCAATATGGATATCCAAAAGTTTTTTCACATGATGTATGTACAAATAAATGAAAGGATCAAGCACTGGTAATAAACTACAAAATACTTTAATTTCTCTCCCAAACACAGCACAAAGGTCATGTTAGTCCACTCGATTTTAATTGGGGCTTGGGATAACGGCTCGAAGACTTGCAAGGACCAACTAGATGGTTTACAATTTTCCTGACTCCTACCATTGCGGGGCTCTAGTCACTGCTTAATTTGGTTACTTCCAAAATCCGTTCCTGCTATTACCTAACATAGCTACGTTTCCTGTCTCACATTTGGAGTGACGAAGTTGTGTCACAGACTCATTACATTTTTGCTACTTATGATTTTTCCGCTCTTTCCTTTGCGACACTTTAATATGTGAAGTGTGTGTTAGCATGTATTGGATGGATGGATATGTGCAGAGGCATCCTCGAAGGTGCTTAATATGAAATTTTAATAAACATACACGCATTCAGTCTGCCATTCCCAAATGAATATGACAGGGAATATGAGAGTATAAGAGCAAAATGCGAATGTGCAAAGTTTATGAATTTACAAATCAACATTTCAACATTATTAAAAAATGTGGAGGATCACAAAAAAGTTTATCATTGGAAAGTGGTGTACACACATTCAAGCGCAATTATTCACACATGTGCACACGTATCTGGGAATGTAGCTGCAATCATGGCAGGTGTCCTGACTGTCGTTTATGTGCGTTTCAATATCCGTTAAAATTTTACGCAGTCCTTGATTTGATAAAATTTTTATGAACACTGCTTTATTGAAACCGAATATTTCACATGGTGTTGCATCACTTCAAAAGGAAATTGAATTTCAGAAGAGAAATTCTCGTATACGAGTGTGTACAAAACTCACAACAAAACGAGAGTTGTTTGGAAAGTTCGAAGCTTTCAGATGGGAACAACTCAAAACAATCAAAGGGTAATGACTACCGGAAAATTTGAAATTCTTGTGAAGTATTTGGTTGAAGGCAGTCACACAAATCTCTTCCCTTTGTGTCAGTTGCTTCTTTGGAGTAGCCTATAAAAGACCATAAAAGTTGAGACGGGAGATCCGTTTTGTACCTTTCAAGTTTCGAGTGCCACTGTAGATCATGGTCCCTAAGGGCTACAATGTCAGAATTTTGTATAATTCTCTCCATGTCGATCCTTAAATCATGTTACTTTATTTGGTTAGGGGGAATTTTAGAATGTCATGCCCATTAAATGCTTCACAATATTTCGAAAGGATCAGGGGTCAAATTATATACATGAAACTCAGTACACAAATTATGCTCCTCTGTAAAGCATTAATATTAAAAATTTCCTTCGTTTGCATTCTTGATCCCTATTAGTTGATTAGTCTATTCATTCCATCATTAGTATACGTTCCCTCTCTGTTATAAGGAGCAAGGAACATTCACCACAACCAGTCGCTTAAGTCGACAACTTTTGATATGGCCCTCTAAATTACAAATACGAGGACACACAACATCAGCACGAATCATTCAAGCAAAGTTGGAATCACACAAACCGCCTGCAGCCCAAGTTTCAGTACAAATACAAAAAGCAATCCATTTCCAGTGTCGTTTGCTTGCGACAGGATCTCTCCCTGAAGAATTCTGCCAGTTGACCAAATACAGTTGAATTACTACTGCTGCAGGAAAATGTAATTTTTTATTTAGTGCATTTATTTCTTTTCCTTCAGACCGAACACCGACGGCAGTCACTACTGATGTCCTTAGTCACCTCATGCTAATGATTTTCTGAGCCTTTCTAACAAACCGCAGCCATGGTGAACGAGCCACATAATTTTTTTATGGAAATTTGTGGTCACTCTAAAGAAAATTGTCACAGCCCGTGCTTTGCGGAAGCACGTCTCAACGCTAACGACTTTCGTACAGTATGAAATGTCAATTACCGCACTAGTGGGTGTGCTTGCCAGGCGGAGGCAGTAGCTTGCAGTGCACTTTAATGGTCTGGAGACGCGGCTGGCTGCCAGGGTGCAGTTTACGTGGTGAGGCTAAGAATTTTGTGCATGAATAGCAGAGAGGAAATTGAATTGGCACCTGTTTATTTACGTTGACTGTAAATAATGCCAGCATTTTTTCTTTAAGGTCAACACAATTGAGTGCCTGCGAGCGTATTAAAGAAATGAAAAATAGAGAAAGATGGGATGGTGTCCTCTTAAGGACTTTGCTGAGATCCGAGGAAATATACTCGCATGATTTTTCTGATATGTATCAAAATCTTTGGTGTAGTTGATATGTAGTGTGCAAGGATAATGCAGTTGTATTTCTCTTGATTGGCACCATCATGTAGATTATTCCATTATGCCATCGTGCCTCATTCAGTTTTATAGACTGCTCTATTTTACAGTAATTTTGAAGCTAACCCCTGCTAGGTAGGAACTTAGTCATTCTGTGAACTGTACTCTGCTTACTGGGGTCATATTTAACAAATAACTTATTCCTATAACAAACTCTGCAAAGAACTTATTCCACTCACTACGCACACACACCTCCCCTGCATTCTTCCCTTCCACCACTACTAACCGCTGCCCATAAATACCAACACTTTCCGTAGCAGAGTTACTACACAACTCAATGCATTGCCACAGACAGAACTGCGCAGATTTGTATGCGAGTATAAGAATTGCTACAATTTATGAGAGCTGCGGCCAATAAGTCAGCTCCATGGACCATCGTGACCGCAACAACCACAATTCATAATGCGCAATGCAAAGAGGAAATTATATAAGCAGAAAAATGGAGAAGAGCTGCAAAACAGTGAACATGATTTCCGCAGCAAAAAAAAGTTTATCAATTAATCCTACCACAAAGCACGCACATAATAAATTGAACATGGTTGGTAGTGTGGCCCCGCCACTGCCCAAAGCGGCTTACCAATTTGTGTGTTTATAACCAAGCCAGCAAACTCACACGTCTGCCCTTCCGACCAACACACGTGCATATCCAAAACACGCATATGTGTGAGTGCGTGCTGAATAAGGCTCTATAAAAATTTAAATGCAATTTCTGAACCAATGGAGCCGTAAAAATATGAAAACTCCCACAAAAAGCAGGGTTGGAAAAGGTTACGTATACGCCCCACGAGCCAGTTGAAATATTGTGTTAATTTATTAAAGAAATTCATAATGAAGTTTGACTTTATGCGGAAGAGTTAATAAATGCAATAAACAATTTTAAACTCTGCGATACTGAGTATGGCTGATTGCATAGTTATAGGATACATTGCAGCCCACAGGGACTATAATTCATTTTCTTCAGTTTGTCAGAGAAATGAAAGTATTTCCATTATGCCTTCACCTACCTGAAAGCGTTTTGACGACATTCGATCAGCACTTCAGTTGGTAAATTGTGATGTCTAAAAATATTTGTCATACCTTCGCTGCTAATTCGCATTAATTGATTGACAACTTTGGAACACAAATTGCAATTGAGAAATTTAATTATACCAAAATTGGCTCTGCCACAAACTGTTAATGAGTAGCATGTCTACGGAGTCTCACAAATGCCATCTGTGCCCCACAACTGAACTGCTAAACCTGTGTGTTTATTTTGCAGACGCATTAAGAGTGGGATTAGAAGCAGCAGCTGGAAATGTGGACTTGGCTCAGAGTAGAGGGACGGGTTGTGTGGTACCTTAACACACCTATATCAACTTTAAGCTGATAATGATGATGTGGCATTATAAATGCACAGTGAACCTTTGACCTATGCGGCAACATGAACCCACAAGTTAGTGAGTGACATTGCACGAATGTTTGCTTGCGTGTCAAGCAGCGAAATAGCAACGTTGAAGAGTTTAACACTGAGTAGGGTACTCATCGCAACACCAACAAACACAACAATAAAGAAGTTGCCATTATTTAACATTGACGCCTTGTGTCGATGAATTATTTCTTCGGTAGTCGCACTTGCCTTGTGGGCACTTGGTATCTTCAACAACCTTGAAATAATTTGCCTGATATCGATTGTTGTAATAAATATTACTGGCATTTCATCGTCTTAGAATAAATGGATTTAATGTATTTAGTTATCAATCATTTTTATGACAGTTTTCTATGCAAAATTGTGGAGGTCTCAGGAGAAAGAATAAACACCTTTATGTCCGCAGACACAGGTAAGGATAAACTTTTTGGCACTGCGATTTAAGAGATGTTTTATAACTCTCAGGAAATGCTATTCATATAAGGTCAAGGACAACCTCTGTTGAGTATGCTCTCAGAGGTGGGATAGTTAAATAATTGATTGAAAGTGTGTTTTCGAAACTGAGCCAGCAGTCTGGAGTTCTCTGCTCTCCAGACTGCTGGTTATTGCTCTCCAGACTGTATGTTATTGATTGTTATCTTCCATAAATAGACAAGATTTTGTCCCATCGGAGAGGTCTGATTTTATTAGAGGTATTTGAACACTTAGTTTACAGAGCAAAATATCGTAAGAAATCTTAGTTATTGTTTGTTAAAAGTAGTGAAGGTGGAAAGGATGGTGGGAAAGAAGTTGGGAAGGATGGTGGGAACGATGGTGGGAAGAGTAGTGGGAACGATGGTAGGAAGGATGGTGGAAAGGATGTTGGGAAGGATGTTGGGAAGGGTGTTGGGGAGGGTGTTGGAAAGGATGTTGGGAAGGATGTTGGGAAGAATGTTGGGAAGGATGTTGAGAAGGATGTTGGGTAGGATGGTGAAAGGGATGGTGAGAAGGATGGTGGGAAGGATGGTGGGAAGAATGTTGGGAAGGATGTTGGAAGGATGGTGGAAAGAATGGTGGAAAGGATGTTGGGAAGGATGTTGGAAAGGATGGTGAGAAAGATGTTGGAAAGGATGGTGGGAAGGATGGTGGGAAGGATGGTGGGAAGGATGTTGGGAAGGATGTTGGAAGGATGTTGGAAAGAATGGTGGAAAGGATGTTGGGAAGGATGTTGGAAAGGATGGTGGGAAAGATGTTGGAAAGGATGGTGGGAAGGATGGTGGGAAGGATGGTGGGAAAGCATGTTGAGAAGGATGGTGGGAAGATTGATATTGGATTGCCTATGATCAGCAACAAGTAAATAGTCAGAATGTTAACCAGTCATGAATCAGGCACCCTCGCAAGTCCAACTTGAGGAGAACCATCTACCTACCTAGTAGTGTCCGCACCAAATAATATCGGTCGATGAATCCATTCTAGATATTGGCATGTATATAGAAGTACTCGTTCCTATAAGGCTTTTATATTACTTGGCTTAATATGCGAACTTAGCCTTGGTAATTTCTTTATTGGAGGATAGGCTTGACTTACTTAACTTCGGAATTCTGTATGGTTGATATATAAAGGCAGGATGAGGGAAGTTTTTAAGGAAGTAAAGTAGGCTCATATAAAGCTGTGTTTAGAAATATTAACGAATAAGTTATGAATGTATATACTCGTGCGACTAAATCAATGAATGAATATTCATTCATTCATTGATTTAGTCGTACTATATATGAATTCACGAATGACTGAACGAATGAGTATACAAATTTATGAATTAGCTCATGCATGAGTATATAAATTAATATACGTATATAAATGATTGAATTAATGATCGAAAGAACAATTGCATGATAGCATAAACTTGTGATTGCATTACAATGTACTTGAGTAAACTATTTGAGTATGTGAATGAGTTGATGTAAGAGGCCGAGAATGTATGAATGATAGAATGAGTGTTTGAAGGAGTGATTGCATGAATTAATCCATTTAAAATTATTGAATTAATATAAAAATGAATATACTCACATGTGTGTGTCTGTGTGAATATTCGAATGCTAGAATGAATTAATATGAAAGTGTGAATATAAGCATGAATGACTGAATGTGTGAAGGCATGAATGACTCTAGTAATTCTGACACTGATGCATTTCTTATTTTTTAAGCTTGTCCCAGTTCGCACCACACACATTTCTGTTGAACAAGCGATAATTTCCAAATTATTACCACTCAGTATATTTGATATAATTAAAATTGGGTCGCTTTTTTATCCCTCACATTAAAAAATAAATGAATTAAATTAAATAATGTTATCGTTTGCATTACCCACACTCGCCGAGGAAACCAACCTGCTGCTAAAGATCATCCCCACAGTGATTGCCTACTAATTTAATGGGAAATTTTATGGCTGCATTTTTATATAAATTACCTTCAGATTATCTGCATTACTGCCAACATTTTTCATAATTTCCCGCCCTGTGTATAATCGCCTTAGCTGCAATCTAACAGCCCCCTAAGACTACGTGCTGGATCTGTGGGTGTTTGTGCTGCATTGCATAATCCCGGAGAAGTTAATGAGGCCACTTCATTGTAAACAAATACCAGAACAAACTGCCGGAGGGTGCAGCCGCATTATGAGACACCTGCGAGAGAGCTGCACATAAGTGTCTGTCTCAAACGCGTACTCATTAGCTCCTTGTTGTTGTGCAGCATGCAAAAATAAACACACGGAGGTGCAGTTAATTTACTCTGTTGGCTTGTTGACTTGTTGTCTTCCAAGGGTAGGTATAATGAGATGAAACCGCATTACAAGGCCGAACTTTGGTGTTCATAAATTTCTCATTAAAATCAGTTTGAAGGAGTAGCATAAAAGTTGATTATACATTTAATAAATGGATGAGTGGTGTGCTAGGACCGATGTAGAAGAAAGTCAGTTGGAATTTGCTACAAATATAATTCTTATGTAGTGCCACTTGGACAAGGCTTGTCAACTGACACTACTTTGAAGGGATCATGGCATTGACAGGATTATAAAAATCGACTAAACGACTTGGATCATTCATACTGTTTGATGGATAAATTTTAACAAAATTCAATTTTCTCAGCATACGAGTTTTAAGGATTCAGGGCACTTGGTAGTGCACTAGAGTCTGCCATTGATCACAAGGATATCGAATCTTCCCAAGGTAAATTAAAAGTTTACTCGAAAAGCGTGAGTATTGCTAACTTCAAATCCTCATTGCCTCGACTTTCTATTACTCGAAAATCGCGAGTATTGATAACTTCTAATCCTCATTGCCTGGACGGGAAGATGTTTGATTCCTTGATTATACCTTTTTTGAGGAATCTTGATTATACCTTTTTTGAGGAATCAGCACTCTTGGTTGCTTTATCTGTGATATGTGCAACAGTTTATATGAAATCGACTTGAAGAGTTTTTTATATCTATTCGCAATGCGTTGCTATTCCACACAGTTCTGTACCACTCAATAACTGCGATCAGGACTTTCTTTACTTTTTGTATGAATAATGCAGTTAAATTTACTTCACATGCTTCAAGTGCTCCTTTGATTTAAGGCTGTGGCAGAATTTGCATTTTGTTGCATTTAAATTGCACTGTGCTACTTGCAAATCGTCCCACGCTGCCTCCGCCTGTGTTCCATGTGGTGATAAATTAATTTCACACTTGAGTAGATTTGTAAACTGTCCGTCCTCCACATTGTCAATTTTGTGACAATCAATTACCGGCGCTGCCACGACCTGCCACAGCACGAAATCAAAACTTAAGCGCCACCCCCATGTGCATGCCTCATTCTCGTGCTTCTACATAGGTATGACATATGAGGCGGCAAAGGTTGACACGGCTCTTGACACATTTAAACCAAACTTTGTGCACGACAAAAACAAAATGGGCAATTTTTTTGCTCCCTTGCAGGTACACAGTTTTGAAAGCGTACTCGTATTTTGGCGGCGCACTTGGTTGAAGTATGAAAGTTTGCTAAAGCAGCAGATAGACGCCCAAGTCTCAAAGGACTGTGACACATATGAGTGCACGAGCGCACAGTTGGTAACTTTGAAAGGTGAACTGGCAGAGCTAAGTTAAGACGAAGGAAAAAAGTGACTTGCGTGGTGCGGCAAGTTTGAGCAGCGGAGAAAGTTGTATTTGCCAAATTTGTTTACCTTGTCTGAGTGTTTAAAGCTATCTGAGCGTACTTAAAGTAGTAAATGCCAAAATGCATATGAGTATACGACAAAGGAGTGCCGGTCTCCATTTGAACAGTTGCATTGAGTGTCCTTTGAGAGGTTGCCAGCTAGAGTGCTGAACAGGGTTAAAGAAAACACACAAGTTCTACGCTTAAGTGGGTGGAATAGCAAAAAGCCAGCTTGAAGGGAGCAAGTTCTTGCTACATGGCAAAACTAGCTGTTTGTTTGTAGAGCTATTTTTGAATTCCTTCAGCCTCACTTTTGATATTTTTCCAGTAGTTTTTTACACATGAGGAGTAGCGGCCAAAAAATTTGCTCTCACTGAAACTGTTTTAGGGAGGAGTCAATGAAATAAATTGCACGGCACAAGAAAGGCGCTACCTCCATTTAGTTTTGGCAGCAATTATCCTTAACTGACTGAAGATGCTTATAAAGATTATGATAATGTTGATTGCATATGCAATTCACAGTGCTGTGAATTTTAGAGATTATTCTTAGCCTCAACGTGGCACGTAGCCACGATTGCTGTAAAGTCCATAAAAGTTTCTAGGACTCATAAATTTAAAAGGAAATCTGGTTTCATATTCCAATAAAATGCAATGTCAGTTGGCAACAAGAAGCAGAGTAGATATTTGTGAACTTAATTACTCCAACTACTTATGGTAAGTTTAATGATTCAACGAAAAAACCTTTGAAAGCAAATTTACTGTTTTACATTTCGAGAGAGGACAAAAGATCCTCCCTACCAATATTTTATTGACATGGACAGTGGTCTGGTAGTCTGATACATGTCCTGTAAATTGATGTGATTGTCCTCTGAAGAGAAGTTGGATGAACAGAATTGCAGTTTATGTTATGTAAACAAAATAATAATCGTAAAGTGAGTGTTGAGATTAGTGGTAACTTTGTGCAGAATACCTCGGGAAGTTCACTGAAATCATGCTAGTGGGGCTTGTTTTAGCCTCAGTGTCAAGAGTTTGATGGAAGGTTTTATTCTCTCCTAGAGATGTCGGATCTTTAGTGTTGAAATCAGTTTTAATTACTGTAGCTGTGAGATCACGAAGAAAATCAAAATCTTGTTACAAAACTTTCGTAACTCTATTATTTAACGTAAAAAATTATCTGGGAAGCTCAGGGAATATTTAAAGACCTAAAACCTGCGAGTTGTTAAGAGTTCGCACTAATTTTAGGAGAACTGGGTTTAGTCGCATATCACCTGAAAGCTTCACTAGTGCCATAAATGCGAGCATATATTTTTGCCTAGCAAGTCCAGTACTAACTATCATTGGAGGCCGAACACCTTAGTTGTTAGTTGCCTAGGTAATAAGTTTAGCATTAAATTTATTTGTGTATAAACTTTTTTAAAAATAAAAATAAAAAATAAATAAACTATCATTGCTTGCCTAGTAAGTCTAGTACTAACTATCATTGCTTGCCTAGTAAGTCCAGTACTAACTCTGTATATCATTGTATAATATAATCTCTCAATCGATATCTTAGACACATTCATTGCTTGATTTTCACATCTACAGAAAATTAGTTGCTCCATTGTTGGTTGCTAATGTTTGAGCGAAATACAATTGAGCTCCTACGGTGATACTTGGATCCAGTATCTACCATATTAGCCAGTACAGCAGGTTTATATAAGTAGATATGATGAATAGAGACCAATGTTGGATATATCAGAAAGAAAATATAGGGTCTCAGATCATTCCGGAATTGCAAGATGCAGTCTTATTTGTGGAAGGTAATGACGAGAAGCAGAATTATGCCGATACATTGGCCAGTTGCAAGGCGGTATGGTCACATTACGAGTACATGTAAATGGGTCGCTGTATACTCCGGAGCAGCTGTCGAAAGTGCTGAAGTATCAGAATCAGGGCCCACAAGTTAGTTAGAAAAACCAGAAACGAGCACAAGAAGCAGGAAGAGAGGCTTACAATATCGCCCAGAACCCAGTAGTATTTCGTATAGGCGATAACGAATTGATGAAGAACTAAGCTACGACAAATAGGTTTGTTTCCTAATGGAGAGGTTCGTTTACTGCGACGAACATTAGAAGTCCGGTTACCACCGTGCTTCTGATTATCGATAAACAAAAGAAATTCCATAACACTTCATGACAACTCGCTTAGCATTTGCAGCAGGAAACCCTGTTCACCTACACGTGTCCTCATTCGTTTTCAAATTCGCCGCCCAAATTACATTTAAATTTTGTTTCCAAATATGTGAAAATACTCCTGAGTAGCTTTGGTGGTGGTTGGTTGGTTGGTTGGTTTCAGTGGCTGATCCAAGTCAGTCCTCACATGGATCACAATTATCGCCTTAGCGACCTTTTGATACCACAACCTCTCCTAACGCCGGAGAAAACGATGGATTATTCACTAAATCCACTTTGTGGAGTTTAGGTATCTTAAAAGATCTTTCGGTTTTACACCCGAGAGATCGGATAAACTCGCTAGGAAATAGTTTCCTAGTGTTCTATATCTTGCGGCCGCCAGAGCCGGGCATTCGCAAAGAAACTGGATTAAGGTTTCCTTTTCTTCTGAGTTTCCACAATTTCTACAATGGATATTGTACGGTCTGTGCAATTTCTCTGCATGAGTACCCACGAGCCAGTGGTCCGTATCGGCCACCGTGAGGCGGCTGGTGTGCTTGCGGTCCCTGTTTATGAGATCCCTAGATCTCGCGGTGGTGAGTAAAACAAAATACCGTCCCCGAAATCAATGCCAACTTCTTTCCAGAGTTGCAAATTATATTTTTAGCAGTTTTTCCAGAGTTGGAACTTCACCGGTCTTAATACATCGAATTTAAAGGAGACTTTGATGAGATACTCTTGTAAATATATCTATAATATAATAAAAAAAATCTTCAGAAGTATTTCATCCCCCAAGAAACGTAACGCTAATAAAATGTTTACCCAGGATTTCTTTCAAAACCAATCGGGAATGCTTTAAATATCCTGAGAAATTGATGCCACTCAACTATTTATGTAGAATTGCATGTTCCTTTGGTTATTGCGAACAATACTTCTGTGAGCATTACTGTGCAGCATTGGGTAGTAAAAAGGAAGCAAATATTGTGCATACAAGCAAAGAGAAAAAATTCTTCCTTGCATAACAGATTTCTGCGATTTTTTTGCTCAGCATTACTTCATACTTGACGTAAGAACGCCGCCTGGTCAGAGGCAGTTGGCAGCGATGAAATAAAGTTTGCAGATGCCTGTGTAAACATAATACTCCTTCGCTTTCCTTATTCTACTTTATTATTTCTTCATTTTATTTTCCGCACGAGCAATGTTACTCATATTTTTAATAGTGTTTCCTTGTTGCATGCAGGCGGATGCTATTGTCCCGAGGCAGCCCCCAGCAATTCCGTTGAGCTGTTTATTGAAGTGTTTTCTCAAGTATTCTAGTTTCAAAACAAGTTTGCGTTTACCGGAGGCAACATCGATTTGACTCACACCGGTGTCCTTTTCCAATTTCGTTTTGCTCTTTTGCTACTCCTTAATAAACATATTCTTTGCTCTTTCTCTTATAGAACGATCCACTTTCGCTAGCAACACAGCACAGCACTGAACTCTTCCAATGCAATTTTAATTGATAGTTCTGCATAAAAGTGAATTAATGCTGGCTCTTGAAATCCATTAAACTTAGTTGCAATATTTTTTGAAGGAGCAATGACTGCAGACGATGAGTTAGACCAGCACCAACGGAATGGCAAGGAGTTGCACGTCAAGTAAATGACATTGGCTGCGCTCAATTCCTTTGGAAATTATACTCTCCTTGTGAGGCGGCTTTTAATGATGCAGACAAGCGCAACGAGTTGGCAAACTGCTTCTAATGAAGTGAATTTGCCCCCTCTTCCAATTAGAGCAGTGAAGAAAATGCTTCTGAATGTGAGCTTCTACTGGCATCAATTATTATTAGTGCAGCCATTGTCCTTGCGCAGGGCTTGCCAAGAACCATGTACACAATTATACAAAATTTGAAAATTGATCAGCTTTGGAAATTGATGGAATGAAGTTGGGCGCATCAATTAGAGTTGAAATGATGATTTTGTGGGAGAAATTCGAAGGTCTTGAAACTTTATGTGAAAGTGAACAACAACTTCAACTGAGTAGACAAACCAACATAAGGAAAACTAAATAATTAAATGATTGTTATAATAAAACTTGTGGCAAATGAGGAGTTGCACTGAATTAATTGAAATGAATTGCATTCAATTAGACAGATATTGCAAAGGTCAGCAAGTTACCCCCATTTGAGTTAACTATTAAATAGCCGCGTTCACTGTGTATCAGAGTACTCAAGTCGCAGTATAGAAACAACCGATGGGGTTCATCCATACTATGGTTTCCGGTTTTCAACACTATCAAGCTTCGATATACGATTTGTAAGTGAAGGCAATTTGATTGCAGTAATATGGCAACAGTTCCTTAGTTGAGTTAGGAACGAATTGAGCGAAGTAAGTTCACATATATAAAAGATGACAATAATGTTCACAGTGGTTTGTGAGTTATGTACAAACAAATTCTTTGAATATGACAGCGATATTAGTTGCTTTGAAGCCATGCCTCGACCATCAAGCCGCTGCGATTTGACGGCACTTCATTCTCTTCTATGAGGATCAGTTCCATTCACTGAATATGTATAAAGTCATCCTTTATTGCTAAACCCTGATAGGATTTCTTTCAAAAGCCACCTTCACATAACATTAGATGCGTCTGCAGAGCCTCACATCTCATCTCCAACATAAGAGCTCACAAAAGCTACTGCAAATTTTCACTCAATTGATAAGCATCTGTAACTTATTGACGCATATCTGCTGCTATGGTAAAAAGGACAAACAAAAATTATTTCATACTCTGCATACGAAATGAGGAATGCAATAAAATCATGTTCATGCAGTCGGATTTGCATACGTAATGCGCGATAAACAAATCCCTCTGTGCAATTGCAGAAGGCAATATAATCGTTTATGCTGCAGAGTGGCATAGAATTGCAAGTACCTTTTAGTGATGCGAACGGCTCTTTAATATTCGCAGTTATGACGAAATTCAATCATAATAACTGACGAAATCCGAACTATCTGCTGTTGAATTCAATAAATTTGTACATTCAGCAAATGCATAAAATAAATTTTATGAGTCCTTTAAATGCTTGGATTATCAACGACCTGAGTGCACATAAATAAAACGTGACAATAATGTTTACCGGCATTTGTGAGGTATGTACAAATAAATGCTTTGAATATGGTCGCAGAATCGAAAAAAACAGAATGTTGAGATTCTGACTTCGATTTCAATGAATTGCTCAGTTCGAGTTGGATGCCAACTGGTTCACTTTTACGATTCCGGTGAAGAGAAAATAAAATTTAAAACATAAGTTTGTTGAATTGGATTTTTAATAATTTTTTCCACGATATTTGAGGACATCAAAGTCAGGTAATTTGCAGAAAAACTATTTCTCTCCTTTCTAGAATGTGTGGGAAGGTTTAGTGGTGGCGTATGAGTATCACACAAGTCCATGTTGCTAGTGATCAATATCAATTCAGAAATAAAGTTCATACAAACGACTTCGAAACAAGTTTCCGTACATCCAAAATTTGGTAGAAGAAATGGAAATCAGTGCCAAGATTTCATGTGATTGGAATACAACTCAATTCCAAGAAATAAACCAATCAGCTAACCTTGAGAGAGCATTGACTATTCTATTGTTCGAATGGGCATCTAAAAAGGAGATTGGGGTTCTTGAGTGCCAAACGATTGAGAAATGAAATTGAGTGTTATAACAGACCTTCAGACATTGGCGGCAGTGAAGCCCAAAATATCCTTTCATCCAAAAAATCATTAATTGGGTGTGTTTTAAGTGAGTCCTCACAACTTGAGGGTGACACAAAAATGACTGATGTCGATTACTGCCTGGAATTGCTGATAAAGTCAAGGAGGGTGCACTAAAGTGAATTGATTGGTCCAACACAATTTGTTAACAGGCTATGTTGGAAGCAATTTGTGCCAAGCATTATAGAAGCTTATCAACTAATTGCTGCTGGAGCTCCCATGGCGGAGTTTATAAACACAATTAGCGCCAAACCTTCCGTTTTATAGTCCTTATTCGTCACATGGATAACTTTTTTTGTTTTCCCTCACATCAAGGCGAAGATGCCAGGATTGTCTCGAAGCAGCGTTTGAAGTTTACGAAGAACTATTGTGGAATAAGCCTGGAATCGAAGGATTCCATGCTGAGTTCAGTTGATAAATTTTGTTCTGATTAATAATATATCATATATGATTATATTACCCATAGAATAACAGTTAATACAGCAATAATAAAAACTATTCAGCAATTATTGTATCCACTTGTAAACTTGTCTTTAAGTAGATATAATCTTCATCTACGTGCATTTAGCTTCAATGACTTCCTATAAAGGACTTATTAAACAAACTTTCCAAAGCAGTGTTGTTCAATCAGTAAATGTCCACGGCCACAGTGGCAGTAAATTTCTTAACACATTTATTTAAATGTTTGCCAACTCCTTACAAAGTTTTTCTGAAATACTTTGCACCACAACTCAAGAGGCGTAACCTTCTGGCATAATATTTATGCAAAATACACAAATACATAAGTAAGAAATAATTAAAGCAGCGTTGAATGTAAACTGTTCTGTACTCATAATTAAATTCGCTTCATTTGAAGTGCTTATAAAATTCTACCGCAGACAAATCCGACAGCACCCCAGGCACGCACAGCGGGTGGAAGGAGGCGAAGTTAAGTTGAGTGTGAAAATTGGCACAACAAAAATGAGCATTTTATGGTAAATTTAATTTTATATGCATGCAACATGCGATAAAATCTGTTAAGTTACGCTCTGTGGGTGGCCGCCAGCCAGCGGGGGGCGAGGGTGAAATGTGTGCTGATGTCATAAGTTATTTGGTTAGATGTGTGCGAGCATTTGAAAATATTTTGCATTAAAATGCAATTAAGATAAAATTTTATTAATTTAAATGGGTTTGTTGCCTTTCAGTGCTAAGTACGTGGATTGTCAGCGAGTGTGTGTGTTTGTGTGTCTGTGGCGTCTGTGTGTACGGACTTATGTTAGATTGAAAGAAGGATATTGCATAAATTTGGATTATGTGCTCGTAAATAATGGTAAATTGATTTTTAGTGCAAACTGCTTCTTCAGTTGAGACCTGGGATAAGCCCTGCGGCCATCATGATTTTTGTTCATTGTAAGAGGCAAAAGGAAATTAAATTTTGTTTACTTTTTTTGTGTGTTAACATGAGCTCAGCTGCAGTTTCAATTAGTTTCTTATATATATACCAAAGTATGTTTTGTCGTAGTTGATGTCAGAGATCGTTATGTTTATAAATTGTCTCAAATTAAGTGCATTAGTGTGCACAGCAAGCGGTGCTTTCAGCTTTTGTTGTAGTTGTCACTTTAATCAAAAACCATCATGTATCAGTATAACCGTATTGAAATTATTTCAGCTTGTGCCTTTTAATCCTGTTATTGCTTTTAAGTGAGTATGGCATCAGTAGCTAATTTGCAAAGGGCTGTAAAATTCATTGAAATTCAATAATCGTAGAGGGCAGGACTATTACGAACATTGTGTTTAATTAAGAGACAGGAATTGCACATATTAAAAAGGCACTCGAGTAGAAATTTCCAATGTAACGACATTCGTGCGTAGGCAAATTTCAAATAATATTGGTAGGAAAGATCTGTCGTGACTTTGTTTACATATAATACTTTTATGAAATACTAGAAAATTGCTGGCAGATATAATTACTTGTAGAGTAAACAAGAACACTTCAATTTAACTTCTAATATTATTTTTTCTGTGTGTATGTAGTGAATTGTCTGCCTTTTAATTGCATCATATTTAAAATATAACTTAAATAAAAGTTTCCAGCTGAAAAATATGACTTTATTAATATATATGTTTTTTTTTTTTTTGAAGTGAAACGTTACTCATACGCCCCATGGTGCGAATACTTTTAAAGGAGTTTTATAATATCAGACAAAGTAATGATGTCTTATTGAACAAGAGCAGCCTTATGCAGTCTACTGGAAAGCATCCTAGCCAGGGCTTGATTTAAAAAATGCTTCTAAAAATCTTTTTCTCTTCGAGTTGAAGGCCTTAGTAGCTAGTATTCATTCTCCAACCCCTTGCAGTCATAGTTAATTATATAAAAGATATAATAATAATAATAATAGTAATAATAATTGAGCAGGTGTTTAGTAACATTAAAATACATGAAACACTGTTTGGCTCTATTCAAATCTATCAACTACTCAGTTCCCATTAGTACCTGGTTGAGTATACAATTGCCTGCACCCAAGTATTAACTAGTTTATGAGTCAAAGTGGTTTAATATTATTTAATGGAATCCTTTTTCTGTGTCAAATTTGCTTCTTATTTCTTATTATATATACACAAGATCAAGGTTTTAAGCTCACTCAATAAAAGTTGAATGAATTATTATTATATTATTCCTTGCACCATAATTAATTATGAGTGCAAGGTGTTGGGGGAGTACTAGCTACAGAGGCTTTCGACTCGAAGAGAAAAAGATTTTATAGAAAGAAGCATTTTGGAGACCAAGCACGTGGCAGGATTTGAACCTGTGACCCTCGGGGTCTGAGTCTAGCATGCTTACCACTAGACCACAGAGGGTGGCTAAGTGGAATGAAGTTATTGACGTCAAGGTATAAAGACTTAGCAAATGCATTGCTTTAATGGCAGGTTCCAATCGAAGAAAGATTGGCAGGCCAAGTACAACAGAGAAGTGTAGTAACCTTCAACTAGCATCCTTGGTGCACTTTAACATTTAACCGTAAAGTTAAGTGTGCTTCTAATTTTGCAGTAAGCTAGTTTTAGATTCTGGATTTCACTAAGCATTTCTATAATTATCCTATGGCAAGAAAATGACTTGCTAGCTATATAATAATTACATGTATTTGTAACGAACTGCCCACTTATAAGAGGAGCGTGGCACTAATTACATCTAAAAGCGAACCTTGATTGTATATTCAACATATTTACCCATACACATTGTTATTAATACCAAGGACGCTTATGGCCACCTACAGATTATATTTGCAAATAATGTCTCTGTCTCCACATCGTAGTTTGTGCTTAAAATGAATCCATCTGGCCAATCACCCTCATTGACTGCTTGGTATGTCAAGGAAAAAAAAATAGGTTTTGTGTTCAAATTGAAAAGTCAACTCGACATAGTAAATTTAAATTGAAAACTCAATGGGGCAGACGAGTATTAATAATAATCCTGCACAATGAAATTGTCACACCCAAGTGCCTGTCTTTTGGCTGCTCCAATCAAAACACTCACACTCCCACTCACATTCGCCCACACACACTCGCACACACTCACATATTTGAATGAAGCCAATTTACTTTTACATGCATGTCAATGCTGGAAATTCTCCAGGATAGACTAATAAATTCCTGCACGAGTGCGTGTGTGTACGTGAATTAGTAAAGGCATGACTTGTGGGCGTATGAGTGCCCTGAGCACTTGGGTGGCTGCACAAAAGGCAAACAAATTTCATCATTCATATTTTCGTGTGATGCATGAATATTTTATTTAGTTTTATTTGTTTATTTTTTGTTTTTTTATATTTCATTTTTGGTTTTTAGAGAAATCAATTTTCGAATAAAATCAAATCCGAGAATATTTAATTGTAATTTGTGGAAAGGCCAATACGAAATATTCAAGGGTCAACCACAGCAACCAAGTTTTAGAGGCATTTAAAGCTAAAACACAATGGACAATTTAAATCAAACGCATTAAACTAAACCAAAGGATCAACTTTTGAATGTATTATTAGAAGATATAAGAGTAATGTTAACCTGAGAAAGGATAAAGAGACAAATCCTGATGCATCAGCAGAGAAGAATTCGGCTTTGCAATTAAGCATAATTGTATTCAGGTAAATTCTTTGTATGAACCTTTGCTTTTGCTGCCTCGGCGAAATATTCAGTTGGCTATATAGAAAATGAGCAGCCAAGGGTCAAAGAAAATGGCTTTTCGTATTTAATTAATGTGCCATGTGCAATTAGTAATGCGAGAAATATGAGAAAGGAAGGAAGTAGTAATTTCATCTATTAAGAGTGTTAGGTCAAGGCTCAGCTAGCTCAGTGGATACAAAATGGGTATGAGTAGTCCTCAATCGCTTTCTGCAAAACTTTTCAGGTTTCTTTATTGATTTTATATTATGTTCACATGAGGTGTGTAGGTAGTTCATTTAATTTCGCTTAAGTCATTTCAAATAGTCGACTAAGTGGGGCATCTCAGAAGTGGGAATTCTGAAGTCATATTAAATTGAAGTCATAAATTGTTTTATATTGCTTTCACATTTTCCACAACAACAACATGGAAATTGATCCTTATTGATTTTTAATCTTGTTTAAATCAAGATATATTAAGTGTCCGCCCAGTATCGACGTTTTTTTCAATGTGTTTCACAAAAACTGTTGTAAGGACTCCGAGAAAAGAGTCTAAAAACATATTAGCAGCATATATAAAAAACGGATACCCTCCTTACACATATGCCCGTCCTGCCGATTTCACTAGTTTGCTTTAGTTTAAGGCCAATTGAATGCAAATTATGCGGAAGTGATATATATATATATATAGATTTGAATCAAACGCTTAAAGCCTCTGCCTTAACGCATAGTTCCTAAGTACGACTGTGACGATTCAATCTCGTAATTTTGTTTAAGTTTTATGAGCTTTACTTGATGTGAACTTTGCTGGATAAAAAGCCAGTTCAGGCAAGAGAACAGCAGAGAACAGTAGCGTAAAATTTTAAGCGCATTACGCATTGTTCGCTTAGCATTACAAACGTTGGCTGTTGATGTACTGTGATGCTGCTCTGGATTTCTATTAAACACTTAAAGAGTCCTTTTGCTTTTATATATAAATGGCTCAGAGGTGTATTTGTAAGACTACGCAGCAGTCTCTCCAAAGTACTCGTGCACTCGCCTGTAACATTGTATGCTACTTTATGCTTCTGAGAAATCTCATCAAAGCCAATTAATTGAAAAGTCCTGATAAAAACGTGTGCTGCAGTTAGTTAGCTTCAATGTTTCTCTTAAATGGTACTTAAATCGCTTGAAGTGTTACCTCGGCGAGAACTTTAAAGCAATTAGCGAGGGTCTTTTTAGTTCAAAACAACAACGTGTGCTAATATTGTTGCTACCTCTAAACGGATGAATTGAAAGGATACAAGCTACGATTTATGACGTTGATATCCTAATTACTCACTAATTTTGAGGATAATTTTAGTCATAGTAAAGTTGCTCGTATACCATCAATTAAAACCGTCGCTTTCCTTCCTTGCAATTTGATAATATATGAGTCCTTGCAAGCGTGATGAGATTTCAATACATATATTAATGCCAGAGTCACTTCTCGTGCCATCAAAAGTTATTGTCTTAGCTGAGGAGATCATTTTAGTGGAATAGGTGTAGATGAAGGCAGATAACCCCACAATAATTCCATAGTGAGGGATTTAATCATTCCACAGTGATGGATTTCAGTGTTCCACAGTGAAAGAGAGTCGACTGCACTATGGAATTATAACATCGTTGAATATAAATTCTTAGCTGGCATATGCCAGTAACTCATATGAGTTACTTTCATCATGAAGGTGGTACCCCCAGAGTGAGGCTTGGTCCTTCACATTTCATTTGAGTTCACTACAGACACATATTCTTTGACAAACCAGTTCTTCCCTCGGAGGTAAAACTTAAATGAATTATTCCGCTATGATACGCAAGCGACCTTCTTGGAGTCCTACAGGGATGTTCTAGTTTGAGAATTGATATATACTCGTACATACCTTTGAATACTTCTCCAGTCACTTTTCTTGTTGATACTTCATTACCATCGAACTTTAGCAGGATCGAAGTGCATCAATTGCATATAAAGCAATCCACGGAAAGGATTCATCAGAGTTACATCATGGTGGCATTAGTTTAAAGCTGCACCTTCACTACTTTAGACACCTTCATTGTATACAGAAGTGTAGGAATACGGCAATGCCCAATTTTCTGCGGTCCCAGTGGGCCTGTAGAGGAATTTTGCTTTTGTATAGACTAAAGTATAAATATTTTCACTTCGACGGTAAATTGCTTGCGTTTGTGCCTTGCCTCAGGCCATATCGTATGCGCGCTTGTTTGGGTTAGAAATGTCAAAGTTTTTGTGGTCAAATTAATATACACTCTCACACACACACATACATACACACGCATACGCACTTATCCAAACAATGCAATAGAAGAAGGATGTATGCCGCAGGCCACAGGATCAGAGGCTGCAAATGGTGCGAATATTTGGCGTAGTAATTTGTGCGCATATTTTAATTACGACATCAATCAGGGAAACAAACTGGTATGCTTGCATATGACTTGTCTCACCCATCCTCCCAGAGGTCCTTTTAATGTCCTCATAATCACATACATCTGCTGCTGCTGCTGCTGCTGACAGAGGGATCTTCATTTGGCAGCTCTGGAGCTAGCACGTAAACTTCTTGACTGGCGAACAATTGAAGTAGTTTCGTTGCGGTTTCTCATCACTGGGTTTCTCTGCTGACTGCTCGCATGTTATTTGAATTCATGCTTTTGTTGGCGGGTGCTTTCATGTTTGTGACACATTTCGTTTTTTCTGGAAATCATAAAGCATAAAATTAACAAAACTCATTAACTTTTATTACAAAATGGCATGTCTGCAAATAAGTTCACAACGGCCCTTTGGGTGTATTCGACAAGTCTATGGTTAGTTTGTTTTACGCCCATAAAAATGTTGTAAGTCGATTTCAGTTGCGGTCAGTCATAAAATTGGTGTGTTTCAGTTTTAGTGCCATTTTCCTTTCAAGTTCGTTCCCGGTTGACGATTGAGGGGGGTTGGGTGCGAAGTCTTTATGGCTTCGCTTAGAAATAAAATGCATAAAATCAGTTTTTGTTTTCAACTCCAACACAGCGGTACAAATCAGAGGAGTCAATTGAAGAGATTGCTTTCTTTCAATTCTTGCAATAAAATGTTTTTTTTATTAGTTAACTTAAAGAAATTAATGTAGAAGCAATGAAGTCGGTGGAGAAGGCAACAATCGATGAAATCACCATTGTCTGCATTTGAAATCAAAGGCACACTTTAGACTACGATGTGCGATTAAAGAATGCTCCTTTTTGAAGTTATTTAAAGGCACAGCATATTACTCATTCATGGTAGTCACACCAAGAACTGACAGATCAGTGAGAAACAGAGAGAAAGGATTGATCATTAATACCTCTAAACTAAGGATATATCTCTATGCTTTTTGCTGCCCACTTAGGTATCTGGTTCAGTTTCAACTTCGAGGATTTTGCCTTTGTTAGGTCTGGTTATGATATCTCTAACGGTGTGGAAAGAAGTTGGCAGGAAACACGGACGGCTAGAGAGAAAGAGAGGGAAAGGAATGATCAAGAGTGATATCTAGAGTAAGGATATATCTCTGTTTATTTTGCTGCCCACACAGGTATCTGGTTCAGTCTCAACTTCGAGGCTTTTGCCTTGCTAGGTCTCACTATGATATCTCTAACGGTGTGGAAAGAACGCTCATTATTTTTATGTGTATGTGTCCACCTTTGCCACGCCTCTTAACTCACAACAATAACATTTTTTGCCTCTTGTGAGACAAATTTGTTTGCCTCTTGTGAGAATGAGTATAAAAATTGTATCAAAATTGTAGTTCACATTAAAAAGGAGATAAATGAAGTCCTCTGACACCCCAAAACTGCACTCCTTTGCGAAAAGTTTTTGTATGTACCTAGATTTATGAGCTATTTCTCCTATATTGGTTGGCTTCTTTGCACATTATTGAAAACATAAAAGGGTCTTAAGTTCAAAAGACCCGCCACATGGCAGAGAAGTGCTTTGAATTTCATTACTGAGTGAGTCCCAGTGAAATTTTCCTGCTCGGCAGTACGGTTACCGCTTTTTCCTTTGCGCCGCCCGCTGGCCAATTTGCTGCATTACTTTCACTTTTCTCTACTCACTTTCTAGTCCAATTTCTCTGTGTGTATTGATGTGTGTGTGTGTTTATATGGAAGGAAGTGTGCGTGTGTTTGTATGGGAGCGAGTGTCTGTGTTTCCGTTGCCGGTCGCTGATGAGCTGTGTTCATGTTTGAAACGTGACATTTCACTGATTTTCTGCAGACAATTAAAATTGTTTTAGTACTTGTTGACCTTTGAGCTTCCGTTTGGTGTTCCGTTTGTCATTTTTGGGAATTAAATCGTCATTGGTATTAAGTCGTCTCACAAGCAGAGTAATATCTTTAAAGTGAGAATGAATTTCTTGGAATTTACTTAATATCTTTCGTTTATTTGAGGAGTGTGAAAGTAAAACGAATTTAGTCTATGAGAAAATTTAACACTGCTATTTAAGGACTTAATTTCGTTGATTTGTTTTACACAGTTCGAGCATGGGCATGAGTGTTTGAATTGCTCTCTTGAGTTACTGGTATCGCCTTCTCCTCGAGTCAGTTGCTTTGCTTTCTCATAGGGCGAAGGGGGGCTCTGATCTGACTTCATTATTTAATAGAACGTATTTTATGTTCATAGCAGAAGGAAAGTTCCGAGAAATTTAGGATATATAATCTGAGAAAAGTTCAGAATATGATTGTCAAGTGGAATTATAAGGCTTTCAAATGAGTAGAAGAGTTAATTTCTCAATTCTCAGAAATACTCCGATTCGATATAATTCATTGAAATAATATAATCCCGAACGCTCCCGCCAAATCACCCATTTAACTCATTATTACGACTAATTTGTGCAAATGCGGAACCAGCGGAGTTATCCTCAATAGCACCTTATTTCTAAAACTGCTGCTCATAAAATTCCTTCAATGCTCCTGTTGTGCTTGTAACAATTTGTAGTCAAATCGGTTACCTTTGAAAGTTCTCCAAAAATGTTACACCAAGGTATACCTTTGTACCTTGGCAGGGAACAACATGTGTAACTATGTACGCTGCGGAGAATGTAAGCTGGCAACTAATCCCTTAACAGCACATTAAGGCCATTAAACACAATTGAAACTGCAGATGCGTTAAGTAGTGATGGCGAGTATTCAACCGCACGCAGCAACACCGCCATACCCGACCACTGCAGACTGTCTCGCAGTTGTCCTTGCGCAGCTACTGAACGGCTGAACTAGTGCTGTGCATAAAACGGACGGACGCAGCTCTGCTCATGACCATGCAACGAAGTGTGAGCGGATTAGAATTTAAAGCGTGGCACTTTCCATTATGCTGACTATAAAGGGCTAAAATGGTGCAAATGGCTGAGATGAAGGTCGGTTTTTCTTTATTTCAAATGATACTAATTTCTCAGAGCATTAAAAATAATGTGCCGTTAAGCTGGAGCTACACGTCTGGATGTGACTGATTTGATGCTCCTCGGCTAAAAGTTGACTTCAGATTGGTACAAAGGGTGTGAGTGAGCGTGGCGCTGCCTTGAAAAGGAATAAAGTGTGTTTTAGAAGTTCGCTAAAGTTGAAGGTTTGCGGTTGTTTCCTAAACACGAATTAAACGGAGTTAAGGTATATTTAAAGGATAGGCTAAGTTTGAAATGTTGCTTAGTGGACGTTGAGTCTGGCTAACAATTTAAAAATGGAATAGCAAGAACACATATTTCTAGTAAGTAGGGAGGAGGATAACCCTAGCGTGCTTAGGCGCCCTCTGTGGTGTAGTGGTAAGCATCTCAGACTCACACTCAGAGGGCAGCAGGCTCAAATCCTGCCCCGGACTTGGTATCTTCGAGTCGAATGTCTCAGTAGCTAGTATTCATTCTCCAACCCCTTGCAGTCATAATTAATTATGATGTAAAATATAATAATAATAATAACTTTAATTTGCTTCCAATAGAAAGCAATTTGAGATCTAAAAATGCTCATCATGACCTCATTCGAAGGGCTCTTTTTTGCAGGTGATTGAAGCAAGCGAACAGCACTGAACTTGCTGGCCTTTGGTTGCTCAAGTTAATTCAGTTTAGATTGCTTTTGGAGCTCTTGCACATCAAACTGTAGCCAAAAAGTTTGTCTGCTTGTGCTGAGCGGGATATCCGCAGTGCATGCTGGGTGTACTTGGATACCCCACAACTGCTCCTTCCTCTGCTCTGACAGTTGCCTAACCAGCTGTGTACTAACCGCATCACTTCGGCAACTCTAACGTAATCGAATGCAATTGTTGACGTTTGTTTTGTAATGGGAATATTTACGTTTCAATTATTTAAGCTTATTACAGATGGAAATGATTTTCATTAATATAATTTAAAAAAACATAACAAAGAAAAATGAATTTAATTCCATCTCTTCCATTCCATTTCTCCAATTAATTTTTGTAGTTTTGCAAATAAAGCCAAATAAATGAAAAAGTTGCCATAGTGTAAATTAATCTGCAATTGATTATTTGCTTTTAATTTGTCGGCAAAGTGGAAAAATGATCATTAAATATTTAAATATGTTATTAAAATATGGCACGCAAAAATAATTAGTAACTGAAATGTTGCAGCTAATTTTTTTATCACACAAAATATGGCTTATTTGCCGAGGAAAGTGAACTCATTGTGGAAAGGCAAACAAAAAAAAAAGGCAACAAAAAGTACGTTTATAACAATGAAACTAGCAACGAAAAGAGCAACAAAGTGGAACAACGGCATGGCAAAGATAAAGGATAAAGAGCTACAAAGAATATAAATATAAAAAGGCAAAGAACAAAGGGTAAAGCAAAAAAAATAGTTAAATTATATACATATAAAAACAATAAAAAATACGAAATATATTTCATTCATATGAACAAAGCTAATCATTGTAACCTTCGAAATTTGTCTCTCAGAAAAATATTGAAGGAGCTCAAAGTAGGACATTCTTCATATGAGTGGGTATATATTAGATTACAATTCACAGAGGTATTAACTGTGACTAAGGTAAGTCCAGTGACGTCAGGGACACACACACTCACACACACACATCAATGGAGATTTTCAATTTCTTCATATTATGACGAAAATTTTGCTGACTCACCTTCAAATGCATGCATTGTTCAAATGCCAGCACAGAGGATTCAGCATATCAGTTCCATTTTCAGTCATTTTGATGTTTCTGCTGTTAATCTCATGCGTCACATATGAAGTTATGAGAGCAGAATGTTGAGAAAAGTCCACTTAAAAGGAAAATGAAAGTTTATTTTCAAAATATTCATTTGATCTGTGAGGAATCAGTCTGTGTAAAGATTGAAAGTCCTTGCATATTGGGTCATGTCCGCACCTGTCAAATGCAATTGTAAATGTTTCTTTTGGCCAGGCCAAACGAAAATGGCACTGCATACGTTTGCATCTAACCCGCAGGAGTTCAGCACTTGAGAGGCAGATGCTGCTGCACACACTCAAACAAAATCACAGTTACAGCGACACACACATACGGTGGATGGAGCAGTGTGTTGGTTGCACTGACGACGCGCTTCAATGCAGAGTATGAGAAAAGTTTTACCCAACGTTGATGATGTTTGCATAAAGTTTGCCAATTCTGTCAGAAACGATTCGCAAGTGTTTTCGGCTTTATTAAAATCACGTACAGACATTTTCGCATTTGCATACGCTTTCGTTTTAATAGACATGGAAAGGAACATTGAATATATTCGTGGGTTCAATTCGGTCGGAATCTTGCCTGGGTACATTAATAAAGAGCGAATGGATTTGCAGGTATTAATGATCCGTTTGGGAGGTACTAAGATAAACAAATCAAGGGATAAGGAGAAGGTGCAAATGCCATGGAGTGAACTGTGAAGATGGAACTAAACGAATTATCTGTTGCCGATTGAGCGATTTAAAACGACTGACTCGATGATGTGCATGGAATCATTATTCGTATACCATAAATTAGTTCGGTGATTTGCTAAAAACGTTTCATTCGAAGGAAATTGTCAAGGAAAAAATGTGTTTGCTCTATGAAAGCACTAAAGTGATACTACAAAAGCTTTACAGCTGTTCTCGACATGCATGCTTTGGAATTCTCCCAACTAAACAGGACTCTTTAATAATAAGAACAGCTCTTAATTATTCTTGATGTGTCTCTGGTGAAAGTTTGATATAATAAGTTAGACTTTAAAGGAGAATGCTTTCTAAAGGCATTTTACTAACATAATAGAAACTTTATAGTGAGTATAGCAAGAACAAACAGAAGTGAAGCATGTCAGGTAAAAAGAAAACAAAATTGATGTTGTGGTTGGTGCAAATGAAATTAAATCTTTATACAAACTTTGTAATACAATTTTTCCTTTAAAAAAACTTTATAAGACCTTGGAACAAATTATACAATAATATATAGACAAACATATCAATAGAAATGTAAGTCCAGACCTTTCATATTGAGACTAAATTAGGTTTTATACAGATCGAATGAGTTTTCAACACTCTTTAAGGACTTTGTATAGTAATCGTAATAGCGCTATACGCAAATCACAATAGTCTACATGAATTTTGTGAAAATTGAAAGTTTGTCTGCATACAACTTGTAGAAAATATTTATACAAGCCTCATAACAGTGCTATAGAGGCTCTATAATAAATTTGTGCATGAATTTGGCTTGAAACTAACAACCTCTACAAATATACACTTGAAACGAAAACTTCACACGAAGTTTGTATGAAAGTAGCTCTATAAAGCTTTATAAAGTAATGAATTTTCGCCTATAATCGTTCCATGGTTTTATAGAAGCTAAATGTGGCTTTGTATGATCTTCATGGGAACTCTATATAAGCTGTATTACAGCATTTACCTTCATAGTAACTAGAAAAGCATTATAACGTTTTATTATTGTTATCCTCTTTCATCAAGTAGAAACAATTTGAAAAAAATCCACAATTTCCATAGAAAGACTCGAACACAGCAGACAAAACTTCTTTAATATTTATAATGGTTCACTTAGTAGCATTGTAGACTTCTCATGGAGTTCTTCTCACCGCTGCAAAAAGCAAATAAAATTAAAGAGTGAATAAAAATTGTGCTGTGACAGCAAAAGGCAAATTCGTATATTAATGCTACATAATCATTAAATTTGTCTAGACAAGTTCATATGGGTCACACACTCGTAAGCAAGGGAACATCATTTAAGTTGTGGGTAAGTTTAATGAAGTCTTTGTAAACAGTAAATACGCGCGCCAATTATTAATCAAATTAGTTCTGGCAATGTGCGAATTAACAGCACGAAGACAGGACATGCCGGCAAGTGATTAATGAGGTGGACATACCAACCAATTAACATCTACAAGCGACGCACCTATTGACAAACTAGTTTGGCCACCATCATGTTCACTCAAGGCTTCCGGTGATGGAGGCAAATTAGTGCTATACACCAAGTCAGCCACAATTGCGGTTATCAAAGACGAATTTTTGTTATTGGTTCTAGTCATGGACGAATCTCGTGCCAACAAACACTGAACGGGGCCAATGAAAAACTCTTTGGAATGAGTTTGCCTTGAGCGATTTTAATTTATTATTATTTACTTTTATATTTTGTGGCACTCTGAGAGTGGGTTAGATAAGTGTAGTTTTTAAAAAAGCTGTGCAGAAAGAGTTAACAAAAGAAATGACTGCATAAAAAGTACGAGTTGTGAGAAAAGTTTGCTGAAGTGCCTGAAATATGTAGTAAGAATTGTACTCGTATATCATCATTTATCAGGCTTAAGCAAATCTTTGGTAGAAGTTTTTAGGCAGCCAGTGTCACGTGTGTGCTCACAGTTTGTTTAATTCACTCACGCTTCTGGGAATTGGAACGCAGATTATCGTGGGATTGCTTGGTAAAAAGTCTGCCTAAGGAATGGATAAACAAAATGATGCGAGTTTTTAAAATCGCTCAATCAAATGAAGGCACTCTGGGAATTATCCTGACTATGCAGCTTCCTTCCGTTTAACATGAATTTTGTATTATTTTTATTTGCACAAATGCTACATCAGATAAAAGAAGGAGGAAGCACAAATTGCAATGTAATCAATTATTACTACATTATTTAGTTGGTGATTCAGGAGGGTTTTTGTGTGTTCCATTTTACATTGAATCCTCATTGAATCAACTAAAGTTATTTTCAAATCAATGGCAATCCATCTGAAAATACATTATAAAAGAATCCATACAAAAGACTCGAAAGGAAGGAGTATGAAAATTTAAGTTAGTCTTTAACATTAGTGAACAGACTTTGCAGTACATTTTAGAAGGAAAGTCTGCTTCCTTTTTGCCTTATATGAGATCTATGGAAGTTGCGCAAGGGTTTCATAAGAGTTTTACAGGGGACTCTTAAGGGTTTCATAAGGGTTTTATATGGGTTTCCTAAGGGCTTTATAAGGTTTTCACAAGGGTTTAAGAAGGTTTGCAAAAGGATTTAATAAGGGATCCACAAGCATTTCATGAGAGATCTAAAAGGATTTCACAGGGGATCCACAAGCATTTCGCAAGGGAATTACATGGGATCCACAAGCATTTCTCAACGGATCCACAAGGATTTGGAAATAGTTTCACAAGCGATCCAGAAGCACTTCGCCAAGGATTGACAAGGGACCGACAAACGTTTTCGAAAGGGTTTCACAAGGGATCCACAAGAATTTTCCAAGGTATCCACAAGCATTCCGCAAGGGAATTACATGGGATCCACAAGCATTTCTCAACCGAACCAC
Source organism: Clusia tigrina (assembly GCA_920105625.2). Taxonomy (NCBI): domain Eukaryota; kingdom Metazoa; phylum Arthropoda; class Insecta; order Diptera; family Clusiidae; genus Clusia; species Clusia tigrina. Next base: position 421,265,178 of record OV050030.1, read on the forward strand.
AAGGATTTGGAAATAGTTTCACAAGCGATCCAGAAGCACTTCGCCAAGGATTGACAAGGGACCCACAAACGTATTCGAAAGGGTTTCACAAGGGATCCACAAGAATTTTCCAAGGCATCCACAAGCATTCCGCAAGGGAATTACATGGGATCCACAAGCATTTCTCAACGGATCCACAAGGATTTCGAAATAGTTTCACAAGCGATCCAGAAGCACTTCGCCAATGATTTACAAGGGACCCATAAACGTTTTCGAAAGGGTTTCACAAGGGATCCACAAGAATTTTCCAAGAGATCCACAAGCATTCCGCAAGGGAATTACAAGGGATCCACAAGTATTTCTCAACCGAACCACAAGGATTTCGAAATAGTTTCACAAGCGATCCAGAAGCACTTCGCCAAGGATTTACAAGGGACCCACAAACGGTTTCGAAAGGGTTTCACAAGGGATCCACAAGAATTTTCCAAGGGATCCACAAGCATTTCGCAAGGGAATTACATGGGATCCACAAGCATTTCTCAACGGATCCACAAGGATTTGGAAATAATTTCACAAGCGATCCAGAAGCACTTCGCCAAGGATTGACAAGGGACCCACAAACGTTTTCGAAAGGGTTTCACAAGGGATCCACAAGAATTTTCCAAGGTATCCACAAGCATTCCGCAAGGGAATTACATGGGATCCACAAGCATTTCTCAACGTTTTCGAAAGGGTTACACAAGGGATCCACAAGAATTTTGCAAGGGTTTCATAGGGGTTTCACAGGGGATTCTCAGGTGTTTCACAAAGGTTTCACAAGGGTTTTATAATTGTTTCATAAGGGCTTTATAAGGTTGTCACAAGGTTTGCACAAAGATTTCGCCAGGATTTTATAAGGGATCCACACAAATTTCACAAGGAATCCTAAAGGATATCGCAAGGCATTTGCAACGGATCCAAAAGTATTTAACAAGGGGTTTACAAGGCATCCGCAAACATTTCAAAAGGGATCCACAGGGTTTTCGAAGGGTTTCACACGGGATCCACAAGCATTTCGCAAGGGATTTACAAGGGATCCACAAGCATTTATCAAGGAATTTACAAGGGTACCACAAACATTTCAAAAGGGATCCACAAGGTTTTCGAAGGGTTTCACATGTGATCCACAAGCATATCTCAAGGCATCCCCGATGATTTCGCAAGGGTTTCACAAGAGATCCAGAAGCATTTCGCCTGGGGCCCACAAGCATTTCTCAAGGGATCCATGAGATATTCGCAAGGGTCTTACAAGAGATCCACAAGGTTTTCGAAAGGGTTTCACAAGGGATATACACACATTTCAAAAGAGATCCACGAGGGTTGCGAAACGGTTTTACCAGGGATCCATAAGAATTTCACATTGGTTTAATAGGGGACTTTCAAGTATTTCACAAGGGTTTTACAACGGTTCTATAAGGGTTTTACAAGGGCTTTATATGGTTTAAACAAGGTTTGCACCAAGATTTGACAAGAATTTGATAAAGAATCCACAAGAATTTCACAAGATTTTCATAGGGATTTCACACTGGTTTCACTAGGTGTGCACAAGAATTTCGCAAGAATTTCATAAGGGATCCACAAACGTTTCACAAGGCTTTTATAAGGGCTTCGCATGAGTTTCACAAGGTTTGCACAAGGATTTAAGAAGGGATCCAAAAGCATTTCACACGGGATCCGCATGCATCTCACAAGGGATTCACAAACATTTCACAATGGGTCCACTAGTACTTCGCAAGGGATCCATGATGATTCGGAATGGGTTTCAAAGGAATCCAGAAGTATTTCGCCAGGGATTTACAAGTGATCCACAAGCATTTCTCAAGAGATCCACAAGGATTTTGAAAGGGTTTCACAAGGGATCCACAAGGATTTCACAAGGTTTCCACAAGCATTCACAAGGGTTGCACAACAGCTTCAAAATAGTTTAAGAACCATTAACCTTAGGAGCTAATGGTATACAAGATTGATGATTTATGAAATACCTTTTGGCTGTATTAAAAGTAATGGCCTTTGGTCTTTTGGTTTCGTTCCACAAAGTCGCTTAAAACCACTTCATATCCAATGCCATCAAATACTGGTACAATAGTTTTCTTTGATAAGCGAATTATACCTTCGTACGATTTTATTCAATTAGAATTTAAATATAAATATAGACTTTTAAAATGATTGTAAACTGCAAAATACAATAAATCTTTTAAGGGCCATTTATGGAGAAGGAATTATTATCCTAATTCAAAATAACAGAACACAGAATCATTGAAAATTGTAAGCACCACATTTATTTGAATAGAATTGAAATCGCCAACGAATTAACATTGAGCTGGATTTCCTATTTAGAGCAAGTATTACGATCCATCTCTGGATAACGCCCACCAACGCATCCCCCAAAATTCGAACTAATTAAATGCAACTACATGAACTTTTCAGCATGCCAGACAAATTCTGAGGCTTAATGCGCTCAACAGTGGTTAAATGCCATAATCACTTAAACAGCTTCTGTGCAAAAGCACGCCAGAAATTCTTCCAAATGTTTGAGCATAAACAATCTGAAATGGGTGGGGAATGAGCTGCTGCCCAAACGGCATCGCTGATAATCGTCTCTAAGGTAAACAAACAGGCAAACATCATCCAGCTCCATCGTGCAGCAATTGTGTCCAAATTTATAACACTTGGAATTGTGTGTGTAGAGATGCACAGACATTTTATGCATTCCGCCTCAAACCTCCTCCTGCTACAAAGCACCACAAGTGGGTGGCCAAGCAGGGAAAGGCAAAGCAGGACCGCACTGCGCTTGCGCGAGATAAGTCTACACAAAATCAGCTGCTGAAGACTGAAATTTAGCAAATTTATAAAAGCAGTCTGGCGAATGTTGCACGCGTACTTGGACGAAAAATTTAAGCGGCTCGTGTGCCGCGGAAAATTGAACTGACGGTGAAAAAAGAAAAATATTTCAATAATTATAATAAAATATTTTGTTTTTTAAGATTTATTTTTAAAACCACTTTTTTTTGAAGTTTGTGTTAAAATTCTTATTTTTGAAACGTTGTTAAAGAGTGACTAGTAAACAAAAAATAATTAAATTAAAAAATGAAATTTAAAAAATAAAAAAAAGAATATTTATAAATAAAATAAAAAGGAGTATTAATCAAAAAATATAAAAAAAGAATACAGATTAATAAATACAAAAAAAGAATACAAATTAATAAATACAAAAAAATAAGCTCGCAATATGTAAACATCCTTTTCCCCAAACTAATTTGTGATAAACAAAGGAACTGCATTAAATAAGCGCACACAATTTGCCATGTGGACCAACAGCGTGCTTCTAGGTAAGTCCTGAGGTGGTCTTAAACGAACTGGCGCTTCCATAGAAATGATTACCGCAGTTATTTAATAAGGCGCTCGTTTAGATTGCGTGTCCCTTTGTTGTTTACTTTGCAATATTCACAGCTAAATGCAGCTTAAGTGCCGGGCTTAAAATTGTATTCATTATTTCAGTGTCTCTCAACTAAGCTCCAAAATTTATCAACACAGAAACAGAGCAGACAAATCTTCAAAACACTGCCACACAAATCCACACACACACACATACAAAGAGTCGCTCGCATATTCGTGCACCCTTTTATGGCAGAAAGAAAATCGACCGGGCAAACCACAGACAGACGACTTAACCGCAAATACTCGTACCTAAGCCCAAGTGCAGTGGCGTTGGCGAATAGTTTTGGCGACGGTAAGGGGCGGCGCGGGCGCACAGCATGCGCTCATTTGTTACTCGTACATTTATTTACATTTGCTTTGTCAGTTTTTCTTCTGCGCAATTAATCCTTAGAGCATTTTACTACTTTTCCGCATAATACGGCGGGGCATCTTACAAAAGTTTTACCTTCTGCCATGCTGCAGCAAGGACACACAGCACAGGAAGAGCAGCTTCAATGACGACAAAGTAAAGCAAAAGCCAGCAGCAGGATAAAGCAACAAAGTAGGAATGTTCTATAAAAGTACGAGCATAAAATTATGTTTACCCTGGAGTGTGAGCGCTGAACTTTGGTAAGCTGGAAGTTTAGTTGTACGGTTGTTCGAGGATGCTGCAGCGGCGCGTCACTGTTGGAAATGAAAATTCGAACAAGCAGCAGCCACAACTTTAGTCGTAGTAATCGTAGTAGTGTGTTTGTTGCAAATGGTTTCAATTGTTACAGGAAACCAATTAAAACTTTAAAGTGTTGTCAGCGACTTTAATGAGTACAGAAGTCGCCTCCGAGCGACGCAGCGTATGGTGTACCCAGCATTAGGAGTAATGTGGCTCATTTGTCTTTGCCTTAAACTGGCAGTAGCAGAGCCGCGAGTAAGAGTAGATATTATAAAATAGGGAAATAGAGCTTAGACGAGTTGCTTATTTATGCCTTGGGGGGAAGCATGAACAAGAACTGGTGTAAGTGGGCTTGGTTGCAGCGGGGAATAGAATATGGGAGCATAAATTCAACAGAAGTGAAGAGCTAAAAACAGCTCAATCATTCACAGCGTTGACAGAATAATATGTTGACTTAAGTTGGCACAGTACGATAATAAGCGCATGAGTACAGAAGGATGTACGAGGAATCAGGAACAACAAGTTTAAGCAATAAGATGATGCTGTTGCACTAAAAACCATACTCACTCGTGCCAACAAAACTAAAGCATATGCACAAAAACTCTTTAAAAAAATGAAACAAAATTGTATACAGCAAGATTTTTAGTTCACGCACTCCAATGAGAGACACTCATACGCCCCGCAATACAGCAGACATGGTGGGATTATACACAGGGAAAGACACACACACGTGCTGACCTTCAACTTTCGACTTGTTCTTCAAAATAACATTTTCCATAAAGAACGTTTTTTCGCGGCTTTTTAAAGGCCAAACATGCAACTGCATCAGTGAAAGTAGCAAAAATATTATCCAAGTATGACGCGCGCCGACATCGACTCCTTGTGTGGCATGCAACAATTTTATTGCACAGGTACACAGTCTTTAGAGCACTACAAAGAGTCCACAACAAGCAGATAAGTGCACCACAGGCGTTGTTTATGCTTTAATATTAAAGTGTGGAAGAGCTGTGTCGCTGAAGGATGCGTGCGAGACGCCAAAGCAGCAAAAGCGGCAGAAAATTTGGGTTGATAAATTATTAATAGCTCTCCCAGAGGCAGGACGCCGGAGTGTGTGTGCCAGCCACTGAGCAGATATGCATGTGCTGCTTAGTGAGCAGCACTTTTGCATAAATTATGTATTATTTGAGAGAACTTTAAGTAATTTACATTTGGTAAGCCAAGAAGTAAAGGTTAAGAACTGTGAAACTGAAGCTGCCAAGGAACCGTATCCTTATATTTCTTTTCTGGTGTTGGTGAACTATGGCGTCGTTCGCGAAATCTTTATGTCAGCGAACACTGATCTTAAATATTCTCAAGTTGAAGGGGAAGAAACACCATGAAACCATAAAGCAAGTACAAGGCACCATGCTCATGCTTGTAAGAAAGGATAACTGCGATTCATCAATTCGATAATTGCAACCTAGAAATTTGATTGTTGATATTAGATTAGATTTATTTAAGGGTGTTATACACTGCCTGATAGATCTATTGTGATGCTCCTATTTATTTGAATTACGAGGATAGTCGCATCTACAAATCTTCTTACTGACACTACACTAGTTTAAGGAACTAACGCGCAATTTAATTTTAAACACTTTAAGGAATTTTGTGAAGAGAGTTTTGACATCCTTACTTTATATTAGCAGCCAAAGAGTTCATGTGGTTTCTTTAGTTAGGGCCGTTGGGCTAAGCTCGTAGTACTGAGAAGCTTCCTGGCTTCTTGGTTTACGTTCCTCTGGAGTCTCGTAGAGTGGGATTCTGTTTGTTTTTGAATTTCTTCAGTGACCGTACTAACATTGGGGTCACGAGCGTACTAAGGTGCCGGGGTTGAGAGCGTACTAAGGTGCGTTGACTATACCTCTGAGGACTTCATATTTAAATCGTTGGATTATTTGAACAATATTTTGGCTGGGGCAGCCCCATACTTGTGCACCCTAAGACCACACTGGTTTGTTTATATATCGTGATTTTGTTGTATATGGTTAGCTTTGACCTTCGTCCAAAGAGCCAGTCATTTTTATTAATTTCAGGTTGAGTTCATTGCGTTTTGTTTGTATATGCTCCTTCCAACACAGCTTAGCACCGAGAGCTATGACAAGGTATTTTGCAGTGCTTGCGTGTGGGATTGGAGTGCTGAATCGTATTATTGGGTGATAGTTAACTTTTTTGTTGATGCAATTCACATGGATTTGTTGTTGTTTAGTTTTATTCGACAAGTTTTTGTCCATTTTCCGACTGCGCCAATAACGATTTGAAGTTTAGTTGTTGCCGCTTCCGCAGTTTCCTGTTGCAAGGATGGTTGAGTCGTCAGCAGAGGTGGCGATCATATTGTAGTGGTAAATCGTTTGTGTACGATAGATACAGAAGAGGGCCAAGAATGCAAGCGTTTCTTTCTTATAGATCTGAGTACTCATTTCCTTGTTTTACGCGAAAATAGTGTACAGTTAGATATGATTGCCTAACGGCACCAAGTTGAATGGTGAGACAGGAATTCATTTAGTTGATTAGGCATTCATAGCATATCGTGTCGAATTCTTGTGCGACGTCTAGGAAGACTGCTGAGCATAAGTGTGTCTACTCAAAGGATTTTTCGATTTCCGCTGTGATTATTTGCACCTGGTCTATGTTAGAATGATTGCGTCGAAATCCAAATTGATGTGATGGTATCAGATTGCATGATTCAATGATTGGCTTTCTGCGGTTTAGAATAAGCTGTTCTAGTAGTTTTATATATCTGAAGAGACAGAGATCTGTATGAAGAGACAGAGTTTGGGTCTTTTCTTGGCTTGGCAAACACAATCATCTCAGCAATTTATCGCTGGGTTGGAATATTTTGTATACGGATCGAAAGCTTTGCTAATTTAACTAGACTTTTGCTGGGTAGTTATTTAAATACCTCCGCTGCGATTAAATCGAAGCCAAGGACTTTCTTATCTTTCAGTTGTTTTATTAAGCGACTCAATTGCGGAATTCCCAACTCATTTTCAGCAGAATTTTCACAGAATTTTGTGCTAATGCGCACAGTTTTCTAATACTCAGTATTTAATTGTTGAAACTCAGCAATTCCCGGTTTGCACGTAGACTACCTAAATATGCACCACAACTGCCATCTCCCTCTTGTAGCCCGCTGCACATCCGTTTGCTGACTTGGCTTAAATGTGGCTGGCTTGTTTTGAGAGGAATGGCATGCTAGAGAGAGGAAGAGAGCTGCACGTGTGTGGCTCTGTCTATGAACATAAAAAAGCACTTCTTTTAATTGCGCTTTCCTTTCGTTTCACATATGCCCCGCCCCGTAAAAAACTATAAAGCGCAGACCATGTGTAACACCCTCTTATTGCGGCACGCTTTTGTATTCTTGTTTTATTTCTGTGTTATTTATTGTTGTGTTTTTTTAGGTGAAGAATGAAATTGCTGCCGCGCACGTAGCAGGAGCGATTCTGAGTAATGCTCGTGCGTGCGCGTATTTATGCTTTGTTTTAAATTACTTGGTAAAACCGTATTGAAATGGCCGGAGTAAACAAAGCAATTCCGTTTACAAGATCTGTGATTCACTTGTTATTGTTGCTCCGATTGTTGTAACTATTGTGGTTGTTGTTGTTGTAGTTGTTGGTGTCTGTTAACTGCAGCAGGTAAATAAAAATTTATTGTATTCATTTTTCAATATCACCAGCAGCTGGGCCAATAAATTGCGACCAGCTCGCTAAGAGCTCTTCAGGGTAAACACTTTTATGAGCTCTCTGTGAAGTGCCCATAAATATTGAACGGCATCTTATACGAGCACACATAAGCCACCGCAATATGCGGACGTGCCACCGTCTGCGGCAATGTTAGATAAAAGCCACTTCCTCCTTAAGGAAAATATTAAATGCAGTATTAAAATTTTGCGAAATAATAAATCCACTTCGTTTAGCTGGGAGCCAAATCATAAATTACCATCTACCAGAATTCGAGTTATCGTCCGTCTACTCGCAACACATGCAGCACCAATGTGTGTGCCACCATGGCAACTCCTAACGAGCGGTTCGGTTCTATTTTTAGATGGTTTTATTGTATTCCTATTAACACACACAACCCATGCAAAGGTCGCTGCACCCAGCAGAGCTAATGTAATGAGGTCACGATTTGAGGTTCATGTGCAGATATGTATGGGAATGAAATATTTAAAACAAAATGCGAGCATATAATAATAAAAATGGGTAGCTCTCCAAGTGCGAACACGTTCAAGAAGCAGTAAAAACATTCTTATATCGAACCTAATGAACTGAATGTTTATTCAATGTTGGCGAAGCCATCAAGCTGCTTGGGTGACAGTGTAGCACTTTGCAAAACAGCTGCAACGTTTCAGGCTTCATTTCAATTGGCAGGAATCTCAAATTTGTCATTCAGGATGTTGTGTACGAGCTCAGCTGTGTATGTACAGGTTTGTTAAATCTCTGAATATTGTTTTAACACTGAATCGCTTATTCAGAGGAGGAGGATATTCAGTGAAACCATTTCGGAAAAGTTCCCGAACAATTTGAAAGGTGAGTAAATGCAAAAAATGTTGAAGGAATGCAAACTGCCAATTAATATGATTGTTATGGTTACTTTCTACTCCAGTTTTCCATTCAATTGTAATCAACCTTGGAAATAGTACTCCCACAAAAAAATTATAGATTGGAATCATAGTAGTGTCACGGATTCCTCGAAACTGTATCTAAAACAACTCAAGAATACTTCGAAGCTGCCTGGTTTGAAAGAGGTTTCAACTTTGAGAGTATCAAAAATTCGATAAGAAATTCTCCTTATATAACGTTCCTTACATCCTCGCTTTTTAAATGGATAGACACATCTGGTATCTCTAAGGATCTGGCATGACTTTGAGTGGCCCATTTGGTCAGTCAGTTTACCCTATCCTAGTAGTATATATTCAAGTGTCAACACTGTGTGTCAAATAAGATGTTGAACGATTTTTTATTGTGATTCCATTTATCACATCAACACTATTCTGAGATCTTCTTTGGTCACTTTCGTTTATAACTGCATCAGAATTGACAACACGAAGGTGAACAGAATCCTTTTTGTTATCTTTTCTAATCCGTTCAGTTTGTGGGCGCTGATGAGCTGTGATAGCGACATAACTTCTGTTAATACAGATAAAATAAGTCCAGAAAGGGAAAGAAAAGTTGAGTATAAGGATGAACAACAGCTTCTTGGTCAAAGAGGAGCTTCTAAAAAGTAGAGTTTATATATACATACATAGTCATCCTGCTAAAAATTTTGCATCTGATGTAGTCAATATTGTCAATGGAGTCGTTAAGTTGCTGTCTGGGAAGATCTTTCGCAAAATCATTGAAAATACGATAAAAAGGCGTTGGTCCTTCCGCATACCACCTCAATAATCATCATTCTTCTTATCAGGAAAAATGCTTACAATCGTCTCTATTAGAACTAATGTAGGTGTGTTTATTGCTCCCTTATCGTAAAGACTGCTCCAGTTGAATTTATTGTCAGATCTATGATTATTTATGATTTAATAATTTATTATTATTTATTATTTAAATATTTATTATTAATGAAAAGCATTTAATTAATCATAGCAACCTTTTTTTATTGCGTTTTATTAAGCAGAACAAATCAATAAAGTCTCTATGAAACATCTCCCCTTTGGTGTGGTTGAGGTTGAACTTATAAAGGGATCGGAAGCTTATACTACGATATTCGGAGTCACTTCAAAAATTTATTAATTATAACTATTTTGTACTCCACCATCTGCAACCACCAATTAAGCAAATGCCACACAACACTCCCCAAGCACACATCACACTAATCCTCCTCCCTCTCTTTCTGTGTCTCTTTTATTTGCAGGTATTATTAATCAATAAACACTACTGAAATACCTCTCGACCAATAATTCAACGTAGGCGAAAGCCTAAGCAGCCTCCCCCACCCGAATCCTAATTAATTTGTTTATGTGAACATGCTGAGTGACGTCATATCACCAACTGTTGCCACTATGAGCATACCAGCGCACCACTCATACAGCGAGCTGGGGACTGTGGCGGCATTTAACACAAATTTTATCAACGAAAGCGTGTTTCTGGATATGAATAGCAACACCATCAACACCAACAGCAGCAGCAGCAGCAGTAGCCTAGGCGCCCTAACGCCACACGACTTCTGGTTTAATGAGAGTGGTTCAGCGGTGAATGGCACAGAAGCCGCAAGAGAAGTGGAAGATATTGTGGCGTTTGTTAAAATGATTGCCATGTCGATAGTGCTGGGACTGATGATAATCATAACAATAATTGGTATGTAATTATTAAGTAATTATGTATATTTTGTAAATATTTATTTTGCTGGTTAATCAATCAATTAAAGGGCGGTCGGAATAGTTCAAGGAACTGTGAACTGTTCTTGATAATTATGTTTAATTGCGGGTAATTTAATTCCGCGCCTTATAATACGTGAATGTTTTCAGACAGTTGTGTTGTCCATTATAATACCGCCCACTTTCTGCATCTTATGATTAAATACTACCAGTTATATTCATGCTGCTGTATTCCTCGATACGTAGCATTCTTAAATGGAGAGTCTCACTATGATCCCTTGTGTGCTCATTGGAATCTAATAACTTATAATTTAACTGAATTCTTAAGAACTCCTTAGGACTCCAAATTATGTAAATCTGTCAAAAATACAAAAAAAAGTGGAACTAGGGCGGATATGTCAAAAATATATGTAAGGACTCCCTTTGGAATTACTCTGTTCATCCATTTAATGCCGAGAAATTTGGATACTAGGGATTAAAATATACTCCACGAACTTATTTTCCAGCTTAAGTTGTTCAGTTCCGTTTGTAGTCCAAGTGCTGGTCAGCTCATAATATGCTTGTAAAGAGTCAAGAGTAAAGAGTCTTTCATGTCATGTGCTTTCTATCGATAGCAGTAGTTTCCGTGAATATATTTAATATTACGGAGAATTACGGGACCACATTCACTGTATTCTCCCTGAAATACGAGTACAATGCATTCACAACGAAGCAACAAACTTAATTTAATACTAGCCGGGCTGGTCCTCCTGGTCATGCAGCCACATGCTTACAAGGACGAAATTTGCATAGACACTGGTATGCAGAATTTGTTTCGATTTTGCCACCCTGCTCACCCGTACACCAAAGAAGATATACAGCAACATTTCACACTCTCAAAGTGAAGTGTTAAATTGCTTCTATTGTGAGCTTAGCACATGCTCGTGTGTTGCCTTTTGCACTCTTCGAACTGTAAGTGCTCCTCTTCTAGCTATAGTTGTTGTAGCTATAGTTGTTGTAGCTGTTGTTATTGTTATTGTACACATTCTACTGATTCACGTTCCTTGCCCAGCCGAGGACTGAAAGTGCAGGCGTGAGAAGAACACACGTAAAATAGAAACAAAAAAAAATTATTAAAGAAAATGAAAATATTTTATAAAACATTTAAAGCAGTAGGTGGAAAGGGTGCGGCAAGTGTATGTAAGTGCAAACATGTGTGTGTGGCTATGCTTGTGTATGTGCTTGGCTCTGCTTATGTCTGTATGTGTGGCTGTTTGCCTTCATATGTGCCGCGGCAGGTGTCACCAACGTTGTGTTTGCCATACAAAATTAAAAGCGAAAGTGCAACCATGCGGCCACATTGGAGCAAACTCGGTTTAATGCATTGCCATTGTTTCAGGTTACATGAAATAAGGAACACATACAGCAGAGAAATAAACTAAAAAATAGCATCAACATTTCAGTTAAATGTGCCTGCATGTGTGACCTGTATGTGTGAACTGTTTGTGTGCCTGTAGTGAGTGAGTTTGTGCACTCAAAGTGAGCTGAGCAAATTGTGCAAGTGCAATTTATGTTCTTGTATGTGGATGGTTAGTTGGAAAATTGCAATAAAATGTGAAATTTAGTGAACAACTTTTTAAAAATTCCTATAAAAAAGCAATCATAATAAATTCGTGAACATAAAAAATAAATAAATACCGAAAAAAATTCTATTAAATTCATATTAATTGATTTGGCTTGTTCAAAGCTTCCTGCTTGCCGTAAACTGAGTTTATGATCGGACCAGTATGTATACAACGCTTAATTGTCCAGGTGATAAAACTGAATGTTCTCTTAATAAAAGTGGTTTTTATGGTGCTAAAAGTGCCTTTTCTGGTGCTAACACTAGCGCTTGGGTAACTGTGGGCATATCGAAGAAGTTTCTGTATAATATCAGTAGGAAGCTAACTAATTCTTCTCATAAAAGCATCTAATTTGTCATTCCGAATTCCTAAACTAAAACGAAATGGAGAAGTCAGACCAAGGTCTCATATTCAGTATATACAATTGTTTATAAAAAGGCTTCGAATCCTGCCCAGGACATGATCTAAACTGTTCTTCTTTCTATCTTATTCTACATATACTAATAATTTCCTCAAGCTTTTCGATACGTAGTTACTTACGTTGAAAGTTATAATAATAATAATAAGAATACTAGAATACATTCGGACCTAAATAAGTCCAATCTAAAAATCGACTGCACAAGTAACTGGCAAATATTCTGTCCAAAAAGGATCCTAAACTATAAATACTCCAGTTAAAATATATTCTAATGATAACACATGCCGTTACAGACCGAGTATGAGGAAAAACCTAGAGTATTGACCGGCATAGTGATCAGTTGCATACAATTTAGTTGAATTTATGTACGAGGGGTACAATTTATATTTCAGGAACTGGCCACACTAATGTCAATAGCTAAAATCTGGCAACACCATAATAAAATTTGACATTTTTTAGCATTAACGTCCTCACAACGTGTTGATGTACAAGTGCTATTCGTTTTGTTTACAGTGAGTTAAGAACATCAATTTGGCCAAAAAATGGAAATTTTAATAGAAGATGTTCGATTATTTTTCACAACTTTCGACGTGGATTATCTCAATAAGAATGTGTCGATGAACTCAGTTCTTTGTATGGCGATAAAGCACCATCAAAAACCACAGTATATCGCTGGTATAGTGAATTCAATCGTGGGCTCAGTTTGGTCGCCGACGAACTCCGTGAAGGTCGCTCAAAATCGGTTGTTGTGCCACAAAACATCGATGCAGTGCGTGAACTGATATTGCAAGATCGTCATGTGACATATTGTGAGATAGAGGACACCTTGGGCATTACTTCCACTTCCATACATTCAATATTGCATGAACATTTGGCTGTAAAAAAGATTTGTTCGCGTTGGATCCCACATAATTTGACAATCGCTCAAAAAAGGCTCGTGTCAATTGGTGTAAGGAAATGATTAAAACGTTCGACCGTGCTGCTTCAAAAGACGTGTATAAAATTGTGACAGGTGACGAATCATGGATATATGCGTATGAGCCGGAAACAAAACAACAATCGACCGTGTAGGTATTCCAAGACGAGCTAAGTCCAGCAAAAGTTGTTCGTGGAAGAAGCACAGCGAAGCAAATAGTCGCCAGTTTCTTCGGCTGAATGGGTCATGTGGCCACTGTTCCGCTTGAGCAACGTAGGACGGTCAATTCTGAGTGTTACACGACCATTTGTTTGCCGGAAGTCTTCGGAGAAATTCGTAAAGCCAACCGCCAAAGACGAATCATTCTCCATTATGACAATGCGAACTCTCACTCATATCGTCAAACAGATGAATTTTTGAGCAGTCAAAACATCGAATTGATGACTCATCCTCCAGACAGTCCTGATTTGGCACCCAATGACTTCTTCTTGTTCCCGAATATTAAAAGTAAACTGCGTGGTCAACGATTTACGAACGACGAAGAAGCAGTTGAAGCGTTCAAAAACCATGTTTTGGAGGTGTCTCAAGAGGAATGGAAAAACTGCTATGACAAATGGTTTCAACGAATGCAAATGTGTATTGATCATCAAGGGGAATATTTTGAAAAACGATCAAGCCATTTTCATTTAAAAATGTTTGTTATTATTTGCTATTCCCGAAATATAAATAGTACCCCTCGTAAAATGAAAGCTTCAGTAGACGAAGCAAATACATAAATATGTAAGACACTTGAAGGGGTACGAAACGATTGGGTACATTCATGGGGTACGAAACGATTGGGTAATAGAGAAAATTTTTGGCGAAACTTCCTCACAAATATCTTGAATCCATCGAAACAATGTGTACAAATACCAGTTAGAACGAAAGATTGAATTATAAAAATATTTAAAGAGGGTCCGAATAAGTTTGAGCGAATCCATGGATTTCCAAGTAATGGATTTCGATACCTTAGCTGAAATTCCGTGTACAAGTTCTACGTATTCAGGTCACTCATTATTTGCAAGCTCAGTACGTAGGCCAACTAAGGATGTCTAGAATAAGTAACTTGGGGCACCAGTAAGAAAATATGGCCACAATTCAATCACAAGAGATGTCTGAGCATTCTCATTTTCCAAGTTCCGTGGACATAAAGAGTCTGCTCAGTTTAGAAACAGAGCACTGGGTGGCTAACATAATGCCTGTTGGAAGCGTAAAGTCTCAATACTTCCCCACCTCTCTTTTGTGGTTTCACAATGAGCCCATCTTAGTGTGCACTTTGATAATCATTACTACATACATACATACGATTCGTCAAACGATAATTTCCTTTAAAAAACTAGACTTAGGTGAGCAGCACGACAATGTTATTATTAATTGAACGTGTTCTACATGCCAGTGCGGACGTGATATAAGTTTAGTGTATTTTTACTTCTTTGAATTAGTGTAAGCTTAATATTCATTCTTTCTTCTTTGAATTAGTGGAAGTTCAATATTGATTTCTATAATTTGTGTGAATTAAATTCATTGTAATATTGCCAACCCATCAGATCCTCGAACTCGAGTATTACCAGCATTCCTCAGTCTACTAAGCACATTTTATAACTAATATTCTCGTTCTTCTCTTTCCATGACGCTACTTAACCAACCGCATCTAATTGAATAATGCTTCCTTGTAATGATTCAACAAAAAACCTGCTGCCACAACATGACGAAACACTGTTCTACACTGTGCTATGCTTCAACGCAACCTCTGCCGCACGTGCGAAAAAAATATGCGAAAAACACACACAAAAAGGAAACGTTTTTGTGATTGCCGCCATTATACTCGAGCGCAATTTGCAAAATGTTGCTAATTATCTGGTTGCATCGCTGGCGGTGGCTGATTTGCTTGTTGCCTGCCTGGTGATGCCGCTTGGAGCCGTGTACGAGGTGAGTGCGGGGGCGCGGTGATTTGATTATGCATGCAATTAATTCCGCGAGCATGATTGACAGTGTGAAATAATTGTTAATGGAGCAATTCACAGAACATAAAGCAACAAAACACACACGCACAAACAACGAAAAACATTTAAAATATTTTTCTTGTTTCATTAAACTGTTAAATACGATTTATGAAGCAGCTCATTTATAATCGGAAAGTAAAGAACAATCATGAAATTGATATATAAAAGAAACTAAATTGAATTGAGTGGGTCTGATGCCAGTGAAAAGCATTTCCACAGACACGAAGCAGACATGAAAGCATAAAAATACTCTTAATGCTCTGTTTATGGATAAAAAAAAAAACCAAATAAAATTGCTCTGTTTTTTCACATTTGCTTTTTTTCGTTTCTAACAGATAAGTGAGGGTTGGATACTGGGACCAGAATTGTGCGACATCTGGACTTCGTGCGATGTGCTCTGCTGCACAGCGTCTATACTGCATTTAGTGGCTATTGCTATGGATAGGTGAGTGAACTCTGAGCTGCTTTCATTTTGTGTTAATTTGTGGAGCAGAAAATTGTCCCTGAAAGGTGTTGTCTAGTGAACAAATGCTTTATAAATTTATATTTATTAATTTATTTATAGAAATTTAAATGAGTGAAAAAATGTTTCGCATTAAACTTAACGAAGAAGAGTAGTTCTTGGGATTGAAGGTGATTAAATTCTCCATCAGCATATGAATTAAGAAAAGCCTAGCAAACTACTCGTATATAGAAATTGCGATCTCATGCAAAAATGACTGATATAGGATCCTGAGACACAAACCTAGTTAGTAATTTTCAGATTTGAAACCAGGATTTCAAATAACAAGAACCTAGAGAACTACTCTTATATAAAAATTGCGATCTCATGCTGAATAATGTTAAAATAGAACCTTGAGACACTTTTGACAGATCTTGCCTGGTTTCCCAACTGATGCCAATCGAATAGTTGGAATCGTTGGGGAATACACACTTTGTTACACAGGATGTGGACTAGGTGTGAAACCGGAAAAGACAGAATTCACTTCACTAACAAGACCAAAATTCCGATCTTCCGACACTTAACGGACAACAGCTAAAGCTAGCGGAGAAAGCAAAATACTTAGGAGTTATCCTGGACTCCAAGCTAAATTGGAGAACCAATATAGAGTCACGGGTCAGGAAGACCTATGTAGCCTTCTAATCATGCAAAAGAATATTCGGGAAAAAACGGAGACTACGTCCCCATATCACTCATTGGATGTACGAAGCAATTGTGCATCCAATAATCACTTACGGCTCAATAGGTTGGTGGCCGGCGCTAGATAAAGGCTGGTAACTTTTACTTTTACCTATTGTTCAGAGACTCAGTAGCGTCCAAGGCGCTGCTGGTGCCTGTGCTGCGGGGTGCCTACGAACATGTCCTTCGGAGGCACTCAATGTAATGCTACATCTTCTGCCCATTGACCTTTACATTAAAAATTTTGCCTGCAATAGTGGACTAAAGTTAAAAACGATAGGTTGCTAGGCTGAGCGACCATATGGTCATGGTAGGGTGCTATACGTAGTGCCGAGGGAACTATCACAAATAACAACATATTAACTACATAGTACCACAACTAGACTTTAAAAAGGACTTCACGGTTAGATTTCCTTGAAGAGAAGAGTAGTCAAGGCGAAACTTTGAAACGGAATACGATATACCCATTTATACAGAAGGGTCCAAAATGGATCTGGGGGTAGGCGTTGGGGTATTTTCAACACACGCTAACATCAATTACTGCACACACCTACCTGATGAGGCTACAGTTTTTCGGGCAGAAGTACTCGCAATCAGGGAGGCGTGTCGGCAGCTTACACAATACATTAGAGAAGGAAATAGAAGCAAGGTGGCCATTTTTGTGTACAGCCGGGTTGCTATAAAGGCTCTACAGTCAAACACCATCAACTCCGGGTAGGTCCAACAGTGTAGGGATGTACTTAGAGCGGTAAGTCTTCATGCTGAGATCACAATCATCTGGCTTCCAGTCCATAGGAATATCTATGGGAATGAGAAGGCTGATGAATCAGCGTGCAGAGGGGCCTCTCTCTACTTAAACAATGCGGAACTAGTATCTGTTTTTCTGGGTGCGATCAAGTGGGGCCTCTACCTGCACTGTCTCTCCTTGGCGGGTGTGTAGAAGATGGAGGGCACTTACAACGTGCAATACATCCCGGGCACCTGATCAGCCTACAATATAGCTAGGTCAAGGGATCTTATAAACAGGGAGCGTAGAGACACCAACCGACTAATGGCGGCTTTTACAAGTCGGTGGCTAGTAGGTACGCATGGGGACACCGTTCAATACTTATTGTAGTAGTTGTTCAGACTCGGACGAGAGGGAAACAATAACTCACTTTCTTTGCGAATGCCCAGCTCTGGTGGCCGCAAGAAATAGAGCCCTGTAAAACTATTTTCTAGCAGAACTATCCGACCTCTCGGCCGTAAAACTGAAGGATCTTCTAAAATAACTAAATTCCACAAAGTTGATCTAGATAACAACCCATATTTTTCCAGCGTTTTGTGGTTATAAAACGGCGCTAAAGCGCTAATTGTGCTCCATGCAAGGATGCCGTGGATCAGCCACCTGAAGTAACCAACCAACCAAACAACACACTTTGTTAGTCGAAACTTATTGCCATTCCTGCTCAGATTACTATAAGTGCCTTAAAGAGTAAACATATCTATAATCGAATCAATTTGTACATGAATTTTTTGATTTTTAAAACCAAAAAGAAAGTCATTAATGGAGGGCTCAAATAACTCCGTAAGGTACCTTATCCTCAGTTGAATGTGATTGTTCAAATGACTGCCAATGCAATAAAATTCCTGCTTTGTGGTTAAATTGTGATTAAAAAATTTCCACTTACTGGCTTTTGAAGCTTGCATCATCCTGTTCTGTTTGCCGCAATCAAACTGGTTAACATTTCTACTACATGATAATTGCCCACAGTTGGGTTATAAAAAGGCGTGCTCCATTGCGGTTACAATTCTATTTTTACGTTTATTCGCACTCATTTTGAGCGCTGCCAGCAAAATTTCCCGCTTCACTGGCATATCACACATTTTTGCCCATATCCCTTTTTTTATTTTGCCCTTTTTTCCAGCGCGGCCAAAACAAATAAAAACCAATCTTTTCATTCATAAAGAACCGCAAAATTGTGTTACCTTTTTTGTGTTTTGTGTTTGTTAACTGAATAAAAAATTATTTCATTGATTTAGAGGCAGATTCGTTGGTTTCGCTTTTGTTTCTTCATATCCATGCGGCGCTCGTCAATTCGCTGTTTGCACCTGCTGCAGCCAAAAATAAAACAAACCTGCTGCATGTGCGTTAGAGCCATTTAAAATGATTTGAATGCCTGCATGTGGCGAACAAAGTGGAATTTTAATCAATTTTAAATTATATTTTTTCATTTTCAAAATGAATTATTTACCCGAGCACTCAAATATTTGCAAAGTTGGCTGAATAAACACGCGTGAGTAATATATAAATATAATAACTCTGGAATGACATGAAATTTGCAGAGTTCATCCATCTCCCTATAAGGTTGACCTTTAGATGCGCTGACATTTAAGTGGAAACAACTCGACCGCTGTCAACTCGCAGAAGGTGGATTGAAAGGGAATAAAGTTTAAAGTTTTCCAACTGCGGCCACTCAGCGCTGTCAATTGCGCTGTCATAGCCACGCTCTCCTTCTAAGGATCAACAGGACAGTGAATAACATGGTACTTGAGGTGTTCTGCTCTTGTGTTTTCAAAGAGTCGACAACAGAAGGACGCCTGTGATGGTGTTGTCAAACTGTTTATCAGTTGCTTCTCGGTATTTTCTAAGGAGCTATTTTATTATTTGTTCGTCTTTCTCTGCCAGTTTATTGTAGATAGATAGTATCTTTCTGTATTTACTTCCACAAATTGGAAATCCTTATGCCACATGTTTCATCAGATAGTCTGTTCAACAGGAGATAAACGATGGAAACTTGAAAAGTTTGAAACATATTTATATAATTTCCAATCCTCTCTTAATGAAGTATTGAGCAATATTGAGCTGATATGAGAGTGGTGTGGTAGACAACTAAACATATAATCGCAGTATATGAAAGTGGCAGTTTTATGAATTATGATCATTTCTCTCTGATTAAATATACTGTATAGAGCTGGCGAAATGATTTCCCATGAAATTGTCCCAGCTGAATGCTGTGTAGTCAGGCCACTCTATGATTTAAGTTTTGATACTCCCACGAACACCAATACTCCCGAGAAGGCCTGTGTGATGATCATGTAGGAAAACGAAAATTGTGGATTTTTTAATATTTTTAGTACTGAATAGTTAATATTTTAGCGGTGCTGTTGTATACTATTGAATCAATTCATCGTTTCTGATATTGTTCTTACTAATTAACCTTCTTATGTCCTGCTTCTTAGTACTCCATATAATTTTTATTCTCTTCTTAGTTTCTGCCGCTTAATAGTTTATCTTTTTCATTGATACATCGGTTCCACTTTAGGTTGCAAGACACCCAACTCTGTTTTCTCCTATCTACCTTTCAGAGTCTTGTCTCTTCTAGTACTGCTCAGTTTCCACATGCTCAATTTATTATATTAGTAGACTGGCTTTCCTAAGGCTCCTATACCAGTGTCTTCGAGTATTGAGTTGCGCAGCTTTATAGGATACTAAGAACACATTTCATATCGATTCTCGTAGATGTTGAAAAATACTTCGGGGAATAGCATATTGTTTGTCTGACCAAATCTTTGGTGTAGTCAGTGATAAAGTTAGATTTGTTCAATTGTTAACAATGTCAAATATCATTCCTTTGAATTATGATGGTCTACTTTAGAGTGTCACTAGGTACAAAACTATATATATTTTTATAATACACATATTACCCGAGTGAACAAATATGCATTTTATAGTAAAAATATTTATGCACTCAGAAAATTGCCATTACAGTAATTTGCGGTGGGTGTCAATTTATAATCCTTCATATTAATTGGTCTTCGTTCACAATTCCACACCATTTGAACTTTTCCACATCGTTGATGCTACAACAAACCAGCTGTCAGGAAGATTATAAAATAATTTAATAACTAATTTAATTGAATAAAATAAATTCGTTCTTGCAAAATTGCCCAACAAATTGAAAGCATAAAATTAAAATGGGAAAATATCACTCATACGCCGTGCTGTACACACAAATTGAATATGAAGTACCATTTTGTCCATTTGCCACAAATTAATTTTTAATGTCTGTAACTAAAATTGGTGTAGTAAATTTTCTAAATATGTCTGACAAATATATGAAAATATTTGTGTACTTCAACATACGAGCTTATGTTGTTCAATTTATGAACATCATCTTTAAAGACTGTGGTTGTAAAATCCTTTGATAGAATATAACAATATTAGTGAGGAAACTAACATCAATCGTTCAGTCAAACAGCACCCAAAGGAATCGGCTTATATGAAGTACTGAAAATTTTGCAAATTCAGTTCTTAATGAAATCCAATTTTTAGTGAGAATCCTTTGTAAAGGAAAATTCGGCAAATTAACTTAAAGAATACAATAAATGCAGGAAACCTTTTGATATGTAATATTATAAGACGGTTTAAGGTGTACCAGGAGTATATCACAAAAAGACGGTTAATGAAGTAAATTATTTTTGAACCTTCTCATTATGGAAGGAATGGTTTAATGCAATGAACTGATGAGAAACATAATTTTGGAGAAAGATCAACGGTAGAGCACAATCAAGGATGGATTATATTAGATATAATGATTGAGGGCAGAAAATTATTCTGAAAGATAAAACGGACAAAAATATGTGAAAAAATTAATAGTTAAATATGTTGATAGAAAATATAGTGTCGGACAATTGGGGGCACTGGCTTGCGTATACTTATAGAAAACCCATTGACTGCTTATAAGTCACCAGCATCAATGCCATAAGAAAGACTGGAACAACATCACAAATGCTACACAATATTAGGGGGCACTTCATATCAATTGAAGTATTTTGTATATGGCTAAAAGTGAGTACTTGTGTGCAATAGTCCTTACAATATGTAAATATGTGTTGTCCAGGTTTTGAATTTCTAAGCTCAGAGAGACAGAGCTTTGGCATCAGTACTTCCTCTTCTATCGCTTGGCTTTTGAAAATGTGCGAAATTTCAATTTATTTGGAGCTCTTTGGTGTTAATTGAGAGAGTCATGATGAGGCGCTTGGTGGCAAGAGTGAAATATTTCATCCTTTTTTGACAAGTTGTCAAATATTGTCCGATGAAAGACTTCTATTGAATCCTGTACTTTTCACACAATGCGTAACAATTGTACAGCTAAGGTATAATTTTCGAGGCGTTTGCTAATATATACGAAATCTCTTGATGAACTAAAGGACAACTTCATTGAGCTTATGGCCAGGATATAGTAAAAATGGACAAAAAACTGGTCACACTTTGATATGGATTATAAATAGAAATTTGGCTTGGAGCGGCAAAGTGAATCACACTCTGTACCATGTGCCAATTGGAAGCACTCAAGTATTGAACACATGGAAGAGATGATAAATAAGAACAAAACGAATTTTTTTGGGCTTAATAAATGTAATTATGATACATTCAAATTGAAAGGAACAAATCCTCATCTCCTTATACTATTTTCAGCAACACATTATTTTTCGTAGGCTTCAAGGAGCATTATAGGATAATAAAATTATATATCATATTCTTTATTAGTTTTTATAAAACTCTTCATATAAATCTGTTCAGCCAACCGAGAAATAAAAGCTTCCTAAAATCCCACTTGCCGAAATTCAAGGATCAAACACTAATAACTTTGAGCTAGTCAGAAATTGTGCAACAATTTCCTTGTACACTTCTGAGTGGCATTTCAAAATGTGGAAAAAATTTCATTTAAATTCGAGGGGAGTCTTTGCATAGAGTCAAATTACATGAATTGGTCGTCACCTAAATAAGGGTGACCAGTAAAGTGAAAGGGTTGCAGATGGATTGACTAAACAAAGTGATACCATTTTCTTTAATCTCTGAATCTGTTGAATACTCTTGTTAAAGAGGAACACCGGAGTTGAGTTTTAACAAGGGCACCATTCTGTTTTATATGTCAATATCACTGCCAGCATGGCATCACATACGCAGCAACATAAACGAAACTATTTTAACCCCATCTTTGCAGATATTGGACGGTCACAAATATCGATTACAATAATTTACGCACTCCGAAGCGAGTATTCTTTATGATATTCTGCGTGTGGTTTGCTGCTGTGGTGGTCTCCCTGGCACCACAGTTCGGTTGGAAGGATCCCGAGTACCTGCAGCGCATTGAGCAGCAAAAATGCATGGTTTCGCAGGATGTGGCTTATCAGGTAAATTGCACAGAACCATAATAAACTAATACTAATTATTTATAAATTTTTTACTCTATAATTTATTTATTTTGGGTTAACATTTTTATTTCACATTTTGCCTTGAATAATTCATAAAATAATTGAAAAAGTTGTTCGAGTCGGCTTAAATTTCCATTAATTTTTTAAATAATTTTGTTTTCCACATTTTGCCATTTCAGATATTTGCCACATGTTGCACATTCTACGTACCGCTGCTGGTCATACTCGTGCTCTACTGGAAAATTTATAAAATCGCTCGCAAACGCATACAACGGCATTCGAAAAAGCCGGCGCCACATGCCGCAGCTGGTCACAAGAAGCAGGTAAGCGGTTGCGGCATTTGAAACATGCGAGCAGCTCGAGCACACAGTCCGGCGCACTTTACATGTGCAGCGCGTGTAACAATATGCCAAATTAGCTGCAAGTAAACTTTATAGAGCTGAAAATCCGTTCCGTTCTGCTTTCGCTGTAAATTTTAATTGCTCTTCTTTGCTCTCAATCTGACAATTTACCCCGATTTGTACTTTGGAATTTATTTCAATTCCAACAAACGACGAAAATGAACCATGGTGAATACATAAGGGGCGGTACATGGTCAAAGTAATTGGCAAATTCGGAAGCAATTATTTTAATTGCATGTTGGAGATCGCTGGTCAGAGATGGGTGTGGGCAACACATGCAAAGAAATGCTGCTGGCCTCCTTTTAATCCCTCTCAGATCAAGGATATTATTGGCAGGTAGAAAAAATCATGTTCGTTTTCACAGGTCCAGCGTCTCTCATTGGAATACTGTGGCTACCTGCAAATAGTGCTCTCACAGATTTGAAGGCTCCAACGAGTTGCAGTTAGTAGTTAATTTCCATTCTCGGGTATTTGCAAGTATGGATTATTGGCGAAACATATTCTTAAATTCTGTGTTAGTCTACTTAGGGATAATGAGTGAGACTTACGAGTATATATTTCACTGAGGCAATATCAAGGAAGAGTATAGGTTTTTATTCATCAAACTAAAATTCGTTTAGCTGAGGTCCTTGAAGCTCACAATTTACCAATTTGGGTATTAACATAGAATGGGTTTCGTTCACAATTGCTAATACACTTTGTGTTTTTTAAATCTATTCATAAAAATAGTTTCAAAAAGCACTGATTTTTAGTGTTGTTCTGGACATATTTCAATTTCTAATGCCCCAAACTATAAGATTCTCAGTTTGATATCTGAGCCACCAAAATTCAGTCAGATATTCACAGGACTTTCGTGCTTTCTTCATCATTTCCTGTGAAGTCACAAGTCACGTAAACTCCACGCCTAAGAGGGTGGTGAATTAAGCCTCTAAAATCCTTCGGATATTGAACATCGTCGTAGAAAGAAACATAAAAACAAAAATTTGCAATATCCCTATAGAAATAAATCGAGTTTAAGTGCATTTATGAGTGAATGGCGATTAGTGACTTATTCTTCCCTCCTCAAGAAGTGCTTCACTTGCTCGGCACTTGAAAATTAGAAACAAAATTACTCTCCCCCTCACAGCAATTTTGACCCCATTTTCAATGGTTAATTTCTAGTGCGACTTTCCCGCCAAACGTAAGCGAAAACCTTTGAAAATTTGCTTCGGCAACGCCTGCACAACTGAAAAGAACATCAACAATATCAACATGGACACAGCTGCAGGCAGCTTTGGGAACATGCGGGAAGAAACCGAATTTAGCACCAGCAATTTGGCTGGCACGGAGTTGACCACAATCTCCAGCGATGCAGATGATGTAAGTACTGGACACGTTATGTTATCATTTTGGGGTGTGTGCACTGCCAAATTGCGGCTGTGGTTGCACAATTTGTACATAATTTCCATTTATGATGTTTTTCCACTCCACTCTCTCCCCACTACTTGCTGCAGCTGCGCACTCCAATTACCGACGAGATTGTGTCCACAGTGTCCCATCAAATAGCTGCAACTATGCATCAGCAGCACGCATTCGCCATATCATTGAGCACACCCCGTGCAAACACTCTCAACAATCTGCGCAATCAGGTCAATAGCAATGCCCAGCATGCCAGCCTAACGAATCCGCATCAAAAATTGGCCAAGCGGCGGCAAATGCTCGAAGCGAAGCGGGAGCGCAAAGCGGCACAGACTTTGGCCATAATTACAGGTGCCTTTGCCGCTTGCTGGCTGCCATTCTTTGTGATGGCGCTGCTGTTGCCACTGTGCAAGGATTGCGAAATCAATGCCGCTGTCGCTTCGTTTTTCCTCTGGCTGGGCTACTTCAATTCCACCTTGAATCCCATCATTTACACGGTGTTCAATCCGGAATTTCGACGCGCCTTCAAACGTTTACTCTTTGGCAGGAAGCGGCTGGCACAATGTCGCAGCGAGAAAATGTGATCCGAGGTGCTGGAGTAGCCGAAGCCGGGGCTAGAACTACTGGCGCTGACGTAAGTCAATCTGTAGTGCTACAATGTTCAATCAAATATGTAATATATAAATAATTATATATATATATATATATATATATATATATATATATAAATATATATATATTTATATACGAGTATATATATATATATATATATATATATATATATATATATATATATATATATATATATATATACATATTCATATAACTAAATTTTTTTATTTTTTTTATAAACAAACCGAGATAAAATATTCTAGTCCCGCAGCGTCCCGGTTTAAGGGTGCTTAGTTTGTCACAGTCGTACTGCTTCTAAAATAGGAGATTCGCTTCAGTCTCCGTGTCTACAAATACAATCGTATAAGTTAGAATAACATAGTCTCATATTCCATGATTCTTATCAGTACGGTGTAAAACTGAAATATTTTATCAAGGAAAAGCAAATGATGACCAAGCCTGCAATACTCCTTCTTTAACCCCCGTATACAACTTTTTTCTTTTATAGCAACTTGCATATTTAAGGCTTAACTGACTGCGACGATCCTACCTTCACTGACAAAATATGTTCTTTCGACCTTATACGCTGATGGTCCCCAACCTTGTACAGTCTGTAAAATATAGTTTCTGAGAATTAGATTGGTCAAGTTTCTCAGAAAGCAACGACGTGGAAAGAAAGGGAAAGGAGCTGATAAGTTTTAAGACTCACATGAACCAAATAAAAAGGTAAGTCATACCGAAATTGTATTGAAGTAGTTCTCGATATTACCTCTGGTGAACTCTTTTATAAGACAAATAATGGTATATAGAAAATTCGGCGGTTATTTGTGAATTGGCTGCTGTGTTTTTATAATACTACAGCAAAATTCTACTTCAATAGAGTCACTGGAAGAAAAACTCTCGTTGTATTAGTTCATTATCTTTTCATTATCTATTTTATTCAAGTATCATTAACTGTTCCTAGCGTAATACATTGGTTTGAGAGACATCCACTAAAATTTAATCCTAGTTAAATAATTCGTTAAGAAATAAAACGGATCTATCGTAGTAGTCAATAATTATCTGTTTATTTTTATTTGCTACAGAATTGATTCTTATCCAACTGGGTTTCCTATTGTTGCACTTTCTCATCCCTTAAATCCGCAACAAACTTCTCAAGACTCATGAGCGGAAGTCTGACTTCTGGCATCAAAAACAAAGTATTACAAATAAGCAAAGATAAGAATTTAAGAACTAAATCAATGGAATTATTAACTAGTTTAAGTGTGTGAAGTAAATAAAATAAAAAGTAATACAATTAATTAAGAAATATAAATAAATATAAAAAAACTCAATTAAAATATAATATGGAAAATAACTGTAAATATTATAACAAATTCTGATTAAAAAATTATATTTAAAAGTAATTAAAAACCAAATTTAATTAAAACTAAAATGTATTATTTAAATATATTGAAAAAAATACTGGAAGTATTCAAATTATTTAAACAATTATATAAAAAAAAACACACATATAAAAAATATATATAAAAAACCAAAAAAAATAATAATAAACTAAAGTCCAATAAAGTTATATTAAACAAAATTAATAATTAAATATAGAATGGATAAACAAATACAAAAAATTTATAACAAACTAAAATGTATTATTAAATATAATTCACAATTTACATAAAACATAAAAAATTCTAATATATATATATATATATATATATATATATATATATATATATATATATATATATATATATATATATATATATATATATATATATATATATATATATATATATATTTTTTTTTTTTTTTATTATCCTTTTTTCTTTTTTGGTAGAGAGGGTAAAAATGCCTGTCGCATCATCAAAACTGTCGTCACAGCTTTGGTATGTGAGGATTGCACTCATTAAAACATCCCCCTCCCTCACTGAAAACATCTCTCCAGCTTGAAACGCTTTTCATACTTCCTTAAAGCTTAGATTTCTCACTACGTCCCTATTGGACTCTCAAGATTATTCGTGCATCTAGCTCCCACTTTCTCCACCGGAGCAGATTTTCCACTTATTTATCTACGTGGTCGCAGTTTTCTTTGCTGCTTACCTCCACAATGTTTTCGCAGGCTAATTTTTTTCCGATTACCATTTCAAGCGTGGTGCGCTCTGTTTGCCACCTTGTGCATTTGAAAAAGGTGTGCTCTGCATCATCCGCATTGCTATCGCCGCAGGCCCTTCAATTTTTCCCATTCGGTGTAGATACTTGCAGAAGTATCCGTGACCAGACAGTAACTGCGTGAGGTAGAAATTGACAGTTCCGGCTGATCCTCCTATGTCGGCGTACCGATGCTCTTGCTCCAAGTTTTTTCATGACGACTTTATATCCCAGTCCCCACGGGTTGTTCTTTATGTCGTTTCTCAGCTCCTCCTATTTCTTCTCCTTGCTTGTGCGAATAGCAGTTTGAGGGTTTTCCTAGCAGCTTGGAGATCGTCTCTTTCGGCAATCGCGGATCCTACACGCCTGGCCCTAGTGTACTTTCTTCAACACCGCAGACAGACCCGTCTGAGTTAAGCTATTTCCTCTGTCCACCAGTAAACGGCCTTCTTGTATTTGTTTGGTCTTCTTTTCGGCATCGCTTTGCTACAGGCTCTCTCTATCCACTGCATGGTCTGCTTCACCTTGCATCGCTGGCATGGCTGTCTAATGGAATTTTTGCCTCCAGCTCAGCAAGTAGCACTTCCGGATTTAACTTTGATACATTCCACTTGCGAATTCCGCGTCCACTTCTGTTGTTTTCAGGGTTGCTTCGCCCCTTTTTTAATGGAAAACGTAATGTATCGGTGATCGCTTCCATTATAGTCTTCTAAGACTTTCCATGTACTTACTCTGTGAGCAATGCGCTCAGAAGCTAGTGTAATATTTGGAATTGTAACCTCGCCTCCTGGTCTTCAAAAAGTAGCAGTGGTCCCTGTGTTAACCACGACCAGTCCCAAAAGAATTTTAATATATTTGAATTTAAAATATAATAATAATAAATTAAATTATATTAACATTTATATTAATATAATTATAAATTTAAAGAAATAAAAATTAATAATAAAATTCAAATCACGATAATATATAAAAATAATAATTGGATAACTCACGTCTTAAAACTTAAAATATATAAAAATAATTTTAGAAATTTTATAATAAAAAAAATGGTACTAAATAATGTAACTAATTTAATAAAACTAAAAATAGATAACTCAAAATAAACAATTCAAGTACACAATTAAAATAAAATTAAAGTATAATAAAAAAATTAACTGACAATAAAAAAAAGTTTTCAAAGATTAAAACAATAAATAACTCTAATAATGTAATTAAAAGACAGAAAAAATTAAATTATAAAGAATAATGACAACCAAAAAAAAATAAAGAAATAAAAAGAATCTTCAAAGATAATAACAAAAAATAATTTTTAAAAAATAGATTAAAAATAATAAAAAAATAAAAAAATAGATCCAAAAAATGAATGAAAAAAATAAAAAAAATATCTTCAAAGTTAATAACAATAAATAATGCTAAAAATATAATTAAATGTATAAAAAAAAATAATTTAAAAAAAATTAAAAAAAAAAACTTCAAAGATAATAACAATAAATAATGTTAATAAAATAAACTAAATTTATTTCCAAAAAATGAACTTAAAAAAAATAAAAAAAATATCTTCAAAGTTAATAACAATAAATAAAGCTAATAATATAATTAAACTAATTAAATTATACAAAATAATAACAATAAAAAAAAATCTTCAAAGATAATAACAAAAAATAATTTTAAAAAAAATTAATTAAATTAATTTCCAAAAAATGAATTTAAAAAAAATTAATAAAATCATCAAAGATAATGCTAATAATATAATTAAATGTATTAAAAAAATAATAAAAAAATTAAAAAATAAAAAATCTTCAAAGATAATAACAAAAAATAATAAAAAAAAATAGATTAAAAATAATAAAAAAAATAGATCCAAAAAATGAAGTTAAAAAAAATAAAAAAATATCTTCAAAGTTAATAACAATAAATAATGCTAAAAATATAATTAAATGTATTAAAAAAAACAATTTACAAAAAATTAAAAAAAAAAAAAATCTTCAAAGATAATAACAATTAATAATATTAATAAAATAAATCAAAAAAAAATCTTCAAAAATAATAACAATAAATAAAGCTAAAAATATAATTAAAATAATAAAATTATACAAAATAATAACAATAAAAAAAATCTTCAAAGATAATAACAAAAAATTATTTTAAAAAAAATTAATTAAATTAATTTCCAAAAAAATAATTTAAACAAAATAAGAAAATTGGAAATAAATTTTTTTTTTTGGAAAATTAAATTAAAAACTTTGTTTCTAAAAATGTAAACTAAATAAATAAAAAAAATTGTGACATAAAAATATATAAATCTTTAATGCTTATAATATAAAGAAATTAAAAATTTTTGATAAAATATGATCTGAAATAAAAAAAAAATTCAATGAAATAATAAAAAGAAAATTTTGAAACTTAAAATATAAAATGAAAATAAAAAATAAAATATAAGTTTCAGTAATTTGAAATCAAAATATATTGATAAAATTAACAAAACAAATTATAATTATGAAAGATTTAACAAAACTATAAAAAAATATATGAAACTAAAAAAATTATAAATAATATAAATAAAAATATAATAATCTGTCAATAAATTCGAGAGAAATGAACTTAAAAAATAATAATATATACAATATAAATGATATAAAACAAATGAATACTACATAAAATAAATTAAATATAAGTAAACTTTTAAAAATTAAGGAAAGAAAAAAATATGTAAATATAAAAAGATTCTACAAATTATTTTTTTGTGTAAAATATATGTAAAACTATTAAAAGAGAGACGCTTTCAAATGTTTTTGTGAACTACAATCAGAGTTACGCTTAAATAAACTGTAAATTTTAATGATATTTTTGATATGGTCTCGTTGGAAAAGGCACGTAAAGGATAATAAGAAATTAAATGTTTCAAACATTTCCCATTGTGTAAATAATTTCAAAATTGAATTTATAAAATTGTTGTGATTTTAATTACATCTTCATTGAAATTTTGAATTTTAATTGTAAGCTATTCTACTATTATAACAATAAAGAAGCAGATGGAATGTGAAAAACCAACTTTTTCTTGCCATTTTCTTTTATTTGTGCGATGGGCGGGCGGGGGGTGGTGTGTTCAAGTGAGTTGAAAACAACGAAGACAGCCACCGACATGCAAATGAATTTTTGAAAATGTCCTCACAAGCCTCACTGAAGGGCTCAGCCCGGCTGCAATGTGACAAAGCTGTCACCCGGCACAGTG
Organism: Clusia tigrina; assembly: GCA_920105625.2. Lineage (NCBI taxonomy): Eukaryota > Metazoa > Arthropoda > Insecta > Diptera > Clusiidae > Clusia > Clusia tigrina. Next base: position 421,295,778 of record OV050030.1, read on the forward strand.
CCTCCATCGAATGAATTGATTTGTTAGCCTTAACCCACCTGGAGCCGTCACGATAGTGTCACATGCAAGTACACAATGGGCTTAATGGCACGTCATCAGCAGAAGGATAAAAGGTCAACGGTGCGCTGCGTTTACCCCTCAAAGAGAAAGTTCACATTTTTCATTTTGAACAACACCATTGCAAACGAGAAGTAAATGGACGGAAAATACACAAAACGAATAGCAAGAAAAAATATGTTAAATAAAGGTAAGTTCGATTATAAAAAATTTATATATATAAAAATATCCCATCCTGTGGAGTCCCTCAAATTGAGAAACAAATCGTTTTTGTACCCAAACAGCATGGCTCTGCATTCCGCTGTCTTGGATTGGCACGTAATTTCGTTTGGTGTTTCAGTAGTGCAGTTATGTGGTTCGCTACTGTCATCCTGGAAGGCAAAACGATTGTTGAGGACACGTTAGTCACAGGAGTGGTAATCATGCCACAAGTATGTATGCAAATCAATCGCTCTTTACATACAGTAATCATACGCGTATGTGCCGAGCTCTTTGTGAAGTGAATCCAGCAATTATCAGCGTGCATCAGCAACAGTCTGTTGCAGCTTTTTCAGATATTATAATCCTGCCACCCTCCCGACTCAACTGCACTTTGCGCTTATTGAGTTGAAACTCAATTACAGCCCGAAGCCTTGCAATAAAGCATTTATAAAGTAGACCAGCTGCATTTATGTCAAAGAACTTTTAATTAAAACTTTGTGAACGGCACACTTTTGTGCAGTCTGACTTCTTACTCGTATCTGCTAATTTGCTCGGCATGTATAAGGCGCGGAAACACCTCAGGGGCCACAATACAAATATAAAGAGATTTCCATTTAGAACACTTCTGCGGCAGCGGTGGCAAAACTAGCGCCATAATTGAAGCTAAAAAGGTCATTAAAAAAGGTGCTTGATTGCGAGTTCTTCGATTCTTGCTTAGCAAGAAAAGGCAGCTGCAATGCTGCTTGCTTTGAATTGTTAAATTGGGATTGAAGCAGGGCAAGGATCAGGCAGGACTAGAATCAATAAAGTGCAGAGAGTTGCAGTGAAAATATGGGGAATGGGTAGTAGCGGGAATGTTGTGTAGGGAGAATGAAGAGTAGCGGGAATGTCGTGTAGGGAGAATGAAGAGTAGCGGGAATGTTGTGTAGGGGGAATCTCGAGTAGGGGGAATGGTGATTTAGGGGAATTAAGGTTGCTTTAAGGACTCAGTCACTTGATCCGTCTTTTATTTTTGCAGATTAGAAGAATTGCACCTACTTTCACTTCTACGCCATACCAAGTTAGATACGGCCATTGAGTATATTCCAAGCAAAAATAGCATATTTGAAAGCGCTGAATTTTTCTATTGAATCAAAGATTTTGGCATCTTCACTTACATGAGTTAAGCAATGCACGTTGTACGTCAAAAATTTTTTGTTATATAGTATACGAAGCTTACGAAAAAATTTATCTAATAAATTATTAGCTTCGTCGTAGTTTCTTGGGATGTTTTGTTAACAGCAAATGCACTCCGATGCTTAATAACAATAAATGATTGTACAACTCCACGTGAAGAATATTTTTTAAAACAACAGGTCCTAAATTTTTTATGTTTTATCTTTTGTTCTATTTATTTACCGAATCTTTAGTAATTTAACTAACAGTAATTTTTCTAACATTACAAGACTAAATTTATATATCTGGGTAATATCCTTAGCCACTGCAACGAATATTTGGAGTTTCCACAGTATGTAATAAGACGTCATTAAATCAGGTCTAAGGTATGTCCTTGTGAGGCGTCTTGTACAGGGAAGCTTTAGTAGGTTCCTCTCCAAGCAGTTTGGGTGATTTTTCCAATTTAAGAGCGTAGGTTTTGTAGGTGTTCACCAGTTTATTTTCAATCGTGGGTATATTCAGGTCACGGTGGAGGTTCATGTTCCTCAAGTACCATGGAGCACCGGTGATCATACTCAAAATTTTCGATTGGAGGCGTTGGAGTTTCTCCCTGTTTGATGGACACGCGGTGCCCCACAATGGAATCCCATATGTCCACATTAGCTTAATGACACTAGTATAAATTAGTACCTTATATTCTAAGGTAAGGTTTGAATGCCTATGTAGTAGCCAGTTCAAGGTATGGAGTTTCCATTTGATCTGAGCACACTTTGAGTCAATGTGTTTAGTCCAGGTTAATCGTCTGTCTAAGTGGATTCCCAGGTACTTTATCTCAGAGCGTTGTGGAATGTTTTGATCATTGATGCGAAATGGGGGGGGGGGGGGGGCACATGTCCTTCCTGAAGGTGAATGTTAGGTGTGCACAGTTAGCTTTGTTGACCTTTATTCCCCATTTGTTAAGCCACTATTCAATAGACAGTAAGTGGCTCAAAAGCCATTGCGAGGATTCAAGTTGAGTGCTGTTTGTACTCAGTATGGCGGTATCATTGGCAAATGTGAATATAGCCGCGTGATCGGAAGTTGGCATGTCAGCTGTAAAAAACAAATACAGCAGTGGTCCAAGCACACTGCCTTGAGGGACTCCTGCTATGATATCAAAGTAGGCGGATGTTGGCTTACCATGAATTTTCAGCCTTTAATGTAGGTTTCAAATAGTGTCTGATATTTCTTTGGAAGAATTTCTTTAAGTTTATATATGAGCTCTTTGTGCCACACCTTACCAAAGGCTTGCGTAATGTCAAGGAATGCAGCAGGGCAGTATTTCTTTGTTCGAATGCTGAGCGTAAAACTCTTACTATGCGATGCACTTGCTCTATCGTTCTGTGTTTTTCACGGAAGCCGAACTAGAATTGGGGAATCACATTGTTTTTATTTAAATACTGGAAGACCTGCCGATGAACTATTTTTTCGAAGATTTTAGATAAGGTGGGCAGTAGACTAATGGGTCTATAGAAACAAAGCTGTGTAACATCCTTTCCTGGCTTCGGGTTGATTATTATGTTCGAAATCTTCCAGCATTGAGGATAGTGCCCAGTGCGTAAAATAGCGTTGAATACTGTGACTAAGTGAGATACAGTTATATTGGATGATTCTTTTATCATGTTTGCTGATATCTGATCCACACCTGGTGCTTTTTTAAGATTTAAGTCTTTTAATGGTGTTAATTACCTCCTTCCTTGAAGTTTTCAGGCGCTCACTGTTTCCACTATTCAGTATTTCACGAGGTTCAAACGATATAATGGGGGGATTTGGACAGAAGACATTACTCAGGTGATGTGCGAAGGCAGTGCATTTTTCATCATCGCTTTTAGCCCAAGTGCCATTATGTTTACGAAGTGGAGACTTATGTTGTATTGGACCTTTGACCTTCTTAGTAGCACGCCATAATGAATACTCATTGTCGCCACGAGGACTTTAGCTTCTAAAATAGTGTGCAACTGATTTTTTGTGTTTCTACTTCAATATGTTTTTTAGTTTACTGGCGCAACACGCGAGTTCACTCTTCAATTTTGGTGACCGATGATTTTGCCATTCTCTTCTAAGACGTCGCTTTTCTTTAACCTACATAACGTAAAAAAGTCCTGAGTTCTGTAGGCTTCTATCTGGCGATTTCAACAGAAGATCTCGGCTTTCTTTGAAGCTCATGCGGAACTTGAGGACGTATGTTCAGTAGTAAAACGTTAAGGTTATTTATTTTAGACCGTTTAAGAGAATAGCTTTGTTTTCTATGTTTTAACCACGACCTTAGAAGCATTTTTATAACAACGAGACATACCACGTGCATATAATTCTACTCTATGATGTCTGGGTTGCGTATCATCTGTAATATAACTTCAAATAATGCAGCAAATATAATTATATTGTCATATAAATATGTCATATATCTGATATCATGATATACCTATGATATTCTATATGATATAATTATTTTATCATAAATGATATAATTATATATGATATATACTATTAAATATGATATAATTATATTATCATATAGTATAAAAATCTGATATTAAATATGATATTATTATCATATCATATATGAGAGGTGCAATTTCATCATATATGATATCACATTTGATATAATTATGATACTCACACATGATATAATTAGGATGTGCATATGATATCGCAATTATATCATATATGATATCATATGGTTTGTTGGGTTGTTATCGATTTTTATACGATGGATATAAAGTAAACAAAAAATATATAAAAACCAATCAACAATGAATGGGAACGAAAATATTAAAAATTGAGCACAGAAAAAACAGTCAAAAGTCAATTATTGTCATGTGCGGTACCGCCGCGGACAGAAGCTGTGTAAGAAATTTCTAAGCTGAAAAAGCACAATTCGGCTACAAGAAGATTTCGTCTAAAATAATTACTTAATTTGTTCGTCAACAGCCAATTTGAAAGTCTTTGTTGCTTAGTTAGTCGCCATTGTTATAAATCCAGTGCGAATTGCCAGCACAGCAGTCGGTGCAAAATACAGCTCAAGTTTTGAATGGCAGTGGCCTCGTCTGTGCTGCGGAAATTAAACCAAATTTAATTGATTGGGAGAAGCTGATTGCGAGCCACTGAGCTCAGAGCCAGTGAAGACTGTTGTAAAAGTTAATTACAGAAAACCTGTTTCAATAAACGGAATTGCTGTCAAAAGGCTCGCTTTGCTCTCAACCGCAACTACTCAGTCGTATGCACGCATCAAGCAGATACACTCTGAGAGACATTGCGGCATGACAACGTTTGCGGTTACCATTCATCATGTCAGTCATTAACAGCAACCTTACAAGGATTGGCCACAGCATCACGCAGGTACAATCTGCATGTGTGCAGTTTGTGTAAATTGCCAAAATTCTGAAACTCTGCTGCTGGCAAATTAATGATGGGATCTGTGGACCGGACGGCATATGTCTCCGTTCACTGAAAAGTCTCGAGTGAAATATACTTTGTATTCTCTGCCAACGATATGCATGACAAGGCTATACACATTTACAGCAAGCATGGTAGGAAGTTGCTGTTGGCAACCTTCCCGCTTTCCCCATGGCCACACACACACACACACACACTAACACACACACACACGAAAATTGCTTACATCAATGTACGAGTAATGCCATAAAAACGGGTTACAACGGTCTCCCAGAAATCACACTTTCATCTGTTGAAATTGCTATACACCCCATATTTTTTCACCTTGCTTTTATAGCAATGTCCTCAATAAACAGTTGAAGAAGTATTTGCTGCGAGGAAACAAAAAATAATTTGAAAAAGCAAATAAAATTCCGAATGAAAACACCCTCAGCAAAACAAAGTAGCATTAAATGCCCCAAGGATTGTTTTGCTCATAAACCAACTGAAAAGAAAATTCCGGCGCAAAAAATGCGAAAACTTTGGCAGAAAAACTCTTGTCACGTTAGTGCATCATTAAATATCAAACAAATGGAATGCGGATTGTTGAATAAAGAAAATTGAAAATTGTTGCGAAGCGGAACTGAGAAAGGAAGGTGTTAGAATCAATGCCATTATACGCTACATAGTCGTGCAGGAAGCAGCAACTTCCGTAGGGGGTTCTGAGCGAAGCGGATTATGCACACAGAAGAAAGGGACTAATTGGACTTTTAATATTGTTTAAGTGCACATTGTGCAATTATGTTGAATGAAACGCAGTGTAGCGAAGTTCACGTTTGACTACTTGGTCAAGTTTCTATTTATTTCCTTCCGCCCCCGCCCGCTTTATAACTGCAGCATTTTTATGCCCTCGAACATCAAATTCAAATGCTAAAAATTCTCTTCAAATGTTTTCGAAATTGAATACACCCGCTTTTCTGGGATTTATTTGCTTAAACCGTTTAAATATTCATGCTGCTCGAATAACGCCGGTAAAATAAAACAGCAACAACAACACAAGTCAATCAAAGGTATAAATTACACACTCAACTGCTGAGCCAAAGCGTTACCAAAGTCATATTCCCGCCGTGTGCTCTGCAAAGTGATTGTTTTGTAAGAAAACATTGCATTAAATATGCGATAAATCGGGCGTAGGCACTGCAACCAACCCTAGTTCAGCTAATAAAAGTCCTTTACAGACAAAAAGGCAGAAACACAAACATGATCGCTACGCAAGTGGCTTTCTACGTCCGAGAACAGGTGCATATGTGATGCTTTTCCTTTCGTTGGAAAGTAGTTCATGCGAGGATTGATATTTGTAGCCGGTGAAGCTACGCTCCTGCTGCTTGGCTCCTTGCACAGTCCCTGCAATAATTGTACCGCGAACAAAGTTATTAATTGCACTGTGTGCAAATAATGTGGTGGCGGTGATTAGGAAACAAGGAGAAGCCGTTTCAGTGGGCACATTAATTACGAATATATTTTTTTGACACTGCCATATTAATTTTTTATGAATTAAATCCAAATTGTGAACCACACTCGAACTTCCTTCAATTCAAAACCATTTTCTATAAAAATGCTCAATTATTAATTTTCATTCGATTTGTAACTGCGCAATATTTGATACATCAGAAGGACAAATACAAATGCAACAAGAAACAAAATAAATGGTTCAAGTAAACATGTAAATAATGTCTACAATCGTTCTTACCGACTGGTAGTAATGCCCTACACACCTCAATGTTGGTGTCAGTATTCCCCTTATTCAATTTTACTATATCTTGGATCGGATTCAAATGTAGATGCAAATTTAGTGTCCTGAGGTCCAGAATGCTGCAGAAATGAAAATATTGCTTAGTTATTGGTCAAAAAATTTGTGCTGATCATTGTTTGATCGCTGGATTGTGATTTAAAAACACCTTTAATGAAAGTTGTTTAATTTGAGGGCCATTCACTTAACGATGTCAATTTAACACTAAAAACAACGGCTTTCTAATTTCCAGTGTGTTTCGAACTCACTCCAGCACTGCTGCTCCCAATTAGTCCGCTGTCGAGTTCATTTCAACTCATTCTATACTAATATGGAGCACGTTTCTGAGAAAACTGTGGCACTATTAGTGACTAATTGTTTATGGCTTCATTATGAGGAAAAGGTTCAACATCAATGTTGACTTACATATAGAATTAGCGAGAAAGAGAACTTATTCATAGCCAAGATACCATACTTACTTTGAATTTATTCCCATTTAATCATACATACTGAAAGGACTCTTTTGTCACAATATCCATTTGTGTTCAGTTCCCTCGAAAAAATGTCAACTGGGGCTCGGTATATATTTGGAATCTCAAAGACATTCATTTCCTCATTATAGAAAGTGTCACTTTGTGACGTCACAAAGTATTGTTATACCCAGTTTGCTACGAATCAGAGAGGCCTTCGGAAGTGCGCGTAGTGTGTACCAAGCTTATATCATGAAATATAAATGCAAGCACTCAATTTGCACGTTTATTCAGATTCACGCTTCTTGAATTTGTTTTATTGAACTACGTTAAGCGACAGTAATGTAAGCAGACGAGGATTCCTACATACCTCTTGTTTTCACTTCTCGTTCTCTCTAGGTAATAAGTCGGAGACATTCACAATGTGCAGTCGCTCATGTTAAGGACACTAACACACACACTCGCACTTAATCGAATCTCATTTCTATGAGGAATTTCTTTAGATAAACAAGGGAAGATTGAGATTTTCACAGTTGGCACATGTTTAGCAACCAGAAAATGGCCCTGGAGCACGTGCACTGTCAGCAATTTAGTTAAATGTCTCACGCTTCATCCGTGGTTCTGGTATGCTAAACATTTCATTGTAGCGCTCAGCCCGAGACCATAATCGATTAAAAATCCATCGCTTAACAAGGTTCGCTTCTTCTGTGCATGAGCAACAGTTCCAATTCTGTTATTATTGACACTCTTCCCCTGGTTCTTAGAATTAAATTAAATATAGGCATGGGGGATAATATTCCTAGTAATTTGATGGAGTGCGTGACAATTTGCATTGGAAGGACTGCGTAAAAATATGTCACAAGCAGCTTCACTGAAACCACTTCTGTTTCTGCAGCGCCCAAGGACACACTTCAATAATATTGCTGAATAAATATAGTTTCTGATCAAGGAGGTTACAGATAAGGACACGAAATTGGTTCGTCTTAGAGAGTGCGAAATATGAACCAATCTCCTTCTCGTGTAGCTACTTAAATCTCATATAATGGACTTATAGAAAAATTCACTTCGTTTCAGGCGTGGCCCTTTCTCAACTGCACTCATATTAGAAAGATTCCGATGAGGAATGATTGAGATCCAATTTACAGCCATGTCCACCCAGTTCTAATATGAATACAAAATATGAACAAAACAGTTCTTTTCATTTTACTGGACCTCAACTAAAATCATTTAGAAACGTTCGCAAATGTACGAGAATATTTCCACTTTGCGTCGATATCGTTTGAAACTTTTTAAATATTCTATTCGTGCCTTGACTTTTCTCAATCGCAGCAAATGCAAATTTTATTTTATTTAACTTCGTTCTCTGGTATGGAGGAGATGCATAAAAATGCTTTAATTATTCAACGAATTTAATAAAGGATATTTAAATGCTTTATTTGTAAGGAGCAAGGACGGTTTTTATTGGAGAAATTACTACACATTTATTCTTTCAGAAATTTGTATTGGAGTCGATGAATTTGGAAATACATATTTCCAAAAATCGAAGGACTCTTATATAAGGACGCATCCACTCACAATGAGAAAACAAAGAAGCGGTTCTCGAAGCTTCTGTAGTTCTGTTCAACTGAAAAGTCGCAGAAATTGATGCATTTGGTGGTTTTTGGAAGCTTGCTAACACTCGTCAAAGTTCACCAAGAGGAGATCAATCAGTTTCAAAAAAAATGGATTCCTCAAACAAAGAAAAAAATAAATAAAATAGTTAAAATATAGTACTTAATTTTTTTTTCAATATTATCTCGCAAAAAATATACTGCAGGGCACAATTTATTGCGTCGCATCCTAGAATTATCTTTAACCAGAGTTTCAGTGAGGATATGTCCTTCGCATGACATAAGGAGAAATACTTTGAAATGGAAAAGCGTAATCTCTTCTCTGGTGAATAAACGATATTATTTTCTCCTTTCTAATATTTACTCGGAATTCAAATATACGAGTATGCTTGATAGTTTTTCTGAGCCACGTCTTTTATATACGATGCCTTTGGCCCGATGATAAAGAGGAGCCACAATTTACTTCACAATAAAAATGCTCCGGGATGCCAATGGTATTTCTTTTTTCTATATACATATTTTCATATTTTTGAATGCAGAAAACTGAGAATGTTTAAATGTCGGTGGTTTAGAGATTCCCGTAATTTGTAAGTTTGTCCCAAGTCCTTTCTCTTCACTTGTTAATAAGGCCTATTCTTCTGGCAGTGTGAACCTGAAGAATCGTTCTCACCACATGCAATGAGTCCAGTCACGAAATGTGAAGTATGTATGTAAAACGTGTTCAAGGTTTCCAGCAATCATTCTTATTTTAGGTCAAGCTAAAAAGATTTTCATAGGTATTCTAACATGCCATATTACCCCTATACCATCAGAGAAAAAATGAGACCCAAATCTCCATCCAAGATTTCGCAGACAGTTCTGGTAGCGGTTTGAGTAGTCAAACACCTTCATTTCGCCTAAATTTATCTTTAGAATATGACGTTGAGACAGGATCCAATCTTTATTTAGAACTCCAGTGATAATTTCACTGTTTCCCAAGTGGGAATATTTCTGGGTTGTAGCATAAATATTATACAGGATATTCCGCTTTGAGTACTCAGTTGGACAAATGAATAAAAGGGAATCAGTTTCAACCTTTGTATAAATATCTGAGGTACTTTTTATTTTTAATACTTCCTCAGTGAAATAATGACGATTGTCGTCATTGTAGAAGTCATGAGCTGGTTGCAAATACATAGTTGTGTCCAAATGTGGGAGGCAATTCCTCTCGTTTATGAAGCACAGAACTACGAGGAAAATAAGAACATGAACAAATAAATTGCCAAAGCCGCACGAACTAAATATACTTTTTCCGACATGAAAGACTGACATCTTAGCGCAAATGATGTCATTCAACTGCAGAGACAATTTCATGAGCGAACTTTAATTTGAACAGCAGTTGAGAAATTCTGTACATGCAACCCACAGAAAGCGAACCACGAATTTGTTTGCGGGCGCAGCATAAAATGTCCTTTGAGCACTTTAAGTGAAGCTCTGTTCAACAAAATGACAATGGCGAAATTGTTGCCACTTCAGTGGATAGTGCGGTGGGATTGTAATATGACCGAGCTTTCGAACAATATCCTTCAATGACCCTTTTCTGGCCACACAAAACTTGATCACAACATTCACGGTCAATGTGCTTAAAGGAAAATAAGCAGAAAATAAAAGGGAAAGCGAGATAAGAGTGGAGCGGAGGATGCGTTGTAGCGCAAACGGCAATGCGAGCTCTTACATCGGAACCGAACGGAAATGAATGTAATTTAGATATTCCTTCATAGGGTGGCACAGAATGCTAATTGTTGTTGCTGGAAAGATAAATCATTTGACTTAATATTTGCGCTCCTTGCATGCATAAACAAAAATTATGACGATAACATTTTGGTATTGGATTGGTCTGAGCTGGAATGGATTGGATTGCGTGTACTCATTATCTGCGTGGAACGAATGTTTTAGTATGCAGGTCGGGTGGGCAGCAATGAAAAACTATTCAAGTGTTTATATATGGCAAAGGAAAGAAGAAGGCGAAACGTGATGTGGCTCAAAACCATAATTTCTTCTAATATTATTCCACTTTTCAGTAGAGAGCAGATAAGAAATGAAAGGAAGCCTTAAAACTGTTCAAGAATGACGATTTCCTGAGAAATAGTGATGGGAAAATATTCGAAGTTATTTATGTCAAGTCATAATAGTTAATCACCTCAGCCGACATAAAAATTGTTTAAGAATGGAATATTTTTATTATGGATATGGAGTATACCGAGAAATCTTCCACAGGAATCATGGCTCGTCTCTTCAATTTGCAGCCATCAATGTCAAACATAAAATTAAATTAATCGAACATTTGTGTAGAAGGACATTCTAGTAACTTAAAGCAGGAAATGAAAGGACTTTCATGTGAATGGCGTCGAAAATCTTGCGAGCTCATGCTAGAAACTCAAGTGAAAAGAACAACATTGATTTAAAAGCACACGACTGGCAAGTTGCGGGCAGTTTAGTTATCAAATTTAAAGAGGTGGTCGACCAGAATCTGACACAAAGACAAAAGTGGAAACCGTTTGAAGGTCAAAGTGCAAGTAAACACTTTAAAGTGTTCGAACATGAGTTCATTATAAATGACAAAGGTGGAGAACTGGACAAAAATAAGTGCTTGTGTCCGAGGAGAAAGGAGGAAATCTACTGCTCTACAAATAGAAATTTCCTCAGTTAACCTCTTGTGACATGGGGCGAAATGACTCCCACTCTTTCTCTCTATCCCAGCAAAGTCTTTCAAATTAATATAAAGTGTCCATACTGCTACTCGGACACATACACACACCTCTAAACACACCACTAAAGATGGAGCAAGTGCCCTTTGCAGGTGTGGTGTATATAATTTGAAGTCAAAAGACCCACTGGACCAGCGGACACTAACACCTTCACACACAGACACCACCTTCAAATAAATGTACTAAAAATAGCCATGAACTCCGATTAAAGAAGAATTAAGCGGTAAACAAAACAAAAAAGGACACCACAAAAGAAGACGCACAAAAATGTTGGAATTCGTAAATTGTCAGGATAGATTGAGATAAATCGGAGCACCACGTGCCCAACTTAATGACACGTGTGAGCACACATTATGGCAAATAAAGTTTAAATGACGATAGAACTGCCCCTTACACCGTGTACAGCCCCCTCCTCCCTCTCGTTTTGGAATAGAGTGCGTTGCCGAAGAAGAAAAATAGCACACTTTGAAAAGTTTTGCATGGCGCCAGAGCATATTTGCCCGGTATCTGATCGGAAAAAAGGAACCAGAAATTGGTCACACAATGAAGGCATTAAGTGTGTCTCACCCATAAAGCAGCCAACTGCCACGTACTCGTACCTATCGTACCTATGGATACATGCCACAAAGTGAAGGCCAATTAATTGCAAGCGACTGTCGCAAATTGTGTCAGAAGAGTGTGGTTGGAGGAGAAAGTGTCATTAACATGTCTGCTCAGTGAGACTAATAATATGTAACCTTTCTGGACGTGAGTGTGTGCGTGACTGTTCTTCAGGTGGACACGTGTGGGTGAGGAATAACTGCGGTAATATATCATAATGTCTCTAAAGGGTCTCAATCAGTCTATCTCCATGTCTGAAAGAGAGACCTGTATCTCTACTCTTATGCAGACTAAAATCTCTGAAATTGTTCCCAATTGTGATCTGAAGGACTGATTCGCTCTTTTATTCGTTAGTAGAGTAGTATACGAAGCAACATAGTTGTACGCAAAATACTACAGACTGAGTAGCCGCCAAATTGTATTCACAATCGTCCTAAATATATTTAGACCAGCCATCTTGCCGAATCCACGTTCAATATACCTGGCTCCCACCATTTGCATTACATCCAGCTTTGGATTGTTCGTATAGGTGTTCCTCTTAACATCGCGCCTTCAGGTTCACACTGCCAGAGAATAATCTAGAGCAATCTTGTGTCTTGAAGCCAGGTCGGGTTAAAAAGTTTACTATTCCCTGCGTTTTCTTCTGGACATGCTATTTATATATTTCTATTGTCCTTATGATTTCTGATATAAGAACCCAAGGCTACATTTTTACAATTTAGAATTATTTCATTTTGTCATGCAAAGGAAATCTCCACAGTGAAACTTCGGTTGAAGATAATTCTAGGATGTGATGCAATAAATCGTGCCCTGCAGTATATATTTGGGAGTAATATTAAAAATAAAACAAAAAACTATTTTTCGTTATTTTATTATTTAGTTTTTCCTTTATTTGAGGAATCCATTTTCCTGGACATTGACATTTTTTGAAACTGATTGATCTCCTCTTGGTGAACTTTGACGAGTGTTAGCAAGCTTCCAAAAACCACCAAATGCATCAATTTCTGCGACTTTTCAGTTGAACAGAACTACAGAAGCTTCGAGAACCGCTTCTATGTTTTCTCATTGTGAGTGGATGAGTCCTTATATAAGAGTCCTTCGATTTTTGGAAATATGAATTTCCAAATTCAATCGTCTCCAATACAAATTTCTGAAAGAATAAATGTGTAGTAATTTCTCCAATAAAAACCGTCCTTGCTCCTTACAAATAAAGCATTTAAATATCCTTTATTAAATTCGTTGAATAATTAAAGCATTTTTATGCATCTCCTCCATACCAGAGAACGAAGTTAAATAAAATAAAATTTGCATTTGCTGCGATTGAGAAAAGTCAAGGCACGAATAGAATATTTAAAAAGTTTCAAACGATATCGACGCAAAGTGGAAATATTCTCGTTCATTTGCGAACGTCTCTAAATGATTTTAGTTGAGGTCCAGTAAAATGAAAAGAACTGTTTTGTTCATATTTTGTATTCATATTAGAACTGGGTGGACATGGCTGTAAATTGGATCTTAATCATTCCTCATCGGAATCTTTCTAATATGAGTGCAGCTGAGAAAGGGCCACGCCTGAAACGAAGTGAATTTTTCTATAAGCCCATTATATGAGATTTAAGTAGCTACACGAGAAGGAGATTAACTCATATTTCGCACTCTCTAAGACGAACCAATTTCGTGTCCTTATCTGTAACCTCCTTGATCAGAAACTATATTTATTCAGCAATATTATTGAAGTGTGTCCTTGGGCGCTGCAGAAACAGAAGTGGTTTCAGTGAAGCTGCTTGTGGCATATTTTTGCGCAGTCCTTCCAATGCAAATTGTCACGCACTCCATCAAATTACTAGGAATATTATCCCCCATGCCTATATTTAATTTAATTCTAAGAACCAGGGGAAGAGTGTCAATAATAACAGAATTGGAACTGTTGCTCATGCACAGAAGAAGCGAACCTTGTTAAGCGATGGATTTTTAATCGATTATGGTCTCGGGCTGAGCGCTACAATGAAATGTTTAGCATACCAGAACCACGGATGAAGCGTGAGACATTTAACTAAATTGCTGACAGTGCACGTGCTCCAGGGCCATTTTCTGGTTGCTAAACATGTGCCAACTGTGAAAATCTCAATCTTCCCTTGTTTATCTAAAGAAATTCCTCATAGAAATGACATTCAATTAATTGCGAGTGTGTGTGTTAGTGTCCTTAACATGAGCGACTGCACATTGTGAGTGTCTCCGACTTATTACCTACAGAGAACGAGCAGTAAAAACAAGAGGTACGTAGGAAGTTCTGCGGAATCGTCATCTGCGTACATTGCTGTCGCTTAACATAATTCAATAAAACAAATTCAAGAAGCGTGAATCTGAATAAACGTGCAAATTGAGTGCTTGCATTTATATTTCATGATATAAGCTTGGTACACACTACGCGCACTTCCGAAGGCCTCTCTGATTCGTAGCAAACTGGGTATAACAATACTTTGTGACGTCACAAAGTGACACTTTCTATAATGAGGAAATGAATGTCTTTGAGATTCCAAATATATACCGAGCCCCAGTTGACATTTTTTCGAGGGAACTGAACACAAATGGATATTGTGACAAAAGAGTCCTTTCAGTATGTATGATTAAATGGGAATAAATTCAAAGTAAGTATGGTATCTTGGCTATGAATAAGTTCTCTTTCTCGCTAATTCTATATGTAAGTCAACATTGATGTTGAACCTTTTCCTCATAATGAAGCCATAAACAATTAGTCACTAATAGTGCCACAGTTTTCTCAGAAACGTGCTCCATATTAGTATAGAATGAGTTGAAATGAACTCGACAGCGGACTAATTGGGAGCAGCAGTGCTGGAGTGAGTTCGAAACACACTGGAAATTAGAAAGCCGTTGTTTTTAGTGTTAAATTGACATTGTTAAGTGAATGGCCCTCAAATTAAACAACTTTCATTAAAGGTGTTTTTAAATCACAATCGAGCGATCAAACAATGATCACCACAAATTTTTTGACCAATAACCAAGCAATGTTTTCATTTCTGCAGCTTTCTGGATCTCAGGATACTAAATTTCCATCTACATTTGAATCCGATCCAAGATATAGTAAAATTGAATAAGGGGAATACTGACACCAACATTGAGGTGTGTAGGGCATTACTACCAGTCGGTAAGAACGATTGTAGACATTATTTACATGTTTACTTGAACCATTTATTTTGTTTCCTGTTGCATTTGTATTTGTCCTTCTGATGTATCAAATATTGCGCAGTTACAAATCGAATGAAAATTAATAATTGAGCATTTTTATAGAAAATGGTTTTGAATTGAAGGAAGTTGGAGTGTGGTTCACAATTTGGATTTAATTCATAAAAAATTAATATGGCAGTGTCAAAAACATATATTCGTAATTAATGTGCCCACTGAAACGGCTTCTCCTTGTTTCCTAATCACCGCCACCACATTATTTGCACACAGTGCAATTAATAGCTTTGTTCGCGGTACAATTATTGCAGGGACTGTGCAAGGAGACAAGCAGCAGAAGCGTAGTTCCACCGGCTGCAAATATCAATCCTCGCATGAACTACTTTCCAACGAAAGGAAAAGCATCACATATGCACCTGTTCTCGGACGTAGAAAGCCACTTGCGTAGCGATCATGTTTGTGTTTCTTCTTTTCAGTCTGTGTGTATATAAAGGACTTTTATTAGCTGAACTAGGGTTGGTTGCACTGCTTACGCCCGATTTATCGCATATTTAATGCAAAGTTTTCTTACAAAACAATCACTTTGCAGAGCACACGGCGGGAATACGGCTTTTATAACGCTTTGGCTCAGCAGTTGAGGGTGTAATTTATACCTTTCATTGACTTGTGTTGTTACCGGCGTTATTCGAGCAGCATGAATATTTAAACGGTTTAAGCAAATAAATCCCAGAAAAGCGGGTGAATTCAATTTCGAAAGCATTTGGAGTGAATTTTTAGCATTTGAATTTGATGGTCGAGGGCATAAAAATGCTGCAGTTATAAAGCGGGCGGGGGCGAAAGAAAAAAAAAAACTTGACCAACGTGAACTTGCCTAAACTGCGTTGCTTTCAGCACAAATTCGTAGCGGACACTTAAATAATTTTGGAGTGAATCCGCACTTGCGCTGATTCTGCAAAGTACTCTTGGCATGGTGTGATGAAAATATATTTGCAGAACCAGCTGGGAGCGTACACGCTGGTAATCCCACCCAACAGCTGATACATTTTTTAATCATTGCCTGCTACGTAAGCCTGTTTAATGTATTTTAAACTCGGTTTGTAATTTAATCTATGCACAAGCCGCCACAATCCATCGCCCTATTAAATCCTGCTCGTTTGCTGGCGTTCGGAAGCGAATTGATTTCTCAAGGACATTCCGCACATCCGCCTGTTATTTGATACATTTCATTTCATGCTCGCAGCTCACCTCATCTTCAGCAACTGACTGCCAACAATGACTACAACAACAAAACAATGGCGCACAGTAGGAACATATGTGATTGTATCCATGCCATATTTGCATAAGTTCATCAATTTCCATTTTGTGCACTTGCGCTCTGATTACATTGTTTGTTATCTCACATTTAAAATTACATCCTTACGTTCCCCATTATGCCCTTTGCGATTTTTGCTTTTAATGTCGTATCCCTTTCAATGTGAGCTTTATTGCGCCTTAAGCTCGCCGAAGGGAGGGGGTGGTAATTTTTTCGTTTTTTTTTGCAACAGGTAATTTGCACATTTGTCGCACCTATACTCGTGCTCATAGCAGCCACCTCGGGGGAATATGTTCACAGACTTCCACATGAACTTCCCTACGTGAGTGTGTTTGTGTGTTGGTGGGCTTATTTGCTCGTACATTATTAGCAATCATTTTCAGTGGCAGCAGTTCACGAAAAGTAGACCCACCCATTTTAAAAGAAATTAAATAAGATGGCGATAAAATGTTCGAAACGTGACTTACTTTCACACGAGTACATTACTCAAATTACATGTATTGCCTAAGAGGAAATTGCTGTAAGCTCTCTGCCACGATACAATCACAGAAGGTGGGAGCATTCGGCATTTTGGTGTCATGATTCCAATCAGTGTTAATGCTAAACCAGGATATTTTTGTTAGTTTTTCGATGACCCTGAAAGTTGTTCAGAAAGTTGCAAACTGAAATGATTTTGTTTTGCTATAAGGAATCTTATATAGATAATCAAGTTTCAGTGTGTCCTGAAATACCTCAGAGGGCTGAGTAATATTAAACTGTTCACCCAGGCAAGTTACACTTTAAGCGTTGACCGACTTCGGTAATAAGATATACTGGTAAGTTCAGAAGTCCTCAAGAACTTGCTTCCAGCAATCCAGTGGTCCTTCCAGGTGCTCTTGAGGTTTATTAAGACAGATCAGACACTTCAGCTCGTTCCGTTGCAGCAAAGAAAAGCTATGAGCCCATTTATGGATTGAAAATATATAGCTAGCTTTCAAGGATGCCTTATCCTACCCGAACAGAATTGAATCTTATTTAAAAGGAACTAACTTTCTTTCCAAATTAGCTCCCCAAAATTTGAAGTTCCTGCTGAAAATATATGGCGGAACCCTCACAGATATCATAAAAGGATTGACAGTACTTTGTCTTCTGTGTTAAAACTCTGACCAGGCTCAATCTGGACAAAGTTCTTCGGCGTATGATCCACTTAATGAACCATTGGCTATTCGGTGTTCATGATTTTAGATCTTTAGCATTTTCATACAAGTTTGCATTGCAGTTATCTCCAAATTTGCTTCTCGAACCACTCGGTGTTTATGATTTTAGATCTTTAGTACTTTCATACAAGTTTGCATTGCAGTTATCTCCAATTTTGCTTGTAGAACAGTTTATTGAATGTAATTACACTGTTTCTTGCAGCCAAGTACGCAATGGTTTCTTGATAAAGTTTCAAAGATTCCCTTGAGACTGCATGAAGTTAAAGTTGTTGCACTTTTATAAAGGTGAATTGTTAATACAACTACTCAGAGACCTAACTTGAGAACAGCTTTTTAATAGTTTCGTATGAGAAGAATTGAAAATTATTATCACTTGATGGTAGAAAGGCTCCCAATGTCCTTAATAAATCGGATTCAAATTGGTTTCTTAGCAACTTTTGAAAATATATCATCAACAATGGCTTTGTGAATGTAGGAATAAGTCGAAAAAAGTAGTGTCGGATGATTGAGTTACCTATGATGGAAGTTCCGATTCTCTAAAAGATATTATATAGCAGAAGAAACCATTTACTTGATTTCCTTTTTGGCTCACTACTGTTTCTTAATGGCCCTATAACACAATTGCAGTGCTATACTGAGAAAGGCAGTAGCTCTATAACTTTTCTTTGAGAAGCCTTACCGCTTTAGAGAAGATAAAAGTACCTTTTATTTGCACCAAATTGGTTCTACACTGATTTTCCAAGGGTTTCGTAGTGGTTTATTAATCGTAATCTGCCTGTAAAGGTACTTAAGTAAATCAGCTTACGAGGGCGGATTGATATTGAAGCTACCTAAGTAGGAAAAAAACATTTTTTTTTTCAAAAACCATTTATTTCTCAACATAGTCTCCTTTTACTTCGACACACTTAGTATAACGATATTCCAATTTTTTTATACCATCTGAACAATACGATTTCGGGAACCCCGCAAAATACGCGTTAGTTTCGGTAATCACTTCTTCGTTTGAGATGAATCTTTTTCCTGCGAGACATTTTTTCGAGTTTGAAAACAGGAAAAAGTCACTAGGAGCTAAATCTGGACTATAAGGTGGATGATTAACCAATTCGAAGTGTATTTCACGTAATTTTAGCATCGTATCTAATGCTGTGAGAATAGGTGCGTTGTCTTGAAGAAAGAGCATTTTTTTCTTCTTTAAATGTGGTCGTTTTTCCTTGATTGCATCAATCAGTTGATCCAATAATGCACGATAATACTTTCCTGTGATTGTAGATCCTTTTTCAAGATAATCGATGCAATATTCCGTGTGCATCCCTAAATACAGTGGCCATAACCTTGCCAGCCGATTTCACTGCCTTCGCCTTCTTCGGAGCACTTCCACCAGCTTCCACCCATTGTTTCGATTGATTTTTGGTTTCAGGTGTGTAGTGGTGGACCCACGTTCCATCAACAGTTATTAATCGACGCCAAAAATCAACAAGATTACGCTTTATCATGTCCAAACACCGCTGTGAAGTGGTCTATCGAACTCGTTTTTGTTCGACACTGAGCAAACCCGGCACCCATCTTGCCGATAGCTTTTTCATATGCAAATGTTCATGCAAAATGTGGAACACACGTTCATATGATATGTTTACCATTTCAACAATCTCACGCAACTTGACTCGGTGATCATTCATAACGATATCGAGGATTTTCTTGATATTTTCTTCAGTAACCACCTCTTTTGGCCTTCCTGTTGACTCACCGTAATGTTTATCGAGCTTTTCTTTTGTTTCTTTCGCCGTTTTCCCTTTCAAATAATAGTGTTCAATCACTGCACGAAATTCGCTTTTTTCCATTTTTCAAGAAAAACAAAAGTTGCTTACTTCAAACGACTACAACAAATAAACTAATCGATGAATTTGGGTGAAATTTTAACAGCTGACGTTTGACAGATCGCAATTGTGTTTGTGCTGCCATCTAGCGCTAGGTAGCTTCAATATCAATCCGCCCTCGTATTTGCAACTGAGAAGCTAAGGGTTCTGCGAATATTCTCAGGTGGTACCCAACTCAGGGCTCCCGATGGGATATTTTGGATCCCAATACTCCAAGAGGGTAACAGAGCTCCCACTTAACAATTACCTTGCCACAAGAGAATATTGCATTCAAGCGTATCTCCACCAAATGTGCTGTTGTGGCTATTTTTCACGGTTTCAATTGCATTGCATTGCATTGATTTTAGTGATCCTTTTTATACTTTTCCCATATTCCTTTACGATTTGATTCAAATGCTTTTTGTTGTTATTATCAAATTCCAATTTGATTTTCATTTCAATTTACTTGCTGCATTAGTTCCAAGAGTTTCGTAGTTATTGAGTCAGTTTCAGTAGATTAAGATTGCGTCCTTTCTGGGGACTATTTACTACGAAGGTTATTTTTGAATTATTTCCTCACACAATATTTTATATACTATTTTTAGCAAACAAATTTCAATTGCACAGCTCTGTGAATTTGGAATTTTCCACTACCTCTGAATAGCTACTCCCACAATTCTGATGCAGTCAGTCGCCATAGAAACTGCACTGCCACTTATTCTCGTCTCGCAGTGCACGGCATGTAATTTTCTTTTTCAAAGGAAAATGCTTTCTCCAGTAACGAGATTTGCATGAAATCGTCAATTTTACGCGTTTCATTTTATTTATTTTGTTGGGTTTTTGTGTTTTTTCTGATCCGTTCAGAACACACCCAAATCAGGCTACGCACGTGTGGGCGAACACTGCAAATGCAACAAATGCAAAGCTGGCCACTTTTTCTGGATGTGTTCGTTTCTGGTGCAGTGATTATATGCAAAAACGTATCTCAGATTCAGTGAGCTGAGTACACAGTTTCTTTTTTTTGTCTCGATGATGTGAGTTTTTTGAGATTTTTTCTAACAATTTGAAATTCAATTTTCATGAACCGACTTGGAAAACTAATCTTTAATCTTTATTTGAGCCCTTTCACTGGGGAGTCGTATGCAAAAAAGTGCAAGCAGTGTGAAGCAATTTCATCATTTCGCACGCCGTGCTCCTTCCTCTCATTCAGCCATCCCCACAGATACTCAGTCATTGTGCTCTGGTGCCGTTTGCCGTTTGCCATTTGCAGTCTTCAGCATCAGGACACAGCTCCGGCTCTGGACCGACAGTGACACATTTGTGTGCAGCGCACTGCATGCGACACTGTGCTGCCTTTGAGACTTCCACTGGCATGTGTGCTTCGCTTTGAAGAGCGGTTTTGTTACTTTCCATCATAAGTTTCCGAAGAGGCTTGCCAAATACGCAGCACTCATGTCAAATTTGTATGATTTTTTTTTATTTTTGCTGTAATGTGGCAACTCTGCGTAGTTTCATCAGCCTCTTTATCCACATTTTTTCCTTAACTCGTTTTATGTTTGCGCTTTTCACTGCTTCTGTGCACTTGTTGTGCCCACACAAACATTATCCTTGAGCATACTAATCTCATCGAATTATCGTGTATGTGTGTTTGCCCGTGTGTGCGTGAAGGTGAGTGTGAGGGGATCTTTTAAAGTTCGCAAAAGCAAAAGCATGCAAAATTGATTTTATGCATGTGGACACAGGGAAAATGGAAACGAAGCGGACTGCATGGTTGATAGAAAGTGTGAAAGAAGTTCGTCCTGCATTGAAAATTCTCAAACGAAAAGGGGAACTCTTTCTTAATCATAGTTTTCAATTTAAAGCATAAAAGTTAATCAATTTAATTATATTTCATATAATTTTGGAAGTTGTAAATTTTTCAGTTATGGAGTACATTTGTGGAAGTTCCTGCTTAGTAAAAGAAGTTTAGTTGGAAGTGGCAAGGTCCTTTTCCCTAGCTTTGCCAAATATTGTTCTAGTCCTAACATTATAGAGAAGTAAATTTTTCCCTACAAGAGAGGTCCCAATATTTCAGCCGTATTCTCGTTTTTTATATGAAACCGTACGAGTATATGAAACCTTCTCCTAGATATTTATACATGGCCCTGAAATGGAGAGAATTGTTTTTACGGAAGTGAATGTGTGAGTGACATGTTTCGTATACTGGGCCACATTCTACACAGATACAACTACTCTTCAAGGTTTGTTCAGTTGATCATCAAATCTTCATCTCGTTAACAACTGAAGTGTCTCGCGATACCTTCGGTATATGGATAAATATATATATATATCTCAAGCTAAATTTGCGCCTTTTGTTTATTCCGAGCTTAAGAGACCTTCCTACTGTAGAGAATAATAGTGAGGACGAAGCCGTCAATGTAACCACAATTTAAGAAAAACTCTCTGATATTGTGTGGTGTGAAATTTAAGAATTTCACCAATAGAATATATCGGGTTGGAACTTGAAACCGAAACCAAATCTGCGTCGGTCAACAATTTTTACATTTAGCACGAAATGCCTATCATCGCTGCAGTTACTCAGTCACAACTGAACTGACTTGATTAAAATCACTCTCACATATACCAGAAATAATTCCAATAGTGAAATTTGTTACTATGTTGTTGAAAATAACTTCGTAGTCGTTCTAGCCGTTCATCACTTAAGATTGGTTAGTGAAGTAGACATGTTGGAGTGATAACTGAATATTATTTCATAAGAACTGTTGCGAAAGGAATGATATGAGACAATTAATGGTCGTATTCACTTCAATGATTTGGGCATATTAATCTCCCACCTACAGTTCTGTAATATGAAAAATATTTCTACTAAGAATTAGCTTCTCAACATGGGAATTAAGTTATATGAACATAAAAGTCCCCTTTATATCTCTGGTCGGGATGTGATACATTAAGGGAATCTCGTAGTAGCCGGTCGAATCCCACATAGGTCTTCAGTATGGGATTTGCTACCCAACCCTAAAGAGCTCTAAATAACCCTCAAAGTAGTTATTTTCACTAACTACATAATTACAGGAATATGTTAGAATGGTGTCGAACAGATCTGTTCAGTTGTAACTGAGAAGCAGCAGCGATGAGAGGGATTTTGTACTAAAAGTGCAAATTGATATTTCTTTGTATGAATTGCTATTCATTTACGACTTATTCGGGGACTTATTTACCATCGTGACGAGCCATTGTATATGCTTAAGTGTGCTTTTGCGTCGAAGGCTGCCACTCCTACCTACCATCGTGAATATAGTATCATATGGAGTATCGTATAATATAATATAAAATAATATAATATATCGTATAATGTGGTGTAAACCTACTGCGCCAGCATCTGCAATTAAGCAATCAGCCATCTACAATTGTAGCCACTACAAATAGGATCGATCCTGTCAATTGTGAATACTGTAAAACATAACTTTATCATGCCTGAGGGACAATCAAAGGAACGAAACTTGAACTGCTTTGTAAACTATGTTGAGAGGTCACTTTTTTCTAGTAAAGGGGCATTGGGAATGTTTCTCAGCCACAAAAATCGATGTTTATGGTGATAGTCTCCACTAGAGACATACGAGTACGGTGTAAGTTTTCGTATTTCAAGGCAATTCACAATGATTTTTTACTATTTGACAATGGAGGCGGTAAATTGAGTGTAAAATTAAGCCTTGAAAAAATAAAAAAAATATAAATTTTATTTTTTTAACACACACACACACACACACACAAAGTCGACTACTACCAAAGAACATCAACAGTGGACTACTACCATAGAACATTACGTTGATGTTCTTTGCTACAACTCAACATTCCAACTTGCAAGCTTTCACACTGACGCTTGTTATTTGCTCCATCATCATTTGCAATACTTGTCAATATTTCAGTGCAGAAATCCTCCCAAGATTTGAATTGCAAAAAGAAATATTCAATAAATTTCAGCACTCCAGCACTCTTCACTACTTAATCCCGCATTATAGGCAAATAGACGGAGTCAAACCGTTGAACAGCACGCCAAGGAGCCATTTCAGCATGCATGCCGGTTATGTCGTCGACAGCGAATGTCCCTGAATAGTCGCCTGTTTATGTTTTATGACACGTAAAATGATCGAACGCCACGGAACCAGGCACAGAAATGTAACTAAAAAATAAAAAGAAAACTGAGGAGACGAGGCAGAAAAAATGAAACTTGTCGCGCGGTTATCGGGCGTTTTGAAATGCGTGCGAAAAGCGGCTGCCAGCAAATGTGTCTGTCTGCTGCTACTTGCTGACGCACTTCGATTCCTGAAAACTGCAAGACACATGCTTTCAAAGTGTTTGCAGGCGACTGGAATGGGTGGTTGGCAGGCAGTTAAGAGCGTTGGGGAAATTAAAACGACGGGGTTTGGAAATATTTTTTGTGGGAAAATGTTGCCAAAGTTACGTTAATGGCCCTGAATTGATATGAGTGTGTGGGTGTGTGCGTGTGTGTATGTTTGAGTGTGTGTTGTGTGTGTAAGAGTGTGTACTAAAAGAGTGTGTGCACTAAAAGAGTAGGTGAGGTGCCTTAATAAATTTAGGATATGTTTTTATAAGAATATTTCAGCAATTTCCTCATAATTTCAAAAAAAGTATGATTTCAAATTGATAACGTTTTACATAACAAATTTCAGCCAATGGGTCCTGTGCGCCTAAAAGAAGACACTTGTCAATTTTGTGTATGAATTATGCAAATTGTAATTCTTTATGGAAAGTACTGATAGCTAGGAAGAGAATATTTGGGCCAAATTTGCAAAACTTCGAAGAAAGAGTATTTTTAAATATTCAGGACTTATGAGAAATAAGGGGGGGGGGGGGGGGTGGAACAAAGAACACTAAAATTATATGTAAAAGCTTTGATTCGGAATGCTGCTCCTTTCTCGATGTCCTTACAGCTATAAGCCAGTAGTAAGAAGTCTTTAGTGATGTTGTCGTGTCTTTCTATTATACTATGATCAATGGTGTAATGCTTATTAGTCATCAATGAGGCTTTCTCTTTCTTACTAATGATGTGTTGGAACCATCTCGAGAGCAGACTAAATGGATTAAAAGCAGTATGAAGGACCAAGTCAGACCAGTTGTGACTTGGAAGTAGCTGTGAGGGGATGATTTGGAACAAACATTCAACATTTTTTGAGGGACTTCCTGGTAACTTAAAATTTGTTAAAGCTAAATAACTAAGCAAACGTTTTTATATTACTTTGATATCAATTATTGATGGAACTCTTAAAATAAGATTAGATTACGTCACAACATTCGACTCTTCTTTGATTGAAGTCAATAATATGCTCGTTTTTGCTGAAAAGTGAACACTAAGAGAAGAAATGCCGCATGAGAGATGAGTCAAGGACTGACATCCTCTGAAATCTCTTCCTTTAGTTGCCAATTCCTGCTTCTAACGCTTTATATCTCTATCACCTTAATTTCTTAATATGTATATCTTGAATTATTTAAAAGAGACTCCTTTCTACAATTATTTTGCATATTATATATTACGAGTGTGGTAACCATCAGGCAGACACATTACAACGCCTACAAAATTTGTCTGTCAGCAGTTCCAAATAATGTGTTGCCTACACTGGCATCTCAATTGCGCCGATTTCATTATGATGACTGTCACAGAACCCATCGAGCAGAGAAATTTTGGAAATTCCAATTTAAGTACGGGCACACACGCTCATCAAGCAACAAAATTTGGGTTCATCATTTTGAAATTGTGTGTGCAGAATTCAGAACACGCGTTGCTACTTAAGAAGAAATTGCTCAATGCACACCACTCGGCAGCGTCGTTGATTGAGAGAAGGCTCCAAGGAGATGTAACAATTCCGAAGAAATTTTAATGAAATCTGCTAATTTAATACTTTATGCATAGGAAAAAATATATTTTGATTTCCCCACCACCTCAGACGATCTGCTGTGTCACTTGATACTTAACCTTTTCCCATATTTTGAAGCAATCAAAATTAATTGGGGCATTTGGAAAATTGGCAGATGAATTTTATCCACAGCCTGCAGCGTAGCAAAAGTTGATTGAGTGGTGTACATAATATGAGGAGGGAGGGATGATTGGTCCTCTCTTCATAGCTGGGCAGCATAATGGAACAACTGAGGTATACGAGTATATAGTACCATTTATATATGCTGTATATAGTACCACTTATCGTTCTACTGGGCCATCTTTGAACACTATTCATAATTAGGCAATTCCTGTTTTCGTAATAAGTTTCCTTCGAAGAGGATTCACTGGAAGTCCTCATTTTGTACTCACTCTCTTTAGGTAAGTCCCCAAGACGTCGCATACAAGACCCAGAAAAGACGTCTTACACATTGTCAGTTCCTATTGGGTCGTTCTTAAGCATTTTCTCCAAGACACCCCAAGGCATTCAGTGTATCAATCGACACTAAGCTGTATGCTGATCGTGTGGGAACTGCTTGCGGGAAGTTTCATGCTACGTCTGCAGACTAACTCAGAGGCATCCTAGGTATTTTCAATATACGAGTATATATTCATTTATAATTATGAGTCATTATTATGACATGGTCATGGAAGAGTTGAAAGAAAAAGTGACAATTTCTTAATCATAGAACCGTTCAGGAAAGGATTCGTATATGAAATAACCAAAGTGTATCCTTCTTTATGCAATCAGTTTTTGAGGGAGAACTTTAGAGGTCAGTCTCAAAATGAATATTAAAATTGTTACAGGAAATTCCAATAAAACATTGCAGAGAAAAATTATAAAAATTGTCATTCATACACTGCACGACCAGGAAGTTTGTATTTCCTGCAAAGGATAACTCGAATATATCCTGAGCAGTGCCACAATTTGCTGTTTCTTTGGCCGACAAGTTGTCGACATTTCGAAATGACGGCAAATAAAAATGGAAATAAAATGGTTTCATCTGACAATTTATTGTTTTATGTGTTGGCGAGCATGGGGAGTTGGAGCAAAGTGGCAACCGTGGCAATGCAAACAAAGAGTTTTAGATGGGAGCTCTTGGTCGTAAAGTGAATGTTGCGTTTTGCCAGCTTGCTTCAAGTGTGCCCACGAAGAAGACGTGCATGTGAAGTGCTGCTAGGTAAGTGAAAGTTTGCTGTACCTCTATGGCAACAGTGTAGTACAGGTGCGATAGAAGTGGGAAGGGGCGGAGGATTCTCTCTCACTTGCGCCCTTTCTTTCTGTTCTTCTAACAAAATTTAATTTCACTTTTGCCTGGAAATATTTGCAATGCTGGCACAGACGAAGAAAAACTTCACAATTCAAAAGTTTCAAATTGACTGAAAAGTTCAAAGGTGGGGAAATTTTTCCCCACGAAATTGGTAAAGCAAATTATTAAAAATTATTACAAATTGCAACTGGCAGGGAAATTCAGTTCTACGCTCTATTTGCTTGAAATTTATGGGGGAGATGTTTAACTCTTACGAAAAGTTTCAAGGGGGTTGGGAAATTGTAAAGCAGGGTTTTTCCATTGTTATTTTGCCTTCATTGATAAAATGGAAATTCAATAATTTAACTTTTATACCCTGTTTTTTATGGCACAACAAAGCAAACGGGAAAACCCGATTATGAAAACAGTTGGAGAAAAGGAGATAATTCGACGTGGTCGGCAACTGAGGAATACGAAAAGGATCGTTTCAATAATAATAAAGAAGTAACTTTTATTATCGGCCCCAACGACTGTTGCTAATGCACTACATCCCTACAGAATTCTGGTTTAATGCTTAGAATTGGGTGACAAGTTGATAGTAGGGGCGGTGGGGAATGTGGAAAATATGTGGAATGTGATGACTGTTCAATGTGGGGAAGATGGAAATCGATGATAGCGCGACCATTAAAACAGAAGTAAGAAATTGAGACAACAAAACATCGCTTATATCCTTAAATATATTTAAAAAACTCTCATTAGGTTCCTACAAAGTAAGTTTAAATGAACGAAAAAATTTATAAATATAACAAAGCTTAATAAACTACATAATTACATGTGAAATGGCTTCATGATAGCTTCTTAATGGATTGCAATAAGGTAATTGAGCACACAATATGGCGAAAAGGACATTTTCAGTCTACTACAAAAGCCTTAATTAAACAAGTTGAATATGGATATCAAGAGCGAAGGTTCATGCAAATTGTTGGTTCGGTTCAGTTCAATACTGAAGCCTGAAATTCCAACCAACACATCTTTTGTGGTAGTTTTGTACCCATTCATGAAGAACTTGTATACAAAAAATATTCTTCTGGGGACAAAACGTCCCTCCTTTCGCTCATTTTTCTCAAGAACACGAACCAGTCATTGCAGAAAGCTGGATTCACGGCTTCATGAATTTACTAGTGGATCAGTCAGCGAAGTCAAAACAAAGCGGTGATGCTGCCAGGTAGAAATTTACATAAGGATCAGTTGAATAATTCATTATACATTGAATTCAAGATATTGAACGACTTTGAATATGACAATTTTATGGACTAGTACCCTGATACATCCCGGGCAACTACGAGGCGGTCACACCTACCTACCTACCTACCTACCCTGATACATGGATACTTTGGAACACATCTTATGTCAATGCTCTGCATTATCTATAACACGCTTAAATTGCTTGTGACCCCCATAGTTTGGGATACTGGAAGGCGTTTCAGGAATGGAACTTCAAGCACTCCTGAAGTTCGCTAAAATCGTGGACATCCTTCAGGATGCTTACTACAAGTCTACGTAGTGGACTAGCTATACCGGGTACCGCTAAGGGTCAATAGTTCTATGTGTGGTTTATGACCAGCCAGATTAACCTAAGCTAAGCTAACCCTGATACATGAATGTTGAGAATCCTTTTGGCAGTTCAGAAGAATACACTGATCAGTTCCTAATGTTGGACTCAGCACACACAACAACGTCATGAATCGAACCCTGTTCCAAGTTTTCGTTGCCACCTCGATAGCCCTGGGTATGACCATTATTAATGTTGGACTCAGCACACACAACAACGTCGTGAATCGAACCCTGTTCCAAGTTTTCGTTGCCACCTTGATAGCCCTGGGGTATGACCATTATTAATGTTGGACTCAGCACACACAACAATGCCATGAATCGAACCCTGTTCCAACTTTTCAGTTGCCACCTTGATATCCCTGGGGTATGAACATGGAAGTAAGTAGTATAACAAACACAAGTAGAATGCCCACCACCTAACTAACACCACGAAGATTCCTGTGAAGCAGTACGAGGCTATCTGTTGTTGGTCCCTAATCGAGTTGTACAACTGAAATAAGCACCTGCCCAACCATTTTTCTTACTCGCCAGGATAACTGCAAGACAAAATTTCTATTCATTTGTTAACAGTTACATTTAAACGCCTTCGACGCCTCGTCCCTGTGGGACTTCATACAGAGCGTGAGCTCAACCGTTCAGCTTTTGTGCACTTTATACAATGGTTCTGCTCAGTTCAGTCTCCTTGATTTTTGATTTATGTGCCTTCATTAAAGCTAAAAAATTTCGCTTAAAATATTACTCGAATCAGGACGCCTGCAAAGTTTACCGAGCCAAACCACGCCGAGTTCAAAAGTCAATTAACACTAAAGTTCAAAGATCTCAACTTTAAATGAAGGCACACTTTCCAACAAGCGCCAATTGTGTGGCAGGCATTGGAACAGCAGCAAAACTTGATTATTTCCTTTTCACCAGGATGTGTATGTGTGTGTTTGCCTGCTGTATGTTTGTTTGGGCGTGTGCAAGCTCATTTTTTGTTTGGTTGTATGGAGCCGCCAGACAGCGGGAGCACAAAAAGCCTTTCAATTAAGTTAATCAACGCCGTGCCGTAAAATTATAAGAGGCAAGCAAACGAAATAATGTGCAACTGTGAAGATTTGCAAACAGTCTAAATAAAATTTCAATCTAATTATTGCGTGAATGTGCAGGGGGAGGAGGAGGAGGAGGAGAATGAATGTTGACAAAGCCCCCATTCTTGTGGCAGCGCAGGCCTAGTGAAATAGTACGCCCAGAATTCAATTGAATGCGAAGCCTTGTAAATGCGACTATAACGTCACACATTAATGCCGTCAAGGAGGGTCAATGAAGTAATTAAAGAGATTTTCAATTTATCAGCTTTGAAATGAAGCAATTTAACGAATCCATTCAACTGAGGTGAGAGCCCACCCAGGCGTGCTTGGCTTTTAATTTGAGGCATTTGTATTTAAATTATGTTTATCCAGGCAGAAGCGTGGCAGTAGCAAATTTAACGCAATTTCCAGCTAAAACTCCCCCTGCCATTCTCTGGCTGAAATGTCAGAGGTCTCGCGTCTTTAATACGCGTACTTGGAATTTGTGTTTAAAAAACAAAATTGACTGAGCAAAAGAAGCAAAAATTCAGTAAAAATAAAAAGCCGCGACATTCAATTTGCGCACCAAAATCCTTTAACCAATTTGGAATTTGTTGCGCTCACTCACAGGGCGCCCGAGTATGTGCTGCGTGCATGTAGCAAATGCAGACATGGGTATTAACCCAAAGCCGTGGGATTTAGACACGGTTTAAAGTGGAAACAGGGCGAACAAGTGGCAAAGTGTCGTCACAGAGATTCAAGTAAATTTAAATCTTATTAGGAGTCACGTTTGTGACATTGGCACGCATCGGGGCGTTTGAGTGCGCTCCACCAAAAATCTTGCCAGCCTTTATACTAATTTTTGCCTTCTGCAGTAAGCGAACCCTTCACACTTCATCCTGCTCCTTTCACCGTTCGGTATATGCACACATGGATTAGTAAATACTGTTGTTATGAGACTTGGTATGCTTTCTGCCAAAATATTTCAAACATTTAGTCAAATATTTGCGCGTAGTTAGGGCTTCTTGGCGGTTCCATTGAACGCCTGCTAAAAAGGCAAACTTACGAGTAGAACGCCAGAGCTCGGCTCACACTAGTCTGCGTGATTATGCTTTCATAAATCATACGAAAATACAAACAAAATTGTTTTGACAGTTTATTTAAATTGCTTATAATCACCACACGCAAGCGCACATAACGATAAGCGAACACAACCCAGTAGGAAATCGACAATTGTATGAAGACGTGCTTTAAGGAACTGCGAATGCAATCTATAGACAAAAAAGGAGTGGTAGGAATACCTGAAGACGACCTTTGGGGTTTTTGCAACACAAACTGAATGCCTCGGTAAGTCTTGGAGAGAATATTTAAGAATGACCCAGTAGGTACTGATAATGTGTGAGACATCTTCTCCGAAGTTAATTTCGTATGAAACTGTTTCTTGTATGCGACGTCTTGGGGACTTACATAAAGAGAGTGAGTAGAAAATCGCGGCTTACAGCGAATCCTCTTCGAAGAAAACGTATTACGAAGACAGGAATTGCTTAATTATGAATTGTGTTCAAAGATGACCCAGTAAGGACGATAAGAGGTACTCATATTTGAATAACATAGTCAAGTTCTGGAGATACTGCAGATTCTTTCAATATTTTCAATTTGTGTACTTCTTCTTATTTTAACTATTATTACTATTATTATTATTATTTCTTTTTTTTATAAATATTTATCAGAATTTTTTATTATAAAAAATAAGAAAGATTCCTTCAGGGAGTAGTGAAGATGTTAATTTCAAACCCAATTTCTGACTGAAAGCTGATATTATTAAAACCTATCCTGGGGCTCCTAAATTACTGATTTTCTATTAGTTGACATGCTCTCCCTCCCATTGATATGGTTCTCCAAAGTCTCCTTTTGAGTAAATAAATATCATAATTCAGGATGTAGAGGTCCTTAGGCTTGTATCAAAGCTCAGCCTGATCCGATTATATTTGTACTATACATTAACTGTCTTATATCTGGAAACTTCATAATCAAACTTATTGCATTTCAAATAATGTGCTTTGAACTTCCTGCGAGGATTTCGACGTGGAGTCTCTCTCTGAATACAATTCAAGAGGTGGAGGTATTAAAATCCCGGTTTCAAGTTCCTAATTTATTTTTCATTGACAGAACTAAAATATTACTGTGTTGTTCAATGAGGAAGTTTAAGAAGTAGTTCTTGAACTAATACTATAATATATAGTGACAAGCATGCTAGACTACCACCCCGAGGGTAGCAGGTTCAAATCCTGCCACGGGCTTGGCCTCCAAAAATGCTTCTTTCTATAAAATCCTTTTCTCTTCGAGTCGAAAGCCTTTGTAGCTAGTACTCATTCCCCCAAATCCTTGCAATCGTAATTAATGATTGTGTAAGGAATAATAATAATAATCACGTGCGGCAAACAATTATTGAAAAATAAATATACAGAGAAAATAGCAGACGTGGCGGCATGTGGAAACCGAGAAGGGGGGGAGAGTGCGACATTTCCGGCGTTTATACGGCAAAGCAAATATAAGCGAGTCATGCTCTGAGAGGAGGAGTTGCTTAGAGGAGCGCATAGGTTTGCTACGGCCAAGATGGGGAGTGGTAAATGTGGTCCTATATATATATATATATATATATACTGTTCATGACTGAGTAAATTTAGACATAGACGTCCGTCTAACCGTCCCTCTTTCTGTGTGCATATCTCAACTTCAAGTAATAAACGTAGGCGCAGCAAAGAAGGAGATATTTAGAGGACATTTTATACAGTCGATGATAACTTCGAAAGTATAAAAGATATTTTATTTTACATTGAATTATTTGTTGAGAGCTACGACGCACTGTGAAATCGCCATTAGCGCTGAGAATAGCTGCGCATTTTCTTAGCATAATTTCAACTAGTTACTCAGCCTACTCCTTGAAAAGGGAACGCCATCTTTTTTCGTGTTCGGCAGAGCTCCTTCAAATCTCTTACAGGCTTTCCTGCAGGCTTGCTCTCCACAATGGCCCACACACTTTCTACGGTTAGCATCTACGGTAAGGTTGGCATCTGGAGATTGTGAGGGGCAATCCATTGTAATGATATCATTGTGATCCTTCCACTCACGGCAGACGACTCACAGGTGCTTTGGATCGTTCAGTCTTCGTGAAAAACTCACATTCGTGTAGAACTCGTTTTTCATCTTCTTGGCTGATTTCAGAAGGCCACGCCTACTATAATTTCACCAAGAATTCTCAGCACAAATTTTGAAGGAAGCGCTGCAGTCTCAAAATCGCGTTTTGTGAAGCTTCCCAAGGCATTAACTTGTTCAGGGTGCTTCAGGCAGCGTTCTACAAATGGTTTATTGTTGTTTAGCCAGCATGCTCCACCAGAACACGTGCCCAAAACGACGATTCACGATCAGTAAACACCACATTCGATCAATCGTGATTACTGTGTTCACTTACCGAAGTATTAAGGACTAACCGAAGGATCTGCGGTTTTTTATGTGTGTGTATTGTGAGCAAAGGTTTCAAGGTTGTCGAGCGAAATTTGTCCTTTGCCTCGTGTATGCCCAGCCTGATTGTGTTGAGACCAATCCTAGTTCCTTTTTTGAGAGATTTCTTCTTAGCTTCCCGCAGCCGCAGAGTGGGATTGTGCACGAACAGCTTCAAAATCACTTTATTCTTCTCGCAGGACGTTGCTCCTGATTGCCCGCGATCCGTACGGCCATCTACGGGTTTTGCTTCAGCGTTCTGTATATAATAAAGCATTACGAGTTGTTAAATATTTTACGATATTCTTCGTCCTTTTCGGTGTGAGCTTGAAAACACGTCCTAATATCACTTTGGAACTCATTTCGTCGAACGTCCTCTCTTAAAGTGAAGTACCAGTCATTACTGAGCTGATATGCCATTGGCGTCGTAGACATGTAAACAAATAATCGCAATGTGTGAAAGAGATAGTTATATGTACCACTTAAATATGAATTAGCATCGTTTCTCTCTTGTTGAACAGACTGTCTACAGATGAGGTTCAATACTTAGATGAGTTGTATGGGCGATCCTTACTCGTGCCCAATAAAGCCAGCAAACTGTCCTGTTGCTAGTACTGAGTATAGAGGAATTTCTTGAATCAGGAGTTCTTTAGATATAATTAGAGGCGTTGTTCATTTCGTCACAGCACTGGAAAACATCATTCGACACACTGGAAGATGGGAGAAGTAGGTACCAGAGAAATATTCAGGGTACAGCTAAAGAAGCCCTTGAACAGAATGCACACTTATTGCCTTGTATAACAGCCGCGGTATCACAATGGGCCTTTAGGTGTGCTCAAGTGTGCTTTTGGCAAATTAGGCTGCCACACCTACCTACCTACCTACCTATAACAACCCTTTAAAGTTGGTGGCGCAAATTCTTCGATACTCTCGGTAATCACCACACCAAAAGTTGCCACTGGTATCTCCGCTATTTCTTCGGCTTATATCCCCAGTTGGCAGTGCGTTTGAATTTAACGATAATTGCCCACCTCTGCTCACAGCAATAGCTTAATGTGTATTGCTGCACTGCCACGCCTATGACCTTACAGCCACTCCCACATACATATATAATAATAAGATTCAGTGCATTCATGACTGGAGACCATCGTTTCAGGACAATTTTCGATTGGACTAAATTTCAACTTGGGGGAGTCGTGCCTTTCCTGGCGCTGTCCTTGCGCTGCCTATCACCATCCCAAGTATGGGAAAGTTTTAGTCAGTGCTTGAACTGCGCCACACCATGGTATCACAATGGGCCCTTATGTGTGCTCAAGTGTGCTTTTATCAAACTGGGCGGCCACTCCTACCTACCTACTTAATTTCAACTTATGTAGTTACTTTCCGCGTCTTTCTGCAGAAGTTAATTCAGCAATCACGTTGATTTCTGGTATACTGACTATGGACATCGGCAGGACTGCAATATTTAGAGTGACAAGAATTTATATTCTTTACAAGAGACACTATTACCTATAGAAGAGGGCTCTTGGTTGGGTTCCATAGGCTGGTGGCATCAGCGAAGCTTGGTAAAATGTAATTTCCAGCTATTTGGAATTATTGATGAGGGCAATAGTCGATGATAACAGCATAGAATAATGTTCCTATAAGCCGTGAAAAGCTATAAATGAATGACGGAACTGATTGACTGTGGTGACTTAGGGCTCTTATGATACCCTAGCCTTGTATACTTATATCCATTTATAAGCAAAGTCGTCCTTCCATGATTATTCATGACTAGACTTATGTTGTTTAACTAAGCGGATTGGTATCAGCACGGCTGCTTTGAGAGTCCATTTTCATTCACAATTGAATCTTCAGGACGCTTCGATGATCCTCTTACCTTGCATTAGTCATGGAGATTGTTTGATTTTTTCCGTTGGATTATTTCTTCTAGTGAAATCTGAAGTTTCTGATTGGTGCCGATGAATCAAAGCGATTGACATTATAAAAGTCAGCCTCAAGCAAGTTGTTGGCCTCAATTACTAGAAAAGTTAGTTAAATATTGACTCTCTCCATTGACTCTCCCCAAAGAGGTACCCCCGGCGCCCATTCAAATGTGACATTTTGGATGTTATTTCGTTATTTAGTGTGCTCACGAGCTGGTAGATATAATCCTTATAATAAGTATCAAAAGTTCCGTCTCTAACCAGTGCACAAGTTAAAATAAGCTGCATATATTCACTTTATGTGCACGGGGCTAAAGGTCATACACATAAAAAGTTCAGCAGTCTTGCTTCGCACGTCATTTGAAAGCATAAAATGCTCGCATAAATAAATGTTTGCAACTTGTAAAGTTGCTGCCATTGTTTTGACGTGGACAAACTATCTCTAAGGATTCACCAGTGCGAATTCCAGCTCATTTTTATCCACTTTTATAGTTTAAATATTAAAATTTACATTTGCAAAGTGAAATGTTGCTTGGCAACCTGCTAGTTTACACACCAGCAGATGTGGCAGCATATGTCAAAAGTGCTGCAGGGCAACAAGCGCGTGGCGGTCCGCGCGGAGGAACATTAAGTTGCCATGTTCAACCTGACAGCTGAAAGTTTTATCCGCGTTGTGTGTGTGGAAAGTTACGCATATATAATTTAATGGAAATTTTAATCATACGTGATGCGTGCATAAAATTAAGTGAATGCCAAAGGAGGGACTTGCAGTAATGTACAAAGGTCAGAGTGGCATCGGTGGATGCTGCGCATAATGTCATTGTTCGTAGATAAATTAAATACTTGCGCAAAAGGAATTAAGCTGACCACTTGACCCACGGCAAGTTTTGACCAACCAGGCCAGCAACAACTTTAGGTATGTTACGAAAGTTAATTAGGATTTCATTGTGGCGAATGCTTTATAGTGGGGAGCTACAATTCAATTATAATCATTATATTACAATTAGTATGTGAGAGGAATATATTTTAAAGCACAAAGTTTCTCATTATGTGATTATTTTGTCATTCAGAAAGGATTCAATTGATTGACGATTAAGCTTATGGAAATAAGTTGTTTGAACTCTCAATCTTTCTTTACTTTTTTCCAAAGAAAGAGCTTTGAATATAACGCGTTACATTTTAAATGAATTCCACAACCCACTCCTATTAAGTGACGTTCGGTTGAGTAAGAGAAGAGGAGGATAGGCCAATCGACATTTTGAAACCCCGAAAATTGTCAATTTCCCACCACCCTGGAAGTTCCAGAATTCGGTCGAAATTTACTTTCATCAAAGAAGTTTGTTGTTGGTTTGAGAACTCCATGCCTCCAACTCCTTGAGAGGCAAGTATGACCAGACTCGTCTTCTGATCTAATTCACTCTATGTTACAAAAGCAGAAAGACATATTTTTGCATGGGATTGAGTGATTAGGATCGTCATCGAATGATTGATCAAGTTCTTCATTGCAACGTTTAAAATTTTTCTTAATCTGTCACTCACTGAAAGTTAGTCTTATCCTTCAAATTGCTATTGCTTTATCCCAGGTAATGACTGAACTATTATGGTCTCTATATCGAAGTATATCCAGAGTAGGTAAATAGGTAAAGCGGTTGCCATAAAGGCGCACTTAGGCCATCATTATCCCCTTATTCTACCGCATGAGACACAAGTCCCATCCCTTTCAAAAGCCCAGCCATTGAGAGCTTTTAATGAGGCAGTTGATGGAGCTCATCTTATTATTTGGAATAGCTTCCAATAAGTCCAGAAAGTGGTTACCCAGAAAAGTGCGCCTCCTTCTGGACAACGCTGGACACGTGCATAACAAGTGTTTAATGGACTCTTGCTCCTACTCGTCCATGCAACTCCTGCATAAGTCGTTAGAGGCAATCCCAAATAATATCCAGAGTAATTGAGAGAAGGTACTAGTATTATGCAGAAATGTCCTTGATATATTTGTGGTCATGGAAAATCCCATCAAACTTCCTTATTCATCTTTTCCTTGGACTATTAGTTAGACAACTCATAACTAGTGTTTTCAAATAATCTACAGTGAAATCTGACGAGTGTTCACTTGTGCAGAGAAACAACTTGGAAGCTGAGAACTCTGACATTCCAAAGTCTCCCCGCCAAGACGTTTATTTTGTGCATATATCAAATAAATATAAATTTGTAGACGACATTACGAAAGCTGTCTCGAAACATTGTCAGCGAAAATTCGGCAACCACAGCTTTGGGGAGGATTTTCTTCTCTGTTGGGTGGGTTGAACTCACAACAGAGACTTTTGATGCCAACAGCTGGCTGGCATTAAAACGATGAGAAATGTTTCGCCAGCTCGGATTACCAGCGCCAGAATTTAAGCGCATTTCTGTGGTGCGTGTCCGACGTGCAGATGTGTGAATTTCTCACACATTTACTGAATTGCGAATGAGCGAAGTCTGCTGTCATTATTAAAATGGTAGTTTTCGCACATATGTGGAGGGGACCATAAAGAGTGGCAAAAAATTTGAGTAATCAAATGGAAATTTATGCAATCAAAACCATACTCGTACACAAATGGGACTGAGTGGTAGCATGCTGTGCCCGGTTTAAGGAAGCACCAAGTTGGGATCCGTTGCTCTGGTTCCGTTGAGTTAATGTTTCCCTTCTTGATTTACTTTGCATATTAAAAAATTATTCAAACAGCAGGCGCTAATTCGGTTAGCAAGCTCTTCTGTGCGGATGAAGTGAATGTGCATAGTTGGCTGCAGATGCTGGGCATTGATGGTCTTTGATGTTACGCTTATATTGCGTCATTAAACTAATGATGACTTAATATGTGCGACTGTGTCCCTGGCACCGTAATAATGCTTATTTTTGGTTAAATTGTGAATGACACTGGAGAGATCAGTATCAGCTGAGGTTTGTTCACTCGTATGCACCTCCAAATAGATATATAAGAGTGCATACATTTCTTGAAAAGTTGTTGTTGGAGCCGTGATTAGCTGAGGTCAGATTCCAGTTGCATTGCCCCAACCAAAAAGGACTGTTGAGATCTGACCACACCAGATTTAAGATGTCTCACTTCCTCATCAGAACTCCAATATATTCCTTTCAGTGATGTTATTGTGAGGAGATTACACCATACAATTATAATGTACTTAAAGTATGGAGCGATACTAGATTGGAAGCTGATAGGACACCCCTGAATGAAGCATCTTCGATAGCTCCTTCATAGCAACAGTCGACGAGGAGCAATCTCTTCTTGGTCAGTAGAAGAAAATTGTAATCTGTGAAACTTATAACATAAAAACCGACTAAGGTTCAATTTGGACTAGGGTTCAACTTGGCCAGCAAATTGAATTCGAACACCCTCACGCGGTGACTCGTGGTACAGTTATTAATTTAGATTCCGTGACTTTAAGCTATGGATTCAGTTTGCAATGAGCGAAATATGGGATCAAACTGAAACTGTTGCATGACTTTATTTGTCCGCAGCCTACTTGAACTTTACAAAAATGTTTCCAACATTGAAGATTTGCCGACATTTACAGGACATCAATCTCAAATACTAAGCCAAAAGTATGCGTGGTCTATCCTTTAGAAAGGTCCTTGATATCGCCAGCTTTGCTAACCAGATTATATTCTGGGTTGAACCCTTTTATTTTATCCTCTTAAAATATTGCATTGTCACAATTTCTGAAGACACAAAATATTTTCGAATCGCCGGTATGACGGAACTGGTTGATTGTGGGGATTTAGGGCTCTTATGATACCCTAGCCATGTATACTTATATCCATTTATAAGCAAAGTCTTGCTTCCATGACTAATCATGACTAGACCTATGTTGTTTAACTAAGTGGACGCCTGCTTTGGGAGTCCATTTTGATTCACAATTGAATCTTCAGAATGATTCGATTCTATGAAAATGTTCTCTCTGGATTATATTTAATCATTTAACAAATCAGCAGCATCGGTTTATTTTTATGGCTTCTTAGAGCAATTCCTTGATTTAATAGCATCGCTTAAGTCAGTCCCTTTAATTGTCTCATAAGTGATTAATGGCAGAAAGATATTCAATTGAAAGGATTTTATCACTGAAACAGGTGATAAAACTCTCAAAAGAAAATACACATAAATAAAAAGGAATTGAATAGGAAACAGCTTTGGAGTCGTTTGGTATGTTCGGCGCGAAGAAGTGGAGCAATAAAATAAACCGAAAGATATTAAAGAAAATCCATAAAGCGAAATGAAACGAAAACCGCTGAAAGCACATTAAAAAGCTGTCAGCGGTGCGCTGGTTAAATTTATAATCCCTTTCTTTATATCCGGCACAATCCTGGCGCACTCATGCTTACCCACTCGTCGACGACCATGAGATTTTCTTCTCATAATTTCTTATGCCGTTGTTTATTTTGTGTTATGGCCACCATATTCGTGCCACTGTTCATTTATGCAGCTCCTCCGGCTTCCTTGTCGCACCGCCCAACCTGCTCGGGCATCCTTAAATCTGGATAGAGACATGTTGCCGACCAAATGAACAAGAGGCGTTGTTGTACGCGCGCTTAAAATATTAAAAAGTGACAACAGCGCAAAACTATGAACAAGTGCATGGAACGAGGCGACTTCCACGTCGCAGACTGGGTTGGGCGGCGGATGCTATTTTTGGAGTGCCGCCGTCCGCTTCACTGAGTGTGTGTGGCTATGGCTGTGTGCGGTCGCTCAACGCTGTGCTCAATTAAACGTTAAAATGCATTAATTAAGTTACTTTAATTTACTTATTTTGTCCACTTTGGGAAAATGACTTCAATTAAATTCATGCTCTGTAACTGGACCGGCGATGTGCGTCAATTGAACTACTCTCTTCTCGAGAAACAAAGTGAGAATGGAGTGATAAATTTTGACATATTCTTAAAGGAATTTATGAGGATTCTTGAAATTTCGGATCCAAAACAGTGGAGGAATTACGGAAGGAACACCAGACATGCCAGTGGAGCATTCGCCCCGAGGAGGGAGCAAAGAGATCAAGGCCGCAGAATGACAATTGACCACTTTCGTGCAACTACCTAAGAAGGTAAGCGTTTACGAGTCTTGGTACTGATAAGAAGTTCCTTATCCAGTTTGGAGAGTCATGGTTGACAAAGGAGGTATATATCGTCAGGTCAGAGCAACGAGTCTAAATATTAATTAATTTCACATTTTGGAGCACTAGAATCCAATCTCATAGAGGAGAAGTAATATAAAAAGTGATTCACGGCTCTTATCGTATCTTTCTTTATAGATATCCCTCTCCTGATTTACTAGTAACACAGTCGACAGCTCACTTCGAAATGCTGAAATCCAAAGTTTAACTATATTTCTATTTATAAGCAAAGCCAGAAATTGACCGATGTTCCCTGACTAACAAAGACATCAGATTTGATAACGTTTCCAAGCTTCTCAATATCGCAGTTTCAAACTTCTTACCACATGTCCACTAGTTAATCACACTGATATAACAGTCCATATTGCAAATGGGTCATTGTTGACTCAGTCAGCGATAGAAACAAGGATACAAACTTCTGCCCAAATGAGTAGGTAGAATTGAAAAAAACTTTGTTAAGGGGTTTCTTGAATTCAAATTTTATATTTTTTAAACACTTTATTTCAGATGGCATCAGACTTGAATAAAAGATTTTCCAAGGAAGAAATCTCTTTGCAAGAAAACAAAGTCTTTTATAAAGAAAAAGGAACCCATAAAGAAATAGGGAATAATTCACTTCGAACTACTAAACTAAGAGCATGATTCCTTGGGTCTTCAGATAATATAATATTTAAT
Organism: Clusia tigrina; assembly: GCA_920105625.2. NCBI lineage: Eukaryota > Metazoa > Arthropoda > Insecta > Diptera > Clusiidae > Clusia > Clusia tigrina. The sequence goes on from OV050030.1 coordinate 421,336,504, forward strand.
ATTCCTAAGAGGGAAAAGGATCGAAAATTTGTCGGTTGAATATACCCTCAAACACAAAATGATAAGAAAGCGTCACTCAAAACTAAACTGTTCAGAAAATTCCTATGACTTGGTGAAGTGATAAATTCAGTCTCCCTGAATTCATAATTCAGTCTCCCTGAATTTAGATCATACAGTTGGTAGGAACATTGCCCCGAATTTCCATATATTGGCATTATGTTAAAGATGCTAATTTGTTACCCTATATTCATTTATTTAATAGCTGAATCTTTATTAATGAACGTTTAGTTTAAGGTTGGAATGACACCAAAAACCATTTTTAGGCATAAGTAATGGGGCGCTGCACACGTACTGACCACCTAAGCCGAGTATAGTTGCCGCTTAGATGGTGAGCGCCTATGCAGCATCTGAGGTAGCAGGACTCCCTCGAATACAAAGTGTTGAACTAACCTGATAGTTTGATAAAAATGGATACGTCCCCAATCTTACAGACTGCCAGCTCTGTCAGGCTGATTAAGAAAGGAGCCCCGAAGATTCTTCATCTGGATAAGAATGAGCACTGACACATAAGGTGTACTGTTTCTTCTTCTTCCTCACTGTTTCTTCTTCTTCCTCACCCCCCACACACACACGGCAGAAGTCGTTCAAGGGCACATCCAGTCTAGCCGCACGGTTCCCCATCACGCAATGCACTGTCAGCAGCGAAATCTTAGTGTTGATGGACTTGAGTTCGAATCGAAGTAGCTGAAGTGTACGGTTCTTGCTGAGGCTAGGCCCAGGTTAGGCTTGGAATACGGCAAGAATATTCCTCCACCCATAGTTTGTTTTCCTCACGGAAATATTGATTGCCAGCCTGGCCTGGGTCAAGGAACTAATAATAATTTATATAAACTTAAGTATTGAGTTTCAATATTTGGATAACATTCTCAAGGACTGCTTTGAATATATCATGTTTCCATAAGATGCATAAATATATCACTAAATCAGATTTATAGTTTACATCCTTTTCAGGCGTATTGTAGAGGGAGACACTATTAAGCTCCTGTCCCAGAAATTGGGGGTATTTTTCAGTTCTGTTCTATTTAACTTTCATTCGTGTTTATATTTAAGATTCAGATGCTAATATTAAGAAATAAGTTTGTTATGATTTCTAGTTCACTATGATCCTTCAACCAAATGTCCTTGCAATGGATCACAAGTCATGTAATTCCGTGTGATCCATAATTGTACATAAATGCTGCATGCAAAAATTGGATGTTCGGTATTAAAATTTATTTACCGCCTGCTAAGAAACCATCAGCAATGAAAAAGAAGAGAGGAATAATACAAAAGGCGATCACTTTAATTATAATAAATTTGTCATAATGAAAAGTACAAAAGGATTTAAGACTTTGACACGAAAATTGTGTGCCTACTATTAATGCTACTATCGAAAGAGGCCAACATTTCAAACAAGAGAATACTTCGCTTTCCTCACTAGCTGGGGATATCATATTATCCTTATCTTCTCACACAACACTCTCCAAAGGCAGCATTTAGCTATGCCGCTAATTCTATGAAATTGATTAATTTTAGTAGATTACTTTGCGGTGATAGCTCAAAGCCTTTTCACCATCCTTGTGCCTGTTTACCTTCCTTACAGACTTAAATAGGCTTTTGTGGCGAATGTAAGGAGTGGAATGAGAACCGGCAAAGACACCAAACACATTAACGCCCACACCCGCATTATGTGTAATCAATCAGGAAACTGAATAGCAAAATCGATTACTGATGAATTGATAATGCGATTATTTTAATTAGTAAACCAATCAAATACAATTATGAGCACCTGCGTCAAAGGGAGCAGCAGAGAATTATCCTCATTTGGACCCGCCGGCCGCACTAAACGAGTCTGTACTTAATGTCAAAAGCAAATGCAGCTGCAGGCTATCAATTTGCGACATATAAACTTATTATCTCAAAGTACTCGAAATGCATATAAACTGCAATTTACGCTATGAGGCGACAGGATGCATGTCCTCTCGTCCTCTACACTTGCTTTAGTTGCACTTGAGTGGAGCTAAATAATGTGATACAGGCAAAAGTTGTGCGAATGTGAGCAAAGCACGCAACAACAACAACGCTAGTAATGCTAATGCACATGCATATTGAAATATGAAACAGCATGGCAAACTTTAAATTATCATCCTGCAGTTGAGAGATTTATGCATGTGCTTCCCTCGCATGTGCAGACTGCGGAGTTACGCCAAAGTTCATGGCAGTGTGCGTGCAGCTGATGTGGCGGATTTGGTCAGCTGCTGCCTGGGAGTCGCCTCTTCCGCTGCTCAGCGCTGTGTACGAAAAGTGCACATCAACCGGCCCCAAAACAGCCTCCTATACTAGCTTTTGTTATTAAATATTTAGATTTATTATTATAAAACTGGGGTGGGGCTGTGTGTGCTGGTGCGTCTGCGAGTGCGTATGGGTCCTTGTGACGCAAACCGTTTTAATGAACCTACCAAACTGCCCGCCAAGTTTCAGCAATTCGACATTTTGTTTACATTTTCTTTGTTTATGTATGTGTGATTGTGTATGTGTGAGTCTGTGTATGTGTGTGTTCGGCAGGAAATGCCTGCGGTTATGTGTCGAAAATTAAATTGGCTCTGCGCCACCTCGAAAGTCAATTCCTTGGCAAACGGGGCGAGGGTGGCGGCAAGTATGGCCGAATATTGAGCCCAACAACCTTTGCGGTGTTTCTGTTTATAATTTATGTGCAAACAGAACCCTTTAAGTCTGATAATAAAGCCAACTTGAAAAGCGCAGCTGCCGCAACAGCCGGAGCGGCACACCAGCACCAACACCAACACCAGCACCAGCGCACCTTGATGAGTTGTTGCCCGTTTCTCGCTTCGGGCCACTTTGTAAACATAATTATGCATAATGACGCCAAGTCGGAGAGTGGGAACTGTGCGCGGGCCCTGGTTATTTGCTAATGATGCCTGTAAATGATTCGAGCAATGGGATTTACTTTCCGCTTTTTAGTGCACAAGAAGCAAGTGATACTGTTGTGAGGCAGTGGAAAACTTTCCCGCACACAAAGGAAAAGTATGCAAAACTAAATATTTGTGTACGTAGAACTGAGAGGCGGAGGGAACTGGGAAAGGTCTTAATGAAAGCAAACATCTGCTTGTGGTATGTTATCAGATTGCACCATTAAGGCAACAATAACATGATCCTTTTAAAATGTTTGCCTTAATAATAAATAATAAATAATAAAACTATCATAATATAGAAAAATAAAAACCAATTAAGTCACACTCCATGCGTTGGAATTCAGAGAAAGGTGTATCGCTGCTTCAATAGTCCTGAAGGTATTTGTTGTGGGAAACAGATTTGAAGTTGGGAAGGTTGAGAAATGAGCGAAATCCATTGAATTATATTTTGGCATTCCATTTGGGAAACCATTCTAAATACTTTTGAGAAAATAGTGCATTATTTCAGATATGAACTGGTCACTCTTCCAACTGGAAAGTGTCCAAAGAAATATCAGCATAAAATTTCAATTATGTTGCTGTGAGAGAATATTTTAAAATTTTCCACGGTTCAATGAATTTAGACACAAGTGAACCGAATAAGAAACTCACAATATTTGACAATAGAATTCTTGGGATATGCAACGTCAGTAGAGTAGTGGAAGGAAAGAAACCACAAGCAACGAAACGACAGTTCTTCATATATCGTCCAATGCCAAGTAAGCTCCAGAGTCATCACAGAACAAAGCCTCGGAAGAGGTGAATTGAAAAAAGGCGTAACTAAAGTTCCTTGCAGCAGACTCATCTATAGTCCTTTTGAGTGAACTACATGAATTCAATTGACACAATCCCACACACACACACACTAATTCACTGAGTGCTGTCTTCGACGTAGTTGCCTTTGCCACTGGCCACTAAATTCACATTTCCTTACTTCACTTTATTTATTGTTACGAACAACGTTCCGTGGAACCGCCGCAGCCGCTGCTGCACTTTCAAAGATTTTGCGGTATTTGCCGTAGACATTTCGCTCGCTTTGGTCATATTTTTTCTACCACTTGTCGCCACATTTGTTGCACTTGTCGTTCGGATTCATTGATTCAGGCATTTCTTGGATGGAATTTCCGACTTTTCTTACGGAAGCAAGCATTTCAAAATTTTGCGGAATTTTCATGCACTTAAATAACGCTTTCAGGGGTTTTGCGAAGTATTTCGCTTGCCTCAGCATAGAGCATAGTTTGCAGCATTGCTCTGGATGCAGTTGATGTAGTCACCGGAATTGGTGTTTTTTGCTGTTGCTGTTGCTGGTGTGCTTGCTTAAGGAATAGTTGCAAATAATTCAGTATGACTTCAAATATACCTTATATCCTTGCGAGTTACAAATATGAACTCTTCTTTTCTTTTGGTTTATTACTGTAGAGCAGCATTTCCGCTGCTGTTACGTCAATAAAAAAACAGAAATGCCGGTATTCTGTAGAACGAAGTGAACACAGATTAAGTGAGCAGTCTAAAGTAGAAACTAACTAGCTCCTGACAATAGAAAATTCGCATTACGAAATAAGAAAAATAATCAGCATACTTTTAGGGGTCATTACAAACTTTTGTTAGACATCACAAGCGGTTGTGAGGGTTTACTGAGTTATGCTATTGGAATCTCTTATAAAACTCACCAGTCAATTGGTCAGGTGGGAGGTTTGGTAATTAATTAAAGGTAAGTAATTTTTCTAATTGTAATTAACAACCCTTTTAAAGGAGTTTGTGGAGCCCTCTTCCTTTTAATATATATTATTATTATTATTATATCTTACACCATATATAACTATGATTGCAAGGTGTTGGGGGAATGAGTACTAGCTGCAGAGGCTTTCGACTCGAAGACAAAAGGATTTTTTTTATAGAAAGAAGCATTTTGGAGACCAAGCCCATTGCAGGATTTGAACCTGCGACCCTCGGGTAGTTTTAATATATAATCTTAACCTAATATTTTAAACTATCGTATGAAATGTTCCCACGTCTCTGAACTGTTATAAACCGACAAAATGTCACAAAAGTAGCACACATTTCCAACTGTCCCAAAATGGTAATGAAGAATTTCCTATCAGCTCTCGTCTCCTCACTGGCTGTGAAGGCAAGTAACAGCAAAGACAACCCAAAAGCCAAAAGATTCGCACAAGTGGAGACTTTCGAACTAAAGCTTGTGGCTAAATTTTCATTTTCTTACTCTTAAAAAGCTCAGGTAAACAATATGCGAAAGCTGGCCAAACTCTACACAAGATTGCCTGCAGAGAGCAAGCCACGTGCGTTGCCATGGAGAGGGTTAACGCTGTGCTCTCCGTGCAGGAAATGCGCAAATGTACGCACGTTTGTCATCACAGATTTGGATTTTATGGTCATAACTCAAATATTGCCTAGACCGGCGGCACGAAGAGTTTTCAGTTTCCCATTAGTTTACCGCATGTCCTACGAGATTTTAGACGTGTTCCCACTGCTCAGATGGAGCGCCGCGAGTGAGGCGAAATATTTCAGCGATTTGAAAGTTTTAGATAAGAATTAATTGAAATTATCTTTGAAAATAAAGTAAATCGTTTTAGATAAGAATTAATTGAAATTATCATTAAGGATATTTTATGTAAATTAAATTTAAATGTATTTTAATTTTTGAATGGAATCTAATAAAAAATTTTTCTTTGGAAAAATATAAAAAAATTCTGTGTCAAATTTTTTAAACATTTGTCAAAATTATTTTTCAATATAGGAGTTTCAGCTCTTTAGTCAGAATGACTTAAAATACGCTGCGAAATTCAATTGTTAAGTTATAACACAAATTATAATAAATTAATAGTGGTATTTATTTAAATAACATAAATTGATTCAGAATTATTGGAAGTGTTGACTATCAAAGAAACAGTTAAAGGACAATATAGTTGGGATGTACGAGGGCGGATTGAAGCTACCTAAGTAGGAAAAAACATTTTTTTTTCAAAAACCATTTATTTCTCAACATAGTCTCCTTTTACTTCGACACACTTAGTAAGACGATATTCCAACTTTTTTATACCATCTGAATAATACGATTTCGGGAACCCCTCAAAATACGCGTTAGTTTCGGTAATCACTTCTTCATTTGAGATGAATCTTTTTCCTGCGAGCCATTTTTTCAAGTTTGGAAACAGGAAAAGTCACTAGGATCTAAATCTGGACTATAAGGTGGATGATTAACCAATTCGAAGTGTATTTCACGTAATTTTAGCATCGTATCTAATACTGTGTGAACCGGTGCGTTGTCTTGAAGGAAGAGCATTTTTTTCTTCTTTAAATGTGGTCGTTTTTCCTTGATTGCATCAATCAATTTATCCAATAATGCACGATAAGACTTTCCTGTGATTGTGAATCCTTTTTCAAGATAATCGATGAGCAATATTCCGTGTGCATCCCAAAATACAGTGGCCATAACCTTGCCAGCCGATTTCACTGCTCTCGCCTTCTTCGGAGCACTTCCACCAGCTTCCACCCATTGTTTCGATTGATTTTTGGTTTCAGGTGTGTAGTGGTGGACCCACGTTTCATCAACAGTTATTAATCGACGCCAAAAATCAACAGGATTACGCTTTATCATGTCCAAACACCGCTGTGAAGTAGTCTGTCGAACTCGTTTTTGTTCGACACTGAGCAAACGCGGCACCCATCTTGCCGATAGATTTTTCATATGCAAATGTTCATGCAAAATGTTGAACACACGTGCATATGATATGTTTACCATTTCAACAATCTCACGCAACTTGCCTCGGCGATCATTCATAACGATATCGAGGATTTTCTTGATATTTTCTTCAGTAACCACCTCTTTTGGCCCTCCTGTTGACTCACCGTAATGTTTATCGAGCTTTTCTTTTGTTTCTTTCGCCGTTTTCCCTTTCAAATAATAGTGTTCAATCACTGCACGAAATTCGCTTTTTTCTATTTTTCAAGAAACACAAAAGTTGCTTACTTCAAACGACTACAACAAATAAACTAATCGATGAATTTGGGTGAAATTTTAACAGCTGACGCTTGACAGATCGCAACTTCAAAAAAAATTTTTGTGTTTGTGCTGCCATCTAGCGCTAGGTAGCTTCAATATCAATCCGCCTTCGTATAAGGATATGAATATTTCTCTAAATTAATGTATAATTACTAAATATATGTTTATTTATCTCTTTATTAGATACATTAGCATTATATTATGCTTGCTTCAAAGGGGTCGTAGTAATGTGAATATGAATCTGCTCAGCTTTGACATGGGAAGTCTACAAGTGGGGGCCTACAAGAGTTGGTGTTAATCAATATTTTGTATGTGAATTTTTATAAAAATCTTTTTTTTATTTGATATATTTGCTAATATTGTTTTAGTTTGAAAGAAATTGTAAATAGCTTGAATACGAATCTGCTTTGATATGGGAAGGGGCCTAAAAGTGTTTGTGGTATAATTAGTATATTCTATTAAACTAAGGTGAAGGCCAGAGTAGTCGCGCAGGATATAAAGCAGCGAACCGTGCAGCTTTGGCAAGAACGATGGGCTGCCGAGAGACGCGAAAGATGGTCAGCGAGACTCATACCCGACATTGCGAGCTGGATAGGAGGAACAGCCGGAGCTGTTTCTACACTACCTCTCGCAGTTACTGTCTGGGCAGTAATTCGGTGGGAAAAATTGGAGGGCCTGAGTGCATATACGGCGATAGCAATGCGGATGATGCAGAGCACACCTTTTTATAATGCACAAGGTGGCAAACAGAGCGCACCACGCTTGAAATGGAAAGCGGGAAAACTTTAGCCACCGAAAACATTGTGGTCGTCATGCTAAATAGCAGAGGAAACAGGGACCACGTAAATAAATAAGTGCAAAATGTGCTCCGACGGAAAAAGCGGGACCTGGACGCAGGAAGAATGTTGCGAGTCCAATAGGGACCTAGTGAGAATCCTCACCTTGAAGGAAGTGTGAAAAGGGTTTCAGGGTGGAGAGATGTTTTGAGTGAGGGACGGGGTTTTGATGATGCGATAAGGATTTTTACCCTCTCTACCCGAAAAAAGGTGATTTTATAACTCCTTTCCTGGTGGTATCTCCATATCGCAGAAATTGTGTTATATAGAATATTTTATTACTATTTGCGGTGCCAAACTAACCTCGTGTTTGGTTGTAAAGGAAAAATTTAATAGAATCCTTTTGAGGAATCCCTTGAAATTTTAAATCTATATTTTTGGTAAATTCATGGAGACATCTGAGGGGATGAACCCAATTTCATGTTTTGGTTGGGTTATTATTATTATCGTTGAGGGGATGTTGCACTGCGACCTTCGTGGACCTAGAGTATTTCTCTTAGCCCAATTCCCTCGATGAATTGCAGTATTGGTCTTCACAGAGTCTGAGTTTGTCATCGAGTATGACGAATCCGGTGGGTTAGAAACATTTAAAAATGATTTTTGTTGAGTCAGGTTAACTAAAAAACTCTTCCATTTTCGCATCCCACGAAATCCAAGAGGTAGAAAATCGTGTGGATTCTTGCTCTGTTGGTGCTCCTATGTTGGTGGTAATTGAAGCCCTATTTTACCATAAGCCACAACTCAAAAAAGAAATGGTTTTATTTTCATCCAGTTCGCAACTACAGCTCCAATTTTGGTGAGTTTCTTGTTTCTCTTTTCTGTTTATGTTCAAGCAAAAACGAAAAATCGAAACTATGCTTGTAGAAGAAAAACAAAATAAAGATAACACAGCGGCAGACACACCCACAGCATGAAAGGCACACATGTGTTGCTTCTGCTTACTTGCCTATCGATGGTGGTTTGCTCGCGTACGTTTACATTCGGCATCATTGAGATAAAAGGATAAGAGAATTCAAGGAACTTTCCGTGTGCACAAGCAATTTTTGATATTTGCGTGTAATTTGAGAGGACTGAAGAACTCACAGGAATGTTTATGCATAAGTTATGTATGTTATAAGTTCTTCTCTCATAAGATTAAATTCGTTTAATCACTCAATAGGATATTTTAGCCATCAGTGCACAATTCTGCTGATTAACAGACTAACTGTGAACTATGGCCAATATTATTAGCAGTCTACTAACTGGAATTAGAAATTTTGTCAAAGTAAACTATAAACTATGTCCTATGATACCCAACATAAGATTTCAATTATACAAGGCTATTTTTCTGTAGAACGAAACGAACTTTCAAATCGCCTCATGAAAGAAAGCGGTCCATTTTAAAAGATAGCTTTTTGTATATGATAAGGATTTGCCCATTCTTCTTTCAATACTTTGAACATTATTTGAAACTATCTGCGACTTTTGTGAAGATACCAATATGACCTTCGTTTCGTTTTCCTGCAGGCAGAAATACTGCTAATGGAACTCATGCGTTCACTTCAAGCTAATGTTCTCTCTTTAAAATGCCCTTAAAGCCAATTTTTTATATAACATTTTCCAATGCGATATTGCGACAAATGCATCATTGAATTGATAGCTGTGGGCTTTCATAGCAGCATCGCCAAAGAACCTTTGAAAAATTGGTAAATATGTTCTTCACTTACCTCGCACAAGAAGGACTAAAGTGGAAAGTCTTTAACGCTTCTTTAAAACTTCCCTTTCCACCAAATTTATGTTGGATTCTGGTTTTAAAAATGACCTAAAAATTTACTGCAATGATGTAAAAATGTGCTGCATAAGGTTTGTTACCCTCCTGGCTTAATTCGCCCGGTAAAAGAATCTAAATTTGCACATCTATTAAACTGCAGAGCCAACATTTCATAATTTCCGTAAAGATAGGTATTAAATAATAACAGCAAGGATTACGTGGGGAGATGGAAAGCATTGAAAACTGGCAAAAAAGCGCCAACTGAATGGCGTTGAAGGATGAAAGTGCCTCAGTTGGTGGCACTAAAGAGGTAGGCAGGCAGCAGGTGAGAGATGAAGTGCACATAGAAATCCTTGGATTTCAAAACCGGATGTTAAAACAGACAAACAACAAGGGGCGACCTACATTTTTTGCGTCTGTTGCTGCCATCAAAGCATGGAGAGGAGGTTTTATTTTTATTTCGAATAAAAGATCAACCAAACCAAAGTAACCCCGCTTGAATGAGGGTGGTTCAGGAGAATAGAAATTTATTTCTCTATTTTTCACATATTTTCCTGCGTTGTGTTTATTCAAAGCAAATAAAAGTGTCTGGCGCAGCGGTGTTTTTGGAAAATTAAACGCTGACAAAATTCTAAAACCTGATATGGCTGCAAGGACCTTTAAATATTGGGAGTGTGGCTAAGGTAGTTGTAGTTATAGAATTTCATTCAGATGTTCAAATTCTAAAGAGAAATGGTAAAGAAAAGGAAGGAACGAAAATAAATAGAAAATTTAAGCTGCATAATGATGCTAAGGTGTCCACTGGAAGATGTGAGGGTGCAAAAAATAGTTGTGAAATATCCGTTTTCAACTCCTCTAGTAAATAAAAAATTCATCAAGTGCTTCTTCAGAAAATAGCCAATAGTTTAAACTATTTTAATTAAACTAATTAATTAAACAATGGATTTTGTATTGATACAGAACAGAGGCACGGAATTTGTTAATTTAGGACATAAGGACAGGAGAATATCATAAGTTATCAAAACTCTAAAGAAGATGTGATTTAAGTTCTCGAAAAGAACCGTGATGAAGGATATAAGGACAGGAGAATATCATAAGTTATCAAAACTCTAAAGAAGATGTGATGTAAGTTCTCGAAAAGAACTGTGTTGAATGAATATATTGTGGGGTACACCAAAGAAACAATAAATTCAACCAGCCACTCACTTGTTTAAGGGCGATCTGATATATTCCTATATTAAATTATAACTATTTAGACGATTCCTTTCTTAACCGTTCGTTATCGTCACTGAATAATGTATAAAAAATGCTCGCTGTCAACTCATACAAATATGGGTGTTGTAACTGTCGATTAGTTGTCGAGTAAGTCCTGGAGTTTTGGGCCATAGATCGGTAGGACTGATAATAATTCTGTTCAAACTTTTCTCACAATGAAACCAAAGATTTTTTCTTCGACTTCATTTTCCAGTGCCTTGCATATATACTTAAGGAATATCGGTTAAGGACTTCTCTATATTATGGCGATCGTATATCTTTAAATCGTGTGTCAGCAGTGATGATACAAGGGCGACAAAGTACCGGATGGGAGTCATGAATTAAACTAAACCAGTGTCAGAGAGGAGGCGAATCGCAGTTGAAATGTGACTCCTGCGACCAAGGGCAAAATATTGTTCTTAGCAACAGCCAATTATGATCAGTTTTCCATGAGTTCAAAATGATTTCAATGGAAATTAATATAGATATGAAAGAAATCCTTTAGTATCGAAAAAACTTGCATCACTGACGTCATCACAGTCTCTTCAAAGTTCTTTAATAAGACTTCTCTTTATTTAAATTTCATACTCTCAAGAGCCAAGCAAGCAACTCCGCAGGTTGCTGTCTTAATTGAATCCTATTGTCTGCTGCCTTTGCTTGTATACTCTCAAAATTAACAAGAATTGATGTGGCTGAATTTTAAGAAACATACCTTTGCAGACAAGTGTATTCATGGCCTACAACTGCTGATGAGTGTGCTTGATTATCAACTGAAATCTTGTCTAGCAATCAGGTGCTTATTTGTAAAAAATATCCGATAACTTTCGTCTTAATTCATTTGCCGATCGGCAATAAACACGCCAACAATGTAACCAATGACGCTTATGGCCATTGAGGCTTTAACCAGTAAACTTTTAATGAAGCCCAGACATGAAATGCAATAAAGGTTAATGGTGAAGTGCAATAAAGGCAAGAAGAGTCCTTGAAGAGGCAATTAGAAGCGGTCAGAGCGTCAGAAAGCACTTGCAAATCAATCATAACTGCAATTGAAAATTCAGATGATATGAAATAAAGAATATGAAAATGCAACTGAAACCAATAAGTTGGTGGTGTCACTCAAGGCAATCACAACAGATCGTGAATATCCCTACACAAACTTCAAATATCTCCTACTCAAGTAGCAATCGCCTCCAGATTTCATTCATATCACCGCTTAATTGACGCTTGAAGGTAAGACTGTGTAATAATTCTTTCATTCCCCGCATTTTCTGCATACGTTTCAAACGAGCATTCCTTTACGGTCCTGAGAAATGCAGATGTGAAATATTCATTTTCATTTATGCTCATACACCCATGTGCAAATCCACACCACCACGTACAGGAAGAAAGTCGTTATTTGCGGTTGTATTGAACCATAAAAATGGCTTTGATGACGATGATGATCATGCCAGGAATTTGCGAAACTGTAATCTAAGCACAGCACCACACTGTGCTCAGGCTCCAGGTTGCTTAAACTAGCTAACATCACTGGTCGTTAAAGAGGAGAGATGTGTGCACCAGCGATTACATCAAATGCAGGTGGCTTCATTTTTCATTTGCTCATATTCCAGTAATGTGAGAGATTTGCATTTGCTGGCAATTCAATGCAGAAGTAGGTGTCTGCATTGCCACAGCCAGCAAACTGCAAACTAAATCGAAAATTAAATAGGGTTCAGGATAATGAGGATAACAGGATAAAGGTAAGTCAATGTGATTTGGATTACCCAAGATATAGAAGTACTACTAATGCAAATGTAAACATATACGAGGGGAACTATTTATATTTCGGGAATAGCAAATAATAACAAACATTTTTAAATAAAAATGGCTCTATTGTTTCTCAAAATATTCCCCTTGATGATTAAAATACACTTTTGCATTCGTTCAAACCATTTGTCATAGCAGTTTTTCCATTCCTCTTGAGACACCTCCAAAACATGGTTTTTGAACGCTTCAACTGCTTCTTCGGTGCTCACAAATCGTTGACCACGCAGTTTACCTTTGATATTCGTTAACAAGAAGAAGTCATTGGGTGCCAAATCAGGACTTTACGGAGGATGAGTCATCAATTCGATGTTTTGACTGCTCAAAAATTCACCTGTTTCACGAGATGAGTGAGAGCTCACATTGTCATGATGCAGAATGATTCGTCTTTGGCGGTTGCTTTTACGAATTTCTCGGAAGACTTCCGGCAAGCAAATGGTGGTGTACCACTCAGCATTGACCGTCCTACGTTGCTCAAGCGGAACAGTGGCCACATGGCCCATTCGGCCGAAGAAACAGGCGACCATTTGCTTCGCTGTGCTTCTTCCACGAACAACTTTTGTTGGATTTAGCTCGTCTTGGAACACCCACACGGTTGATTGTTGGTTGTTTCCTTCTCATACGCATATATCCATGATTCGTCACCTGTCACAATTTTATACACGTCTTTTGAAGCAGCACGGTCGAACTTTTTAATAATTTCCTTACACCAATTGACACGAGCCTTTTTTTGAGCGATTGTCAAATTATGTGGGATCCAACGAGAACAATCTTTTTTACATCCAAATGTTCATGCAATATTGAATGTATGGATGTGGAAGCAATGCCCAAGGTGTCCTCTATCTCACGATATGTCACATGACGATCTTGCATTATCAGTTCACGCGCAACAACCAATTTTGGACGACCTTCACGGAGTTCGTCGGCGACCGAACTACGACCACTATTGAATTGACTATACCAGCGATAGACTGTGGTTTTTGATGGTGCTTTGTCGCCATACAAAGAACTGGGTTCATCGACACATTCTTGTTGAGATAATCCACGTCGAAAGTTGTGAAAAATATTCCAACGACAACCTTCTCTTGAAATTTCCATTTTTTTGCCAAATTGATTTTCTTAACTCACTGTAAACAAAACAAACAGTACTTGTACATCAACACGTTGTGAGTACGGTTATGCTAAAAAATGTTGTTGCCAGATTTTAGTTATTGACATTAGTGTTACCAGTTCCCGAAATATAGATAGTACCCCTTGTAATTTCGATTGTGGCCCGTTTTTAGAATAGTCGTTTATCCAGGATTAGACAAAGTCGTTCTGTTACTTAACTCTTTCTTACTTTCTTTAATATATATCACTGCCATCAAATATAGTCCCAGTCATCGCTGCACTTAAATCAAAGCAAACTACAACAATTTTGCTTAGATAGCTAGGTTGGGTAGCCGCATCACCAAGGAAACAATGATGCCACTTAGACCAACAGTTGGGCCCGTTCTGAGCCGCGGCTGCGAGGCATGGCTCCGCTTCCCCCACCAGATTGAAGCAATCTGAGCCTTTTATAAAGCAAAGAAGGTAGTGAACACCTGACTGGTATAGATCATCTATACTTGTTAAGAAGTGGGATCCTAGTAAATGTTCCCTATAACAAAAACTGCACATGTACTGAAGAGGTGCTGGACTGTTTCCAGTTCCTCCTCATTCCTGCAGCTGCAACAGAAATCATGCGTATAAACTCCCCTTCTTATTGCATGCTTTCCTATTAGACAATGTCCCGTGGGGGCTCCTACTAGAGTCTTAATTTGTAGTCTATTGAGTCTAATGATATTCTTGGATAGACGCAGATGTTCGGCTGTCAATTTCGCAGGTAGTGTTGCAGATCTACCTATGATTGGTAGAGTTAATTAGTGTTTCCCTTATGAGAAGCTTACAAATTGCGAGAGGTATATCCATATGCCTACTAACAATGGCATACAAGTGGAGTCTTTCGCAAGTTCATCAGCCTTGCAGTTCCATGTTATATAACTATGGCTTCGTACCCAGCCATCTCGGTAAGAGATCGGCAACAGTCTAAGACACTCCTTGATGTTATTTGGTATACATTCAAGCCCTGAGTGCAGCTTGGCTGTCTGATAAAATACTGATATCCTTACCGGTTACCTCGTTTACCCTCAACCAATTCAAGGCTTCGTGAATAGCGGTTATTTCCACTTGAAAATTACTACAGTGATCCGTTAGTTTGATGGATTCACTGATTGAGGGAGTTTTGAAATAAAACCCTAATCCGACACCGGCATTCATCTTTGATCCGTCTGTGTATATCTTGATGGGAATATCTGGTAATGGATTCCCCTCATTCCCGACTGGAAGGAATCCTCACCCAAAAATTTAATTCGGAAGAGGAGAAGGAAGGTAAACAATATCACTGGGTATGTCCGTATAGGATTCTAGTACAGTCGCATGTCCATACGGCACAGTTTTCCATTGTGAGCTCGCCTTGAGCCGAATGGCGGAGTATGTCGCTAAATATTTGCAGAAGAGATCTAAGGTTTGTTGAAATCCTTGAAATGCATGAAAATGATCAGGAATTCCATCGAAAAATCATCTTGACTGATGAGGCCCATTTCCACCTCGGTGGCTACGTCAACAAGCAAAATTGTCGCATCTGGGGCTCGGAAAACCCAACAGTTATTGTTGAGAAGCCTCTCCATCCTCAACGTGTGACTGTTTGGTGCGGTTTATTGTCCGGCGGGGTCATTGGACTTACTTTTTCGAAAATGAGGTTGGATCAACAGTTACGGTGAATGGATGATCGAGAGATGATTAATGATTTTTTACGGTCGGAATTGGATGGTGTTCATCTGGACAACGTTTACTTTCAACAAGACGGCGCTACGTGCCACACAAGCAACGAAACCATTGCTCTTTTACGAGAAAAGTTTCCGGACCGTGTTATCTCTCGAAGAGGTGATCACAATTGGCCACCGAGATCTTCTGATTTAACACCTTGCGACTTTTCCTTTGGGGCCACGTGAAAGATAAGGTCTACGCCTACAGCCCAGCGTCGATTCAAGACCTCAAAGATAGAATTCGTGAGGCTATCGAGGACCTAGGGCAGCCACTTTGCGATTTGGTAATGGAAAATTTCATGAAAAGGATATGGTCCTGTAAGCGTGGTCGTGGTGGCCATTTGGCTGATATTGTTTTTCAATATTAACGGCATACCTTCCTCTTTATTATGAAGTAAACATCTGATCGTTTATCTCAAAAAATGGCATTTTTCTTTGAATACCAACATAACACCTCTTATAGGAAAACCCTTTAGTATGATATCAATTATCAAGGTTGCCGTGGTTTTCTTGGTGCCAATTCTTCAGATCTCTGTTACTAACTACGCATTTCGCAGTAAGTCCTTTTCTGCATTTCAGTCCACCAGACAACATTATCATATAGGAGAATGGGTCTGACAACTGCACTATAAAGCCAGTGAGCTACCCTAGGCTTAATTCCCCAGGATTTACCTATTATATTCAATCAATCCAACAATTTCGCTTATTCTTACATATTTTTGGTGGCTCTGTTCATAATAAATCTGCAAATACAAATCTGTGTGATTTGTAATCTTCACTAGAGTCCCATTTAATTCTATCAGCATAGAGTAGCATAAAACTCTTAAGGTGACAATGAAGGAATTACACCAGTACGTGATGTTTTAATTTTCCTGCGAACTCTGGAAGTGCTTCCACATTGACATGCAAATGCTTACAAGTAAATCGTTTTGCACACTCAACTCAGACACGGAACTGGGGGTGTTTGTAAGCGGAAATTGAAAATGAGCATGTAAGTATAACTGAGGCAGGTGATGTCGGAAGTGGCATCAGTAACAGCAGCGGCGGTATCCTTAAAGGCGTTCGCTTTAAATGTGAGCTTTCTCGGGATGCTTCTTTCTTCCCCTTAAAACACGTTGTTTGCTTATTGATAATTTGCAATACGTCGAGTGAGCGCCAACTTCGCTCCAGCAGGGAAAAAAGTCGCTGTTGGCACGAGCAGGAGTTCACTTGAAGGATTAAGGCAGGTGTGGCATTGCGTCATGGAGTAAGTACTTAAAAGTTGTTTTAAATGAGGTTGACACATGCGGTGACACGCACATTTGCTGAGGAGAATGCTTCAATGTAATTATAATTATGAATTTAATTGAGGAACATTAAAAAATCAGGTAAAAGGAAAATTAAGCACAACAAATATCTTGCCAAAAGGAGTGCAATCCAAACTTAATCATGCAAACTTCAAGTTTTTGGTACTCCTACCGCAGCATTAAAGAATCACTTGCTTTAAATATTGATTTAGGTAAAATTAGTCTCAAATATTTGCTGCAATTTATTATTTTAATTTCATAGAAGACATCCTACAGGGCTCGACATGGATGCCGTCACACAGAAATAACACTCCAAACAGTGTAACGACACATACAACGAACACAGGATGCGAAATTAGCTGAGCACTTTTATGACAGCTTCTACCTGGGAGAGAACGCCACAAAGCAAGGCACCGAAAATGCTCGGTAAGCTCAAAAATACACAATAAGAAACCGCTGTCGTCTTTAGTAGTACAATAACACGTCGGCAACAAAGCGAAGGAAACTACTTAAAGGCTTGTTAGCATAAGGACGGTCGTTAGTATACTCGTAACAAAACACTTCCGCCATATTCCGGAAGCTGTTCTACTGCACAAATTTCATGATGGTGACTTTGTTGAGCGTTATTTCTTTGAAAATTATTAGATTTGCACAATTACTTCTTACACAGATGTGGAGAAAGCTCGTTCAATGTTGTTGTTAAGATTTGCTTTGAAATTCCTCCCTTCATAAGGAACAAAATTAATTGTTGAAAATATATATAAAAATTATATAAAATGAAAGATGAAAAATATAATAAAAACGTGCCTGCATTCAGTTATAATAAAATTTCTAACAAAATGTCCATTCTCATAATTCGAGGAAATGTGGCCCAATATCCTTTAAAAATATTGACGTTTCGCCTGCGTCTGATTTTGTCATATTTATTTATTTCTTATTTAATTTTAAGTTGATCCCAAACTTTCCCCTAAAGTTGCGAGCATTTGTATGTGTTATTCAACGAATTTCTGACCTCACATCAACGATTGCACAGAATTTAATAAAGCAAAATTATGTGCAAAGTTTCAGAACAATTTTTAATTTCCTGCTTAAATTGAGGAGAACCAAAACGAAATGCCCACAAAATGCGCAGAGTTCGATTTTTGCCTCGAAACAGAAAATTCAATTTGGGCATAGTTGGAGAAATATTTTTGGGTGCAGGGGAAAATGTGAACTACTGAAATTCACAAATAAATTCAATGAGGGGACCGCTTAATGGAGGCAAGGATCAGTATACGAGTATAAGACTGCCCGCCTAGGCCTATATAAATCTAGGCAGGCATTTTTCTATCTTAGAAAAAAGAAAATTATGGAAATTTCTTTAAACTAATGATAAACTAACTAACTTATAAATATCACAGATCTATCCGTGGACACTCGTTGATGTGCAAAAGGAACTTACGTAAGAAACACGGCAATTCCATGAATTGACTCAGCCACCAGAGTAACAATTGTAATGAGAGCTGCTTTAGAATTCAGGTGATACGAATTTTTGTGTTAAGTGCTCAGCCTAAACCTGATATGGGAAATCTTTTCATTTGTTTAACTCACTTTCTATAAGGCGAGAGGTACAATTAACTTGGGTCCTAGTCTCATACTCATAGTCATTTTATCAAGAGCATGCAATCATAGCTCTCCAAATATGACATTTGCGAGTATACAAAAGATTTCTGTATTCCGAGATTATGGTCAAATTAAGGAGGTTTCTATGAATGGATCATACAGTCAGCGCAGCTTCTACAGGGATTTGGGTAGAATACTCTCGTCCTAGTTAATAAAATACTCGTACCAAGGCTCTTTTTTGGGGAAACTATAGAGTCAGTTATAATGAATACAAGAGTAAAATTAGGGCTGCAAAAAGGGAGTCCTGGCAGCAGTTCTGCGGAACTCTAGAGCCGGTCAATGAGGCTTGAAGACTTAGGAAAATACTGTCCAGGACCACGACGGTCTCGGCAGTGTGGAGAGTAAGATGGTTCATGGACTGGCTCGTGTCAGGAGTCTTTGGAGGTTTTGAAGGAAACCCACTTTCCAGGTTCCATGGACTCGTACACCGTCGATACGCAGTCGATAAATCTTGCCCGTGTCGGATATCTTGACGGAGAATAAAATTGCGTGGGCGATAGACTCTTTCGACCCGTATAAGTCAGCGGGTTCAGATGGGGTTATACCGGCTATGCTGCAACATTCTGCTGAGGGCGTGATTCCTCATCTACTTTACATCTTCACAAGGTGTCTCAAGAATGGGTTTGTGCCAGACAGTTGGAGAGATGTCAGGGTGGTTTTCATACCAAAAGCGGACCAATAAGTCTCTCATCGTTTATTCTTAAAACACTTGAGAGACTTATCGATTTGTATATTAGAAACGTTACCAATATTCGCACTATGGACAATGCTCAACACGCATACCGTAAGGGTAGATCAGTGGTTAGCGCACTTCATGAAATGGTTGATCTCATTGAGAGCTCAATGAACTATAAGGAATACACGTTGGTAGGTTTTCTGGACATTGAGGGGGCCTTCAGCAATGTAAACACAGAGGCGATCTATAAGGCGCTGAGAGATCACGGAGTGAAGGCATTCATAGTGACATGGATTAACACAATGCTAGTAAGCAGGGTCATTAACGCCACTATGGGGACGGCCTCTGTGAGTAGGAGGACTGCAATGGGTACGCCGCTGGTGGGAGTGCTATCACCTCTACTGTGGCTTCTAGTAGTAAATGAGATTTTAGGAACCTTCAAAGCAAAGAGACTAATCCCGGACAAGTTCTTGTCAACGATCAGCGAATTCGTGGAATCAACACTGGGCAATATTTCCGGATGGGCTGAACGCAACGGATTAGGAGTTAACCCTACTAAGACGAAGCTAGTTTTGTTCACCAGGAAAGCAAAAATCTCTGAGTTCCCTTTGCCAAAGTTAGGTAGGGTAACGTTGAGTCTCTCTTCAGAACCGAGATACTTAGGTACCATTCTGGACTCCAAGTAAAATTGGAGAAAGAATATTGAGGAGAGAAGAAAGAACGGTATGGCTGCATACTATACTTGTAAAAGGGTCTTTGGGGAACAAAGGGGGATTGTCACCGTACATCGTGTATGGGATGTACACCACAATCATGAGACCAAATTTTAATCTACGGGTCCATCGTCTGGTGTAAGGCGTTGGAAAGGAAATGTAATCAAAACCGTATTGGAAAAGTACAAAGACTAGCTAGCCTGGGAATCTCAGGGGTTGTAAGCAGCGCGCCTCAAAAAGGCTTAAACATATTATTTCACCAGGAGTGTTCAGGGCTATGCCGCCAAGTGTGCTCTCAGACTGAGGGAGTGCAATACGTGGAAATCTGCCAACTATGGACACTGTACATCTTTGAGCGAAATAAGACGGAAGGGTCAAATGATAGTTACGGCCGACTTAGAAACGGCTACAGACTACATGACTTCTACTATAGATTTTACAGCTAGAATTCCAACTCTCTATCCAACCAGGCAAGACTGGGAGTCAGACTGTGCGACGGGTAATTCCGAAATTACCATCTACACTGACGGCTCAAAGATGGTGGGTTGAACGGGGGTGGGTAGTCTTCTCGGAAGGTTTGCAGGCAAGACATAGGTTAGCAAGGCATAAGGCATATCGGCTGCCTGACGCATGTAGCGCCTTTCAGGCCGAAGTCTATGCAATTTAGAAAGCGGCTAGGCTGGTTCAAAGTAGTACAATTCGACCCTCGAATATAACTATCTTTGTGGATAGTCAGGCGGCGCTTAAGGCAATTGAATCGAAGACAGTTAAATCGAAGTTGGTAATGAAATGTCGTACCTAACTACTGAACATCGGACCCCACAAGGTCTCCCTGTGCTAGGTTCCCGGACAAAGCGATATAGAAGGGAATGAATTAGCGGACGAGATGGCCAGAAGGGGCTCTGAAATGGACATTAACGAAGCAGACACCTCAATACAAATTCCGATATGTGAACTGTTTAGGAACATATGTAAGGAATCTCTAGCTGGGGTACGCTCAGTCTTCCCAGAGTCCTGTACAATATTTATTTTATTGACCTTAACACAACACGTTTGATGTAGTTTGTTTTACTTTCTTTTATTATTAAGTAAATTATAACTTCATCTTAAACTAATTATAACTAAATCCTGTATACTTTCCGCTTCGTCTAATTGCGGTGAAGTGGGGTAGTGGCAAACGTAGAAGCAATAGCTGCTTTGAAGTTAAACGCCGGTTAAAACCTCGCGTTTACTTCGCCTAGGGTGGAGCACTCTCTTACGTGGTAGTGATGTCGGTTAAAACCTCACACCACCAATCACGTAAGAAGTCTCAAAAGTCAGGAACTGTTCGCTGTTGTCGCCGCCGCTGTTGCAATCACAAGAGAGCGCCTGCTCGTTCGCTGTTGTCGCCGCCGCTGTTGAAATCACAAGAGAGCTCGTCCGCTGTTGTCGCCGCCGCTGTTGCAATCACAAGAGAGCGCCTGCTCGTTCGCTGTTGTCGCGCCTACTGTTGAAATCGCAAGAGACCGGTTCCTCTGTGCACCGGCCTTTTATACCTTTTTTTATGCGAGCATCGACAAGTCCCGTATTTCGGCACTGTGTCGTGTTCGCGCATACAGAATTCCCGTATTTCGGCGTTGTGTCAGTTCGAGCATAACCACGTGTGGCGTGGTTCGGCTACATGTGCTCGCATGGTGCTGGTATATGGTGAGGGCGGTATTTTGTGTGACCTTAAATTGTTACAAAATTTAGGTCTTCACACATAGATGAATTCACTATTGCGGTGACAAATAACTTATGGACTAATCGTGACGACTGTGAAGTCTCACGGGGCTTATGGCCTAGGTTAGACATGAAGAGGACGAAGGTTCTTTTAGGGCTGAACAAACCTGCAGTAAGGCTGCTTACGGGGGCCATTACCGGGCAATGCTTCAACATTGGCGTATTCCGTCGAGCGGGTTATACAGGAGCTGCCATGATGAAGAAGAGATAGAGTCATCACTTTTTATGTCAATGTCCAAGACTACAGTTGAAACGACTTCAATGTTTGGGGTCGCGCTTCTTCATAAGGTTGACAGAGATAACGAAGGTGGATTTAACGGATCTTCTCACTTTCATCTGGAAAACCAAATGATTTAATAGGGATGGTACTTCCAATATTTACGAAAACCAAGGGTAAGGACAAGTATGCCTCCCCTTGGCATTTTTCAACGCAGTCACAATGGACTCCGAGTGGAAGTGGACATGCCTTTGTAACCTAAGTTAATCTAAGGCTCTTTTTCTTAGTGGATGTATTTGTTTATTTGAATTAATTTATAGCTTTAAGGATCCAAGTTTAAGAAACACGACTGTGATGAGCATCTCTGGAATATTGAATTGGAAGAAGAGATAAAGTTCGCATCCTTTAACCAAAATTTTTTCAGTGAACTACCAGAGACGCTGCATTAAGAAACACGATTGTGATGAGCATCTCTGGAATATTGAATTGGAAGAAGAGATAAAGTTCGCATCCTTTAACCAAAATTTTCTCAGTGAACTACCAGAGACGCTGCATTAAGAAACACGATTGTGATGAGCATATCTGGAATATTGAATTGGAAGAAGAGATAAAGTTCGCATCCTTTAACCAAAATTTTCTCAGTGAACTACCAGAGACGCTGCATTAAGAAACACGATTATGGACATCTCTGGAACATTGAATTGGAGGAAATTAGCAGGAGAGAGAAACTTCTCATCCTTAAACGAAATTGTACTCATTCAACTACCAGTGATGCTGCAGTACACAGCTGTGGCTTCAAACAACGAGCAACCACAAGGAATACAATTACAATACCATGGTAAATTTTTCATCATTCAATTTGCTCGAACTACATGCGGGTATCTCTTTCCTTCAAGCCACTCCGTACCTGTTTGCTACACACTCTGAAAGAATTCTCCTACTAAATTTCATTTTTGCATTATTAACGAAGACTCCAAATGAGAAGTTGTGAAATGTGTGGAAAAAAACTTCGAACCGTTTCATTTGTTTTCATTGCCTTCATTTTCTCTTACTCAAGTCTTTTCCCTCTAGAATCCTTGCTATTTTGTGTGTCTTCCCTTTTTTTGTTTGTTTTGATACTAATTCAATTACTTCTGCAGAGTAATTTTGCGCTGTTCTTCTTTCTATTAACTTCGTCCTGGAGTCTTAGCTTCAAATTGCGGCCATTTGTTTTTACCTTTGACTGCGAATATTTTGGCCATTACTAAATAATAAAAATCGATTTCATTAATTTCCAGGTAAACCTTACCTCAGTGAAACGCAAAAAGCAGTACTCCCGACATTAACTTTGACCTCCAACATAAACACACACACACTCTCACTTGGATAGTTGCACACTCATGCAATCGAAAGGCAACATTACGTTATGCCTTTCATTGGTATTTATTGCTAATACCATTTCATTTATTTCGTTCACTTTATCTTTGGTCCTTTTCTGGTTTTATATCCCTCTAATTTGCTTTATTTTTGGTATTTCGCTTGATTTGAATCGTGACTTCCCTTGCATGTGTGTCAGACTGTGTGTCTGTGTGCGAGTGTGCGCCAATGTAATGCGATACTAAGCATTCAATTGAATGTGGGTGCGAGTGGCCGGGTGGAGGTGCCTGGAGAAGTGGTTGCTGGGGAGTGTGTTTTAATGCTTTGAAGTTCGCTTTATCGCTTGCAATCATCAGCAGCAGATTGTGATAGTAGCAAATAACTGAATGATGTGCTGGCGTTGCGCTCAATGATATTTTGTTATTTGTTGTTAATTATTCATTGGAAATTTAATACTGTTGCCAATACAAATAAATATGGAAAAGGTCTCAAGCTCAACATATTCAGTTTCTCATTTATAGGAATGTTGTGTTTAGATAAGACCACGAACACCATTTCCACAACAGGAGTTCGGTTTCAGTCGCCTCAGAAAATGATAGATTAGAATAGATTGGTTTGCTAGGATACTTGTGCGATATGTCGTCACGTATGGGGAGTGATGGAGTGATGTTATGAGGAAAGCGATTAGAAATACCAGTTAATAAAAACAGTAGTCAGTGTATTAATCACTCTTAGTATACAATTAACTGGCTTTTATTGAAGTACCCTTTTTGACAGCAGTTTCGGCAGTGAAATCTTTCTCTCTTCAAAATCTTCTCAACTCAATCTTAACTATTCGCAATATGAAAACTCGAAGATTGAGTCCACTATAAGCAAAATATTACAAAATATCACATACGAGATTAAAAACCAACACCCAGTTAATTAAAAGTGTGATTGCTTCGTACTTTTTTAAGGCTCCCGAGAGTGTTCAGAGTCCTTCACAGTTCTTTAAAGCATTTATGAAAAAATTTACATAAAACCTACCAATCAATTAAGGATATTTGCTGGAAATCTTTGACTGTATCTTAGAGGTTTATAAAATTAGATACTTTAATATCCATATCATACCCAAGATGCTTCTTGAATTTCTTTGTCCAAATTGATTTCCATTATACAAAATTCCCAGAAGCGTATCGCTTCAATTGCTATTTAAGCAAAAGTCGATGTAGAAACTATTTCTGCTTAACCGCACTTCAAGCAAATTCATGCTCGCCAACCATGACAATCAGTCCCAATTGTTGCTGCAGACTTATCTGACTTGTGCATGCCACATTCCTTGAAGCATGTCCTCTCATGCATTTGGCATAAGCCCAATCACCACTTAAAGTTAAGACGCAACAATGCAGCAGCCCGGCCAGGAACGATGTCTCGACTGTTCGCCCAATGCAGATTGAAACTTTCTCGTAACGTATCGCAACACTTTCGGAAAATTTCGTATACAAATATTCAATTGAAACTTTGCTATAACCATAAAAAGGATATGAAAGAAAATTAAGTGGATTTGCCAGCTTTCAATTTGAGTTAAAATGCTAAGAAATTTAATTCGAAAGTGACTTGTAATTTTTCTTCTGTACCCCAGTTGGGTTTCCTATTGATGGTCTGAACGTAGGTATTTGTGGTTGAATTATGATGCATGAAGTATCAAATGAAAGTCAGAGAATTCCGAAAAAGACTTCATACCTTTCTATACAGTTGGCAAATGAAGTGCTTCGTTTTGTGTTCTGTCACTTTGTGTTCTATAGAAGCGTCTTTTCAAGCCACTTCGATTGATAAATAACAATTGAATTATCTTATGATTGGGTGGAATTTGGATGGTGACTTGTAAGGGGCTTACAGAGACATATCAACTGGAAGGCCTACTTTTAAATGATACATACAGGATTAAAGAAATTGATGAACCTTGTTATTGAGAAACTCTCTTATATCATATATGGAGACAAACTTATTCCAGACGCATTTTCCACTCTATGTACAACTGCCGTGTTTCTTCTTGGGTACAGTTCAGAAGATCTTGACAGTTTTAGTAATGGAAAGAGATTCGGTAACGCTTCGTTTCCTGCTGGGACTCTCATACGTCCACACTTACACGCCAGCAATAAAGGCATCTCTGAAAGTACGAGTACGAGTATATGCAAAGATAATTGACAGCTTCGGAAAAGTTATCAGCTTCTTTTGTCATAGACTTCGGTACGAGCTCATATCTCCAGCTTATGGAAGTTAATCAATCAATCAAAGTTGCTGATAAATCAGGGCTTTTAGGAGAGAATCATTCACGCTGCCCGCTTCAGATCACTTTTGTTTGAAAATTTAAATCACAAACTTTTTGGCAGACAATCAACAGAGCGCCAAAGAGGAACGAGATAGGCGCGTGTGCATGTATGAATTTAACTGAGCCCATGCATGCCAGAGAGCTTGTGTGGGTAGATGCATGTTTCAGAGCTAATGGTGTAGCAATTTCGAATTGATTCTACCTTTATGGCTGCTTGGCAGACCTGATACTCCATCAATCATATCCATATCAAGTTTCCTATGGTGGGATATGAATGGAATTCTGCGTCTTTATTCAGTTTGAAGGCGAATGATGCATGTGTAACAATATCTTCCTATGTGTGCGTAAGTGTGTATGAGTGTGGGAGTAGTTGCTCCACCTTGTAGTGCCGATTTGTTTTTAAACTTAACTCAGTTAACCTTTGAAATTTGTATCCTTTTCAATTTAGATTGGAAGCGTGGAGTGGGTTCCCCAACTTCTGCTGGCAATTTCATGTTTTTAATAATACACTCATATTGTAAATTTGTTTTGTTGTCATGTCATGTTTGTTTATTCATTAATTTTTTATTCTTTCCATCACAATGAACAACTCTATGGAAATATTTTGTGTGAAAGATGGGAGGAGAATCTAGTGAGCTTGTGCACATAATCATAAATAGTTCAGTGTAATTTAAATTTAAAGGTTCATACTAAAGGATCTTCCAATAGGGATGGGTTAAAATTGAATAAAACTAGTTGCGAGTGACATATCAACCACTTTTTTGTGTTATTTGAAAGGGATATTAATGACATTATGTGAGGAACATGACATCGTTCAAATGGACACCGCTGCTTCGCTGTGTAATGGAGATCCGAGAGGTCCAATTTTCGATAACTCTGGCGCATAGATCAGGCTAAATTTAAGTTATGGTTAGGGTTGTGTTTGCCTCCAAAATATATGAATTCCTGTCGGAAATTAACCTGACAGAAGATTTATAGATGAGACTATCCTCATCTTTCAAATAAATAGGGGCATCACAATAGATCTTTCAGGTCGCAGTGTATAACACCTTTATATAAATCTAATCTAATCTAGGGTTGTGTTGACTTTGAGATCATTTACGGCAAGCGACTTCAGGAAACCCCACAAGAGAAAGTCTATACGGGTAAAATCGAACGATCTCGCCAGCCAGTTGAGTCACCTTTGCGTGAGTAACCATGTTCTCAAATCGCTCGAGCAAAATTTACATTGCGGCATAAGCTATGTACCACCATCAAGTTGGAACCGCATGTCATTCACATCCATACCATCCAATTTGGGCCAAAAGAGATTGGTTATCATCGATAGGTAACGCTGTCCGCAGATGGTGAACGCAAAGCATTGACATTTTCGAAGAAGTACGAAACGATGATGCTGCCGGCCCCCAAACCACACCCAACGAAGACTTTCCGTGGATGCATTGCCATCAGTGGACGTCATGTGGATTGGCATCATCCTAAATCCGACAATTTTGTTTGTCAACGTACGCGTTCCTCCAAAAATGGGCCTCGTTGATGAGGATGATTTTTTTTTGCTAAAATCGGAATCCGCTTCCAACACCCATTTTGATAATAAAGTTGTATTATTTGCACGTGCTGCTCGACACTGTAACTTGCCATGGTGACTTGTCTTTAGTGACTGAAAATTGAAGAACAGAAAAATTAACAACAGACTAAGCAACATGGCCGTCATGAACAGTCAAAATCTACCCTATTGGAAAACACTTTATTAATAAATCTCACTTAATAGAAACTGCTCTGAAAAGCATGTCCATCCATCTCACTAAACTCCGCAAAAGGCAGACTAATACAATTTTATTCGATTAATTTAACTTTCAAGGAATTGAAGAAGGAATCAAAATCGTCTTTGATTAAGTCCATAAAATCCGTTATCCCCGAATATGTTATTGCGCTCCCAAAAGATCCTTGGTCAATCTAACTAATATCTGCTAAATTGGAACAATTCATATCCACTTCAATTCATTTCACTTTGTGGCATTTGAAGAGGGCATCTTTAAAATGACCCTAATCGCTGTGTACCTTCCGTATATATTATTTTGGTAGCCACATTGGAGCTTTAACTTTTCCATGTTATCTTTCCAGTGTGCTTCAAATTGTGACCGACACTTCACATTGAGAAGTTCGCAGGGGTGAGTGGCATGCTTTTATCTCTCTTTACACAAAAAAACGACACACACACAAAACAAAAAAGAATGGAAATTCAATTTAAAAAGTTTCCCTCCAGGGCGGACCATAACAACAGATATCTAATCACAGACAGAAACCGGAAGCAGTGGGGAAAGAATTGCAATCAACTATTGCCACTGCAGCCTTCGCCTCCGCCACAGCAACCGCAACAAGCGGTGGCATTTCTCGCATTGCATCGCAAGAAAACTCGCATGCAAACAAAAACCACAAAAAGCACACAAGACGAAGGAGCAAGTTGATTATGCGGTCTGCTTTCCTGCTGCTCCTGCGGCTCTTATTATGCGCCACACCACAGGAGCATAACAATTCCCGCCAAGCACGCTGCGAATATGCACACACAATCCAGCGAGACCAGTACGGCAATGTCCTGCTCCGATCGGGCGCATTGCGATGCAGTCAGCGTACGCCATTGTGTTAAATCTTTACAGCATAAAGGAGCAAAACATAAAAGTAGGAAAGAAAAAGCAACAATGTTGCACATACTCGTGCGTTGAGAAGGGCAGCCAGGAAAGCAAGCTTCCATTTGTTGCTGCGGTTGTTGCTGTCATTGTACGGTAATTTTTTCCGACTGTGCAGTTGGTTAGCAGCATAGGTACTCGTAGCTACCGGGGGCAGACATATTGATTGGTTTGAATGGCTACTCTAATGAATACTTTTGTGCAGATATTTTTTGCATAAGTGTGGGTATTTTGAATATGATTATGTATGGGAAGAAATGCTTATTATGCCCCGCTTGTTATTTCCACAATAAGAATTTGTGCTGTGGGAGAAGCTCAGGAAAATAGCAGAGAGAATAGTAAACACATTTCAGTGAGCCAAGTATGCTAAAAATTTATAAATCCACGAAGAATGTAAACACTAAAATATGAAAAACTAATAAAAATATATAAAAACACTGTTCTCAGATACCAACTTGGTGGAGCATGATCAAGCAGCAGTAGGGAAATGGAAATGGGTGCTATATAAAATCAATAAAGGGAAACTGCAAAAGTATCATACTTATAATAAAGTAAATGATATGTATGAGTGAATGCCACTTAATACCTTTCAAAGTTGATCTGACAATGTCCTCAAATCTGTGAATTTGTGGACATCTCAACATTGAACAGAAAGTATTCTAGGGTATGGGGAGCCATCCTAGCACACCTCTTTATTATTGTAAAGAAAAAATGAATCTTCGGTACTTTAAAGAGGGAATTCAGACAAGTTCCAAAAACACCACTCCCTTAGAAGGATTAAACAAGTGATTCGCACTGAAACATCATTATGACGTACTGGCAATTTATTTATATTTTTTACTCATAACATATTTAAATATTATGAGCCTCAAACTTGGGCATTGTAAATGATTAATAACAGATTTCAGCTCTGTATTGACTGTTTGTATATGATGGAGAAGGACCAGGATTTCCTATGGGGAATTAATATTGTAAATGAATAGAAATATTACAATTCCGCATACTGTGAAACATAGAACATTTATTACTGATGAACGACAACGCCCACAAACCATGTGGATATGTTATAAAAGAAGTATGGATAGTGGAAATTGCAATATAGATATCATTGGCGGTAGATCGAGATACTTGGATACCTTTGCCATAAAGGTAAAGCAAATCTTGTACCGATCTGTAATGTGGATCATAATGAACACAATGTAGAGAAGATTCACGATTTTAACAAATGAATATATTACAAACTGTGTGTGAAGTCATAAACCAATTATTTATTGATATTATATGAGCACATTATTTCATATGATCCTTGGAGGGATACGTACTCCTAGGTTGATATATTTACTTGGAGTTGCTTGAAATTTGCTGTGCAGCTTTCTGAACGTTATAAATATTCTGTTGCAGATATTTCAATAGAACATATTTATGTAATTTTTATACATTTGCTATCAGTATAGAAAACTGCATAATACTCATACGCCCCGAATTCAGAAAAGGGAAAACTGGAAGCCTGCTCTAAATTAATCGAATATTTGAATTTAAACGGGTTTTCAAATTAATTCACACACTCACACACACATTCACAAACAAACACACACATTCACATACACACACACACAGGACGGTAGCCGCTTTTTTGTGCAGTTACCCGCATTCACATGCTTTTAAATTGATATGAAATTGTTTTCAATAGCACATAATACGACATGTCGTTAGCATATTTGCGCTGGAATATTCCATAGAGAGCGCCCCAACCCGTCCTCCCTGGATTGGCAAACATGAAAACAATAAAATTACGAACAGCGCTGCCAATAATGCAGTCACAATAAACGTCAGTTGCCACAATGTGGCACGCAAGCAGAAAGGCGACGCTTGCAGTTACGCTTAAGTGAAGCGCTCAACAATTGACTCTAAATATTTCCAATACAGCCACCATAATGGCACAAATTCAATTTAGAAATCACTCATAATGCATAACACAATAGCGGGTATGCGGCTGATGCTTATGTACTGGGGTCCTTGCAATTGTTGCGTCGTTATTGTGCGAAGATTTCTGAGCTGGGTTGAAAATATTACAATATAGCTGCGCAGTAGTCCAAGCCCACCGCATCGCCGCACTGGGGTGGTGTCTAGGACTTATTGCTGCAGAAACGAGTAGCTGACAATAAAGTCGTGTGTATTCTACTTTCAGGGTATTAAATGAAGTTGGAAATTTAATATTTTCTATTACATTTTTTCCCTCGGCTCTTTCACATTATTGCAATGAAAACACATGCAACGCTGTGAGCGCAGACGTGGAAGCCACGCAACCAGGTTTCAAATTAAATTTAGCTAAGTGAATGGAAAGTAGCAACGCCTTGGAATACGTAGAACTGCATTTGTGTTAAAACGCTTTCATTGCGTTGGTCAACTTAAGCAAAGTTTAAAGAAAAGTCCCAAGTTGGGTGAAAGTACGCAAACATGATTGAAAAGTTCGATATTTATGTTGAAAAATACTGAATGGCTCTTAACTTTCTTTTGATTTTTGTTTTCTCTTTTGTATTTGCTGCATGAGAATACAGGTGAGCAATTCGAGGAAGTTTTGCTAAAATACTGAGGGTTTGGGTTGCGATGGCTTCCTAGGCTTATATATGAAACAAATGTGAGGCCGAAAAGTTTCTGGTATCAGATGGAAAACAATTATTTTATATGTCTGAAAGTTTTTTTATTATTATTATTTCTATTATTATTCTATTATTTTGTATTCTTTCAATAATTCTTTTCTTAGGAATTATACATTTTATAATCTTTGGTCCAGCTAGGAAACCCTTCCAGTATAGAGTCATACTGGAGGTGCTCAAATTAGACATTCACTACACTAATAAGGTTTTTATTGGAATTTCATCGCTCGCGTTCAACAAAGCTTTAATTTTTGAATGGCAGTGACAGTCCGAGGAAACCTGAAGGTATTGTTATCGATAATCGATAATTTGGTATTTCAACTGCTCGAAATTTGGAGTAAAGCATTTAAATGCATCTGTTCTTATATTTCGTGCGACATTTTCGGAAGAATATGTATACAAAAATTATCCTTAACACTCAGAACATCAAATCCTGGTGTTTTTACACAGTGTACAAATTTATGGATGTGTGGAATTTATGTTGTTTCATTTTTGAAATAATCAGTACCGTTCATCTTGAACAGTTTTACTCGAAGTGAACTCTTGTGCCGTCGAACACAGAAAGATAGTTTACGGTAAAATTGATTCACTGAAAAAATGTATTTAATCATAATAATAATAATGGAAATATTTCAACTGGTCCTGAAAGAAATGGTCTGATCAGGATTTTCCTCTGATAAGCTTCACCTTGAAACGCTTACAACACTGATTAACTGGGTTGCGTTTAAACACCTATCAGTGGGATATGTCCTTTTTAAAAGAATAAACCGGACTCTACGGGTGTAATCTTGTAACTGTAAGGAGCTTGCCCAATAATTGAAGCTCTGAAGTTCTCAAGGACTCGATTTTTTGGTATATAATAAGTGAAGAAGATATGAAATGGGATAATCAGAAATAATTCGTGAGTTGTTCCGTGTGCCTGACATATTTTCAAATACAAATGATAGGGTATAAATCGACATTAAGTAGAGAACAACATGCTACTGAAATGGTGGCAGCAGTACTCGTAAACCAGGATAATATAGAACCGATTTGCAATCTTTAATTGAATTTACAACAGAGAGGCACTGGATCTTAGTATTTTGTATCTCAAAATAAGTTAGTATCATCTAAGTAACTTTCTATAAATGAGTGGTTTACTGAAAAAGAAATTTCAAAGATGATTTATTATTATTATTATTATTATTATTACTATTATTATTATTATTATTATTATATCTTACACCATAATTAATTATGAGTGCAAGGTGTTGGGGGAATGAGTACTGGCAGCAGGGGCTTTCGACTCGAAGAGAAAATGATTTTTTTATAGAAACAAGCATTTTGGAGACCAAGCTCGTAGCAGGATTTAAGACGATTTAAAAGATAAAAGAACCAGCCTTCTGAAGTACTTCATGAATGGCTTTCTGTGTTAATAGATTTGTAACACACATTCCCTGAAAATAAAGCACTCCCTGGATACTTCCCACAATGGTCGAACAGCTCAGAATCTCCTGTTGATCATGGAGTCTAAAATTGACATACACTTTTTAAAGACATTCCATTGAATCACTTGGTGCTTTGTCACTACCCCTGAAGTTGGTGTTAGACTATTCGTTGTATTTGATCAACTAGACACACTACAATATTTTTTATTTCCACTCTGATACAGAAAGGATTTAAGAGATCCGTTTATGGAATCTATAACTTAATTTCATGATCTTAATTTAAATCAATTAACTTGAATATATTTTTTCTCTTAATATAAATAAAATAATTTTTATTCCAATTTTCTACAAAAATTTACGAAGAAGGTTCTCACGGGCAAGAAAATTGTATTGCCACTTCACTGAATATATTTTACTTCCGACTGAATAAAGCGAACTGCTCCAATTCATCCAATTTTACACAAAACTGTGATTTAATCGAAGAAAGAAAGTAAACACGGATCAGAATTACAGGATTTTTGAAATCAAAGACCTCAGAAAAGCCAACAAGCAAACGTTTAAATTAATCTTCCATTGCTGCTACTTGAAAAGTGGCTTTTAACTTTTTACTAGCAAACGAACACAAAAATAATACTTTTGTGAAAATTGTGAATGCAAAAACTGCAAAGGAAAGGGCGAAAAAACGAATTTGCATTTGTGAGCAAAACGCAGCACAACACCAGAGCAGCACAACGCGGGTTGACCTTTTCAACTAGTTCTGTGCTGCGCTTGACAGGATACGGCCGCTGCCCTCGGTGAAGCGAATTCATACTTTAGTGGCAATTTTTTACCACTACATTTGCTAACTTTGTACATTTGACTCCTTTAATGGCTTCTATGACTGTGCAAAGGAAGTTGTCACAGATTTTCATTCACTGGTTATGAACCCCATTTGTATAGAGACGGGATAATTTGTGTTTCTCAAGTATTAAGGAGGTGTTTAAAGCTGGGGGCTAGTATAAGGATAGTCATTAAGAAGGTAGAAATCCTTTTTAATTTCGGTTCTGATACTCATCTTCCAACATAACCACAGGAATTGCACTAATGGTTGAATATATAACAACAACAGAAGAATATTTTAGAGAACTTTCCACTGAGAAGACGAACAAGAATGCATCCACGTACATTTCCGCTTGCACGATGCCATAAATTTTCGGTGTAAAGAAGCAGATTTAGGAAGTCTTTGAAAACATATTTTTTCACAGCATGAAAGAACACTCAATTAAAATGCAATGCAAACTATTAAAAAAGGATTGTGTTTTGTGTTTTATGCAATAAATCATTTTGTGATTTTAATCTTTGAATAGAACTACAAGCCTCGCAGCTGGCTCTCATAGATAGCATCTTGCCACTAAAATTGAGTGTTACTTGTTAAGAATAATGTTCAACTATGCCTCTGGTTGAGCATAAATTATGATAAGGAATGGTCTTCAATTCTAGTTGTGATGATATCAATAACTCTATTTGTGTATGTGTGATAAGTGAAGTAATTCATCAGACAGACATCAGAGATCTCACTGTCTTATGCTACCAGTCCAAAAGAAAATAATACACAGCTATTGCGTCAGATGCTGTTTGAAGTCAACTCGAGAGAACATTTCTCAAAATATCAACTTTTCCTTAAGTAACAGCACTCTATAATAACGGATTTTGTTTGAAATCGCATTAGAAATATATAAAAATCAGTGAAAGATTCAAATAAATAATCAGAGATCATCTAGCATATGCGTCCATCATTTATATTTCTTAAAAGACCGTCCACTCTCATCATTTGCTCCATTTTTCTGTATTTGTGTTGGATTCTCTTCAGTAGCTTCAGAATTCACTTCGGCCCCTAAGCAGAAATTTATATGTCTGAAAGCACTCCTTACGCGATACCGAATCTTATGACCGATCAAAATAATTGCTGAAAGTGTGGACCATTGCTCTAACGCTAAATCGTCGAATATTTTACAGAAACTTTAATCAATTAACTTTGATATTTTAGATCTACTCGTAGTGCTTATTTGGATGTCGCTAAATTTAGTCAAATAAAATACTTATAATATCCTTGAAGCTATTTTGAATGGAACAGGAATGGTAAGAATTGAAAAAGCACACAGAATTTGAAATTTATAGAGGACAATGTTTCTAGGAAACATTCAACAGACTGCGAAGCCATATACTCCATTGAAGTTGGATCTATGACTCTTTTATATATAAGGACAGTGTTATTTGGGGCTTTAATTGAGTTCCTCAGTCATTTTATATAGATTCATAATTGTCGTTACATAGAAAATTAGTTGAGTTTCATCAGAATGATCTATCAGTAGCGACTAATTGCTATTGTTGCTTCTCAACGCCTTAATACTTGTGCTACTTTCATTCACTTTATGACATTCAATATAATAAAAGTTGTCATTAAAGTTTAAAGTCGTTGCTCCTTCCACTGTTGAAACTCCGTTTGGTTCACATTTATTTTATTCTATTTTAAAATGGATTGTTAAACTCCAAAAGAAAATTGCTTTCATCCCGACTGCTGTCTCTGCTTTACAAGTTTCACAAATAGCAGGACTTATCATATTACTCCACTCCAACACTGACATATTTTGTACCTGGATTTAGTGAATTGAGTGAAATGGTGTTATATTTTAAACGTTTCTAGATCCTTGTGACAACTTAAAAGCCGTCAGCGGGCGGAGTGTCTGCTCTTCAGAATAAAAGGAGGCTTCCTGCACTCTTGAAATATTTCGTGCTTGCCACATTGCTGTGCTTGGTGGCGTCGTTTTCGATGTCACAAAGAGCCACACATGCCCCCTAAGTGCGTGTTTTTCAAAGAGCGTTTTTGGTTTCAGATTTTTTCCACGATTTCGTGTGTGGGCATTTATATCGCAAACACAGTTTCGCCTTTCAGTTTCGTTACACTTGACAAATGAGCAAAATGGTGAGCTACGTGAAATGATGTACACGCCAAGCTCAGTGCAAACCCCTCCAGGTGCGGAAAAAAGGCACTCAAAGTGGCGTCTGTTGGTTCGGTTCGGGTCGGGTCAGTTGAGGTTAGGTCAGGAAAGGAAAAGAAAAGAAAAGAATTGTGTTTGACATGTACACAAGGCACTTGCGGCCCGCTGCTATTCATGAACCCCTGTTGTGGTGACCACAAGAGGTAGGGCGCAATATGTCTGCCCTCAGTTTCATACAGCTGAAGGCACTTTTTAACCTTGCTCAGGTGCTGCGCAGTTGAGGTTTCATATTTTGTGCTGTTTCGTGGTGGTGCGTTTGATGGCTGCTGGAAAGAGTTTCACTTGCTCATTTATTTTGATGTCCTTTTTTGGCTGCGAGTATTTTGGTGATTGTTTGTGGAAATACAAAAATTAACTGTGGCAACTGGCAACAACGGCACGAGCTGTCCCCTTAACCCTAGGATAACGTGACAAATTAAGCGCCTACTCGAGCGCTGGATTGAGGCGATTGCAGAACTAGTCCAGGGTTAAATGTGCCTCAGTTGTAAGGTATTGCAATCATATTCTCAAATAAGCTCCAGTTTGCAACAAAAAGTGTTCTTTTTATGAACTTCCAGGCATGGTATATTAAAAGCTATCCACATGCGTACTTTTTATCTACTTTTGGTGGTAATACAAGCGAGCTGATCTCTGACTTCATACTCGTATATTTGACATACCATCATTGAAGTTAAACATTGTGACTAAGGCCATAAAAGGCAAAGGCTAATAAGGCAATGGTCCCTGTAGCCAGAACTTCGTCTTGTACACTGTCATTTATTGCTACATATGTAAATTATATAGGGACTAAACAAAGTAGTTCTGCGACCACATCTCCTACACTCTTTCTAACATCTTTGATGTTGCCCCAAGTAGAAATTCGTATGCAAACAAGGCCTCATAAATTAAACTTTTCCGAAATGTTGAAAATTTTCACCCATTCCAATTGACGTGTATGCCAGAGATGCCTGCATACGCACCAATAAAAAGTATCCTTCCCATGTGGCCAGCAATGAAATGTTGCTCTGCACAATAAAAACTCTGAGAAGCTGAAGGAGAGGTACGTAAAACGCGCAAATTTACGCACAGCTGGGAGAGTTTGCGATGAAAGTAAAACTCAAAGTTTATGGGTGACTTTTAATAAAGTTTCACATTACTTTCTTGAGCTGATGGGGCTTCCGTGGAAATGTGGTCGTCAAAACAGACGCTCACAAAGTACCAAGCAACGAGAACATACAAGTACATAACACACTCATTACAGGCTCAGTGAGCACCCAGTCCATTTACTTAGCACAATCACAACGTTTTTTCACATTTTTGGAAATCAGACATTGCAAGAAAGATTATGTCCATATATGCAAAAGGTAGTCAGGTAGAGGCGGGCTCCCATGCAACTCATTAATTTTCTCAGACACACTCCGATGGATATCAAATACTCCGTTGTGATAGTTCACCCCCTCTACGTTGAGTATTTTGTATGCAGCTGTTAAAATAGGTTGATGGAATGGTGCCGGAATTGGCAGGTAGGATTTGAGAATAGATTTCAACCTTATTGTACCAGAGAGTGACTACAAAACGCATTCTTTTACTGCTCCAAAGCCAAAGTTGTGCTGGTATGCGTGCGCATGGCAACCTATAAAAGCGGCAACAGGGATCAAATCGATCTTTTTGGGACAACAGCTCTCGTTGGAAAAGCAGCTTTTTGACAGACATCTCTAGTTGGACAAACATCAGCGCTACGGAAAATATGTAGCTCTCGTCGTAGAAGACATCGCGGAGATCCACGTACAAAGGATATTAGAGTAATGCTCAGGAACTCTCACTCAGAGGTAAGTGCTCAGACAAATCTGGACAAAAACGACTAAGCGAATCAATCATTCGCGCCGAACGCACCTGAGCGGGCCAACACCCCGCGTTGACTGTCACTACTGGACTCGCGACATCGAGCTCGCCTTTGAAAGGAGTACAATTTTCGTGTCTTAAAAGTTTTGTAATAAAGTTTATAAATAAATAAAATTAAATAATTTAAACAAAAGAGATATCTTAGTAACGAACCCTGGTAAGCCGCTGAGTATACGTCAGCCTTAGAATCGAAAAGACCCCGTGTCGTTACAATATCCTGTTCTATAGTCTCTAAGGAGTATTATTAATCCTGTTCCACAGTCTCTAAGGAGTATTATTATATCCTGTTCTACAGTCTCTAAGGAGTATTATTATATCCTGTTCTACAGTCTCTAAGGAGCATTATTATAAAGGTTAAAACCCTTTAAATGGCTCAACTAAAATTCCATTAGAAAGAGTTGTTTAAAGGGTTCGTAAAATGTATTTTAAGACTTTATAATGAAACAATAAAAATCTGTTTTAAGCTCTTCAGTTTGGTTCCCATTCATAAGCGAAGTACAATAAATTAATATCACGAATTCAGGATTAATAACGGAAACCTGTAATGTGGCTTCAATTGAACACATCATTATAACATAAATTATCAAATTTAAATATAACTACAGAAATATAAAATAAAACCACACAAATATAAATATTAAATCAATGGAAATTACTTTATTATTATTATCAACATATTCATAAAATGAAATTAAGTGTCATAATTGCACACAATCAAATTAATAAAAAATATTTATAATTGTTTTCACATAAAAGTGACCATCAATATATGCCGCAGTATTGGCACAAATATGTTGCATTTAAATTAATCAGTGCTGCAAATAATCAGTGTGGTAAATTCTTGATGCAAACCGCGACGATTGTTCGTGGGCAATGCCACGGAAAATAAACACCTGTGAAATGCTTCCATAAAAGACACTCGAATCCGCAATCGCCAAACAAACAATTAGCAAATGCACAACCCCAGCAGAGCGAGCGGTGAATAGGAACAAAACAATCGTAGCCTGGCATAGTTACGCAGCCCATTGAATTCGCTGAACAACAACAAAAAGGCTTAGCTGCCATCGGGCTATTTAGGCACACCTCTGCCTGTGGCCAAGGCAATATGAGCCAGAAGGAAAGCACCGCAATGAATGGGCAACAGCAATTCACACACACACACACACACACACACGCATATACACAATGCCTCTCACACTACACACTATTAATAAAAAGCACACATTGCCCCCCGGGGCAACTCGACAGCCGTTTGCATACCGTGTTGGTATGTTAGCGGCTATTGGCGGCATTGTTGGTGAGTACATTAAGTGGGTTTTTGGAGTGCCTCCGGCGAGTTTCTTTGTATTATTTCGCATAATACTTATACCTGCCTGAATGCCGGGGTCCTCACAGCTCACAGCTAACAGCTTAGAGCACATGAGCACCCGCTAAGCTATAAATAGAAATTAAATGCGTGGCATGAAGCACGAATTCACTACTTTGTACTTTCGCAAATGCGAGGTGGACAACATTTCGGCATGCATGCAGATTTCTGATTTATGCGATTACATTTGCGAGTATCGCTGCAGTTAGTCAACGGATCAGGGGTGTAGCTGCTGCAAATTGCCACGGGTCCCGTTTAAAGCTTCATATACACCGCACCTAGGAGCGCCAGAAACCATTCGTCATTTTAGCTAATACTCCGTTAAATACATGTGAGGACATCGATGCGGGCATGGAAAGCGAAGGTGGGTGAATTTAAAAATTAAATGTCATTGTTGCGTTATAAGGGGAGGGACTTAGAGGAAAGGAGAAGAACAAGTAAAGGCGTATAATAATTAAAAGTTTTGGTCCTTATCGACAATATTTTGGATGAAAAATTAAAGCATTTGTCATTGAAAGAAAGATTTCCATCATGTTGACGGTCTCTTGCACACTTGTGTCATCTCCTTGATAAAGCCTCCATTAGTTAGGATGCAAATTTCTTCCCCTTCCATAAATTTTATGAAATTTTACCCAGTCACTGATTCATCCGGAGGAGTCAAGATATCGACTCACAAAACTGCGACAGGCTAGGTAGGTAGGTAGGAGTGGCCGCCCAGTTTGCCAAAAGCACACTTGAGCACACATAATGGCCCATTGTAATACCACGGTGTGACGCCGTTCAAGCACTGACTAAAAAGTTCCCATACTTGGGATGGTGATAGTCAGCGCAAGGATAGGGTACTTGAATAGACAAATTTTGGCTTGACAAATCTGAAGACTTAGAAATGAAGTCGGCTGAGGCACTGTTAAGAAAGGCATCCCCAGAATCGTAACAAATTGAATGTATATTCTTGATTTGCTTCCACAACTGCCTTAGTGATTATATGGAACTTAAAGAAATAGTTCAGCGGAAAGATACTTGCCTCCAAGGAGTCAGTCAGTGAAACAAACCCCTACTTTGAAAAGTTGGAGAAATTGTATTATTCAGTAGGGATCCATCCAGAAATTTGCAGAGTCGTTGGTTTCAGGTCGTTCATATAAAAGGAGACTGTGACGATGAGATACAAGGAGACTGTGACGATGAGATGAAAGGAGACTGTGACGATGAGATAAAAGGAGACTGTGACGATGAGATAAAAGAAGACTGTCTTATCACTTATCTCCCAATTCTCGTAAAAGTTATTATGATGCCACTTTTGGCAGACCTGGTTGAAGGCTTATTGATATATCCATTCCAGCATGGAATAAATCATTACCAAAGTGATTATTCCGATTATTTTTGTACTCATTGATATTCAATTGCAATGTTGCCCAGTTAAATTCACAATTTAAACACTAATTTCTGTACGCTCGAAATATATATTTAAATTCATTACTAAAGCATTTTTTCATCCATTTTAATGTTGGATAATTTGAAAATTAAAAATAATTTTCTAACACCCTCAAAGCGTTTGTAGCTGATTTCCCGCAATTCACTCGACTTATTTCTGATTTGCTTGCTTTGAAGTTAACATAAAGAAACGAATATTTAATTTGTGTATAACTCAAAGGGGGAAGCAGTTGTAGGGCAAAAATTGTTGCTTTGTAGATGCCAAAAACACAAGAAAAGCGCTCCAAATTGCATGCTTTTAATATTTCGCATTATTAAAAGATACTTTTAGAAAATTTCATTGCAATCCGTTCATAAATCTCTGAAATTACACAGTTCTACAATGGTAGCGTTGAGTTCTGAGTAAATGGGGCGTATGAGTAACCAGCGAACATGAAGTTCAGAGCAGAACTGGGCGTAACATGCCCACTTTTGCGGACTGCAGCTGCTCTTCCATTGCAATTCGGATGCAAGAAGCAAGAATAAAAAATTATGCTTTGCGAGTAGAACCCAAAGCGTGGTAGTGGGGAGAAGTGAGGCGTACAAGTGAACTTCCGTACTTTGTGTAAGTGTGCATGCGTGTGTGCGCGAGTTTATGTGAGAGAGAGAGAGTCTCTTTAAAGGAACTGTCAACACTTTATGGGCACAATTTTATTGTCTTAGGACTTTGCTGGCGGCGCAACATATTTAATATTCTCACAATGTAAGCACAAAAATTGTCATCTCAATGTAAGCCTGCTTAATCGCCACTAATCCTGTTAATACGCTTGTCCAAAAATGGTGAAGCTGTCCTGACGGACCTAAGTAGAGAATGGACGGGTGGAATTAAATTTTTATTTTTGAGTTGGTTTTGTATTTGAGAGTTTTCAAGTTAACACTGGAAGAGATTAAAAATGAACATACGAAATATTCCAGGATATTAAAAAATACTAAAAGAGGAGCACTGATATGGTAATAAAGTAATTTGATGAAGCTTTCCTTAGAATGTGTGATGTTTGAGGCGATGTCGAACAATATTAAAGAATATAATCTTCAATTTCAATCAGTTAAATATTTAACGGAGCACTGATTTGGGAGCCTTCTATGCAGGTGGGATTTGGGAAAAAATCGCAAACCACCTTAGAGGGTAGAAACATGCTACCAAGAACTACTGCTGGCGGATTGGAAGTCTGAAACAGTGAACAGCGCACTATGTAGATGCAAACTGAAGGTTACAAATGGAAGAAGTTACTGAAGATGTAAATTATGAAATTCCTTGCTAACATCGTTCTAAGAACAACACTGTTTTCAGTATCATAACATTGTGGTGAGGGTGTGATATTGAGGGTGGTTCCAAAACTATCCAATATATAAGGTGGAATCTCCAAGTTTCCATCTTAGCAGCATTGCTTTAAAACCTAATACCAGATGAATTTCTAAGGCCTTCAACACAATTGTAGCAGTAAGTGGGCTATTTGGAGTATTTTAATGGAAGTCTAATATTTCACTAGAACATTGAACTGGAGTTCAGAGATATATACTCTCATTTAGAGGGAATAGAACAGCGGAAAATATACCAAAGTCATCCTCGACAAGCAGAACATTTTCACCTAGTACCTACTCCAAGAAGAGATATAGTGAATGGATTAATTTAATTCTAGACAACAAGGAATTTCCTGCTTGTCAGTAGTTGACAAGCCAGATGGCATTTTAGTTGTCTTTTGATGGAGCACTGATTGCTGGTTTTGTACTAGTATCATCTTACATAAGCATTTGTTAAGTCATTGAAGATTTCTATTACATTCTTGCTTCTTGTGCGAAACAAATTTTGGGACCAATGTCAGAGAAATATACCCTCATATATACACCAATACAAAGTTAAAAACCCACTGCAACCCAGTTGATTGCCTATTGGCAAATCAGTTACGTTAAGCGTCTATTAGCGGCGGAAAAGCTGCAGTTAATGCACCCCAATCTCGACAGCAAAACGAACTTCAAACATTGCTCCCACAATTCCGCAAAGTCTAATTCCAATTGCCGGAGCCCACACTTCGCGGCGACCAAAAACAGCGTGGCAAAAGCCTTGCCACACCCAGCAGGCCACAAAGCAGTCCATAAAACGGGGCAATATGCAACTGGCTGCATCAAATAGTGCCCATTACCGGCAATCCTCCGGCTGTGATGCAAAAAAATTTCGTCCTTTGCAACTTGTGCTCGACAACTTTTACGCATTTGCCGGCAAGCAGATCAACACGCAAATGCAATTAGGCGCATTTAGCGGCATTAAAACTTTATGCGATGGTTCGCGCACATATTCGCACATACTTGCGCAGGCGGTGGGTGCGGCTGGTTCCTAGTTCCTGGCTCCTGGCTTTGTTTCGG
The DNA here is from genome assembly GCA_920105625.2 of Clusia tigrina. Taxonomy (NCBI): domain Eukaryota; kingdom Metazoa; phylum Arthropoda; class Insecta; order Diptera; family Clusiidae; genus Clusia; species Clusia tigrina. The sequence continues at coordinate 421,378,891 of OV050030.1, forward strand.
AACTCGCAAATGCAAATTAAATAGCGCTGAGTTTAGAGACTTAGCAGAATCGTTTTACAAGAGCACCGCCATTAGGGTACATAACTGCAGAGCTTTTTGCAGTTTTCATTTCTTTTATTGCCTCCGCAAAATTACAGAAATCGACTCAGTGCACTTAATGCTTAATATTAAATAAGTTCAAGGAAAGTGGATGGGTGCCTAAGGACATTCGGAAAAGTGGAGGAATTTGCAATGCTAAAGGAGAACTTTAATACTCCTGATTTTGAAGTTTAGTCAGCGAAGACTAAAATAAAAGTTCAGTGGGTTTCCCTGTCATTTGAAAACAATTTTAATAGCGACGTTAAATGAGTATCATTTAATTAAAGATTAATACTAAGCAACTTCTAAATGAAATTTTTATCTCAGCGTCTTCTTGTTCCGGTGCAGAATTGAAGCAACATTCAGTATAAACCCAAAATTGCCTGTCTTTCGGTTATGTTTGTCACACGCTCTTAACGAACTGTTACTTTAAAATGCGACATTCACAGAGCCCCGAAGAGCTACAAAAGAAAAGGCTCAATAGCAGTCACACTGCAAGAGTGCAGACACTTGAGGCTTAAGGCGGCGACAAGTCTGAAAAATGCTTTTCAAAAGTAGCTGCACACAATTTCCCCCATTCACCAGATAAGAGACCCAACAAACTGCATGCTCACAAAAGAAACTTGCAACTTTCGGAAAAACTTGCAGCAAGGACAAGCACATCAACAAAGGACCAGCCAAATGCAAAGCAATCACACAATTACATACACGAATTGTATGATGGCAATTTTTGCGGAGGATTCCTGCTCAAATCCGCAGTAGTAAGCGCAGTTTGTATGGGCCGATTATGTGCGGTGCCAATTGTAGAAATTTTGTACAAAATGCCTGACTGAAATTTGGCATATCCTGAATAGTTTTTAAATAGCTGACATGAGTTTTATGCTTATTTGCTTACAAAAGTTTCGTCATCTGTTTCCAGATAGTTGCCATAATGCTTATTCTTTCTGCGACTGAATAGGAGGAACTTCTCCGTCCTTCTGCTGGTGTATCTTGGCTGCATGGATTTATAAAGGAGGATAATAATATTAATAAGTATAATCTTTGAAATACAGTGAATATTTGTTCAATAAAACATCCACTTTTCTACATAATGCACCAAATTATCAGTTGTTAAACAGTTTGTTAAACAAATTGTCTCCTCTGCTGTTGTTAAACAAATTGTCTCCTCTGTTCTTTCACTACATTGCCACCATTTGACTCACACTGCTTAGAATTAGAACAACTACCAATTAGATTACTGGGATAAGATCAAGTTTTTCTGACCCCTCGGCAGCAGCTGCGCTCAAACGCCAACTTTGCTGCATTGCCACTATAGAAGACGCACCAAAGACCATCAAACTAATTCCTGATAATACTCAAGCGCAAAGTTTCTCTCAATTTAGGAATAGTTTTCTCATTTAGAACTTGCATTTGGTGTGATTAAATTTGCAAGAAGTGCATTTTAAATTAAGCAACCGCACCACACCTTCACTTTCATGCTTCATCTTAAAGTGTGGTGAACACAATTGAGGAACATTTTCGTATGCAACTCCACAAAGTTCGCACGAAAGTTTGGCAATTAGTGAACCAAAATGAAGCAACTCGGCAGAAGAAGATACGACAACCACGACTGGCAGCATATAGAATTAAATGTTAAACTTAGATTTAATTTTCGAATTGCCATTAAACCTCGATCTGCAGAAATAGAACTGGTGAATTGGATAACTAAATTTATGATCAATGTCCTTTAGAACAACTATCGCTCATTGAAGATACGATAGTTGTTCTAAAGTACATTGGGTGATATAAGAATCCTTGATCACAAATTTAGTTATCCAATTCACTAGTTCTATTTCTGTAGATCGAGGTTTGACCATGTATCCGATCAATATTCAGCTTTACATATGTGACGAATGATATTTCAGTTGTTAGGGATTAAGTCCGCCGCATTTTTATAGTCTCATAGTTTAAAGTATGTTTGTAATAGCAGCAGGACACTTAGAAGAAGTGTGTCCCAATGCTTGAATGTTTTATTTTTTTCGACTGTCTTAAGAGGTATCTTAACAGATTCCTTGCATTAGGTAGGTAGGTTTAAGTATATGTCAAGGGCAAGTGTACTCGGCCAGAAGACTTAGGTCACAAAGTGAACCTTTGTCATACCACAGGTTGAAGGAAAAAAAACCAATGAGTGTTCGAACTCACGGGCGATGTGTTAACACCTTTTTGCTACACGGTACCTGTTTTGCATAGAATTTCCTATTACTTCTTTTTAACACAGAATATACCGGACAGGTTTTGCTATTTGCTTGTGCCGATGTCTGTGAAGGAAATATTTCTCATGAATTTGTTGTTGTGCTCGCTGATTCGAATCAATTCCAGACTTGATTCATAAAATCTTGATTCGCAGAAAATTTTCGTTTTCGCAGTCGCAGAAAATCTTCGTTTTCGCAGTCGCAGAAAATCTTCGTTTTCGCAGTCGCAGAAAAAATGACTCTGTGTGTTGTTTGCATGTATTGACTTTGTAGATTTAGTCCCTGCACGCCGCTATAGATGTTAACACATCAAAAAAATTTACTTCCTTGGAATCCGTAGGGAGGCTTACTTCAGTCATTTTGAAAGTTGAGTGAATCTAAAGAAGTCTTTATTATTGATTGATTTGAGATTGGTCAGGTCATTGAAGAGGCTCCCTTAGGTTTTCCACCTGCATCTCTAGAAGGCTGGAGAGTAACATATCTACCTCATTCTCATCTTGATAGTCGCGACAAGAGTCCCGCACATCGAGTCCGAGCCTGGTGGCATAGTGGTCAAATACACATTTTTAGCGGTGCTAGGATTTAATTCAAAACATTTTTCAAGTTGTCTTCGGTCTTCATAGCATTATCTACATTGTTATATATACATTATCTACATTGTTATATACATATATCTACATTGCTATATTTGTATCTAACTATTTTGTAATGACGGTGTAACTAATTATATTCCACCAACGCCCTTTGCTTCTGGAGGCAACCGTATCTTTTTGTAGCTAGAAGAAGCTCCTTGTATTCAATCCCCTCATGTAGTACAATATCAGCTTTAAGTATACTGTTATCCTTATGGGAATTTCCAGGAATCGGAGTAAAATTATACATTATTAGGCAAGATCTGTGTGCTTTGAAGTCTGGTTGAGAATTAGATAGTAAGATAGTAAAGATATTCCATTAGATTTCCGAGGATTGAAATGGAATCCTATTCTTCTTCAAATGTATCCGAAATTCAATATTTATCACTTACGCTTTGATTTTCTTCTTTTCATATACGTCTATCTGTGATAGAGAACAAATCCTTTGGTCGTTTTTTTCACCACTATTCCATGGATAATAATAGACATAGACCAGTCGACCCTTAGGAAAACTCACTACTCATTTTCATACTAATGCTGATTCTTCCTTCATTGCAAGCGCTACTTATAAGGACTTTAGCTCAACACTGTAGATAGCGGCTTACAATTTGCATTGCAGTTGCCAACAAACGACATCAGGAGACCTTTGTCGTACATATTTCGAAACTTGCAGTACCAAATTGTCGAAGAAACATTCCAATTCTGCGCCACCGAGTTCAGAAAAGAGCTACATGCCAAAATAAAATGAGTGCCCCCCTCCTCCTGCATGTTAAATCCAAGTGAGCACATTTGAAACGCAGCGAAACTGAAATTCCCTGCAATTGCAGTGCAGCGAAAGATAATTCGCTCGGGGAAGTAGCAGCTATGCATGCTTTATGACGCAAGCAGTCGTGCTGTATTTAATAATAATACCCCGAAAAGTATGCAACAGCAGGAAACTTTGTGAAATTAATTCAAATACAAGGCAGCATTCTTCTCCTCGGAATGACTGCGTCCGGCGAGTGAATGAGTGAGTGACTGCGCTGGGAAATTCATCTCGCACTGCTGCGACGCATAAATTTGTGTATAAATTGAATTTTTGTTTTTACTTATTTTGCTTAAAATGTTGATTTTATTCTTAGTTGTGCTCGCTTGAAGCCTGCATGTTTAATTAGAACGTTTAATTATATGTGGATGGAGCTCGTAATCGAATGAAGCCTGTCAGCTGTAAATGGAATAGGAAGCACAACGTACTCCCTCAACTCGCGTATGCTGCTGCGGCATGATTACTCGTAGATCTGAAAGAAAGCAGACTTCTTACAACCCAATGAGAGTGAATCGCAGGTGCGTTGTTACGCGGTGGTATCACAATGGACCCATGGTGGTCTGAGTGAGCTGGTCCTTAGACCGGCTGCCACGTTATCGTAACCTAACTTACAACCCAATTACAATACGTTTTGTTGTGTGAAATTGCATTGCGTGCTCCTGTTCATACCTAATCGAAATATCCGTTGAAATTCTTCTCGAAAACTAATTCGAATTTCGTTGCTTCAATTCTTAGCAGCACTCGTAAATGCGCTGCAGCTTGAAATTGCCTGCGTGGCTGAACGTTTCTTCTCTCTGCACTGCTTCAGGCAATTTGGCACATTTAGAATTCAGTGACTCTGCTCAAAATTTAACGGAAGTTAGCACCGAGCATGCGAATTCCTTTGAGAGCATTTGCCAAAATTGCTGCGGCTCACACGTACATACCCAAGTAAGACTCCGGGATTGTGTGTGGAGGCAAGAGCGGGCGTCGCTCTGTTTGTGCTCAGATATTAATTATGCGAAAGTGCCCGACCGAAGTTTCCAGTGGCATCGCTGTGATGTGTGAATTTGGGAAAATTTTAACAATAAATTTTGTTCTCGCATGGGGTTAGGTTAGGTAGGAGTGGCCGCCCAGTTTGACAAAAGCACACTTGAGCACACATAATGGCCCATTGGGGAGATAACTCCCACACTCGGGGTCTCGGAAGGGTAAATTATTTTGCGAATATTCACGTTCTCGAAAATTCTCTCTCCGGCCCTTCGGTCATAACTCTGTAGGTCAAAGTCTCACGGTCAACACTGACTATGTGACTCCTATTCTTAGCCTGCGGAAACAAATAAAAACAACAATTGAAAAGGAGGCATGGCATAGGGGCATGTAGGCTAACTGCAAAACCTTCAACCTATTCACGGACAGCTCGAAGATGGAGGACGGGGTTGGAACAGGCGTCTGCTACCCCGAACTAGATATTAAACAGCCGTTCAGACTACCAAACTACTGCAGCATCTTTCAAGCGGAAGTTTTTGCAGCATGGAAAACCGCAGAGCTCGCCTGCATAGCAGAAAGTACGAACTCCACAATAAACTTCTATATAGATAGCCAGGCTGCGATCAAAGCTATAACTTCATGCTGTGCATCTTCCAAAAATGTTCTGCAATGCAAGGCAGCAATGGATAGACTGACTGCCAATCGGAAGCTACATATCTACTGGGTGCCAGAGCATAAGAACATGGAAGGAAATAAGAGTGCGGATGCCATTGCAAAAAGCGGAATCCTACTACTAAACGAACAAGTAAGTAACGTACTGATGCCTCTAAGAATGATCAACAGCCGTATTGAAGATGACATGATGAGAAAGGTGAAAGAACGGTGGAGTATTGCCACATGTAAGATCGCAAAGCTCATGTGCAAACCGTACGGCACTCAGACCAAATCGATTCTGGAACTTCCGAGAAAGGATTGCAGAACGGTAGTAGGAGTACTCACAGGTCACTGTCTAATGGTGGTACACGCTAAAAGGATGAGCCACACAAACAATAATGCATGCGGGAAATGTGTGGAGCATCTATTATGCCTATGCCCCGCAATATCTAAAGCGCGCTTATCACATCTGGGAGCTCCCTAGTTTGAAGGACTAGAAGAGGTCGCACAACTAGGGATAGTTCTTCTCAACGATTCATACTATAGCTCTTAAATGGATCTCCATCTGGCACCGCAAAGGACCTTGTATGTATATGTGTGGCCTTCACTGCCGGCCAATCTAACCTAACCTAACCTAACCTAACGTTCTCGAAACCAGAAACTGGTGCTATTCACTTAGTCAATGGAATATGAAGCAAAATGTAGGATGTCTATTTCAATGATGTCGATGATAATGAAGGTGCTGATGCTGGGAATTTCATTCATAATCAAGTTGATATTGAGACGTGCCTGCTGAAAAGATTAATGATGATGATGTGGATGATGATGATGATGATGATAATGGAGATGCCGATGCTGGGAATTTCATTCAGAGGGAAATCAATTTAGATGCGTCGCTGCTGAATAAGTTACTGACGGTAATGATTATGTGGATAATGATGATGATGATGATGATTATAATGTGGATGCCGGTGCTGCGAGTCCATTTGGATGCGTGGCTGCTGAATAAGCTAATGACGGTGATGATGATGTGGATGTTGTTTATGATGATGATGATGATGAAGATGATTAAGATGATGACGATAATGATGATAATGAAGATGCTGATAATGATGATGATGGTGATGATAATGACATCGATAATGATGATGTTATCGATTATGTTGACCGTGACGATGTTGATATCGTAATTGATAGTGAATTCGGTGTCAATACTTCGTAGACGATAATGTAAAAAACGATGATGGTGCCAATAATATTGATGAGGACAAGTTAATAACAATTATGATGAGGACAACGACAATGATAATGTTGGTGCTAAACATAACGATGATATCGATGATGATGTCAACATGATGATAAGAGCAATAATGATCATATTATCGTTTATGATGACGTGTCGATGGTGATATCGTAATTGATAGGGAACTCGATTTTGATACGTCGTTGATAATGACGTTAATGACAGTAATGATGTAAACAAAGATGATGAAGACGATAATTTTGATGTTGATGACGCCGGTTTCAATAAAGATTATTATAATTATGATCGTCAAAGTTAAGAATTTCATTGATAGGGAAGTCGATTATAAACCTTCGTTGTTATGATGTTGCGTCGCTGATGATGACGTCAATGTCGATGAAGATATCAATAATGATGGGGGAGTCATTGGTTTTAATGAGGTCGATGAAAGTTATGAAATCATTGATGATAATGAATCGATGGTTATGATAGCGATGGTAACTTTGAAGACGTCGTTGAAAAATGGACAGCGTGGATAAACTCGTTGATTAATTAATACCCATCGATAATGATGAGGTCTTTTATTGAGGCCGTCGATGAGGTCTTATTTGATGATAAACCCGTTAATAATCATAAGATCGATACTGATATCGTCATTGATGCATACCCTTGTTTAATGTGTCGTTAATGATGAACTAAATGGTGTGATGATATTGATAATAATGATGATAATGAACTCGGTGATTAGGATGATAATGTCAATGATGATGGTGATCACATTATTGAAAATAATGACATCGCTGATGCTGATGTCAATGATGATTATGTCGATGTTGATGACATCATTTGTGGTTACATCGTTGATGATGACGTTATTGCTGTTTTGAAAATCGGCTCCTCAAGATATGCAGACAGAAGTTCAATTTATGCCAGAATCCATATATTTATATAAAATCCTTCTGGAATCACGGAGGTTCCTGATGGGGCTCTTGAATTGCTGACTGGGCGTTTAAACTTATGACACAAATATGGGCTCAAATTTAAAAGGAGGTGCCACAAAACTGTTCCTCGGGGCAGGAAGGCTATAAATGCACCAGGCGACGCTTACAGGTGAGAATGAAACTTCACAGAATTTGCTTTAAATATTTTGGCCTGGACCACATGCTGTTTAACTTTGATTTCAATGCGTGCTGGGGAACTTATAAATAACCCCTAGCAGGAAACTGAAAGTGAATGCATATTTGTTTACCTACAAATACTCGCACTCCAGCTGCGCCGTCGCCGTCAGCGTATGTGGCAGGCATCCAGCTGCACAATGGCAGCAACAAATGCGGACAAAACTTTTGCAATTAAAACTCGAGGACTCGCATAAGAGGGCAGACCGCGTGTGCTCCGCAGGTCAAATAACGCGCAAAAGTCGACTGCTAATTGCATCACGGTGCGGTTTTTAATTAAGGCACAGTCAAAATTCCAAACTCAAAACGGCATTTTTCCGCACCTATGAGCATGAAAACGATTTGAATAGAGCGCTCTCTGCCAGTGTATGGCGGCGGCCTTTTATTTACCTTTGGCCACGAGTGCGCACTCAAACAAAGCCGCTTAAATTTTAAGAACCGAAATTGTTTGGCGTTCACTTACTTCACTTTAACCGCCTCCCTCTCATTGTAGCGCACCTGTCATAGTGGCATTTTTCCTTCGGTTTGTTATTCTGTTTGAACAGAATGTCACTGAAGCGCTTAAATTGCCAATGGGGGCATTTGCTCTCCAAAATCCAAACAACAAACAAAATTTCAACAGCATCTGCAGTACAGCAATCATCCAAGAGCACTCACACACACACATGCACACTTATGCCGAAAAAACAACAGAAACCCAAAATTCACTGCAGGCAAGGAAAAACCATCCTCTGCCAGAATTCTCGTCCAGTCATGTACACGGCTGTGTGCTCAAAAACATTCTATGCACCAGCTGTGGGCAGTTTGTCAGCAGCGCCAGTTCTCGAGCATGACTGATGGCTGCACTAGTGTCTCCGGGAGTTCACCAAGTCACGTATGCGGCAGTAATACACAAACGCAATTGCCCGCAGCTGCGTGTTTTCCTTGAGCTTAAGCTAAGTCCAGCTTCTGTGCGGCGAGATAACGCCAGACGAGCGAGGGTGCACCGCAATGCCATTGAAATTTAAATTTCCCGCTTGGCTGCTTTATGTGCTTTTGTAAGCCATAAACAGGCACACACACACGCACTCACACACACACACACACTCTCACACACACTCACACACGCACAATCACACACACTCACAATCTCCCAAAATCCCACTCTCACATACGCTCGCACTCACACATGCTTAGCCATAATACTTTCAGGTGAAATACAAATTGTGTGAAAATCTCAAGGCAAGTGGTTATTGAGTAAAGGATATTTGCTCAGGACGCATATACAAACATCTGTCGAGCCTGCTGGGATTGGTTTGTATTTGTCTGAGTTGCCAACACCACTTGCAAACGTGCGATAAGCATTTTTAAGGGGATGAACTTTGATGGGCGTAATGTACCTAGTTCATGACATCCCAGAAATCCTATGCGCTCTCCTCTGCTGCTGCTGCTGCAGGTGGATATGTCGAAACTGATAACAATGCGAAGCTGTAGATTTTAACTCTTAAATTGGCGTTTCTTTTCAGGGTGTGAGTGCGAGTGTAGCTGAGGATGAGGCCTTCATCGGGAATGCAAAGAAGATACATGTAGTAGCTGAGAAGAGCTGCAAGGATTGCAGTTTGACTTTATCCTGTTCGTTTATTCTGCGGTAATTATTCCAACCAAGAAGAAAGTAATCAAAATTGTTATAAAATATTACAGTCATGGGATTGTAGCATCTGCTGCGTTTCCACTGGGGTCATTACACAGTAATGACAGATTCATCATGAACGAATTTGAGCCAAAGTAGAGTCACCACCGTAAAATAATTAAAAGTGTATCAAAATATGATCTCAGAGTCTCCTGGAAAATTTTTAAATATATTGTTGCACATCCTGGAAAATACCCCCGACAACCCAGTAGGGTTTTCCAATCTGGCTATACTCGTACATGGCTTGAAAATAGCCTGCCAAGTTTCGGGGGAGTTAATTTTTATGATTGCCCCACCCTGTACAGCAATTCTCAGTAGTGTATCAAATTTTCCTTTTTACGAATATGTCTTCTTAATGGTTTTGCATATGACGGGATTATTGTACGCGATTTCAAGGACACTCGGCATATTTATCTCAATAAAAGATCATAAAGAGGAGCTTTTTGTTTGTTTGTATGTTGCGGCATGTGTCGCTGTGTTATCATCACTTTGAATGCCTTTTTCATGATATTTTTGTGGGTACTTTTTACACATTCTTCTTTCTGTGACTTTTATTTTGTTTTGGCACTTTACAAGCGTACAACTGCACATACATGTGTCGCACTCTGGTATTACAAGAATTCTGAAATATCGCAGTCGCTGTTGATTGTTGGCATCTTCTGTTCATGCTCATAAAAGCCATTGTCAGCTTAAAATGGCATTACTCGCAAATGTATGCGCGTGTTTTTTGCTCCACTCCCTTTCCTCAGTTCACACAGTCCTCGGTTTGCAGTCGTCAGTCGTCACACCCGTTGAGATTTGGTTATGCGATACCACTTCAGATACTCATCCATACTCTCAAACACACACAAACAAAGATACTTACATATATAAATAGCAGCATTATCTTAATATCACGCTTCGCATATGTTAGCTTCGTTAATGATATGCGAGATATTTGCCACATTATTTTGTTAAAAATTCTATTCCGTAGGAAATGATGCTACGAGGAATGGGGATAGAAGGGGATGAAACCTAATAGAAAAGGAATTTCTGAAAATTAGAAATTTTTATGTTTGAGTATTTGGGAGATGGATAGAATATCACACACAGTTCGCAAAAAAATCACTTTATTGTGGTGAAGCAACAAAAATTTGCGTGTGTTGCCAACAGTTACGAAAGCCGCAGTCATGTTGTGGAAACCCTTCGTTCAGCTAGTAAAAAGGAGCCCATTCCTCTTCAGTTTAAATTGGAGTTCATTAATTTTCATCTTAAACTGAAGCAATTCTGCTTAATCGCAGAAAAAGATTTCTCAAGGAGTGGGTAATTAAATTATTAATGACTCTTCGGAGAATACAACTTCATTACTTTGTGTGCATCAAATCAATCAAATGGCCACATTTGATCCCACACGCCTGCACACACAATGCGAGTGGGGGTGAACACTTGTGCTCAATAATGGCAATTAATAATGAAAATTAACTCCGAAGCTATCTGACAAGTCGACACAATTGTCACTTTGCTGTCACAAGCAACAGATAAATGACAATATTAACGCATGTGCTCAGAGCAGACACACACACTTGACTGGCACAATGGCACTCGTTCTCCCCAAACAGCAACGCATTCATAAAATTCCTTATGACAAGTCAATCAACAATAAGGAAATACTCCACACACACACACACATACACACACACACACACGCACACACTAACAGGCAATCAGGGGTGTCGTTACGGAAAGTGTTGACAGACATTTTGCTAGGTGCGGGGGAAACGAAGTCAAAATTGTCGGCAGAAATTTGCGTGCGTTCATGAACTTCCGAGATAAACAGGAAACAACCTATTCGAAAATTGCTTTGAGGAACTGGTGAATGGGTTTTATATCGAGGCAGTTGTGAAACTTCCTTCATAGGAGAGTGTGAGATGAAGAAGTAAAGTTATAAAGTTATGATTTACATTTAATTTACTACTCAATTGGGAGACTGGATGGGGTCTTCCAATAATTCTTACACCAAATATTGTATCCGAGTTCTGGGATCAAATGTTTATATGATAAAATTGAACCAGAGATTATGCTACAAGGAAGTCAAATCGCTAAAGTTAAATTTCAGACAAGTACGGAAGTTTAATTAAGAATTTCTTACTAAAGTGATGTATCTTTAACTCCACTCCCAGACCTTCGGAAATATATTTCTGTTTCCTTACACGAAAACAGTTTATTCACTTACTTTTTGTCATAAATACCCGCAGTCAACATGAGAATGTTGCATAAAAGCACAAAATTTGCATCCCGTTGAACATTGTTTACCCACATAACTCACACTAATTACTTCACAACAATAATTATTCAATTATAATATGGAGCAATTCAATTATAATAGTCGATAAAACCAATTTCATTAACCACCCCCAGCGTTGTGCTGGCAATCAATTAAGTGCACAGAATGCCGCGATGCCAGGTGAGAGCAGTTCCATGGGAGGCTTTGCATACCAGCATATTTGCGGATGCGTGCCGAAATACAATAGAATTAAAATTGTTTGCATTGCGATTTGCAAGCGAGGTACACAAGCGAAGCGGCAGCAGCACTCAGAAACATAAGGAAAACAAACACGATGAGGTGTGCAAATAGGCAGGAATGCAAGCAAATTGCACGCATGGGGGTTTCTGGCAGGGCACTCAGTCATCACTCATCAATCAACAAGTGAACTAATAATTTGTTTATCATATAAAAAATGTTTGAGTTAAAATTGTGAAAAAGGAGCAATTTTGTAATTTCCTAATGATAACCTTTGCCATTATGTATGTTTTCCCCATCATAATAAGATAGCTTAGCTGTATAGGGTCTCTTGTAGTGTGTCTAAACCAACTTATGTTTTTCTCACTGGTCTATTTTATGTTAGTTCACGTAAAGTTAGTTTCGGCATCCACGATACAAGTAAAAACTACAAACCAACTCCCTACTCCGCTGGAGCAAAAATGAACACACTCAGATCACATTTATTGCAGGGCTTTGTTGTTGCTGTGTGGTTGTTTTGATATACGAGTGCAATAAATACACGGATTGTTGGGGTGTCCAGTACAGTAACATGGTGTTTACAGTTCTGCTCCCGGGGGGAAATTACAAAAATTATAGTGAACTTTATGTGAAGGCATAAGTGTCGATTGGAAAAAATACTGAGTTTGTTTGAATGCTGATCTTGGGAACAATATAAATGGTGGTCTTGGGAACAACATAAGTGGATATGATGGATGGTGATCTTGGGAGCAATATAAATGGTGGTCTTGGGAACAACATAAGTGAATATGATGGATGGTGATCTTGGGAGCAATATAAAGAATATTGTACACAGCTTCCTTAAAGACCTCTTTTGATGTCCTTTTTAATGCAGCGATGAGAATAGATTCTGTTAGGTACATAAGTGTTTCGGAAGAATCAATTTGATTAATTTTAGTCATATCCAAGATGTATTCTATAAAACTCCTGCACGTGTTAATTCTGTACCAGACATCTGCGGTCTGCGATCAGGTGTAGTGAGGTTTCATCACTTTCTCCACAGAATATATAGCTGGGATCTGCTGCTAGGCTTAAAGTATTCATTAGACCCCTAAAAATATCAGTGATGACTGTTAATTTGCTCGAAGGCATACTTCTCAGCTCTTTAGCTCTTATAGTATTAATGTCACCCAGAAGGGCTGCGGCTTCGTTTAAGCCAGGAAGATTGTTTCATGATAGACGTTGTCTTCTTTGCTGCATTTCTTCAGCAGACTTTCAAATAGTATTGGATGATAGTCCACAGAAGAACACTCAGAACACTAACATGAGAAGACCCAGGTTTCCTTGCCAAGCTTTCAGCCTTCTCATTTCTCTCTACTCTTATGTGGCCTAATACCGACAGTAGGGATAGCTTATTAATATTGCCTAGGTAGTGTTATTAATACTAGACTGGGATAGCTTATTAATACTAGACTGGGAGTGTTTCCCTAAAGACTCCCAGTCTAGTTTAGACCGCACCAAGGGTTGAGCTGAAACTTGTTAATGTTGCTTGACTGTCAGATAGTAAAAAAAAAAAAAAAGATAGTAGTACAATGCTAACTCTCCGACACTTCCTGTTAATATGGCCCCATCTTTCATTAACCTGAATTTCCACTTTAAAAATCCTTTTTCTCGGAGTAAGTGAAACCGAAATAGTTCAGTTTACAAAATATCGAAATAAATTTAACTGGATAGTATACTCGTATGTTCCATTGTGTATTAGCAGCGAATAAACTGCATTAACAGTGATAGAAGGTTTCCAGTGGTAACATTCTGCGGTCACTCGTTATCCTGGCCTTTGAAATAAGATATTTCCTTCTCTTCTCGTGATGAATTTATAAACAAAATTTCAGAAGTCACAATATATGAAATGGGATAAGTTCAGCTCCTGTACTCTTTCATAATATATTCAGTATCTAAATCATTTTTCACTAGTGCTGTCCCTTGAGAGTCTTAGAACAATCATGAATATTCGCACAACATCGGATATCACAGGCATACTCTGAGATAAGTGTGGCATAAGGAATATGTAGATATATACCTGGGACACTACATAACAATGAGCTAAAGATTCCTTCAAATATTATAGTCTGCTGTAACTCGAAAAAGTTCTTTTTTTATTTCACTACTGCATTTCTGTTGATTTCTGTCAAGGTAGAAATCCCCCGTATACTCTCTCACATAATAAATATATTCAGTCTAAGATTTCACCATCATAAATAATAACGCAAGTTTAATGAAATTTCAATTTGAAATGAAACCAACGCAGAGAACTGCAGTAAAAATGTGCACCTTGCTTGAAGGTGACATTTTTTAGTGCACTCAGTGAGCTTTGCAGCTCTTCAAATTCAATTACCACACATTCAACTGCTGTAAACAACACCGGGTTGCACATCGCTTTCCACTGAAAATTTAGCACCACTTTGCAGTGTGGAAGCGTGTGACAGCGTATGCCATCGTAAACGACTGGTGATAGCAATGACACGGCAAGGACATCAATCAGATCCATCACCGCCATTCGATTTTCCGTCACGGTCGATGTCATCCAAACACCTCATTCTTCTCCACTGCCACCATTAACGAAAGATCCTCGACGTTTCCCTGCAATATTTATAAGCTGACTAACATTCACCCTTGCATAACGCCACAACTTTCGCTTTCGTTGGTTGGCGCTGATGTCGACGTTGGCAGCGCTGTGTCGAGCGTTCACAGTTCGCTTTTTGTCTTACATTTGGCACCTCCACTTTCAAACGGCATGTCACGTCCATGGTGATTTCTGTTGTTACATTTTTCCAAATTTCATTCTTGTTTTTGTTGTTGTGTCTTTGCTGCTTTATATCCTTTCTGCTTGCATTCGTCCTCCATTTGAGCAGTGGACAAATTGTAAGCAGCAAACAATTTTTCAACAGGTATCTGCTCCATTTGTTGCGCTCTTTTTACTCCTTTCATGTATTTTTTTTTCTTTGAGGACCTTTTTGTCACCTTAGGCGCTTGTGTGGGCCTTTTTGGAAAATGTTTAACAAAAAAAGAAAGTCAATTGATTGACGTTTTCCATGGGCGTTAGTTGCTTCATTTGTTGGTAATGCTCGCACAAAGGATTGTAAGGCCGTTGGTGTTGAATAATGCCAGCACGGGAATCTTCACAAAAATGTGAAGTGAACGTTTTGTAATACCGAAACCACACCGAAAACAAAAGGAATACAATAAAATGACAATCGATTATTGTAGTTTTTTTAATAGTAATTTGATGGATTCACACACGCCCCCTCTTTGACTTAAAGCACCATTCTTGATATGACTCGCTTTTGACTCGTCAAACACATAAACTCAAATCCCGTAATCGATTATGGAGCAGTTCACGTATGTAAGCTGCGAATTGGTTTGTGGAAGAAAGTAACGCGTTGAAAAACAATTTTAGGTCTTCAGGAAGAAATCAGGCAGTGATGGGATTCATGCCCAAAAAGTCAACTAAATTTGTGCGGTATTTTTACATTCGGAGCCTGTATCTGACAATTATATGCTGTGCTACCAAAGGAAAGATTGCTTTCTTTGGTTTTTTCAATACAGAGTAATTCAACAATTTGTTTTATTTGAGTAACTCAAGAACCATTGAAGCAACAAACTTGAAAATTTCCACATATTACTATTAAGATTATTATGATTTCTTGCAGCACAATCAATTATGTCTCGGAAAGCTTTGGGGCAATGGGGACTAACAAGTAAGACCGTTGACTCGAAGCGAAAAAGATTTAGCAAGAATTATTTTTGAAACCATGTCCGGGAGAGGAATCGATCCCTCGACTTCCGAGGGTCAGTCTAGCATGCTTATCACTGCGCTGCGGCGGTCAGCTGAAACATGTATAATCGCAGTAAACGCTTCAATTCCAATTTTGTAATTGTTATTTTCAACATTTTATGGTACAATTGGATTGCGCAATATTCAACAAAGTGACATGAAAGATTGTAGGTGCACATATACCTAAGTTAGGGTTAAAGTGAATACTTCGTCGCTATACTAGATACCACGACGGAAGAGTAACCCCTAAGCCCCTGCTTAGATGTTAAACACAGATAACCTATAGATTAATTGTATAAGGCCTTTGAATGCTGTGTCTCTTTAAATCCTTAATATCAGTGAAGAAATTGTTGTTTGTATCAGTTGAAGAACTACTGAGGATATGAAAGCTGCTTTCCTCTATTTCCAATTCCTCATCGTTTTGATGCATGTCCTTCCAGTATACACATAAATATATAGATATAGACTTATATTCTATACACTTGCCCAGCGGTGGCAAGAAGCAGATATAATTACCTAGGCAGTGGGTTCGTATCTCCAAATCACCTAGATAAAATTAAGCCCACAGCAGTTACGAGATTTATAAAGAGTCTAGGACTGTTTTAGTTTGGTACGAGGCTGCACAATAGATCTCTTAGGTCGCGGTGTTCTTTTAGCCTGCTATTAATAATAATATATCGTATAAGAACTACTCTCTCAATGCTGGTTTTTGGACTGCGTCATCTCATCCCCCTCTTCCCACCATCAGGGTTTTTAGTTTTGTTGGGAGTAAAGCAAACATTTTGAATGGTGAAGTGCTATAGAATGATATGTGATCACCGTCTTCAAGGTAGAGAAGGTTGTTGGTAATGTAGGCTATTTGGGATGACAAAATAATTATTTCATGCATAAACAGTTTCCAAGTTCCTTTATTCCTTTCTTGATTGTAGCGACGGACTGAAACAAATTAGTTATTAAATAATCCAAACAAACTGCAGAATCCCACTGCTTCCTTAAGAAATCAATATCTCTCTCTCTCTCTGTCTCCCTCTCTCTATCTCCCTCTCTCTAGCTCACTGTCTCTCTCTATCTCTCTCTATCTCTCTCTCTATCTATCTCTCTCTCTCTCTCTATCTCTCTGTCTCACTCTCTTTCTGTATCTCTCAGTGTTAATCCTCCGACTACTTTAGATGCATCAACCTAAAATTCAACAGACTTTATTAGATAGTTTCTTCTAGACTTCCCATTCTCCTCTGGGTGGAAATCTATACCCAGCACACGATTTTTAGACGATTTTGTTCGCTGGTTCTGAGCGACAGTTGAATTTACGTAGCATTTTATAACGCTCACAGGCAATGTTGATCCTTTTTAGTACAGTCTTCATTTCAATGTCTGTACATGCCGCGCTTTGGTAGTATGCGAATAATGTCATTAAGTGTTTGACTACTCAGTGTTGACCTTCTGCCTCAAAGCCCTTGTAGAACAAATCGAGGAAGATTTGAAGATCTTCCACAGGAAATTGGTGAGTACCTTGATGTTAAATACACTACAAGGGAGCGTGATCACATAAATGAGTATATTTAGGATTATGGACATCATTCCAAGTTGCAAGTACAATTTCTATCTCATTAGGCTACTGCAGGGATGCACAGGTATATAGATTTTCTCTATCCTTTTTGAGTGTATGCAATCCTTTAGAATATTATCAAATATCTGGTAGGATAATTGCGTCAAATTTCTAGTAAGTGTGTCGATGGAGGAAATATTGAATTTTCTAATGAAGTTAACGTACCCAGACTTCTTGGGAATAACCCCAAATGGATCCAAACAATAAATGGATGCATTTATTTATTTATTTGATTTGGAAAAGGATCTCTTAAATGTTGTGTAATAAAATAGAGAGATCCTCCGTAAAAGCTTGTTCCGTCTAAGTTATTAGGAACTCTCTTTCGGCAGTAGACTGCTTTTGTCCGAGTTTCAACCAATGCTTCAATCACTGTTGTAAACACGGACACAAGTCAATGTGATTGGAACTCCTACACCCATGCAACTTACTTCCGAACTACAAACAAAAAAAAAAAGCTCCCAGCAACTCGTTGGCCAACTACGGTAGAATCTACGAACAACGCCCTACTGGCACCTTCCTCCGGCAGGATGTGCCGACATCGATTTCAATTTATGTTTTATGAGCTGTAAAATGATAGAGCAAAACAAGAATGAAGCCAAAAGAGGAAAAAAATATGAAAAATAAAAGTTTCACGCCAATGTCAACGCGCAGAGAAATGCCTATCGAAGTGTATAAAATATGGCATGCCATTATCACGGAATGATGTGCCGCATTTAAGATGCACCACTTTAGGCGAACGATAACAAAGAAGCGCGTATTAGTATTCGGGTGGCAGGGAATGTGAGCAGAGTGGCAGGAAGAATTTGAATTCCAGTACAGACGAGTGAGACGGTGGAGACGAGTTTTAGGGTGGCTCCTAGTGTCACTAAACGTGTAAGTAGCATTTCTGAACACGATGAGGGCGCTCAACAGGACAAGCGGAAGTTGCTGCATTGCTACTACGGCATTTTATGACTATTTTTATGGGACAATTTGAAGCATTTTTAATATTTATAGATATCTGCGCGTATTTAATTTAAAATTTATGACAATTTTCCTCTCTTCAAATTAGCGCGGATTTAATGGTCTCCTGCGATAAGAAGCGCGTGGCTGGGTTCTTAGAATAGAAGGTGGTGAGGGCGAATTTCTTTTAGTGCATGCTTTTAGGCAAATTTGCATGCTTTTTTATTGCTTCGTTCGTACTTTTACGCAATCTCTTTGCTGCGACAATGTCGGCTTTTCGCGTATCACGAATAGGATTTAAATAAATCAGCGGAAATATAAGGAAATCAGGTGCTGCTTTAAAAATTTATCAACTGAGAATATTTCTGCTATTACCAAATTAAAAATGGAATTTCATTTTAATGTCGCTGTAATTTAAGAATTCTGATTAGGATTTCCAGGAAGCACCGCTTGTTAGCATATACTTGATACCAGCAATCCGCATGTGGCGGTACCTGTGCAGAGGCCAAACATGCGGTCAATGTAGAATAAGCTCAAAATGGCCGGTTTTCGGGTTAATGGAATCGCTAACACACAGTGGAGTCAAAATACCACGGAACTAATTCAATTGTGAATGAGGATGCGCTGAATATGTTGGCGAACGTTGCACTTCAATTGAAAATTAATTTGGAAATGCGCTCTAGACCACAGAGATGGCGAGTGTACTAGGCAAGGAAATTGTTACAATGATTTATCGAAAAAAATCTGAAATGTAGGAGCAAAGTGAACTCAATAGGGACACACAGGGATTATGTTGATTGAAGATGAACTAGAAGACTATATATCGAATACAGAACGTCCAAGGAGTCTTTCGATCGGAGGCGTAGGAGAAAAATGGTAGAATTAGTCGACTTAACTAACTCAATTCAGAGATTTTCCTGGCTGTGTAGGAAGAGAATGAGTAAGTTAAACACATTCGGTCTTATTTTTAATAAAAGTTCTTAGATAAATATGTGAAAGGAAACAATTCAATAATTCAAGGAAGGGCTGATTATGACAGCACCGGTTTTGCTTCGGTAATGGTTCCTTATAAACACACTCGAGTATAGGCTAGGTAAGGTAATGCTTCCATGGCAGTCAGTCTACCGACCAACTCACTGAGACTCCATTGCGATACCACCGCGTAACAGTGCACCTCTACTTTCAGTCCTCAAACAATTTTGAAGCCCTAATAAAGCGCTGGATTTATTTGACCTTCGCGCCGGACACTTCCGTAAGAGAGCTGAAAGGGTATTTACGTAAAGAGCCCGCTCTGATTCTAGCTGGAGCCGGGCATCCACAGAAAGAGGTGTTCCACAGTCTCCCACTCCTCTTCATCCCCACAGCTTATGCAGTATTCATGGGAGGATACTCCCAGCCTGAGAGCATGTCTGCCGAACAGCCAGTGACCAGTTACACAACACACGACCTTAAAGATATTTTTCGACGCTCGACGGGCCAAAGAAGTCTCTACATTTTTTCCTATCAAGTTTCGGTCACAGTAGCCTTGTCTTTAAGCAAGTGCTTTGGTCTGCCCAAGACCAATTGGCCTCATGCACGATGCTATCCTGTAACAATAGTTTGCGGGTGGCAATTGGTACTGCAACCTCGCATCTATCCGTGCATACAGGAATGTTGGTACCTTGTCTGGCCCTATAGTTCCCTTTAATATCCCTCTGTCCCGAAACCAATATTAGGCGTACCTTGAAAACGGTACTGATATCATTTAGTGCTGCCCGGCAGTCAGAGCAACCGTTGATTTCAGTGCCACCGAGTAGATATTCTATCGAGTAGATATTTATAATGGTCTTTGTTACGGCGTGTCTACTTAAGTAAACGACTACCTCCTTTATGGCTAGGACCTCTGCTTGATAACCACTGCAGTGGTCTGGGAGACGGAACGAGAGTTCCAGTCCCAGTTCTTTTGAGAAAACTCCAAAGCCAATTCTATCGTCAAGCTTCGAACCGTCAGTGTAGAAATTCAGTTCCCCTTTTCCATGGCATGGGTGTTTGCAACTCCCTTGTAGACAGAATATGTGTCTTGAAGTGCTTATCAAAGTTGAGATTAGATAAAGAGTGGTCAATACAACTACTGGTTGGATACTACTACTCCAGGTATGCACGATAGTCGAGTGGCCAGTCTGCCGATCATTCGATTCACCATTAACATCGTGAAAGTAGTAATCGGGTCAACCAATAAGACATTCATGGATTACTGTAACTCCATTAAGATACAAATTGATTCCTAAATAGTGTGTGAATAGTGTGTTGAAGTAAGGCAAAAATTGGTAGTCAAACAGGATATTATATGTAAAGTAACGAAAATAATCTATAAAGGATATATAATAATTTCAGTTACTCAAAAAATTGTTTTTAATTTTTTTGTTGGAACAAATACTCAGATTTAGCATTCAGAATATAAGTCATCCATTGTACTATGTTACTCATAATATTAAGACAGCTTCTTAATGGGTGTCAGTCGGAACACCAGACCAGAGGAAAATGAGTGAACAGTACCAAAATTTAAACAAAAAGTTCACAAAGACATTTGGAATCCTGCGCTGTGTCACTGTGTCTTCTGATGCTTCTTCATGTATTTTTGGGATAGAAGCACAGTCTATCCAAAAAATAATAACTGGAATAATATATAATTGTAATAATAATATAATTCCTATAATAATAAATATAAATCTAGCAATAATTGTAATAATATATTAATAAAATGGAATATCTTTGGAACTATAATGAAGAGGGAAGATCCTTGGCAATCCAGTTACCTTTAAAATGTAAACATGATCCATCATTATATTTGCTTAGTATCGAAGATGAACTTAAACTGTCTGGTCACAAATATAATTGAGCACAAAATGCAACTGAGGGGATTGTGTATTAAAGGATTTATCCACCACAAATCTGATATTGTGTATTGAAGGATTAAACTACTATAAAACCGATATTGTGTATTAAAGTATCAATTAGGATGATATCAATAATAATCATTCAATATAATTGTGTTCCTTTCATTATTTTCAAAGTACAACCCAAGAATGATACCAACCCACATTGTGTACCAAAAAGTTACGTCTGATTTATGCAACGACACTTCTGGAATAATGAAGGAATTGTCCTCATCCTAATTTCTTTAATTCTGTTTACTAATGTAACCTCTGAGCGGGAGGTGGGTTTCATTGCAGAACACCATTTTCTTTGAAAAACTGGCACTCGAACACTAGTATATGAGAAACGTATGATGGTCTCTAGTTTGCACATCCCTAAGCCAAATCTGCTCTAGGGACCCATAGGAAGGGCTTAAATGTTGTGTTCTATTTTCTGTGCCTTCAACAACACTTCCACAGAGTCAATACGAGGATTTTCGAACATTTTAGTCCTTCATGAATAACTTTGACTATTCCACTCTTGTTAAGTTTTACTCCTAATTACCGAATAGCATACAAACTTGATCGACTATAGCGACTATAATCAACAATCAAATGTTATTTTAGAATTTTTTTCTGGTAGTACCACTGAACAATTCGTATGCGTTGAGCGGTGGTAAAACGATTCATATTGTTCGAAGGGCTGCGACGAATCCTTAATTTTAAATGCTACCAATTTGTTAGAACAATGAAGCGCTAATACCATCCACGCTTCTATGGATGTTTAACCAGGGCCAACGAGTCGCACACCATTTGCTGACGTTATGTTCTGATCATCCACGTGTCGCAGTTGGTCCTTGGCTCCGCAGCGCATTTTACAACGATGCGCAGCGAGAATGTGACATAACACAAATGCAAGCAACTTGTGCAGCTGCCGAGGGGACACAAACGTAGATGGAAGTGGAGCGGAGTGTTGAATTAGAACACATGAAATTTGAGTGTTTTTCGGAGGGGAATTGGGAAAATTTCGCATGTGTAAAAGTGCGCTAAAGTACGATTTGTGCAGGTGTGTTTAACTATTCAAGGATAATGTGGCACTGGTTCGTTAGCTTTTAATCGACTTTACTGTGGGGGATTGTGTGAGAAATTGCTGAATAATAATTGTGGTGATTTGCAAAAAATTTAAAGAGGGTGAAATTACTTTGCTGCTTTAATTAATTTAATTACAGAGAACAGATCCATTAAGTAGCAATACTGCAAATATAAATAATTGAAGCATGAATAGAGATAAACCTCAGTGGTAGATGAAGGTTATTGTGTAAGCGAGACTGCCCTGCCAGAGTCTTTGCAATCCGCGAGAGAAATTGATGGCAAACATAAAAATGAAATGACCCCAGGCGGCACAACAATAAAACACCATATTTTAATTAACGACAAAAGCAACGAGAAACAACCCGTTTATGAAGTCATTAAGGCACAAATTAAATTGCAATTAAGAAACGGAAGGGGCAGGAATTGCAGCTGAAACAGCACAGAGCAGAGGTGTAGAGAATGATAAAGAATGCAAAAAGTTGTGATTAAGGGACGAGAAGAAAAATTCACAACAAAACTGGAAAAGAAAAAACAGTTTAAGAATGCGAAAGCAGCATGGAAATCAGTGAATCCTTTCGCATCAAGATGTAAGTGGAAAAATTATAAAATAAACTAATAGGATGGGATTTTTTTACAGGTGTATAAAGGAGAGCCAGTAACAATCTGATATTTCCGTATAAGCCTTTGAAATATAGGAATAGTAAAGGAGTAATTATTCAAAACTGTTATTTGATCAGACTATTTTTAGATGTTGTTTTGCGATTGGAATTATTTATATTTCGGGAATAGCAAATAATAACAAACATTTTTAAATGAAAATGGTTTTATTGTTTTTCAAAATATTCTATTTGATGATCAATACACTTTTGCATTCGTTCAAACCATTTGCCATAGCAGTTTTTCCATTCCTCTTGAGACACCTCCAAAACATGGTTGTTGAACGCCTCAACTGCTTCTTCGGCGCTCGTAAATCGTTAATCACGCAGTTTACCTTTGATATTCGGGAACCAGAAGAAGTCATTGGGTGCCAAATCAGGACTGTATGGAGGATGAGACATAAATTCGATGTTTTGAATGCTCAAAATTGTTTGACGAGATGAGTGAGAGCTCGCATTGTCATGATGGAGAATGATTCGTCTTTGGCGGTTGGTTTTACGATTTTCTCCGAAGACTTCCGGCAAACAAATGGTCGTGTACCACTCAGAATTGACCGCCCTACGTTGGTCAAGCGGAACAGTGGCCACATGACCCATTCGGCCAAAGAAACAGGCGACCATTTGCTTCGCTGTGCTTCTTCCACGAACAACTTTTGTTGGATTTAGCTCGTCCTGGAATACCCACACGGTCGATTGTTGTTTTGTTTCTGGCTCATACGCATACATCCATGATTCGTCACCTGTCACGATTTTATACACGTCTTTCGTAGCAGCACGGTCGAACTTTTTAATCCTTCCCTTACACCAATTGTTACGATCCTTTTTTTGAGCGATTGTAAAATTATAGGGGTCCAACGCGAACAAATCTTTTTTACAGCCAAATGTTCATGTAATATTGAATGTATGGATGTGGAAGCAATGCCCATGGTGTCCTCTATCTCACAATATGTCACATGACGATCTTGCATTATCAGTTCACGCACTGCATCGATGTATTGTGGCACAACAACCGATTTGGGACGACCTTCACGGAGTTCGTCGGCGACCGAACTACGACTACGGCTGAATTCACTATGCCAGCGATATACTGTGGTTTTTGATGGTGCCTTATCGCCATACAAAGAACTGAGTTCATCGACACATTCTTGTTGAGATAATCCACGTCGAAAGTTGTGAAAAATAATCCAACAAAAACCTTCTCTTAAAATTTCCATTTTTTGGCCAAATTGATTTTCTTAACTCACAGAAGCTGTGGGGATGAGGAGGAGGAGGAGACTGTGGAACATCTCTTCCGTAGTTGTCCCGCTCTGGCTAGAAGCAGAGCGGGCTCTTTAGGCAAATACGCTTTTAGCTCTCTTACAGAGGTGTCTAGCGCGAAGATCAAACAAATCCTGCGCTTTATTAGGGCTTCAAAATGGTTCGACGAGTGAATCGGAGGTGCGTTGTGGCGCGGTGGTATCACAATGGACCCATGGTGGTGAGCTGGTCCTTGGACTGGCTGCCGCATTAACCTAACCTAACCTAACTCACTGTAAACAAAACAAATAGCACTTGTACATCAACACGTTGTGAGTACGGTTATGCTAAAAAATGTCAAATTTTATTTTGGTGTTGCCAGATTTTAGCTATTGACATTAGTGTTGCCAGATTTTAGCTATTGACATTAGTGTTGCCAGTTCCTGAAATATAAATAGTTCCCCTCGTATTATCTTGCAGATGAATAAACTATTCCCACATGCTTTGCATGCTTTGCCAAGATAGAGTGAAGAATTCCTTCTGTTAAATTCACACTTTCAAAGAATTTCTTTTGCGTTTTAGAACTCTTAACTCTAAACACAAAAGTATTGATCAGGACGATATACTTTGTTGTTGTATACACCGTCACTTAACGCTGAAATGCAATTTTCCAAAGGACTCCATCAGCTGCAATTGAAATTTGGTTTTATCATGGTTGAATGTGAGCATTGAAATTGTGTGTTGCGTAATTCTATTCAGAATATCATTTAACTTCGACTTTTCGCTGTGATATCACACGAAAATTTTTTATGAGCCCATCCTAAGAATGCACGCAGACTTTCAACAAGTGCAAAAAGTGAGCTCTCTATTTGAACAATTTCAGTGTTAGTTACGAGTATAATTCATGAGCAGACAGCTACGTGGAGAGAGCTTAGCAAAGTTCCGCGTGGCCATGAATTGTGGCCACTTCGCCAGCGACCCAGCGAGAGCAGAGGCGTAAAGCTTTCGCCCCTATTTCCGGCAGTGCTTAAATGCTGGAAACACTTCCGGTGCTGTTGCTTAATATTGCGACTGCATTGTAAGCAGAGATAATGAAGAAAAAAGCTTTCCGCTTGCTTTTGCTTAATTTATCATCAGTCAGTTTGCCGGTTGGATTACGCGAATTTGGACGCTTCGTGGCAGACCCAAAGTGCCGCAACTTTGTGTTGATTTCTTTTAACGAGTGCAATTAATTAAAACTCCAATTAAAAAAGGTGACAAAAAGTGTGATTGGTGCATATTTAATTTGAAGGACTTTGCCGGCACAATTCCTGAAACAGTTTTGATTGCCAATTCGGGAAGAGAGTACGAGAGATATAAAAGCAAACGTTGCTAAAGAGACTTTGGGTTTTAAAGCTATGTTTTGTGGTATTTGGAGAATGCATTAAAGTAAATAAAAGTGGAAAGTTGAGAATATGTAAATGATCAGCAGAGACGAACATGAATCAATGGCCTGCAGCTGAGTAACTACATTGGTGCGGCCGCACAAAACTTTTCAGTTATATCATCTACAATCAGACGAACTAATCACCATGTAAGTATACTAGTCTACCAAGTTGTGGGTAGAGGCCAAGTATACCTCCTTCTATATTATATACATAAGTAGGCTTTGATATTACCTTAATACTTCTGTATTATATACATAAATAAGCCTAGTACTTCAGTTAACTGTAGAGTAATTTAACACCAAGAATTGACTGTATTGAATAAAAAAACTGCTCCAATGCTGGAACCTTTTTATTCAACTTTAAAATCTATTGGACACCTGTTGATCACTCCTGGGTCTTACCTACTCGTACAATGCTCAGAAAAACATTAACATCCTTTGCCAAAAAGAATCGTATTGATTTTTTTCAGCAAGTATTGAGCATATTCACATCCTGGCACCAATATTGGATGAAAAGTTTGCCTGTTTGGTGATTTAAGGACCACCTCACTAACTCACATTAGATTAATCTGTATCTTAGCTGGGATCTTTTCACAATTTTTTTTAAACTTGCGTTCGTTCAGTTAAATTCAGTAGTGAATAAAATTGATGCTCTTTAAAACTCCAAAGAGTTGGCATCTAGGATCAAGCAATCATGTCTCTACAGCCTTCAAAGATGTATATCCTTCTCTCATAGCACGTTCAGGTGTCCTTATTATATCACATACGATTTCAATTGCATTCAGATCTGCTTGTAATGTTAACTTTATACTTTTGCTTTAAGAATTCATAAAGTTTTCCTTAAGGAACAGGATTTAGTTGATCACAGCAAAAGACTACTTCCTTTATGGAACAATTCAAAATAGGATCTCAATAATTACTCAGAGGCCGCCCTTGCATGCGAAAAGAAAGTTATATTATCTCTACTCATTGCGTCGTTATGTGCAAGGGTTACTATTGACTCCGTTCCTATAGCTGGTTATTATCCTTGTCCTTGAAATTATGGTTTGTGAGCTTAAAAAAGAAATCTTTACTGAGTTCAGTGATTTTTGGAGTCACTTAACTCCAATGGACTTAATAACCAACTGAACTATTCGGGTGTCCTTCTGAAGCTTTTTGTGTAACTCCTCTTAACAAACTGATTCCATAGAAGTGTATCTCCTTCTCTTCATTGTGGTATTATGAAACCACCGTAAATATATTTACTCATACGAGTATTTGATCTGCCCAAAATAAATGTTCCCAAAAAGTCCTTTTCAAGTTGTTAACTATTATTTAACGCAGTCAATTGGTCCTTCCCTTGAGCGCAGCATACTTGATTCCCTTGTGCGTTGAGCTAAATTGTTTAACCAGTTGAAGTTGTTGTTTGGTGCAGACGCTGTTATTGTTGTTGTTGCAGACGCTCTTATTGTTGTTGTTGCTTTCATGATGCTACAAAAGTCAGAATAGGCGTGACCTTCACCTCAGTCTGCTATTGAGAGAAATTTTCGAAAGTATGGAAACTAACTTTTGAATCATTCTCCGGGGTATAATTTGAAGTTCAAACTTTTATTATGTGGCTTTCTCATCATTCTCAGAAGCAAGGCTTCAATGATTTTGCGTAAAATGAATATTTATGAGAAACTTTGGCAGACATTTTTGTTTGTTTGCGGTATTTGTCTGCAGTAAGCGGAATATGAAAACCAAATAGAAGACATAATCCGAAGGACATCTACGAATTATAGGAAGACTTTAAGAATGTCTGGCTTTAGAAAATTTGTGAACTATTCCACTGCCAAGAAGCTGCAGTGTGGTCGATATTGTCGTCCACTTCATGAATCTTTATTTAAGACTGCATAGCTGTCAACTCTACTGAAGGGAATGACAATTCTGCCAAAACTTCTAGACTGAAGGGAAGGTTGATGTTATATTATTAGTATAAAATTATTATTATTATATTATTATTTCGTATATTCTCTCGCGGGACAGTAAGTACAGACAAATAGACTCAGCATATTAGCCAATCAGAAATAATCCCAATATGAAACCTCATCAAAAGTCCATGCTCCTTGATTACTATGCAAAGGAAGGATGGTATATTCAAGGATGATATATACAATCGCTGAATTCTTTCACTTTTCCCAGTGACAATACCATCCCCTTTATATCTCTATTTGCCACTTCTTAATAAGTGCGTCAGAAACCTCACCTCAAATGCTTTCCATATTCCTATAACTCTGAAGAATAACTTATAAGGCTCAAACAAAATTATGATGTGTCCTTTTCTGGTATTTAAATTTTGGTATATAAATTTCAATTCGAAGAAAATAAGAGTAGAGATCTGCATATATGCATTTTGATTGCAATGAGTCTATATAATATTTCCTGTCCCTGCAGTATCCTATACCGAAAGTGGTCATACCAAACAGGATTCTACTGCATACACCAGTTCAGCTCACAGGATATTTATACTTGCATCCCCATGGATGGCTGCAATTCCTTTTAACAGTTTTTGACGATATACAAAAAATGTATAGTTACATATTATATATAAAACACGCGAATAAAAACTCAAATATCTCATTTCCGACAATATGCGACAGCAGGGATCGAAGCAGTTTTGTCCGACCACGAACGCGCTCTTTGGGAAATTGTTTCAAAAGTAAATCACAACAAAATATATGGAAAATTAAAAAATACCGACCCGTTCGCCGCGGCTAAATGAAATACGAGCCTGCATTTTGCACACATACAATTACATGTCCATACATCCTCACACACACACACACACAAGCGGGCAATTTTTATTTTTATAGCTCCGCAACGAAACACGCAGCCACAAGAGTACCTCGCGGCTACAAGTTCCGCCGAACACACACGCACACAAACGCCCGACCACAATTACACCAGTGGGCGTTTTAACTCCACCCACATTTTAAGTGCCTTTTTTGTGTCTTTTTTTACGGCATTAAATCATATGAAACACCAATACACGTGGTTGTAAATTGTGTGCTGCGGGGTGGGGTGGCATATCAAATAAACAACATTCGTCGCGCTCACATGGCAAAGTTTGTTGCAGGAATTGGAAATGAGAAGATATTAAACCGGAACGTGATAGCGCAAGATACCGCCACAGTCACCGCCATAGCCGCGCGTATCGTCGGTGGTGAGCTGAGTCTGCCGGAAAACGGAACTTTCACTTGCCACAAACGCCCCTGGCTTTTCCCTCATCTTTGCAATGTACAGCGCTGAGCATCGCTGGCGAATGCCGCTCGCATGTCATGACGTATGTGGCTGCGGGCTAAGTCGTTCCTTTGCTTGAACAAGTACTAATGTGTGACAGTGATGGAGTTGGCGTTATGAAAGGCGGTGATATAAGGAACGTAAACTACGACTATACTCGTACGAGTATGCGAGTACAAATAAAAAAGGGACAAGATGGAGTCAGGGGTGCAGGGGCTTTCCAAAGGGTCCAAAGAACAATTGGAGTAGTGGTGGAAATGAAAATTGCATATCTTACTTACTTGGATTATATATATATATATATATAGAGTAGACCTGGGCACCGAATTCTTGTTCCGTAAGTATTTGAATGGCCTTCTTATAAAGGGAATATAAAAAGACAAAGGTGCGGGTCTCCAGTTTTGTCTTCTTTAAAGGACTGCCACAATCTATAAAGGCCTATTTTGACTTCTGTTTGTATTCAACTATGGAGTAACTTAGCAAATCCGCTGAATTCCACTTAAACAGCACCAAACATTCCTAGGAAGTTATCACTACTGAGTGTTTATAGTCGTTAATCCTCTCAGCGATAGTTTATTCATATGTAAATAATTATGTAAAATGCTTTGTAGTCAGGCCGGAAGTTTAGAGCGTTGGAATCCCTACTCCCCGTAGAAATAAGACACGATTTTGTACTTTAAAGAAATAAATATTTATCTGACAATAAATGCATTTAAGACATAGAAAACTCTTCTGATTTTCTGTGTGTGCCTTTCAACTAAGTTACCCACACCCTCAGCCATCTCTGGATCTTTCAGTTTTCGATCGTCGTGGATAGCGTCAGTACTTTATGGTGTAGAGGCCAAATTTGTAGGAACTGGACCATCAGCAACTCTCAGTATGCGTGATATTAAGCCTCACTCAAGGAATGAATGCTCACTACCAGAAGTCTTGGAAACTGCACAGAATTGGATCTGACTGGCACACACTTTACTGCAAAACAAGTTTCCAACTATACTCCAACTTTTTGGCTGACTTCTCTCCTCTTTACTGTCAGTGATACAATAACTAAAATTTTGGCGTGATACCTCTTAAAAATTTATTATACTACAATTATTCACTGCCCCATAACTCCATTGTAAAATTTTCATCAGCGAGATTAACTGCGCTTCAAGAGTATTCAAGCATTGTTTCATGTAAATGAAGACCGAAGAGACTCAGAGATAATAAGGAATAAAATAGTCAAATTTCTCACTATTAAGACCGGTTCTTCAAATATTATTCTTTTTATTATTATAATTTTTATTTTCAAACTGCCCAAAGTAACTGCAAATATCGGGCCGCTAAAACCTAATTACTGAATGTATAGACACAACGTAATTAATGGTTAAACAAAACACTTGTGTCACTTTGCGCGCGTCAAACAACGCAAAGCACCTAAAAGTATGCTTCCAATGTTTACATCATATTAGCCCTAAAGCCGCAAACTGTCATAAATTTTACTTTGTACTCTTCTACTTGCGGCTTCGGCAACTCTCACCTGTGCGGGTATGTACGAGTACACTCGAGTTGAAGATGAAGTACAAACTGTTCCTCTCCCACCCCATCTTTCTGTCTGTTTCGATTCAATGTTCATATATAAATTGAGTTCTGATGTTACTTGAAAACAGAAAATTTGAAGTGGCGGCTTGCAGTTTAGCTCCAATTATTGAACATGAAAATTGCGTCGTTGGGGTTTTTGGTAAAGTATTTGTTCGTGGGGAGCGCCTTTATACACACTTTTCTTAGTGTTATGAAGGCTTTCTTTACGTTAAGTATCTGTTTTCTTGCATTGGCAACTAGTTTAGTTGTGCCTATTCAAGCTTCAATGTAGGAGATTTGGTCGTATGAAAAGAAAGGACATGTTTACACAATTTCTGTTTAATTGGTTACTTAGAAGTGAGCGAAAGGAATGAGTTTAGTAATGGTGCAGACTGAAACCTGGAACTTCGGAAATAATAGCAAGTATTTGCGTGAAGTATGAAAGTACTGCCCACCATTGAGTGGTGACATTTTTATTCTTCAGGAAACAAATTTTCCATATCGGTACTGATCTAAATCGTGTCAATTGGTCAATGTATAGCGCCACCCTTATAGGCAATTTTTCCCACCTCATTTGTAATGACCACGAATTTTCTTTTCCTGGTAATATTTTCATAAGATTAGGAATGACTCTATATAAAAGATCTACGCAATTTAAAAGGGCATGATTTCCTTCTGCAGGTAGTCTCAAATCCACAAGAACCCTATTCTACTCAACCACAGATTTCGACTCTCATTTGTATAGAACCATCTTTTCTCTTCTCTGCTCTGGTACAAAAAGTCTCTTTAGATTGAAAATAATTAGAAAATTCCCTGGTGATATAGCAATTAAATCCGAGTATTCAACTTAATTTTATATCGAAATCAGCACTTGCGGAGGATACAAAAAATATTATATAATTAAATAACTTATATAAAACTGAAATAATTAATAATTTAATCAAAAATCAAGCCTGGAATGAAGTAAGATTATTATTGGTAAGTACCACAGGACTATTGTTCTTTCAGCTTTATGGAAAGTAAAATTCTACATGGATGCATTGCAAACAATATTGCGTAGGCGATTCTCACGTCTTGATCTGACCTTCAAAAAAAATTGTATTCTATACTTATCTAACAATCAAACATCACTGGTGTAATAATGATCTGTACGGCCGACATTTCAAGGATGCCATTACGAGGGGTACTATTTATATCTCGGGAATAGCAAATAATAAATGATAAACATTTTTAAATGAAAATGGCTTTATTGTTTTTCAAAATATTCCCCTTGATGATCACTACACTTTTGCATTGGTTCGAACCATTTGTCATAGCAGTTTTTTCATTCCTCTTGAGACACCTCCAAAACATGGTTGTTGAACGATTCAACTGCTTCTTCGGCGCTCGTAAATCGTTGACCATGCAGTTTACCTTTGATATTCGGGAACCAGAAGAAGTCATTGGGTGCCAAATCAGGACTGTACGGAGGATGAGTCATCAATTCGATATTTTGACTGCTCAAAAACCCACTTGATTGACGAGATGAGTGAGAGCTCGCATTGTCATGATGGAGAATGATACGTCTCTGGCGGGTGGTGTTACGAATTTCTCCGGAGACTTCCGACAAACAAATGGTCGTGTACCACTCAGAATTGACCGTCCTACGTTGCTCAAGCGTTACAGTGGCCACATGATCCATTCGACCGAAAAAACAGGCGACCATTTGAGTCGCTGTGCTTCTTCCACGAACAACTTTTGTTGGATTCAGCTCAGCTTGGAATACCCACACGGTCGATTGTTGTTTTGTTTCCGGCTCTAACGCACATATCCATGATTTGTCACCTGTCACGATTTTATACACGTCTTTTGAAGCACCACGGTCGAACTTTTTAATCTTTACACCAATTGGTCGAGCCTTTTTTTGAGCGATTGTCAAATTATGTGGCATCCAACGCGAACAAATCTCTCTTACAGCCAAATGTTCATGCAATATTAAATATATGGATGTGGAAGCAATGCCCAAGGTGTCCTCTATCTCACGATATGTCACATGACGATCTTGCATTATCAGTTCACGCACTGACCTTCACGGAGTTCGTCGGCCACCGAACTACGACCACAAGTGAATTCATTATACCAGCATTATACTGGGGTGTTTGATGGTGCTTTATCGCCATACAAAGAACTGAGTTCATCGACACATTCTTGTAGAGATAATCCACTTCGAAAGTTGTGAAAAATAATCCAACGGAAACCTCCTCTTGAAATTTCCACTTTTTGGCCAAATTGATTTTCTTAACTCACTGTAAACAAAACAAACAGCACTTGTACATCAACACGTTGTGAGTAGGTTTATGCTAAGAAATGTCAAACTTTATTATAGTGTTGCCAGATTTTAGCTATTGACATTAGTGCTGCCACATTTTAGCTATTGACATTAGTGCTGCCAGTTCCCGAAATATAAATAGTACTCCTCGTAAAACAATACCGGGAATAATGAAAAGCTTTGTTAAATGCCCAAAGTCAGTCACAATTATTTTTATTGTGGATTATTGAAATAGGCTAAAATGTTTTTAATTAAATGCTTTTTTATGTGTAAAGGACCTCAATTAAAATGCATGCCGTCAAACGTACTGTAAATATTTAATTAGTGCCTTAATTAGCGTCCGGGTTGCACGTGAACATTCTCCAGCTACAAAACGTTTGTTTACTGGCCATTTTAAAGGAACTATCAAAGCTGACTGTAAATGTTGAGTTAGGAGACATGTCGTCAATCAGGATGTGAAGGAGCGGCCTCCTATCTAAAATGAATGTTAAACGCTTGCGAATGCAATCAGATATGGCAGGTGATTGGGGATTAATTGGTGAGTGATTTGGGAGTAATGAACAATGAATGTGATGTTGCATCTATGTGAGGAAATTTTGTGGAATAGCGATGGGAACTTCTGTCATATATGAACTCATACATTCCCCACTATACTCTTTTTTGTCTCTTCAATTAAATTTGGATGGAGAAGATACATTTGTCCTGGTTTGGATTTAATAACTTTCCGAAAATTCTGTTGAAAGTGGTTTCGGCTGTTGCCAAATTATTACAGTTTGCAGAACTCTTCAGTGTAATACGAGTAATTAAAAAAAGAGATTGTACAAAGAAGAGAACATCAACGTTCGTCAACAAGTAAATAGAAGTTCTTCCAGATGATACAGAGTGTGTATGAATGTTTTTGATGCATCTTAAAAAAGGATCTTCAAGATTGATAATCATCAGTCCGATTGATTTCAATTGCAAAGTAGTGATATCAAATATTGGCAGAAACTGGAGGTGTGGATAAGTAGGTAGGGTAAGTTATGCATTGGATTAAAATATATAATAATGGAATTACATGGAATGTCCGAAATTTAAGTGCTCATATTGATTGTTCCAAATTAATCCAAATATCTGAGAACAATTTAATACCAATGATGATGAAACATGGCACTCATTGTGTGATGTAGAAACGAAGAGCTTCAGTATAAAATGGGAAGGTAAATAAATATAGGGTGAAGTAAAAAGAAATCCATTATTTTTCATGAAATTGAAAGCTTTATGTAGCATATTTAGAATGACCCGATATAGGTGCAATTTGCTTTGTTCGATAACTTTTGAAAATAATTTCATTATTCCTGTCTCATAGAAACCCTCGTTACTCCTGGGACAGCCGATTTCACCAGCTTCTTTTGAGGCAAACGTTTCACCTGCAAGATTGTTAGCCATAGACACGAACAGATGGTCATCACTTGGTGACAGATCTGGACTATAATGTGGATGCATAATAACCACTCAACAAAGGTCGCTGAGCTTCTGGCGAGTCACTATCAATGTGTGACTAGGCGATGTCCTGATGGAACACAATTCCTCTCCCATTGGCAGAAACTGGTCGCTTCTGGGCGTTTGCTTCCTTCAGACGGTCCCATTGTTGACAGTACAAGTCCGAATTAAGAGTTTGGCCGGAGGGGAGCAGCTCATAGTAGATGATTGCGTGCCAATCCCATCAAACACTCAGCAAAACTGCCTGTTCGTCAATCCTGGCTTGGCCATCGTTTGCGCCGGGTAACCCCGATTCGACCACGACCATTTTTCACTTGATGTTATCGTAAGTGACCCTATTTTCATCAGCAGTCACCATCCGTTTCAGAAATGGGTCGATATTGTTGCGAGTCAGCAGCGATTCGCAGATTGAAATTCGGTCCAAGAGGTTTTCTGGCGTTAACTCGTGTGGCATCCATACATCGAGCTTCTTTTTGTATCCTGCCTTATTGAAGTGGTTCCAAACGGTTCTTTGTGCAATGTTTATCCCCTGGGCAATTGAAACAGTACTTACATGATGGTGGGACTTGAGGATTTCCATGATTTTCTCGACTTTTGGACAATTGGCTTTCCAGAGCTTGGTGCATCTTTGACTACTGGTAAGAACTTAGAATATTGTTCTGTCTTTCGTATAAGTAAGTATCAGTAGAATCGGTGAAAGTCTTAGACTGCTCTTCTGTGTTGCGTTTGTGTAAGTCTCAGGAAAATCGGTGAAAATCTTAGACTGCTCATCTGTCTTGCGTTTGTGTAAGTCTCAGTAGAATCGGTGATATCTTTAAACTTCTTTTCTGTCCTTCGTATGTACAAGTCTCAGCAGAAAATCGGTGTAAATCGGTGAAAATATTAGACTTGTGTTCTGTCCTTCGTATCGGTAAATTCAAAGTAGTAGTTGTATTTGAGAAGACGTTCTCAGTCGATATACCAAAACTTTCTTCCTGGAGTCTAAGCAGCGATTTAAATCGGTGCGTATCTGCTGTGTCAGAATAGGATGAGTTCTTGTCGATGTGTCTTCAATGATTGCTGGCGTCACAAGAGGCAGCTAAGTTAATGTGTCTTTATTGATTGGGAGGGTGAGTTTTCGAGCTGGTGCCGCTTATATAGGACAGAGATTCGCCCTTGCATCACCTTCATCTCATTCCAGTTGTTCCAACTTCTCAGATCCCAATTCCGGCTGTGGTTCGATAAAGTTATGTCAACCGGTGCTTACGTCGTTATTGGCAGAATTTATCATTGTGGGAGAATCCTTTTGAATAGTCAGAATGACTGTGCGTTATATAGTTTGTACACATATGTTTGTGTACCTTGTGTATTGGTCGAGTCTTGTACGACTGGTTTCGAGTGACTTGAGTATTGTGTGGATGAAAAATATATATGCAGACCTCCTCCGAATATAATGTTCATCCTCACACACCTCAACAAATCTTCAAGCAAATTTGCGCTAGGATCCATTTTTTTGTGAAAGTGCATTGAGTGCCCTTCCGAGTCCAGGGCCAATCTTAACATAGCTCCGACAGTCCAAGCACATACGTTCAACTATTATTATTATTATTATTATTATTATTACTTGAAAAACAATAACTTAATTATTATTTTACATTGTAAGGGGAGCACTAGCTGCCAGGGCCTTCAGCTCGATACGTTCAACCAATTCTAAATGTTCACTGTCTACGTCGCTACCATTTTCATTATGTTGCTTTACAGATACTTCAGCGTGTCACATTCATGCTTGCTGCAGACTCCCAGCTTTACTGGCGATATTTCACCGCAATTAAGAGACCATGCAACAACCATTGTTTGGAATATAAACGCCACATTGTCATTCTAAAATTGCCATAAATAATCGATTTGCAACTTTTTTTATGTACAATTTCAGAAACAGTTTTAATTATTTATCGGAAAATACGCAATTTTGGCCATTTTAGAGCATTGTTGTGGGCATTTAACTGGCCGCACATCATTTACGCTCATAATTATGCATTAATTTAGACCAACATTTCTGGCAATAAATAACGTTTTTAATTAGCTGTCATTGTTGGTGCGCAAATGCCAACACCACATTTCAGCCTAATTACGTTTAAATTGCAAATACTCTCAATTAAATGCGAGTATGTGCGAAAAACTTTAATTTTGTGTTAGCCGCACATGGCAATGAGGCATGAACAACTCGGCGCGTGGAGTCCGTGTGTGTTCAGCTATTTAATTGTGGCACAAATATTGCTCATTTAACATATCGGCAATGGGGGCAACATAAATGTGCTGCGCACGCCTATTGTTAATACGACATTGGCAGGCAATGGGGCCACTTGTACAAAGGGGCTTCGATGTACTCTGATAACTGCGTAGCCGGATTTATGCCAGTGAAGTGGCATAGAAGTAAATTTATTGATATTTACATCAGCCGAAGGGAGAGAAGCAATAGCCGAACCATTGGGTTGACTCCTTGGTACAGAGGAGTTAATCAATTAATTACTTTCCAACTAGTTCGCAACCCAAATTCCATTTCAAGGACTATTGTCATTTAAGGACTATTACTCAAATAATGTTGTTCTGGTTAATGCGTGTGCCCCCATAAACTAATTCATCGAGTAATATTTTTGGCAGAACACAAATCTCTGTTTGATTATACATATTTTATGTACAAGTCCTGTCGCCACCATTCCAGACGAGCTGAAAACATGAAGTTTATCCTTGAAACATGAAGTTTATCCTTGCCTCTTGAGATGAAGTTTATCCTTGCCTTGATGAGATGAAAGCAATGAAGTTTATCCTTGCCTCCTATTCGCTTATAGAAGAAATACAAATATTGTCCTTGGTTTGAAATGAGCAAAAGCAGTGTTTTTAGGTCAGCAACAGAATCATCTTCAATTACGTTTAGCGAACTTTCCAAGTTCAAATGCTAAAAGGATCATCTCTACTTTCGTCTAGCAAGGAAACTTTTGATAGTGAACTTTCAAACCTTGTCCTAAAAATGTATAATTAATCCAGAGCGACGCAACTATACTTGAAGTAAGTAATCCGAACTGTAAGTTCATGCATAATAAAGGGAGAAATTATTAACATCTGAATCTCAGACTTCAACTTCCACCGACTACCAACGATTAACAATACCAATGAAGTTTTTCCATGAATCATTTCTACCTACTAAAACAGTGGTGTCATTAAAGACTGTGGCCTGGCACCTCGTGACTCGATTGTGTACAGGCAAGTCCTGGAAACTAGTTGGTTAGTGAGTGGCTGCCTAGCAAGTATACTTAAGTCAAGATCGGTTCATTCTGATAGAATAAAAAAGACAGGATAGAGAAAATTTGCCACCAGTAATTATGTTTCCAACCTAGTTTTCTGGACGAATCTGTATGTCCTGGAAACTACTCGTACAAAAGCTACTCACAAAAGTAGAAAGGGAACCATATCCAATCGAAGGAGCCTTGAGAACCTTCCCAATATTTATATCTATTAACAATTTGTTTTCTTTCGTTGGAGTGCAGTCGTTGGACTCACTAAAGTTACAAGCGAACCCAACACAATCGAAGGAGCATGAGAACCTTCTCAATATTTATATCTATCAACAATTTGTTTTCTTTCGTTGGAGTCCTGTCGTTGCAGTTTTAATATATAATAAGAAAAATATATTGTAACCAATTCAGCAAAAATATCAAGCTAGAATACGTATTAATAGCGACTACTTAAGAGCTGCTAAGCTAGTACTAGTTTATTATTTGATATTTTTTTCGATTGAGGTATCCATCAGAGGTGGAGAGTTTAGAATAACTGAAGAACTACTACCGAAATTTAAGTTCCTGAAGAAAATCGTATGTAGTAAAGAAAAGTCAGCAACAATTCCAAGTTTAATTAAAAACGGACTCAGTACACCAACCACTCAGTTGACCACACACCACTCATTCAACTCCCAGTGTGGCATTTACTCAATTATGATATTTAAACTGAACTGCAATGTCCGATGCAGAACTATTCTATTTCTATTCTATAATCTTTTAATTACAGTTCACTCCTCTTTATGTGACAATTATTTTTATATAAACAAATTATGGTCAATCTTTTATCCTTCGACTTATGTTGACAACTCTGTTATTACATGCAATTTATTTATTTCATCTTCAATTTAAGAGCACTTCTTGTACACAACAACAACCAGCTTTCGCAATTTTCTGCCCTCTTGTCATATTTGGATACCATTCTTCATCGGAGACACTTCTCTGAGTAATAAAATAACTATTTTCCATCCAATTAATCTCCAAATACATGCCAATGCGAGTGTGTCTGCTCGTTGTATGACTGCGTACACTATTACAATAAGAAGTTTTGTTCATATTTTTGTCTGCAGATTTGTTGTGTTTTCCATAACTTTTGAGGCACTTAACTTGGTTTATCTCTTCCGTTCTCAAGTCTTTAAATTGTTTTTGCAAGTTCCATTATTGTCATACCCCAAAAATTGTGTTAATCGGACAAATTTATTGTTCTTGTTGTTGTTGTTATTGTCTGGATTATGTGGTAAAGCCATAAATGTCCATTTGCAAATATTTCACTTGTGGAATTATTTCTCAAGAATTATAAGTGCGGCAATTTCTGGCGAGTTTTGCTGCTTGTGATAGAACAAATTTTCCTTGTCTGTTTGGCAATTTGGTTTAATGGGTCTTTCATACGACAATTTTCAAGGTCGCAGCCATGTCAGGACAGAACTTTCTTCGTAAGCAACTTAAAATGTCATTTATGCAAGCCAAGCAGCGTTGGATTTGTAAGTTTAACCTCTGTGAGGGCTCTGAAATCCATGTTAAGGAAACGGTTATTCACTTAAATGGGTTATTTGTGTTTAAAAGTAATCTTGCAACCAAAGGTTGTATTTATATTTTTCTTATTATATATTAAAAGGACTCCAACGAAAGAAATCTAATTATTGATAGATATAAATATTGAGAAGGTTCTCCTTCTCCTCCTTCAGTGTGGTTGGTTGTCTTGTAACTTTTGTGAGTGCTTTGGCAGGACTTCAAAAAACCCAAATTAAATTGTTGATAGATATATCGAAGAGGTTCTCAAATCTCCTTCGATTGTGCTGGGTTCCCTTGTAACTTTTGTGAGTGCTTCGGCAGCACTCCAACGAAAGAAAGCAAATTGTTGACTGATATATCGAAAAGGTTCTCAAATCTCCTTCGATTGTGCTGGGTTCCCTTGTAACTTTAGTGAGTCCAACGACTGGACTCCAACGAAAGAAAGCAAATTGTTAATAGATATAAATATTGGGAAGGTTCTCAAAGCTCCTTCGATTGGATATGGTTCCCTTTCTACTTTTGTGAGTAGCTTTTGTACGAGTAGTTTCCAGGACATACAGATTCGTCCAGAAAACTAGGTTGGAAACATAATTACTGGTGGCAAATTTCTCTATCCTGTCTTTTTTATTCTATCAGAATGAACCGATCTTGTCTTAAGTATACTTGCTAGGCAGCCACAAACTAACCAACTAGTTTCCAGGACTTGCCTGTACACAATCGAGTCACACCACGAGCCAGGCCACAGTCTTTAATGACACCACTGTTTTAGTAGGTAGAAATGATTCATGGAAAAACTTCATTGGTATTGTTAATCGTTGGTAGTCGGTGGAAGTTGAAGTCTGAGATTCAGATGTTAATAATTTCTCCCTTTATTATGCATGAACTTACAGTTCGGATTACTTGAGAAGGGTCTCAAAGCTTCTTCGATTGTGTTGGGTTCGCTTTTAACTTTTGTGAGTGCAACGACAGGACTCCAACGAAAGAAAGCAAATGGTAATTTTGCTTCAGAAACTCTCAAACAAAAGGTTCCAAGTAGTATGCCATTTAGACAGCAACGACTGAAAAATAGTATTGAAATGATTGGATTTCTTCAGATTTGTCTGCATGGAGTTACGTAGGAATTTTCAATCCGAAGAAGTTTCTTACTGATTTGTGAATCTTTGATCCTATTCTACAGCGCTCCACTTCTATTTACTTCAATATTTTTGACAAATCCGAAGCTATACGAAAGTTCCTTCAACATACTCCTCACATATTCGTGGCACGATTTTAGCCATTTATCGAAACATTTTACACAACTCAATTATCTCGTTTGCAGTCACAACTCAAAATAGTGCTCTGGCATAAAATTGGTTTTGCTGATATCTCTAAAAATATAAGCATATCCATCTATTAGGATTTCCGCACCACTCTGTGTCTCTCTGTAAAGCATAAAATTGACCAAATTCCACTGAACTAAAATGGTGGACCTTTGCAGCTGTGTATTCCGCGTAACAAATTGGAATTTTTCCTCCCAGTCATCTGCAAATATCATTGAAAACTTGCCATAAAATACGTGAGTACTGTATTTATGTGTATGAGTAAATTGCAATAGTATTTTAGCAGATGGAAACCGAAGGGACATTCTGCTGTGGTATGTTTCGCTCAAAGGATAATCCACTTTACGCATATGCTCCATCGAAGCGGAACCGAACAAACAAACAAATAAGCAAGGGGCAGTCAACTACTGGCACTGCAACCACAGCTAATACAATACCCTCAAACACGGTTAAAGTTGTAAAAACTGCCATAAACCTATTAACTGTGGTTCGTTTTATGTTCCTTTTGCTGCAGCAACTGAGAAATGCATGCAGCAGCGGCAGCCCAGAGGTAGTCCCACAACAGACCAGGGCACACGTGCTAACGTAAGTGCAATTCCGAAACCCCCTGAACAGCACATGCGGGATGTGGAAAGTGGGAAGGTGTAAAAGTCTTACGGCAATGTGTGTACATGGATGGGAAAAGGATTAACGCCACTCATGCTGCAAGCAGCACGCGTGTTCCTGCCATTGTGTTAAAGCATTTACTGCACACACATACTCGCATATCCGCAGATTTGCAACGCATTACAGTACGTTGGAGCATGCAAGGCAGCTGGATTCAGTGCTTGTTACAAGCGCATCGTAAAGTGTCAGTGGCGTTGATTGGATTAAATCGGTTTCCGTTCGTCGTCCAGCATTTCATCTTCACGTTGATATGACCGTATACACGGGAATGTGCTCAGATACGTATGTATGTGCGAATTCTCTGTCTGGACACGCTGCGCACTGTCTGATGCAGTACTAGCGCCACTGGCACTCGTAATGAAGCAATTGCAACTGGTTTTTGCGTCAGTTGCTTTATGCGTTTTATATATTTTCCTCGACGTTATTGTCCATTAAGGATATAAACTGGTTCCTTTGACGATTCTGCAGTGAAAAGCAAAAAGTGAATAAGGTGAGGAGCTAACAGAAGAAGGAGTCTCTTTATGTGGTAAATTTTGCCACACCAACTCTCAGAGCAAGTGCACTCACCTAAAAACCATGAAATAATACACCGAGCGAAAAATAGCAATATCATATTGATATTTTGAAAAATTGATTTGATATTGCACAAAATGATATTTTTTGACGCTGGCGTAACCACTTTTTTCATATGGTTGTTGTTAATTTTATTTATAGCGACCGAGACATTTGATATTGAACGATATCATATTGATATTGAACGATATCATATTGATATTTTTCGCACTTAGCCCCATTTTGTTAACGTTTAATATCAATTTGATATTGTTTTTTCGCTCGGTGTATGTGTACTCGGCATCTCTATACACTCTTTATATGAGAAAACTTTAAGAAGATGAGCTTATATCCAATATTTCCACTCGATAACTTAAGGACTCATTGGTGTGTCCTCGCAGAGAGAGTCTCTTAGGATTGGACTATACTTCCGCATCACCAACGTCGTGCTTAATGTAGGCTTCCATGTCTTAAAGTACAGAACATAGGAGCATCCTCAGAAGAAAGAATGCAGTGCCGTTAAATCGATTGTTGTCGGTGGCCAATTGACTAATTCAGATGATGGTAAGGCTAAATGGCTCCTCCTTTAATTCTATACCTTCCACATTTCTCCAAATTTTCCTTCAATTTGAAGCAAACAAGCACCGAGTCATCGAAAGTAACGTGCTCTATGAACTGCAATGCAAGGAAAAAAGGTCCGATTATGTCACCAGCGATCTCGATTTAGTGGACTACCATCAATTGTTTCAGAATTTCCCTCACAACATATGCTGAATTCTTATACCACATTATTTTATAATCATTTTTTATTCATGTCCTTGATCAAAGTTTTCTTTGGAAATATTTCAGCGCAGATGTCCTGCCGCCTGTTTCTTGCTTTGCCTCAGTCTCCATGTTGACAATTTATTTTATATTCATTTTCTTTCCTCTTAAAGCAGACGAACTCATTTCAATCCCATTTTATGTGTTGAGTTTCAAGATTCTTCAACTTTACTTTAAGGACACAGAATTTTAATACCACTTGGAGAGCCATAACAAAAAAGTGAAATCAGAAGTTAATTAAAAAAAGTTTTTTCTCGCATCCAGACCCTTCTGCAATTTAGTGATCCTTTTTTGAACTAATTTAAAGTTTTATTGCTTCGGTGTTTCTACAAATGTGCAAATATAATTCCGCACTGTGCCTCAACAATATTAAAACTTCATTAAAGTCCCATTATGAAAAGCAGCAAGGACGACAAAAAGGGACGAGCGAGCTGAGTAAATAAAGCAACAAATTGTACAGAAGCACAGACGAC
The DNA here is from genome assembly GCA_920105625.2 of Clusia tigrina. Classification (NCBI taxonomy): domain Eukaryota; kingdom Metazoa; phylum Arthropoda; class Insecta; order Diptera; family Clusiidae; genus Clusia; species Clusia tigrina. The sequence goes on from OV050030.1 coordinate 421,421,779, forward strand.
GCCATCACGAAGGGTGACAATAAAACATAAAACGTTTCTACTCCTTTCCCAGCGCTCTTCCAGGAAAGGCAGCTCTGACAGCGATACCACTCTTAATTGGTGGGGCGCTGTGTAATTCCTTTTAATAATTGTAATTGTGCTGCTGACAGAAGGAACACAGAAAACAATTTTATTAAATTTCTAGCTTTATTTGCATTCTTCTCTTTTTTGCTTTTCTTTTCTTGAAGAAAATTTAATTTCCGTTGCATTTGTGGCAGAATTACAGGACAGGAAAGTGGCACATGGGCTCTACAGGTAGCATTAGGGCATTCACTCCAATAATCGCTTATGTGCTTCGTCCAGGTAAGTCTGCGATCGAGGTACATTCCAGGGTACTTTGTTGCAGATGCCTGTGGGTTAGGCTTGGAGTTGATCTTCGCAGGGGGCCAAACACTCCTGCATAGAGTGAATGTGATGTGTACACATTTGGTCTTATTTACTTTCATTCTCTAGGTAAGAAGCCGTTCTTGTGTTTGTAGTGTATTGGAGGAGCTTTGTTGTCATTTTCGAAACTGAGTGGGAACATAATTGAAGTGTGTAGTGCAGAGGACCCAGTACCCTATCTTGGGGTACACCAGCCGTGATTGGGTATTCAGTGGAAATGACATCTTTTTACTTCACCTCAAATTGACGGTTTGGGAGATAGCTTTCCAGAAACGTATAAATATTAAGGGGTAGCAAGCTTTTGAGTTTCAACAGAGTCCCTGCATACCACACTTTGTGAAACGCCTGCGTGATGTCGAGGAATTCTGCCCAACAGGATTGTTTTTCCTGTAAGCATTTTGAATGGTCCTTGCAATCTGCCGAACAGAATTGTCTTTCTCGTAAGCAGTTTGAATGGTCCTTGCAATACGGTCAACTTGTTCGATAGTACTGTGTTTTTCACGGAAGCCAAACTGATGGTCTGGTATGACATTTTGCTTCTCAATTTCATTTCTTACGCGGTTTACTATCAATTTCTCAAAGGGTTTTGAGGAAATTGATAGTAAGCCAATGGGTCTGTAAGAAGAGATATTTGTAGGATCCTTACCGGGTTTGGGATTCAGGGTAATTTGAGACATTGTCCATGAGTGAGGAAAATAGGAAGTGCGAATTATCGCATTAAATATATGCAGGAAATGCATTTCAGCTGTTGTTGTCTTTTAACATACGATCTGCAATAAAATCGCATCCTGGTGATTTTTTGGCATTGAGAACCTTGATAACACTTGTAAGCTCTTTTTTCTTAATTGATATACGAGTATATCTGTAATGCTCGGGATAGCATTGACTGGGTCAACGGGTTGAATCTACCAACATTAGGGATGTACACTTGCTTTAAATGATTTGCAAATGCAGTTCCTTTTCCTGGATTGCTTCTAGCCGATTCAGCGTTGGGCAGGCGTATTGGGGACTCCGCTAGTGTTGGTCTTTTTAAGGGATTTGCTGCACGCCACAGTAAATAACCTGTGGTTTCTGTAGGACGGCGAGTCTCTACATATTGATTAAACTCTCAGGATTTCTTCTCGTTTAAAAAGCGACGAAGCTTCTTGGTACAATATGAGAGTTCCTTTTTCAGTGATGTGAATATCTGCTTCTGCCATTCTTGTCTGAGAGATCTTTTTTCGGAGAGTAATACTTGGAGAGAAGTACTTGGAGAGAAGTTCTTGAACATCTTGGGGGGTACATTCTTTTCGAGTTGCAGCCTTAATCCGTGGTGTAGCTAATTTCACTGCTTGGGACATCAGCTCCATGAGCTAGCTAATAGCAGAATCAAATTCCCTGTCTGAGTTCAGGGATGTCTTAATATTGAGATGTGAGCTTATAAATATTTTATATTTGAGCCAGTCTCTACGGTTATAGTCGAGACGATCTTCCCTGGCTTTCTGTTGAGACTTTCCGGACATCAGTGCTATTACCGTGGGTGAGTGATCAGAAGATAACTCTAGTGAAGATTGCACAGAGAATGTGTATTTTTTTAAGCCTTTGGTGATTCTTCTGTTTACCTGAGGGCCAATATGTGAACTTACCGTTGGACAAGAAGCCAAGTCCAAGTACATTTATCGCTGCAAATTATGTTCTGCCTTTGGGAGTTATAAACAGTGAGCCCCAATGGATGTGCTTAGCATTTAAATCTCCAGCACCAATGAACTTAGTATCGAGAGTACTAAAGGAATGTTTATATTGTCCCTCATCTATATTGAATCTTGGTGGGCAAGAAATGGCTGATACTCAAGAGACTTTAATGTATTCTTCTGACCGAATATACTCGTTGCTTGGAGATATTCAATACTTTGCATTGGGAAATACTTTACTCCTTTTTTAATAAGAACCACCACGAGCTTTGCCACCAGGGTGTTTGGTGTCGTAAACTGTTCACTCTTCCATCTGAAAGCAGTTTTTTTAAGAGAGATGAGGCTCAGAAATTAGCATCACATTTACTGAGTTTGCATTGAGAAATAATTTGAGCTCATTTTTGTGCTGGCTTATGATGAGAATGTTATTATTGCATACAATCCAATTTTAGGCAAACAGTCATAAATTTGGATGGCATTAATCACATTCTTAATAATCATAATCAGCACTCTTTGGCTACGCTTAGAAGTAATGCCCTCATATCCATTTAAAAAGGAAATATCCTTGGTGTACCTACTCTCTACTAAATCGAAATTATGGTAAGTGAAGGATTGCAAGAAGAACAACACGCTTGTCCTTATTATCCTTTTGCTATGAAAACTTTGAATGCCAATTGAATCTGTTAATAGAAAATGAGCCACGGAACTGTCAGAAGGACACAAGTTGTTTACTTAAATTTGTTCACTTCCTAAGCATATTTTCATTAGGCACCGGAGATAGAACCAGAGTTGTGTACGTAAGCTTTGGAACCCTAAAGTGAAGTGTGGAAAACTTAAAGTGTGGAAAACTTAAAGTGTGGAAAACTTAAAGTAAATTGGTGGAATCTTGCACAAGAGGCAAAATCACCTTCACCTATTCGCTGAGACTTCATCGCTTGAGTGTCTCCCATTTGTGATTTCTCCTGGATTTTATTGCCATTTGCAATCTAGTGCGTTTCTTGTTATCACTTCACCGTTACACAATCAATCGATAATATTATCATTCTGCTGAGCTGAGGTGCGCAAATCCATCCAATCATTGGCATTGCAAATTAAGCAGCACTTCAAGTGCGCACTTGACTTAACAGACACCGCAGCTGATGCGAGTAAAGTCAATTATCCTTGCTATGTGTATAAATAGTCCTGCTTTGATTTCACTCACATGACCTTAATATGAGAGTGTGAATGGGTATGTGGATTTGTGAGGCTGTGTGCATGCGTTTGTGTATATTGGCGAATGAGTTCATGTTATTGAGAATGTGTTTGTGTGTATGCGTTTGTGTGGTTGTCTGTTTAAGTGGGAAATTGTTTGGTGAACTGCCACATTTCACTTGGCACATATACTCGCATAGCCACCAGTGCAATGCTGGTTCAATCGATGTGGTAATATTTGCCATTAATTACTTAAGTATGTGCGGTTGTAGTTGTTTGTGTGGTACATTCACGCATAAATCAACGCCATTTGCTATTACACGATTTCATTGGAAAATTTATTGCTGTATACGAGCCTAAGTTTCAAACCAAAACGATGTCCACACTCGCTTAAAGAGCATGGGTCAATCTCATTGACCGTTTTAAAGGGAACACCAGGTTCAGCACACTTAACTTCAAGCGATTGTACTTGGGAACAGAACATGCTACTAAATAAAACAGACCTCACATCTTGACACTGGCGTTCGATGAAGTTGTTCCATAATTTTCTAGATATAAACTGTTTCTCCCTACCAGTCTGAATAGTGCCCAACTTTGCTGAATGGCCCGGTGCAGTTTTATAAACTTGGAAATTCTTTACTCAAAAATAAAAATTTTGTAGCTGTTTCCACAGGATATGTCCTCAAATAGTGTCTTCCGGTCCGTCTAAGGATCCCCCAAAAGTTCGCTCTTCTGCTTCATTGGACCTCATTCTGCTTCATTGGACCTCATTCTGCTTCATTGGTACCTTGAGGAGCTTTGATATCAGGCACACAATATGAAAAATACTCTTAGAGAAACATGCAACAAGGTTCAAACGGTCACGGCACGTACTCGCGACACAAATATCCAAAGTCGTAGCTTATCTGCAGGAGTACCCAGCAAAATTGACTTCTCCACTCTAAACTACATTATACCATTTCATTTTCGCCGTATTCTGCCGCACAAAAATGGAAATGTCATAACGTGCTGAATCCAATCAGAAAACAAGTGACTCGCGGTAACGTGCCAGCGTAAACTGTTTCCTGCAAACAGGTGCCGCCCCCACCGCGGTCGTGGTGCCATAAATTGCACACTTTTTGCATAAAATGTCGGCGTTTGTAGTTTGGAACATGCCTGGCAGTGAAAAAATATGAAATGCAAGCAAAGGTTTTGTTATGACACGAATATCTGAAGCCAACTTTTAATAATTTCCGCCTGACGAAGGATAAATTTCATACAAGGTTCCGATAGGCTAATTCGAATACACTCACAAAAAACATGTGGAGATACCATTAAACAAATTGTAATTATGAGAATATGCTTCATCAGGATATAAGCGATTGGATGCGTTAACTCCATAAAATCTCCGTAAAGTATGGAGAAGTACAGTAAAATGCCCTTCTTGTTATACAAAATTCAAATCCCACTAATAACTAATGGCATAAGCAACCGTCTTGTTAATGTGAATAATATTGCGAGGAAATATTAATTTGAGTATTCGTGAGTAAACATGAATAAAAGCTTCTTATGAATGCCACCTATAGCAGTCCCTTAAGCTTATGCTGGTAACTAGCAACAGGAGCTCTCTTATAACCATACAAGTTATTAGTAATAAGTATTCAGTGGCATTGTCTCTCATACTATCCAGCATAAACGAGGAGTCATCAATAAAGAACAACAGCACGAATCTGTGGAAATGATCTCCACAGATTGCATTCAAAATAGTATAAAAAGATCCACAGTTCAGATCAATTGTGACTTGATAATAGCAGTGACAGCAGCGATTTGGTAGTAAAGGACTTCTCTATTGATTGCAGTAAATCAGTATAAATTCAATGTTTTCTGTAGCGAGAAGATCTCTTCGAAAACACACAAGAAGGACGTAGTATGCAATTTGAACTCAATGAAACCAACTCCCAAACTCATTTGAATACTCAAATCAACCAAGGTCTGACAGCGATTCAAGAGGGATGTGGAAGCAGATAACCCGATATCGGTGGCCAAGAAAAATTGTTACATATTATTTCAATGCGCTCTTATTAATGGTTGAGTCCAACGTGTTGTCTGCGAAAATAAGTAAGTAACGACTGAATTACGGTTAAAAGTATAGTTAAGAAGATTGAAAATATTAGGCAGCCTTTGCTAGTAGAATCCTTAAAGTTCAGAATAGGGAACCCACCTTTTACCTCTCTACACAAAAGGCTGAACACAAAATAGGTTTTAATCCTTTTTCTATGGAGTTTTAAATAAAGAAGATTGTAACGAACATTTCAGAGCCGGTGTAAAGTTCAGCTGCATCCACAGTTCGTCAACATAATTAAGTCCTTATTGCCGTGGAGTGAGCAGGTCCCAGTGAGACTATTTAAGGCTGAGTCTCCTGTGGACTTGGTTGATCCTATTTCGTTGATCTTCTTGCCGTGAAGTGAGCGTGTCCCAGTGAGACTATTTAAGGCTGAGTCTCCTGGGGACTTGGTTGTTCCTATTTAGTTGTTCTTCTTGCCGTGAAGTGAGCGTGTCCCAGTGAGACTATTTAAGGCTGCGTCCCCTGTGGCCTTGGCCGCTCCTATTTCGTTGTCCTTCTAGCCGTGGAGTGAGCATGTCGCAGTGAGACTATTTAAGGCTGAGTCTCCAGTGGGCTTGATTGATCCTATTTAGTTGTTCTTCTTGCCGTGAAGTGAGCGTGTCCCAGTGAGATTATTGGTCTTTGCTATTGTTCTCGGCTTCATGTTTCGATTTGTTGTTGCTACTTTGAACGCTTGCTCCTCCACCCTCTGAAATATTCTCAATTACTATTTTACCTACTGAAAGTTTTACTTGATTGAGAATTGGTTTCATACAAAAAGAAGAAACAAACGAATCAAAATCTGATTCGCCTTCTTTGATTTATTTTATATTTTGAACAACGAAGATTTTGTGTGGTGAAATTTGTCAGTGGACGAATTACATCTTCACAATATTGAAAACAGAAAGGAGTAGTGTCGTATTCGAATCCTTGGACTTCCGATTACGGAACCCACCTTTTGTAATGCAATGTAATGTAAAAGGGAGGTATATCATGTACTGCGACCTAAAAGATCTATTGTACAACGACTCCTAAGTTGCTTAGATGTCCCTTGAGCTTACAGTGACCAGTCAAAAGCCTGGTCAGTATTCTTAAGCTGTTTTTGGGCAAGTCAATGCAAAATTTGAATCTTTTGCAGTTGTAGTTGCCCAAAAGTAGTTTTGATTGTGTTAGACCAATATGACTTGCAAAAACTTCCTGCCTTTTTTCCTTTCTTGTTCCCTAAGTACTTCTTGCCATACTCTTCTGCTTATGCCACAGTAAGGTTCCGGGCCTATCATTGCCATGGAGGCCCCTTTACTGGCAAGCTCGTCTGCTTGTTCATTGCCCCGGATTCCTATGTGGCCAGGGACCCAGCATAAACTAACCTTGTTGTACTTTCCCAACTGATTTAATTTCTGTAGACAGTCCCATACTAGCTTAAAGGCCAGTTCATACGAGCTTAATGCTCGAATGGCCGCTTGACTGTCAGAAAGTATGGCTATTTCCCGTCTTCTATAGCCTCTGATTAGATTAAACTGCGCGCATATCTCGATGGCGAGAATCTCTGCTTGGAAAATACTTGGATATTTACCCATTTGCTCGGAGTATTTGGTTCTAGGTCCAAATACCCCGCCCCAGTACCACTATCGGTTTTTGACCCATTCGTGTACCACATGATTGTATGTTCCTTAAAGGAGTACGCAGCGTTTAAATTGCTCCATTGCTTCTTGTAACTTAGTTTCACCACAAATTGTTTCTCAAATCAAATTTCTTACTAGTCTTGTCTTGTGGATAATCTAGAAGAGAGTTATTGAGCGGGTTTCACAGGTTCCATAGCCCTTTGTATGCCCTGGACTCAAACCCACCTTTTACCTCTCTACACAATAGGCTGAAAACGATCCTACTTTGATCTATTTTATATTTTGAGCAACCAAGTTTTTGTGTGGGTGAAATTTGTCAGTGGACGAATTACATCTTCACAATATTGAAAGCAGAAAGGAGTGTTGTCGTATTCGAATCCTTAAAGTTCAGATTACGGAACCCACCTTTTACCTGTCTACCCAATCGGCTGAAAACCAAAACTTTATTAAACTTTTTACGGGGTTTAAAGTGCGGTTGGTGAATCAATTTGATTCGATCCACTTACGAGGGAAGATGGAAATCAAAATTCCAACGTGAATATCAAGTAAGCTGCTTTAAATGAAAGGATCACACAAACTTTTGGTATTACTGAAGATATTCCAGTCAGAGGACTCATAGCTAGAAACTAATTATCATAAAAATGTGACGTCACTGCCATTTCTTCTTCTTATAACATATATTGCAGTTTATATTTGAAGGATGAGCATGAAAACGGTCTTCCAATTTCGGAATTACCAAAACTATAAAGCAAAAAGGTCAGAAATTATTCAAGGCAAGCATGCATTTCAGCAAATTTGCCTTTTTACGAATTTCTGCTGCGAAGACCTATAAAAATGCTAAAGAGTTCTGTTATTGCATATTTTTATGTATCACTATAAACTAAATTTAACTTTCAATTCTTGATCTTGTGCGTATATCCCGGCATTGGATTGGAACTGCGGCGTTATGTTGCCTTATTAATTCAAATTTTTACAGCAAATCATAAAATGCAGCACAATGAGTAATCCTACGGTTTGGCTGATGAGACGGAGTTCGGAAAGTCCCTACGAGCACTATGAATGCCAAGTGCAGGAGTGTGTTTGCCTGCCGCTCGTAACGATTAGAGTTAAATGCAGAGTACAATAACCTGGAATTTCAGGATCGCTGTGCAAATGGCATCGTAAAATTCAACTCTGCAACTAAACCGTAAAAATAAATTTGAAATAGGTCATAAAACTTGTTCACACAACCCCCCTCCCACCCTTTGTGTTTAGATTAGCAGCTCAACTAGCTAAGCGACGGTGTGCCTCTGTGTGTGCATGTGTGTCTGCATGTGAATGTAGTTACTAGCACGGGTGGCTGTGTGTGTGTGCAAGTACGCAGACATCACACTCACATATTCATGGTGTTCTTTGCTAACTCAAAACCCAGATTGATTTTGCTTAACATTGGAACGTTTGCGAATTGCCACTGACATGTTGAATTCTACTCTGAACTTATGTTGGCCAAACATGACAGAACCCCTGAATGCCTCGAAGCCCACCCTCACCCCGATGCCGCCGCAACCGTTTGCTTAGTTACTTGCCACGCAGTTTGATATTGACGCTCTGACTTTGAATTATTGCCAATGTCTGTGACTGAATGTGCACTACAACTGCTGAGAAACGTAAAAAATCAGTCATAAACTTGCGACAGAGTGAATGGAATGGAGTTGCATGAGTGCGGTAGGGTGTGTGCATGTGAGCCTGTGAGCATGTGTGTGCCTCTCTGCCTGCGAGCATGTGTGTGCATGTGTGAGTGTGTGTGTGTGTGGATGGTCCCGTCTATTTTCCTTGCATTCGATATACCACATTGTTGCCGTCTGTGTCTCCAATTCCGCCCCGCCCACATGTTTACCAACATTGTAACATTGTAGCGCCAAACTACTTCCCGCTAACTGCATGAGAAATACGCATAAAAAGCGTGTGTGTGCGTTAATACAATTCGAAAATTTTATTGGCCCTCGCCCGCAGTCGTTGGCAAACTGCAAAGATATCCTGGCAGTTTAATAACGCGATTTTGTTTACTTTTAGTGGCACTAAAAATTGCAGAGAAATTACATTTTCTCATAAGTTCATCGTCCTTAAAACGAGTCTTGTTGGTCGCCAATTGGTCAATGAGTCGCAACACAGTATCATGGTAACACCAGGCGGAAAACCGGTTTCACAATAGTAGGCGAAACCACATTACACTGTCATGTGATTGTTTCTTCAGAGCATGGGTAAAGAAACCATGAAAGAAGGCTGTATCCCTGGTTTTTGCAAGTATTGCAGCATATATTTTTAAGCCCAATTAGATCAGAGGTCCTTGGTGGAATAATTGACTTCATAAGTGGCATAATTGATGTGTACATATGAGTAGTCTATCATTCCTTGTTGACTGTCATAAGGCTATATATTTGTTCCTCCGATTAATTGTTGCTATTCTTGATGACCACTTGCGTGGCAATCGAAGTTACGATTTTGTCTATTAAACATTTAAAAGTATTGAGAGGTCCTTTATTATTATATTAGGTCTTTTTTCAGGTTAGAGGTCCTTTACTATTACATTAGGTATTTTTTTAGGTTAGAGGTCCTTTGTTATCATATGCCATATTAATTATTCTTGCTGGTTCTTCCTTTTTTTCCTTACCAAATTTTTTTGTCCTAGGAATCTGAATGATAATTGTTTTTCTTCTCAATTCCATAAGCATTTCTTTTATGGTCTGACGGTTATCTGCTTTATCAGAAATCCGAACATGGAGAGAGCCTTTCGTATATTAAAAATTGAGTACCCAAGCATAGCTGAATAAACCCACGGCACTATTTAAATCACCATGGCAGACAGTGAAATATAATGAGAAGACAAAAGCATTTCTTCTGAAAATAAATCTTGGGCCAACTTCATTTGAGACTCAAATTGGTTTGTTTTTGGTTCGGTGTGTGAATCCTTGAAAATACATTCAGAAATCAATTGTTTTTCCCTAACCATCTCATGTTCCTTTCTACAATACTACTTGCCATTATAATATACACAATATATTTCCTATACCTCAAACACATAAACCATGCATGTCCTTATCTAAGAAGCATTAAAGGTGTGGTAACTGTAAAGGTAGCACCCCTTTTAGAAATTACCAGCAATTAATATTTTAATGCAATATTCAAATCATTCGCATGTGCCTCGATTGGCTTGAACGCATCAATTTGACATGTCATCGTGTAATCACATGTCAAAAGACCATTGAGAAGTGTGTAACAAGGAATTTGCGGGTGGACCCACTTCATTGACATGGTAAAGCCACTACGCCTGCCAATTGACAACCACTCGTAACCACATATCACTTCCGGCACAATTGCGAGTAACCGAGATCATGCATTAAACAGACACGCTTTTCTGCATTTAGTTCACCACACACTGAAGACCAGCTCCTGCCGTTGAAGGCACGCTCCTTGCAGTTTGCACTGCCATCAGCTGCGGTTTGGTCAATTAAGCCAATGACTCTCTGCCACTAAGTGTAGTCATAATATGGGAAATTGTAGAAATATGGCCAATTGAGAAGAGGGAGCATAATTGTCATTAATTATCACAATTACTTTCATCATTGTCGTACCACTGAATGCGGCAACTTGCAATTATACTTTGTTTCAACATATTTTGGTCTTCGCTTTCCTGCAGAGCTGCAAACTTTCCCCTTCATATGCGTTGAAATTGTTTTTGTCCTTTTGTAAATAAATCACTCTAATTAAAAACTGTCCGTTTCATTAAAAGTTCAGCATAAAACGAGGTACAAATTCGCAGTGTAGGAAATATGGCGCGTAATTTACTAATTTGAAATGAATTTACAAACTTTCGCTGTGCCACGTAATTTTATAATTTACAAAACTTTTCCAAAAAGGTGGTGGGGGAAGGAAGTGGGGCGTAACAAAAACGCACACTGCATGTGCCATTCAGTCGCGTGTATGACACTGTGTGAAACTTTCCGAAAGCTTTCACTTCCGGTTAGTCCTGCTGGCAGGCAGGTAGCAAAAAAACGGCGGAAATATTGTGACAAAAAAAAGTGGCGCGCTGTAAAATGTGGCAACATTATGAAAAGGGCTGAAAAACCACGGCGAAGGCCAAATAAGAGTTAGTTTCGTAGTGTGCCATGTACTGGAGGCAACTCCGGTAAGCAGCACCAATTTGTAGTCACGGCAGCCGCACAATGTTCTCACTGACAGTGGCGAACAATGGTGGGCAAGTTTGCAAGTGGGCAATTGGGTGTGTCGTAACTACTCACGGGGTGAGTACGGGACAACGGAGTGTGTGGCAATGATATTGAAAAGAATCCGTGGCTAAATAAAATCTGATGCTTTTACCAAGCAGTGTGAAGGTATTCTATTACACTGAAGGGCATTATCTGCCTTAGAGCAGTGGCGTTACAATAGGGTGAACTGGGGACTGGAAAATGGAAGGAGTCCGTGGTCCGAAGGGGATCTACGTGCTCAGTACCGTGGTAGGTACTAATGGGCAAATTGAAATGCTCAATTCGCTGAGGGCTGTGGGTTTAACAGTTGCCAAGATCCTCTCTTTGGGATGACATGTTACTGCCTTACACTTATTGAAAAATGGGACCCTTCTATGAAGGCTCCAGTGGAATTTATATGTTTCGGCAATTAATTATACAAAACTCAAACTTTAGCGATCAAGTGACAATTTGTTTACTGATTCCCAACAAAATGAGTTTACCCCCTAAGCTGAGGCAATGGAATAACAACAATCCAGTTACAGGAACACAAAAATTATTTTCAGTTTATATTATAGAAATCGGTAAACCGACTTACTTTCAGTAACTATATTTTTTCAAGAATATTCTGATGTCCTTATTGAGTTATTCTAACTTCATTGTAAGCCCTTAAAATCAGATGCCTTGACGAGGGGTTGAAGTGGCCTCAGTTCCACAGTCTCAAACTTGCAAATAATGAACACAGTTTTTTAGGACTTGACCGCTGCTCCAGAAACAATATGAGAATCCTGGTACACCTTTCCTTCCTTCCTCCTTGAAGTGCACAAGAAACTATTCATTGTTCGAGAGCAATGCCAATATTTTCATCTGTTTAAGCCAGGTGACAACAACTTCAAAATTTGTCTTCTCATTCGCGGATTTGACATAGAAACTAAATTTGTAGCCCACTTATAAATTCCGTTTACAATTGTCCAAGGAAGATGTATCAAAATGATGGTTAATTATTAGGACCTTCCAAAACATGAATGAAACAGAAAGTGCACAAAGATTGGTCCTTAATACAGTCTTCGCTTAGAGCCTCTTTACAAACAGCCTTAGAGCCTCTTGCACAATGTCAGCAGCCACTCCTGACCGAGGACTCGTCGGCACACTTCTCCCTCAGTGGCATTTACCCAGCGATTGGTGACAATTTGCGTTCGAGTTACAAAAATGTTGAAATTGCATTTGAGTGGCGTTAAGTGAAACAAATTGCATTTGAAAGTTCGCCTTCCCACGCCCTTCCTGCCGAGGCACTATCTCAGCCGTCACAAAATATCAAAAATAAAACACAAGAAAAATAGTGTAGAGAAGCACTTGAAGGAAGATTTCTTAATGACAAATGCAACTTGGTCCGCAGTCTAGTTTCATCAGTGCTGACGAACTCGTGCCAGGAGAGGAGTGCAAATGAAAATGGGGCCATTGTGCATTCATTCATTTAGTGCGCCATTCATTCAACCACTCGTTCACTCGTTCATTGTTTACACTCTGTGTCATTGTCTGCGGAAAGTCTCTTGTAATTTTTCGCTATTTAACAAATAGTCGCTGAAGTAGCAGTCCTTGTGGTCGACAAATTGCACTTTGAGAATTATAGCTAAGGCTGAGAAGAGCCTCTCCTGCCCCACTCTGAACTGTGCTCTGTCCACTTGTCGTGTGCAGCGTAAGTCTTTCTGCCCTGGCTGGGCTGTCAAGTGTGCGTGAACTGCACTCAGTGCACCAACAATGGACCATGGCAGTCGCTACGGTGCAGAGACAAGGAACACCTTAAGAAAGTGTGCAAACAAAAGGGCAGTAATTTTGAGTAATTTCTAGGTTCCTCCTTGCTGGTGCTCCTTGAAGTGAATCGATTTAATGTCGGGCGTTTAAACGCTTCATTCATCTTCGTGATGTGGGAATTTAAGTTTTAGTACATATGCGTAGGATTCCTTGCTGGAAGTGGTGTGAATCGTTTAAATGTCCGGCGTTTAAAGACTTCATTCATCTTCGTTTTGTGGGAATTAAAAAGTTTAGTATATAAACGGGATTCCTTGCTTGAAGTGATGTGAATTGTTGGCATTGAAATGCTTCATTGATCTCTGTGATGTGGGAATTTAAGTTTTTAGTACATTTACTGGATTTCTGAATGGAGCTAATGTGTCAGATAGATGTCCAAGGCCTCCATTGGAATGAAGTGTTGTTATTATTAAATATTGAAAAGAATTGAGAAAGCGGAATATACCCGAAGTTCCCTGCACAGCTAATCAAGTGTGAGAATACTTCCACTGATTCAAATAATGGTTCTGTAAGATAGCAAGAAAGCCATTATCGAATAACTGGTTCAAATAGATCGGATCAAGTAGTAAACAAACACAAGAAATCGATATTAATGATGCTCTCGGTTGGGGTCTTCGACTCAAAAAAGTTATACTCCCCTTTGCGTTCCTATATTGAGATTGAATATGGATGAAATTCAATGTCAGCAATGAATGAAAAATATACTCCCCTTTAATTTCCTATATTCAGAATGAGTGTGGATGACGTTCAATATCAGGTATGAATGAAAAATATACTCCCCTTTACTTTCCTATATTCAGAATGAGTGTGGATGAAAATCAGGAATGAATGCAGTATATACTCCCCTTTACTTTCCTATATTCAGAATGAATGTGGATGAAATTCAATATAAGGAATGAATGAAAAAAATACTCCCCTTCACTTTCCTATATTCAGAATGAGTGTGGATGAAAATCAGGAATGAATGAAGTATATACTACCCTTTACTTTCCTATATTCAGAATGAATGTGGATGAAATTCAATATAAGGAATGAATGAAAAATATATTCCCCTTTACTTTCCTATATTCAGAATGAGTGTGGATGAAAATCAGGAATGAATGAAGTATATACTCCCCTTTACTTTCCTATATTCAGAATGAATGTGGATGAAATTCAATATCAGGTATGAATGAAAAATATACTCCCCTTTACTTTCCTATATTCAGAATGAGTGTGGATGAAATTGAGTATCAGGAATGAATGAAATATATACTCCCCTCTATTTTCCTACATTCAGAATGAATTTGTTAATATACATTTACATATTTACTAAATGGGCCTTGAGGCATCTAATTCTCAAGGTAAGCAGAAAATCAGAATATCAGCAAGAGTTGCCGAACCTAAGCTATGATCCTTTTCTCAAAAAAACTGATTGAGATACATATCAAACCAACTTACTCAAAAACTTATAACAAATTGTATACAAGTTAATAATCTGCGGAAGAAACTCATGTACACTTTGGCTGGCATACAATAATGGAATACCCTAAAAGTATGCTTGTCCTGCAAAGCCAAAAATGCTCACAATTTGGTTATCATCAGTACAGCGAAATATGTAAGTACAGATTAGATTGCGGTCTACTTTTAGGCTGTCACATTATTGTATGTTAGACCGCATGAATACATGAATTTCACAGCGAAGCGACATTAAATCGCATAAATTCGTAACAACAAATTTACTCCGAGTCTTGCAAAGCTAACGCCACACAAAATATAAAAAGTAAATTGAAAGTTCGCATACATGTATGTGAGCAGACATTTACGAGCAAGTGAAAGACATGTGAAGTACTCGGTTCCTTGTCAGAGTTGTTTTTTAAATCCTGTCTTTTTGTTGGTTTCGTTTTTAGCACAAGTGGGCAAATGCCTTCTCTCCGTAGGTGCTACTTCTGTAAGTGCTGCTTCACACAAACGGTTCTGAAGTGCTGGCGACTGCCTTGCAAAAAGTATTCAGTTACACACTCTGGAAATTGAATGATGAGTTTTTTTCCTTTTTGCTTTAATTAAATTCCGTACAGTAGCAACATTTTGTGGCAGGCAGTGCGCGGCATGTATAATGCTGCTTGCCACTTGTGGAAATTCAGTAAAATTATGCAAAGTGGTCTTAGACTATCAAAGTCAAAGTGAGAACAATTCAGCAACACTTTGTGCAATTTGCCTCATGTTATGAACATCAGGATACAATCACAAGTAATTTAGTTTATTATGTATTTTGAGCATTGTTTTTGTAATAAGTTTATAACTAAATTACATTAAAAAGGCAGCGAAAGGAGTTAAATGCATTCTGGAGAATGTTCCTAAGCTTCATCCAAGATGCCCAAAATATACAAGGAACCGACCGAGGATTATCATATGAAAGCTGTGTATATCATCGTTCTCTCTCGCAAAAATGTTATCACAGCATTTCCAACTATTTTTCCCATTGGGTCGAACTGGTGAAGGAAATATGAGAGCGGGCATTTTGTGCGGTAATTTCTTTCATCCAAGATTATGTTCACAAGCGATCGGCTCTGGCTGGAAATAGCACAATTAACCAGAAATGGCAAATGGAATTGGCCTTCTGAGAAGATCCTTTTCACAAATCGCTTAAAATGAAAGCCACTGCAATACTTTGAACACAACGAGGAGGTATAATTGGGATTTCAGGTGGCAGCCGGTAAAATATGCTTTCAATACTTTCGGATTTTTTTATATTAGCACTGAGGACGTTTTAAGGATTCCAAACGCTCACAAGAGTTCTGAGTGATGGAAAGATGCAACTTATTTGCAGCACAAAAATTCCATGCGACACGAGAATGTGAAAATTTGTCATAAGTGGTAAGAATAAAAAGTGCTCAAACTCCTCCTTTTGATGACTGTGAAAATGAATAACACAAAGTAAAGTCAATTCCAAACCTGTAGAGGTCAAAGGAAAAAATGATTATTCCGCATAAAAATAGTATAAATTAGGTTTAGGTTTATGTTGTTGTGGGCGTAAAAAGCACACTCAGGCATAAAGAATGGCCCATTGTGATACCACGCATGGGGCACTGAACATGTACTGACCACCTAAGCCGAGTATAGTTACCGCTTAGATGGTGAGCGCGCATACAGCACCTGAGACAGCAGGACTCCCCCGATTATAAAGTGTTGAATCAGCCTGCCAGCTATGTCAGGCTGATTAAGAATGGAGCCCCGAAGATGTGCATTCTTCGCCTGGCTAATGATGGACACTCAGACATAAGGTGTAGCACTGTTTCTTATTGTACCTCAGCACCACAGCCAAGCAGAAGTCCTTCAAAGGCAAACCCAGTCTAGCCGCATGCTTCCACATCATGCAATGCCCCGTCAGCAACGAAATCGTAGTGCTGATGGACTCGCGTCCGAGTTGAAGTAGCTGAAGGGTTCGCTTCTTGCTGAGGCTAGGCCAGGTAAGCTTTGAAATACGGCAAGAATATTCCTCCGCCCATATATTGTTGGCCTCATGAAAATCTCTGCGGTTGATCACCAGCCTGGCCATAGCGAGAGGGATGCCTGTGTCCAAAGAAGGGTCTGCTTCGGATGGCAGTGTGCTTGTTTTAGCAAGTTCATCTGCCCCGCAACTTCCCTCGATGTCCCTGTGACCCTGGTACCCAGACTATGTGAACTATAGCATGCGTGAAGAGCTCGTTTAGAGCTGACTGACATTTCTGTACGAGTCTTGAGAACGTGCTGACGCAGGATAGAGATCTAATGCCAGCTTGGCTGTCGGAGAAAATTTTTATTTTGACACCAAAAACCTCAATTCTTAGAAGCCAATTCACTGCGTGGTAAATTGTTATTACTTTTGCCTGAAAGACACTGCAATGGTCAGGGAGTCTAAGCGAGATGTCGAGGTCCAACTTGTTGAAAAAGATCCCGCAACTGACCCTGTCTCCAAACGTAGAGCCGTCTGTGCAGACATTTAGAGTATCATCAGTGATCAGCATTTTTTTTTTAATCCAGTCGTGTCTGCTTGGGATATTGAAGTCGAACCCCCGTTTAAGGGTGCAATTTGGAAAGACATACTACTAGTCAATAGAGTTGGGGGAAGG
Source organism: Clusia tigrina (assembly GCA_920105625.2). Lineage (NCBI taxonomy): Eukaryota > Metazoa > Arthropoda > Insecta > Diptera > Clusiidae > Clusia > Clusia tigrina. The sequence continues at coordinate 421,438,891 of OV050030.1, forward strand.
CAAGTCCTGTTTGAGAAGGATAGCGTGTCCAGGCCGTCCTCGCCCACCGTTTGAGTGCGTTGAGTCTGGTAGCCACCAGTTTGACCTGTTGTTTTACCAGAAACCTTGAGGGTAACCAGCATAGAAATGCAAAGAGAGTCCTCGTAGGTAGAGCTCCAGTGATCAGCTGCACTCCTTGTTCCTTTGTCAATTGGGTTCAGGTAACACGCAGTAGCCGGCCACCAGAAACAGCTCCGTTTGGTTCAACCACGGCTGTGTAGAGCCAGAGCATGATTCGTGGTTGTGGGCCCCATCTAGTGCTCACTGCCCGCTTACAGCAATACAGCGCGTACGATGCTTTACGGACCCTCTCAGCTAGATTGGCCTTCCAGCTGAGCTTCGGATCAAGCTTCGGATCAAGCATCAGACCCAGATATTTGACTTTATTGCTTAATCTAAGTGAAGTTCCACTAATCTTGGTCAAAGGAATGAAGGTATTTTGTACCTTCTAGGGAACAGCATGACTTCAGTCTTTGCTGGGTTTAGGTTGAGTCCAATTTCTGTGCACCAGTTAGTCAGGGTGTCTAGTGCATAGCTTAAATAGTATAAATCAAATAAGGCGAAATATTTACTCTCAGTGATTGTAAACTAAGAACTCCCGGTGACTTTTTGTCTGGAAGCACATAAGCAAAATCCTATCAAAATTCATCACTCAGTCAATTGGAGCAGGATAATTTGCTATAAAGGGCACCTTCTCTCAGAGAAAGGGTATTGTAAGGGAAAATTACATACAGCTTCGCTCCAATACTTTATGGTATATCCTGCAGCTATTTTAGAAGGCTCACAACAATACCTTGATTGAACCGTTGTCTGTAAATATAACATTTCTTACATTAAAAGGCATTGCATCTCTTTGTGGGACCCAGTAACTATTTAGAAGATTGATTGTAGGAGTCAACCACAGAAAAGCGCTGTTCTTTCAGTGCTCCGTAATGTAAAGAAGGAAGAATAATTCCATCGGAAAAAAATTAAAAATTTATAAAAAGTCCTCTGTTCTGAATTCATAAAAAGGATATGAAATGTGTATGACCCACCCAGTATAATCTACCCCTAGGGCACATACTCGTACATCAGCAACAAGCTACCATATCTAAAACATCTCTTCATTTAATTTCATTTTATTTCTTCAATTTTTCAGACGGTTGTTTTAAGATTTTCCTTGGGACCCCGTTTATTTCCTCAAGTTACATTCTCCTCTTACGTGACTCTTCCTATTTGTGTTTCTACTCACTTTCATAATCTATTAAAGCGCTCTAAAAGCCTTAAATCGAAACGCAAAGAAATGGCTGCAGCAGCCACTGAAATGATTCTGAGTGATTTTGTGTTATTTCAAGTCAATTCGCAGTAAGATCAACATTTTCATTTGATTTTAGAGGAGCTGCGCAGGGGAGCTTTGTGTATTTTTCGACTTTTATTTATTTTACTTACCACACACGTGAGCAGTCGCACCCACACCCCAATTCGCACACATTCATACACAGTGAAAGGACGAAATGAATGAAATGTGCTTTTATCGTCGTATTTTTAAAGTTCTCCTCCACTTTAAGCTGGAAAGAAATACGAAAAAGAGAATGAAAGAATTCTGATCTTAATTCGCAGTTTGCAACTTGTCAAATTTTACTTTTCAAAACAGAAAATAGTGCAAATTTGCTGAGTGAAAAGTGACATGTGACATAAGGTCAAAAGTTCCACAAAACTTTGGCCAAAATTTAAGTTTAAATTTTCCAACTCACGCATCCTTTCACAATCAGAAAAAGAAGATATTCACCGGAGACTGCAAGGCACACGTATTCATGCCTGAGTTACGTGCGGAACAATTCCCGTGCATTAGTATAGATGCGTTATTAGCGGGAACATTTTCAAGTAACTCCCAAAAGTCCACAGTCAAAGACTTGTGCATATCCGTGCAAACAAAATCAGAACGACTTCCTGGGAGCGACGACACACTGGTGTGGAAATTAAATCCGCTGCACCTTTAGTGCTTTAGATCATTAAGCAACAAGCACGTAATCTGCTGTTGTTGCACACATTAAGGCAAGGCATTTACGCATGTAATACACGCAGGTCCTTAAACAACCAAATGTGGGTCACAGGCAACGTAGGCTCGGGAGTAGTCCCTTTAGTGTAAAAGTTAGAAATGTTGGAAATGTGGAAAATTTATTACATTCTCCTTAAATTGTCAATGTGTTTCTGGATGCCCATTCTGTCATGTTCATGTGACTCTAAAGCAAAATAAAATGAGGGCTCATTCTTCACAATATCTTTCGAAACCATTGAGAGATAGTTCTTGATGACAAATCGAGTTTCGTTTGGTTTCAATTGCACTCATGTCGAAATGAAGGGAAATTCTCCTTGAAAAAAATGTGTGCATCACTGCGGTGCATGTAGGAGAGTCAGAGAGTAGGGTAGCGTCCAGTTCTAGTATGCATATTAGAAGCAATTGCAAGTCATATGAGGAGTTTTTATGCAGAAAGATTTTTTTGCTTTAACTGCACTCAGGTGTACTGGGAGTAGTGTCAATAGTCATAAGAGCAGTATGGTTTGAATCAGTAGTTTGGCAGGATCACATTATTTTCTGCTTTCTGTGATATAGAAATATGACCATTAAACCGGGGCCTGACGTATGCGGTGATCACCCTATAAATATGGTGGCTACTTCACTTAGTGTCCGTTTATTTCTGAGTATGATTTTAAAGACTTTGAGCACGGATTACTCAATAATTATCACTCAGAGTTCCAGTCAGTATACGCCCATATTTGTGAACATACCGTCAACGGGACGTTGAGATATAGTCATGAAACTTTGTACCAACAAACCAATGTAGCAGTCCCAGTTAGAAATAGAATCTTCATTAAGACACCATCCGAACCGCTCCAAGGCACACACTAGCAGAAGCATTTAATCACCATCCACGACAATAATACTTCAGATTTGTTGAATAAAGGCATTCCCGTGTATCTGAGCGCTCCGCTATATAACCACACACAACCCAGAAGCCAAGTCCTTTGTTTACAAAGACGTATACGTAGTTATGCATGCCGCACTGTTATAAGTACTGCCTGCACAATTGCTCCTTGGCTTCAGTTAACATTCCACAGTGTACCCCTTTTTGCCTTCTCCCTTTTTGGATAAAACTTTTTTTCTTATGCCTTCCAAATTGAAGTTTCCTTCGGCGTTATTTCCGCAGTTTTGGCTTTACGTAAATTAAAAATTCCAGACAAATTTCCGGAAAAAGTTGCTTCTTTTTCGTGTATTCCCAGTCTGCAGGATACTTTTTAAAGCAATATGAAATATTTCGGTTTCAACGAAATTTAACGCTGGTACAAAACAAACTCGAGCACAAAGCTTCACCCACAACAGATGAATGTGTTGTTTTAATTGGTGCCCTACACAGGGCCACTTGTGACTGCAGAGCACACTAAAGTGTTAACATGCCTCTAGAGCATAAAATTTCAGCAGTTGTTTTTGTTTAATTGGTGCTTCCTGAGAGCTTCAAGTACTTGCTCGAGCATACTCATATATTTCTGTGGCAAGAATGCGGGCAATTCCGAAATTTATGTGCTAACAATGCTTTTCTTTATAGCCACAAAACCGAGGAGCAAGCACTACCAATGACTTCCAGGGGTAAGAGTTGTAGTGAAGTGCAATTTAGAGTCTTCTAAATGTTATCCTGCAGAGCAAGTTAGTCTTAAGAGTAGTACACTGAGGAGACTGTGGAGTGGACATGCCAAACCATTCAGTAGAGAAATAATGTGAAAAAACTAATGATTGAATTTCACTTTGCTACAATCAGAAGTGGTTTGTCAATTGTTATTTTGAGCAATTGGAATATTGTAAAAGAACAATGTCAACAACTTACTGGCCTGGACGACATGCAGAGTGTTTATGTGGACATCGTTGAAGACTCAATTGTAAAAATACAGCAAAAAACATTCATAATTACTGCTAAATTCTTATTCCATGCTCAGTAGGATTCATTTATACTCATGTTAGTGCAGAACACCTTATTTTAAGTTGAACGCTTTTGCCTTTCTTCAATTAAGAAATTGCATGTCGAGCAACACCTTATTTTAAATTGACCGCATTTCCCTTTCTTCAATTAAGAAAATGCATGCCGAGCAACACGAGCGTACAACATTGTGCCACTTTCACATGTCAAGCGCATAATTGGTTAACAAGTGCGTCAGAATTATGTGGTTGAGTATTTGCCACTGCCAAAACACACACTTCCGAGGACACTTGCACTTAATATGACATTACACCCAGCGCGAAATGTCAGCAGATGAGAACAAAGCTTTGTTACAGATATTTTTGCATTCCTATCGCAGATGGCCACAAATGGGTTTGAAGATGATCCTTACTTAACGAAAGGGATTGATGCCCTTTTAATTTGAGTAGCAATTAGATCGAAATAAATTGTCCTTTCTGTATATCCACAAGCAATCTCATAGTGCGCCACTCCGAGCACCTCTCCGTGCACCAGTCCGTGCACCATCCGCTTTGGAGCAACTTCACCGTCTATATTATGATGTTATTCGTTGGAATCATCATGGACGTCCAAGGATTGTTCATTTCAGGAGTGTTTACGGCCACCAGCAATGCAAATACTACGGGTAACATGACACGATAACAGCAGCAGAGGAAATTAGCACAGAATAAAATGCAATAAAATAAAATTGAATGAAATAAAATTGAATAAAATTGAATTACTACCATTATCCTGGCTCATCAATTTCAGTAATATAGATACCAAAATTTTGAAACAGTTTCAAGGCTTGGCTTTCATTTTAAGGACACTGCTACAAAGCCTGTTATGTCACTACTTCACGACCGCGAAAATAAACGCACATATTTGCCATTTAAAGTTCACTGGATTTTCATTGGTAATTCCTACTGGGATATATTCAAGCTTAACACATGACTCACTCATGGATTTTGTCGAATTCCTGGGAGGGTGGATTTTAACTACTTTGGCTGAAAAAGGCGTTCTTTAGAGTTATGCTTGAATTTACAACTGAAAATCTCTCAGTTTCTAAACAAATTTTACACGCCATACCGGATGCGTACAACTCATACCAACCCGCACACACACTCACACCGCCACGCACACACACTCACATTCCACGCACACACACTCACACACTCATACATGCAGATTTGATAGACACTTCTACAAGTACTTCACTATAATATTCGTAGTATGACCACATCACTAGAGAACTAAAAAACTAAGAAATTTTGCCAGCGTTTTCGTGAAATGTTAATGCATTTGCAACATCTCCTTCAAGCATTTGAACTGAAGGACACTTTCCGGTGGTTAGCTTAGTTTTCATGCGTTGAAGAATAATTAATTTTGAAATTCTACAGGATTAGTGCACAGCTACCAGCAGTTCCGTTTCGTAGAGGAGGAGGCATAAGAAGTAGCTTAGAAGGCGATCCAACTTATGGTGTGGCATGGTAGCGAGGCTCCCCTGCGTAGCGATTACGAAATTAAGCTGAGCGTAGTTACAACACGATAAGGAGAACGCGCCCTTATTCCTAAAAAACTGTGATTGTAAATGATGAACATGAAACTTCAGAGCATATCACTTTAAAATAAGTTCTTCCATGAACACTGCACGAGCAGTTTATATTATTCACCCTATTCAGACGAAAATAAACAGCGACATTTGTAGGACTTGTTGCACTCTTAGACTGCATCCACACTGGCATAATTACGAGAAGGCCACAAAAAAGAGTTCTGCTACAAAAAACAAATGAAAACCACAATTTAAGCTAAGTTATTGGTCATGGTTCCTGTAAAATTTGAGTACTCGTAAGTATTAATCGTCTGTGTCCACGAGAGAGAATTAGCGCATATCCTTGAAAAATGTACTAAGGTTCAGCGAACCATTACTCAGCCTCAGTTGAGTTGCCTTTATATTGGTGCAAAGATAAAAGGTGAAAATAATTCGTGCTGTTATTAATTGGAATTATTCCTTGCATCAAACAGTTGAATATGAAAATATGCTCCCACAGTCTGTTTTAGTGAATGTCAACCAACCAGAACAGATCACACTGGTATCATTTTAAACCAAAGATGTGAACTCACTCTCTAGCATACTCGAAAAAGAAAAGAAAAAAATCCATCTGAGCAACTGAGAATGAACGCTCGGAGAGGCGCAGGACGCAAATACTTTGAAGCCATGTTAGGCGTGACTGGAGATGTGTAATACTTTTTATGTCGTATTCAGACCAGAGAACAGAGAGCAAAGAAACTCTTTTTCGCTGCCAGCGTCCACGATTTTGAGTGGATTCACCACGATTCTGAGTGGATTCAGCACGATTCCGAGTGGATTCAACACGATTTTCAGTGGATTCACCACGATTCTGAGTGGATTCAAAACGATTTTCAGTGGATTCATGTACAACGTCCGTCTGCTTTATTTCGTTGCTTTGCCGTTTGACTTTTAAGTTCCTTTACTCTGTATACGCTGATTCAGACGCGAGAATCTCCACCAGAAACTCACATTGAAAAAGGAGCGAACGGAAAAAATTAACTCAATGCCCTGATTTGCAAGCTCAGTTCAGATATTTGATTCCTTGTCTCTTCTGTTTCATTCAGTGTAAGTTCATCCTAACTCACAATTTACTCACAATTTCCTGAAACAAGTGTTCAAATTGCACATCACTAACTTGGCTTGTAATTAAGCAGCTGCAGCAGCAGCAAAGTATGCAGTAGCGTCTTGCCGGGAGCAACTGACTCACTTGCGTCTGCAATCCACTTCATCATGCCTTACTGCAACTTTATGCTGTGGCATGTAGTGTGAGCGTGTCGCTAATGGCTTTCATATACGCGCGTACAAGTGTGTGGCAGGAAAGCGCAATTACTGCCACGAGACGAGGAGTTCCGCGTGGTAAGGCGCCACACTTTAATTGTCTCGCTACTTGGTCCTTGGTAATTTAAAATGGTTGGGATGACTGCTGCATCATTAGTGGTGAGTGTCAATGATCCGTCAGTTGCTGACTTCGCCTCGCTGGATTAATGAGGCTGCAGCGAGTCCGCCGCTTAAGAGAAGTTATGGAATTGCTTTAATGAAATTAAAGCTTCGCGAGTTTAACGATAGCTCCAACTGCCGGCACGCATACAAATGCCAGAAAACAAGATGTCGAGAGCAACTTCTGTGACCGCAAAACCCACTAGAACCGTATTTGCATTGTTGCCGTTGCAAATGCTGGTGCGCCCAAGATCGAGTGCGAGTAAGAAACAACCGTTTTCGGATTGCGATCGGAGGCAGTTGGAAAGTCAACTCCATGCACTTCTGATTACCATGGCAGCCATAGAGGCCGCAAAATATGCAAAACTTGCAGGCCAACAACGAAAGTTGCAGAAAAGTTTTCGGAATAAGGAAACTATTTCCATTAAAACTGCATTACTGCACTAGAAACAGTCGGAGGAGCCGCACCAGGGGTAGCACACATGCACGCATATCCATCCAGTTGCCAGCGGAAGGCACTTTGTGCTTCAAACCACGCCTCAATGCGGTAAAGCAATTATGCATGCGTAGCTCAAGGATTCAGCGGTTGGATTGAAACACAAACGAAAGTTCAGCAGCGGTGGCATGGAAAACAACGACGAAAAATACCAAAAAAATTGAGGTAAGATAGAAATGTTTCCAATAAATTACTCCCACGTTCCTCCTGAGTTCCCATAAAGAAAGATTTATACTCGTATATCGCAGAAGGATTTCTAAAAATTCGTTCCTACACGTCCGAAAAATAATGGAAATCCTACAAAATTCTAAACTATTCTCGAATGTATACTGCAATTCCATTCCTTCAGTTCCAAGAATTGGCTTAAATACCAAGCCCCAATCAGAACGAACGAGGATGGTAGGACAAAACTAAAATTGGAGGATATTCTGTTATCAAAGATAATAAACCACATTTGCGCTGAAGAGCTCACAACTTACAAGCAAAAAAATTGTTGAATATTCCATATATAATTTGACTTCCTGTTTACTCATGAATCTCTTATACAACAGGAACTAAGATAACCAGCAGCTGGTGCAAGCAAAAAGGACTATCGTTAAATCCAGTGAAGTCTATAATTATTCCATCAATCAATCAAAGAAAAGTCAATATGCCTACAATTTCGTTTGATGGAACAATTTAAGAATAGTCCAAAGAGGCGAAATATTTAGAGAGATTCCTGGACAAAAAGCTTACTTGGAACTCACATCAAATTTTCATAACTAACAAAGCAACAAGATCATTCTTTGCATGCCAACAGCTTTTTGGTAACAACTGGGGAATCTCCCCAAGACTAACATACTGGTCATATAACACTATAGTACGACACATCTCCTATTCAGCTTTGGCTGGGTGGCCCAAGGTACGACAAACAGTGCCCAGTAACAAACTGAATAAACTCCATCGTCTTGTATGTGTGGGAGTAACAAGGGCGATGCATAGCTGTCCTACTGATGCTCTGGGAGTCATCACGGGCATCCCTTCGATAATCATTACTAATGAGAGGGAGGCCTGCGCTGCAGCCTTACGCCTTCAAGATATCTCCATCATAAAAGTAGACCTTTGGTGGTATATGAAAGTATTTGATCCCTTTCTGAATGACCCCCCTTATAAGGTTTTCTGACAATATGTTGGGAAAAATATCATACACTACACTCTATAAGGTCCTCATCCCTCGATCCAAGAGATAGGTTTGAGGAATACATTGCCAATATTCCACAACGTACCCAGGTATGTTACACTGAATGCTCCAAATTGGAAGATGGTAGTGCGGAAGCAGGATTAATGGAACCATTATTCCAAAAAACGTTTGGTAAGACTCCCACAATATTTCAAGCGGAAGTCTTTGCCATCGAAGCATGGATCCAAGAATTTCTTCGTAGAAGACTAAACGGCAAGCTTATATACATTATGCCAGGCTGCCCTTAAGGCACTGCAGTCGTACTATTATACGTCCCGAATGGCTGAAGAAAGGTATAAAATTCTAAATGAACTAAGCAAAGAAAACAATGTTACACTTTGTTGGGTGCCTGGACAAGAAGAACACGCTGGCAATAAACGGGCGGACAGCCTCGCAAAAAGCTGACACTCCGTTCACTCATTGGCCTTCAACCTTTCTGCAATGTGGCCGCACTGAAGACCTACTTAAGAAATGGGAAGACTAAAAAAATTAATCAATGGCAGCACACTTCTGGCCAAAGATAGGCAGAAAGAGGTTTCTTAACCCAAACAGAAGTATCTTCAAAAGGATACTAACCCTGAACCGCAAAAGTCTTAGGATTATAGTGGGATATCTGACAGGACACTGCTGCCTAAGGTACGAGTATCACCTTAACAAGATAGGCCTGTCAGTCATCTCTGACTGCGGATTCTGGAGACACAACTCTGAAATATCAGAATACATTCTATGTGAGTATCCAGCGATCAAAAGTGAGGAGTTCTTCACAGACCCTACCACAATATGGAAGCTTCAACCTTATTATTATTATATTATTCCTTACACTATAATTAATTATGTGGGCAAGGTATTGAGGGAATGAGTGCTGGCTACAGAGGCTTTCGACTCGAAGAGAAAAAGATTTTATAGAGAGAAGCATTTTGGAGAACAAGCCTGTGGCAGGATTTGAACCTGCGACCCTCGGGGTGAGTCTAGCATGCTTAATACTAGACCACAGATGGCGGCTAGCTTCAACCTTTCAAAGTGCTCCAATTTATAAAAAGCCTAAGGATAGAGTGATGTGAGTTAGCACAATATGTCCTTACGGGCCTCTTTGATAGTGCTCCCTGGAACATTAAATCTAAATATACTGAGGAATTCTGTGAAATATCTATTTCGTCACTTTATCATAGATTCCTTCTTTCTAGCATCAAGCAACGAAAGAGCTGTCTTACAAGTATAAACACAAACTTCCAAGCTACACACTTACAAGTCTGTTATCCTTAAAGCTAACCAAGTTGTGGGTGGCTCTTCCAGGCTCCTCTGGAGTCTTCTTCTACGCATTGGTTTTTTTTTCTTTTCTCTTTTACATTGCACAAAAGAGGGGCAAAATTCTCACAATTATTATCGCAGTTGACAAGAGCGAATATGGCAGTTGGCATTTTACACAATGCTACAAAAGAGTTTAGAGAACTTGCAAATGAAACGCTTTCAACACACTTGGGTGTAATAATACCCAGAAAGAAATAACTTGGAAAGAATATTCTCTTGTTGTTCTGCAATATACTTAAATGCAACTTTTAACTCTGACTTATGGCAGGAAAATCATTTCATATTTCCTTTGTTAGTTTAAAGTGCAACTCCTTGATAAGATTGGGTGAAGGACTTATGAAACTCAGCAGCAATTTGTCGGATGAATTTAAAACGATCGAACTTTTATTGTGGAAAGCATGTAACTTTTAAAGGTCACTAGCGAAGGGCAGAAGTTGTTGGATCCTTCAGAGTCATCATCAGTTAAAATCAGCTGTAATCAAATGTACTTCCATCATGTTGAAATATGTTAGACGGAATGCAGCAAAAACAACTGATTGAAGCTAAAATCGATGAACGTAACGTGAAAAAGGGTCTTGGAGGAGGATGGAGAAATCTACTCAGGCAGACATGAGTCATGCATGGGTTCCTGGTGATACTCAAATAATTGGTTGTAGATGCCACTAGTTAATACGCGTGAAGGCGACAAAATTTCCTTTATATGATAATTTGCTGTCCACAATCATGAGAAAACAGTGTTTCCTTCACGACTAGTTTGGTTCATTCTCCTCAGATGTATTCTCCTTGCAGTAATTACTTAAGGATTATGCTATCCATACGTGGTAATTCTGAAAAACAAAATATTCAATTTGTTAACCATGTTTACTTATTTTCAAAAAATCCTTCGACTGACGTCCGGACCAGCACATCACTGTCTCCAATGGATACTATTGCAGCCCCCACAGTGCTCTTCACTATAATAGTTGGATTCCATTTACGACGTATGCACTGACACAACGAGCGAGCATTCGCCTTTAATGCGGTCACAGTTGGCAGCGTGCATGGGAATACCAGAAACAAATAACAAAGAACCAAATTGACACCACCACTTCGCAGTTGATTTAAATGGCATTTGTGTGCAATATGCGCTTATATCGCAAACACACGCTCACACTGCAAAATAACTTTATGCATGAGCTGATGGCACTCTAAACTGCTTTTGACTGCAGAACACAGTTCAATATAATTGTCTGCCAACGCAAGAACTATCATTTATTTATGTTGACACTTTAGTAAGTAAAAATTCCAATATGAAAATGTAAAAAACTATAAAAGCTTGGTACTTTCATCACTTCCTGGAAAGGCTCCAGAAGTTGAAGCGAAGACGGGACGGGTGTTTTCGCTAAGGGGCGTATAGGTCAAAACCTAAATTGTTTAAATATATTCGAATTCATTGGGATACAAGAGAGTTTTCGCCCATCTGAGTAGCTTCAATTATATGACTACCATATAAGGAGTCAGGTGTTTTGGGAATGGTCACCGTGAATTCCTTTTCCTTGGACAGAGTCACTGCAGTCGTACTAGATTCATAAAAGAGTCAAAGAAGTTTGAAAAGGTGCAACTTCCTTTCCAAAATCCTGTAGCTCCCCCTTCCGCCAGATATTTCTAGGCTTTGGGTACAATAGGCATCAATGTCTGAGTGCTTGGAGACCTCATTCTTCGGCGGTTCTCCGGCCTACCCCACTTATATCTATCTATCTATCTATCTACTATAAAAGGATTCATTCATACCATATAAGGAGCATATGAGAGGCTTAATGCCAGGCACGATCCTACTTATCTATTCTGACTATCGAAGAATTTACCGATTTTTGTATGATGAGTCCTTAATGCATGATGTAGGTTAGGTTAGGTAGGAGTGGCCGCCCAGTTTGCCAAAAGCACACTTGACCACTCATAATGGCCCATTGTGATACCATGGTGAGGCGCCGTTCAAGCACTGACTAAAAAGTTCCCTTACTTGGGATGGTGATAGTCAGCGCAAGGACAGCGCCAGGAAAAGCACGACTCCCCCGTCATGTGGCACGAAACCATCTGATACTTTGATGAACCTGAAGTGTCATCCCTAATATTAATGGATGACAGCTCTGTCAGGCTTGTAAGAAATGGGGCACCAAAGGTGCGAATAATGCATGATTTAGCAGTGACAGAAAAGCTGTGCTGCCTCTTTTGACCCTGTTGAAGTATTAGCAGGGCATCAATGATTCTTTCAATCAAGGTACAAACTAGGGACATTAAAATTGACTTACCATGCACTAAAATTGAGTTCACCACTTTTTGCCACAATTCGAAATGATTGTGATTCTTCCACATTGGAAACAGCAAGGAATCTTCAAAAAGAGAAGAAAAGTAAATCTCTTACAAAGGGATACTGAGCTAGATATCCTTAAGCGCCATTGAAGGATATTTTAAGCTTTGAATTACTCGGTGCACTGTTGAAGTTAAGCGAGGAGTAACGCAGCTGCAGACAGAATGTCAAAATATGACGCAAAGTCAAGCCAGGTTTGAGGAACAAAGTATCAGCATCCATAAAGTCGGTAATTTGTTAACCTTCAGTGTTTATAGAATTTTCATATCCAAGAAGGACAAGCCACAAGGATTGCAGTTCTTGTATGAAAAGGGAGATAGTGAGTATACCAAAGTGCTTTTTTACCTGTTAAAAGTCCTTTCAGTCCTTACCCCTGTAAGTTAACTATTATTCGGCGACTGAAATTTGTTTTATGCCATATTTTATTCCCTTTTTACCAATTAAATATCCTTATTGTCTTTACTCGTGTCATTTTCCTATTACCCGGCGACTGAAAGTAATTTTATATGCCATATTTTAGTCCCTTTTTATCCATTAAATGTCCTTATAGTCCTTACCCCTGTAGTTTTACTATTACTAGGCGACTGAAAGTTATTTTATATGCCATATTTGAGTCTCTTTTTACCCATTAAATGTCCTTATAGTCCTTACTCTTGTAGTTTTACAATTTCTCGGCTACTGAAAGTACTTTTATGCCATATTCTAGTTTAAGTTCTTCCTAAATTTAGTTCGTTATTAAATGAAATAATGTAACTGTGGAACAGAAATTCATTTACAAATTGCTTGGACTGATATTCTCAATCTCCAATGTATCACTTCATAGAACAAATGCTTCCAAAGGGACAATGTAGTGTTCATCTCTTGCTTCTTTGAGTATTTCCTCGTAGAGATTTATGGCACAACATCTGCTGAGAACAAACCAATAGGAATTAATTAAAATTGGCCTATTTTTTGGACACCTACATAGACATTTCTCAGCCATCAAGTCAGGAAGGACACGAGGGGGATGATATTTATGTGCTCATTAGCCAATTTTTTGTTCTTTCAGTTACTGTGAATTATGTCATAAGCCCAGGGGCTAACTTTCAACGATACCAAACCAACTGACAGCATGGAAAGAGGCAAACAAGAAAGAAAGAGGCAAACAAGACATGAAAACGAAGAAAGTATTTATTTAAGTCAACTTACGACGCAACACTCCCAGCGGTCCATTGCATTAATTTATTACTTTAAACGTTCGCCGGAGAATTGCCAGTTTACGCATAAGGACATCCTGAGAGGAGAGCAGGAACGCCATTCAAGTTTGTGCCAAAGAGAGCGAGGAGCATGCCATAATTAGACATTGGGGCATTTGGCAGATGGGGCCAGAAATGCCCCGAGGTGGTTTGCAGCAAATTGAGCAATTTTTTTGTTGGCCTTTAATGTGTTCCCTTTTTTATGAGTATTAAGCAAAAGAGCCACATTAAATAACGCCAGCATTTGAATTTATAAACACACTTTTTTCTCTTTGAAAGAATTTATTAAGCATAATTTTCAAGTCATCGGCGTAAAATGAACTAATTGCAGTTTTATAGCACAACTTTGACTCATAAATAAACTTCAGACTTTGTTGATACTTGTATTTAATTGCAATGTGTCAGAGCGAAAGTTCTCCAACTGCGTTTATGTCCGGGGCGAACGTAATGGGAAAGTGCTGCAAGTGCAAACTTAGACACAAGTAATGAAGGAGGACGAACTTTTTTCGTGTAGTCGTTTTTTTGTTTGTTTGTTGTTACTTTTGTAGCTGTGGGAGGTTCCTTCAAGTAAAACATCACAATAACAAGTTTTTGTAGAATTGATTTATAAAGCGACGTTGTTGAAGAATGAAGTTTCAGTTACAAACGGCACACCTGCGCCTCGCAGCGCTACACTGCACCGATGTTTGTTTTCATAACGAAAAGTGTTACAACAGAAACTAACAAACCAGCCTGAAACGAAATGAAAGAAGTTTTTGATGAATATTTATGCGATCCAAGCTCTGAAGAGACTTGTGGCAGGCAGTTTGCCAAAAGTTTTCTCTTCTTTTGGGGGAGGGGGGAAATAGAATTGTTTTCCATTAACTAAAAACAACTGATTTATTATTTTGATGAAAATTCATTAAAATTTATTCACCTGTTAAAGGAAGTTTCATAAAATATTTGAGTTGATACGCACAGAAAATGTTTCAGTCAAATTTCCATAGTTATCTCTTTCAGAGTGCTATTTCAGTTCCCTGCGAAGGGGGAACTGAGGTTCTAGAGATGTTGCGTTTGCTTCACTGTTGTTAAGTGTATTTTATCCCAAGGGAATATAATGATCTGTATTAGAATAAACAGAGGTAAAAAGAGGGAAGAGTTTCAGGTACAAAATAGTATTAGAACCGAACCAGTACCAGATCTACGAAGACTGCACATCCTGTAAGTATGTCCATTAACTGAAGATTCTCATCATTCAATGAATTCTAGACGATCAACTTCATATTGGCTCTAAATTGCCCATGCAAATATATAATAAGGAAATCTTTTCTTGCCTGACATGTGTAATTTTCAATCCTGGGGCTGGGTTCCAAAACAATCTAATATATATTTAGGCACTGCAGTATATTTATACACTACAATTTATGTACAATATGTTCCACACCTCATGGTCCTATGACTCTGGGACAAAATTCCCTGTCAACGATGAAAAGTCACATTCAATGAAGTTATATTCTTATGTCAGCTAATCGTATGGAGAACGTTGATTGAATGAAAGAATGAACAATTGAATAAACTTCATGGTGGTTCTTAGTGCGCTCTCTATGTAGATGGACTATGAGCATCATGACTATGAACAAAAGTGACTCTAAAGTTTGAAGTGTACCTACAAAATTTCAATTGTTGTAACGAACCCTCTTTCTTTCGCCTGGGTAATGCTCTCCGGATTGCCAGGAGTCGTTTACAGAAAAAAAAATTGAGTTAGTTTAGTGTGGTTATATTCAATACTTTATTTAATTTATTAAATTAAATCTTTGAGCTAATAGCTAATACTAAGTTAATAAGCTAGACTACTCTACTACGTACAGTAACGTCAGTAAAGTCTCGGGACACGTTGGTAATTCTTGGTATTAGTGGAGTACCGATTACAAACCATATAATCAACTAATGCAGAATGATCTCAGTACAGTTGCTTCAAATGCTGGAGTCAAAAGTCTTGGTGCGTCGATGTGTTTTCCTAAAGATCTGTGCGTCTGTATGTTTTCCTCGATGGCTGATGAAGTAAAGTAGCTCTGTCCTTCAATGCGTCTTCGTTGCTTGCTGGAGAAGAAAGAGCTACTGTCGATGCGTAGTCGTCGATGGCTGATGAAGCAAAGTAGCTCTGTCCGTCGATGCGTCTTCGTTGCTTGCTGGAGAAGAAAGAGCTACTGTCGATGCGTAGTCGTCGATGGCTGATGAAGTAAAGAGCTCTGTCCATCGATGCGTCTTCGTTGCTTGCTGGAGAAGAAAGAGCTACTGTCGATGCGTAGTCGTCGATGGCTGATCAAGTAAAGTAGCTCTGTCCGTCGATGCGTCTTCGTTGCTTGCTGGAGAAGAAAGAGCTACTGTCGATGCGTAGTCGTCGATGGCTGATCAAGTAAAGTAGCTCTGTCCGTCGATGCGTCTTCGTTAGCTGCTGGAGAAGAAAATAACTATGTCGATGCGTTGTCTTCGTTGGTTGCTAGAGAAGAAAATAACTATGTCGATGCGTCGTCGTCGATGGCTGTTCAGGAAAAGAGCTCTGTCCATCGATGCGTCTTCGTTGCTTGCTGGAGAAGAAAGAGCTACTGTCGATGCGTAGTCGTCGATGGCTGATGAAGCAAAGTAGCTCTGTCCATCGATGCGTCTTCGTTGCTTGCTGGAGAAGAAAGAGCTACTGTCGATGCGTAGTCGTCGATGGCTGATGAAGTAAAGAGCTCTGTCCATCGATGCGTCTTCGTTGCTTGCTGGAGAAGAAAGAGCTACTGTCGATGCGTAGTCGTCGATGGCTGATCAAGTAAAGTAGCTCTGTCCGTCGATGCGTCTTCGTTAGCTGCTGGAGAAGAAAGAGCTACTGTCGATGCGTAGTCGTCGATGGCTGATCAAGTAAAGTAGCTCTGTCCGTCGATGCGTCTTCGTTAGCTGCTGGAGAAGAAAGAGCTACTGTCGATGCGTAGTCGTCGATGGCTGATCAAGTAAAGTAGCTCTGTCCGTCGATGCGTCTTCGTTAGCTGCTGGAGAAGAAAGAGCTACTGTCGATGCGTAGTCGTCGATGGCTGATCAAGTAAAGTAGCTCTGTCCGTCGATGCGTCTTCGTTAGCTGCTGGAGAAGAAAATAACTATGTCGATGCGTTGTCTTCGTTGCTTGCTGGAGAAGAAAGAGCTACTGTCGATGCGTCGTCGTCGATGGCTGTTCAGGAAAAGAGCTCTGTCCATCGATGCGTCTTCGTTGCTTGCTGGAGAAGAAAGAGCTACTGTCGATGCGTAGTCGTCGATGGCTGATGAAGTAAAGAGCTCTGTCCGTCGATGCGTCTTCGCAAATACTCTTTATAGAGAGTATTTGCTCGGTTGCTGCTGCTTTTATAGCCCAGCTTCCGTCGCAAAGTTTCCAGAAATTTCTGTTGTTGTATCAATTGTATTCAAACGCAACCGTCACTATCGCTGCAGAATTCGGCTTGTTGTCCAGCACGTGGCATTGTTTGTTGTTGCATGCTCTGTTGTTGTTGTTGATGATGTCATGCGCGTCGATCATACTGTTTATTAGGGGTGGGTTTTGCCGATTGCTTCTGATAGTGCAATAAAGTGTGAGGTCCGTAACTTCGTTTGAAAAAATGATGGTGTGGGAGAAGAATTATGTTGGAGCAAAATTTATGCGGAGATTTGCTCCTTAAATTGTGACAATTCAACCGTGTTTCTTTAAAAACTTTATGGTGAAAATAGTTTTATTTCCTGGATATAATTGTAAAATTTGAAATTATTATTTAGGACCCTCATATTTATTACCATCTTCATTAACTGAAAGAATCCAAATATATTTGAACTGAAGAAAAACAACACATGGTTTGAAGAACATGTTATTCAAACACCAGCAAAGGTTCTCGACACCTCAGTACTATCATGTTGATTTGAAACGAAGAACCCAAACGATCTAAAAAACTCCTCTTATTCTAATTGCACGGACTTATTTCGAATACCAATGCCCCATTTGTTTCTCTCCCTCAATGCAATTCCTGAGTTTTGCCCCTGGTTTTAAGCCATGCATGCGCCTGGTATCCTATGTAAAGCAGTCAGCTGCATATTTTCTCAAATTATTCTCAGTAACTGTCTCCCTACATGTACTCTCCCTACCTGAACTTCCCTGCTATGATTCGTAAAACAATTTGCGCCACTGTCCTTGCATCCCACTCTTGTTTACATAAAATCAATTTCCAGTATTCAACATGTTTCCGGCTTGTCACAGGGACCAAAACCACACACAAACAAGACCAAAAAGGACTACGTAGAAAAGGTGAAAGGCACTGCAGTGCTCATAAATAAAACAACAAAAATATAGTTACATTTAATTACACACCAGGTGCAGATTACAAAAACAACGGAGACAGAAAAAAATATCCATAAAACAGATACTAGGCTCCCAGCATTTGCTGCAGCACATTTTGTGTATAAATCACACACGTGCCCTTTATATATGCCAGGCACGAAGTCGTCCACTCGCTGGGGTTGGAGGAGGGACATCAAATGGACTGAGAAATTGTTGCATGTGGAAGGCAGGAGAAAATAAATGATGCCTCGTGCGGACCATTACCAACTCACTTCCGCAGTGTGGGTCTGCTCTGGCAGCTACGAATATGGCAACCGCAGCGTAGCCTCTCAGTAAAGATTTAAAGTACACACTGGCTACGAATTGCAAATCTGGCCTTCTCAGTGGTGTTGTTTGTTGCTCGTACTATGAATCTTACTGTAAACAAGTCGAACCCTGTGTAGACACTTCGAATTAATGTCCCTGGCGCAAATGACGTTTTGTAACATTACAGCGCATAATTTCGGACCGTTTGCGGTCTACCAGAAATAATCAACCACCGCCATTGACAATTGACAGCACATTAGCAGCAGGGACGGGCTCATCAATGGGCACATCAATGTCCTTGGTTGTATTGGGTCGAAGTGTTTCCAGCTTTCAGATAAGCGTCATTTATGCAATGGCAGGAAATGGGCGCGGCTGCCCCGACTACAAAGCAGGATAATTTAGACATTGTTGACAATTATTTTTTGGGTGACTCTGAAGAACTGTTTTACAAGCGATAAGAAAAAGTAAAGGAATTCGGCAGAGGGTTTTCAAAACTAAAGAGAAGCGAAGTGGGATAAATGACAATGGTGGGCAAAATAAACTTTAATGCGATGAGCTGAATATTTCAAAATAAAGCTAAGGGCAATACAGAGCTAGAAGCAAAGTGCCTTTTAACATATTTTTTCCTTAAAAGTTATGTGGACAGTTATCCAAACTGAAGACTGTAGCTGAGAGTCGGACCATGGACGGTTTCACAGTGAAAATTCGAATCATCTTATAGCATCGAAATATTAATTTAAGTGTTTGTATAGGGGTATATTGGAGGTCCTTAATTTGAAATTTACATACACAAATACTCCAAATTGTGGGTTAATATAAAAATGATTACAATTTAAGCCAAACTTGATATTCGAGTGCATATGGCGAAGCTGATATCACGTTTGATACTAAACGTACTGATGAAGTGTGGGCAGAATCGGCGACGGAGGCATTGTAGGTTCTCTTGGATACTAATATTCCAGATGGTAGCGTTCATTCAGAGCCAAGTTGCATATCTGCGTGTCGAAACCACGTACTAGCTGCATTACTTGGGGAAATCCTATCTGTGGATATGGTCATCTAGGCAATGACAGGATCCATAATATCTGAGTAACGAGAAATTTTCACTGCATATGTTTCTCAAAATTATATACTAAATAGGTGGCGGAAAACCGTGTGGTTTTCATTCCGAAGTCCGGAACAAGGGGGCATGAATTGTCACAAGATTTCACACTGATTAATCTTACCTCCATCTTCCTGAAAGTTCTTGACAGATTCATTGATCTTCACATTCGAGACTTCTTCGAGAAATATCCACTTTCAGTGGCACAGCACGAATATCTGAGGGGGAGATCTACATAGACTGGGCAACATTAAGTGGTGCGAATGACAGACAATCCCTTCATTTAAAATCGAAACAGGAGCTGTTGGCGATACCAAAAAAAGCGATTCGGAAGTGTTTCGAGGATTGGAAAAAACGCTGGCATAAGTGTATTATATCTGAGGGGAATTACTTTGAAGGGGACAAGATAATTGTTGATGAATAAATAAATACTTTATTTTTTGATCACACAATAACGGTTATTTTTTGATCACACCTCTTATATCTACTCTGGCTGCTTTCGTAGACATGAACGCCTTTTTAATAACGTAAGGGCTGAAGCCATTAAATCTGCTCTTGATAGGGCACGGGTGGACCGATTTGTAATTGGATCTCATCTGTGTTGGAGAACAAACGATTCATAGCTGAATTAGGTAGTCTAGAGTTAGAAAAAGCATATACAGAGGTACACCCCAGGGCGGAGTCCTTTTACCTCTATTGTGGTTAGTAACTATCAATGAAATTTTTGATATCCTTCGGAGTGAAACTGACGATGTAGCTGTACTTGCCTCCGGACCCTTCCCAACAGTTATCAGTGATATCATGTATTGTACGTTGCGGAATCATAGTAGATGGCCTTTTACTTAATTCTGGTAAAACGTAGCTGTTGCTCTTCAATAGGAAATATAAGCCTCCATCCCTCAAACTCCCAAAGCTTAATGGCCAGAGACTCTCACTATCTTCCAAGGTCAAATATCTTGGTATAATATTGGACCCCAAACTCAGTTGGAAAGCGTGCATCGATGAACTTTTACGGAAGACCTGTGTGGCTTTTTATGCTTGCAACTCGATGTTAGGGAAAAAATGAGGTCTTCGACCAAAAATTGTGCTCTGGAGCTACAATATTCTGGGGCGGCCGATCTCAACATACTTCTCCGTGGGTTGGTGGGTAGCTCTCAGGAAGGACTACAATGTCACGAAACTGCAAAGAATTCAGCGCTTTATATGAATTGAAGCTACAGGAGCCCATCGCACTTTCCCTAGGGTTGCTTTAAACACGATTCTAAACCTCCTCCCTATTTAACTTCATATTTATTGTATTTCTGCGCAATGTGCACTAATATTCAGGGAGTCCGGTAACTGGAGGGATATCCTGTATGGTCATATCAGCATTTTAACGCAACTACCACCAGATATAGTAACCCCGAGTACCGACTTCTTCGGTCGCAAACTAGTTTTTGCGAACTGTGTAAACGCAGTTCTTCCAAGTAGGAATGATTGGAGGAAGGGAGTGGTGCTCGCGAAAGGGGGTACGCCAATTTGCACTTATGTTTCCAAGATGGAAGGATATTCTCCGAATTTCTAAATGTTCTACTATCCTTCAAATCACCATCGACGTCTAGTGTATTTCAAGCAGAGGTATTTGCAATTTGATAGGCATGTTGCGCGTTGAGGTGGCGCAAGTTGATCATAGTTGAAACATATCAATTTACTCCGACAGCCAAGCAGCAATAAAGGCTCTCGCGACAACTTTTACCAGCTGTAAGCTGGTCGGCCTCTGCAAGAAGGAATTTAACTCATTATCGGAAAACAGTATCCCTCGTCTGGGTTCCTGGACACAGGAATATTGAAGTCAATGAGAGGGGCGGTGAGTTACCACGAATAGGCTCATCGGAAACCGACCAAGTGTTTGCCTATATGGAAGTGGGCTTCCCACTAACCGTTTTGGAGGGGAATACATATAATCACTTCCTCTGAACCATCTTCTTAATAAATCAAGACATACTATAGCTGTCTTCACGGATCATTGGACTATCGGCACACATGCTGGAAAAATGGGCGTTCCTGCTCATTGCAGGAGAGATCCACAGGAGAGAGAAACAGTCGTATACTTTCTTTATGATTGCCAGGCCCTCGTTTGAGACTTAAATATTTCGGAAGTTCTGGGACACTGCTCTAGTTTAGAAATTTCAAACCTATCCAAATTTGTTAACAACTCCGCCTGGTTGCCTGCAATATCAACCTCGATAAAATCAGAAGATCCATTGCTCTACTGATCACTGGCGCTCTTCGTTGCACACCTACGAAAGCCCTTATTGCCATGCTGCACTGGCTCCCCTCGGGGCTCCTGGTTAAGCAACAAGCCACTTCTCTTATGCCACTGCCCATCATTGAGCAGAAGAAGAATTCGCACCTTTGGTGCCCCATTTCTTACAAGCCTGACAGAGCTGTCATCCATTAATATTAGGGATGACACTTCAGGTTCATCAAAGTATCAGATGGTTTCGTGCAACATGACGGGAGAGTCGTGCTTTTCCTGGCGCTGTCCTTGCGCTGACTATCACCATCCCAAGTAAGGGAACTTTTTAGTCAGTGCTTGTACGGCGCCACACCGTGGTATCACAATGGGACATTATGTGTGCTCAAGTATGCTTTTGGCAAAATGGGCGGCCACTCCTTCCTAACCTAACCGTCTGGTTGTAGTATCACCATCTTTAGGCTTCCGAAGATAGAACATCAAAACGGCACTATTGCTAATTGGGGCAGCCTTTTTACCTACCTACCTGACCACAATGTATTTCACGGCTAGAATTTCTTCCATATATGTTTGCTTTAATCCTACAATTTCACACGGAAGTCTGCAGGAAGCCTCTATGATACCTGGTACACGTATCCGCATTTAAATTTGTGCTTGCAGCTGAATTTTAACATTTTGGAATTGAATAACCTTAGAGATCTTAACTAAAGTCCAGAAGATCATTCTGCTAGACCTGGTACGTGGTACAAAGGTCCACATAAGTAAATAAACCCTAGATACCAAGAATTTTCTAGGTGGATGGGGCTTAATTTATAAGCGCTATAACTGTATCCAAGTTGCGGAAGCTTTTATAGCGAATATAAAAAAGGGTTTCCATTGCAGTTTGTCTTATAATAAAAATTGGATGAAGAAACCAATAAGAAAAGCGAAAAGAGAGTGGTGCTGAAAGCTTATGTGAGAGTCATTTGAATAGCACTCTCCAGACTTCTCGCTGAACAGTCCCGTCTACAAGCAAATAAGGAATAATTTGTTTGATATGCTTCGATAGTTGCTGTTCTGCTTCTCGTTAATGAGATGTGTATACTTCGCGGATCTAGGTAAACGTCCTCATTAGAGTGGAATTTGAAGGATCCTTGTTATTGGAAGAGCTTTCAAATCTTGAATGATTCAAAGTGAATGATGGATTATAAAATGACCAAGCTTTTAACTGGCGACGTAGCCATTAATTTGTATTTAGCCGCCCTCTGTGTTCTAGTGGTAAGCATGAGGGTCGCAGGTTCAAATCCTGCCCCGGGATTCGTCTCAAACATATTTTTTCCAAAAAATCTGTTTCTCTTCGAGCCGAAAGCTTGAGTAGCTGGTACTCATTCCCCAACCCTTGGCAGTTATACTTAATTATGGTGTAAGATACAATGAAAATAATTATAAAAAAACTGAAAAAACATATACCAAAATGAATTGTAAGTCAAGTTTGATTTTGAAGCACAAACAACCCTTTAAATGTGGAAATAAATGTTTTCATTTCATACCCCGTTGAGCTATAAAACAGCGACATTCTTCAGCGACTCACTCTGCTTAGAGGGATTGATAGCTGTGGCTTCACACCACAGCTATCAATTAATTTCAATATTTTACGTAATTTAACTTAACAATTTTTGATGACACCCCCCCCCCCTACCCATCGTTCCAGTGAAGCGAATATTTAAACTATGCGGAAAGTCTTATCCTGGGCGCTTTTACACGCTTGTCAAAGTGTCACCATAAATTATGCAACAATAAAGCTCACAATAATATTCTACTTAACATTGCTTATCTTAATTTATGCTCAACTCAGCAGCGAGCTACACAACAAAAAATGGCATTGCTGGCAACAACAAAGAAGGAAACCCCGCAACAGGAAGTAACAAAATATACACAATGATACACACACACGCACACACATACACACACATTGATACGTAAATGGAACAATGGCAACCCTCATATAAATTGCAAAAAACTGTCAAACTTCAAGAACAGCAAGCAACATGAAAGTGCAATGAGCTGCGAGCACCGGGTGTAGGGGGTAGGGAGTAGCGGTGCCGGTTGGCAACAGTACAAGTATTGAGTGGAGCCGGGCTAAACGTGCGTGATTTGTTGCTTCGGAAACGTTTTATCGCTAAAACGTTAGGGTCGCCAACCATCACTTGGCTGTGGAGTAGGTACGTGAGTGCGGGGTGTGCGGGGGGAAGAGGCCCCAATTCCCACATAAACTTTAACGCATATTTTATTCACAGCGTGATGTATGACTTTGTTGGATGATCACGGGCCGCCATTTTCTGCTGCAGCGAGTCAAGTGTAAGGAAAACTTTATTGGAGCCTTTCCTCGCTTCCAAAAGGATATAAATAATGAAACAGCCACGAAGTTAGTGAGAGTGGGTAAAAGAATTATTGAGTAGAATAGTCCCAGGGAATTTGTGTGCCACGCGGCTTGGGACTGAAACAATTTTGGGCACCTTAATTGAAGCCCAGAAGAATGGCTTCGTGTATAGTTGTGCTTGCTTGCGTGTTACAAAGCCAGACAGCCTCTGCACACATAAGAGTCATATCAAAGACTTCGAGAATATTGTCATTGTAGAAAGAACAAGAAAATGTTTCAATAAATGTGTCAATGATGAAGCTTTTCTAAGTTGTGAAGTAAATTCCGTTGATTGATCCCTTTGTGGAGTAAAACTGGTATAACCATTATTAAAGTGCTCCATCCAAGTGTGTCTTAAAACTTACTTCTTCATAGCATCCTTACACAGTTTTCTTGGGTATATCACAGTCATACATATCTTTTCCTCATAGCAAACTTAGGCCCAGGTCCTGTAGTTTCACTGAGTTTGGATACGGCAGTACTTCCGACATCTACTTTTGTCATATTCTATAAAATCAGAAAACTTTGTGAACATCCAATTGTTCACACAATCAACATTTCCTTCAATTAGGGGCAGTCTTACTAAGTACTGCAACTGTCCTTGAGATAAAAACTGTCTGCTAACAATATATAAAATAAGCAGCGACTAAACGAATATCAGGCTCTCCACTGTGTCAAACTGTTTCTTCTGTTTATCCTACCTTCCTTTTCTAAGCATCTATTAAGAGTGTGTATTAATATGTCGCCATCTCTCAGGCTCTCTCATATAAAAGTATATACTCTTCCACTGTCATGTAACCTACCTTGAGACTCTCAAAATTCATGAGTATGCGTTTCACATAATACTTGAAGGCCTCTGAAGTCACACATTCCTTTCTCCATATATTTTCATAGTATTTAAATCTGCAGGGAGTCTAAGAAATGCGTCTTCAATAGACTATAAAGATCCCTTCACACACTCTCTCTATGTCAATATGAAAGGTCAAAGTATCTCCTCATCTTCAAAACCTATCATTCACTATAACTACAGAGACTCACGTACAGAAAAAGTAGACCAGGGAAGTCTTTCATGAAGTTCTTTCCCTATTTAAACTTCAACAAACTATTCGTTAAACGGACAGAAGCCAAAAAAGATTGTGGTAGTCACAAAAGTAAACACACATACACAACTATGTGCATATTTATATACTTCTAGGCCCCTTACACACACATGTCCGCTCATATACAACTGCACTAAACAAGAAAGGCAGAAAAATATAAATTTCCGCTGCTAATTTATTGGGAAGAAAAATGTTCATTTACCAGACAAGTTAGCGTAGGGTTCGTTTGTTTCTCCTCTCCACGTCAAAGCAAATATTTTACTTTTTCCACACCCCACTAAATTTAACACATCAGAGCACCACCAAACACACACACACACGCACATAAACGCACTCAAATATATGCGCATAGCAATGCCATCTCAAGGACATTCTTGCCCTGAGCTCCTGCCACAAAACACCACAGTAGCGCAATAACACAACAACACAACAACACAACTTTCCAATAACATTTATCGTCTTCATGCAATATTTATAAGGACCCGCTCCGCTCTGAACATACTGGCAGGCCATCTCTGCGCCCCACTCCGTCACAAGCGGAAATTGATGTTTAGTGTGCTCACAGTTTGCTGTTTCTAAAAATGGCAGCATTATTTGTTGCCATTGATGTGAGGTCCCTTTTAAGTGGTGCTTTCTCTAGATTTGTTAAAACTTACTGCTGTGTGTGGAGGAGGATGCCTTTCAACAGGTCTGGAGTAACACCTCAATTTTGACTTTTTTGCTGTAGGTGTGCATACTTTTGCAGAGTGTTCATTTTTCTCTCAAATGTTAAGGACACTCTTAGTTGAAGTTTTCCTTACCTATGATCCTGCAATCTATGTGCAACTTATTATGCTCAATTTACTGAAAGCAACATAGTAACGTAGTGAGGTGGTATATAAGGAATATCAATAAACTGGAAGGAGACTCATCCTCGGCAGGAGTAACTTTCAATTGCCACTTCAGATGCTTTCGCTTTTAATGGCATTTAAATTGTGTGCGGAGATAAATTTTGTTTTCTGGTCAGGTATGCAAGCATTCGTCTTTGTCCCTTTCTCCTTTGCCCTTGTTACCAACACGAGCTGCGACTGCACGGAAATGCATCACAGTCAATTAACTCTCGGTGTTTTACTTCTTCCACTTATTCGAAGAAAAGAGATGCAAGTGACACTAGAACTTTACTGCAAATGGCTGCATAATGGTTTTTTACGTAGTATATCCGCACTCGCAGGATATTGATCAAACTCATTTTAGGAACTTTGCAAGGTCCTGTAATGGCGTAATATAACTTTCGAATATGAAGGTTGGGAGACTGAAGATCTAGTTGATAATGCTATTGAAGTTGAACAGAAATTTTTACTCAACATTGTTGGTAGGAACTTCACAAATCCATCTCGAATTGTAGATGGTGCAACATTCTTCAAAAAGAATACTTCTTTTTTAATTACCTATGATCCTGATACGCAACGTTGCGCGTGGAGGACAAACGGGGTTGAAGACAAGCGAATGGGGGAGGTATTTACAGCTATGAAACCAATAATAATGATATATTTCGTAAATTGGAATTAATTTTTCTGAAATTTGAACTATAGTCCTGAGTTCAAGGACTCAAAAATATTGAGAATAAGCAATTAAAATATTTGAATAATTCCTCAGCAAATCTCACTATCATAACATAGTTTTAGGCAGCACTGACTTGGTGTGGATTAATAGGAACATTAAAGCAGATCCCATGAATAATGCCAATGCATGACTGGACTATGAAGCAGTCACAATTTTAGCAATTCCATCTTTTGAACTCTCCAACATAACTTTAGCTGGCACTTTTGAGAAAGTTACTTAAGCAGTATGAAATTTTTTGGGGCATGTTCATAATCCTTCCAAAAATGTCTAATCTGAGAACTTTATATTGCGATCTTCCTAAAGGAAGCTTCCACAACAATACCAACTTCAAAGTTTTGCTATCAAATTAGGAAAGGAAAGTTCACATTCATTTACAGTTTCACACCATTGGGAGACATCTTTGAACACAGCAGCAAATGAAGAAAACAACAACAAAATTGCAAACTACCGCAAATTTTTAATTAAAAAGACTCTAAACAGTTAATGCGAAAATGGTGAAATATATTAATGTATAACAAAGTGAGCCTTCCTAGACTAAGTCAGTCAGTTCGATAGCGAAGTGTACTAAGCACAACATCACAATGTACTCTGCACCCAATCATACAAGCACATCAATTGTGTGAACCGTCTTTCTACTCTATCGATTAGCGTCCATGCTTAATATTAATTTGAGCTCACTAACCAAGGACACTGCTCCCTGCAGGAACTCATGCAGCTATTTTGTGTGTAGAACAACTCCATTTAGTTGACAAAGTAGTCCTTTCGTGGGCTGATACTTTTTGAGAGAGTGTAATCATACTTAATGAGGTTGAAGGGTCCTTCCTTCTCAATAGTTTGAACATGATGTTCCTTTATATCTCTTGATTGATGATAAATTGAAAAAAAAATTGTTTCGATTGCTAGCAGGATTTTTTTTATGTGTCTTGTACTGTGTTCACATTGTTATGAAAATTAACTTTAACTTATATAGTACCCGTAGTCTAGATCACTGGATTGTATCTAGTAATACCCAACTTTTTGTTTGTTAATTTAGTTTTAATAAAAGTGGTTTCATTTAAAATTTATCATTTATTTGGAATGTGAATTCCCGTTCCAGATAGGTAGGTAGGTAGGTAAGGCGGCCGCCCGAAGGGCGCACTTAGGCCACTTTGTGATACCGCATGAGACATCAGGTCCCATCCCTTTCAAAGGTCCAGCCATTAGGAGCTTTTAATGAAGCAGTTGGTGGAGCAAATCTTTTTTTGGGATATCTCCCAAAGAGCCACAAAGTAGTCGCCTAGGAAAGTGCGCCTCCTTCTGGACAAAGCTGGACACGTGCACAACAGGTGAGCAGTAGACTCTTCCTCCTCCTCGTCCATGCAACTCCTGCAGAAGTCATTAGAGGCGATCCCCAGCCTACACCCTTGTGTGCCAAGAGTCCACTGTTAGGACGCTAATCACGGAACCTCTGCTCTGTCTATTTAGAGCCAGTAGGTCCTTAGAGCGCTTGACATTTATCTCTGGTCAGGTTTGTCTCACTATTTCACATCCTGAAAATTCAGACCAGCGCCTGCCCGTTGTGCCTAAGGATATTCTATTTACTAAGAGCTTACATGTGGCAATAGGAATACCGAAGTTCGACCTATCTGCTTCAATCGGTATGGTAGTACCCTCACGGGCAAGTTCATCCGCCTTGCAGTTCCCAGGAATATCTCAGTGAACGGGAACCCAGCACAGATGCAGACGGGTCTGCTTAGCTATCTCGTCTAAAGACTTCCGGCAGTTGAGGTGATAATAACTGAATCCAGGGAGCGCAAAGCAGCTTGTCGGACAGAATGCAAATATCAAGTCCAGATATATTCTTCTTCCTTAGGCAAAACAGTGCTGCCTCTATAGCCGCGACCTCTGCTTGAAAAACACTTCAGTGGTCGGGCATCCTAAAGGACATGTTAATGTCCAAATCTTCAGAGAATACACCACCTCTCACCCTACCCTGTAGCTTGGATCCATCTGTGTAGATGTGAACCCCTTCTACATAAGGGAGGATGCCATCCTTACATTCGTCCCTGGCGGGAATGGAGATATTGCACATACCATTGAAGGAATGCATTGGTGTGATGTAGTCGAAAGAGTCAGGAATACCCTCAAAATGTCTTAAAATGGACTCATGACCTAAATTCCTGGCAACTCATTGATTCGAAGCTTTTAGCCTTGTAGTTGAGTTTGCAGCCAGTTTTTCGCCAAAAAGCCTAACAGGCAGCAGATTGAGCATAATGCCCAATGCTGCCGTTGGAGTCGTTCTAATGGCACTACTTATGAATACCTCTGCCGTTCTTTGTGCCGTTGCTATCAGTCTATTGTATGTGGGCTTACTTAGGGCTGTCCACCAAGCAAGCACCCCGTAGAAAAGGACTGGTCGTACCACAGCTGTATATATCCAATAGGCTACCTTAGGCTGTAACCCCCATTTTTTGCCTATGGCTCTTTTGCAAGAGTACAGAGCTACCTGAGCCTTCCTAATGCGCTCGATTATATTGGCCTTCCAATTCAGCTTCCTATCTAGGATCACCCCCAGATATTTATTACAACCATTAGTTTAGGAGCAATAAATTGAAGAATTTTATACTTCCTAGTGAAGGGCACCAGCTTAGTCTTGGTCGGATTAACCCACAACCCACAGTCAGTAGTCCATTTAGAGAGAATGTTCAACATGTGTTGCATCAAGTTCCTCAAAGTAGATATGTATTTTCCCGAGATATTAATAGCAATATCATCCGCATACGCAACCACCATGCACCCTTCCCTCTCCAGTCGAACAAGCAGCTGATTTATAGCAAGATTCCAGACTAGTCCCGTTGCAGATAGATTCATATGTTATGCTAAGGATAATCAAACCAGAGAATGTAAGAATTAAACTTGAAAATAATCCTGTGGGGAGTTTTCAGAACTGGCATTTATAGTTGGAAGTCTTTTAGAAAGCATGGTCAGACAAGTCGTGATATGTACCAGGTAAGAATACATTTTACACCATATTCTTGGATCAATCCCAACCTTTTGTCGAACTAAAGTGTACCCAGTAAAGCATACAACTTTTATGGGCTCCCTTCCCAGAATGATTAAGGCCCTATTGAGAGGGTGGTTACATTAAAATAACTGCTATGGCAGTAACTACAAAATTAGTAACAGACTAACTTGAGGGCTCGACAGGCTCACGCCGTTCATTAGAAGTAAACTTCTAAAATCAATAGTGGAAGAAAACTCCCTCCAGATTTCGAGAAAATGTGAATTATGAAAAGAATGTAGAAACAAAACTGAAGGGTTCGAAGGCTACAAAGGTATAATAATAATAATAATTATAATAATAATAATTATAATAATAATAATACAACCTTTCATATTATCAATCAACATCTACAAATCCAACTCAATTAATACGGCATGGAAATTTGATACACTCATATAGAAAAAATTCTTTAAATTGGTAACTTTTTTGTGAACTAGCAAGAAAAAAAAGACATCCTTTAAATTAAAATCAAGTAATTAGTCGTCCACCTCACTAATTGGGCGCAAATTTGTTGACTTAAAATGTTGAAAATGTTCGCCGTCACCGATATGAGAGCGGGGGTATTAGCATACCATCGGTTTCTGTGCTTATCAACCGAAACGTGGCAGTTTGTTAATTTTTATCATGCCCACCACACCACAGAACACGCAGATACGCTTTGAAGTTTCCGGCACCGTCATCACTGCTGACCACAGAGAGCGCGTGCTGTTGATCCTTGACACTGTCAACGGTTGGTGACAAATACCCGGGGACTTAAGTCAACAGCATTGTTGTGTGTCGCCATGTTTGGCATTCTTGTTGGCTAGCAGGGTCCATCCAAGTAGGAGTGGGAGTGGCGGTGGAAGTGGAGGTGGAGGTGGGTGCTACTCTAGGGGGAATGGTGTGTCTACGTGTGTGCACCACGCATAGCAAATTTGTTGGCTTGCGTGCAGTGCAGACCGTGCAGGCAACTGGGGTGGAGAATACGCAACGGTCGCTGACCAAAATATCAACGCAATTTTTAAAGTTTTTATCACCTTCCACGTCGCTTTTATGGTATGACGCAATTTTTCTGTTTTTATTGCGAGCACGTGATGCTGTGTGCAGTTTGTGGCTCCTTCCTCCGCCAGTTTTTGTTGTGGTTGTTTGCCTGAAATTGTTGCTTTGCCACTTCCTTTTCAGATTTCCTTTCTATTTGAAATTTTTCTCCCCACATTCTTCAATTTTATTCGGTTTTGTGGATCTATTGAAGTCGTAAAAAATTAGCGTTCAAGTCGTTGAAGTTTTACTGAATAAATAAATAAAAAACTGAAAGAAACTTCAACATAAATTAAATTTTTGGCTGGGCATCTTTTGGGAATATTCCATTAAACCATTATTTGACTGCTCGTTATCATTACAGATTGAATTTATACACCTGAATGAAACACCTTATAGAGTAGAAGTTGTGAATGCTGGAGAGAATTTTGATTACTCTGGGAAGTGGCCGCAGAAACCTTTGGATTTAGTTTTGCAAAGGACTCATAACCGATTTCAATGATTTGAAGTGAAGGGCCAGATGTCAACTATCATGACTGCTATCAATGATTGACAATACGTGACTACCATAAAAAAGAGCAATCATGACTGCTATCAATGATTGACAATATGTGACTGCCATAAAAAATAGCAATCATGACTGCTATCAATGGTTCTATAATATGTGACTCCAATAAACAGAGCAATCATGACTGTGACATTTCAATAAAAATTGGCAATCATGAATGAGAAATTGCAATAAAAAGGATCAATCTTGAATGTAAAGTTGATGTGAAATTCATGGTTGTCAATATTCATAAATCTACAAAGATTTCGGAAGATATTGAATGGATTAATATGGTTTTTCACCTCAATGAGTGTAATAAAAAACAATTCAATTCTTGAACAGCTCCGATAATTTCAAGATATGTCGATTAATGTCGATGGCTCAATAATGTTCAGTTACTAAAAAGTGTTGAAGAATTTGAAGAAAAACACGACTAATGTATGTAAGAAGAGGCAAACAGGTTAAAAAGAATCTCTAAGTTTGATTATTGTCGACATTCAATTATTTACATACTTCTCACCCGATACCATAATGAATTATCTAAACAATGGAGTTGGACAATGAGTACTTTCATTCTCACTATGCAAACCCTTGAACAATTCAAGGGAGTTTATTATAATATTTTGTATCCTTCTCTAAACATCCTTCCTCTTTTTTATTTATTTTACGATCACGCCACAAAATAGCCAAATGCGTTCTTTAACCTTACGAGTCTATCAATTCAATTTTCCCTCTTTTCCCTTACGCCACTTGCCTCAAATCCTTGAAATACTTGATCCCGTACTATGTGCGAAAATGAGGAAAATTCCTGACGCAGTAAATTTGAATTGTTCGTTATCAGATGTGAGTAAATCAACAAACAAACACACACACAGTCACACATACACAATCTCACACATTACACACACTCACGTACTTGCTCCACACACACATGGAGATATACACGCAGGAGTTAAATATTTGAACTATGTACTAAAATAAAAGCGTAAATAATCATAAAAAGTTCATGCGACATGCCGCACTCTGTGCCCCGCAGCCAAAGCGGTTGTAAACGCTTCCAGCGCACGTAGTAAAAATATTTCCATATTTTTGTTTCTTTCATAAAAATAACTCCCAAGATTTACATTTATGAAATTGTAATTTTTTTTATTATCTAAAAATGCAAATTTATCCTGTACTTGCAGTTAGCTATGCGTGTGTGTGTGTACGTATATTGGTGTATGTGTGTGAAAGGACATCAAATATGATCTTTTAGTGTTGTGAATTTGCCGCATATGGTCCAGCGAAACTCTTTGTAGATAATTGTGTTAGAAATCTGAGGAAATTTCTAAAAATATCATGAGTCAGAAAAGAAACGAGATAAATTAGAACGAATCGCATTTCTTCGCCGGCTCAGCTAATCTAGCAGAAATGCCGTCTGAATTGGCCAACTTAAATTACTCGGAATGAAAGTTAAACGTCCCAAAATTGCTTTATCAAAAATGGTGCTCAGCTAAAATGAAATTTTTTATCTCAACTGCCAGTCTCACGAAGCACCTGATTTGCATAATAAACCCAGCATTTTAATGTGTAATTAGATCCCGGTACCATTTGCTACAAATACAACTCAAATGGGTGTGCTTCGAAAACATGAAAAGCAGTTTAAAATGGTCAGCCCACAACTCAGTTAAGCGCCGACCTGTCCTAACCAGAGCAGCAGCAGCAGATCAACACTTCTGTTAGAGCGCCCAAAGTAATTGCCAATCCTGCCAACAAGTAACAAGATGAAACGTGCTCGGGTAACCAAGCGATAAAAATACACGTTAAGTGGACGAAAAATCAAAGGATACTTATTTCCATGCATTCGGAATTTTTTACCATGAAAGTGAATCGCTTTAACGTGAAGTAATGCTGGAGCGGGTGCTACTGGTGACCGTTCAAATAATGAAAGTACATTCAACAAATTGCTGCAATATCCTAGGTTAGGTTAGGTTAGGTTAGACACATAGACCTACAAAGTCCTATGCGGTACCAGATGGATATCCACTTAAGAACTATAGTATGAATCATTTAACAGGGAGACGCTTTTAGCAAATCTTAAGAGAGGAAATATCTCTCGTTGCGCGACCTCTTCTAGTCCTTCAAACCAGGGGGCTCCCAGATGTGGTAAGCGCCCTTTAGATATTGCAGGGCATAGGTAGGTAGGTAGGTATGTAAGGCGGCCACTCGAAGGGCGCACTTTGGCCAACATTGACCCTTTGTGATACCGCATGAGACAACAGGTACCATCCCTTTCAAAGGTCCAGCCATTTGGAGCTTTTAATGAAGCAGTTGATGGAGCTATTATTTTTATTCAGATATCTCCCAAGGAGTCCAGAAAGTAGTCGCCTAGGAAAGTGGGCCTCCTTCTGGACAGCGCTGGACATGTGCACAACAGGTGAGCAATGGACTCTTCCTCCTCCTCGTCCATGCAACTCCTGCAGAAGTCGTTAGAGCCGATCCCCAGCCTACACACGTGTGTGCCTAGAATCCAGTGTCACGTTAGGACGCTAATCACGGAACCTATGCTTTGTCTATTTAGAGCCAGTAGGTCCTTAGAGCGCTTGACATTTATCTCTGGCCAGGTTTGTCTAGCTATTTTACATCCTGAATGTTCAGACCAGCGCCTGCCCGCTGTGCCTAAGGATATTGTATTTACTAAGAGCTTACATGTGGTAATAGGAATACCGAATTGCGACCTATCTGGTTCCATCGGGCAAGTTCATCCGCCTTTCAGTTCCCTGGAATAGTTCTGTGGCCAGGAACCCAGCACAGATGCAGACGGGAATCAATTAAAGACTTCCGACAGCTCTTGACGGCTTTTGAGGTGATAATAACCGAATCCAGGGAGCGCAAAGCTGCTTGGCTGTCGGACAGAATGCTGATATCAAGTCCAGATATCTTCTTCTTCCTTAGGCAAAACAGTGCTGCCTCTATAGCCGCGACCTCTGCCTGAAAAACACTTCAGTGGTCGGGCATCAGAAGGGCAAGTTAATGTCCAAATATTCTGAGAATACACCACCTCTCACCCTAAGCTGTAGCTTGGATCCATCTGTGTAGATGTAAACCCCTTCTACATGAGGGATGATGCCATCCTTCCATTGGTCCCTGGAGGGTATAGAGATCTTCCACATACCATTGAAGGCATACATTGGTGTGATGTAGTTGAAGGAGTCAGGAATACCCTCAAAATGTCTTTAAATGGACGCATGACCTACATTCCATGCGTAGCTTTTAGCCTGATAGCTGAGTTCGCAGCCATTTTTTCGCCAAAAAGCCTAACAGGCATCAGATTGAGCATAATGTCCAATGCTGCCGTTGGTGTCGTTCTAATGGCATTAGCATATGAGAGTTCTAATGGGAGAGCATAAGTCGCTGACTTGTGAGAGTTCTAATGGGAGAGCATAAGTCGCTGACTTGTGAGAGTTTCTTCTGCTGTGACAGCCATGATTCTCTACTGAAACCCTATGTGATCAGCTGTTTTATATGTGGATCAACAAAGTTTAAATCGTTACTCTTTATATATTTCCAGTGGTTTTCCCTATATTCTCCATTTTCATCTTCTAACATATAAGGTTCCTTTCCGTTTTCGGTCACCATATACCAGAATAATGTCACTTCATTTGCCGTTGTTATTAATACTGAAATGGAGGATTCTGGAAAAGTGGGCCCCTACTGACAAAATGCATATAGCAATTCTTCACGATTTAGTGAAATCACATAAAATCATTGTACTTCTCTCTGATATATTGAGGAACTCGCTGCACAAACGTACTAAGAAAATTATATACAATATAGTAATGGTGATCACTTGGGCCTAGAACGAAATATTATATACATCATTATCCCAACACTTCATACTGAAGGTACTTACCATTCGTGTCCAGGTAGGTCCCCACAGACAATCTACATAACATCCTAGGAATACCTTGAATAAACATCACTTCCCTAGAGGTGGATAATAACGACCTTGATGCGATGGGTCTCTGAGATAGCGTTTTACTGTACTGTTTCTCTACCAATGCATTCACATCACTAAAATGACACATAAAAAAAGGATATTCAAGGAAACTAAGCAATGGGTTCGTCAACTTTGCTAATTTCCATTTATACACCCATTATATAGAATTGTCAGCTCGAAATAGAAAAATTTAATCAAATGGCTGCTAATGCCACTAAAATTTCACACTCATGTTCATTTAGAGCCACTCTCTCCATGCGGAATTTATTAAAAAAGTTTCCTCCCCCACTGCATGCAAGCTCAGTTCTTATCTATTCTTATTCGCCTTTCTTTGAGGGTGTCACTTTTTATATTGCACGCTTATTGATAAAAATTTCGCTAATAAAAAACATAACAAAACAAGGACACCCGAGTAGCTTTCCCCTTCTGTCAAAGTTTATTTTGCATCCAGCTATATTCCACTATATTGTAACTTAGAACATAGCTGTGAAAAAGTAAACAAGTTTGTGCAAACTTTAAACCATCAATCACAGCCACTCGTACAAAGAAGCACACTCAGAGAGAACAGCTGCGAACATCAGCAGCGCCAGTAGTAACTCCCCCTCCGCCTCCTTTAAGTTTGCTATAAAACCAGCTCACAAAAGCGAGCATAGAAAGGGGAAAATATTCAAACACATAAATTTATTGCTGAATCCCAGCAAATTTCCATGGATTAAGGACATATTAAAATTTTGAATGAAAAAGCAACTAGGTTGCCCGTACCTTCACCCCAATAAGCGTTAATAATATTTTAATTAAGCCGCTATGAAAAAGAATGAGGGAAACGAAACAAACCATAATCCCGCGGCTAAAGTCAGCTTAGCATATAAAAAGTTCCTTCAGAAGAGTCAATGGCGTTCCATATTGCTGCGTGGGGTAGCTGTGACATTCACAGCTACCCCACGCTGAAGAGGAACGGTAATGAATGCTCTCAATAGTGGCAAATGAAGCAGTTAAATCAGAGCATGAATAAACAATTAAAACAAATAAATGCATAAAATTACAAATTAAGCAAATCAAGGCACGCAAAGCGTTGCCAGCAAGCGTGGCAGCAGACGAACCCAGCCCGCCGCCTGCCATTGTCCTGAAATGGAATTCCTTTTCATGATTCAGTGCGCGGCTCGATTAGGCAGGCGGCGAATGTAGACATTATTAACATTAGCAGTGGGCGTTTAACCCGCGTCGAAATGATTAAGAGCGGCTGGCTGCCAAACGAAATTATGCGCGGCATTGTGCGCCGTTGCGGACACCAGGGCGTATTCATTACATTCGTGGGTGGGGTAAGGCATGCTTGATTTTTGTGTTGGTTTCAGTTTTTAAATCCACGCAATGCTTTCACGTTGTTCTATGGTCTTAAACCCATTCAAAAGGGATTTGTTTTTGTGCAATATTATGTTAAGTAGGAATATCGTTTATTTCGTAGGAGTTTCTGTTGTGAGCTTTGGTGGGGATTAATGCCATGATCTACGAATTAGTTTGAATTTTATAATTAAACAGTCAATTTGTGGCTAAATGTAAAATAATTAATTTTGAGTATCAATTTATTGAACAGTCACTAATAAACAATTTAAAGAAACTGAGCAAAGCAAGCAATTTTAGTTCCAATGTATGAGCAAATATTTAATAAACAATTTAAAAAACTGCTGAGCGGGGAAACGCTGAAGTCGCAGTTAGTTGACTGAGTTCAATAGGGCTGGAGTTTCCACATCCAGCCTTTATAGTGTACAATCTTTGTTCATTCTGGTTTGAAATCAGTTTTCAAGGACTCAGTTTGCTAGCAATTTACTTATTATTGAACTGGTTAAGTGCCTGAATGTCGTCCTTGAACAAATTACACCGATTGACAGTTGCAATTAGGCCTGATCCCTGAATGTGCCACCAACCACAATTATTGTGAGGAACCGGTACTTCAATCTTGCACACAACTTTTCTGTTTGAATGTTTTTCTGAAGCTTATTCGGTTTGCAAGTTTTTGTCTGCCAACTGCAGTGTACTTCCCTAAATTCTGAGTTGTCATTTGTGTTTAAATTTTGTCATTTCCTTGTGGATTATTTTATCACTAATTGAGTTTATGCCTCGAGCATTTTGTATTTCCTAATCAGCTCTGGAAAATATTGGCAAAAGCAATGCAAATGCAGAGAGAGAAACATTTTTAGATTATATTAGGAAGACAACCTCCGATTCAAAATGTGGGCGGTATATATTCACTGCCACGCCCACTATTAACGCGAATTCCAACCTTTAGATCTATGAGAGATTTATAGACGCAAATATTGTGTAAAGAAGCTGTGTCCCTTATAATACGCCATCTGCAAAAAACGGGTTTGTTAAAGTAAAGGCCACGCCTACTTTCCAAATAAGGAATCCGCAAGGCTAATCTTTAAATTTGACTAGCTATTTACTATTGATGATATATGAATAAATATATGGTAGTAATGGTCAATGAGTCCACACTAGTGTGCATGAAAAATATGTGTAGATTATTATTACTGCCACGCCCACAAATAACCACTCTTTATTACTGGGTCTCTATGCAACTTTCATCAACGAAATTTCATAGGAAGGTTCACGGTGCTAGTATAAAATATCAAACAAACTGGTGGGACATTTTGAAAGCCACGCCCACTATTGATACATGTTTAAAACTGAGAACCGGTACAAAATTTCTGCACCACATTTTATATGAATAAGTTTATTGATGCTACGAAAGACATGAGAGCGATCAGATATGAGCCACACCTCCTTCCCGTATAATAAACTCTAGGTAAAAGCCTGAATATTACTCTAGATATTCTCCTAATGATGA
This sequence comes from Clusia tigrina, assembly GCA_920105625.2. Taxonomy (NCBI): domain Eukaryota; kingdom Metazoa; phylum Arthropoda; class Insecta; order Diptera; family Clusiidae; genus Clusia; species Clusia tigrina. Next base: position 421,477,006 of record OV050030.1, read on the forward strand.
TATATGAATAAAATTTGTTAGGGATGTACATCGCTAAGGTGTAACTCGTATGCAGATGCAAAGGTAAAGGGTATCTCGAAGACGGTCCAACCCGAATTTGTATTTCTTTACTCGTTTATATACAACTAACGTTAGCATCTCTGAGTACGATCGAATATACAATTAGAAACAATAGTTTTTCGTTATGAGTGACTTTTGTATCTCTCTAACAGTTTCAATTGTCTTAAATATGACCCTGAGTAAGAGGGTCGCGTATTAGAGATTATTTTAGTTTAGAAGACAGCTTTATCGAAGTAAAAATGCCATTCGATGCCATGAGTTTTTTCATATCTTGTAGAACATACTATTGATGACTATTGATGACGCTCTGATCTTTTCAACAATGTCACATAGTTCAAAGTACAACTTTCAGCCTACTCAGAATCTCACCAAGCACGAAGCAATATAAAATACTGAACACACTTTGAAACAAGATCAATTTAAAGTAAAAGAAGTTCTTCTCAGTGCACAAGAAGAGAGACTTACAATTTGTTATTGGGAATTTTGTAGACAAGTTTGCTTTCTAACTTCACATTGAGTATGGAAGCGATTTAAAAGCAAAAATGTAGTAAATTGTGAATTCCTTCGACCGAAATGCTAACATCAAAAATGGACTATGGTAAGCTTTTCGTTCTAGAATATATTTTGGTGTTCCGTAGAACTCGAAATCAGCAAAGAGTTTTTCTTATACGGAGTTTGTAGTTCGCTCTCTAGAAATTTTTAATCCTTACTCATTAGTATTGGTGAGGTCCCTGGACTGATGACCCATTATCATACCCATCTTGTCAATATTCCACCAAACAGATCAAGCGAAATCAGCATCTCCAACTCATACGTTTAGAAGTTGATATTACCATAAAACAAGCTTTGACTTGGAAGATTCTCACTTTCCATTGAGATTGATTAAACGAAATTGCTCACCAGAACAGAGTCACCTGCAAAAATGTAACAGGGATCGGCGGTCTTTCATAATACTCCTATGAACACTTTGTGTTGTCATGGTTTCAAAACACTTTGCAAATTGCAATTTCGAAATCTATAAAATTCAAATAGAAATGCTCACATCGATAAATTTCTCAAAATGAAAATAGTATTTTAAAAGTTGAACTGAACTGCTCGGAGCACTGAAAATTTACAAATAAATATTTCTTGGTCTCCGGTTGCAAGGAGTGAATTCCTTTAATTCCTGCTCTTGTGTGTATGGTGGACTCTTGGAAATTTCGGCTTCACTTTCAGCACTAATTCAAGGCTTGCATTGGTTCGAGGAGCATAAACAGGATTACACAATTTTCCACAATTGGAAAATACAATTAAAAAATTTGAAAAATGTGAAGAAATAGAATAAAAGCAAAAAAATTATATAAATTGTATTTTAATGTCCTCTTGGAATTTTTTGTTTTATGTTGTCCAGGTAAGTAATTGGCCAAAAGGAAGTGACATTTTTGGCAAGAGAAAAATTCTGATACTTTGTGGCACGATATTCTATTTTTAAGGGACGAAAAAGGTAAATAAGATAATCCTGTGTATTTGTTATTTAATACCCCAGAAAATTAACGAAATAAAAAAAAATAGTGCGAGACTGATTTACTACTCGTATAACCAGTTCATAAGTTGCCTTTCTTATATATTAATGTATATATCCTTATATATTAAGGTTGTGTGAGAAGGAGAGTAGCGAGTATAATTAAAATCCAAATAGATAAAAGTGGCATTAGCTTCATTCCAATTGATGCAGTATGTATATGTAAGTCCTGATAGACGCGAAGCAAAATGTTTATAATGTGTTTATTTACTATATCTACTGCCACGCCTATTATTAATATATTGACAACAGTTCTATAAAATAATTATGGACGAAAATCTTACGTGAAGAAGTATGCGATTATTATAATAACCCATATGGAAGAAATGGGGTTGGTCCGATAAAGGACACCATAGAAGGACCTTTCGGTACTAAACTTAAAATTAGCCTTGCTATGCTCATAATGGTGATACATGAATAATTTGTCAGTAATGCACAGTAGGTTCATGCTAATACATAATTCGTAAGGACTTGTAAGGTTAAAGGGTATCTCGAATTCGGTCTAACCCGACTTCAGCTTTCTATGATTTATTTCTGAATTGTATCGTTGCCGCTATCGATTCACAACATATCAGACAATTGCAGTTGGGTGACCTTTTCCTCCTTTCGGCTATTTAAGGAGTAAAGGGCCACTCCTTTCGACTACTTGAGATATTTTTATTTATTCCAACAGTAAATTTATTTTTGTGGAAGATCAAGGATGCCTCAGCGTATGAGATAGAGACATCAAAATACTGATGACATATAGTATTAGGGAGAAGGATACAGCAACTGCATTGTATATGAAATGCAGATATAGTTTGAATGTAAAGTTGATCAATTGAATTTAGATGTTATTTAGGTTTACAAAGGAATGCTGTTATTGCTATTTCTTTTTAGTATGTATGGTGGAATATAATGTAGCGCTGTCGATAAGGAATTACATAATTCTATTAGTTGTGAGTAGGTTCTAAGGTGTATAACGCTATTAGCGTAGGTATTGTATTAAAACTCTGTATGAGTACTTGTGCAAAGTATTATTCTCTGGTTTTACTGGTTCCAGCAATGTCCAGTTAAGGAAGCAATCGCACTTCTCACACTTGGCATCAAACACATTTTCCATTACTTATTCTACCTGCTAAAGACATGCTCAAGTTGTCGTTCTGATTGCAGAACCAGAATCTCTTTCTGAGGCTATTTGGTCGTTACTACCGACTGGGAATATTTGCTGTGAATATGAGAAGAACACTCGGTTGGTTTGTAATCCCGGGGTGTTTTAATTGACTCAAATTTGAATTAAGAAACTTTGTATTTACGATATTTCCGTGAGTTTATTCAAATTTTTTAATGAAATATTTACTATTTTGCAAGCACATTTAACTGAATATACACTAATGATAGTTTAGTTGAGATTTCCAAAAGTATTTGTATATGCGATGGAGGGAGTTCGTTATATATAATTACAGGAAATAAGCGTTGTAAGAAACCTCGAACAAAAAATAGTCGATGGTGCACAGGACATGGGAAAAAATGTGTACCTAACTGAAGGCCCTGGCAGCTAGAGGTCCTTTTTCATTATAACATAATAACTAAGTAACTATTTTTCAATTAATAATTATACTAATAATAAAAAAATGGCTAGTCTTACTATAAAGATAAGGATCTTAGCCACCCTCACCGACACCATAATCTATCACAAAAGTTTGAAGGACATCAGAAATTTATTCTATTAAATTTCAGCATAATTCATTCACAACACGAACAATAATTTGCGTTAGCAGGAATTTAATAGATATATTACTCCCCTTCGGAATAGTAGAATTCAAGATATTTTCAGGATTCGAGACCAAGTCAAAAGGATTTAAATTTGCTGATGAGCTGATAACCTCTCCAATCATTTATTGCTTGACAAGCAAATACTCGTAGTTGAAAGGATGAGATGAACACTTTTGCCAATCCCTCTGTCTTGAATTTTCGTCACTGTATAGCAAGAATCTTACTCACTACTTTGCCGGGTTGAAGGAACGCTTCATTTTGCTCGCTTATTATCGACGCCTCAATAAACTAATACCATGAATCTGTTGAATAAAAATGCATACTACAATTTTAATCGCTTTCCAATTTATTTGTCTGCCAGACTTGCAGACTCTGCCGACCAGACAAAGTGCAGTCGTCCACATGAAAATTAAATGGCAATAAGAACCCAATAAAGAACATTCAACTCGTAAAGAAGGATGGAATTATGGTCGCTGGAGCAAAGAGGATTTTTGGCGATTCGTTTCTTAGTCATTGCGAGAAGCAGCTGCTACAAATATCAAATTGAAGCCTCATAAATTTCTGAGGAAACAAACGAAAATTCGTACAATCCCCAAAGCAGCAGCAAAAGCAATGGATGATCAGCGGAGAATGAAAGAAAACACCAAATTACTGATACGTATACAATAAAATGTGCAAAGTACACAAACAAATCAACGAACAACTGAAACGAGCTCGCGCGCACTCAAAACGGCAATTAAGAAATTTAATATATTTAAGAAATTTATCACATAAAGGAGTAGAGACTGGAGTAGAATGGAGGCGAGTGTTGGCGCTCTTAACTGAGCAATTATGACGCAAATTAAAATGCACTTAGCGCGCAGAGATCGGCGCCAGGCAGCAGCTACCGCAACTGTCTACTGCTCGTCGCCTGACGGTATGTTGCGGTGCGGCATGGTGCGCTGTGCTTGCAGCTTAATGCGAAAAGTTTCCCAGCCAAGCATAGGAACACAATTGAGTCTGTGCTGATAGCTGTGGCGGACTGAAGCTGAAGTCGTCGCGCCGGCTGTGTGGGGGGAAAGTTGACAAATTGTATTTTGTAATTAAGTTTATCATATTTTGAAGCAGCTCTTTACATCCAACAAACGACAACGAAAAGTATTAAAAGCGCTTTGAAAGTTTTTTATGGCAAACCCGTAAACATTAAAGAGGCAATGCCAGTTCATGTCTGGCACTGGCTGAGCTCGGAATGTGCAACAAGAGGCGTAGAAATAGTTACGCACATATTCAAGGCTCCGCTTGCTTCTTTACTCCTTTTATTGATGCTTCAAAACTGTGCACATTTTTCCACACTTAAGAGAGTATTAAACACGAAACTCGGGAGAAATTTAGACACAATTTTTTTAACGCAGCAGGGAGAATACTTGCTGTGCCATAGAAAAGTTGCACTTACGTTTTCATTATAATGTCCTGACGTTAATGTTACATCAATAAATTAAAGCATTCCCTTGTACTCTTCAATATAAGGCCTTAAATTGGCGCTTTGTAGCAGAAGTTTTGCATCTGTGATTATCCTTCAAAGAGGCATCCAGACCGACCCGAAAAACAAAGCGAGAATTGGCGCCGGTGTGAAATGGTTTGTGAAGCTTCAAAGGACAAATGTTAGGATTGTCACATATCCCACCTAGGTTGGTAGGTAGGAGTGACAGTTGAGCTCAACACAATTGGGCACACCTAATATCCCGTTGTGGTACCAAGGTGTGGCGTTGTTCGAATACTGTGGTATTATAGGACAGTAAAGCAATTTGGATGGCGAGCTATTAAAATATTTTTTATTCTTTCAAAGCAAAAGGAAATATACATGAGGCGTGTTCATCTTCAGCAAATATATTCTAGAACTAAGTCTGATTGTTCCACGTATTTTACTGCAATTATAATAGAAACTGTACGTGCTTCATAGTGGAAGAAACAACCTTCATTTCGAGTTATGTAGTTGCACTTCACAATCCTAAAATTCACATACATAAACATGAAAGTCCTTCACCACTGGAAGCCAGACTTTAAACTCAAACATCATCTGACAAATAAAATATTCCTTCTGCCAAGCTAGCAACACACTCTGCCCATGACAGAGATACCGTTTTATGCAAATGTCATTTTTGGACACACGTCTGCTACAGCTCAGTCTGGTCATACCTTTATCCTCGTATCTGTTTTCTGTATTTGACTCAAATTAAACATTAAAGTAGTTTGTTTCATTCGCAACATGCCACTTTACTACTACCTTACTGCCAAGGTCCCTGGGGTGTTACCGCACAAACAGACATCAAATGGTGTGAAATGACACACAAGCCATGTCAATGCCAAATCCCCATGGCGGATGAAGATGATTTAATTAACTTTTTGCTTAGTTATGTTAATTGGATTTAACAATTCATGCCCATTTTTTAATATGCTCCACCCTCGTAGTCGTAATGATTAATTCATAAGGCTTAATAAGGACTTCAATTTCCTTGAATCTGAGGGAATATTAATAAAGTCGAGAACCACCCAACACAGTCTGCTGAATGCTCGGCAGTTTTCCAGGACTTTGATAGAGCCAAGTGTCACTGTGCAGATCAATGTTTTGTTATTCAGCAGGGACGTAGATACTTTATTTGCTTGTGACACGAGTTATTGTGGCTTGGAAATTGCAGGACACGGTTTCAGTTTAAAATTGATGATTCATGCTAATGAAAAATGTACACAAGGATACTCCCTGAATGGTCACTTCTGTTCCCATTTAAAAAATACGCAAATTTACCATTAATTCCACTAAAAATCATTAACCAAATCCATAATTGGCACTCATTGATTGCACACATTTCGCCCAGTGTGCCCGCCTCTGGGAAGTCTCTTTCGTTTTTAATTAAAATCCACTCTCGTAGCAACCAGAGCAGCCTGTTTTGCCTCTCCAACGCATTTAATTAATAATTTCGGATACATTTTTGTAGGCAGATTACACTCGATGATTGATTTTCCATGGAGTGTGCGTGCGGGCGTGAGAATCTTGTGGCCTGTTGAGAATTTTATGTCATAATCGTTGTGCATTTTAGAAATAATTTTTCCACCCACTGGAAATTTGAATCAACACAACACGATTTTATTATTTATGCATTTTATAAACAGATTATTTAATATATAGAAATTGAATTTTGGTGAATTTTTGATTGAGAGCAACACAAATCAATCGCACATTTTTCGTAGGCAAATGAAACTTATTCGAAATTAAATGATTCTAATTATAGGAGAGTGCCAAACCCCCTTTTTAGTTGCAGCTCGTGACATTCCCGCCACTTGTGGGGTTAACAACTATTGAGGTACTTACGAGGGCATGCTTGGGACTTGGAAATTTGAGATATAGATAAGTGAATATGGGTGTTGATTCGTTAGCTATATAACTCCAATCGAATGGGTTAATAGGTATATCCTTTAGGTGGATAATTGAGGAATATTAAGATCCCATCTATTTGTATATTTTATAGCAAATGATATTCCATACCTATCATATATCCAAATAAATACTTATATAAAGGGTTTTCCACCAAGAGGTGTTGTTTTGAATCACCCGGTATTTCGGTAGCTGTCACTTTTGAAGCCTTTATTCTTTGACATTTGACAAGTAGAAACTACGCCATTACTAAAAACCGAACGATACGTGCTTCAGCAATGCACTGAAATTATTAAAATTCACTACAAAAATGGTGAAAATCTTGCAGTCACAGTTCGCAAAACTAAAGCATTTTTGGGTCGTCGGGAAGCACCTTTGTCGGACCGCAATACAGAAATTGGTGGAAAAATTGGAGCTGTTGGGATAAGTTAGTGACGTGCAGAATAAAACCCGTGCACGTCGCTCAAGAACAACTGAGAATATTGCTGCTGTAGCCCAAAGTGTTGAAGAAAACCCAGGTTTGTCCATTCCTCGTCGTTCTTTGGAATTGGGCATTCCACAAACGTCATTACACCGTATTTTGCATAAAGACTTGGGTCTTAAGGCTAATAAAGTTCAGTTAACACAAGAACTCAAGCCGGCCGATCATCAACAACGTCGTGTTTTTACTGATTGGGTCCTTGAAATGAATGAAAATGATCCGGAATTCCATCGAAAAATCATCTTGACTGATGAGGCCCATTTCCACCTCGGTGGCTAAGTCAACAAGCAAAATTGTCGCATCTGGGGCTCGGAAAACCCAAGAGTTATTGTTGAGAAGCCTCTCCATCCTCAACGTGTGACTGTTGTAACGACTCTATTTCGGCTGGGGTAAAACTCACCGGGTTCCAGGGGTCGTATACAGAAATTAATGTTAAAAGCCGGTGTGTACTTATATGTGGTAACTTTATTTAACTTAGTTACAATTGTTTATAATTTAATTACTAATTTAATTTATATTAATTTATTAGTTTGGCTAAATTAATTAGAATTAAATGATTTTACTCTGCTAATTTAATTCACTTAAATAATTGGACTTGCTAGTCGCTTGGGGCCTCGTCTGTGTGGTCGCGGTTGGCAGTGCTAGTCTCCGCGAGAATCGGTAGAACCATAAACTCGTGGGGCGGTCTTAGCGTTAGTATAAGTCACCACGAGAATCGGTAGAACCATAAACTCGTGGGGCGGTCTTAGCGTTAGTATAAGTCACCACGAGAATCGGTAGAACCATAAACTCGTGGGGCGGTCTTAGCGTTGGTATAAGTCTAGTCTTGTGTAAAGAGTATATTTTACCTTGGTGCTACTGCTGCTGGAGTCTTGCTGCGGTGTGTCTTGCCTGACTGCTGCTGGATCGGAGAGTGCCTCACTGTCCGGTTCGCTTCGATTATATAGCGAAAGCTTGCCATGGGATCAGTGCTTGTTCTTATTGTGGTCCAGTTGTCCTTAGGCCACCTTCAACTTCTGCTGGTTAACCACCTTGTTGTAATACCTCTAGTTGTTCAGTAGAGTTGTTGCTTGCAGTAGTGTGGCCTGATCGCTGCTGTTATTTGTCGTGTTGTTGTTGTTGTAGAAACATTTCTTCGTACTCTGCCTATTTACAGCTTTGCGTTTGCGATCGGTTCGCGTATGTGTGGTGCGCTCTCGTTGTCATCCGTGCTCCGCCTTCGGTCGCTGTAGTGTTGTTGTTGTTGCAGAGATTGGTTTGCACTCTGCCTGCTTACTGATTTGCGTGTGCGATCGGTTAGCGTGTGTGTGGTGCTCTTTCGTGTTTCTCTGTGTTCCGCCTTCGATCTTGTGTTGTTGTAGTAGTTGCAATAAATATTTATTTGTACTCCGCCTGTTTACTGCTTTGCGCTTGCGATCGGTTGACGTGTTTCTGTTTCTCCATGTTCCGCCTTAACACTTTACGTTTCTGAGATCATTAAATCCTTTACGCTTATTGGTCAGATCGTCTGTGCGTAAATGTTTTGTTGTTGCAGGTGGTGTGTGGGAGGTGGTTATTTTTGTTAGGCTGTGGGATGTTGCATGCTGGGTATGAGTTCTGTGTGCGGAAAATACTTGTAGTATTTTCCGTCCTCACACTGTTTGGTGCGGTTTATGGTCCGGCGGGGTCATTGGACTTACTTTTTCGAAAATGAGGTTGGATCAACAGTTACGGTGAATGGATTGCGCTATCGAGAGATGATTAATGATTTTTTTATGGTCCGAATTGGATGGTATCGCTCTAGACAACGTTTACTTCATCAAGACGGTGCTACGTGCCACACAAGCAACGAAACCATTGCTCTTCTACGGGAAAAGTTTCCGGACCGTGTTATCTCTCGAAGAGGTAATCACAATTGGCCACCGAGATTTTGTGATTTAACACCGTGCGACATCTTCCTTTGGGGCCACGTGAAAGATAAGGTCTACGCCAACAGCCCAGCGTCGATTCAAGACCTCAAAGGTAGAATTCGTGAGGCTATCGAGGACATAGGGCAGCCACTTTGCGATTTGGTTATGGAAAATTTCATGAAAAGGATATGGTCCTGTAAGCGTGGTCGTGGTGGCCATTTGGCTGATGTTGTTCTTCATTATTAACGGCATACTTTGTTCTTTATTATGAAGTAAACATCCGATCATTTATCTCAAAAAATGGCATTTTGCTTATAGTACCAAAATAACACCTCTTATTGGAAAATCCTTTACATGCTTATAGAAGGCCCCATATAGGTCCTCTAGTATAAGACTTACCATGGATAGAATAGGTTTGTGCGAGAGACTTATTTTTTATAACATCAAAAAGAAGGATTGGCAGGTGACTAAGTATGGAACCCATTTTTACCTCTATTCCCGCGAACTATAACAATTGAGATCTGTCTCAATAGTGACAAATTTTTTGTCAGTGGATTTTGTGACTCATTAGCACTGCCTCTGTTTTTTGAACTGCCAGTTCCAGCTTTGCCCTACTGAGCCATACACTCACACGCACGATTGCATCGTTGAATCTCGTCTGCAGCGTGTGGATGTGTTTTGCAACCGTCACCATAGCGATATCGTCTGCATACCCGATGAGTGTTACATACGTTGGTAGGTTCAATCGTAGTATGCCATCGTACATGACGTTCCAGATAGTCGGGCCTAGTACAAAGGCTTATTGAACGCCACCCGTGATTTCATAGCGTCCAACTCCTGCATCCGTGTCATAGAGTAACACTCTGCTCTGGAGGTAGCCCACTGTCTGCAGCAGAAAACTCTTTAAATCCACGTACAGTGGTGAAAAAGTATATTTTATCACCTGATTCATGAAGCTGGAGAGACGGAGCTTGAAATTCAACCAAGTCGGATGCTGCCAACAAAGGGAAGAAGTAAGTATTTGTATTTGATTTTGGAAATTGGGACAAAATTGTCAGATTCTTTTATTTAAAACTCAACCAAAAACTCGCGCACAATCACCACTTCTTTCTAATTTCACTGACTTCACTCTTCCAAACAATATCTTTTTCTTTCGCTGTGAGGTTGTCTCAATAAAAATCTCAATTGTCAGTCAGAGAGCTTTCAGTTTTTGACGCGAATAGCTCTGAGTCACTATTGATACAGTTGTGCCAGTGTTGAGTTTTGTGACAAAACAAGACTGGACGGATTTACCTATAGCTTCAGAGACATCTTCAAGGATCTCTACATTAGCTTAGCCTGATCTTTAGAAGAGGACGAGTTATATCAGACAAATCCATAGCTTTTATATATGGAAACACCGATAATTCATTTGAAATGACCACATTTGTATTTATGACATTGGTCAAAGCTAAATTTTGTTGTTTGGCACATACTCGAATACATAAATATGGGACACGATCTGCTCCTGTATTTAATGTTGCACAAAAAGCCACATAATGAATTTCTTTAACTGAAGTGACGCGTGTATTTCTGTGTGCCTGTGGCCGCGTGCATGTGTGCTGAAGGCTTTGGGTGTTGCTTTTTCGCACTTTTGAACGTGCGCTGTTTTCAAAATTCATTTATAACATGGGCGAATGGAAAATTTCCGCTGCTTCATGCTCCACACTGAAAATATAATTGGCTGCGCTACTTAGAAGGCACATGCACGCAGATATATTGTATATCCATTATGTATGTAGCTGGGCCAGTTGGCAGCCGTGTCACCAGAGCCGCAGACGACATAAAATACTTGGAAGTGGTTGTGTTGGTATTCCCAGTGAACTGCAGGCACGCAGGGATTTTGTTGTGTCATTTTCCGTGCTTCATTGTTTCGTAAACAGAAGGGAAGTACACATCCACACAGCCACACACACTCACTCATTGAAGGCAGCTACGTGCAGTGCACACCAAATAGTCCCACACACACACACACTAACAGAGACGAATGTGTAAGCAAATAAGTCGTGAGCCTGTCTCGCAAGTCACCGCATGAAATTGCCTGAAGTTTCTTTTATTTTACGTAGAAATTGAAAATAGGCAGACATTATTTAAAAAGCAGCTGCAACACAAAAAAAAAACTGCGGAGTCGGGGCGAGGAGCGTTTTTGTGGCACTTTTGTAGAATGTCCTTCCAGTGACAGGCTGGTGTGCCCCTGCTCCTGCCAGCCTTTTGTGTTGCTCACAAAAGCCCCTCTTTACTATCTTGTGGCGTAAATATTGCTGCCACACTCCCATGCACCACCACCACGGGCGCGTTATAAAGGACGAATTATGAAGTGCCCGTATTGCCCATAAGGAAATGTATACAACTGAATTTATGCAGGACAAGGAACCACAGCTGTACTCTGTTCTTTTATTTTTTTAAAGTGTTTCGATGAAATTGTACCAGAGAAAAGAACAAAAATGAATTAGCTTTGATTTATTGAAAGGAAAATTCCACTTGCAGAGAGTTCGAGCCTGCTAAATTGGTCTCGTATTTCATTGCTTCGTTAGGTTAGAAATTATTGAGCAATTTCCAAACAGAAAATTACTGAAACCAAATGTCTTTTTACTTTTGTATACTTACAAGACGCGATGATATTGTGAAGAAAGAAGTAAACAAGCAAAGAAAGACGTGATTGAAAGTGGGCAGAGAGCAGATAAGTTTAATGACGATGCCAGACGATATTAATGAGCGTAATTTATATCAATAACGAATAAGGATTATGTTCCGCTTCAAGATACCTCTTTTGCCTAAATTGACAACACTTTCTTGGCTTCAATTGGGCTTAGTTATGAAGGCTCTACAAATGTTTATGAATTGCCACAAAAACGATTCATACACAAAAAGCAAATTAGAGAGAAAAACTGTATAAATCTCTCTATAAACAGATTCGTTGAAATACGGCGTAGTTTTGACACATAATTTGTGGTAAATATATTCATGTATACATTCTTTAAAGGATCAGCTGTTAATCCTAAAATATTTCACAGAGACATACAATATCCTTACATAAAAATATAAGTCATGAAACATAATGTCCACTATTCTAGTGTGCGTGTGGCGCTCTTGAACCTGAGTAAGTCCTTTCTGTATCAAGAAATTAGACCTCATTTTCTAAACAAATTTTCAACTGACACCTGCCCTCATACCTACACAGCAAGGCAGTAAAAGTAAATGCACCCACACAAGGACGAAAACCACTGCATGCACTTCAACTTGGCTTTTTGTTTTATATGCCGCTTGTCTACAGAAACAGGGCGCATCCTGGCGCAAAGTAATCTGCGTCAAGGCATTTCATATTCACTCACCTTGGCATTTATGGCGTATGTACGAGTGCGTTCGCTGCTGACACCCGCCGTTTGCAGCTGCTTCCTATCTCTTAACCTTTTGGATACCAGCTAAAGGCATGTCCAAACCGGCACGGAGAATGTGTTGATTATTTGTTAGAACTCATGCCTCGAACATGACTTTATAGTGGCAATAAGTAGTTTGAGATTTTAAAGATCCTTGCTTTTGATGCATAATATTCTTCAATATACTAGAACTATTACAGGAAATAGAAGTTATAATTCAAGGACTTCATTTTTTCTCTTGAATTTTATTTGGATGCTGATTTTGTTTATTTCAAAATAGTGGAAAATCCTGAATTTCTTAATACGAGCCTCTAAAGCAGAGGTCGCCAAATTGGTCTGTATAGACCCCCAGGGGTCTATGTAACAAAAGCGGGGGTCGATCTGAGCAAGGAGATTTTGCGATTTTCGCAAAAAAATACAAAGTTTGCTTTAATTAACAGAAAATTATTCGATGGAGATTTCGAAAAATTATATAGGGATCGATGAGCAAAAAAGTTTGCCGACCCATGCTCTAAAGCTGCCTTTACTTTCTTTGTTTTATTCCCGAACAACTTCAGTTTCCAACAAACCACGCAGCATCCTGAATTCAACAATTAGCTTCAGCACTGGCATATGTTATGAGAAGGAGGATGCGAAGCTTAAGAGAAGGAGTATGCGAAGCTAATGGGAAGGAGAATGCGAAGCTTATTGAGGCCAGTCTGAACCGACTATAATCCCAAAATTCGTATCTGTGGAGTTTAAAGTATACATCCTTGCTAGAAGAATGTTCATCCTAAAAATGGAATGAATTATTCGCCTATAAGCATACTTAAACCCTCCGGTCTGGACATGATATAATCCCATTACCCCCAAATGTTTGCCAGTAAAGTTGAACGCATACTCGTACACACCTGCACAGTTAGTAATAAAATGGTTTTTGGTTTAGTTTCATGATCAAGGACGATGCAGCTGTCTTCATCATTTCTACTTCAGATGATAAATTTGACATGTTCATTTCTGTTTTTTATTACAGAATGATTGAAAAAAATCTCTCTTCCTTGAATGATAACTTTAAATTTAGTTGACTATACTATAATATACTCTTGCTACTTATATAATCAGTGAAATTCATCGAGACTGGGAACCAGAAATGAGCTTAAAATTCTTGGGTAGTACGGGTATTCAACACACACGCATTTCAACAGGAATCAAGTATTCTGAATCAAATGACCTTGACTCAAGTGCTGCACAATCACCCCCATAAAAGGAAATCGAAGTAAATCAAACACAAAACGAACACAAATAAAATGTTAATGTGAATGAAAGTAATCGCCGAATGGTGCTGCTCACACGCAAACGGAAGTTTCCCGCCACAATTTCGTACAATTTGTAGATCTATGTGAGGATGTGTGAGCCTGTGAGAGTGCTCCCAACACTCTCCGCAGCATAATGTTGGGGAGAGTGTTGTTCTTGTGTGTTGGGTGCTCACTTCAATCTGCCAAAATTAATGAAATCAATTTATTTTCGGTAATAGTAAAAATATGCGTGAAATAAATGGCACCGCATTGGCAGGAACACTAAATGGGCAGCATATAAATTAAGACCCAAGACAGAGGAATGAGTGGGTCCCAAATGTGCGAACACTGAAATTTAATAGAATTTAATAGAAATAAATATAGTAGAATAGAAATTTGCTTCAACCATTGCCAGTGATATAAAGTAGCTTTTATTTATTGTTGAAGGAGACATATTAAAGACCTGCTACAAAATTGTCTAATAGGAAGTTCAGGGAACGCCCACAATATGAGTGTCCTTGCATATCTAAGTAACCTTGAAAAAGGAATAGTATAGCACGCAATTTCTTTATACATTTGTGAGAATTGCATAAGCCTCTTTTTCACAACTTATCTCATGATACACTTCCATTCCTTAGATTTAGTCCGACGGTTGACAAAGCAATTTCTATTGAAAGTGTCAAGGAACCAAACACAATCAGTCCTCCCTGTTCGAAATGAAAAAGCCCAGGAAGGGTGGTTTCTCTCCCTACCATTCATAACCTTATAGGAAGAGAAAAACCCCATTGAAATCTTATTCAGAACAACGTCCGTGAGTGATTGATGTGATTTAAATGTGACTGAGCTGATTTTAAATCTAGATCCAAACTTTGGTAGTCTTCTCGTTCACTTGTGAGCTATAAGTAGAATAAATACTGTCATAACAGGTGGAATGGGAAACACAGAAGGATACCCTTTAAACACACTGAACTGCTTAGTTGACACCCACAATGTTAACAAATGTTTGGTTGTAATAGATGAGGTCAGTGATGAAAGTAGGGATTAACTCGTCGATCTGTCCTTTGATAGCTATATCACAAATATACTTTCGTTTTATTGTACAGCTTACGTAGAGGAATTCTAATCCTTTAAATTATGGTTGAAGAACTATTCCTTAATGAATAACTAGTTGCCAAAAGTGTTTAAATTCGTTATTTTTTATCTCCTCTGAAATTCTAACAAATGATACTTTGTAAAACTGGACTCGATTTTAGACCTTTACTGGAATAGTCCTCAGTACTTTTTTTCTTAAAAGTTTTTCTATAATCATATGATTAGAGCAAATATATTCCCTGGATTGAGGATAGGGATTAAAGTGTTTATGTCTTCTTGTATACAAGGACGACTTTTTAGTAGTGGCACTTTGAAAAATTCTGCCATATCAATTGTCGACTCTAGCAATGTTCCTATCTGAGATTTATTGAGATGGAGTTTTGCTTCGACTTACAAATAAGTTTTCCAAGAATTACTTTTATTTTGTTAGCTCAGAAATAGTTTTGTTACTACATACTGAGCTGTCAATTTCATTTCTAGGTGAGGTGTCCTGTCGTTGAGATTAAGATTATTCTAAGGTACTCCCTTGCCTCACCAAATCTGCAATTGTATTGTATTACTTAAACATTGTAATTTCCTGGAATGTAAACGTACATCAATATGACAACATTAAGTTAGGAGATGATTGCCACAGATGAATTTAATATGTCTCAAAGAGGAGGCCAAATGAGAATCCCCATTATACAAGCAATTTTTGTTGAGTTCTAGCCCTGTAGCTACTTGTTCTATAGGTAGATACAAAGACGGCGTCTTTACGCAGGATCTAAACTTTATTTGTACCTCCATGCTAAGTAACGAAACTGCGTATATTGTTTGCATAAATGGATTCAACTTGGAATCATGAGGATCTGAGGAGATTCATGTATTCTTCATTACGATTAAATCCTTTTTGGTTGAGTGTTTCAATCTTTATCCTGCCCTTCTGTGAAGTTTCAAGGGCCTTGTGGCCTCGGTTAGACATGAAGAGAACGAAGGTTCTCTTAGGGCTCAACAAACCTGCAGTAAGGGTGCTTACGGGGGTAATTACTGGTCATTGTGCTATCGCACCAATGCTTCAACATTAGCGTATGCCGTCGAGCGGGCTATGTAGGAGTTGCCATGATGAAGAAGAGACAGAGTGGATTCATCACTTTTTATGTCAATGTCCAAGACTTTAGTTGAAACGACTTCAAAGTTTGGGCTCGCGCTTCTTCACAAGTTTGACAGAGATAACGAAGGTGGATTTATCGGATCTTCTCACTTTCATCTGGAAAACCAAATGGTTTAATAGGGATGGTACTTCCAATGTTTATGGAAATCGAGGGCTAGGACGAGGAAGCCTCGTCCTGGCTTTTTTGAAGGCAATCACAATGGACTCCGAGTGGAAGTGAGGATACTTCGTATCCGCACACGCCTTCCCAACCTAACCTAACCAACCTAACCTAACCAACCTAACCTAACATATCCTGCCATTCCATCAGTTTTCATACTTAAACCAGAAATTTGTAGGCAAGTAATTGATACCAACTTTTTATATTAAATGGCTTCTTTAGATTTTTTTTGTGATGTTGTTTTGTGTCTCCTTACACTCAAAGAACATGTTAATTCACTCAGAGCGTACATTTTGCTCTTATCGATAAAAGTTCCAGTGAATTTCTTCATATTCCAATAAAGGGTTTTAATTTTTCACCAGTTTTCAAAGCTTTTTAGGTCTAGGAGAGAAATCAATTTATAAATACAATCAACTTTAAATTAATATAGACCCCATTTAATTCGAGGACACTCTCTTCACGTGCTCACTCGAAATATTTCGACATCCTTAAATAATCATAGGGAAAACTTCCGTTCGTTAATCTACAATAAGGAGCTCATAACTTAGTAATGTACTCACAGGAAATGTGACGTGGCGGCAATAAAATTGAATTCATCATACTCAATAATCCGCACAAAATCTTCGAAAATACTGTACAAATCCTCGCGTGTGTGTGTGTGTGCCTAAGCATCATAAATTTTATTGCACTTACAGCAGCGGCACCTGCCAACCCCGTCGTCATTCAATTGAATTGTGAATCCCGGGCGACATAAAGTCAAGAATTATGCGCGAAACATGAAGACGCAGGCGAGCAGTTAAATTTTCACAGTCGACTGGATTTTACAGCACGCGCAGAGGTGGCAGGCTCGACACAACTCGGTTATTGGGGGAAATGCGGCGCCTTAAGAGCCCGTAAGTGTAATAAAAAATATGGAATACATTTTATGCATCATTGAGTAATAATTATATTGAAAGCCAACTCTTGAGGCAGCGAATTTATCAGTGACAGGATTTTAGGCGCTTGTTTGTTGTACACTAAAATCGTGTGCACTCTGGTGGATTTCATTTGCCACAATTTATGTGAAGGCCTGCCTAGCGTAGCCTGCGACACTCCTGAATCCAAGATATGCACTCGCAGGATATTCTCAGTGAACACATTACGGAATGTGGGCTTACAATTCACACCATCGCCAGCCATTAGCGGGAGGTAAATCTATTGAAATTGTCATACTCCTGTTATTTAAAGTTACTCTCATATTAATCTGCGACAAAATTAACAGGACTTCCTATCAGCAGTTTACTAACCCTGTATTCAATTCAAGCAGTTCTATTAAATGAGTTTGGTGACGGAATTTTCACAGAGATTCACTGCATTCCAGTGCTTAATTCATTTTCCCGAAATATTCTTTATGCAAATGTTCGCACCCGGTTTCGATTTAAAGCGACAATGGAATTTTTAATTAAAAATTAATTAAAAAACATTCCAGTGTGGGTGAGGGAGGGTTGGGGTTTTCTGTGTTTTGTGCAGCAAATTATTTTTCCATATATAAATGCTAAAAATTTTAATTGGGTTCGGTTTGATAACAAAAATATTTGTTATTACCACCAAACACGTATTTAAGTCAATTTCGGTTGACAAATTCAAAAATAAATACAACAAAAAACACACAATTTGAGAATTAGAGCGATATTAAACACTATCAATAATTATAATTAAACAAATAAAGAATTATTATTTTTATGAGCTGTTTACTCAATCGTTATTTTGCCCACTTGATATTCGAAATTATGTTTATCCGCAAAATAAATTTAATTAATAAAGAAAAATATTGTCAATTAGCAATATTCCAACTAATTAACAAACAGACGCAGATGGAAACTACCCCTCAACTCTTAATCAATTCGGCAGACACACATGTCGACAAGGTCATATGTCCGTTGGCAGGGCGTGAATTATTGCTCCCCGGACACAGCGACAGCGCAACTAGGACAACTATGCAAACTCCACACCACCCTCATGACGACGTCCTTACCAGACATGCCGTAGTTCTACTGCTGTTTCGTACTGTATTCATTTTGAAGTTCCCCTCTGTCTGTTTTCCTAGATACAAGCGTCTACATTGGCAACACAGTGTTGAATGTTGATGAATTAATTGTGAAGCTACGTTTGACCACTCATGACAGTCGATGGTAATTCGGACAATATTAGAAGTAAGTAAGTGAGTCGAGCTGAAAAATGATTTATATGGCTGGGCTGGTACAAAGAAAATTCAACTTAATTAATGTGAATACAGTTTTGAACAGAAAGAAGTCTGCGGCATGGCTTCATTGTATATACATGGACATGTGTTTAGTGTAAAACTAGCAGAGATCCCTCCATAGACTTGCAATTATTACAATAATGAAAGTTCTTTCTGAGCTACTGAAGAATATTAATGTATAGAAGATCTCACGATTGGTTCTGCCTTTCTACAAGAACTTCTGTCTTACCACAATAAAAGGTGGATTCCCAGTAAAACTATTTGATTATTGTTACAAGGATTTGAACAGAGGTTTATTTTATTCAAATAAATTAAATTATTTACACTTCATTACATAATAAGGCACCTCGGGGAACCATGGGAATTAATTATAAATGAAAACACTGCAGACTGATCTTATATTTGAGGCGAAAGTAGGAAAAGAAAATGATAAGAGAAGTATTGAAAAGGGATCCTTAAACACATTAAAAACTTTTCTGTGAGTCATAGTCGATACTTCATCTCTGTTCTGGAGTCTTGCGGTAAAGGAGCTGCTTGTGCAACTGGAGAGGAACGGTTGGAAGGTCGTTGCTTATGCGGACCAGAGTATACAGAGTAAAGAAACTTAAACGTCAAACGGCAAAGCAGCAAAATAAAGCAGACGGACGTTGCACATGAATCCACTGAAAATCGTGTTGAATCCACTCAGAATCGTGTTGAATGCACTCAGAATCGTAGTGAATCCATTCAAAATCGTGGTCTGTTCGCTACGGACGCTAGCAGCGAAAAAGAGTTTATTTTCTCTGTGTTCTCTGATGCGAACGGTGTTGCTATTAGCATCTCGGGCAAGCATGTTTGAACACTGAGAGTCTTGATGCAACGCATGCTCAATATTCTCTCCAAATGTGCTACAAGCTGCGGGTTGGGGTTAATCCAACCAATACTAAGATTGTGCTCTTCACTAGGATGTATAAAATTCCCCAATTTAACGCTCCAAAACTAATGGGTGTAGATATCAATAGGAAGCTGAACTGGAAGGCTAATGTAAGTGAGCGCATTCGGAAGACTCAAGTTGCTCTGTACTATTGCAAAAGAGTCATAGGAAGGAAATGGGGGTTACAACCATAGGTAGCCTATTGGATATACCCAGCTGAGGTAAGTCCAATCCTATTTTATAGGGTGCTTGTTTGGTGAGCGACCCTAAGCAAGTGTACATACAACAGACTGGTAACAAAGGTACAAAGAACGGCGGAGGTATTCATAAGTGGCGCTTTTAGAATGACTCCAACGGCAGCATTGGACATTATGCTCAATCTGCTGCCTGTTAGGCTTTTTAGCGAAAGAACGGCTGCAACCTCAGCTATCAGGCTAAAAGCTACGCATCAATCGGTTGCCAGGTATGTAGGTCATGCGTCCATTTTAAGACATTTTGAGGGTACATCACACCAATGTATGCCTTCAATGGCATGTGCAAGATCTCCATTCCTTCCAGGGACGAATGGAAGGATAGCATCCCCCTCATGTAGAAGTGGTTCACATCTACACAGTTGGATCCAAACTACAGAGTAGGGTGGGAGGTCGTGTATTCTCAGAAAATTTGGACATTAACATGCTCTTTAGGATGCCCGACTACTGCAGTGTTTTTCAGGCAGAGGTCGCGGCTATAGAGGCAGCACTGTCTTGGCTAAGGAAGAAGAAGATATCTGGACTTGATATTTGCATTCTGTCCGACAGCCAAGCTGATTTGTGCTCCCTGGATTCGGTTATTATCACCTCAAAAGCTGTCAAGAGCTGCCGCAAATCTCTAGACGAGATAGCTAAGCAGACCCGTCTGCATCTGTGCTGGGTTTCCGGTCACAGAGATATTCCTGCAAGGCGGATGAACTTGCCCGTGAGGGTACTACCATACCGATTGAAGCAGATAGGTCGAACTTCGGTATTCCTATTGCCACATGTAAGCTCTTAGTAAATACAATATCCTTAGGAACAGCGGGCGGGCGCTGGTCTGAACTTTCAGGATGTAAAATAACTAGACAAACCTGGCCAGAGATAAATGTCAAGCGCTCTAAGGACGTACTGGCTCTAAATAGACAGAGCATAGCTTCCTAACGGGACAATGGATTCTAGACACACACGGGTGTAGGCTGGGGATCGCCTCTAATGACTTCTGCAGGAGTTGCATGGACGAGGAGGAGGAAGAGTCCACTGCTCACCTGTTGTGCACGTGTCCAGCTTTGACCAGAAGGAGGCGCACTTTCCTAGGTGACTACTTTTTGGACTCCTTGGGAGATATCTCAAAAAAAAAGATTAGCTCCATCAACTGCTTCATTAAAAGCTCGAAATGGCTGGACCTATGAAAGGGATGGGACCTGTTGTCCCATGCGGTATCACAAAGGGTCAATATTGGCCTAAGTGCGCCCTTCGGGTGGCCGCCTTACCTATCTACCTACCATATCCAACTCTTTTATTAATTTTTAAATGTTTTTCATATTATTATTATTATTGTTATTACTTAGAAAAAAATATCATCATTATTACTATATTTAATGAGAGAGGAGCATTAGCTGACAGGGCCTTCACCTCACTACTATTGTGTTAAATATTAATTTAAAGAAAATTCTCCATAATTATTAAATACGCCAGAAGTGAATGTCAAGTTTGACCGAACAAAATATCCTTGCACTTAATGAAGACTTATACTCAGTACTTTTGGAGCCATATATCTCGTATATAGGAATGGGTATGAATAAACACAAATTTCCAAATACAAAAACATGAAAAAATGCCCGTCGTAATGCACGCTTCACTTTCGAAATGAACTCACAATCTTTGTTTGCATTCAGATGATGAATTATGAGGCCAACAATATTCGTTTACATACACGCTTCCACTTGTGTTCGGTTCACCATTTAGCGGCATAGTTTGACATTTGAATGTCCACTTTTTGCTTCATGCTGACTTTTCAACATCGCCTACTTACAAATATAAACAAGTAGGGCAGTGTCAATAGTCCTGATAAGCTGCCCTTTCAGGATCTGATTTATACTCGTCCTCGGTATTAGGTAGGTTGACTTCGTATATTAGTTGAGGGGAAAATGTGCCCTCAGCCAGATTTCGGTACTGATTTCTAAGCTTTCATGGTTAATTGGGAGAGTTGTTGGGCGTGATGGATGATATTTTGCAGTGGTTTCTGCAATAGCTGCGAAACTGTGGAGTGATATTGGAGTTTAAAGCAACCGATATTGTATATTGATGTGTATTTCCATATTTACAAAATTGTTTGCTGATGAAATAATCAATTATATTCCTGGTCGCAGTCATAAATCAAAATATACTAACAAGGGCAAGGAATTAT
Organism: Clusia tigrina; assembly: GCA_920105625.2. NCBI lineage: Eukaryota > Metazoa > Arthropoda > Insecta > Diptera > Clusiidae > Clusia > Clusia tigrina. Next base: position 421,498,829 of record OV050030.1, read on the forward strand.
TGAATTTCCATAATGGGCCGATACTCACTAAAAATCGACAAAGAAAAATGTTAAAGGTTGAAATAATTTAGCAGATAATTTACAAGAATTAAATACTATGAAGCGCAGCTTCGTCCTAACTAACTAACAATAAGTGTCCTCCCTAAAACTAGACTATAATTTGATGTAGAAGTAGGCTATAATTATTAAACTAGTTCTGATATCAAGACTTAGAGTAAACCACATCAGAAATCCATGGAAGAATTCTGAGATGTGACGAGATATGATTACATTTGTATTTTTCCTCTTCACAACTCAACTATCTCCACCTCTTTTTTCTCCTCTATCATCAAGCTGAAACTGCAATGCACCTGATTTGCTTGAGTACTTGGAGAATGGCGACTTGCGGGTCTACTCAACTTCTATTCTAGACCACATCATACAGAAAAGGTTCACGACTCCTTTAGCTACCCCTCTTATTTTCCCCTATCCTCAGGCTTAAAGTACAATAGCATCAGTTGCCTCAGTACTTGGAGAAGTGGCGACTTTCGGTTCTACTCAACTTCTATTCTAGACCACATCATACAGAAAAGGTTCTCGACTCCTTTAGCTACCCCTCTTATTTTCCCCTATCCTCAGGCTTAAAGTACAATAGCATCAGTTGCCTCAGTACTTGGAGAAGTGGCGACTTTCGGTTCTACTCAACTTCTGTTATAACCTTCTATTCTAGACACATCATGCAGAAAAAACTCACAACTCCTTTAGCTACCCCTCTAATTTTCCCCTATCCTCAGGCTTAAAGTACAATAGGCGTCATTTGAGTGAGTCCTTGGAGAAGTGGCGACTTTCAGGTCTACTCAACTTCCATTCTAGACCACATCGTACCGAAAAGACTCACAACTGCTTTAGCTACCGCCTCTTCTTCTCCCTAAATTCAGGCTTTAAGTACAATAGGCGTCATTTGAGTGAGTCCTTGGAGAAGTGGAGACTTTCCGTTCTACTCCACTTCTGTTATTACCTTCTATTCTGGACCACATCATACAGAAAAGGCTCACAACTCCTTTAGCTACCCCTCTAATTTTCCCCTATCCTCAGGCTTAAAGTACAATAGGCGTAATTTGAGTGGGTCCTTGGAGAAGTGGCGACTTTCCGGTCTACTTCACTTCTATTCTAGACACATCATACAGAAAAGGCTCACAACTCCTTCAGCTACCCCTCTTATTTTCCCCTATAGGCTTAAAGTACCATAGGCGTCATTTGAATGACTCCTTTGAGAAGTGGCGACTTTCGGTTCTACTCAACTTCTATTGCATTCTTCTATTATGGACCACATCAAACCGGAAAGACTCACAACTCCTTTAGCTACCCCCTCTTATTTTCCCCTATATTCAGGCTTAAAGTGGAAATCACTTGTCTGAGTCCGTGGATAAGTGGATTCTGCGGCGATTGTTTGGACTACCTCACTTCTACTACATACTTCTATTCTAGGCCATATCATATAGAACTCACTTATAAGGACTGATTATCGGGTATAAGAGAGTATTGGCACACAATTCAGTTTATTGAGGCTTCCCTATATAAATTTCTCCTGTACTGAAAATTTAAAGTCAACTCTAAATGTTCATTTAATTGCTCTCCATATATTTAAATGCACAAACTTTTAGAAAACCCCCTACGAGGATCTAAGGTTACTCAACTACACGCCCGTTTCCCTCTTAAAAAGCGTTTACAATTTAATGTTGTGTACACAAAAGTTAAACATCCATTTTTTTAATTAAGTTGTTTCCACTTCGCTGTCAACATTTGTTGAAATATTTTCTTCCTGTATTGTTTGGCTGCTATAGCTGAAGGCTCACTCGCATTGACCAGCGGTGCGTAGTTCGCTCGCAGCAGCAACCGCACCGCCGCCGCTGCTTCAGCCCATGCATCTGCTCGTAAATTAACAGCAGGGTGAATGTAATTGACTTATCAACACGAGCGCAAATTGCTTTCTGCTCGTGTAATTTTGGTTTTGCTGCCAAACCCAACCGAAAACAGAGCAACCATTTTTACGTATGACATTTTTAGCATATTTCTGGGCATAGATTAGGGGAACAAATAACTGGTTTTTGCAATTTAGGCGCTTACACTTTCAATATTTGAGTTTCTGGTGTAACATTAAGTAGTAGGCGGGTATTTTATAGGGTTGAGTGCATGTACGATAAGTTAAATGGTTGTGTGAAGGCCAACACAAACCTTTGAAGGGTCCATAGAAGTCTTTAAAAGTAAGATAAATAGTTAAATATATAAAAAAATATAATTAACCATAAATGTAAAGCTCAGCAATCTTCAAAACGATTGGTACCGTTTGCCAAAGAGAATATTTTTTCCTCGAAATGAACAGTGAAGCAGCAAAGGACTTTAAGCTCTGCCATAGCGTGTGCATGTCAGAATACAATACATCACATTGTATTAACCTTCATTATGGTCAATTCTACAGGACTCCACTCAAAATTCTATAAATAACTCTGTAGCTGATTTATAATCCACTGGCATAATTTATGATTGCAATTTCAGACTATTAAATGTACGAATTCCACTTGAATTCCAACGCACTGCAACAATTTCCCCAAACAATCGTTACCAGTGACACTATCAAATTACTTTAATATTGCAGACCCAACGCACCTCAACACATGTGCTACCAGGCCACTGTAGTGTGAATGCGTTTGTACAACAAATGCCTGTCTGCCTGCCAGTTGTTGTGTCACTTACAGTAAAAGTGTTGCTGCAAGGATATGCTGTGGCTCTGCGACACCAAGCAAACAGACAAACAAATGGTGGCAAAACCAACAGACACAGCAACAGCAATGACAACAACAATTACCTGTGCAACAATCAATTAAACCAACATCAAATTGCAAGGATTCACAGAACCACACTGACTCACACACACACATATGCACACGCACGAACACATGTATATTCACACAGAAATGCGTACCGACACGTGCACTTTTAATGGGAAAATTACAATATATGAATTGGCAATTACTTCACTGAGCAGTGAGTGTGAGGGGGCGTATTCATGTCAATTAAAACATTTTCATTAAAATTTACAATGCAGAAGGACACAAATGGGACCAGAGGACATACATAATTGTACGGCTGGACAAGCAAGAAACAGCGAAATGAACTTAAATAGTGTGAAATAATTATTGAAATTCTTATGTTTTAAAATAACACAAAGAAGAAATGCATGGAATCACCAAAATAATGAGTCAGCGGCTATAACCAATATCGTCAACAGGAGTTTCTGAAACATTCTTAAGTTGATTGCCACCTCGCCTCGTTGATCAAGAACAAAAACAATGTGATTGTGGGCTTAGGCAAAAACAATGTTTCAGCCGCGAAAAGATTCTTTGTTGTTTGTAAATATATAAAATGACTCTTTATCTGGTGAACAAGAAAGTTGGAGAATAACTCCTTTGCACCGATACTTCAATTCATTATTCAAGCATATTCAGCTCTGAAATCAACAAAATTCCACACTCTATAGAAAATTTGCTGCTATTTCTTGTGCGTTTCGTCTTTCAATCACAGGTGGCAACTGTGGATTGCAATTTGTACGTGTCCTGGTAGAAGGTGGCATGAAGAAAAGACGGCACCTCCCTCCTTCAGTGACCTCGTGCAGTTCCTTTTGCTGCTGATGACACCCTTTAAAATAATAACGAGAGTCAGCACTGTATTTTAAACAAAAACATGGCCGTTTAGTCAGCAGGATACATGATTAATGCACCCGTTGCGCTGAGCAGCTGCAAAAACGAGCAGGTTCGCTTCAACCTGGAAAATGGGTTTGCAGGATTCTTCTGTTTCCATAAAATGGTGTGTCAATTAAAGTAGCTGAAAGTGTCAATTTCCACGCTTATTATCCCCAATTTTCTATGAAATGTGAATAAATTTTCACATTCCCCAATTATATGTGATAAATCTCAGCTCTCCAACTTACACTCCAATGCTTTAGCATAAGGACATCACCATCCAACAGAGTAGCAGCATTTATTTTGTGTACATTTGCTCAAGTGCCACAAAGCACTCATCTGCTACAAGTTGTTTGCCGCTAATAGCCGAAGCCTAAGATGCCAAGTAGTAGGCGAGCAAATTGTCCTTTCACCATTCAATACATTACACATCACTTGGCATTTATCACAGGCACATGTATAGTCACAGCAAGCGCAAAATATGCCACAAATAACACGATGCGAGAGAGGAGCGAAAACTACGTACATACGTTTTCCTTTATTAATGTTTGTTATAAGCCGCACTCACGTACACACACTCAAGGACACTCCACGCCAAGCGGCGGCAAGTGAAGGCAATTGAAGTGCCGACAATTAACATAAATTAACTGAAGTAGTACGAGTAGCAAACGAATAAGTGCCGTAAGTGGAAGTTAGCTTTGTGTGCAGCTGATTTTCGTATTTATATTTGCACAATAAGTTGGGACTAAAGCAAAATTAGAAAAGAAAAGAACACAACATAACAATTAATTAGGAATACATAGATGCATTGTTCGCCGGTAAGTGCAAAAGTCCATGAGTGCAATGTGTATACATACGTGAGACGCTGAAATAGTTTCAATTGAAGTTGAGGCGTAATGAACGGAATGAATCACTTGACCACCTCATTCTCTGCAAATGACAAACTGGCGGCATGAGGCCACGGATTATATTGTTAGACGTATCCTGATGCCCAATTGGGAATACTCTATAAATGTTGTTTATAAAATATTAATTTCTGCGTCCCGCATCCAAAACAGTCGATTGCAAGTGTACCTTCTTCCAAATAGTTCCTTACTTACAGTTCAGTTGATCATCACATTCGACATGTTTGGTCACTGCTTTTATAATGAACAATCACCATCCACCTTCCTACTGGGGCCCTCAGTAATAATAATGAGTCCCACATACATATTTAACACATGAGCGACATATCCAGCAACATTTCCCAATGTCATATTTTAATATATTTTGACAGATATTCCTCCCTCAACATATCCTGAAAGCAATTATTTTTCAATTTAATTTTTCATTTATTTAAGCAGTATTGCAGCTTACGAGAGAAAGTCATGTTTATTTAAAGAAGGCAAACAAACCATTTGCCATGATATGCGCTTCCATAATTCTAAAGTAAATATTACTCATACGCCATGCTGATCTGCCGCTGGGAGTCAATATTTACACAACTGCAGTTTCCATGCCATTTGACAAGGAAATTTAACAAGCCACGTTAATACGAAATGGAGTTTATTTTTGCACTTACGCAAACTACTTTGAAGGAGCGTGATAGCTGTCAGATGAAGGATATAAGTAGGGAAATAAACTTTACAAGTGTTAAGCATCTGCCTTCAGCGTCACGGTGTGTACACGCACAAGCAAAGTTGTATTCAAAGAACTGGGATGCACGCAATTTTACGTAATGCAATTATTTCAAAAAATCACAGAAAACTGCACAGTAATAAATCATGCAAAAAGGGCAATAAAACAGTCAGCAATTTTTGACCTTATTTCGAAGGGAAACGCCTTAAGGCACAATGCAGTACGTTCACAGGACGAACTATGGGTGTGCAATTAAAAAGTGATACATTATTTCTGCTTGTATGATAACTCATCTGTGTGTGTGTGTGTTGATGTACGTGTGTGTGTGTCTGTGTATTTCACATTGGGGAGGGGGACCAATCTTCGACTTCTGCTTCGGCCCATATAATCAGATACATTCTCAATTCGAGTTGATGTATTTGTGCGAATATGTGCAAAGCAGTCCATGAATCACAGCGTGTAATCTGGTGTGCCTGCATTTGGGAACTGTTGTTGGCACCCAATGATAAACTGGCTGACAATGCATAAATGCAAGCAAGCGTAGCAATCAAGGAGTCACGCTCAATGAATATGCAAATATTCGTTGTTAATCAGTCGCATGCAAATGTAGCAGACTCACTTTTGGCATTGTTAGGCGCAAATTTGCATATAGAACAAGTTTTCTGTGCAACATCGCACACAGCCACCAGTACTAGACTCTGACAATACCACTGAACCAGAATGTGTTATCTTTTGACAGGTTTTCCACATTGCGAGAGTGGCTGCTCCACTGCGTTGGATTTCGCATACGAGACGGCTCTCACAAGTAGCAGAGGGCCACCGTTTAGGCATGGCAAAGGCGTATTCTAAGCAGCAACACCAACAACATTGCTGCCTTCTCTACAGGACACCATGACCTTAGATGACTGCAGCTAAAATAATCGAGGTAATTCGCATTAGAAACGGAAGTAGGGAACATGTATAAAGTCAGGAATAAATTTCATTAAAATATATCATTAATATTTTCAGCACTATTCGTGGTAGTAACTGCAGCAAGGACTGGTGTAGAAAGTTTGGCTTAAATGGAAATTCCCATTAAAATGTGTGGAGAGTATTATTATGAGGCTCAAAAGGTTGAAATCTTTGGAAATGTGTTATTTTTACTTAGTTAAATAGAACAAATTGTGGGCTTTCTTCCAGCTCCCAAAAAGCTTTCTACTTACATTCTGTCAAATATGGACCTGGAATTCATTAATAAAACACCTCAAAGTAGGCTCCTTCTGAAGCAATACACTTACGATTGACCCAGTCATTCATATATTTACATGCAATAACTTTCCAATTCTTTCTTGTAGGTCAGCATATGCGGCATTTCGACAATACGACTACAAAAATCCCCTGAGGAATTGGGCCAATTATCCTTTCGTCGACTGATAGCATGACCAACTATGAAACTATGCAGCCTGTGGAAACTAACATGAAATAGAATGGGTATCATCGCCTTTGTGTAAATACACCAACTTGGAATGCAGTGTTACTCTCCTGAGGACATTGTAGCATAACATACATTTCTATAGAATATGCAACAAATTTAAAATAAATATAAAAATAAACAACTTGGACAAGTTGAATGAATTATTTAAAATAACACTGTAACCCCTTTGAATCATGTAGAGGAATTATTGAGAGTACCCACACTTGATACGCTTCTCGGTGGTTCCAGACTTAATGAACACTCATTTGAATCTTCTGCAACTACCACAATGATGTATTCAACAATGCAAAACAGCAGCCAGAGAGTCCTTGCAATCACTTTAATTTACTTAAACTGAAGTTTCTAATGGAGTAGGAGGGCGACTGTATAGAACACACCCACATTCACATGACGGCAACTTCGGGCAACTTTGAACTTTGGATTATGGTTCATATCTGGTCGTGCTGTAAATGCGTCGAAATGAAAGCAAACATAAAACTCTTAAATCCAGAGCAATGCAGGAGTGTGCAATAAAATTTTGCTGACTGCAGTTGCCGCATATGCGTGTCTCTTGGTGAGTTTGCGTGTGTGTGTCTTTTGTCGGTGTGTGTATGTGTGAGAGGTCGCTTTTGAGTGTGTTTGCTTGATGCATTGCTTATTTTTAATTTACGACACAGTTTTCCAAAACTAAAAAGGAAACTTCCTTCTCGTACATTGTAACTTTTATGGAATTTCAAGCGATTTCAGGACACTTACGTAAATTGCTTAAATTTATGGATCGTCTGTTCTCCTGATTCAATATGGTTTTTTTAATTTTTCCATGGATACGAATACGCGTATTCAGATAAGGATTCGCAGTAGATACTGAATAGAAAATTTAATAGAAAGTTGATATGAAAGTTTAATCGAATGACCTTTATGATTATTGATTATTGTTTAGGGGATTTACATGCACCGCGACCGTACGATCTATTGTCTCCCCATCAGCTTTGATCCCTATTTTCTGGTTAAAAGTGTTGACAAGTTTTGGATCCAAATGCTTCACATCACTAGCAAATCCTTGGAAGAATCCCAAGTATTGCCTGCGGGTGTGCATCAGACCCTGATATTGTATCAGCACATGCAAGGATGTCTCTTCTTCCTCCACACTGAATCTCCAGTAGTGTGGAGGAAGACCCCCATCACCACCATATGTGAGTTCAATTTATAGTGTAGGCCTGTCATCATCCTAAGATTATTCTTAGAGAGATTGATGAGTGATTTGAATCTTTTTAGGTGGTGTGTCCCTACCAGACTCTTTGATACCATTAGGTCTAGTATGTTAACCCTGTGTTTGTGCCTAAGGTGTACCTCAGCATTCCTAAGTTGGTTGAACAGCTTGACCTTGCCTACACCACAGAAGTCTTCTGGGCCAATAAATGGTGCACCAGCCCACTTCCTTGCAAGTTCGCCGGCAATCTCGTTCCCATCTATGCCAGTATGTCCTGGAGCCTATAGAATAGTAATCCTGTTGCGTGAGCCAAGAGTATTAAGCTGTTTGATGCACTCCCATACCAGTTTTGAGACCTATAACAAATTAGGTAAAGAGTTGAATATAAAGTTGAATAAAAAATTTAATGAAAACATTACATTTAACAGAAAGTTGAATAGAAAATTAAAATGGAAGTTGACTAGAAAATTTCATAGCAAGTTGAATAGAAAATTGATTAGAAACTTTAATAGAAAGTGGGAAAGAAAGTGGGTAAATACAGTTGAATAGCAAGTTGAATAGAAAATTTCACAGAAAATTTAATAGAAAGTGGGAAAGAAAGTGGAATATAAAGTTGAATAGCAAGTTGAATAGAAAATTTTATAGAAAATTTAATAGAAAGTGGGAAAGAAAGTGGAATATATAGTTGAATAGCAAGTTGAATAGAAAGTTCGATAGAAATAAACTTGCTTTGAAAGTTTAATAGAAAATCGAATAAAAAGTTAAGGAAATGGTTGATTGTAATCAATAAAAAGTTGCAGAGGACGCTGAATATAAATTTGAATATAATGCCATACTATTTGAGTACTCTGATTCCAAATGCTTGCAGTATATACCCTGGTTGGTTGAGGAGAATATGATTGGTACTCCTAGGTCCACCTTAGGGTCACTAATATTGTTTGGTTATTTCTTGCTACCATCCTTCTACAACCCAATCTTAAGAATATAATATAATATTAAATATCGAAGCATATATCGAGAGTAATAACATATATAAAAGGATATTCTAAATAAGTATAGGAAATAATTTTCAATCCTTAAATTATCTTCAAAACTGACATTAATGAAACACATAAAGAAGTTCTTTTTATGAAGTCACAAAAGATGTCGGTAGACCCATCAATGTAATCGAGGGATGGACTGAATGCATATTTTGTCTGAGCTAGAATGTATCCTATTCATTCAGATTTACAAAGACACTTCGCTGTCAACCAGAAGAAAATCTACTCTGTAAATCAGGAATTTAAAGAACTCTGAATTGAATAAGCAAGTCCTGTATAGGATATGTATTATTAGCTCAGATGTCGTTTCGGACTTAGCAATTTGGATATTATTCGTATGCTAATTGCATGGAGGATGCCAAAATTGGGAGAATTGATCAAAGATAAAGCCCACTATTTGCAAAAGGGATCTATGAGTATAATGGAGCAACCAAGTAAACCTCTTTTAAAATAAGTCAAAGAAACATTGGGAAACTACTGAGAAGGCGACTGGCGTGATAACTGAGTTTCTGTAGCCGCATCAGAGCAACCAAATACGGGTTCTTCCGAAAAAGATAGGTCTCAATATGTCCACCGATTTTTATTCATTAAATTAATGTTTGTTGTTGTGCCAATGCCCATCCTTGAACAGAAGAAGGATTCGCACCATTGGTGCCCCATTTCTTATAAGCCTGACAGAGCTGTCATCCATTAATATTAGTGACATAACAAGGTTCATCAAAGTATCAGGATGGTTTCCTGCAACTTATGGGGAGTCGTGCCTTTCCTGGCGCTGTCCTTGCGCTGACTATCACCATCCCAAGTAAGGGAACTTTTTAGTCAGTGCTTGAACGGCGCCACACCGTGGTATCACAGTGGACCATTATGTGTGCTCATGTGTGCTTTTGGCAAACTGGGCGGCCCCTTATATACCTAATGCTTGTTGGATTGTCTGCTGAATAACAGAAAGTAAGAGTATGCATATGAGCGCACTGAAGCAAGTGTCTCTCTTCGATTGGCAAACCTTTATTGGTAGTCATCATGCTCCCAATACTTCGGAGATATAATTAATTCTATTGTGGCATATAAGAATAATAATATTATAATTGAAATGGTGAAAGGTGTTCGAGGTTGTATATAATAAATGCCAGATTGGCATCATCGACTGAGTCTGGACTGAAAGGGAAGAAGTAAATTCGATTACTGGTTTTTGCAGCATAAAAATGTTGCTAAATTGAGTGAACGAACTAAACAAACATAAGTATAAAAGAACTCTGATCTTTCATCACATCATCCTCCTGTTAATCTTCATCTACTGATCATGTAAATGGTGAACCCTACACAAAAAGAGTCTTCGCTTGTTCCACTCTTATTATCCATTATTTTTTATTTCAATTCTAATAACATTGTCTTCATTAAATGCGCATATCATGAATAGACAATGGAGCATTTTGCTGTTTTTGGTAATGACTGCGAATACTTTTTAATCTTATTCCCGATCAAATTACACATTCAGGCATTTCTTCGCATAGTTCACATAAATTGGAAACATTTGCTGACTTAATTGCAACTACATTGCAGTCTTTATTCTTGTTTTGTATCGTTACCAGCAATTGTGTGCTTTCACGATTCTTTGCAGTTCTAGTCCAATAATTCCATTTTATACAATTTCCCCATTGACCAATTTGAAATGCGTTTTCCTTTGTGCGCTGACAAATACACAAAAGCTAATTTAATCAATTTGTAGTTGTTGCCACAATTGAATACAATTGTATGCAATTTGTGTGGCCACTGAAACAATTTCGAAATGTGTGGAGAAACGCAAGCTGAATAGAATTCCTAATGGACATGAACGATGGTATTGTGGCGCGTTCATTTGTGTCTGAATCGCGTGAAGTTTTTCATTATTATATCGAATTGGATACAGCAAATGATTCTTTCTCAGAAGGAATCTGCTGGAACTCGGTACAGCTGTCGAGGGACAACCCTGGAACCCTGCTTCAAACCATGTAATAGTTGGTTCATGAATCATTCTTATCCATATCCTTACAACTTTCCGAAATTTCACATTTACTTTCAGTCGCAAGTGGTTGTAAATGTGCTCTGTTTCAACAGCAGAGGCAATCACAACCCCATTGAAGTGTCACTCATTAAATTTGTGATTCAAGCAAGAAAATTCAGCGAATTTATACTCATTTGTTTTATAAACTAAGATATAAATGCATCCACGCCTCCATTAAGTAAGCTTAGTAAGGAATATAAATTTCACCAAGCAACCATACAGAAAAGTAAGTCAATACGAATAAGTTGCAAGGATACAAAACACTATTTCAGTTCAACTCGCAGTTAGGGAGCAGCAAGAGGAACCCTCCACTAGCGAATTATGTGCAGGTATGAGCGTGTGTGTGTGTGTTTTCCTATGGAAAGATGTGCATAATCGCACATGGCAATATGTGAACTGCTGAAATGTGCAAAGTGGCATCAATTTCCGAGTGGTGTGTATCTGTCTGCATACAAATTGAAAAAGGAAAGCGTCTACGCAAAACCCCCGCTCTACTCGCATGTGAATAACTCACACCCAGTTTCAGTCAATTATGCTTACTCACCCATGAAAGCAGCTCATTTTCACTTAAGCGGCACCATTTAATACGTATCTGGTTAAGGCAAATATCAGCACCCATCCGCCCCAACAGACCCAGCCACCCAATCAGCCCCATCCGCCCCAACCGCCCCATCCGCCCCAACAGCCCCATCTGCTCCATCAGCCCCATCTGCTCCATCAGCCCATATGATCCATCAGCGAATCCCCCAAGCACACAACGCTCCTGCACTGAAGTGCCAATATCGTGTTGCTCATTGTAACCTGGGTGCAGGTGTAGCTAAGCTGGGGTGGCTGTGCGTAGAACTACTTTTCCACTAAATAAGCGTACTAAGACACTAAATAAATATATGCAATTTTGAGTATTTGGGGCACTGCTGATGCCGCTTGCTGCTTAATACTCTTCAATGTGCTACGTCAATGTGCTCCGTTGTAGGAAGCGCAGGTAAACGCAGATTGTGAGGCATCCTGTGAGTTTCTGGCATTAATACTGAATGGAAATTAAACGCAGGTGTGCAGGAGTGACGAACCCATTCAAACTAGAGTAGACTATATCACAACTTGAACAAATGAAATGCGATTATATATTGTGACGAAATTGTGTTCTCGTCCTTCATAACTAACTAGGGATAAGCATTAAAATGCTATAAGAAAACCAATTAGTGAGCAATGGGAAGTTATTTACAATACTTCATAAATGACAAGTCATTAGTAAAACATCATAAGCATCCAGTTGTTAGCGGCGAGTCCTAGAAAGCCAAGTCGTAAATTCTTTTATGCCTTTTTCAGTATTAGAGTTAGCTATGAAATGTGTTGAAATGACCTTGAAAACAGTTGAAATAAATAGAAAGGACATGCATGGTCACGAGAGAGTGCACTTATGTCTTGGAAGCATAACTGTAGCCCAAGCCTTGTTAAAATATTACTTCACTAAATGTTGTTGACAATTTGTTAAATGAATTTCTATTAAACTAAACCAACAAATTTAAAACTAAATTGTCAATCCACTTCGCTTTGTATTATTTAACACAATCCAGTGATCGGAACTATTAGCATAAAGTAATTTTTGTAACCTTAAATCTCTATGAACTTCCTTCTCGTAAGTTGCACTATTATGGAAGTTCCCAAACGAAGGAATGTACAGGATATATGGAAAATATCCTTCTTGGATATGGAATTGTGTAAAGAAAAGTGGTGATTTCATCAAAGCCTGAAGGAAAAGGATCACATATTTCGAATAGGAAAACATATCAGCTGACTTCGTTTGCAAATAAAATGTACTATCAAATGAAAATGTTTCCTGAGCAAAACGGATATCCCGTCTCTTCACTTATTTTCCTTAACTTTCGTTTAAATTTAAAGCTTAAACAAATTTTCCACTCATTTAAATATACACAGGAATTCTCCAATCATTTCTGTGTATTTCGTTGTATGCTCTCACACCGTTAACGCATTTTTATGCCATTATTTTTTGTTATTAATCATGAACCTTTCAGAAACATGCTTCTTGCAGTTCCCCCTGGCATAGTACAATTTCAATTTTCACAATTCCAGCATAACAACAAGCAACAAAAAACAAAGCAACAAAAAACAAGCAAGTGGGGAAAGTCAAAAAACGCAAGAAAAAGTTTGCATGCTATTGACAATGATGACATATTGATTAACTTTCCATTTCATAAAAGCAAAGGACGAGCAATTTTAGAGAGAGAAACAATCAATAACTACTTCGAGTGCTGACAGTGTGTACCAGCAAACGTTTCATGCCACGAGCTGAAGGTATTTTTTTGCTCGCTTGGTTCCTGACACCATGAAATATTCCAAAACAAAAATGATGCATGGTTGGACACCAGAAAGAAGGCAAAATATGTTTGGCAGGAACACTGCAATCAAATTAAGATAAAGAAGATACATGCTGGCTGCTCGGACCCACGCATAAATGGGAGAGAACCGTACAAAATTGCATATCAATCTTTTGAGAAGTCTGAGCAGCGTGGGCGTAAAAAAATCTCCGGATGCCAAGCTAAAATTAGTCGCATTACCCTCCTCAAGTACAGTTGATATGACAGACAGTAGAAGTGGATGAAATGGATCACAGCATTTTCCCACGCTTTAATATTGTTATGTAAATTAGTTTGGTAATTAAATTAAGATCGATCACAGGATTGTGTCAAGCATTCAAAACATTACATTCAATATTTAGGTCTCAAACCATTTAAGACAATAGCAATTCTCTTAAATTAAATAGTTAACAAGGTAAGTTGAAATGTCCCTACTAAAACACTCTTCTCTCTTCTGGTTCGAAGTGGAGCCCAACCAGAATACTCGCTTTACGAAGTAATGTTAGGTTAGGTTAACCTGGTTAACATAAAGCAACACATAGACCGATTGGTCCTTAGCGATACCGGAGTGTGTCTGACGAAGTAGCTTCCATTTATTCATAACAGCTGCTTTCGAGTTCGTTCCTGCATACTCCAGAACGCAGCCCATTCGAGTTAAATGTGTTACCATCCTTTATATCCGACTATTTATGACTCTGCTTGTGCCATTTCACATCTCGCACTAATGTTTAAATTCTAAAGGGCTACAGCATTTATTTGTGTCCGGTCGAAAACGAGGATTCAGTACAGACAGGAGTCCATATATGAGTTGCTCTCCCAGTTTTTAGTCATTCATGGTGCGCTTATGTCATTTTACAGAGTAAATTGACAAATTCTTTTAATTCTTTTTATTCACTTATGAAAAGGCAGGATATGAGTATCCTGTCTTTGAATACAGTGCAGTCAAATATATTATTTATAAATTTCAGTTTCATATCGACCATTTAACATCTGTTTTAAAGCACGCAAAACAGTTTGAGAGCAAATCAAATGCATATGTGAGCATCCTTGATTGCAACCCCCACAACAGGAGCTAATATGAACATGCATTGACTACTGACTTTGAACTCTGTTAAGCTCATTTGCCCACTCCTTTAGATTTTGCTTCGAAAGCTCCAATAAATTTGAACACCATGTTATGAGTCGCATGTAGCTTAAGTGAACAAATAATTAATTTCTCATCGTTTCGTTCATTAGACTTACTTCCCCAGATCCTTCGTGAATGAAAGAGCTCTAATATATTGACCCTCTGAGAAGAATTTTTAGCATATCCTAGGAAATCACACTTGAAGCTAAAAATTGTAGCTGAGTATTTTTAAATAAACAACACACAAAATGCTCATATTCGTCCTGTGAGATCATACATGATGATTTTGTTAAAGCAGCAGATTCTGCTATTATCCTTTTACACCCAGATAAGGGAATTTTATTTGGCTGTTGAAACTTTTAACGATCTCTGCACTCCAATTGAAAAATAGAATACAAAACTTCTTCGCAAAGTAATGACACACAATTTTCTTCCACATACTCGTACTTTTGGCAGTTATTCAATTTGGTGTGTTCTTGAAAACTTTTCCACAAACTTTTAACTGCCACCTGCGTTAAGTGACGCAGAAACACAAAAATACTAAAAATTATTCCAAATATGCTATTCCCAAAAGTTTTTGTGATATGTCAATTGGTGTCTTCATTGGTTTTGCGTTTTGCGCCTTCGAGAAGTGACGCCGTTACAATTTGGACTAAAGTTTTGCCCGAAAAGTGCCATAGACCGAGAATATGTAAAGTCGCTTGTCAACTTTCATTTTGCATGGCATCTTCACTGCTGACTTCGAGGGGAATCTCACGAGGAAAATCACAACTTTTAGTGTCATGTGATTTCTCTTCAGTGGGCACCAATCGAATTCTGGAGTGAAATGGCAGGTTACTCCTTTATTCCGTTTTCCCGAATCTCGCATTCAAGCGTTAAAGTAAACATAATCCACCTGTAAATCAAGTGGCTGCTTAAGATGCGGATAATACGCTTGTTAGATCTTTCTATCGATGTATTTCGCCCTGGAGCGTCTGCAGCAAGTTACCGTAGTTCCAACGCTCTATTGATCTTCCAAACATACTTCATAAATCCTTCAGCAGTTTGGCTGCAAGTGAAAAAATGCATCGTCCTCTTGAATTGTATACACTCGTATCTCCAATGTACTGAAATCTGGAAGCAAGTGAGTGTGTATTTGTGAGTTATTTGCGCTTGTTGCATGTGTGAGTTTTAATAAATCAGTGAGCAAACATTTGCTGACATACAAGGAACAAAATCAATCGCCAAGGAGCTGAGTGCATGATTTTGTTAGTAAAATATTGATTACACCATTCTTCAGATTCGGGGTCCTTCTCATAAAAAAATGTTGAGTGCATGTGGCACTGGCATAAAAATGAACCAATTGATAGTTGAGTGCATGTGGTAAACGCACAAAAATGAACCAATTGGGAGTTGAGTGTTTGTTTGAATCCGGAGAATATTTTTAAATGTATTTTGGTCCTGTCTGCGAATAGTTTATTAATGACTTTTACTCTTATGGATATAGGGAGATTTAATAATATAAATGTTTAAAAATATTTCAGCTATAGTGCCACATAATCTAGCATAAGAATAATTATTATAAAAAACTCTTAATTCTTTTCAACTTAATTCGAAGCATTCTATAAGAGAATCTCAAGGACACCGTGAATGGTATGAAACCGAGGAGAAAAGTCATTTGTCCTCTTATCAATGAGAACCTAATTATTCAGTCAGAGTAAATCAAGAAGCAGAAAGTCTTTGGGCAAGCAAAAGTTAATATAATTTCACACAAAAGTGCGGTAAATGGCAGCAGTTTCTGTGGGAGTGGCTTAGAGTACCATGTAACATAACTAAATGAGTGTGTGGTGAAGCTGTGATATCCTTTTACATCCTCATACCTCTCAGAATAGACTTTTGGTAGTCCGTAACAGTGTCAAAGCCCGCATGATATCTGAAAGAATATACTCGTATCTCGCTGAGTTACTCTAAATATGACTTCGAAAAGCATGTAATTTGCAATAAGCATCTTTCACACCCTACCACAGTCTATAATGGTTGGTTGGTTGGTTGGTTTCAGTGGCTGATCCAAGTCGGTCCTCACATGGATCACAATTTTCGCCTTAGTGACGTTTTGATACCACAACCTCTCCTAACGCCGGAGAAAACGATGGATTGTTCACTAAATCCACTTTGTGGAGTTTAGGTATCTTAAAAGATCTTTCGGTTTTACACCCGAGAGATCGGATAAACTCGCTAGGAAATAGTTTCCTAGTGTTCTATTTCTTGCGGCCGCCAGAGCCGGGCACTCGCAAAGAAAATGGATTAAGGTTTCCTTCTCTTCTGAATTTCCACAACTTTTACAATGGGTATTGTACGGTCTCTGCAATTTCTCTGCATGAGTACCCACGAGCCAGTGACCGTAAAGGCCGCCGTGAGGCTGGTGTCCATGCGGTCCCTGTTTATGAGATCCCTAGATCTCGCTGTGTTAAAGACTGGCCAGGTCGCCTGGGATGTATTACATGTTGTAAGTGTCCTCCATCTATTGCCCGCTAAGGTAAGACAGTGCATGTAGATGCCCCTCTTAATCGCTTTTAACCTTAGCGCACTGTTGCAGGCTACGTTCTTAATGTACAGGTCGATAAAGAGGATGTGTAGCACTACGTTGAGTGCCTCCGCTGGACATATTCTCAGGCTCCCTACAATGCCAGCGGCAGCTGTTCTTTGAACTCTACTAAGTCTCTGAACGTTATAGTCTCTGAACGTTATGCTGGCCATCAGACTCTTGAACCGTAACTTAGTATTGGACGCATGATTGCTTCGTACATCCAGTGAGTGATATGGGGGCGTAGTCCCCATTTTTTCCCAAAACATTTTCTTGCATGCGTAGAAAGCTACGTGAGCTTTTCTGACCCGTAACTCTATATTGGTTCTCCAATTTAGCTTGGGGTCCAGGATACCTCCTAAGAATTTCGCTTTCTCCGCTAGCTTTAGCTGTTGTCCGTTAAGTGTCGGAAGCTTAAAGATCGGAATCTTGGTCTTGTTAGTGAAAAGTATCAGTTCTGTCTTTTCTGGATTCACACCTAGTCCACATCCTGTGGCCCAGGAATTCAGTTTGTCCAGCCCATTTTGCATAATATCACTTATTACAGTCTATAATAGTATCTAAAACCTGAAAAAAGTCTTGTTGAGCGCCACTAGATCGAAGAAAAAACCATTTTTCGCTGACATGGAGAGCTCAGATTGAAGGAAAAAAGTGAGTTCGTGAAAGTGGGATTCCGGCATCTGTCGAAATTATACAACTTGGATTACTGGGGCCTAAACAATTCTTCAAGACTCTAACTATGACTACTCTACTAACCACTAAGAAATCAAGAAAATTATATTATTGAATAGATCAGCCAATAACCACGAGATCCCTTTGATACCTTTGGTATAGTTATCCTTAAACTTTTGGAGTTTAAAGTAAAAGCGGACTATTTTTACATATTTCCTTCTCACATCATTTCTTACAATCTGGAGTACACTCACAGTGGAGAGGTGTTTTTGAGACCTGTAAAGTACATTCAGGACCTCCCTTACAATTAAGGATTTCTATCCAATTCCATAATTCAGTTGCAGTAAAGTAAGGCGAAACGTAGTTGACTTCAATAGCATGACTTTAACCAAGTAACGTAAAGCCTCAGAAACCTTTCTTCAAAATGGCCAAATAGCGACTGCTCGTTTACTAACAACAATCAAATATGTCATTAGCGTACAAAGCAAACATCAGTAATTGCCAATAGGTCAGTGCAATGTGTTTGATTCAGAACATCTCCGGCATAAATGCAGCTAATTTATGACACACGAAAGTAGCAAATAGAGGACGGAACAGAAGCACAGAAATGCTGCTCGCATATTAGTCAACAGCAATAGCGCATTACTCCCGAGTCCATTGCCACCCACTTACGCCGTGCATTAGTCACGCACAGCGCACCACCCACTTAAGTGTCAGCAACATGCCACATCAGAAGCGTCGGTGCTGGCACTGCGGACATCAGACACAACAGCACCAGTGATGGCAGTAAACGAACGTCCCCTGAGTGACTTATGGCATTTACTGCCAACAGTTGGCCACATTACTCAAGATTGCAGCACGCAACACGCACACAGCCGCGCAAATAATGCACAGATGGCCAGGGCGAGTGCGTGCCTCAAGAAATGTGCACCGTGTAAAATCGCAGCTAATTGGAACGGACGTGCAGGAACCTCATCAACCAGAACACAAAGAATTTCATTTATGTATAAACTTTCCTTTAACTCCATTGAACTAGTTTTTCAATTTAAGTTGGAGAGCTCAGTTAAGCTGAGTGTGTCTCTGATGTCATTGTGAAAATATTGACACCCATTTCACGCTGTTGCTTTGGGGAAAATTGCGAAATTCATCTTCTCCCAGTTTTGCAAATTTCTTACAAATGTTCCTTCAAAAGTTCTGCACTGAACATTAAAGCAAATAAAACTTCCCAAAGTTCCATTTGCAGCAATAACAAAGAACAACACACAAAAATTCCATCTTTATATAAATGACTCCATATCAATATGAAGAAATAACTTTTTACAGTAGCTCATTCACACTCAAACACAGCACACACACACACAGAAACACAGCACTCGCACTCGTAAAATGAACACATTCCTTAAAAATATTTTCCATACAAGTGACAATAGGAAAATCTACGGACATTTCTTCCACGTTATAAACTTCAAGCAAGACCGAAAGTAAGGATCCGTAAAGGGAAAAAAGGACGAAGAAGGAAACCAAAAAAAAAATATGTTATCAAAATGAACTTCCAACGTGCAATGGGAGCTAAATGAGGCGTAGTAAATTTGCAGAAAACTTAAATAAAAACTATTCAACCCCCGCCAATGCTATCGCCACCGTCAGCGCCTCCATCGCCAGCACCATCACCACCAATTCAGCCCATAAACGCTGGACACTAAAGAAGTTGGTAACAATTTATTGAAGCACTTAATCGCATACAGCTATCCTTAGTGCTTAAGTTCAAACTAAGTGAAACGTGAGAATTAAGGCGGCATGAAAAATATATATGTACAGTGTGCCGCACAGAAAGCTGGCCAATGGAGGCTCATCTTGCAAATGAGAGCAGAGATACTGGAATTAAGTACTCAGCCCAGTTGTATAACCGACTTTGGTGGTGCTCGGAAACACAAAGGTTAAATGAGATAATGAGTTGTTGGAAATCACAATTCCTTATCCCCTTTCCTACCTTAATCTTTAATTGAGGTTTTTCGAAAAGTGTGTTACGCATTCTGTTACTCACGGTAACATTCAAAGCCTTGGTGAATCGCTTTAACATCTTTTAGAGCAGTGTTTGATTAGGTAAGTTTGGAAAGTGTGTACTCATATTTATTGATCGGTTTATGAGACCACTTGTTGCCGATTCCGTGACATTCTGCTACCAGCACTGCAGTCAGAATCATATGTGTTTTGGCTTTCAGAGTACAAACATATTTCAACATGAGAGCATCAGTTCCACTTTTTGTTAAAACTTAAATAGAGATGCAGCCAGTAGGATGAAGAAAATTTTATGAACATTATCACAGCAAGGTTGGGGTGATGATATTGAGTGACACTTATTAATGAATAATTAGACTCAAAAGGCAATGATGGTATTTATTCGTTTTTATCACTTTTATATGCAGCAGATTAATACAATGTAAAATAATAATTAAGTTATTGTTTTTCAAGTAATAATAATAATAATAATAGATGCGCAATTTGCAGTTCTTGACTGACCATAAAGCACGTAGTTTTATTGTGAATCTACAATTGGTAAGTCATCTTCAATGTAATCATTGATGAGAACAAGAGAGACTATGACATGGCATGTGTATTCACTGTTCTTTTAACCAAGTTGTAGGCTTACATATTACTGGAAACGAGCTTGTGCTTCTAACAAGTGCCACTTTAGCTGTGGACGGTTCCAATAAGTGCATACGAAGTATGTCAAGGCAGTATGCCAAGCAAGTTTGCAAATGAAGTAAGCCAAATAAGTTTGCCTAGGAAATAACCCAAGTAAGTGTGGCAATGAAGTAAGCCAAAATTCTAGTTAATATTTTTAATTTTGACAAACTTCAGTTATTTATTGTATAAAAATTGTTAGAATAATCAATGTATAATATTTTTTAACCCCCTGACAATAAACTGAACGGAGAATCCTGTCAAAAATAGTCGATTCTATCTTAATGAAAATAGAACAGAAATTCCACTAATTCTAATTTTTTGTAATTAGTTTCGACCAAAAAAGGTATTCTAGTACCCAAATGCTTATGCCTTTCAAATTTGCCAACACAGGATAGATTACTATTATTCGCGAGTTCTGGCACTCACCTCAAATCTTTTCGAGTCACGCGAGGTCCAAGACACTCTCGGAACCCTTTCAATTTCAAACAACTAGTCACGCGAGTTCCAGGATTCACTCGGAACTCTTTCAAGTTCAAACAACTAGTCACGTGAGTCCCAGGACTCGCTCGGAATCCATTGTAAACTAAGAAAATGATCAATAAAGTTTAAAATCGAATTCTGTATGACTCCTGGACTCCGCTGAGGATACCCCGGCAGAAAGAAGAGTCGTTACAAGCTAGAGCAATACAAATAAATCATTATCATCATTAATAAAGGAACATAGTCGAAACTTTCCTGTATTACTCGTATATAATTTCGGCCAGTCCAGTGGTCCAGTGGTAAGTATGCTACACCCACTCTCGATGGTATGAATTCTGTCTCGGGCTTGTTCTTTTCTGTCTATTCCTTTTTGTATTCGTGTCGAAGACCTCGCCAGTCATTCCCACCGAACCCTTGCAGACAGAATTAATTATGATGTAAGTAATAATAATTATAAGAATAATAGTAATAGTAATTTTTTGTTAGTTGTCCTTTATCTTCATAAAGAAGTACGAATACTTTACCTAGTCAATACCCTTAAGAACGTTTTTGTACTGCCATTTATAAGTATGCAAGTACTGCAGAGAAAAGTACAAAATTCCTATTAATAAAATATAAGGACACTTTCCTCTGCTGCACACTGTAAATGTACATATGTGCAATGTTAGTTGGTTCCGTGTTTAAGCTCAAGTGACAGTGCGTGCATGTGTGTGCGTGCTTGTATGGATTTACTTTTCGCAATTTTTTCTCCGCCGTGCCTTTTAAATTAAATGAAAATACTTCATGCGGAAAGAATATTTCCTTGCGGGAGAGTGTTCGATAAGAACAACGCAAAATTACGTGACATGGACGAGATTTGTTGTCGTTTTTTTACGTTGCGTGTAACGTTTTTTCTCCTCTCCTTTACTTTATATTCCACTTTCCTGCTTCTTAATACTTTTACTTGAGTTTATATTGTGTGCCATTTGCACTTCATTATTGTAAATTTAATGAGGGTTAAAATAAAGTTTAAATTGCGAACATATTTCTCTGGAGATTTCTTTTCCCACCTCCCCTCAACGGTGCTTATTTGTGAAATTTTTGTGCGAAATGTGATGCTTGAAAAATTCGAATGGAAAAAGGAATATTTAAAAATTTATTTAAATTAAATAAGGAAAAAATATGTGATGAGGGGAAGAACGAATGAAAGTATTTCTCGCAAGAACGGAGAAGTAATTTGAAGATGAGAAAAGAAGGCATCCCAACTTGCATGAGTCTGCACTATCCTGTTGATAGTTTCTGATCTTTTCTTGGGGTTTTATGGATACTTTCATACACTGGGCTATAAACATTCTGACATAAATTCAAACAAAATATTCGTACCAAGAAATGTCCAAAAAATTATAATGCAGTGAGCTAAGTAAACATAGACGAGTGCCTGGCAAATGTCCTGTCAACTGCGGACTCCTAAGTAAGCATAGACGAGTACCTGATAAATCTCCTGTCAACTCAGGATTCCTAAGTAAACATAGACGAGTGCCTGGCAAATGTCCTATCAACTCAGGATTCCTAAGTAAACATAGACGAGTGCCTGGTAAATGTCCTGTCAACTCAGGATTCCTAACTAAACACAGTCGAGTTCAAAAATATTCTACTGATAAGATGAGTACATGCCATCAGAGCGCCGAGTTTAAGGAGAAATCCAGAAGATTTACTAAGAAAGTTATCAGCCAGCCATGATCCATCTTTGCTACACCAGAATCACATACATATATCCTAGCGTATTAAGGAGCTCATTCATATGCAAGTGAAGAATTGAAATGACCTTTCTGAAATCATATACAGACATGTCGGCACATATCAAGTGTCTGAACCAGGGCTGTGGAGTCGTCAAAAAATAGTTGCGACTCCGACTCCAACCGCCGAAATTTTTAAAGTACGACTCCGACCAAAGACAAAAATGGATCAACATAACATTTTGTTTTTTAAATATTTTATTTATTTTTATTAATTCTTTTAATAATAAACAAAATGCTATGAAAACGAAAACTTAAAATAACAAAACTTCAAATAAAATAACAAAACTTCAAGTAATAAATCTAAAATAAAAAATTATTCTGCATTTGTTCTGAAAAATAGGATAGCCTCAATAATGTCTGGCTTCATTGATGCTCTCAAATCGGAATTTATGATTCTGAGTGCAGAAAATAGTCGTTCTACGGAGACTTGTGTCGGTGGCAATGCGGTGGCGATCATAGCAGCATCTTGTATAATCTCAGGGTACTTTAGAATTGCATCTTTTATTGCTAAATTTGAAGAACGGTCAAATTTCTCCACCTCCTTTAATGCTTGGTAAAAGTCTATTTTAAATTTAGCAAAGACTGTTGGAGTTTCTGTGTCTTCGCTACTTTCTACTAAATTTAAACGACGACGCTTGGACTGCTCCTGCTCGTCTAAATATTTTTCAAAATCATCTGGTTTCATTACACTGGTTTCCTTTTATGAAAGAATGAATGCAATGATTTTATCAATACACATTTCAAACATTTCGAAGAATTTTTATTTTGGAAAATATTTGAAAAATTCTTTCTCGGAGTCGGAGTCGCGAGTTTTTATAGCGACTCCGACTCCGGCAAAAACACCGCGACTCCGACTCCACGACTCCGACTCCGACTCCACAGCCCTGGTCTGAACTAACCATTACCGACAAAAATTCAGAGAATACTGTTTGGGAATAGAAAGGCGGCCGATGTATGTATTACATGAGACCTCAATAAGAAATTCTTGTGAATTCCAAAATTAGTTACAAAATCCGTAGTCCTCTGGGGACCCCCAAGAGGAAATAAAGGTACGTGCGGACAATAGTTTTCCATAGTAAATTTCTGAATAAGATGATATGAGAATGTGGATCAGGACGAAATTGTGTAATCCACATCAATTCAAATTAAGAGCAGTCGGAATGGAATGGGATAAGAAGACCGTACATATGTAAGTGGAATGTATATATATATATATATATATATATATATATATATATATATATATATATATATATATATATATATATATATATATATAAATATATATATATATATATATATATATATATATATATATATATATATATATATATAATATATAATATATAAATAATCAATAAGATATCAACTTGTGGTCAATCAATTCTTCCATATACTTTCTGACCTAAGTTGAGGTGTAGCGTCCTTCCAACCAAGTCCAATGAAAACTGGTTCTTTTTTTGTATTCATCCGGACCCAATCTTGTAGATTCCACTGATGTCTTCACTGGCATCATCTTGATTTCTGTAAAGGATCTTGCTATTGCAAGCACATGATCATTCACAGAAATGTCACTTATTAATTCCTCTTGTGGGAAGTGCCAAATACAAGATTGTATATCAATTTCGCTAAGAAATAGTCTAGTACTGAATCCTGTGAGATGCATGAGGTCATTTAGGATTATTTTGGGCCAGGGTCCAGGAATACTCTTAATTGCATATTGGACTCTACCCTATGAAAACTGTTCCAAATCTTGACCATCTTGTTACTAATTCGACCCGTTATCCAGTAACTAGAATTATATATAATGTGTTATCATAAGGTATCATACGGATGCAAGGATATAGATAGGACATAATCTTACCTGTATCTTACTACACAAGGTAGACTTCTTAACAAGGCAAATTTATAGCTGGGTATTCTAGTAAAAACGAAACCCTACTCAGGCTTGGCAACCCTATCTGACCTGACCTCAATGGACTCCTGACAATGCTATAAACTTGTTAAAATTTTTGTTTTCATGAGACAGAAATATTCCTTAATCGAAAATATTGTTACGAAATTGCCCTCTTGACAATTTATTCTGTTACGAAATTGCCCTCCAGGCAATTTACTCTAACTCTCTGTACTCGGATTCGTACCACTGGATTGTGTAGTAATCAAACAATAACTAACTTTATTTAATTATTACAATTTACACACTTAATATTAGGCTTAAAGTTTACTTTATTACAATTTGTACTTTATTTCACAACTCATTAATCACATTATTTAATAATGAATTTCACAATTACAAATACTGCTGCTTCGATTTGAATGCACGATGTGCACACTGTTACGATCTCTGTTCGAATGTCCTCGACTTTGCACAGTCTCGTGCTTTTATAGTTTCGAATGGTTGAAGTAGAAACTTCTACAATACACTAGAAGTTTCTGGACCTTTCTAGAACTTTATACACACCTCAGGAAGTTCTTACTTTCGAGATTTCTTTGAGAATACTTTACACCACAATCTCTACAACGAAAGAAGCTTTTATTCGAATAGATTGTGTCTTAACTTACACACACAGGGTGGTGCACTCATTCTCAAACTCCAGATGGGATCCTAAAAGTATGCAATCCCGTTTCAATATGAACCAGAAACCGCTGGCATGGCTAGAGTTAGTATTGAATATAATTAATAACATCATGAAACATCAATTCGTCCACCAAAAAATAAATAAAGCAAATCAAATTGCAACCAAACAAAACGCAGAACTCATCTCACACCCATTTCGCATGCAACACGAATCCACTGACACACCTCTGATCTAAATAAATGACTACCCCACTTCTAGTTCGCCTCTTTTGATAATGAGAAATATTTTGGTCACAATTGGACCACCCTCCTATGCAAATTTGGTACAAGGACTTTGTCAACGCCCACACTAAAAATGTGGTTTTCTTCAACTGGCTTTAAAAATATAATAGAATTAAATTCAAACTTTCCTTCAACTTTAAATTCAAATTCTTTTCCCAGTTTGACCCAGTCTTGGATATGAATTTGCATTATGTTGAGTTAAACAACATTTTTTTTTTGTTTGTTTGCTCCCTTTGGAAGAGCCTCTCGCATTGGGAACAAAGCACAATTTACCATAATGGCTTTGTCTGTCCTCAGTCAACATGACCTAAATACGAGCAGAGGAATGTTTTGTTAAATAATGTAAACAAAAAATTGAAATTGTTGACGGACCGTTCGGAGCGCTGAAAAATTTAACGCGAAGGACTGAAAAATCAATAGCGTGCAATACCAGCGATAAAGGCCAAATTTCATCAGCACCAACTCGCAAAAAAGGGAGGAAATATTTAAATCAATTTGTCCAACATCCAACGGCATATTCGTACCTGATGGAAAGCCGCAGGAGCCAACTACGAACACACGCGCACCAAGCGATGGCGGCAGATTGGTGCACGCGTTCCCCGTAATGCGCCGTGTCACGCAATTGTGTGGAAATAAAATTAATCAATTTAATTTTGACGGCAGACTGACAACGGAATGCGATGTCGATGTTGATGTGGATGTCGATGTCGATGTCGATGTGGATGTAGGTGTGGATGGCGGTGTAGATGGCGGTGTGGATGTGAATGTCGAGTGGAATTGGCATGCATGGGCGTGGGCGTGTGCGCGTATGGAAGCATTTTAAATGCTGCCTGAATATGCGAGTCGCTCGCTAAACTAATTCCAGCCAAATTCCACACAGAATTGCATACTCAGTCGCACAATGAGATGCGATTACACGAAAGCCTCTTACGGGGGGGCTTAAGTCTATGGAAACAAACAAAGAGAGCAGTTCTGCTGCATTCAGTTGCCAATTTTGGGAACAATTAAAATATTGCGGTGAGCTTATTTAGCAGACGGGTGTGTGGGTGTCGGGATTTGTGTCATTTGATGGTTTAATTGTTTCAGTCGGCATTTGTTTCAAATGCGATTTGCCACAAAGTATTTCAATGCAAATTGTACTTTTGAGCTGGGTTTTAATGAGAATGAATGCAGACAGCGGGAAGAGCTCATTAAAGGGTAATGCGGGATCTTTCGAAAAGCAGAAAGCTGTGGCGTGATTTAATCGCAGGTTTTATACTCGTGCAGCTGAGGGAGTTGGTGTGGCTTTAATACTCTTAATGAGGTTTAACAGGAGGATTACGTGAAGAGTACTTTAAATGCATAAATAAATGCATAGGCAAAATACTGAATCGTGAAAGTTATTTTCGCATTAATTATTATCCAACATATTTAACATTTTCAGGATACTCTTCAAGGGCTTTTTCTCTTAAGGCATTTATACTGTGAGCCTTCACGATTAGGACTCTTGGCTCGGCGCTCTACTTCAGTCCTTTTTAAGGCAGATACACTAAAATAAGATATTACAAATAAATTAATATATAAAAACTTATTCAAATATATATAGTAGGAGATTCTCATCGGAAGCTATCCCTCAATATACATAACTGTTAGCTAAGTCTTAGCTGATAGTCGAGGGGAGAATCCAGCATTGGCTCACAATTCTGCCACGTACAAAAAGTCATGATTTCACTGGAACTATAACTTCTTGACCGTGTACATCTGTCGTATTGGTGTGACCATTTTACGCTAATGCAATACAAAAGAAAGAATCTGGACATTGCTCGAAGCCTCTGGCATTCATCAAGTCAATTCCACCGTCGAAAATACAGGTTAATAAATGTGAAAAACTGCGAATTGTTTGAAGGTGGCAGTTTCGGTCCCTTTTGCCTCACAGATATTCCCTACATACTTGGGGTATACTCTTTCAGAGAGAAGACTTTCTACATTGAAATGTGTTTAGAGTTCTACCTTGCTACCATGCTGCACTGGCTCCCATCGGAGCTCTTGGTTAAGCAACAAGCCAAGTTGACAGCAATTAGACTTAATGCTCTTTCGAACTGGCGCATAACCCATGCGTCTATTGTGAGTCAGGATCCACCTGTCCCCAACTTTATCGATTACATGTCGGTCTATCCCGATTGGAATAGGGAATTCGACTTCACTATTCCAAGCAGAAATGACTGGACTTGAAAAGACCTAATCGTCGGTGAAACAGTCGAAATCAACACCGACGGTTCCAAGCTTGGAGGTAGAGTCGGCAGCGGTATCTATTCCGACAAGCTGGAGTTAAACATCTCCCTACGTCTCCCAGACCATTGCAGCGTTTTTCAAGCTCAGGTCATGGCCATTTATCATGCAGCCAAATGGATGCAAAGTAGTGATATCGGCGCAGTCGACGTTTCTATATTCTCAGACAGCCAGGCCGCCATTAAATCTCTTTTTGGCTCCACGGCCACCTCAAGACTCGTTCATGAATGTCGAACATCTTTAAATGAGCTCGCAAGTTACTCTCGGGTGCACCTAGTCTGAGTTCCCGGACATAGCGAAATCCCGGGAAACTGCGAGGCGGACGATCTTGCCAAGGCAGGCACTCTGATTCACGACATTCACCCCACCGTAAACATCGGCATCCCACTGGCAACAGCCAAGCTCGATATCAAACGGAAATATCTGGCTGATGCCTACAAATCCTGGGTTGACGAGGAATCCTACCACACGGCTAGACTAACTTGGACAAGAATAGACAAAAACAGAGCCAATCAACTTCTTCGACTTGAACGCGCATCTCTGTCGACAACTGTGACGGTTTTGATCGACCACTGCATAATGGGACAGCACGCAGAAAGACTGTGCCTACCCTCAAATGACTTTTGCCGAGGCTGTGGCTTCGAGGAGGAGGACGAGACGGTTTTCCACCTCTTATGCCACTGCCCATCCTTGAACAGAAGAAGAATTCGCACCTTTGGTGCCCCCTTTCTTACAAAGCCTGACAGAGCTGTCTTCCTTGAATATTAGGCACATTGCAAGGTTCATCAAACTATCAGGATGGTTTCCTGCAACATGATGGGGGAGTCGTGCCTTTCCCGGCGCTGTCCTTCCGCTGACTATCACCATCCCAAGTAAGAGAACTTTTTTAGTCAGTGCTCGATTGTCGCCTCACCGTGGTATCACAATGGGCCATTATGTGTGCTCAAGTGTGCTTTTGGCAAACTAAGCGGCCACTCCTACCTACCCTACCTACCTCTATTGACATAATTCTAGGGATGGAGTAGGCATAATCATCTCACTTTAGACTGAAGGCACTGTACTTTTATTATATCCTCAATACCTTTCTGCTTAGATAGCAACCAGATGGGCTCTTCATAGAAAAAAGTGGACAGGATGCAGCTTCTTTCTTTAAGTAGCAATAGGTTGATTTTGTGGTCACATGATATTTGCCATCATCATTGCCGCATCGACCATTACTTTATTAATGAGGCATTTGAAGGTTGATTTCTGCTTTGAGTCAATACACTTGAATGCGTTTTAAGATGAAAATATAAATTCATATAAAAATATTCACCGATTCACTGTTGAAGGGCGTTGCTGTTTAGTATTCAATTAGTCTAATACAGCCGAATCCATATTATGCTTAAGTTGCTCGTTTCACAGGAATACATCGTTGGGAATGACCCTGCACTTTTCATTGTACTAAGTACTAAGATAGACACTAAGTACTGACAAGATAGATAAATGTGCTAAACTAGGTGGCACTCCATGCAGTTACATGGTATTATTAGGAATATTCTCCTCAAAATACTTGAAATTTTTTTCACTCAATTTTCAATTTATTGACATTTTCTTAACCGGAGTTAACACGAATCGTTTCAAATATGTTCCTCATATGACTGAAGGCTAATACTGGGGAGCATTGGGAACTTCTTTCGTATCCGGCAGTGGCATTTTCAGTCATTAATATTGCTGCCTTGGAAGCACATGAGTTTGGATCCAGAACGACCTAGACTCACCTTCCAGCTGAAAGGCAACTATAAAAGAGCAGGCAGTTTCACTGAGAGGTTCATTTCAAAGTCTTCTGCTGTAATAACAGCAAATAAATACAAGTAGCGATTGGACTTGCGATACTCTTCAATAAGAGTAACAATTCTAACAATATATTGGGGAAATCATGGTTAAATGAGACCACTGCAAGCTAGGAAACTATTTCCTAGCGAGCTCATCCGATTTCTCGGGTGTGAAACCGAAAGATCTTTTAAGATACCTAAACTCCACAAAGTGGATTTAGTGAACAATCCATCGTTTTCTCCGGCATTAGGAGAAGTTGTGGTATCAAAACGTCGCTAAGGTGATAATTGTGATCCAAGTAAGGACTGACATGGGTCAGCCACTGAAACCAACCAACCAACCAACTGCAAGCTAAGGAAAGTTTTCTTTGATCACGTGATGCAATTTGTTCCTTCCAGATAGTATCATAATCTACTTTCGACACAATCGATATATTCATTTTAAATTTGTTATAGAAATAAGCAACTTGCAAATTGTTTATTTTAAATAACATTTACCAGGAAAGAGAAATAAACTCCCAACTGGCAAAGGAAGGACTGTTAAAAAATGCGGGAGGAATTGTCAAAAAGAAAATTTTAATTCAACATCTACAATTTATCAATGAAATAGAAAATTTCCCAATGAGACTTGTCCGTCAAAGTTGTTCACCATTTTTGGGTCAGTGCTTCAAGGACATAACTCAACCTTCAACGACCATTAAAAATACAAATCAACCATTTCAAAGGGTACTTTAAACAGCGTGTCAGACAAGCAAACTCAGCTTAATTCAATGAAGACACAAATTCTCAATAGATAATAAATTCACTTATTTTACAAATGGTGCATCAAAAATGGAAGACAACATCATGTCCCCACAAAACTCATAAATAAATACACAAAAAACAGTCTCATCAAAATTCCTTACTTCAGCCAGACCCAAAGCCGTTCTTTCCCAACGCCGTAGCGATAACTTAAGCAGAGTTTCCTACTGTGCTAATATGCAATCCTGTCGCCTTATGGAAAAAGCTGAAATATTGCACCGGGGCTGCTGAATTGGATACCGTACACTCAAGCATCACATGAACAACTTAACTGCTTCTGAAAAGTGAGTCCTGATGAGTGTGTTCAGAAAACAAACAGTCACTAGGACACTTAATTGGTAAGTGCTGCTGACAATGGAACCAAATTTCTCTTCATAAGAAGCCTAGAAAAACGATAGTAGGAATACAGCAAACACGGGTATGCAAATACCTTACATATAAGCAGAGTAAGGTGACGGAACCGTAGCCCGGGGTGCATTGTAGGGTCAGGGTACATTTAAAGTCATTTGATTTCTCATTAAAAGATGACATCGAGTTTCATGTGTGTGAGCAACCACGAATCAATCTGCACAATTCACTACTAAACTTAAATTTCATTTATGTTTCCTTAGGACAAGGAGCTAGGAGCTGCACACCTGCCGGTGTGTCGTGCCTTGAGAAACTCGCAATTATGCTAAGTATTTTCTACGCGTTTAAAGCTGCGCAGACAGTAATTAACATTTATAATCCCTGGAGAAAAACTCCCACCGCCTACTTAATGTGTTCGCGGATTTTAATTACTGAGTGGAAGAAGAAGCCAGCGGGAAATGAATGTGCTAAGTAAAAGTCATTTACGCCGTCAGAGCTGGTGACTTTCTGCAGTAGGTACAAAACTGGCGGCCCATAACCAGGCAAAGTATTACAAATAATGTCGCAGAGGCCAAAGGACAATGTATTCTGCAGTTAATTTCCAGATTGCCAGTGATTTACATACTTGAATTAAGTGTTTTACAGGCACAGCCTACGCTATCATCATTAATCATCATTAATTATCATTAATTATCGGCCAGTGAGGACACCAGCCGCACACATTAACCTTTTAGCCCCGTGTTCATTAAGTTTTTCCAATCCTGTTTCGTTCTGCTGGACTGTCAATAGAACCAACGATGACGCTTTTTTTCCTGACACACTTTGGTCCTTTTATTCATTGACAGCATCAAATTGAAAGGACTGGCATGATAAGGGCGTTCTACACCTGCCTTTAAGACATCCTACAGCTGAGGCATATAATGGCAACAGGACGTGTTTTCCTGTACAATTTAGCATGTGTCCTTTAACAGTGCTTAAGTGAAGTTTCCTGCCATTAATTCAATTCAATTTGATTTACGTGATTTGTGTGCTTGGCTCCAAATCGATTGAGTTTTTGCTGATGTTTGCGAGCATAATTGTTGCCGCTTGTTTTTATTTGCGGTTTCAGCTTTATGAGGTTAACCGAGTGAGAGGAAGACAAAAAAGATGTGTTTACAGTACGTAATTAACTACTCCTTTGTATATGCTGTGTAATCCCCACCAAGGTTTCTCTTCACCGTTATTTACTAGTTTGTTGTTAATTTAAGTTGCTCCTGCACAGGTTACTGGAAGATTGCCGTCATTAGTTTGGGATTAACAAGTGAAGGTGAAGATCAGTGAGAGACCCATTTACAACGTCATCAGTCTTAAGTCCTTTCTCAACCAAATGATTTGTTAAAGGTTTGACTAGAAAGCATTTGATTTCTTTAATAGGAATGTGCTGCTGCTCTCATTCCCATCTACTACATTTCGGAATGCCTTCCGTAATACCCCAACGACATCAGAATGGACTCATATGCCTCCTGTGCTTCACACCTAAATTCCCCATCCAATCTACTCCGTCGTCTCAATTTGAAACTAATATTTTCCTACAGCCTGCGCATTTGTGTATATAAAATATTCATATAAGTGCCTTCATATCCTTTAATAAAGATTGCTAAAAAATGTTCTCACTTTGAACTTACCAAATGAAAATACATTTTTATGTTACTACTTACGCTGCCCTTCCCCCTTTCGTTGTCCTGAAATTCGATACAAATGTGTCTGCCGCCTGCAGCAATCGTAAAAATTCAATTTGCATAAAATTCAATAATGCAGGTGCGAATACATTTCTATGCCGATAAAAAATTTATTTTAAGAGAATTTAATAAAAACCGCACGCTTGTGGCATTAGATTTAACAACAACAACAACAACAACAGCGGCAGCAGCAAAAACAAAAATGCGCATATATGAGTATCCTTGCAGGCGCTTCGGTTGGAATTCTGCGCATATAAATGTCAATATAAATGCTTTTTAAAGCAGTACCACCAAAGCAGCCAACAACAAGACAGGGCAGGAGTGAAGGTGCTTTGCGCCCCAGATAGGACCGGGCTTAGATGTGGCATCGTAGCGAAATGGTGCCAGACCAGACAAGTCAATTGAGAGGATTGTGGTGACTTAAAAGAATTCGAAAGATTTTGTGGTTGTGCAAGGAATTTTCTAAGAATCTAAATCTGCAGACCATCTAAGAATGAGGGCGTGATCCTCAGACAGTTCGTATATAATTCTGTGTGTTCTGAGTGTCTGAGGGTCTCAGTTCGAAGAGTTCGAATTAGAAATTGTTAAATTTATTATTATTCATTTGTTAAGTTGGGAATTTTTTTTCTTCTAAACATGGCGGTCAATTTTCTCACAGTCCTAGAAGGTCCTTGGTTTTATTCAGTAGAAAAGAAGAATTCTACTAACAAATATGTTTTACATAAGAGTAAAAAATACGCTTGATTTCCCCACTTCGGGGTTTATTGAGAATTTCCTGCAATTGCACTTCATTTCCGAAATTTGCTCGCTAAGTCTAATTTATAAGACAGTCCAAAGCTCTTCTGGGAGATTTTAATCCTAAAAGAGCTAAGGAGTTAATAAATATGGCTCGGAGTAAATTAAGAATCATCACAGGCATTTTAATCGGACATTGTAGTCTCAACTACCATTTGAACAAGTTGGGTATATCTTCAGATGCCATCTGTCGAGTCTGTGGAGAAAGTGACTTAACCTCACTGCACCTGATCACAGACTGCGGACCTTTGGCACACAATAGACTCAGGAATTTTGGAGAAGTGACCAAACCTCACTGCATCTGATCACAGACTGCGGACCATTGGCACACAATAGACTCAGGTATTTTGGAGAATACATATATCTTAGATATGAGCAAGATCCCTCATCGTGGGACCTCCAAAATATATGAATTCCTGTCGGATATTAACGTGACAGAAGATTTATAGATGAGTATATCCTCATCTTTCAAATAAATAGGGGCATCACAATAGATCTGTCAGGTCGCAGTGTATAACACCTTTAATCTCAATCTAATGTCTAATTTAGCCTCAGTCTGTAAAGAATTTCAGTTTGAATAGTAAAGCAGAATTATCCATTCCTCGCATTTTGTATTTAAATTTACTCTCTTCGGGAATTTGTGACGTCATACTCTGCTGATCTTCCCTACCCAAACTTTCAAGGAAGCATAAGCAAGTCTTCTTAGCAGAACAAGCGATTATATTCGGCATATTACTGAACTTCCTTCTATCATTATTATTTATAATATTTTATATAAGCAGAAATTTTCTCCACTCAACACATTTCTTATCTTCCTTTTTTGTTTATGATTTCTAATATTTTATGTATAAATAGAAATTTTCTTCAGTCATTAGTCTCCAGAAGTCAAATTATGCCTGTACTAGACAGGAGATCTGTCTGCAATCGCTCCAAGGTACGAGCACTTCTACAGTCTTTATTTCTATGAATTTAAGAATAAGTTAAGTAATAAGTAAGAATGTATTGCTGAGGCCCTGTCAACATTCAGTTGAGGCCACAGCACACCAGAGCCACAACTGATATCCGTCACTCACTTACGTACCCGAATATGTCGTGCATGTCTGCCTTCAATAATACACCCACCTCCTCGACTGTCAAGGAGTACTCGTCCATGTAAGAAGTGTACGGCGTATTGTGTGAAAACTTAAGGCAAATAAAGTAAATTAACTTACGAATAACACAGTCGATGAGGGAACTAGGTAGAAAGCGCCACCAACTGAATACTGATGTGCCATATTTGCACCACACATTTTCGGTTGCAGGACGAATTTAGCTTCTTACCATAGCATTTTTATTTACCATGCTCCAATTTGTATGCTCGTTTTTTTTTGTATTAATTTTACCCTGTTTGTGCTTTGATCCTTCTAAATTTACTGCTAAAAACTTAAGTCACTTAACTCACTTAACTTAAGTCACGATGGGGCACCAAGTTCGGTCCGGTGCGAAAAACAAACTCTAAAAAACTATTCTTCTACTTTCACAACTAACACCAGAGGATTTTTCTACTGTTCTTTCTGCCTTCTCCAGCATACGAGTAGGTGTGTGGTCTCTCAACCGCTGTAATTAACATTACATGCAGCTGCTTGAGTTCACAAGTGTTGTGGGCACTTTGGCAATTTTACGTAGGGTGCTTTTAGGCGCTTTTGCTTTTGAGCCACTTTAAAGCTGTTTGCATAATGCGAACTGAAGAGGCTCAGCAATACGAAGGAAAAAATTTAAGTGTTGGAAATATTTCAGTAGAAATTTCGCGATAGTGGAAGACGAAGTGTATATATGAATATATATACGAGTATATCCAGCGAACGAGGAATAAAGACACAGAGAGAGTGATTTATATACCTATTTTTTTGGAGATTTTGAAAAAAATTTATTTAATCAGCATATCGTAAATAGAAGCTGAAGAGGAGAAGAAAATAGAGGAGAAGTTGAAATCATTGAGAAGTAAACCCAGAAATAAAAATGTTTCCTCTTCGAAACTATTTTTTCTAATATTCATCACAAAAATGTGGAAGGTGAACCTAGTCCAGCTTCAGGCTAGGTTTATCTTTCATTACACATGATAAGGAAAATGTTCTTCATCACTTTCCATCTATAGTCAAATATCCTCATTATAATAGAAAGCTCCTCTACTCCTTTCTACAAAGTAATTCATGGAGACATTTGATTGTACTGAAGCTGGTTCCTTGATGCACAGTAACATGTTCCTGACTACAATGTAAGGGAGTTATCCTTGACCTGTGGCTAAGGAAGAAGAAGATATCTGGACTTGATATTTGCATTCTGTCCGACAACCAAGCTGCTTTGCGCTCCCTGGATTCAGTTATTATCACCTCAAAAACCGTCAAGAGCTGCCGGATGTCTTTAGACGAGATAGCTAAGCAGACCCGTCTGCATCTGTGCTGGGTTCCCGTTCACAGAGATATTCCTGCAAGGCAGATGAACTTGCCCGTGAGGGTACTACCATACCGATTGAACCAGACAGGTCGCAATTCGGTATTCCTATTGCCATAAGTAAGCTCTTAGTAAATACAATATCCTTATGCACAACGGGCAGGCGCTGGTCTGAATTTTCAGGATGTGAAATAGTTAGACAAACCTGACCAGAGATAAATGTCAAGCGCTCTAAGGACGTACTGGCTCTAAATAGACAAAGCATAGGTCCCGTGATTAGCGTCCTTACGGGACACTGGTCTCTAGGCACACATGGGTGTAGGCTGGGGATCGCCTCTAACGACTCCTGTAGGAGTTGCATGAACGAGGAGGAGGAAGAATCCATTGCTCACCTGTTGTGCACGTTGTGGACAGCTTTGTCCAGAAGTAGGCGCACTTTCCTAGGCGACTACTTTTTGGACTCCTTGAGAGATATCTCAAAAAAAAAGATTAGCTCCATCAACTGCTTCATTAAAAGCTCCAAATGGCTGGACCTTTGAAAGGTATGGGACCTGTTGTCCCGGTATCACAAAGGGTCAATGTTGGCTTAAGCGCGCCCTTTTCGGGGGGCCGCCTTACCTACGTACCTACCATCCTTGACCTGAACTTATAGCTGTGTTATTTTGGAATTACTTGATCTATATCACGCAATTATCCTGATTTACCAAACAATTGCGCATTGTTATAAAAAGCAGAACTATTTGCCTCATTCTTTAATTAATTGTTGCTTAACTACTTACCTTGATGTCGCTTCATATCTGCATACTCCTAAGCTGCATGAATATCCTTCTGATTCTACGAGCTCCGGAATATTCTCTCTGCAAAAGTTTCCTCACATAATTGTGATAAATGAGTTGCTCTAATTAAATTCTAACTGCAAGTAATGAAACCGCAGCATGTGTACACGCTGAAATAGAGGAGAAACTTTGCATTATTCTGGAAAATAACTAATAATAGAAAATAATGTAAATAAGGGAAAATAATAAATAAGGGAAAATAATAAATAAGGAAAAACATTCACTTCATTATTTTAATTAGAACCGCACAAATTTCGAACGGACTCAAACAAACTTCCCGTCCGTTTACGTGCTGCTGGAGCAACATTTCCGTGTATTAACAAACTTTTCATAGAACAACTTGCTACACGGCTTGTATGTACGGAGTTATTTGATTGGAATGTTCTCTAATCTCCCTCTAAGCACATTTAAATAAAGGAATAGTTCAAACAATGGCGCTGCTGTTAACAAGAGATCGTAAGAACTTTATGAAATAGCAAATATTCGTTTGAAATATGATTTTGAAACAAAAACTAAACATGTGGAAGAACAAGCTCCAAATTACATAGCCCCCTCGGCTCTCTGGTACATCAGCTGCCATGATAAACTTATCTATGATACGAGTTTTCACATATAATGAAGCTGACAAGAAGTGACAAAGGCAGCGCCGAAGAGAGTACAATATATTGATATAGAAAGATAGGAGCATAGACTGAAACGTATTACAACTCATGTTTCCTTCCAGGTCGAATAATATTGGAGTTTTCCATTGAGTCTCAAGTAAATCCGGAACTATATTTAGGATACTTTCCAGTGGAGTATGAACCACACTTCAATACTAGCGATCAGAAGG
This sequence comes from Clusia tigrina, assembly GCA_920105625.2. Classification (NCBI taxonomy): domain Eukaryota; kingdom Metazoa; phylum Arthropoda; class Insecta; order Diptera; family Clusiidae; genus Clusia; species Clusia tigrina. The sequence goes on from OV050030.1 coordinate 421,536,293, forward strand.
ACAGAATTTATTAAGTTTTGTTTGTTCATAATCACATATATTGAGGTCCTTTTTTTAAAATTACTACGGCTTCCATTGTAATTCAGGGTTTAAAAGAACAAATTGTGCTCTTTAGGTGTGGGCCTAATCCATTCATATAATGGCTGAAGTAGTTTCAATACAACAGTTTCAAATATATTCTCCTTATGTATTAAAATATAGCTAGAAAGGCTGCGGCCTGTCAGTTCAACGACCCTGAACCCTTCTGTGGATTATCATCCAATACCATTGGAGGTCTTCTGAAGAAGTGTATACAAGTCAAATCTGGAAAATTCTTCCGCGATGAAGACAGTCCAAAGCTCTTCTAGGAGATTTTAAACCTAAAAGAGCTAAGGAGTTAGTAAATATGCCTCGGAGTAAACTAAGAAGCATCACAGGCATTTTAAGCGGACATTGTAGACTCCACTACCATTTGAACAAGTTGGGTATATCTTCAGATGCCATCTATCGATTCTGTGGGGAAAGTGACGAAATCTCACTGCACCTGATCACAGACTGCGGACCATTGGCACACAATAGACTCAGGTATTTTGGAGAATATATCTTAGATATGAGCAAGATCCCTCATCTTGATTCCACCCAAATATATGAATTCCTGTCGGATATTAACCTGACAGAAGATTTATAGATGAGACTATCCTCATCTTTCAAATAAATAGATGCATCACAATAGATTTTTCAGGTCGCAGTGTATAACACCCTTAAATATATCTATCTACGAGTATGTATTAAAATATAAATATAATAAATATAAAGAAATATATTCTCCCTACAACCTTTTGAATATGCTTGAGGATGAACTAAACGACTCCCTGGTGCAAACGGTCCACTTTCTGTTAGAAGTCGTAAGGGAGCGATTTCGGAAACATTTAAAAATATGCTTGGAAGACGATGAATCGAAATAAAGTCACATCTCCTCATCTCAAGAACACACCACACACAAATCAAATATAAGTCCAAGAGGAGATAAGAAAAGCGAAGATATGGAGATATATTTCAAGGAAATGGATGGAACCAGGAATGCCAACTAAATATTATTTGGTTAACTCCCCAATGTTCCGTTTGAAGTTCCGTAATGTTTTCTCGCATTACTCCAAGTCAACTTTCTTATATGCTTCGGGTTATCGATTTCAATGCAAAAACACATTTTTTAAGGGAACAAATCTCAAAGAAATTTATTCAAGTTATTCAAAAGATTAACTCAGTAAATAAAAAACAAAAGTTTTATAAAATAATAAAAAAAAACTAATAAGAAAAATATATATAGGCATGTAAAGGAAGTATATCAGAATGTTTTTACGATCAATCCTTGAAATCCCCCCAAATTTTACGTGATTCCCCCCACAACCTCACAACCTACCCAACTGGTGGTCTAAGTGGCATCACTGGTTATTGGTGATCCGGCTGCCCTACCTACCCCCACAACCTGGCGAATTGCCGAAAATTGGGGATAATTCCCCTAGTTGGCATCCCTGGTAGGGGCTAGTTCAGGAAATTAGATATAAGGACAAAAAACTGTGGGTATTCACTGCAGGAGATTAAACCAAAGTTGTTACTCTAAAGATGATTAGGAAGGAAATATCGCTACACTTTTCGAGCAATTGCTGGGTGACTGCTGGGTGGCCTTTCTTGTCTGATTCCTCTCAGATCTCCGCGAAAAACGTGCAAATATATGTCTTAGCTCCACAGATAGTTAGTTTTAATAGCAGAGGAGACATAGCAAGGCTAGTGTCAAAAAACTGCAACACCTCTGTTGCGATCGGGGTTTTCTGACCATGCTAGGTTAGGGTAGGTTGTCCCGGCAGCCAGTCTACAGACCAACTCACTCAGACCACTATGGGCCCATTGAGATACCACCACATCACACCGAACCTCTAATTTACTCGTCAATACATTTTGAAGCCTTAATAAAGCGCAGGGTTTGTTTAAACTTCGCACCGGACACTTCCGTAAGAGAGTTGAGAGCGTATTAGCCTAAAGAGTTCGCACTGCTTCTAGCTAGAGCGGTACCTACAGAAGAGACATCTCCTCATTCTCACAGCTTCTGCAGTATTCATGGGAGAATGCTCCCAGCCTGAGAGCAAATAGACAATGACCAGCTATTCCAGCCACGACCTTAGAGATATCTTCTCCCGACAGGACAAGCAAGTCCCTAGATTTTCTCCTATCAAGCTCCGGCGCAGTGTATAACACCCTTAAATATATCTATCTATCTATCAAGCTCCGGTCACATCGTTAAGCAAGTGCCTTCGTGTGCCCTAGACCCATTGGCCCCACGTACAACGATATCCTTCCACTTTAGTTTACAACTGACCGCGATAATCTACGCTTGTGATAGCACACACAGTCCACATTACTTGCTTCTATTACTAGGCTACTGCGTATAGCATTCATTCATACTCCCTTAGATCTCTGCTCACATTGGAGCTCTGCCACAACTCCCTATTAATTCTTCAAAGGTTATGTATGCCTTCCTTTATATATATATACACAAATGCCTTCCATCTCCACTGAATCTGACTCTGCATTCAAAATGTAAAAAGGATTAAAAAATGTAAAATGAAAGCAAATAAGAAATATAAATTAAACTGAAATATTACAACGGAGTATCAGAGATTGAACGCAAATCGCTTCAGTCTAAAGCAGCGCTTGCAAATTCTCTTGCAAATGGCAGAGCAAACTTGGCGCGAGTTTTTTCGAGGAGTTTCCAAAAACTTTCGAATCAAAAAGTTAGTTTAATAATTTCACTTTTGGCAGTGGAACTGCCACTGCCACGGCGAGAACAGCAGCCAGCTGAGCAACGCGCCACCAGAACTACTGCTATTCAAAGCGACTAGAAGCCAGCAGCACCGGCACTATCCCCAGCAGGAGCTGCAGCAGGGAATTTATCTGCATAAATATCATTATTGCATTTCGTTGAGGCGCCGCAACAAATTATATGCAAATGTAGCCAAGAAGTGGGAGACAAAATGGCATACAAAAACACAAACTAAAGCAAGGACTGGCAAAGCAGCAGATGAAAATTTTCACATTTCATTGAATGACAGGAATTTAAGAATTTAAAGAAATTCAACAGCAGTTGAAAATTTGCTGTTTGCGAAAATATATCGCAAATTTTTTTCCTTTAGACAGAGTTGTGAGAAATGAGTGAACACTGCTGACAGATTGCCGCGTGATTAAAAGTCCTCAGCTTTAGCGCCGCTGGAGCGCTGCATAATGCATCAGTAACCGCAAAATAGCCACGTCAACAGTAGCATAAATGTGAAAATATGCCTGGGCCGACATGTTGGCGAGTTTCGATATCACGTAGCACAATTTCCCGTAGTGATAGCGAGCAGTTTTGAATGAAACCTGAAAGAAGTTTCCCGCCCATACGCACCTCTTCCTCACATTAGTCGTGAGTTAATAGATGCAATTGGGCTGCAATTCATCTGAGAGAGCAGTTATAAGACTGAAACGTTGCAACATTCAACCGTTGCAGTGGCAAACAAACGTGCCCGTACATGCGGCTACATCAACATTTCAGAAAACTCATCTAGCAAACTGATCCAAAGGTCCTGGCGCCTGTGTTGCCTGGTTACAATTTAGCATTGCATTGTTGGCTGACTTGCAGCAAGCATCCAGCAGCAGCCTTATCAATATTTACACAAGTTACCAGAGTTGGCGAAAGACTTAAATCCTCCACTGTTATTCTGAGTATGAGGGATATGAGCCTCCCCAAATGACTCACTTGTTTCTGAGTCGCCGTGATATGGCAAGCTTTCATTTTACTACATTTACTTCGATCCCATAAAGAGAGGTACATGCATTTAAATTTGGATGGGTATCTTCATCTGTATAGAACTGACCTTAACCATTATTTCATACGGCCTTCTGTCAGGTTTCCTTGAAGTTTGAATTTCTCTGCTCCTGTATTTTTAATAGTCAAGGAGACTGAGTGTGTGTCTATCTCTGTGTCTGTGTGGTGCCATATATCCTGAAAATCCTGGTGAAAAGCATACTTGACACCCACGAAACTGGGTTTGTGGCTATCTTGCAACCGTCCACATTCAGATTTGGCCTGCCTAGTTACAATTAAAAGGAACTACCTTGTTATTTTTAAAAGGAACATTTCGAAATTACTCAGTGACCATTCTCACCTTTTCATTGTCAGTGCTGCGAGTTCTCTGAATTTTAACAGGTACATTGAAGCAAATATTGTATTAAAAGTAGAAGCAGTCTAAAACTGAGAGAGCTGTAGATTTTTTCCAGAGAATCCCGAAGAGATCATAATGATAGGTACTCGTACATATTCCACTGTGATGTTTCAGAAGAAATGCAATACTTTTCGAGTATGTCGCTTACACCTTCAACCATCCTTTTAGTGACCATATTTTTATCGTCCAAAAGAAGTACACAAAATATATTGGAAATCCCAATAAAGCTTGAACCCACTGATCAAGAAACACCACGCTCAAAAGTAGCTCAATTTCCTATTTCTCCATCAGTTATGTATCGGAGTACTCCGCTCTTACAAGAATTCAACATAAAAAGGAACCTGACAAAACAGCGCAAAGTTAATGCAACTCCTGCACAGCTGATAAACTGCAAAAACATTAAAAATGCAACAAAATCGAAGGATCTCATGACCATGTGCCACCACAGTCTCCGTAAGAGGCTTGACAATAATTTTGTCGCCGAAACTCATCTTAAGTAAAAAGTGTAGTGCCTCTCTGAAATTCGCCACGACCGACCGCTCGCGTTGACAATTTTCAGTACTTTATTTTTGATTTTACATTTATAATGCAAAATTATGTTTAACTACGTCAAAAGTCAAAATATGTCAATGCGTATCGTAATTTCTTGCGACATCTTTCCGGTTGCTGTTGTTGTCCACTCCGTTGCTGCCATAATTGAATGTCATTTTGGGTTGACATTTTGACGCAAGTTGCAACGAAATTGATCATGTGTGAAATTAATACTCAAAGCTTTGCAATGCATACAAAATAATGCATGAAATATTTAAGCAGAGCAATTTGTATTTCGTTGCCCGAGGAAGTAAGCGCATGAACACTCAAAGGACTGAGAAGGACTTTACTATAAATACAGAGAAATATTTAAGTCAGAAAAATGGTCTGCAGTTTCTCAGTATGGATACTCGTTTAATGTGCACTTTTAGGGGAAGTCCCCTTAAAACTGAGTTCACAGAATTACCCTTCAAGCCCTTCATGTGCTCATGAACTTTCCCAACCTTACTTTGAGCGTTGTGTCATTCTTCTTTCTTGTTGATTTACTCATACAGAAACTTTATCTTCATTATGTATAAAATGTGTGGATAAATTTATCAAGCGTCCAACTGGCAGAGCAGTGCATGTGCAACTCTGAGGTAGGTAGGTGAAGCAACAGGAGATAGATAAATATGCTATTTCAATATAGCATATTAATATGAACTAAGAAGGACGACGGAATGATGCATTCGCACAGGTGTTCTCACATATCCACAGGTAGCTTCTTGTTAGTTGTGTGTGTGTTTGTTTGACTAGGTTTATAAGCAAGTGGCAACATAATGTCCTTACTTACTGATATAATAAAATTGCAAGCAGGCACTTAAAACTGAATATATTCATGAGCACACAGTTCCAGACATTGCAACATTTGTAGCTTGTATTATTTGAGTATTTAACAAAAAGTTAACAAGGACTTTTAATATAAAGTCACCAGCATTTTTAAAGTACATAAACATATCCCCAAGGTTTTAGTATTTGACCGACAGATGATTCATTCGGAGTTTTTGGCCTCCATATGAAAGTAGTAAGCCACAAAAAGTGTGAAGTGAGAATGAAATACGGTATCTTATGAGCAATTATATCAGGAATTCCAGAACAGAACTTTGCAAATTTCATCACTTCCAGTTTCCCACAGAAAGGGATGAGTGTCTGCGGTATCATAATGAGCCTAAGCAGGCTCTCCTAAGGCAAACAACCATTTCTACCTATTTATCTAAGAATAAACTAGGAAATGAGCTTCTACTTTGGTGTATCCTTTATGAGAATGAATCCATTATGAGGCAAGCAACCACTTCAATCTACCTATCTAAGAATGAACAAGGAAACGCGTTTGAAGCTTCCACTTTTGGTGAATCCTTTATGAGGTTGTAAGGTACAATTATATGATATGCCACTCCTATCTTTTAAGTGCCTAAAAATATTCCCTTAAATGTCTAGCGAGGCTGCTGTATTTTTCCTTGACACTCAATTTGACTAGGGTTTGATTTCGGATTTAAACTGTTTCCTTTCAGAGAGGGCAGGAGCAAATTATTGTATATTTATTATGCTATAATTAAGTCAGTAAAACTGGAAGCATGACTACTAGCAACTAATTCATTCCACTCATAGTAACAAAAACATAGAAAGAAACATTTGGAGAGCCTGCCTTAAGCAATCCTTTAATCCAAACCCAAGGGCTCTACCACTGGAACACAAACACTGGCATAGAAGAGTAAGTAAACTTACAGAATCACCCGGAAATATAAAGGAATAGTTAGGGTTTTTAACGGACAATGTAGCAGATCACCGACATCTCCAAACAAGCGAAACCTGTTAACCACCACAGCTCCATGTAAAGCACTCCCTTACAATGCCTCTTAAATTTTACTCTCAATTTTCACTCAATGCAATAAACTTAGCATAAAAAGGAAGCAAAGTTAATGCAACTCCTGCACTGCTGATAAATTGCAACAACATTAAAAAGGCAACAAAATCGAAGTATCTCATGAACCGCGCCACAGTCCCTCACGCATCGGAACGTGCAACTGGGTACAAAGTTTGCTTGCATCCCGTTTGCATCCTAGTCGCATACTCTCGCCGCTTGCGCAAGGACCAGCTTAAGTTGCGTTATTTCTAAAAAGTTACCAACTAAGCGCGTCAACGTTATCGTCCGCGGCAGCCAAGGCAAACATTGTGCTACAAATTGCCATCCCCTTTGGTGCCGCTAGTACACTACAACTTTTGCTTGTTTGTCCTGCTAAACTTGAGTTTTATTTTTCAGGTTCGTGTGACATTTTACACCTTGGAACTTGTTCCTCCACTCCATTCTATTTTCGCTATTTCATTTTCAGTGCTGTTGTGCTTCTGGTCGCGTGGCCTTCGGGCCACTAAACAGCCCGAAGGAAGTGTTGCAGCAAAGTTTCGCAAAATGTGGGCGAGCGAAATTAAACGTGAATGTTAAATTGAGTAAATAGGAAATTGTTTCCAAAACCAAAAAAGTTGGAGAGCAAAATTTTTGGAAAACCCAGAGCGACTTTTGCCAATTACTGCACTGAATGATTGCGTTAGGCGCCTAAGTGCGCTCAAAGGAGTCAAATAATCACATTAGGCAGAGTTCGAAATTGTAGGTTGGAGTGGAATCTTTTACAAAGCGTGATTTTACAGTGTCCTTACATACGCCTGTGTGTATGTGTGTGCATGTATGCGAGTGCTAATAAGAACGCAAAACTATATATGTAAAAATGTCCACAGGCAAAATTTGTGCAGTGAATTGAGTTGAAAGTTCATTTCAAACGCCAAGTTACAAAATGACAAATTGGAGTTGCTATGAGTATATAGTGGAACAGGTATATATTTCATTGAATACCCAACTATATATATACATATACTTGCATATATGCATATATATATATATATATATATATATTTGTTTATTATAGGTCAGTATCACTTCCACCCTCAAGGATTTTATGCAAAGAAAATTCAATTTTGCCCACAAATACTGTAGAATGATGAGTTGCAAAAAAGAATGGAAAGGTCTAACTGAGACGTTTAAAATTAGAGAAAAATCCCTCTTATGGTATACTGACGGTTCTAAGACAATGGACGGAACTGGGGCAGGGGTATTTGGGCCTAGAACCAACTACTGGGAACCAATGGGTTATTTTCCAAGCATTTTTCAAGCGGAAATTCACGCTATTGAAAGATGTGCCCAGATCAACATTGACAGGAAATATCGGGGGAAAAACATCGTGACACTATCTCATAGTCAAGCAGCACTCAAGAGTCTGAGCTCACCCTTAGTGAGGTCTAAACTTGTGTGGGACTCTATTGGGAAGCTAAACTCCCTAGGCGTATGACCAAGTTATCTCTAATGTGGGTACCAGGCCACATAGGAGTAGAGGGGAATGAGAAGGCTGATAGCTTAGCTGGGAAGGCTGCGGCCTCTCACTTCAACGGCCCTGAACCCTTCTGTGGACTATCATCCAATACCATTGGAGGTCTGCTGAAGAAGTGTACAGATGCAAAACGAAGGGATTAAGACAGTCCAAAGCTCTTCTGGGAGATTTTAATCTTAAAAGAGCTAAGGAGTTAATACATATGCCTCCGAGTAAACTAAGAATCCTCACAGGCATTTTAAGCGGACATTGTAGACTCAACTACCATTTGAACAAGTTGGGTATATCTTCGGATGCCATCTGTCGATTCTGTGGAGAAAGTGACGAAACCTCACTTCACCTGATCACAGACTGCGGACCATTTCAACACCCAAAACCTACCCCGTGCGCACGGCCCTGCATCAGAATAAATCTTTCAGGTCGCAGTGTATAACACCCTTAAATATATCTATCTATCTATCACTTGCACCCTGGTAGCATACTCCTCCATTTTTTTTTATTTTTTTTTTTATTTAAGTTACTTCAACGATGAAGAATTATTTGGCCAAACTTGGACAGTTATAACGCCACCACCATAAAATTTGAAACTTAAGTTTTATATATAGATATCAATATCCTTTAAAAAGTCGGTGTCTATTTTGAAGGCGTGGTCTTCTTTAGCCTGGATTAGGGTTCTTAGAGAGTTGAATTGTATAAGTGCTGGGAAAGAATTTCTTGGCACATTATATTTAGTACAATGAAAGATGATGTGTTCTGGGTCTTCAGGGCATTGGCAAACTTCACAGTTTCCATATTCAATTACTCTTAGTTTCTTCAGCGTCTTGTTACAGAAAGCGTGTCCTGATAGGATGCGGTTAATTTGCTTGACTTCTTTATGGTTCAAGTTCTTATTTTTTTTAAACCAAGGATTTTTCAGAATATCGGGAAACAGTTCTCCATACTTCGTGCCTTTTCCATTTATCCTTACTTTTTATGCAGAGTATAGTCAGACGATATCAGGCTGATGAGCGGTACAGTTTATATATAGTATAATTGCGGCTACTAACATGCCCACTTCCCCCATACCTATTTTCTTGCAAGGACCAAACGAGCTGATTGCATGAAATCGTTGAAGTCTTATTTAAATTCTCAAAGGAGTGGATTTCGATTTCCTCGCAAATAGCATTTTTAATTTTTCTTTGTAGAGAACATTGCAATCAATATCCTGGCCTAGGTAGGTAGGTTGATCGGCCGCTAAAAAGGCACTCTAAGGCCAGGATTGACCATTTGTCATACCGCATGAGATTCAGGTCTCATTGCCCTTATGAAACAACTGATGAAGCTTATTTATTTTGTTGTGAATGCCTCCCAGGAAATCCAGAAAGTTTTATCCAAGAGAGTGAATCTCCTTTTGGACAGTGCTGGACATGTACTTCTGAGGTGTTCAATGGACTCTTGCTCTTCGTCATCCATGCAGCTCCTGCAGAAGTTATTTGAGGCATTCCCCAACTTACTACCATGAGTACCCAGGGTCGAGTATCCACGTTAAGATACTTATGACGGTACGTATATTTTGTATATTTAGAGATATGGCCTCAAAAAGTTTCAAGAAGGACATGCAACTCTAGCATTCTATTGGTGCGTAGTTTTAGGTCTAACAGCTGAATTTGCTACCCGTCCTTTTTCCAAAAAGCCAGATAGGCAGCAGGTTAAGCATTACATCTAATGCTGCCGTTGGAGTCATTCTAATGGCGCCACTTATGAAAACCTCCGCAGTTCTTTCCAGCTTTCTTACCAACCTATTGTGTGTCATCCTGGCATATTTTGTTCGGTTTAGTAATTATTTTTTATATAATCAACTTAAATTTATGAGAAGAAGGAATCGAAGTGTCAGGCCCTCTTTTGATCCCAGTCCCACCAAAGAACTAATCTTTTTAAATATGCAACTTTTAAGCTCTGTTTGAGCAGTCCTGACACCACACTGACTGATTGCCCGCCATGCCAACTAGCTGGACGAGCGGGACTCCAATTGCAGCGGTCAATATGAGGTTGAGCCGAAGAGAGTCCTTCTGGCACGGTACGACTCTCTCCAAGCGCAGGCGGAAAAGCTTGAGGTGACCATTAAATTTCTTGGACTAGCTCGATTCAGTTGAAGTAGAAAATGGGCTAGTAACTCTCCCGCAAGGATGGCTAGAGTAATGTGCCCCACAGATTGTAGGGAAGAACACGCACTTAACTTGTAATATCACAATGGGCCTCTCCATGGCCCAAGTGTGTCGCCGATTATCCCTTCCCTAGACAGCCACTTAAACCTAATACTAAACTTAACCAATTATAGTCACAAGGCGGGGAACCATGGGAATTAATTATAAATGAAAACACTGCAGACACGCAATCTTATATTTGAGGCGAAAGTAGGAAAAGAAAATGATAAGAGAAGTACTGAAAAGGGATCCTTAAACACATTAAAAACATTTCTGTGAGTCATAGTCGATACTTCATCTCTGTTCTGGAGTCTTGCGGTAAAGGAGCTGCTTGTGCAACTGGAGAGGAACGGTTGGAAGGTCGTTGCTTATGCGGACCAGAGTATACAGAGTAAAGAAACTTAAACATCAAACGGCAAAGCAGCAAAATAAAGCAGACGGACGTTGCACATGAATCCACTGAAAATCGTGTTGAATCCACTCAGAATCGTGTTGAATGCACTCAGAATCGTAGTGAATCCATTCAAAATCGTGGTCTGTCCGCTACGGACGCTAGCAGTGAAAAAGAGTTTATTTTCTCTGTGTTCTCCGATGCGAACGGTGTTGCTATTAGCATCTCGGGCAAGCATGTTTGAACACTGAGAGTCTTGATGCAACGCATGCTCAATATTCTCTCCAAATGTGCTACAAGCTGCGGGTTGGGGTTAATCCATACTAAGATTGTGCTTTTCACTAGGATGTATAAAATTCCCCAATTTAACGCTCCAAAACTAATGGGTGTAGATATCAATAGGAAGCTGAACTGGAAGGCTAATGTAAGTGAGCGCATTCGGAAGACTCAAGTTGCTCTGTACTATTGCAAAAGAGTCATAGGAAGGAAATGGGGGTTACAACCATAGGTAGCCTATTGGATATACCCAGCTGAGGTAAGTCCAATCCTATTTTATAGGGTGCTTGTTTGGTGAGCGACCCTAAGTAAGTGTACATACAACAGACTGGTAACAAAGGTACAAAGAACGGCGGAGGTATTCATAAGTGGCGCTTTTAGAATGACTCCAACGGCAGCATTGGACATTATGCTCAATCTGCTGCCTGTTAGGCTTTTTAGCGAAAGAACGGCTGCAACCTCAGCTATCAGGCTAAAAGCTACGCATCAATCGGTTGCCAGGTATGTAGGTCATGCGTCCATTTTAAGACATTTTGAGGGTACATCACACCAATGTATGCCTTCAATGGCATGTGCAAGATCTCCATTCCTTCCAGGGACGAATGGAAGGATAGCATCCCCCTCATGTAGAAGGGGTTCACATCTACACAGTTGGATCCAAACTACAGAGTAGGGTGGGAGGTCGTGTATTCTCAGAAAATTTGGACATTAACATGCTCTTTAGGATGCCCGACTACTGCAGTGTTTTTCAGGCAGAGGTCGCGGCTATAGAGGCAGCACTGTCTTGGCTAAGGAAGAAGAAGATATCTGGACTTGATATTTGCATTCTGTCCGACAGCCAAGCTGATTTGCGCTCCCTGGATTCGGTTATTATCACCTCAAAAGCTGTCAAGAGCTGCCGCAAACCTCTAGTCGAGATAGCTAAGCAGACCCGTCTGCATCTGTGCTGGGTTTCCGGTCACAGAGATATTCCTGCAATGCGGATGAACTTGCCCGTGAGGATACTACCATACCGATTGAACCAGATAGGTCGCAATTCGGTATTCCTATTGCCACATGTAAGCTCTTAGTAAATACAATATCCTTAGGAACAGCGGGCGGGCGCTGGTCTGAACTTTCAGGATGTAAAATAACTAGACAAACCTGGCCAGAGATAAATGTCAAGCGCTCTAAGGACGTACTGGCTGTAAATAGACATAGCATAGCTTCCTAACGGGACAATGGATTCTAGACACACACGGGTGTAGGCTGGGGATCGCCTCTAATGACTTCTGCAGGAGTTGCATGGATGAGGAGGAGGAAGAGTCCACTGGTCACCTGTTGTGCACGTGTCCAGCTTTGACCAGAAGGAGGCGCACTTTCCTAGGTGACTACTTTTTGGACTCCTTGGGAGATATCTCAAAAAAAAAGATTAGCTCCATCAACTGCTTCATTAAAAGCTCCAAATGGCTGGACCTTTGAAAGAGATGGGACCTGTTTTCCCATGCGGTATCACAAAGGGTCAATGTTGGCCTAAGTGCGCCCTTTTCGGGTGACCGCCTTAACTACCTACCTACATAGTCACATGTCCTTCAATAGGTGCGTAATATAAAGGAAATAGTTGGTACGACTGAAAACACGCAAACTTTACTTTTGGGTTTTCGATAGAACCAATTCTTATGGATTGGGAACTCATGGGCTGACTATTAGTTGAATACTAGAGGCTTTACAATGAAAATAGATACTACTATAAACCCTGCTTTAATCGTGGCTGAACAATGAATGGATCAAAGGAAGGAGTGTAGTTTTTTAATATGCTGCAAACATACTCGAACCATAACTTTCAAACCATACAAAATACAATGTAATCACTTCAATTGATCAATTTTCTAATGGAAAATTGCATTGAACACTTCACCAAAGAATTACACTGTCACATTTTGTGATTTTGTATGTAAATCTCCCCACCAACACTGCACTTGTACTCACAAAACTTTGCATTATTCAACTAAGCATACAAACCGGACAACACATTAAGGATTTCTGCATCGTTAACTGCAGATGAATACAAATGGCAACAATGCGCCTTCATAATAGAAAAGCTTTTACTCTAAAACGACAGCATAAATTTACTCAGACATGCTTCCGCACTAGCAAACGCCTCCACCGGTTTCCACTTTCACACAATTTCCAACTACGACAGCACTTACGGAAGCGCCCAAAGCTTCAAAGCTCTGCTGACTTAAATACAATTTGCGATTTGTGGTAATTTCCCCATCGCATTAATTTGCGTCGCTTTGTTATGAGAAAAATGGAATCTTAATAAAAAACTGAATGTTGTAAACTGCATTAGAATATATTTCAAATCAAGAGCACGGATCGTGAAAAGCTTTTAAGCTTATTACAATTTCTGCCCAGGATACACCACACAAAGACAATGTACTTTACAACTACGAATACTCCCACATATGCCAAATAAGGGCCGCCCAGCATGAGTACTCACGGAGAAGTACCGCCAGCACTCCTCCACTTGGTAAGACTGCCTGGTTGTGAACTGCCTGCCACATGCCGCATGCCGCATGCTGTGTGCAGCTGGAAAGTTTTAGCTTTTTCTGCTTTTAATCCACTTTGAATGTTTCGAAAGTTTTGCTATTAAAATTTTAAATTCAATTAATGCGAGTTGAAGGGTGCGCCACAAGTGCTCATTACTTTCAGCAGACAAGGCGACCAAGCCCCGCTTTCTTTCGAAGTGCTGCGAGGGCACGTGGCCCGTGCCACGAGTATGTGCAGGAGTCAAACAGTGCCGCAGTTATCGCTCTTGTTGTGCACTGCAAGTATGTACAAATTAATTGAAAGTAATAAAGGCAAATGCAAATGAAAACGAGTGTCATTAACTGCAATCTGAAGGACTGTAAATTTCGGTTTGCCTTTCATACTCGCAGGAATACGCAAAGGAGACGACAGGTGCGTAGTGTCTCTGCTTCGTGGCTGAAGGACCTGTGTGCACATTACAAACCAGAACAAGGGGCTTAAGGTTCACTTATATAAACTGCTTTCATGTTTTTTATGAATTACTTCGAGTCTCATATAGAAGATACATTGATGGGGCCAGTACATACATTTATAACAAGGAGATTAGAGACAAATAGCGGAAGTGTGCGGTATTGCCTTGTAAGTTGTGCTAAATATGGTCACACGACCTGAATAGTAACTATTCTTTCTATGAATCCTCCTAGAACGAAAGATATACCTTGTAAAGAGGAAAATTTCCCTGGTGTACAATGCAGGACATTAACTCGGAACTACTCTGATACTCAAAGTAGGTAGGTAGGTAGGAGTGGCCGCCCAGTTTCCCAAAAGCACGCAAAGGCACGACTCCCCCATCATGTTGCAGGAAACCATCCTGATAGTTTGATGAACCTTGCAGTGTCCCTAATATTCTAGGATGACAGCTGTGCCAGGCTTGTAAGAAATGGGGCACCAAAGGTGTGAATTCTTTTTCTGCTCTAGGATGGGCAGTGGCATAAGAGGTGGAAAACCGTCTCGTCCTCCTCCTCGAAGCCACAGCCTCGGCAAAAGTCATTTGAGGGTAGGCCCAGATACTCAAATTGTTATGGCGAAAATATTATTCCGGTCGCACTGACTCACCACTGGGACTGCTTCAGAACCTATCCCCATTTCCACCGAGTGTAGAGCAACAGTTGATTTGTTTATGTTGCCCGGGTCAGTAGTCATAAATGGAATTGAGAGTGACCTTGACAAGACTGAAGGACTTCATCAAAATTTTAAAAATTATGTTGAAAAGAAAAAGTGGAAACCCATTTTCTCAATTCTTTTCTGACATAGCGCATATAATCCTTGCTGCACCATTGCCAAAAAGCATACACAAAATATTGGCTGGAAACCAAAAAGGAACAAGGATAAAAACTTTTTCATTACAAATTAGTTTCATGAAAAAAATTTGAGCAGAATAATGAAACACATTTCAAGCTTAAGGAACACAAAAAAATTCATAGTTCCCATTATTTTATGTGATGCTTTTAATATCCCGCAATTAACATGGAAACCGTAGCCCATAAATGCATAATCCTTGGTTGGATCTTGCCGCATTTACGATTGCATCATCAAATCAGGCTGTGTGAAATATTTCAGAATGCAAATGGCAACTGATTTCTTTGAGGACATCAGAATCATTGTATGACTGCCAAAGCAAAGTCAAGGCACAGTAAGGGCATGAAAATCCTACGCTTACGTCTCATTTCTGGAAATAGTCCTGCAACTGAATTCATCACTAAATGACATGCTTACAGTTGAATCAGTGAAGCGAGCGTTAAGGAACTTTAAACCACTCTCAAAGCGCAACACTCACCTGAGAACGCAAAACTTGTTCCCGTTTGCGACGTTTTAATTGCTGGCATTCATGAGGCAGTCATATGCAAATGCAGCCACACACACACACACACACACACACACACACACACACAGGATCAAGGTTGAACTAAGCGTTCTCACACAAAATGCACTCAGCAGTTTAGTCATTAGGTGCATATTGTGAGCTTTAACGCGGAACGTTGAAAAGGATGATGTACATGGATCCTGAGATTTGAAGAGAATAGTATGAGTTCATGAGTCCTCCTTATATTACAAGCAATCTTTAGAGGAAAGACAAGTAAAATTTTGCATCACTTTCCACCAAGGATCAAGGACCTAGGTAGTAGCCCCTTTATATATATATATAAGCATTGATATAAGCAGTGTAAATGCGTAACGACCCTTTCAAGTAAAGGAAATTACTGTTCAGATAGCATTTGTTCCAGATTAGCGTCCTAACGCGACACTGGACTCTAGGCACACACGGGTGTAGGCTGGGGATCGCGTCTAACGACATCTGCAGGAGTTGCATGGACGAGGAAGAGTCCACTGTTCACCTGCTGTGCACGTGTCCAGCTTTGTCCAGAAGGAGGCGCATTTCCCTAGGCGACTACTTTTTGGACTCCTTGGGAGATATCTCAAAAAAAAGATTAGCTCCATCAACTGCTTCTTTAAAAGCTCCAAATGGCTGGACCTTTGAAAGGGATGGGACCTATTTTCCCATGCGGTATCACAAAGGGTCAATGTTGGCCTAAGTGCGCCCTTTTCGGGTGGCCGCCTTACTTACCTACCTATTTGTTCCAGAGCTTACACCCAGTTTTAAGCTACCATGAGCATGAAATAATGAGTTTGGAATAACCGCCTCTTTTTTCTAATATACCATCATTGATTAGCACACAGTATAACCGAGTTTCTACTGTAACAGGATTTCTCCCTGTGAGTACAAAAGCGAGAGTAAAATGAACCTTGAACAAGTATTCGTAACTCCAAATAAACTTTTTGCAAAGTTTTTGCAAAGGAAATCATTTAAATGAAATTACAGACCACATACTTGGCCATTCACTGTTGTTCTTTGTATGCTAATTGACAAAGTTGGCGAGAGTGTTTCGAGGGGCACGTACTGCATGAGCGGTACGTGCGTTAATTGGATTTGCCGCCCGTGCGAGAGGCGTTGCAGCATTTGCCTAATTCGCGGTTGTTTGAGGCTTGTGCTGCTTTTAATAAATGGAACTGTTCCAGACTAACTCGTAATTAAGTTTGAGAAAGAGGGAAACTGTTTTTTAATAGCTGCGCACCTGCGTAGCCTCTGACGGTAAACTCGCTCTGTAATTAATTGGAAGCTTCAGCATGGTAATGAAATTTTCCCATAATTAATTGCTGCAACAATTTCAAACCATTCACGACGTTGGCTTTAAACGCATCGAAATGCCACGCTTTTAGGAAAATTGGAATCACCAGCTGAATGACACACAGAAGGACAGACGCTGACAGGGATTTGTGTGGGTCTGTTGGCGCCCTCAAACTTTCACATTGCTGCAGAATTGTCAACTTTTGTGCTCAATTGCAAAGCAGGCGGAAACACGCAATTAGAACTGATGTGGTTGGCAAGCAAGCAAAACAAACGAAAGTTGACGCCAAAAGAAACAAAGGGAAAATTTCAAAAGTTTCCATTGAATTTGGCCAAAAAGAATGTGCATAAAAAATGCGAAACTTTCGCAATGGGAGGAAAAAACTTGCAACGAAATTGAAAACTTCAAACAGGAAATCAAACAATAAAACTATGCGTTTTCCTTGAATGAAGTAAAGAAAATGCTGGAATTTAATTGAAAGGTACGTAGAAGATGCCTTAATAGCAGAGGCCTCCAACAGTCTAAGCGAGTATAAAGCAACCGAAACCGAAATTTCCGGACTCCCTGTAACTGCATTTGACCAAGCAATGAGCCGATGCGTTCCTCCTCGCAAGGCAGCATGTGTGTTAAGTCAAATATTGCCACAACACTTTGAACGAATTTGCTGCCCACCTTCACCGAAATCTCCACTTCACCATAATTAACACACACGTATGTGAGGTCCACGCACACACATGCATTCCCTTCTTTGCGCAATTTATTTTTTGGAACATAGGCATCCTTGCAGCCTTGCATCCTTTCAACAATTGCAAAAGTTGTCGCTTAGTTCGAAGCAACTTTCAAAATCAAATCAACTACCGGCAAACATGGTATCTAGGGACCACGCCCAACTCTTAGCTAAACACACACATCCTGCTGAGCCATTCATTTGGGCAAAAGTGGAATGAGTTTGTGCACATTTTGAATTGTGGAAACAGTTTTTGTTCTCAAACGGCCATGGAAAAATTGCTCCTCCCAATTGTGGAGTTCATCCTATTACACATACCTGATAGGAATCTTTCACTAGTGGGCAGTGTAGTCGGCCCAGTGCAGTGTAATAGCATCATTGACTACAACCGGCAGATTGGGTGCATTCAATCCACGATTGACTGGAGTTTACTTGTCCGGAAAGGGTCAGCCAAGATACTTCAATATGAATGTTGTAAAATAAGTTACTGGAACCAGAACCTTGTTTTAGAGCTGGTGCCTCAGGTTCCTCAGCCTGGAACTTCATTAGTGTGCGGCTTTATCAGCAATGCGATTTATTATTGAATTCCCCGTGGAACTCAGAAAGAACGGATTGAAGTATTATTAAAAGCAAGCAGCTGCCACATAACATTGAAGTAAGTCATGGTTTGTGTCACTTTATTTGTCCTAAACAGAGTAGTTTATGACTGGGCATATCATCACTTATTCTATTCACTATGTTATTGATTACACACATGCTCGATGATATGTCACCACACTATCAGTTTAGTTTTAATAATTTCTGTCGCTCTCTTCCAGCACTCTAATATAAAAACTGGGCCTTTGAGTTTTTTTACGTGATTAATGACATGTCATCACATATGTCATTAAACAAATTGCTCACTCTATCAATAATTGAGAATGTTTGTAATAGTCAAATAACTAGTTTCCATTTCTTATATCACCGCTTATTTGATATCGGCGTTACTGATGACATGTCATCACAGATGCTCTTCATAATGTTGAATAAGTTCTAAGAAGATATATCACTCTCTGATACGCTTCATCAATTCTAAGAAGATATCACAATTATGCTCTTCAGCAGTCCTAAGAAAAAATCTCAGTTACTTGAGCTTATAACTTACTATATATCCTCATGACAAGTCATCAATAGCATAATTAACTATGTCAGTTATGTCAAACTGATTTATTTCACTTCCTATAAGAACTCTCTAAATTGGAAAATAACTTTATTTCTGGATGATCTGTCATCAGGCATATCATTGATTACTGGATTTCCTCATGACATATCATGACTTACTTCATTCACTATGTCTGTAAAGTTTTAATAACTATTTGCTGTGTAAATGTTTGAAGGCATATCATCACATCTTACAGTGACCAGATCAGTTCATTCGTAATAATGTATTTCACTTACTTTCAGTGCTGAGTTATTATGCTGGATAAAAACTATAGATGACATATTATCATCTATGTCATTAAACCAATCATTTAACTCGTCTAGATTATCTCTACCATTCTTTCAGTGCTGAATTACAAAATAAAGTTATTGTGGAGTAAACATAATAGATGAAATGTCATTACTTATGTCATTAACCACGTCACTTAATAATGTCTCTGACTTTCGGTTATTGCTGTACTAGAGAACAAAGTTATTTTATGAAATAATTAGTATCGATGACATGTCATCACGTAAATCATTGAACAAATCATTTAACTCTTCTAGAATATCTCTACCATTCTTTCAGTGCTGAACCACAAAATAAAGTAGTTATGGAATAAACATAATGGATGACATGTCATTACTTATGTCATTAACCACGTCACTTAATAATGTCTCTGACTTTCTGTCATTGCTGTACTAGAGAACAAAGTTATTTTTATGAAATAATTATTATCGATGACATGTCATCACCTATGTCATTGACCAAATCGTATAACTCGTCTAGAATATCTCTACCATTACTTCAGTGCTGAACCATAAAATAAAGTTCTCGTGGAATAAAGATAATGGATGACATGTCATTACATATGTCATTAACCACGTCACTTAATAATGTCTCTGACTTTCTGTTATTGCTGTACTAGAGAACAAAGTTATTTTATGAAATAATTAGTATCGATGACATGTCATCACGTAAATCATTGAACAAATCATTTAACTCTTCTAGAATATCTCTCCCATTCTTTCAGTGCTGAACCACAAAATAAAGTTGTTGTGGAATAAACATAATGGATGACATGTCATTACTTATGTCATTAACCACATCACTTAATAATGTCTCTGACTTTCGGTTATTGCTGTACTAGAGAACAAAGTTATTTTATGAAATAATTAGTATCGATGACATGTCATCACGTAAATCATTGAACAAATCATTTAACTCTTCTAGAATATCTCTACCATTATTTCAGTGCTGAACCACAAAATAAAGTAGTTATGGAATAAACATAATGGATGACATGTCATTACTTATGTCATTAACCACGTCACTTAATGATGTCTCTGACTTTCTGTCATTGCTGTACTAGAGAACAAAGTTATTTTTATGAAATAATTATTATCGATGACATGTCATCACGTAAATCATTGAACAAATCATTTAACTCTTCTAGAATATCTCTACCATTCTTTCAGTGCTGAACCACAAAATAAAGTTGTTGTGGAATAAACATAATGGATGACATGTCACTTAATAATGTCTCTGACTTTCTGTTATTGCTGTACTAGAGACCAAAGTTATTTTCTAAAATAATACATATCGATGACATGTCATCACCTATGTCATTGACCAAATCATTTAACTCGTCTATATTTATACATTTCTTTCATTGGTGCACCACAACAAAAGTTATTGTGGAATAAACATAATGGATGACATGTCATTACTTATGCCATGAACCAAGACACTTTTAATGATGTGTCTGAATATCTTCCATTGCTGTACTAGAGAACAAAGTTATTTTATAAAATTATTATTATCGATGACTTGTCATCACCTATGTTAATAACTATGTCATTTAACTGGTAATAATATCACTCACTTTCCTTCAATGCTGCAGTATAAAATGAAAGTATGAAAAAAGTTAAGTTATGACAGAGACAAGATTGATGACATGTCATCACCTATACCACAATCAATTTAGTTTCTTTCACCTTTACAACCTAAACTTTTTTGTATATTAACATGCCTCATGACATCTCATCACATGCGTTGGTCATAATCTGCTTCAGCACTTCACATACACAAATATGCTTAATCTATATTTAAAAGTTTTCTCGCTGACAACACAACTTCACAATTGCCAAAGTTTCGGCAGTTTTCCCAACCACGCCCATTAAAGAACCAAATAAAAAAAACAAACAAAAAGTTTTCCATTTCAGTGCAACACTTTCGGCGACTTGTAACAACAGCAACATAAAAGTTAAACACAGGTGCTGCACGTACCGCTCAATTTGAAGCCCACGTGTCTCTCTGTGTGTATATGTGTGTGGAACCTTGTGTGCGTGTGTTACTTTCTATGGGTGTGTTACTTTGTGTGCGTGTGCTACTTTGTGTGGGGGCGTTGATGGTGATGTATGCGTGTTTGTCTGCGCTTACTACAAAAATTGTGGCGGCTCGTATATTTATGGCAATTATTTTGGCGGCTTTCCACTACATTTGCGGCAGCTCGCGTTGTCAGGCAACGCTCCGTGGCGTGAGGCAGCCGCCCATCCACGTTTTGAGGCCTCAATCACAATGTATGAATTTGATGGGTGTTTAAACATGACGGCGCAAACTTGCCAACTTTTCTTGCGTTGTGTTTTCATTTTTGCTTCGTCCCTGCAGCATCATTCACACTGCAATAATTCAAACTTAAGTTATAATGATTTAATGACTGCGTCTGACTTATTTGCGAGAGCCTTGTTTATTTATGACGCAAAGTTTTCCTATAAAAATGCAATTAGTTGAATTAATTATGAGGCAAACAGGAGTGAGCAGACTGTTTGTTGCCGCTTTTGCTGTTGCTGTCAGGTAGAAAGTAATTATGTTTAATTAATAGCCAAAATCACTTCACCGAAAAATTGCCAATAAGCAAATTGTAATTTATAGACAGGTGGAAGTTCCACAAGCCCCGCCCTCACAATATTAGCCAGTAATTCAACTGCTGAAATTACCATTTCTGTTCAGTGTTGAAGCAGAGTCAGGCACTGATATTTACTTATTTAGTTTGGAAACATCGAAGCACATCCTTCCGGGCTTAAACTTATCAGGGAAGAACCTGAAATACGCGCACAACTTTTCCACTGCCCACTTATCGTAGCTCCCCAGCGTCAACTTCTGCTTCCTTGTGTCGTTCTTTTCTTTTGCAGTGAAATTCGGGATTTCATACGCCCCGGTGTATAGTTCCGGCTCTCCGCTCACTTCCAACTTTGCGGACACGTCCAAACAACTGCTCGCTTGGCCACATGAGGTCAGAAGTAGCGGCGGCTTTGTGCGTTTCATTGCGTGTCCTAAATTGTTCTGATTTGTATATTGTCAAACTGTCCTTGGCCACGTTAGCATAATCGACTTAAGTGCAAGGAAATATTTCAGCCCGGAACTTTCTGTTTTGCATATTACAATTCGCTCCTTACTGTCTGCGGCTGTTTGGGTCCAATGCCTTCTTTTTATTTGTGTTTAGTTTTTCTTTCGTCCTTTTATACAATTTATTTTTCATTTTCAACGAAATTTCCCCGAAGATTAATTACATAATTTTCGTTTATTGAATAAAGTTGGCAAACGTATGCGGCCCAGGAGCATCGAAACTAAACTCAAGAGTCCCCACGAAAGTTTCTGTGCGGCCCAGTGGGGAATTCTGTGTATGCGTAGAAAGTGGAATCATCAACTAAATTGAATGCATTCATTGCGCTGTGAACGAAATGGTTTAATGAGGACATTTGTAGAAAGAAACAAACATGCCTGAAAGTCTTATGGTGTCTCCTTATCCTAATGGCATTGGCATATGATACATGGTGAAACGTTATCCTTGCAGACGGCGAGAGTCTGATGAGATGATCCAAATTTACAGTGAATTTTCAACCACTGAATTTTAGATCCCTTTTTTATATATTTATAATTGTAAATGGAATATAAAAGAGCGATTTATGAAATATATTAATGAACATTTTGAAATATCTTATGAAGTGGAGAGGAGGTCGATGCGCATCTCTAGATAAAACTAAATTCCGTAGACCAAGTCTGGTTTATATTCTGGTTTTTATAGGTTTTAATTGTATATAATTCATATATAAACGAAAATGTTCTTAGTTCTCTACCATAGCAATGGAATATTAGAACTTCGTTCCTTATTATAGCTGCTTCTTTCACAATCATATTCATACTACACGAGAGAAATTACCTGCAGATCCTTGTGACTAGTCAAAGTATACAAATGGATTACGTAAATTGTATTTGTCTGCTTCCTCACACACTTAATGACAGTGGCAACTAATTCAAACTACTACAAGAGAGCAACAATGAAGACAGAAATTTTCCTATAGTCCTAGACGATATAATTCCATCGACTTTGCGGACAGAGTGACTTGAAAACTGTACCATTTTTCAGCAGACTCCTTGGACTGTGTGGGTTGCAGTTCTCAGGTAACTTATCTTATTACTTGCAACACCCAAATATCCTGTGTAAACAGTCAGGCGACTTATGTGTTTACTTGATATACCCAGATACCCTGTGTAAACAGTCTTTCGTAGGAGTTGCACAAAAATCAATGAAGGGCTTATAATGGATCTTCATTAATAACCCATGAAAGCCTCATCAACTCCCGCTTAAAATCATTAACTTAAGCACTCCTCAATTCGCCATCAAATACCCATTTTGTCTGTATTTCTGTTGTTTACACTTGAAGATATTTAGTTCAGAATAAGAGAGCATACAAATTGTCTTCATTGCCTTTAATATTTTCCTCACAAAGTTCCCTCACTTCACTTCAAGGTTCCTCTTCCAAAGTTGTTGACTTTTTACCATGATTTTTCTCAAATTCAAATTTTTGTTTCTCCTCATATTCCCAACATATGAGAATTACTCTACACTTTTATCTTTTATCTCGTTGATAATCATAAATTTTCTTTATGATTATGAAGAATATTTTTTTTATTATTGCCGCCATTTTGTGTTTATCTCTGATAACCGCACCGTGGCGATTCTGGTGGCTTTGGCAATCAACCGTCAGCTTGGCTGGACTTGGCGTGGCTTCATTGACTGCTTCTTCGTGTTTTTGGCACATTTCTGCATTTTCATATGCCACAATGAGCCTCGCCTTGCCAGCCCCCCATTGCAAACTCAATCGGACTCTTTCTTTTATTCTTTATCTGTGCTTTCAGTCTTTATCTTTTTATTTATGCAGCATAGTCGTCATTTGTGCTGAGATTTCGTTATGTGATACTTTTGTAGCATGTCGCATAAATGCCTTCATTATCGTTAAATCATGCTGAGTGTTGGCTTTGTTAGAGATTTGCTGGCATTAACTTATACGAAATTCTGCACTGGCAGAACTATTTGTTTGTGTTTTATTATCTCTGCAAATTTAATAGAAATATTCACATTTACCGTTCGTTTGTAGCGCTGGCCTAATAAATAATTTCATTATCTTGGGAACATATTAATAACTTTTTATATGATAACAGACTGTGCAAATTGCCAATCAATTTCATCCTCTTTAATGGCATTCAATTACAAAAGCACTTTAACTGATTTAATGACAGGCACAATTATAAATCGATTAAACATACACAAAAGGGTTCAGCATCTCAGAGCCGCGAAAGCACAGTGAGTGGCTTTGTTTATGTTAATTAAAGTAGTAGCAAATGCATGTAAGTATGCGAAGTGAGATAAGTATGGAGCTAAGTACATACGCGGCAGACATAAGGAACTGAGAATCGAATTAGAAATACATTCAAAATGGAGCAGAGGTCAAGTCAGTCACCTATTTAATGAACAGGTTAATAAAAGGATACTATTCTGAGCTTAAAGGATACCCTCCATCTGATTCGATGTCAATTCCAAATAGTCCACAGCTCAAGTCAGTCATATATTTATTTGGATAGATTTAAAAAAGGATACTATTCTGTCTGGTATGTTACCTCTCGATCTTAAGGATGCCCTGAATCTGATTCGATGTCAACCAAAATGCCAAATAGACCAGAGCTCCAGTCAGTCATATGTGTTTAATGGATAGATTCAAAAAAGGATACTATTCTGTCTGGTATGTTACCTCTCGATCTTAAGGATGCCCTGAATCTGATTCGATGTCAACACCAAATAGACCAGAGCTCCAGTCAGTCATATGTTTAATGGATAGATTTAAAAAAGGATACTATTATGTCTGGTATGTTACCCCTCGAACCTAAAGGATGCCCTAAATCTGATTGTATGTTCTATCATGATCTTGAAATATTCCCGCTCCTGATACCATTTTTCCACATCCCTCTAGAGTTTTTGAACTCACGTGCTTCCCAATCTTAAAGTGCATGGCTTGAAGGAATTTTGAATCCTTATTATAGCTAAGTATGACTTTGAATTATGTTTTATTTAGACAACCCCATTAAGGATTAAAAGTGTATGCATTCATAAATAAGTAAGGAAGTAAAGCTTCACTGGTACTTTATACCGTGATGACACTTCAAGCATCTTCTTCGCATACGAAGCAACGAAACACACCACTCTAAACGCCCACAAAAAGGAGCATCATGCATTTAAGGACATTTCAGCATATCCTATAATTCTTCTTTCCTTTTCGGGAATATAAATTATGGCATAATTTAAGTACACAATATCAAAAACACAAATTGCACAAAAGGGAGCAATCAAAGCTGTACTTCTACAACAACAAAAGCGAGCAGAATTCCAGCAAATTTTGTAGGCGTGACTGTGGTTAGCACGAGTACAGAGTTATGTGAAAATGAATTATAACTTTTTATATTTATTACGAGTACCCGCGTAAACGCAATGCGAATAAATAAGGCCAAAATGTGTGCTGCACGCCGCGCAATTTCCTTCGATGGTTTACTTTTGTGGGTAAGGAAGAAAAATACATTCGAAGTTATTAACTGACTTACGCACACAGGCATGCACACACACACACACACATGCACACTGACGTACTTACTACGTGAGGGCGTGTTGTTGCATGCTAATATAATTTATTGCAGCCTCCTAGTTTCGGCGTAAATTTCCATGTGTGTGTGTGTGGATTTGGTAGTGTGTTTGGTAGTGTGTTTGGTAGTGTGTTTGGTAGTGTGTTTGGTAGTGTGTTTGCTAGTGTGTTGGTTTTTTATCTGTAAGTGTGTGTGGTGCCTTACTCTACCGCATAAAAATACGAGTATGAAAATATTAACCAGCAAAGTTTCCATTCGAAGTGGTTTAAAATAAATCTATGTGAGTCTCCGTGTGTGTGTGCGGAATTTGCGGCAGAGGAAATTGAAAATGAATAATAAATACTTTTCTGCAATATCGGATAAACTGCATAATGTTAGCCGACTCCGACTAACTTGAAATTTATGTCAATTAAAGAGATGCAAATCTAGAAACCTCATTGTGCTTTTATACTGTGCGGATGTGTTTTTAAAACGTTCCACATAGTTTCATAAAAAAAAGGAAATATAAAAATTAAAATAATAAAAATAATACAAGTTGTAAACACCTAAAGTGATCAGGCAAATTGCCGAGATAGTGACTCTACCACTAGTTTGAGATTGCACCTTTGTTTAAATTAATGTGTAAACCAAAAATCAAAATTAATAATAGGCAAAAGTCCAAATAGCGGTAATAACAAAACAAAAAACAAAAACAAATTAAACATGAGCATTTTGCGCTCTCCACCTCTAGCTCTCACCCCCGCGCGTCCGTCAGCATCACCAATAAGCAGTATACCAAAAACTTCACTGAAACCAACGGAGTTGTCCTCTCATGAGTTAACAGCGCATGCGCTTTTAAGCATACCAACTCAGCAAACGTTTGTAGCAGGCGCCCCTGCAGAAACCACGGAACAACAAACTACTGCACAACTAGAGCAAACGACACCTATGTCAAATCAGACGGTAAGTGAACAAAACTCTCTCAATGATAATTCCGCGCAAGAAGCTAAGGAATTAAGAGTAGAAATCAGCCACTCTCGCACCTACCCAAACACACAAATGCATTCTCATGCAAATACAGCTAACAAACGCTTTCTAAGCTCAATATCGTCTGATAAACATTCAAAAACAACAAATATAACAAATACAACAATTTCCGCTCAGTCTGCAACTATATAGAAACAGGCATGGACCGGTATATTCAAATTAAACGGAAACTAAGCCCCCCAAAAAATAATAAATCAACAAAAATATATAAAAAAAAATGAAATTGATCAACCTACTAACTCAATGTACGATTAACGCCATTAATGACTCGGGTGTATACGCTCAGGCATATGCGGATGATGTTGGCTGTCTTGTGACAGGTCCATCCCTTATGATTGTCTGCAGAAGGGTGCAGAGAACTCTGGATATGATTGACACTTGGTGCAGTGCGAATGGGCAATCGGCTAATCCTGTCAAGACTGGGATTGTCCTCTTTACCAGAAGGAGAAAGCTTGATGGACTTGTTCTGCCTACACTAAAAGGTGTCACTATCCAGCTATCCAAGGAAATCAAATATCTTGGAGTCATCCTTGATAACAAACTTCTTTGGAAAACACATGTCGAACTGAAGACATCCAAAGCACTGTCAGTCTTCTGGCAGTGTCAGGGTGTTTTTGGTAAGACATGGGGTCCGTCCCCTAGTAAGGTCCTATGGATCTATACAGCTATGGTAAGACCTATTATCACCTATGTATCGATGGATTCGATGAGCAGACTCTCTCTTGTAGGGGTCAAAAAAGCTCTATCAAAACTACAACGTGCTGTGGCCATATGTTGTACCGGAGCATTTCCGACTACTCCAGGCCCGGCACTTGATGCTTTGGTGAATCTCCCGCCACTAGATGTCTTCATCCGCGGAGAGGCCGTTAAGGCCATCTGCAGAGTGAAACATAGTGGCCACTGGTATGGGGTGTACTCGATATTGGACGACGGCGCAGGCACTGACATCGATTCTGCAATCCTGTCTATGCCCCCGGACTCCATGTCGTCAACCGTCATACTAGAAAAGCAGTACAATGTGTTGCTGCCGGAGGCTCGTTCATGGTTAGATCCCGAGAACGAGCCCGGCAAACACTGCTGCCGTATTTTCACTGATGGCTCCAGGACTGAAGAAGGTTCAGGTTCTGGTGTCTTCGTGGAATCTTGTGGGACCCGTCGGTTCTTTGCCCTTGGTCTGCATGCGTCTGTGTTTCAGGCGGAGGTCTATGCGATACTTGAAGCGATGCACTTTGTTGTGGAAAACAGGTGAAAAGGCAAATCTATTTGTGTCTGCAGTGACAGCCAAGCTGCCCTCATGGCCTTGGATAGTTCGACCACCACTTCCACGATAGTCAGGTACTGCAAATCCAGGCTAAACTGTGTTGGAAAACATAAGAGTCTGCCGCTGACTTGGGTCCCGGGAGAAGCTGGCATTGCGGGTAACGAGACCACTGACTCTTTGGCCAGGATGGGCTCCGAGGCTGTTTTTATTGGCCCTGAGCCTGTTCTGCCACTCCCTTCTGCTGCCATCAAAGCCACTGCAAACAAGTGGGCTGTTTCGACCCACAAGCGAGCATGGCGGGCTGAGAGAGGCTGCGGATGGACGAAAATTATGCTACCTGCTATCTCTGACCGATGGTCATGGTTCCTTCTATCTTTAGGTAGGAGGGACTGCAGGCTGTTGGTTGGCGTGATGACAGGGCACTTTCTATGGGCTGGGCTCATGGAAAGGATTGGCATATCAGACAGTGCGCTGTGCCCAACCTGTGGAGAAGAAGACGAGACGGCAGACCATTTTCTTTGCGTCTGCCCTGCCTTTGCTCGAATCAGGTTTGGGATTTTTGGCACTGATGTGCTGAGGAGTAACCAACTTGGCTCCTTGGCACCACAGGATCTACTTCTATTTCTTCGGAGGTGGGGTAGATTTAAAGCCGAGTAAAAGGGAACCTTAAGTGCAGTACAATGGATATATACTCTGTCTGAGTGCTGCGCTTACTAGAATGTTCCGACAAAAAAAAAAAAAAAAAAAAAAAAAAAAAAACTGAATGAACCACAACAGCTTTGCCGCACTTAATGATGAGCCAACCAAAGAAAATGAAATAATTTCAAGTAAAATAAATTCATTTGAAGAAATCATTAAACCGCCGCCAATCTACTTGCGTGCAAAAAGTTCAAACGTTCTGGTTGAAATAATTGCTCGCCTAATAGGCAAGAATAATTTTCATATAATCTCGCTCAAAAAAGGTAACATACAAGAGACTAAAATCCAAATATATAACGGAAAAAATTATCGCTCTATTGCTAATTACCTCGACGATAACAAAAAAAAACTATTACACGTACCAATTGAAAAGTAGCAAAGGCCTAACTTTCGTAATAAAAGGAATAGAACCAGAAGTTGAACCAGATGAAATAATGGAAGCGCTGGCAGACGCCGGATTCAATGCAAAAACAATATTTAACATAAAAAAGGGATAGGTAGGTAGGTAAAGCGGCCACCCGAAAAGGGCGCACTTAGGCCAATACAAAAGGGATAAAATACCTGAACCATTATTTAAGGTGGAGCTCGTTCCAGAGACGAGAAATCTGAAAAAAATGAAACCCACCCTGTTTATAGCCTACGTTACTTAATACATCGTAGAATTTCAATTGAGGAGCCCCACAAGCGCAAAGGTCCGGTACAATGCTCAAATTGCCAGAAATATGGGCACACGAAATCCTACTGCACTCTACGCATAATATGTGTCGCTTGCGGCGATTTTCACCCCTCCGTTGTATGTAAATTTGACAAATTTGATAAAAATGTAAAAAAAATGCAGCAACTGCGGTGGTAACAACATGGCCAACTATAGAGGGTGTCCAGTTTACACAGACCTGAAGATGAAGGCGCGTACAACACTAAAGCTAGTTCACTGTGAACATAGCAATATTGCACCTAACTATCCTAGCATAAATCCAGCCAATGCTGCGCCCTCGTCCTCCTCAATGAC
Organism: Clusia tigrina; assembly: GCA_920105625.2. NCBI lineage: Eukaryota > Metazoa > Arthropoda > Insecta > Diptera > Clusiidae > Clusia > Clusia tigrina. The sequence continues at coordinate 421,565,901 of OV050030.1, forward strand.
GTACGCAAACGTATTGAAAAAAGCACCTACTGAAAGTCTAGCTAGTTCCCCACCCGTTCAAAATGTAGAAGCAATGATTTGTAACCTAACGCATTGTATGACCCAATTTATGTCAACCATGCAAACAATGATTCATGAACTTATACAAAATCAGAATCTACTGATGAAAACACTGCTCTCTCAAAAATAAATGAATCAATTAAAGTTATGCTACTGGAATGCCAACGGTATTATCCAACACAAAATAGAAATCAAGAAATTGACATAATGCTTATCTCAGAAACCCATTTAACAGATAAGTCCAACTTCAGTATTGCCGGTTTCAATTTCTACAAAACCAATCATGCAGACGGTAAAGCGCACGGAGGCGCAGGATTTCTAATTAAAACATTTCCTACGTGACAAATATGCCGAAAGACACATCCAAGTCACTTCAATCTCCCTTCAGTGCTGGGGCGAAATTATAACAATTTCTGCAGTATACTATCCACCTAGATTCCAAGTAACGTCAGAAAAATTCCTGCAGTTTTTTCAAACACTCGGAAGAAAATTTATAGCAGCTGGAGACTATAATTCTAAGCATACCTACTGGGGCTCTCGTCTGGTAAGCCCTAAACGCAAACAGTTGTACGATGTGTTAATTGTCTCAAGTGGCCCACCCACGTACTGGCCAGCGGACCAGCGTAAAATCCCTGATCTTATTGATTTCGCTGTGATCAAAAATATAAACAAGGCACTGTTTTCCTCTGAAGCAATTTTCGACTTGTCCTCCGATCACCCACCAGTCATCATATACTTTAACAAAACTCCTGAATTTGTACATAAATCGCCCAAATTGACCACCAACAAAACGAACTGGCTCAAATATAAGAAATACGTGAGTACACATATTTGCCTGGAATCTCCTCCTAAAAACAAAGATTACTTAGAGAGTGCCCTCCACGAGTTTAATTCCTTGTTAGAATCAGCGGCTGCGTGCGCAACACCAACAGAAAAAACGATGCAGGTTGCTACCGGTTATATAACTTCAACCCATGTGCAGTGCATCGTTAAGGAGAAAAGACGCCTAAGACGTGAATGACAGAAATATAGGTCACCTGACCTAAAGAGGAATTTAAAATTGTCACAAAATCACCTTAGAGATGTACTTCAGAAGGAAGCTGAAGCAAGTATTGACACCTACGAGTATATTAAAGATCTGGGCCCATTTAAATACACCAATTACTCACTTTGGAGAGCTACAAAGGTTGCAAAAAGCCCAAAGGAAAGTGAGCCACCAGTATGGCTTAGAAATGGAAGTTGGGCCAAAAGCGACGAAGAAAAAGGATCAGCGTTTGCTGCATCTACAAACAGTTTTTTGCCCTCATGCTCCGTGCAATAACTTCAAGGTCCCTACTTTACCCAGAACCAAAGTGACTCAGCCGCTTCAACTAAAAAGCAAAGACTTAGAGTGTGTCATTAAAACAGGTCTTATTGCAAAAAAGTCCCCTGGATATGACCTAATCACAAATAAAATGGTCATGGAATTACCACACATAGCGTTAATACACCTAACGAAATTGTTCAATGCTATCCTTCTCTTGGGTCATTTCCCACATATTTGGAAGATATCGCAAATTACAATGATTCCTAAACCAGGAAAAGATCCAACGCAGAAATCGTAGAACTAAGGCAGAAATACCTGAATCGCCTGCAAAATCATCCGAACATACTCCCAAGAAGTCTACTCCAGCAGAAGTTTGCTTCACGTCTAAAGAGACCATGTTTCTGAACTTATTTACAAACTAATCTGTAATATGTATTTATATAAAATTTTGTTTCCCTCTTCTTTTTAAAATTATAATTAATTAATATACTCGTGCATGAACTAGTAGAACCCAAATAGCTCCACGCAATAGGCAAAGAGCATATTTAATACATTAGTTTTAAGATTTGATAACTTGTTGTTAGTTTCCAATGGAGTAAGATACAATAACAAATAAATAGTTTAATAAAAAAAAAAAAAATCTCGAAAAATTAAAAGCAGAGGGATCTTTTTTTCTACATTGTTATTTCAGAAGAAATATTTCCTTAACTCTGTTCAAATGTCCCCTATTTCAGCTTAATCCGTTTAGCAACAGTGGCACACCAAATGTCTTTGATATAAATATGGGGCTGCGAGCCAATACTGCCGGTAATACTTCAAATACTTCTAGTCTATTATTTTATAAGAGCAATTACAAAGGGGCTGGAATGGTAATCGGAAGCTGTGTACTAGGAATAAACGTAGGGAACTTCGACTTTCATTTGCTTTCCTTACAGAAGTTGAGTACAAGCAGTAGACAACTACTGGCCTAATTCTACTAAAGGGTCTTTGGACACTATGTATTCACTGTCTTTATATATCTTAAAATATACACGTCTCTAATGGTCTCCGTGTGGACTTTATCGAAGACATGCTTGAGTATTAATAAAGCACCGGTTTCGCTATAAGCACTAAAGTTAAGACAATTGCCTAATATATGCAAAGTTTAACACTCATGTGTAACCTACCCTTATCAGGATATCGAAGTCTCTTTCCTAGAATTAGTTAGAAGTGAAGAGACTTCAGGATTAGTTGTAAACGCCTCCGTAGAATTGTAAGTGGTAGGGCAGCCGCATCACCAATAACCAGTGATGCCACTGACACCACCAGTTGGGTCCGTTGTGAGCACGAATTGTAAGTGAGTTATAACTTCTGGAAGTCTCATCTGAATACTCTTCCTCAATTTTAGTATATATCCTGGTATATGTTCCTAGTATATATTCCTCATATTACGTGCAATATAGTGGACATAGGAATAGGTATGTAAGGATCAGGTTAATTAAGAGTACAGTCTTAAGGGACATGGGTGCTATTTTCTGTTCAATTCAGTGGTTCCAAAATAGTTTAAAACCACCCAACATACGTTCCTTATTACCATTAATTTCCGAAGATATAAAACTCGCGTGAATTAAATGAAGTCCTTTTGGTGCAGCTGGAAGTCATTTTCATGGAGAGCTTATCAACACTTTTCTACAAATGATGATGAATTGGCTCCATTCCAGGCATCTACGGAAGCAATTGTGGAATACCCTGAAGTCTTACTTCATTTAAATGGCACCGAGAACAGGCAAAAATAGTGAGCAGCTTCGTACAAGACTCCATTTACAATTATTTGCACATTTTTATGAACTCGACTTCCGATTCTACGCCATTTGGCATTATTTGCTGCTGATCAAATATGTAATTTTCTTAGATTGCGCCTTAGTGTGGCTACGGAATTGGTAGACCAACACCACTCCAATGACAACATTGACTGCCCACAGCCCCATTCCCTGGCAGTTACTTTCAGTGCTATGCGTTCGAGATAAGCGAAATGGGAAAAGAGCGGATATGGCTGCACTTTCACAGCGAGCGGAAGGGAAAGTAATTTAACTGCTTCGCGGAGGCGGGGCAGAGGAACTGTTAATAATTATTTTGTAGATAAGTTTTATTGCGCCAGCCAGACAAGATTAATGTCCCGTCGAAGCGTATCTGTAGTGTAATCAGGCTGCCAGGAGAGGGGAAATAAAAACTAAGAAAACAAAGCTGCAAATTTCCTGTTGGCTTTTGGGTGTTCAGGATGCAGCGGAAGCCAACGCAAAGGAGTGTGTTGATGATATTGTGTACACAACAAATATACACAGTCAGCACAGAAGCGGCTAATAAATGTTGATTTCGTAATGTGAGAAAGTGGCTACGAGAATTATTTCTAGAACCTTACAGTAAAGCTGAAGGACAGTCACTTTATTCTTGCTGCTGGAATAACAGGATATTTGCGGTTCCTTTGGAAAGACTGCTCTAACATTTGTGTATATGGTGAGGTATTTTCCAGCGGATATTTTGCTAAATTGAGGGTAATGCCGTTGCTTTCAACAATTATATACAATTACTCCGACAAATTACAGCTCCAGATATTAGGACGCACATCGAAACAGTTTAATGCACTCTCAGATCTCCTCAGGTCGCCATATAAGCACCAAAAAAGTCAATCAAGTCTTCTAAATATATCTTCCTTTTAGGGACGAATGGAACTACTCAAAGTTAGTGGCTTGGCACTGGAAATCAAGAATGATATATAATAGATATTTAAGTAGTTACTTGATTACTATAACTGATATTAAGTTATCCACTGATATTGAAACTAAATTGAAATCAGACACAAATCTCATAAAAGAGATTTTAATTGACGCTGAAGAGAATCTCCATTCGCTGAGAGTTCAGTTAAGGAAATAAAGAATCCTTTTAGAATAGTTGCTAAAAAATTACAAATTCAAAGAAGTTCCTGTTCATGATAAGGAGTAACGCTGTTAAATGATGAAAAATTTTGCTGCGTGCCTCCTTTATGTGGAATATTGTTAAGAAAAGGCACGACGATGGAGAAAGTGGGAAACTTCGCTTCCAGTTGCCGTCTTCCCAGACTGATTAACTCATTATTACACTCGGTATTCTGAAATCAGCATTCCTGCTTAGCTTCATAGTCCTCAGGTAATTCCGTAATGGAAACACCCGCACAAAATAATAAGTTCAGCCAAGTAAGCAATAACTCGCTGGCGTTCTCCCCACTAATATGAACGTGCCTCAATGCAAATGAAATTGAAATGGCAGCAAATGAATACCAAATAAAGTAGTAGCAGACTAGTGGCAGGTCAGTAGCCAGCGCCAGGAGCCACATAAACAGCTGAAACCGTTACTGACCATAATAAACAACATAATAAACATTTTCAATAAACTGCAAAGAGAACTTTAAACACTCATAAACCAATGTACAGAAACAGATTGAAACCCCTAAACCCCGTAAACAGCAAAGCGGTAAAGTTTATATGAGTATCCTGCTGCACTGGGTCCGTGCAGTGTGCGGTGAGTGTGTTGTGGCTGGAGTGCAGCTTGCGGTCCGGTTAGTTTAAACGTGTGGTGGGTGTGTTTGCCAGTTGTCTTTGTTCAGCTTGAAATTGTTAAATAATGCAAAGTTCGCTTTTATGGTCGGTCAGCCACAAACAACTGCTCCTCGGTATCTGCTCGGCCAGCTTCTTCGGTTTTACGCCAACTTTTATTGTGCAGCCACTGCGATGAGGCGCTTTAGCTGATTACTCCACTGGCAATGAATGTGCAATCAACGCAGAAATAAAGGATTTCTAAACGTGCTCCACTACCTCCTCCACTTAATGAAAAAGTTGACAGCTCCGGCCGGAGAGGCTCTCTCGGCTTACGGTCAGACCGGTGGGCGGCCGGAGGCAGGTGGCGATGAGTGGGTTTCATTTATGTATTCAAAAGGTTAAGAAACAAGTTTGCATTATTTAAAAGTCTTGGAAAATTAGAAAGCAAAGATTAAAAGTTTTCACAACTTTGAGCAACTACAGGGGAGGTTTTTGTGTTTTTGTGCCTGAGTCAGCACTGAGTTCTTTACACCGTGTGGAATAAGGACACGCGCAAATATTTAATTTTCTTCTTTATTAAAGTGTTTGCCACGAAACTTGTCACTTAAACCTCCTTAAGGCAGGAGACATACAAAAAATTAAACTAAATCCTTTGCTAATTTAATGTGAAGGAGCGTGTTATGATTTGTGGCCGCAATTCCTCAAACTTGATACGAGCGCCTCATTGATTAATAATCGTTTATGCTTGATTTGAGTATAATAACTATCATCACGGCGAAGTGGCAGCACTTAAGAACACACTTAAGTTATTCCACACTGTAACAGGACGAGACGTTCGTATTGGCATTTGCTGCAGAAAACGGACGTGCTTCACTCCCTCATTGGCTGTTCTCGCATACCAAAGCGTCCTTGGGAGTGCTGGGGAACGCCTGCCAACGCCTTCAAGAGTGATCAGTAAATTATACTTGTGTGTTACAAGTGATTGGCTTGTCCGGCACGGTAAAGTTAAGCATAAATGTTGGATATTTGTGGAGCAGTGGCATTTTTATGGGCACAAATTGTCTGAGCTAGAAACTCAATGTGGAATTGGAAAGTTTATATCTCAATTATAATGCGAAACAGTTCGAATGTCTAAGAATGACACACTTGACACGGACTCTTGAAGGAATTGAAGAGCTGAACAATATGGACACATGGCAAATAAAGGACATTTTTGTGAATCAAAAGGTAGGCGTAACTTACTAACTGATCTTAAACGCTAGCGAGCATATCGCATGCCAATTTATTTGGTTTCGTTTTGCAGGCTGATATAATTGAATACACATCTTTAACCTGTGAATTCTTAGTAAATAAAGCATCGAAGGAACCACAAATAAGTAAATTATTGATCCACCCTCAATGTATGATGGTATATTGCACAATATGATTATAAATAACTTCAAACAACACAACCACGAGCACTTTAGATATCAAATCAACACTTATTCAACCCTACCAATGACATGAAAATAGATATATTACCAAAAGTTTCTTAGTTAGCTAAGGTCCTTATTTAACTCTCATATATGGTTGGATTTGTTTCATTTCCGTTAGCTTCCAATGAGACTTTTTCTCAAAAATAAAATGCAATGTTTTAGTATGTAACTCCATGTCGATTTTTGAGTACCTTGGTCGAGTTGATATGGCACCAACACGGTTAACTGGAAAAGAAGGAGTTATCAATAATTCAGCCTTTGGGAATCAACTCTTTAGAGCCTTTGAAATCAGGGAAGAAGTTTAGCATTGACTTAACTTGTTTCAGAAGGCAATCAAGTTCACCTTCTGATCTGATTGTGCCACTTTGACTCTTTCAGTAGTTGTTAGAATGGACATAGATCACCACATTCTACCACCAGGGATCAAAGTTTCTAGGAAACTTAGATGAATTCTTGAGAGCTGAAGGACAACTCACTGTTATGAAACTATTCAAAGTTATTAATACAAGAGTTGCTGCTACGATGATGGTTGGCTTTGATTTAAATAAGTTTTCTTGTCTGAGGCCTCTAAAATCAGTCATCCAGCAATTTGTATGTTCAGATAAGGAACACAATAGTAGCAGATATCTTGAGAAAGTGGTACACATGTTCATTTTCCTCAAGTTCTCCATAACCTGGAATCCATGCTTGACTCTCAGTATTGCCTCCTGCGACCTCATCAAGCAGATTTTTATGGGTTCAGACAAGGCTAGACTCAAAATTAGAGCCATCAAGGACAATCAATCTAAAATAAGAATTATTGGAGCTCCCTTTTGCTTGTGTGACTCAAACAGCTGATATAAAAAATTGCTCCTTTAAGACTTTAAATTGCTAAGAATGAATGCATCGATTGGACACAGAAATTTCCGTGCAAAATTCTCCTCTTTCCAAAGCAACATTTTATGTTCCTGTGTCCTCAGTATTTGGTCGTTGAAGCCCAGAGCCAAATGAATATGGGATCAGCTTTAATAGCGCTTCGTGTATATGGAATAATTTGTAGCTCCCACTCTTGTCACATACACCGACAGCAGTAAAGATTGACTGTAGGCATTTTGAGCAAGTCAGCAATAAAAAAGTTCTCTGAGTGGCCAAAGATGAAACATCCAAAAGTATCATTTAACTTTTCAGCATCACAACAAGAAGTCATCGAAGTTTTACGCACCCCACCTCACTCACATCGCATCTAATGTGAAAATAATATGAAAAGTTGTAATGCATTTTGAAAATGTTGCATTAAAAAGAATATGCATAAAATTGCGAGAACACAATGAAAAGAACGAGAACGTAAAATCTGACATTTCCACAATTTAATATGAAAGAAAATACGCAGCAACAGATTTCGAGAAATATTTCAGCAGTAAGAAAGCTGGTGCGCAATATTACTCCCGGCGCTCCTCATGCTCGGCAATGTGACTCCATAAATTATGCAACCAGCTGACAATAATTTTCTACTTAACATTGCTTATCTTAATTTATGCTTAACTCAACAGTTCGCTCGCTCCTCACACACACTCGTTCGCACACATATAAGCCAGAAAAGTGTCCTTTTGGTGCTATAAACACATATACAAAGCACATACAAATTACAACAATGGCACATACAATAACTCACACTCACACACACATCCGCCCGTGCTCATGCACATACGGAGCAGCAAGGATTTGTTAGAACCCTCCTCCAACTTAAATAGCAGCAGTGGAGCAAAAAATGCAAGCAAGTATAATGGGAGTAAGATAGATTTAATGTGATTTGTTGCTTTTAAAGTGTTTTGTCGTGCGCGACAGAGAGGGACGGGGGTTGTGGGCGGGACACCGCTCACACTCAGGGCGCACTTTATTGCATTATCTATTCAGGGTGTCACTTAGTCGCAGAGTCACCAAACCATTTCGGAAAGGCATTAGAGGGTAAATGCCTGTGCAGTTCAGTTCAAGTGCCAAAAGAGTTATTCATACGCCACGTTGGCTTATTTTTTAAGCGAAGAAGTGGACGCGATTAATATTGGAGACAAATTTAAGGAGAAAGTAATGAGATTCTAGTGTAAGTGTACAAAAAGGTTGTGAAATTTTCCAAAGCTGAGGGCCATTTGTACGAGTAGCAGCATGGCTGTGAGTCTGTGACCCCGTTTCATATTGGGGGCAACCTGTCAAATGTTTAGCAGGGATTTCCCCAATTTTCGTTCTGTTGTAGCAATTTGTTGTTATCTCTTTTTTATGGTCCAGACAATAGTTTTAAAGTTTCCAGGGAATATTAAAGACAGTTCTGGTGCAGTTTAAAATAGCTGCAAAAGGGGGCATCAATACTTCTGTTTGTATACATACATTCCTAGGACCAAGCAAAAACGTCCCCCAGGACCACACTCATTGAGGTGTTGAGTCTTATTGAAAGGGAGATTTAAAAGCATCATGCTCTTTGGGGCGATAATACGCTGTTAAGGTAGAAATTGAGTAGAGAAGACCACCATCGTAGGTTCTATATTTTGAGAATACAACCAAATAAATCCAAATCTGCATCTGCATGGAGTGCGTAATTTGAGAACAGATGGCTGGAGATCATCCTGACAAATGTTCTCCATTAGTCCCAAGCGCAGCGTGGACTTTACTGCCATCCATAGAACTATGATAGCCACATAACGATCTTTCCGAGTGATCACAAGTTTAGTATGGACGCAATGGGGGTACCATATTGCTTCCCAATATATCATCAAACTTCCCTGAAGTCCTTGGAAATATCGGAAATTAATTATATTATATTCTATTGCAGAGTATACACAAATATTTAAAGCAGAGCATATATTCTTCCACTCTGTTTTGTGATCGGAAACGATTCCAATATTAAAAAAGAAACTGTTCTCTTCCTTACACCACCTTTTCCCTATTAATTTAGGTCCCATTCATCGCATTTCAGTTGATATTTTCCTTAATAGTTCCCTTGTCTCTATGGGGGTCCCATACTATTGAAAGGAAGACGTATATTCAGCTCAAATCAGAACATACGAGTAGTCGTACATGTTACTTCTCTTCTCCCACCTCTTTCTAATTTCACTTTGCAGCATCCCCAGCGAAACCAACGCAATCAAAAGATTTTTGACATTAAAAGTAACAAATGCGTAGCAATTTATAAACGGTGACACATACGCATACACAAGCCCACACGCGCACACACACGCACACACACTCATGCACAAAGCCACCAGCTCATCCACATCCTCTCTCGTATGTGTACATAATTCCCTAAATGCGCATTCATAGTTATGTACTCGTATATTTATATGTGCAGTGAGTGTACTGCGGGCGCTCCCAAGGATGCAATCCAAAATACAGAAAGGCGAATGTGAAAATAACACTCCCAATTGAAACGCTCCCAATTGAAGCTGCATTCTTTGCCCGTACGGCGAGCGTAAATTGACGTTTTACTGCGCAAATTTCGATTTTCAATTGTTATTGCTCGTATCTGCTGCGTACTCTGAAACTGTTCCTCCTCTCCTTCACACACCCCACTGCCGACAATCCACGTAAACAAAAACAACAACAACAACATGATGAATAACCACCGCTCTAGGCGTAAAACCCACTGCAGCGACTGTTGATAGCAATGGCACTTCAAGGACTACCCATTTATATCCTTTCGCTTCGTTATTTTATACGTTTCATTTGCATTATTGAACCACTTTTCTTTTGCTCCACACCCAGCAGAAGTCTTTGTAATCGCTTTTATGCAGCAATATACTTCCTTGTGCATATATATACATAGATATAAATATATGTATGTGTGTGTGCTCACCAATACCGCTGCCATTATTTTCTTTGTAATTTTCTTGTTGTTGTTGTTTATTCAGTAAGCTGCGTCCGTTGTGATTTCTGTTTGTAATGTTCCTCGGTTTGTTGTATGCTCGCTTGCTGGCTTGCCTAACAAAAATCCTGTCACGTCCTGGCTACTTGCGGCAATTGTCTAGGGAACATTATATTTCAACAGGTACGTATTTCTTATCGAGTGCAGGCATTTGTCAAGCGCTGATTCTATAGCAATCTCTCAGTCGTTTGTTCAGCTACCAATGCAGTGCCGAACTGGGAGTTGCACAATGCCGTTAACAATGAGATGTTGGTACCAAGCAAACGGATTGCGATTGCGATTGAATTGAACCAACACTGCGAGCAAAGTCAAGTCAGGAATTGAGGCATAAAAGAGTAGAATATCACACAGAATTTATATCAATTGTTAAGCATCATCAAGTTCATAATAAATACATAGGATCTAAGCAACCGCACCTTCTATGCTAATATACCATAATCCTAGATCTAAGCAAGGCTCAAAACTGGGTTAAATAGTGACTTAGTTAGGATTTGGTTGTGCACAGATCGCCTAAAATATATCTTAGTACCCTGACTGATTGTGGATTTGGCAGTAGAGGCCGAAGAGTGAGGAACCATGCTGACGTCAATCATTTCAAACCTTTTCCACATACTTTCTGAAGGAAGGAATATTCAGCACGGCCGCACTCGTTTGAAAGAGCATAAAGGGTAATCAAGAAGAATCCAGGTTAAGGGGACCTATAAAAAATGAGGGTGCAAAACTTTAAATCATCGCGTCGATTGGAAAACACTCTTAGTGGAGGCAAAGATCACCCCGACCTGTAATGATGCAAAATAACAGTGACGTCACGTAATTTTGTATATATATATATTTACAATATAAGTCCTGTTCTCCCAACATCACTGCCAACTAAACTGCAATTTCCACGTCGTCCAATAAAATTGATATTTTCATGGTAAATCCTCCATAAGAGATACTGGACACCTCCGAAAACGCCACAAAAACCAATCCCAGTAGAATTTCCTCCAAACATTTCCACCCTTCCCTTGCCTTAGAATCAACTCAATCATTCGTTTATTTAGCGCTCCACCATAAGTTCGTCGACTGGGTACGCTCATATGTTTCGTATCTCAAGCTGAGCCTCATAAATGCCTCCACGAAATGAGTAATGTGGGCACACATCGCTGTGGGGTGCAGCGCCCCTCACAAATGGCTACATCGATAAGCCGCTCGAGTGCGGTTAGCGTTCATGTTTTATGAGTCGTAAAATGATTAAAGCGGCAGGCGAAAAAATTGGCGGAAAGCAGGGGCAAATCCTTATCGTTCCGATGTCGCCAAGCATAAAATGTGTGTATCAAATTATGTAAAAAATGAGGTTAGCCTGGCAGCGAAAGTATGTGCCACATTAAGACCGGCGGTGGGAGTGGATACAGTCAGTGGGATACAGAAGGGTGGGTTTCCCAGAGCCTACAGCGAAATATATTCAAGCAGTGACACTTTCACTCAATTTAATGTATTTAAAGTTGTTCTTTGTGGGGTTTTCTAAGTGAAGCAAGGAATGTGGTGTGGCTTATGAGGGCATCCTGAACAGGCGGTGCTAATGATTGGGCAACCTACTCATATTTTGAAATATTTACGCGTCATTTATGCAAATTGCTACAAGTATTCATGCCCAGCCTCCAGCAAGCCACAATTTTGATGCTTCTAATTTAATATAATTATAAAGGCACAAATTAACACATTTCACATAGAAATCATAAATAAGTTTCAGATATTGCTCTGCATATGTCAGCACAGGAACACCTACGCAAGGCTCAAACGAACAAACGCACACCCATACATCAGCTCAACATGTAAATACAGTCAACGAAAATGTTAGTTGACTAAAGATAATATTTCGAAATCATGTTTTTCTATGGAAGTCATAAATTATATAAAGGACTCCTTTTCTTTAAGAATATTCAATTGAATTTAAAGTTATACAATAAGAGGAAGTAAAGTTATACAATAAGAGCCGATAAAAGCCCAAATAAGACTGTCATATCACAAGGCATAAACAAGGATGCTACCTCGTTGGCTGCAATGGACAATATTCCAGTACATTCGAGAAGCGCAGCTTGACTATAAAAAGGATATGTGGAATTATAGAAAAGGTTCAGTTGTGAATTGAAGTTCAGTTGTGAATTGAAAGCAGCTAGCAAAAAATGTGATATATAAGAAAATGCGAATCTTCACAAACTGTTCATGCAAATTCCATTACTGCTGAAGTGGACTGTGATCAATACACTTGCTTTTTGCCTCTTTGGTCTTCTCTAAATCAAACTCACCAAGGAAGATCCGGTTGAGTGACCCCCCTAGAGTTATAATGAAAGCATCCTCTATAAATTGTGCCCTTTTTACCTTCACACAAAAACTACAGCTCCATAGCCCGATAAATCGTACTCACAGGTCACTCCGTCACTCTGAACAAAAGCAGAACAGACTTCTTTATGTAATCCTCAGAATCTTCAACTGGTACTTTATGGGTGGACTCGACGTACTTGGTACTTTATGGGTGGACTCGACGTTCTTGGTACTTTAAGGGAGCTTTATACTTATTTTTATCTCTATTCATCCGTAGAGCAGAGCAAATGGCATATCAACATTCCCAGGAACCTGCCACAAATACACCATTTTTCATCACTCCTTTAACTGCTTCTGTTGTTGGCTTTCTTACCAACATTCTCGTTGGGCGTGCCAAGCACACATGCTACCCAAGCAATTAAATTTAATAGTACCCTAATTTATGATGGATGTATCAGATAACTTTAGACATTCTCTTAAAACTAATACTTACCATCCCTTGAAATGAATTGCTTAATTAAAGCCGACATTTCAGAATGCTAAATTGTATGATACCTTACACAAAAGCGAGCATGCATTTGAGTTGAACACACATTTGCAACAATCAAAATTAAATAATGATACGGGTGATTATATCAGGAACTGTGATGTGGGAAGCGAAATCAGAGGTCGTCTCCACGAATGAAGAATTGAACGATGAAATTTAAGAGGTAGAAAAGTAGGTAGTGAAAGGAAATCAAGGACAATTGCAAATCCACTTTAAATATTCCCAGTGAAAGGAAATCAAGGGCAATTGCAAATTCACCTTAAATATTTTCAGTGAAAGGAAATCAAGGATAATTGCAAATTCACTTTAAATATTCTCAGTGAAAGGAAATCAAGGACAATTGCAAATCCACCTTAAATATTTTCAGTGAATGGATCTTTTTGAGAAAATATGAGAAACTTTAGTTATTAAATCGGGTTTTTTTATCATATTCTAACGAAATAATATTTTCGTCATTTAATGCTAAACCAGAATGGGGGGTAAAGTCATTGAGGTGGTAGGTCGTCATGAAAACTCGTTACTAAAATATCAAATATAACGAGTCATAAAAAAAGGTTCATAAACAACAAGTCATAAATATTTAAATATCTCTTGTACTACTGGATCTAGCTCTGGATTCAATCCAGTGTTCGACCAAAGAACAAAGTTAATGTTCGTAATAATATAAAGACATTGGAGTTTAAAGTGATAACTCACTAATGAAAAGTCCTTAGTAAAAAATCATACATAACGCCTTAAAAATAATCAGTTATAAACAGTGAATCATAAACAGCAAGTCGTAAAAATACTTCATACATATTTTTATATCTTCTTAACAAGTATAGATGGTCTATGCCAGTCAGGTGTTAACAACCTTCTTCGCTTTGTAAAAGGTTTAGGGTTGTTCAATCTAGAGGGGGAAGCGTAGCCATGCCTCGCATCCGCGGCTCACAACGGACCCAACTGGTGGTCTAAGTGGCATCACTGGTAATTGGTGATGTGGCTGCCCTACCTACCTACCTACCTATTTTTATATCTCTTTCACTATTCGATGTACGAGTAGGTCTGGACTCAATCCAGTGTTCTAATTAAAGGCAAAATAAAATTTCGTGATATAATTTTTATGCTTATTTTTAAAAAAAACCAGGAGAAGAGGAGCTATATATCATAAAATCGACTTTATATATGTTTTCAGGGGTAGAATGTGACTCTGATATGTTCGAAAACACAATATTCCATTCCAATATGTCCTCCTTTTGGTACTGAGTAGGCCATTCATGACCACTGCAATATAAGCCAAACGGTTTCTCTGCCAACATAATATAGCGGAAAGTAAAGGATACTGCGTACTTCCAGTCACCCAAACCTGTGATCCTTTCAGACAACTGTAATCACGGACCACAGAAATTAATTGTAAATTACTCGAATATGATACGACTCTCAAATTTAGGCATATGTGAGTTTTTATAACGTTGTTTAAAAGGGAACTTTACCAAAATCCAAGATGCTGCCAAATTGTAGCACATTAACTTAAATTATTAAACGATTTAATTACGCCATTAGTATGCAGCATTCTCAACCGAAGCAGAGCGAAATTTTTTGGCAATACCCTCGCTTTTCTGTAGAATGTTTTTTGTCCCTAATTTAATGTCCTTTATTAGCCCACAACTTGCCAAATTTGTTAATGTGCATACATAAATTCTGCCCTTCCGTCTATTCGCGTTTAGTCCATGCAGCTGTGCCACGTTTCGAAAATGGCTGCAAATATCAACGCTCCTGTGGGGACAACAAATGCGTTCAGGGCGTGTGTAACAGCGGTTCAGATTGATATTCGGTGATTGCGCGGCACCACAAAATATGGTTAGTTCTGGCTGAATATATTTCGACTCTCGGCGGTTTGGGAATTTAACTTCTGACATTACCATATGCAGAGATATGCAGGAAGCATATGTGTGAGTGTGTGGTTAATACTTAAACTAGAATTTCGCTGGTGAACATTTGAATTTGGTTTAAATTTTAAGGACAATGAATTGCTGTGACTGCAATTGCTGAAATGCCAATGCAGAGAGAAGTCACTTTGTGCGCATAATCGATTGAATCACATAGGTCGCACTTCGGTATTCCTATTGCCACATGTAAGCGCTTAGTAAATAGAATATCCTTCGAAACAGCGGGCGGACGCTGGTCTGAACTTTCAGGATGTAAAATAGCTAGACAAACCTGGCCAAAGATAAATGTCAAGCGCTAGAATATCCTTCGAAACAGCGGGCAGGCGCTGGTCTGGACTTTCAGGATGTAAAATAGCTAGACAAACCTGGCCAGAGATAAATGTCAAGCGCTCTAAGGACCTACTGGCTCTAAATAGACAAAGCATAGGTCCCGTGATTAGCGTCCTAATAGGACACTGGACTTTAGGCACACACGTGTGTAGGCTGGGGATCGCCTCTAACGACTTCTGCAGGAGTTGCATGGAGGAGGAGGAGGAAGAGTCCATTGCTCACCTGTTGTGCACGTGTCCAGCGCTGTCCAGAAGGAGGCGCACTTTCCTAGGCGACTACTTTCTGGACTCCTTGGGAGATATCTCAAAAAAAAAAAGATTAGCTCCATCAGCTACTTCATTAAAAGCTCCAAATGGCTGGACCTTTGAAAGGGATGGGACCTGTTGTCTCATACGGTATCACAAAGGGTCAATGTTGGCCTAAGTGCACCCTTTTCGAGTGGCCGCCTTACCTACCTACCTACCTTGTGCGCATAATTATGTGTATAAATAAGTCAGTAGAAATGGTATCATTGAGGTAGAGTCTATAGAATGTCCTTCATTTTAATATATTTTAATGATCATTTTGAATTTGATGTCCTGTTACCCAGGACTCCTACTCCAACCTTTAAATTGCTAATCTACTTTTATGCCACCTTCATTTTCAGATTCATGAGTGAGTAGAACCATTTTAGAGGTATAAAATTCACACGTTCACATATCCTGCTATTATCCTTAGAACCATTGATCTCAAACCACTCATAATAACCAGCTGGAACATATTTCCAGAATACAATATCACTTCAGCCTGAAACTGACTACTCAAAATGTAGTTTAGTCTCAAGCGCACATGGTTAAGAGTGGTTCCTACCTTGTTTTGCCTTTGTTATACATTTATATAAACACTCAGTATAATCACACTGTTGAGGAAATCATTCCAGATATTTTGTGGTCTTTACTGAGCCAGTCACTCTCACCCACTACAGCAGACTCCTCCTCCTCCTCCAATGTGGTCCTCTCGAACTGCATCTCCGCTTCAAATCGAACTAGTTTTGCAGCTCTTCCGGGGTGTGCAAATACGCTTTTCCGCAGTAAACAACTCAGCATTTAAATGATAATTTTTGACATTTGTGCGACATGTGCCAAGTTGTTGTCAGTCGGCAAAATGGTCCAAAATTGGCGGCCCCATTCAGAGCGGCATAATTGAATTTGCCTTAATTTTATTTCAAGCAGCTGAAACTCGTCTCTTTCTGGCTTTTACGGCACAGCGTTGATTAACTTAATTTCAAGTTGTTTTTTATTTCGATTGCTATCTGGGCAAACAACAAACTGAATTCTAAACACCCGCACTCATACATTCAGAATGCCTCGTACACGCACAGTCGTAAGGATAATTGAATTGAATAATTGAATTCCGCTGTCACAGGCGCATCCGTTTCCATTGCGTTACCACTCAATTCGTTGCTGTTGGAAACTCTTTGGTGTGGCATGCTGAGACATTGTGCTGCGAGTATCCTTGACTATGTTAGATTCGAAGTCTATTTGTGCGCAAGAGTTTGGCTGCCTACTTAGTTGCTACGTTTCTTGGTTGCTGGGCTGATTGGTGGGCTGACTTGGTTGCTGGATTGGTTGGTGGGCTGACTTGGTAGGTGGGTAGTTGGGTTGGTTCGTTGTCTCCGTTTTGGCAACTTTCAACTTTTAAGTCAATTGACTTTTTGTCTTTCGGCAGAAGTTTTTGAACTGCGGTTTCTCATTACTTTTCACACCAAATTACAGCGCAACCAGACAAAGTTTCCTTTTTGTAGTTTCATATCAAATCACAGCAGAAATTAGATTTTGCACTCTTTGCAGCTGGCTTCAACTTCTGAAGTGTCTGAGAAATTTTCGAAAATTGTATCTTTTCCCTTGTCTAATTAAATTCAAATTAAGTTTGAATTATTTGAGAGTCAATTTGCAATTCATCTCACAGATTTTTGTCAGGAATACTAATGGCAAATAAGGATTTAAGTGGCAAAGAATTGTGATAATTTGATGATGGAAGTTGACATATTTTCCGGTTTCCGAGGAAGTCAGAAGTTACTGTAAATATGGTTTGTCAGTTTACAATATTGGCATATTCCCTGCTGATTTTCGGTATATGATCCTGTTGAGATGACTACGAGCATCATCAAGTATCAAGGACTTTCATAAAAATCTGTATAAATAGTGGAAAATTTCCTATACATTTAAATTCTTTTCTTAGCCTGTCAAATATTGGCATTGTCAGGAAAAAGTCTTTTCTTCATGCATATATAAATAAGGATAAATGGTAAAATGCTATCAGAAAGCCATTGTGGATAAGTCGTATATAAAATGGCATAAGTTAAAAGCCAAAAAAACCACAGAAGCAAACAGCGAGTCATAAACAACATTTCCTAAGTTATGCTTTCTTTTCTGCACCCATTGACTGAGTTCTGGAGAGTGTAGAAATGATCTCAAATTAAGCTGATATAAATCCAAGCGAATGTGTCATAACGAAGATGTCAGTGGAACTAGAAGCGATAAGAATGTTATACACATACGAGTATAGTAAACCTAACTAAACATAATTTGGGCAGCTAAAACAAATACTATAGCATCTTAATTAAAGATCATTGCTTTTGTATTGCTTGGCACAATCCAGTGATCGAACACAATTATTCTTGTATTGTGAACATCAGGAACCAACCAAATCATTGTTCATTTTTTCAGCCAAATGCCATGCTTAATCTCCATGCTCACCCCACAAACAATACTCATATACAAAGTAATTTATAATGTACGAAACTTCCATTGTGTCATTAATATTCGCCTTCCAATACCGAAAATTCATCCACAATGCACCCAACAATGGCCCGTCTCCTGCGCTCATACAAAACGAATCATCTTGTGTCTCCCATCGACATGGACAATCTAGACAGCCACATTGCAGCATAGACCACAAACATTAATCTCCATTTCAGTCACCCCAAGTGCCCTTTGGGGTTCCATCAGAACAACTCCCACCCTCGCGGCTACGACTTTGACCAGTGTTGATACTTGACACTATCAACTGTTGGTGACAAATACCAAAAATCAGTCAACAACTTTTTTTTTCGCATACTTGCTGTGTTTTTCAGATTTTCAGTTTTGCTGTTTTCTCCTCCGTGCTCCTCCTCCTTCTCCGCAGCACTCTCCGCTGGCACACTTTCACTAGTTTTACTGCCGCTTTATTTTGACTTGCTGAGCGCAAATGCACCAAGCGTGTCTTTTTGCAGGGGGGTGAGGCGGAGTAGCTGATGCGCACAGTTTTGTGAGATTGCTGTTTGGTGCCGTTGTTGTTGTTGTTGCTGTCGTTGTTGCTATTTTGTCCACTGTTCTTTATGCCATTTATCTAAGAATTTTCCGTTCTTTTTGATTTTTTATTTGGCTTTCATTGTAGACCGTAAATTTTTTACTTCCATGGCGGAAACGTGACATTTCACTGATTCTGACAGACAATTACAGCAACTCCCGCTGGACTGTTCTTAACTTCCGTTTGTGATTTTATACACACTCCTCCCAAGAGGCCACACTATATGGCTGGACACTCATTGGTATTATGAGAACGATTACGGTCCAAGGCGGAGTTAAGCGGAACGTAGGATAAACCCAAATAAAAATACAATTAAAACCTTTAAGAGTGGAATAACGTAGTTTAAGCCTCGCCAACCAATTGGAATTTGCTACGCACACACACTCTGAGCAAAAACAAGTGCTTCAGTGAGTTGCAGGAGAGTGCGGACCAAGACCCGTGGGGTCTAGCATACAAAACGGTCATGCGCAAAGTTAAGGGACCCAGAGCGCCTCAGCCTACATGCCCAGAGCTGATGCAGCGTATAGTGGTAACGCTCTTTCCCCCACAGAGCGAAACGAGAGCCGTCGTGACGCCAGACGTACAGAGGGGACCTATAATCACTGTCGATGAGGTATTGTCGAGTATATCACGGGTCGACGACAACAGTCTTCTGGTTTGGATGGAGTCCCAAATGTGGCATTCAAGGCAGCGGTAAGAGCGAGACCAGAACTGTTCGCAAAGCTGTATGACGCCTGTCTGAGCGAAGGCATTTTTCCAGACGCGTGAAATGGCAGAGGCTGGTGCTGTTGCTAAAACCGGAAAGCCACCGGATCAGGCATCCTCCTATCGTCCACTTTGTATGCTGGATACAGTGGGAAAGATCCTAGAGCATATCGTTTGTGAAAAACTGCAGGAGACATCCGAGAGTCCAGGAGGGCTCTCCGACCGACAATTCGGTTTTCGGAAAGGGAGGTCTACAGTCGACGCGATCGAGCGATATTGCTCGAGGTGCGACGAGTGGCACTGGATGGCAGGGTGGCGCCAAAATGTACTTCGCGGTGGTCACTCTAGATATCAAGAATGCCTTCAATTCTGCGAATTGGGGGCATATAATGCAGGCTCTGGAGATTTTTGGAGTACCAACATACTTGCGACGCATAATAGGTAGCTACCTCGACAACAGGGTGCTACTGTACGAGACAGAGGAGGGCGTAAAAGCATACCAAATAACCGGCGGGGTTCCTCAAGGATCGGTACTAGGGCCCATGCTGTGGAACGCTATGTACACGGCATCCTGGAGCTGAATATGCCGGAAAACGTTAATATTATTGGTTATGCTGATCATATCACATTGGCAGTGGTGGCCAAACATATTGAGCATTTGCAGGTGGTGTGTAATGATGCGATCGCAAGGGTGCGTAGGTGGCTCCAATCAGCGCACCTGGAACTGGCTGCTCAAAAAACTGAGATTGTACTGATAAGCACGCGGAAAAAGCGAGAGGAGATGGTGGTGGACATCGGTAATCACCGTATTATGTCGCAACCAAGCATTAAATATCTTGGAGTTAACATTGACGCAAGACTGTCATTTAAGGAGCACCTGGTAGCGGTCAGCAAAAAAGGCTCTAAAATTCAAGGCGCCCTTGCGCGGATTCTGCCAAACATTGGAGGCCCACGTGAGGGAAGAAGACAACTTCTGGCGACGGTAATGGATTCCGTGATGCTCTATGCAGCACCCATCTGGGCAGGAGCAAAAATTACGCATCTCAGAGAGGCTTGCGCAACGCAACGATTAAGTGCGCTTAGACTCACCTGCGCGTACCGAACGGTCTCCGACGACGCAATTTCCGTCCTTGCTGCAAAAATGCCCCTGGACTTACGAGCGTTGGAGCTGCAGCGACTGTACGACCGACAGGGCGTAAGGCCTACAGCCGAACGAGGGCTAGAGGAGCGACGGCGATGCACCGAAGAGTGGCAAGAAAGATGGGAGCAGTCCGAGAAGGGACGATGGACATTCCAGCTCATTCCCAGGGTGTCCCAATGAGTGAACAGGAAGCATGGCAGTCTAAACTACTACATGACGCAGTAACTCAGCGGTCATGGATGCTTCAATGCATATTTCTACCGCTTCCAAATAACAGAAGACCCCTACTGTCCAAAATGCACGGGCGAATTCGAGAGCGCTAGGCTCCGGTACCTAGGAGTACTGATTGATTCCAGGCTCACGTTCAAAGAGCATATTAAAGCAGTCCGTGAAAAAGCTACCCGGGTAAATGGGGCACTCACACGCCTGATGCCGAATATAGGCGGCCCACGGTCAAGTCAACGGAGGCTGCTGTCAACGGTAATGAGCTCCGTCATACTGTATGCCGCCCCAATATGGGTGGAGCCCACTAGGATGAAAGCATACACCAAATGCATACAGTCAGCATATAAGCTCAGTGCGCTAAGGGTGGCTAGTGCTTTCCGCACTGTATCGGACGAATCAATTGGCGTCATAACGTGTAAACCGCCCATTGACTTGCTGGCGAAGGAGATGCACCGCCTCTACAAACAGAGAGCGAGACCCACAAACGTCGGCAAAGCAGTGGAAAGAGCCAATACCATAGCGGATTGGCAACGCAGATGGGAACAAACGGACAAAGGTAGATGGACCTTCAGACTGATCCCATGCATAACAACATGGGTAACAAGAAAGCATGGAGAGCTAAACCACTATGTAACCCAGCTACTAAGTGGCCACAGATGCTTTAAGCAGTACCTATTTGAGCGGAAGTTCGAGGAGGACCCGTACTGCCCGCACTGCCCGGGGATGGACGAGAACGCAGAGCACGTGTTTTTCGACTGCCAGGAATTTAAGGACGTTCGGGAGATACTGGGTGTTGTCCTAGAGGAACCCCCAACAATGGACAATCTCTGTGAGCACATGTGCGATACGCTGACTAAGTGGGAAGCAGTATGCTCGGCAGCGGCCATCATTATGATTGCGCTGCGAAAAGCAGAACGAGCGCGCTATGATGAACGCAATCGCCAGCGTCATGCGGATCTCGAGGAACATAGGACTGACACATAGACAGACCAAGTACTGACGTGTGAGCAGTAAATGCTCTTACGGCCTCCCGACGTAAAACCTAATCGGTGTCCACGGGGGGAAACACCGTAATGACGAGAGGAGGTTTTGGAGGAGTTAGAGTCCCGCACTGACGGGGTTATGACTTTAGATGTTTTCCTCCTCGTTTAATATAAAAAAAAACACACACTAGCCACTCATATATAAGTTTACACAACCCTCACATATACCAACCATATGAGCTCTTTCAGGGACCTAAGCTCATAAGCATATTAAACTCGCTCAAAAGACTCCATCCGAATTCATACGAACCTACATGGGCACGCATGGCACGGAAGTCGAACCAAAAAGATCATCAAGCAGGAATCAAAAATGACATATGAAATTACGTACGCATTGTGTGTGACGCTGCGGCCGCTGCTGCAAACATCTCTCATGCGTATATGCGCACAATATGACTACAATGCAGGCATGCAGGCAGCTGACACACTTGACTGCCCTTCTGTGCGTTCCCGGTACCCTTACGCAGCAGGACATTTTCCTATTAATATTCCAAGAGTTTTCCTAAGCGAAAACTTAAAACAAGTGAAAACCATGCAATCAATGAAATTGAAATTTGTGCGACATATTGAAATCGAAAGGACCAAAAAACGGCCGCACAATATCACTCGCCATAGAGACCCAGACGTGAAGCACGTGCTTCACAAACTTCCGCAAAAGTAGAAGTAGGGAAAATACACCCAACTAACGGGGAAGAAATAAAACAATTTGCTTAATAGAAATGCATTCAACCAAAAATGTGCAAAATAACGCAAAACTCGTCTCAGTGATTTTTCCAATTCAGAAATCAATCAAGTCAATGTTGCGCAACACTTTTGCCACATATTTTGCAGCATATTTATAGGCTGATGGAGTTTGCCCAAAGTGGTTTTGATACTTCTAAGAGCTGTCTATGGAAACGGCGTAATATTTGTCATATATGATTGGGCACTTTGCATGATTTTGTACAATTTGTCATATCAGAATGGAGTGGTCCATATCAAAATTATAATAAGACCTTTTAGTGAGTGTTTTACCAGTAGGATAGAGAGAATGAGGGTGCAGCTACACTTGTTCCTGTGGAGACCAATTCAATATCACGTGGAGAACTATTTTGAGCGGAAACTTCCGGTGAATGGATTACTGCTCCACTGGATTGTAAGGACACAAGCACCCATTTCTCTATATATTTATGGCTGAAGCTGAATAATTTGAAAGTCACGCGGTATAGAATATTTTAACCCTGCACTGATCAACAATCAGAGTACTGAAGCCAACAAATTCCAGGAGCTTCAGGACACTTCTTGGGATAGAAGAAATGTAAAGAATACCAATTCAA
Source organism: Clusia tigrina (assembly GCA_920105625.2). Taxonomy (NCBI): domain Eukaryota; kingdom Metazoa; phylum Arthropoda; class Insecta; order Diptera; family Clusiidae; genus Clusia; species Clusia tigrina. Next base: position 421,589,051 of record OV050030.1, read on the forward strand.
TGAATTATGGGAATTTTAGAAATTTATTCCGCGCAATTGATTCCCTCTAATTAGGCACAAATTAAGCAACTCGACCACATAATTTTCAAGGCTTTAAGCCAATGCCAAACTGATTGCTTCATTTCAATTTCGGATCGCTGCGTTATTCACAAATAGGTTTTGGGTGGGGGCAAAAGTGACTCCGGCATCACAAAATTGATTGATTAAATCTTCTTGATGCGGCGCCCAATGCGACATTTGTCATTTATAATAAGAATTGTCAGTCAATCAATCGTGAATGAAGTGGGGAAGAAATCAGGGGCGCATAACAAATCAAAATCGCAAATCAAATTCCCTTCAACACCCCTGCCCGAGTTGAATGAAATTACTAGCAATTTCTCAACCACGCTCCTCGATTGATTTCGCTGGTACTAGACTCATAAATTTGACAGGAGCAGGTAAACACGGAAAATCAACAGGGTACAACAATAAAAATTCATATCGATAGAATAGAGACCCCTGCAAGAAAGCTTATAGAAATACCTACAACAGCAACCAGGACTTCAGAGTGGCCACAGAGCATAAATAGAGTCATTAAATTAAACGCCAAATCATAAAAATAAATGAAATTACAGAAAAATTCCAAACTAGACGAAAACTGTACTAAGAACGCGCACACCCAAACACACCTAAACAAATGCACAGCTTTACTCGTCCATATACAAAATAATGTCAGGGAAAAGTGGCAACTGGGGTTGCCACTGAGCGCAAATGGCTTTTCCTTTTATGGTCGTGGTCATGAGATTTTCACTTCAAATCCAGCACAGGACATTTCTAGCCACCGCAGTTCACAGCTCATGCCTCCATGGCTGCATATGCTTCTCCGTTTGTTTGGTTGCTGCTCAGTTGCTGCGGCAGGTCCTGCAGGCAAATGGAGACGTTCGAGGCGCTCCAGGCGAGTGAGTGAGTGAAGCGTAAAATACAATATTAACAAATGGCAGCAACGAAATGCTGCGCAAATGCCACCAAAGCACATCATTTTGTTGCTCTTTGTTGTTGCCTGGTGTGTCTTCATTTCGTTTCGACTCGCAATGCTTGGTTTTGTTGTGTTTCTTGTCCTGCGAATTTATACTTTAAGCACTTAATGGAGTTGTTGTCTCCTTCGGTTATTTTGGTATATGTCCACAGAAAATTATAATTGATTCGGATTGCCAAACACTACGAACGGCATTAATAAATATTCAAATTCACTGCCACTGGCATGGAGCTTTGACGATTTGGCAAATTTGAGCCGTCCATGATTTTGCCTGCCAACACTCTGGTGTAAGGGGGGATCTCATTGCTAGGCACTTGTGCGGATTACAATAATTCGCAGTGAGAGGGAGCATCATTTTAGATAATTAGATTTTTCAATTCAGCAAATAGCATCACGAATATTTCGTTTTTAATAATAATATGCGTAAACAAAGATTTCAATTGAATTATATAAATTGTGCACACATTCAACTACAGCGGCGTGTGTTGCGCAATTCCACTAAAATATTATAAAACAAATTGTATTTTCAATTTAGGGATGTGCCTTGAATGCATTCATGGGCTGATTTGGTGGATTTTTGGGGCCTTTAAAAATTCGCTGCTATCTTCGCTCACCAAATTTATATGCATTTGAACAAAATTTTGTTGTATACTTTCAGGTGCTTCCATTTATTTGAAACAAGAACTATGAATGTGTTCACTAAACAGCACTGGTTTCTGTGGCCTAATCGAGAATGGAGGAGCCTCCTACTCATACGAGGGGGGATTGATATTGAAGCTACCTAAGTAGGAAAAAACATTTTTTTTTTCAAAAACCATTTATTTCTCAACATAGTCTCCTTTTACTTCGACACACTTAGTAAGACGATATTCCAACTTTTTTATACCATCTGAATAATACGATTTCGGGAACCCCTCAAAATACGCGTTAGTTTCGGTAATCACTTCTTCCTTTGAGATGAATCATTTTCCTGCGAGCCATTTTTTCAAGTTTGGAAACAGGAAAAAGTCACTAGGAGCTAAAGCTGGACTATAAGGTGGATGATTAACCAATTCGAAGTGTATTTCACGTAATTTTAGCATCGTATCTAATGCTGTGTGAACCGGTGCGTTGTCTTGAAGAAAGAGCATTGTTTTCTTCTTTAAATGTGGTCGTTTTTCCTTGATTGCATCAATCAGTTGATCCAATAATGCACGATAATACTTTCCTGTGATTGTGGATCCTTTTTCAAGATAATCGATGAGCAGTATTCCGTGTGCATCCCAAAATACAGTGGCCATAACCTTGCCAGCCGATTTCACTGCCTTCCCATTCTTCGGAGCACTTCCACCAGCTTCCACCCATTGTTTCGATTCATTTTTGGTTTCAGGTTTGTAGTGGTGGACCCACGTTTCATCAACAGTTATTAATCGACGCCAAAAATCAACAGGATTACGTTTAGCATGTCCAAACACCGCTGTGAAGTGGTCTGTCGAATTCGTTTTTGTTCGACACTGAGCAAACGCGGCACCCATCTTGCCGATAGCTTTTTCATATGCAAATGTTCATGCAAAATGTTGAACACACGTTCATAAGATATGTTTACCATTTCAATAATCTCACGCAACTTGACTCGGCGATCATTCATAACGATATCGAAGATTTTCTTGATATTTTCTTCAGTAACCACCTCTTTTGGCCTTCCTGTTGATGGTATTGTTGCAGTGCTTTTTCGGCCGCGTTTAAATTCAGCAATCCAATATTTTACATTGTAATCTGACGGAGCGGACTCACCGTAATGTTTATCGAGCTCTTCTTTTGTCTCTTTCGGCGTTTTCCCTTTCAAATAATAGTGTTCAATCACTGCACGAAATTCGCTTTTTTCCATTTTTCAAGAAACACAAAATTTGCTTACTTCAAACGACTACAACAAATAAACTAATCGATGAATTTGGGTGAAATTTTAACAGCTGACGTTTGACAGATCGCAATTTCTAAAAAAAAAAAAGGTTTTGTGTTTGTGCTGCCATCTAGCGCTAGGTTGCTTCAATATAAATCCGCCCTCGTAGGTCATTTGAGACAACGACAGATTCTAATTACATTATAACTACAATTCCAATACTCAAACATAATTTGTATTTGAAAGGAGCAATTCCCTGCCAAAGGAATTGAGGAAAAGAATTAGATTTATTGGCATTTTATATAAAGTTTTACATCTCTCCTTAATGGATCCAAGTTAAAATTTAAATTCCTTTATAAGGAATTGTCAATCTGCAGTTATATTCACAATTACTGATAAAGGAAATGTATGAAATAATAGAAAATAATCTCCATTCCATTTCATGTACATTAACTGTAGTTTGTAACAATAATTTGCTCTCTCACCTCCCAGCACTGCTGGCAACAAAACACAAGAAGGCTCTGTTACACAGTCAACTATATTATCCATGCTCACTCGTTTCAAGTGTGTCCTTCTGCTACACTAATCCCCATCTTTTTCTTCCAGCCTTCAACACTCAATATTCCGGAAGATTTCGTTATAATCGGTTTTATTGTATGTCATTCATTTTCATTAGTTCGCTCCTTCAAACCAAGCACTTTTTTCTTACTTTCAGTTAAGAGGTCTCTGCTTAAAGCCCTTTCAAGCCTTTCAAGAAGTAAAGGACTCATATCATTCATCATTTATAGTCATTTATCACTGAAAGTCAATGCCATGGCGACAAGCAGTGAAACGTCAGTGTTCAAATATTTATAAGGAATTAATAGAACAGGAACTGTCTAAGCAGTTGCAGGCAACAAAATGTTGTTTGTTATATGGCACGTGCTTCGAAGGTGTGAACAGAAAAGTCGTCACTAAGTTAGGTTAGGTAGGAGTGGCCGCCCAGTTTGTCAAAATCACACTTGAGCACACATAATGGCACATTGTGATACCACGGTTGTCACTAATCATCCTTTAATTTTATAATGATATTTTGTACCTACGATTTCCTAGAACTCATCTATCACTCTACAAAAGCTGATTACTTTTGTACTCGGGTGGCTGGCGAGAAATAATTGTTTTTTTATTCAAAGCGGAAATAAATGGAAGAATTATTGGTAAGAAACGAGAACGCTGCACCGCTGAAATTCCAGGTGATTTCAAGGGAATAATACGATGGTTAGGATTCTATTGTTCCCAATTCTGTGTGCGCCAAAGAATTCGTAGCAATGAAATCCTTACAGCATTCAACAAAGTGTTTGCTTATAATGCAATTGTAGTATTCTGAATCTTGGAGTAAAAGTTGAGTATGGGGTGTTGAGCTGAAGCCACCCAAGCGTGGAGAATCCAAGTGAGGAACACTTTGAAAATATTTCATTACTCCATCGAATATTGTGATTACATAGGCTCCTGAATGCTGCACACATCCTTTCAGAATGAGAATTTCCTAATCAATTTACTCCAGTTTGAGTCTTGGCTTTGCTTCGAAGCATTCGTTGAGTGTTGTTTTAAAGATTCTGTGGAGCTCTTGGAAATCATTTCTTTACTTTTCATAAGCATCCCTTTGTCTATAGAGTCAGATCCTTGCAGCATGCTAAATGGAAATAATATACTTGACTATTGGCACATCCAAAACTTGTGCGAATTTGACACCTCGCATCGCCAAAAATATTGGCTCTGGTTCGAGGCGACAGGCATATTTGAGCCAATTTAAATTATTATGAGACTAAAGCAATCAAAGACGAAACGTAAATTCCTCAGGCGACACATCTTAAGACGTCTGCTTAGCGCTAAGCGCCTTAACAGACAGACACGCTGCTGCCATTTTATGCCGTTTTGGTTTCTTTTCCTCCTCCTTCCAATCAATTTTAAAGCCGCATAAAGCCAATGAGCGCCTCCATTTTAGCTATTTTCGGTTGGACGCCAGAGTCACAGTGGCTTGGGAATTGGCTGCTTTAAGGATGGCGATGGCGATGGCGATGGCGTAAAGCCAATTTAATTTATAATAGCCCGAAGCTGTTTGCCAAAACAGCAAATGAACGCACACAAAAGCCGCAAATAATACTCTGCAGTATAATTAAAATGCTTATTTTCTCTGGCGCGTGTTTGCATTGTTCCAGTGGAGCTTCGGTGTGTAAGCGGTGCGAATCTCGCACTTCGGGGAGTTTGCAAGTCGCCAGCGTATTGATTGAAATAAATTGTAATCTTTTCGGTCCCCAGTTAGCTGAAGACTTAAATGTTATTAATGGAGAAGCTCAAACTTAAGGAGGGGTTTGACTTCAATTTAGAGCTGATTACAAAATATGAAGCAATGTGAAGATTATTCTCAGCGGAATGTATTCATCTACGAGTATACCTGTCACTGACGCTCTCAGAGATTTTAGCATAAAATTAATTGTATGCTGTAAATACATGGCAAGTATCAGGACTGCAAATACTCTTAGAATAACTCTTAGAATAACTTGTTTGCGATCTTCAATACATTCCACTGCTAGTGTTATCCTTTGAAACATGTCATGTGTTGGCCTCTGCTTTACACTATGACCCAAAAACTTGTACATAAATCTTTCGAATACAAAATAAACTCATCCGACATTTGAAATTTGAATTTGCAGGCTTCTTTGGAAGGGTGAATGTGTATATACGCGCATGTATGAGTGTGTGCTATTAGGAATACTCCCTTAAGCTTACCCATCAAAAGAGAGGGTTGTTCTCAGACTCCGAGACTAACTAACCACTCTTTTCAATTTAAGAAAATGAACATATTAAAAATTGTTCAAAATAACTCAATCCTCAAACTCCCCGATAAAATCTTCCATGGTGGAATTCTCCAATAACTACAATGTATGTAGCTCATACAAAGAATCTTGGAAAGTGGATAATTGCATTACTGCAGCAACCTCACAAGAATGGTATGCGAATAGATCTATACTGGGAAATGGTAGCGTGAGAACGATCAGTAATGGCCTCAGATTCCAAAATCCTGTAAGATATTCTTATCTTACAGGAATTAGAAGCAATCTTCCAGGCAGAAACCTAAGCCATCGAGGCATGAACAAGAGAATTCTTATCCAAGAAAATCTCTGGTACACATATATACATACTATTGGACTGTCAGGCGACCTTAAATGAGTTACAGGACTTTGTGGCGGCCTTAAATTAGTTACAGGACTTTGCGGTCAGATCAAGACGCAGTCAACGATTGTCGGAACCTTTTAAATGAACTGGAATAACATAATATAATAGAATTTCATTGGATCTCAGGGCATAAAGGACACGAAGGCAACGAATAAGAAATCCAACCTGAACCATTCTGCGGACGCCTAAAGGCCACATCCGAGAATTGTAGAGAAAATAGGTACAAAGAAAAGCTAGCGGGAAATGGTATACAAATGTACGCCAGGCCAAAAGATGTTTGGCCACAGACAGAGGAATATCTAGTAAGTTCCTCAACACAGACAGAGGAATATCTAGTAAGTTCCTCAACAAGGACAACCTTCAAAGCCTCACCACATATCTGACGGTCCACTATACACTGAAAATGTCCTCCGCCCATATCTGCAGGTTATGGAGCCAGGCACTGGAAACTTCTCTGCCCGTTCTCTGCGAATACTCTGTAGTGTGCAGATACTAACATAACACCCGAAACTCTCCGAAACACGGAGATTAATAGTTAAGTGTCAACATATATTTATAGGCCTACGTAGACAAACATCTTCACTTGCGATTACTTTCAATTATATTCACATTTATTTATGGAAATCAACATTTCCTTTCAGTACCGAGAAGCGTGCTTCAATTATGCGCACTTTACAACAAAATAAATAAACATCATTACAATCGATCTTCAACATACAAAAATAATCAGCAGCACATCAAATAATATCCTTCGGAATATCAAAGCGAACATTAGCACCAACAATAATCTCATCAATAATTCAATCAATCTGTCAATCAAGCGTATCGCTAAATAATAATACAAAAAAAGGAAAAAACAACAACGAAGAGAAGAATCAACAGCTTTGAAAAAACGAATTGTTTATTTGCGCCAATAGTATTCTTCGCGGGAAATTGTAGTGGCAATCATCAACCACAGCGAGGCGAAATAAACGCGCACATCGAATGAAAATTGGATCCCAGTCAGCAACGGCCCAGCACTCAAGCACCCATCATGTCAATTGCAACTGCACTAAATTCTAAATCAAATGCCGCAATTGTTTATTTTGGCATTAGGGCAACAATCACACGAGAGCCCAACTGACAAAGTCAGCCATCTGAGCCAATTCACACCCACACACAAACACTCGGTCACATACATGCCCACACAAAGCCACATCCATGCCCGCACGTGAATCGTGATTATTTTACTCATATCCTGCTGTGTCGCATGCCGCAACGCTGTCAATTGGTGCTTTGTTTTCATTACGCTGGGTGGGCATAAACTGTAAAATTTTGCGAAGTGGCCAACGCCACTCGCCGTCACTCACCTGCCGCCGGCCACCGGCCACGACGCCATACGAGTAATGTGCTCTATAATTGCAAATATTTGCTTTGCTGATTCGAAACTGCAAACGGGCGCTTGGTGAGAGGACTGGTGTGCGGGCGCTAGGCGAGAGGGGCGGTGCTGCGATGGGTGTGCTCATAAATTGCAATTTAAATGAAAATGCCAAGAATAATCGTTTTGATACTCGTACTCACACGTTCGTTTGCGGTCGATTTTGCCACACAAATCAAAAAATATGTTCCTTTGATGTGAGCGCGCTCAGTGCCGACAAATGTAATGTAATTAAATTTCCTAACATGATTCCGAAAACAAACACAATACTGGGTTTTATGCTCTTTGGGCAGCGCACGTACACACATGCAGCAGCCCCGTTCTTTTGGTGTGTCTAATTGTGAATCAATTCCGAGAAATGCTTCCACCGAAATAGAATCATGGAGATCAACATTGAAGAGGAATGGAAATTACATGCATGCGGTGAATAAATGGACCGCTTAAACTTTTATCGATTCAGGCGAGTACGTTCACCGAAGAATGCAAATGGAAAAGGCGAAACACACAGAAGGAGCCGTGGAGTATGTTTTTAATTGAAATATAATTGAAAGCAATAGTGTACACTGATGCAGAGAGCAGGATAAGATTGCCGTATCCAGACCGAGTCCTGCTGTTGCAAACCTTTAATTGGAATAGCAATTCAATTAATTCCAAATCAATTTGACGTCTGCCACTCTGTGGTCAATTTGTAAGCATGCTAGACTCACACTCAGAGGGTTCAAATCATGTCCTAGGATTGACATCAAAATGCTACTTTTTACAAATATTGATTTTCTTGGAGTCGAAAGCTCCAGTAGCTAGTACTCCAACCCCTTGCAGTCATAATTATTTATGGTGAAAGATATAATAATAATAATAATAATAATAATATAAATAAAATCCGGCAACTATATTCTGGGTCGTCACACTTAAAGCATTTACACCAGTTTCTTTTATTCCCAGCTCGACCGAGGTTTCTTTGTATTGGACCACAAACCGCGATGAAAGCAAGAGTAGTGGTTAGGTTCGTGGCATGTTCTGGATACTCATAACTAAACCTCTCCCTACCCGCAGTTCTAAATTGATTTCAATCGCTTGTAAGAGCAAAAGCAATAGGAAAACACATTTTTGAAAATTTTAGTTGATCAATTTCTACATCCTTAAATGCGGACAATCCAAAAACTATTCTACAATACATCCTGGCATCCTGGTCCAGAAAACTATTCTTATCAAACTGTTTCAAAAAGCCTTGTCTTGGCATATAAGCAAAATTGAGAAAGAAAGGGATCAAATGTGACTATCACAAAAAGTGCGTCACGCTGCGCAATTGGTCAAGAGCCGAAATTCGTAATAGTCCTGCATACATTCTCATGAGCAGTCTACGGATGCTACTTCAAACTCCCCAACCAAGGCAACGAAGAAACTCACTGCTGGAAATCTCCTGTTTCCTTAAGTATAGAACAATAACCCAATTTTCTATAGAAAACCCAAAATTGGCAGGTACGTAGTAGTAGGAACTCTGTCACCCGGGTTTAGTTTCAGGACCTCATCTGAGTAAATAAGCATAACACATGAACACACATTTTTGTGTGATCTTGTCAAAGCAAGCACTGCAGTGTTTCTATTGGGTGCCAGTCGACTCAAATAGCACACTCTAGCTGCGATTTTACTAATTCAAACAAACATAGCGGTGAAGGTACTGCGCCATTTGCTTTGCTCGGTTTGTTTCGACTGCGGTTTTTAAAACTTTTTGGTTTGAGGCAGGAACAATGAAGTTTGGAGAAATTACGATTATTGCCACCAGCGAAGTTTAACATGATTTTACGTAATTTTGTGATACCGGCGAAAAGCAGAGATTTGGGTTCTTATAAACATCTTCCCAATGATGAAATTGGGCCCAGAGCATTTACATTCAAACTATATATACTTTTCATATACGATGCTGTTGCTGTATCCTTCTCCCTAATGCTTTATGTCATCAGTCATTAATGATGTCTCTATCTCATACGCTGAGGCATCCCTGATCTTCCACACAAATAAATTTACTGTTGGAATAAATAAAAATTATCTCTCAAGTAGTCGAAAGGAGTGGCCCTTTACTCCTTAAGTAGCCGAAAGGAGGAAAGGATCACCCGACTGCTACTGTTTGATAAGTTGTGAGTCGATAGCGGCAACGATACAATTCAGAAATAAATGAAAGAAAGCTGAAGTCGGGTTAGACCGAATTCGAGATACCCTTTAACCTTACAAGTCCTTACGAATTATGTATTAGCATGAACCTAATGTGCATTACTGACAAATTATTCAAGTATCACCACTAGGAGCATAGCAAGGCTAATTTTTAGTCTAGTCCCGAAAGGTCCTTATATGGTGTCCTTTATCTGTAGAAGCCTGTTTCTTGGCTTACTAAAATGTTCACATGCTTCTTCACATAAGACTTTCGTCCATATTTATTTTATAGAACTGTTTTCAATATATTAATAATGGGCGTGGCAGTAGATATAAGTAAACAAAACACATTTTAAACACATTTTGCTTCGCGTCTATCAGGACTCACATATACATACTGCATCAATTGGAACGAAGCTAATGCCACCTTTTTCTATTTGGATTTTAATTATACTCGCTTCTCTCTCCTCACCCAACCTTAATATATAAGGATATATACATTTATATATAAGAAAGGATACTTATGAACTAATTATACGAGTAATAAAAACAGCCCCGCACTATTTTTTTTCGTTACTTTTTCGGGGTGTCACATCAACAAATATACATTTAATTTGCCTTTTTCGTCCTTTCAAAATAGAAAATCGTGCCACAAAGTATCAGAGAATTTTTCTCTTGCCAAATGTCACTTCCATTTGGCCAATTACTTACCTGGACAACATAAAACAAAAAATTCCAAGAGGACATTAAAATACAATTTATATAATTTTTTTGCTTTTATTCTATTTCTTCACATTTTTCACATTTTTTAATTGTATTTTCCAATTGTGGAAAATTGTGTAATCCTGTTTATGCTCCTCGAACCTATATAAGAGCTGAATCCATCCTGAGCGTAAAACCGTAGAGTCCCACACAAAAGAAGAGCCCCCACGCCGGAAGAGCCCCCGCAAAAGAGTAGTCCACGAATGCTACTTAGTAGAAACTCCACCAATGTAATAATGGAATTCACTCCTTGTAACCGGAGACAATGAAATATTTATTTATAAATTTTCATTGCTCCGAGAAGTTTTGTTCAAATTTTATAATACTGATTTTATTTGGAGAATTTATATGGATGTGAGCATTTCTATTTGAATTTTATAGATTACGAAATTGCAATTTGCAAAGTGTTTTGAAACCATGACAACACAAAGTGTTCATAGGAGTATTATGAAAGACCGCCGATCCTTGTTACATTTTTGCAGGTGACTCTGTTCTGGTGAGCAATTTTGTTTCATCATTCTGAAGTGAGAATCTTCCAAGTCAAAGCTTGTTTTATGGTAATATCGACTTCTAAACGTATGAGTTGGAGATGCTGACTTCGCTTGATCTGTTTGGTGGAATATTGACATGAGGGGTATGATAATGGGTCATCAGTCCCGGGACCTCACCAATACTAATGAGTAAGGAGTAAATATTTCTAGAGAGCGAACTACAAACTCCTTATAAGAAAAACTCGTTGCTGATTTCGAATTCTAGGGAAGACCAAAATATATTCTAGAACGAAAAGCTTACCATAGTCAATCTTTGATTGGAGCATTTCGGTCGAAAGAATTCACAATTTACTACATTTTGGCTTTTAAATCGCTTCCATACACAATGTGAAGTTAGAAAAAAAACTTGTCTACAAAATTCCCAATAACAAATTGTAAGTCTCTCTTTTTGTGTAAGGAGAAGAACTCCTTTTACTTCAATTGATCATGTTTCAAAATGTGTTCAGTATTTTATATTGCTTCATGCTTGGTGAGGGTGTGAGTAGGCTGAAAGTTGTACTATGAACTATGCGACATTGTTGAAAAGATCAGAGCGTCACTCTAACCTTAGTCATCAATAGTGCGTTTTACAAAATATGGAAAAACACATGTCCTCGAATGGCAATTTTACGTCGATAAAGCTATCTTCTTAACTAAAATAATCTCTAATAAGCGACCCTCTTACTCAGGGTCATATTTAAGAGTATTGAAACTTTGAGAGAGATACAAAAGTCGCTCATAACGAGAAACTATTGTTTCTAATTTTATATTCGATCGTACTCAGAGATGATAAACTTAGTTGTGTATAAACGAGTACAAAAAGTATGAAGTCCGTTTAGACCGACTTCGAAATACCCTTTACCTTTCCATACCTACCACGCCTCCTTCTTGTAGTTGAACCTCCTCTCAAAAGCACCAAATTTGCATACCCTCTTTACCTTTTTTAAAGATAAAGGGAATAAACATTGGTCTATCGTAACAGAATGCAATGTTTGGAATCATTCAGCAATACATTGACGTCATCATGAACGAAATTTTCTCGAAAATCTTGGATGAAATTTTGGGGATACGAGTTCTTTTGAATTGTGTTCACGCTTTGTGGGATTGTGTGTGTCCTTCCAGGATATTTTGTGCCAAGTTTTACTAATACCAATTCTCACAAAGTTGTAGCAATGGATTTGGAGGAAAATTATTAAGTAATTGTATTTTCTAATAGGGGCTGTCGCCCCTTCAGTGCCATTTCCTATTTCATCCACAATTAAAATGAGGTGTCACCTCTATTAAATGTTGCTTTAACAGCCTGCTCGACTTTGGTAAATTGTGTACGCATTGATATTAAGTATCCACATAATTCGATCATTTACTACAAATATCCTGCAACTTGAAGTTGCTCTAAACAACATCCTTCTAAGCGCACTGAGAAGCCAATAATTCCTAAGACCCTGTCGTTCTCGCTTGGCTCTGGAGCAGTACATCTTGAGCTATATAAATCGTCTCTTGGCGCCGTACATTTATATTAAAGCCAAGATAAGCTGAATGCAAAAAATGCTCATGCTTGGCCAATTTGCTGGAAGTTTGTGTGTGTGCCCAAGGAGAACGAGGGAAATGGTGCTTGAAAGTACATCAAAGTAGCAGCAAAGAGAAACAACTCTTAGTGTCCTTTAGCACGGAGCTCTGCAGCAGTTTCCTGCTTCACCCCACCGTGAAGGGCAATTGCTGCCATAAAGCACTGACGCACTTTGCTTAAACTCTTTTGTGGAAACTGCTGCTTGATGATGCTCACCCACTTGCTGCAACGCTTAATGCCACAGAAAAAAGGATAAACTTAATGAAAAAATGTGTAGGACTTTTTTGTGTGTGATTTCCTGTCGCCTTTTTTACTAAACATGACCGCAAAAATGCCAATTTTTTTGTTATTTTATTTATTTTTTGTGCTTTTGTTTAATATTTTGCTGCCATTCTATGCGCTTTGGCTGCATGCGACTCGCAGGGCATGCTGTGTACTCGCGTCCAACACATTAAGTGCGTTATAATCGCTGATAAGATAAAAGCGCCAACTTGCTCTGGTTCCGCTCAGTGCTCCCTCCTTCTGCAAATTGCTACAAATTAAATTTCTTTGTTGTCTTTACAGACGTTTTTTGTGGCACATTTCATAACGAAACTGCTCCTTTTAGTTGTATGGTGCAATTTTTCTCTCCTCTTCATGCTTGCATAAGTTTTAATATGCCATTTTTTATTGCTTTGAACTGCAGCCGCATTAGACGGTAGTCCTGGTGGTGGTGATGGTGGTGATGGTGGTGGTGATGGTGCTGTTGGTAGTGGTGTTTGTGGTGTTTGTGGTGTTGGAAGTGTCTTTTTGCTAGCTATTAAAACGTAATTTGTGCGAAATACTAGTGCGGCATTAATGGCATGCTGCGTGGTAATTACAAGAATAGGATATGCTGAATATTGAACGAAACATAACACCGTGAATAAAACTTTAAAAATATTATTTAACTTTGGAGCAATTCAAGGCACAATAAATCATTTTAAGACCTCGGGGGCGTATGAGTGATGTTTAATTTTGGTGGGTTCTAATAAGGACCATATTTTTATTTATATTAAACATGAATACGGGAGGAATTCATTTCTATCTGGTTTCCCCTTACTTCTTTATACTCCCAGTTTATCTGCTGACAAGGTGGGTGTCTCCCTCGTTGCTGGCATTACCAACATAATTAATTGTTACCTGTGGGCAGATACTTGGTCTTAACATAAACATCATGTGCACACTACTCCATTCATTAAATTTAATGCGCCTTTCTTGCAGGACATTTCTAAGTTTCCTCAGATCTATATCAAGTGTATATGAAGCTCTAATGGGGTTTCTAGGCGCTCTAAGGATAAATGTCTCATCGCACATGTTGTTGGATACAATGTCTATGAACTTAATACAATCAAGTTGAACTTTTTGTAAAGTTTATATCTGACAGGACTGTCGCACTAAAAGCTACGGTCTTCGCCGTAAAATGTCTCGCCGAAGTACAAACTCGCCCGGTAATTTTTAATGAACGAGTGAGTAGCAGAAGAGCAGCCAGGAAGAAAGCAGCAAATTCCAAAACAACCAAGAAGCTGGCACTGAAATTTAAACCAACCACACCACAAATATAATTACAATTTGAATTAATAATTTTTAATTTTGTTAACAAATAATTACAAATATAATTACAAAAGTTTTAGAATAATTACAAATATAATTACAAGGACATTCACCCATTTAAGTCGCTGAATAAACAAAAGAGGCTGCATCGGAAGCCAAGGTTTACCGCCGTCCGAAGGATGGTGTTCAAAATCAAGCACTCTACGAGGAGAGTAGCAACCAGACCACTGTTGCGTCCAAGAAAGCAACTGAAGAAATAGAAATATGTCTAGAATATATTCTTGAACCAAAAGCAGCGCTGAAAAGGAACCAGCAGACTTTTTATCCTGACTCAAATGTATGATTTTCTAATGCCACAAAAGAAGAATTCATTATTATCTTCCATAGTTTCCCATAAACAAATCCCTCGACAACAACAAAAAGAATAGCAGCCACAAAAGCAAAGCTACAACTGCAACAGCAATTGTATTAACATCAATAGCAGCACTCAACTATGCTGAAATTGCTGAAATGACAAACTCAACGGTCCTGGCCGTGAGTTATGCGCAAGGAAAATCCACAAACTGTGCCATTTCGGAGCAAAGAAATGAAGAAACTGCTGGTGCTGCCACTTGAAACAACCGGAATTACCCAGCAGAATAACATCTGCAAGAAATAGTACAGCAGCAATAGCAGCAATAACTACGAGCAATATAAGAGCAATATGAGCCCGGAACAACAACAAATCTCCCAATGCCGGGAGCAAATGCCAGCAAGAAATTGCATGAACTCTCACACAGTCCGTATTTGAGCAGCAGGCGAACCAGGAATCTGAGTAATTGCAATAAATGAAGCAATATAAAAATATTGATAAAAAAAACTAAAATGGAAAAAAGAAAAGAACAGAAAAGAAATCTAAGTCCAGCATAGTCGACATTATTACATGCAAAAACTGTAATGGGAATCAGGTCGCAGCATATCGCGATAAGCAGTCAATACGCCTAAATGTACGCAATTATTTTCGCATTTAGTTGCTTTGCGATGGTGTCTAAGCTTCTATGGAGCCCTGAATTGTTCAGTAGTGCCAGTTGGAAACCTGTTTGCATGCACTCCTCCGCGTCGTTATTGCATAATTAATACATAAGGAGTAAATTGGTTCAGGCGCACTCCCTCCCCTTTATGAACTCCGTATACACCCTCTCACACACTCACACATCCACACAACAAGACTCATACTCAATGAGTACACTCATACGCATTACCTCTACACGCCGCCTGAAATTTTAATTATCACAAGTTTCGTTGCCGTTTGCTTGTACGTAGCGCACTCAGCAGTGCGGTGTTTTCTGTTTATTTTTGCTTTGGGAGCGTTTGCTTTGGGCGCGTGCTGAGTGCTAACAGATTTAAATGGCTGCGGCTGTTGGCGACTGGGGTGCAATTAGCCGTAATTACAACAATTTGCATATCATATCGATTTACCTGGTCCTGGTTAGGATGGCGCTTTTTTAGTTTGGTTTTTTTTCGGTGTACCTAAATTGTTTATTGCATATTTTATTTGGGCAAATGACTCCCAAAAGGATTACAGTAAATTTTAACGTCAGGTCGTAAAGGAATTATTTATAATAACACAACATTTTATACACACGTGTGTCACGACAGGCACGTGCATACAGCAGAGTCTGAAGTTTATGTGAAAATAAATAAGCCCACTGAATGGGAGTTTGTAGTCCTTTGTAGGGGACGCTAAGTGACGAAGTGAAGTACCAGCTTAAGGACAGTTTGCGCTTATGTCAATAAAAAGTATTGTATTTCTATCTAATCATTTAGCAGTGGAAAGGAATTGTAGAAGTTTATAAAATTATTACGAAAATTTGTTTCCTTTTGTAGAAGTTTATAAAATTATTATGAAAATTTGTTTCAGTTTAATCACTGAATTGTGTCAAATAATTTAAACGAATTTATCTTTAACAAAAGTAGTTCAATTTTACAGCCATTCAATGAAAAAATAATTGACAATATTCAACAAAACAGTTTAACTATTTCAGCTTGTATAACATTCTCATCGCTGCTGCTTCCAAGTCACAATTGAACTCCTTATAATCCCCTTATAGCTTTTTTTACATTGACATTACATTATTTTACATTATTTTTATACATTTTCCTTACTTTGGACACATTTGAACATATTGACAATATTCAACAAAACAGTTTAACTATTTCAGCTTGTATAACATTCTCATCTCTGCTGCTTTCAAGTCACAACTGAACTCCTGACAAACCCCTTATAGCTTTTTTACATTCTTTTACGTTATTTTTATACATTTTCCTTACTTTGGACACATTTGAACATATTGAAAAAGTGATCTATCACAGGGGAAAAGAGGAGGCACCCTGGAAGGCAACTGATCTTATGTGCCTCGTAGTATGAAATAAACATCCAACATCAATAAAGGCTTATAATATTAATATAAACGAGACAGAAATAGATCTGCTTCTATATATAATTTGATATATTATTTATATATGATTCGAAAGTAATGCAAAGGAAATGGAGCTGGCTCGGGCACGTGTTAAGAAGATATCAAACCGACATCACCCGCAACACAATCGACTAGAACCCTCAAGGCAGCCGTCGCAGAGGCAAGCCACCACTGACCTGGAGGAGGAGTCTGGGAGCTGGCGTATTCAAAACCAACAGAACCTGGAGCGAAATCAAGAGGTTGGCGCATAACAAAGGATAATGGAGGAACCTTGTTGCGGCCTCTTGCTCTCCCGCGGAGCCATATGACCATATATAAAAAATAAAAATGATTATAATATAATT
Organism: Clusia tigrina; assembly: GCA_920105625.2. Classification (NCBI taxonomy): domain Eukaryota; kingdom Metazoa; phylum Arthropoda; class Insecta; order Diptera; family Clusiidae; genus Clusia; species Clusia tigrina. The sequence continues at coordinate 421,605,960 of OV050030.1, forward strand.
ATCCTTGTATCCTTTCCTTAAATTTAGTATATTTGAATAGGAGAGAGAAATTGTATTATCTATATTATATGTATGTATGTATATTATATGTCTCATATGCCCCCCAAATAACTGCCATTTACATAGCACGAATGCACCCACTCACAGAAGTAGGACTGAGTGGTCTCTTCATCATTAATGAATTCAAAGAATGCTCATTTTGGGCTGAAGTTGTGTTCTGAGAGAATCCCTACGGGTATATGATATAAGCATCCCCTCTCTTTCTATGGAAGTCAGAAGTGCAGAGTGATTAATAGATATCTCAAGAACGTTTGAGACTCTCCATCTCAACATTTTCGTTCTTTGCTGCTTATGATATATTTCAGACCCATAAATACTACTTAATATGTATGCATATCAATCGCCATAGCTGGATTCCTGCTTCATTGAACTATTTCTATGTATATCTAGTTTGATCCTATAACTGAAATACGATACTAAAAATTCCAGAGGCTCATTTATGGTTTGATCCTACGACTGAGCCCGGTAGGCAGTGCTATTTTCACTGATGGCTCCAAAACATATATTAGATCGGGTTCTGGGGATTTCGTGGAACTCATTAGAGTCCAGCTCTATTACGCCCTTTATTGTTGTGCTTCTATCCTTCAGGCGGAAGTGTATGCCATGCTAAGGGTGATGGAATACTTGGTGGAAATCGGATGGAGTAGCAGAAGTATCTGTGTCTGCAGTGACAGTCAGGCGACACTGAAGGCCTTACTCAACCCTCGTGTCACTTCCAAATTGGAGCTGTTGTGCAAATCCAGATTGAATTATCTGGGAAACCATAACAATCTGCTGCTAACATGGCTTCCGGGACACATGGCTGTTATGGGGAATGAAGTCGCGGACCAGCTAGCGAATAAGGGATCTGAGACGAGTTTTACTGAGCCGGAACCTGTTCTTCTCGTACCTTCTGCTGCCATTAAGGCCACTATTGGTGATTGGGTTACAGGTGCACAGAATCGCGAATGGGGGGGCTATGAGAGGCAGCAGATGGGCCAAGGCTATGCTGTCTGCTATTTCTGAGAGAACGTCAAGGTTTCTTCTGTCACTTGGTAGGAGAGACTGCAGACTTATGGTAGGACTGATGATAGGTCATTTTGCATTGTCTAAGCATATGCAAAAGATAGGCATTGCAGACAGTGTACTTTTCCAGGCCTGTGAGCATGAAGATGAGACAGTTGCCCACTTTTTGTGCGTATGCCCCGTTTTCGCTAGAATCAGGCTCGAGGTATTGGACACTGACATCCTAAGTAGTGCAAACTTTCCCTGCCGAGAGACAAAGGATCTACTAAGGTGTGTTCACAAATGTGGCAGATTCGACGAAAATTAAAATGGAACGTCAAATATAGTACCATGGATGTCTGGAGGTCTGAGTGCTATATACGACTAGTTGTTCCGGCAAAAAAAAATAATTTTATTTGATCTATATTCTCTCTAATATTTCATAGCGGACTTGAAAAATGCACATCCTTTCAAATATAGTAAAGTGTATAAATGGTGTATATTCTATATAAACGAATACTTGCATTCAAGTATGGAAATATATAGGAAGTAAGAAGGTTGAGCAAATAATCAGTCCTAGATTGAATATTTCCTCGGATTCACATTACCAAAAAAAATAATAAAAACTCCAACAAATTCATTAAATCCTTAGTAATCATATTACAAAGCTAGGGTGGATTTATATATGATATGATGTCCTTAAACATTTAATCAAGTGCTTGGAAACTAAAAATACGTGGACCTAGAGGATATTTATGATAGGTCCAAATACCGTACTAAAAGCACCTTAAAAATGATTCAAGTACATCAGAAAGTAAATGGAACTAAGCCCCAAATAGAAGAAATTTTAATTATTCGCTGTGATAATCCACTTTATCTTCAACACTGACTGATCCGCAATCTAAATATAAAATTTGCCACATGTTTTCAGGTTAGTTCTTACAGCGATGGAAACATTTGTAATTTGTAGCTTCCTTCTCTATGCCAATACTTCGCAGTAGTTGATAAAATGTTAGCCCATTCTTTCATAACAAAGTTACAGCGATGGTTCAATCATCAAATTCTGTGTGACGAAAGGTATCATGCTTAGTGATCTTAAATGTAGCCCATGTTTTGAGCTGTCTTCTGACCACTCTCCAGTTCTCGTCGAGCTTAACAATAGTCTTGCCCTTCTTCCCAGTCAATGTAGCTTACATAATCACAAAACTGATTGGAATCGCTTCCGATATATGGTATCTTCCACAATTGATTTAAAACTATCACTGAAATCTGAAGAAGATATCATTGCGGCTGTTGAACACTTCAACAACTGCCTGCAACAAGCTGCGTGGGACTCCACCCCCACACTAAATGAGCGAAAATCAACGAACATCTCCAAACCTATAAAAGAAAAACTGAGAGAAAAGCGATATGCAAGAAAAAAGTGGCAACAAACTAGACATCCTGAGGACAAGAAAAAATTAAATGCGCTTACAAAAGAACTTAAAGAGATCCTTAATAACGAACGAAACACCCAACTCCATCATTACCTCAGTAATCTCGATGCAACAGCTGCTACAGAATACTCTCTCTGGAAAGCAACTAGGAATCTAAAGAGACCCACAATGTTCCAATCCGCTTTACGAATGGAAAATAACGAATGGGCTAAAAGTGACCTTGAAAGAGCAGTCACATTTGCCCGACACTTAAAAAAAGTATTTACTCCACAGGAAATCGAGCCCCCAGCATGTGTAACAGAAGAAGTGAAAAGTGTTCTGAGTAATACCCATCAGATGGACCTACCCATACGTAAATTTTCCAAATCTGAAGTGAAAGCAGCTATTGATAAGCTAAATATTAAGAAAGCCCCTGGGTACGACCTTATCACTGGAAAAATAGTAAAACAACTTCCAGAAGAAGGAGTGACATATCTTACCTACTTATTTAACGCGGTACTAACATCTGGCTTTATACCTCCCCAATGGAAAGTGTCACAATTAAAAATGATTCTCAAACCCGGAAAAAGCGCTGATAAATCGCCCAATTAGCTTGTTACCGATTGCTTCTAAACTCATGGAAACCCTTTTCCTGAAAAGACTACTCCCAATTATAGAAGAGCGAAAGCTAATTCCAAATCATCAATTTGGTTTCAGGAAAAAACACAGCACAATCGAACAGGTTCATAGGATTGTTGAGTATATACACACTGCATTCGAACATAAACAATATTGTACAGCAGCGTTTCTTGACATCTCGCAAGCATTTGATCGCGTTTGGCACGATTGCTTGCTTTACAAAATAAAAACTACACTCCCCATTAACTACTATGTGTTAATCAAGTCTTATCTTACAAATAGATATTTTTTCGTAAAGCAAGGTGAGGAACAATCTGAGCTCCTTGAAAGCTCAGCAGGCGTACCCCAAGGAAGTGTCATGGGCCCAATACTTTATCTACTTCACACGTACGACTTACCATCAGCTGAAGGAGTCACCATAGGTACCTTTGCAGATGACACTGCTGTCTTAGCTGTTGACACTCTCCCACACTTAGCTTCCTCTAAAATCCAGAGTGGGCTAAACAAAATTACTGACTGGCTAAAAAAATGGAAAATCAAGTTGAACGAAACAAAATCAGTCCAGGTTACATTCACTCTCAAACGAAACACCTGCCCACCCGTTAAACTCAACGGCATAAATATACCCCAATGTAATGAGGCTAGATACCTTGGGATGCACCTCGACAGAAGATTAACTTGGAAAACACATATATTTACAAAACGAAAATCACTCGGTATTAAGCTCAGAAATCTACACTGGCTCTTGAATCGAAACTCCAAAGTCTCAATCGATAGCAAATTGCTCTTGTACTCAGCAATTTTAAAACCAGTTTGGACATACGGTATTCAGCTGTGGGGCACTGCGGCAACTTCCAATGTTGAAATACTTCAAAGATTCCAATCAAAGACCCTAAGAATGATTGTAAACGCGCCCTATTATGTCACAAACAACCAAATCCATCGTGACCTCAAAGTTCCTACAGTCGCTCAAGAAATAAAAAAGCTCTCTACTTCGCACAATCTGAGACTCCTAGTCCACCCAAATCCACTGATATCGGAACTCACTTCCAACCCCTTCACTTTCATCCGACTGAAGAGAAAATCCACAACAGATCTCCTGTGCTAATAGGCAATGGCTGCACCACTGGGTGTAGTCCATAAAAGACAGTAAATACAAAAATTAGTCTTAAGTTATTAAATATTGCTGAATGTGATTGAATGTAACAGATTGCAATAAAATATTTGGATATTAAAAAAAAAAAAAAAAAAAAAAAAATCATCAAATCAGTCCTCAATGCTAGTGACGCCATTGCGTGAATTGATCTGCAATCGACTCTGAGCGATAACTGATGGATTAATGTATATTATAGTATATCAAAATAAGTTTAGCACAGTCAATCGGCTTTCTATTGATCCAAAAATCATATCAATTTAGGCTATCATGACTAATAATAAGGTATTTCAATTGTGTGCAGATTGTGCGTGATTGCACAATTTGATTTTTTTACGTATTCTGTATGGAAATTCGTTGAAAATATGCAAACTTCGAGCACTCAAAATACCACAGGAATAATTTAGTTTGTTTTTTTTTCAATTCGCACTAAAAATACTTTGAAATTTTTCCAAGTGGTTTTTCTTCTGTCGATGTAAACTGCTCGAAATTTCCCCCCACCCACATCACTCTATTTGATATTCACTTTACATGATGCTTTATGAGGAACTACTGCACGCATCACAATTCTAAAAATACAATTTTCTATACAAAGACGCAGAGAGAACAAAATAAATCTGACAAAATTGTGAACTTGCAGCCATAATAAGTACAGCGACTACTTCAGAAGCAACAGGCAATTGAGTTTTGAATATAGACTCGCAGTTGGTGATTGAGTGATTCTATTATATTTACTAAACTATTATTGGTATGAACTGTTCAAATTTTAATGTGGTCATGGCATAATTGTTCCTACATCAATCCTTGTGAAGAACTCAGAGTGTCACTAACACAGGTAATACTCGTACATAGGCGGGAACAACTTAATACTCAAGATGAATTGGTCTCCTCATACAGTCAAATTAATACTGATTATTCTAATGAACTTTCTATATAAAAATACACTATTGTGCTCCCGAATTGCTTATGCTCCTACCTAAGCCCGGAGTATCATGAACTATCATACCAAAGCAACATTTCTAGTACTACGGCCTTGCAATATTTTACTAGACTTCTTTCTTCTCACCCCATTTATCGCTGTTTTCCCGACTAAGCTGCCAATAAAAACATCAATTACAAAACATTTGAACTCATTCAAGTGAATTTATGTGGCATGCCGCATGTAGAGTGAACACTTATCGCTAACAAAGTGCATCGGCAGGCAGACTTTGAAAATCAATTTTCATAATAGACGCAAAGTTGCCCAAATTCTATGCCGCACATGCCGCACACATGCCAATGGCCGTCGGCCAAATGCGAGAGCAATCGCACGCGTCCGTTGTCCAACTTTTCCTTTGCCTCGTCCGATAATTTGTAATTTGTTGTGCACGAAATGCAGTTGCAACTGCAACGTTTGCTGCCTCATTTCTCAAAAACTGAAAGTGATCGGAAATGTGATTAAAAACTTAATTGAACTGCTGCAGCGACGGCTGTGATGGCTGTGACGGCGATTGCCTCAACTTTCCCCCAAAAAATATTTATCAAATTGTCAAAGCGTGTTTATTTCCAAACGGGAATAATTTCGTTAATTAATTTTTTTCCAATTAAAAGTGAAAAATTATTCCATTTGATGTATGGCACAATTTCAGCGAGAATTTTAGTATTCTTTCTTTATTTTTCCACAATAATTTTGAAAAATGTTGTGGCAATCGACAAATTCCACACTCAAATGTTGGCATTAATCTTGGCAATTTGATGTGCGGGAGCAGGGTTATCAGTTTATTTCACCCCCCCCCCCCCCCCCCCTCTCTTTCCCAACAAGCAATACCATTGAAAAAGTCATGGAATTGGAATTTGTGTCAGTGGCTTCGCTTGTTTTCCACAAATCAAATTTTCGACATATGTCGCGGCCAGTGGCGGATTTAGAGCTTCCGCAGTTCTGACCTTCAACAAATTTCCTAAATGTGGCCTGAGTTTTTGTCATGAAAATATATTATCAGTGTTTTAACATCAGTTGACAAAATAAGCCAGAGATAACCTGAGGAAATTGAAATTCAACGCAGTCTGCAGGGAAAGGCATTAAGTGTAATGGAAGCACGCATTCGAATCATATTTTGGTACGAGTATTTTGGGTTATATTCAGTTGATGCCAATCTATCCAGCAGGACTTCTACTACCGCCAAGAATGTAGTCTGGCTATCTGAGGTAGGTCAGATAACCGCCCCCGAAAGAGTTCTTTAAGCACTCAGCCAATCACTTTGAGCAAATATTTTGTTTCTTGTCATGGTTCTTTCATATTTTTCTAGACCCGATTTCCCTATTTAATAAATATTATGAAAAGACACTTTAACATACAGGATAGGATGGTACCTGCTTAGTTTGGAATGAATCCGCTGCTGGTGTCAGTATTCTTTATCACTTAATAAACTATTTCGTTGCATTGAAATGAAATGCGACGCTTTTATTTCAATATAATTTGATTATTCTATTTTAAATTTGGTGCTTTATTTTGGTATTTGTTGTTTACTATTTACAATTTAATTTGATAATATTATTATAATATTTCAAGGCAAGTTCATATATTATTCTTGAATGCTTTAAAGAAGGGTGATCTTATATACAGATAAAAAGAATTACCTTTTATGTAGTTGAGAATTTAAATTATGACAACATTGAATTAGGAGATTTTATATATCGGGAATTTTTTATGGATATGGAATCCTGTGAGATATATTAATACAGTATACACATATACTTTGAATTGAAGAGTGTATTTTTAGAAAATTTTCTAAGGATACCGAATCCTGCGAAGTCTATTTCAATACATTAATGAGTAGCATATACTAATACAGTATACAGATATCCTTTTAATTGAAGATTATATACATGCGGAATTTTGTAAGGATACTGAATCCTGCGAAATATATCTGAATACAGTAATGAGAAGCATATATTTGTGCAGTATACAGATATTCTTTCAATTGAAGACTGTATATTTTGGAAATTTACTAAGGATACTAAACCCTACCAAGTATATCTGAATACAGTAATGAGAAACATATCTTAATTCAGTCTCGAAGTATTCAGATCCACTTCAAACTTATTATGAAAGGCCTTCAGAATGCGAATTACTATTCCACTAAAGTCAGCAGAATAGAAACTCCTGTAAACGTTAACAGAATTTATTTGCGATATCCTTCTTAACATAAATTCACAAAGACTAAGATTAAAATTCTTGGTATTCGTTCCAACTGTATTTAAGCTCTTTCTTATCAGGAACTCAGCCAATTCCTTCAGTTACATCAACAGTTTATTTTGGGCAAATTAAAATTAAAAATGAATAGAAGCGCTTCCCTCAATAAATTGTACCGCATAGCTCAGTACATTCATATGCTGTATTCACATATGATTCGTGCACTGCATTCAACTCACCTTCTCATAACTCTGCCAACAGTAAACATATCCAATAACCGTTTAATCGATTCTCTCATAATTAATTATTTTACTCGAGGAGTACCTGCGTCCTGTTCCATTTGATAGCAATCATTATCAGTTGTACAAAACTGACTATGACACCAATTATCAAAAGACCGTAGCGGGAATAAGTCAGCCTTATACTCTAAGCATACTGAGCACCGTCCGCTCCAGCTGTCTATTAAACCAAGTGGAAGCAAGCTTGTGTTTTTATGTCAGTTAACATGTCAACCTCACACTATCCCACAGAGCCATAAATTCAAGGCCATTTTATTCAACTAAAGCGATAAATTAAAGTGCGAAAATATGCTACCACTGATAGTGCAGTTTATTTAATTTCCTTCCTATGAAATGACCAACAACAAAATTCTGTTTCACTTACGTCTGAAGAGCACCAAAACAACATCTACTCTAGCAGAGATTATGAAATACATTTCAGCCAATGTTCGAATTCGAATTCTCTTAAAGGCGAGCAAAGAGCACAAAAGTACCTACACAAAAGTCTCCAAAAGCCAACTGAGAGAGCCAAAAGTTCCGTCAAACACACGAAGAAGTTTGTTGGCTATACGAGTACTTCGTGTAGGGAGAGGCAGAGAGATCCTACTGCCCATTGTGTGAGACGTTGGCGGATGCTTTGCCAGTGATTTTATTCGGCAGCAGCGGCTGCGAAACGTTCGTGCAAGGAATCCGTGTGGCTGTATGATTGCACGTATTAGTGAGTATGCATAAGTATGTGTGACAAGTCGTATGCTTAAGCAGCGAACCAAGGCAGCAGCAGCAAACAGATTTGTACGGAACGCTTACTTGTGATAAACATTCTGAATTTATCATCAGTTTGCCGAATGAACTGCGTGAATTTGGACGTATTCTCTGCTCTAATACGGTGTCGTGTTGTGTAGTGAATTGCTTTAGTTAGAAAAATCGGTGTATAGCATACTACTTCCACATCAGTTATTTAGGTAAAAATTCGTGTGCGACCAAATCGGTGAAGATAAATATATTTGAAAAAATTTGTTTAAAAATTCCAAAAAAATAATAATATTATTATTTAATATTATTAATAAAAGGAGATAAATAATAAATAGTAATTTTAAAATATGTTGCAATTAATCATTAAAACCAAAATAAATACGATTTATATAGGAAAGTGTTTTTCAATGAGTTCACCAGACCATAAAAGCGCCAACACACGCCTACTAAATTCAGTGAAAATCGAGAAGAACTGCACACATGTCGCAGAAGCGTCACTAACAGATCATCCTACTGACTCTTAGATAAAATGCCACACGTAATTTTCACTGCATGTGTGCCATCAAAACAAATTTTCAATAATTAACCCACCAATTTCCACTTAATTCTAAAAGGCTCAAAGATAGATGGGATCTCTGAAAGGAGTATAAATCAAAAGAAAAATATTATTAATGTTGCAAAGCAAAACAAATTACAATTAATTGTAGAACACTTTTGACATGTTTGCATTCGAAACATATAAAAAATGTGGGTTTACAGTGCGTATGAGCAACACAAAATCGTAATTAATGCTGAAGAGTATGCTACAAATTATGCCACAATCGACAAGGACTTTACTTTGTAAAAATCTGTCAATTTGTTTAGAAATGAACACTGCTGTGTTAGCTTCCAGACAAATCAAATTAAATAAATAAACCAGCATGGTTTCAGTTGCCTAAAAGTAAGCAATACAATTTGAGTAAAAGAAGAACTTCATTTCAGCAGTTGATAACTGCCAAGAAATATGCCACATATTTTGCAATGCTTCCATGAGCAATTTTGAGACTCTTGCTCAATTCCGTAAAGTATATTAAAGCTACAATATGAAACTTGGACTCTTTTTTACCGCCTAAAATCATGCAACAAACTCTCAATTATTATGTGACTGTCTTCCAAATATGTTCTCACTCCTCATAAGTATGAAAGATATTCTCTAGTACCACAATCTTAAATATATAATATAATAATATATTCAAATAATATAAACATTATAATAATAGTTCACTGCCCAAAAGTATGCAAAATATATGAAATTAGCAATAACAATGCAATTTTTACATTTATTGGCTTCCTAAAGGAATGCAACACCTACTCAAATCCCACTAAATGCTCTTTCAACAATTCCTCGCAGCCTAATAGTATACAATGATTTTTGAATTCATACTGGATGCCATAACCACCTGGTTCAGTGCCTACAATTTTAAGCTACAATGAAATAAATGCCATCTCAACAGTTCTTCGAAGCCTAAGGCTATGCAATGCAATTTCAATTACGGAAATCGGCAATTAAAACACGGTATCAATGCGTATAAATATGCAACATATACTCAAAAGGTATTTTCTGAGTTTTACAAAATATTGCTGCTTCGACGTAGGCTACAACTACAGGAATTTACTGATTCTTCAATTGTTTTCTGGCAGAACGTAGCCACGCACAGACCAAAACCTGTGCACTCACACTTCAGTGCCTAAAATTATCTAACACAATTCAGTTAGTTTTATTTTAAGTGTTCAGCATTATTCATGAGCTTAAAAGTAGGCAACACATTCTCAATAATTGGCTACTCTTGTAGGCAAATTTGCGGACTTCCTGTTAAGTAGGCAACAATTGTCGGCAATTGCACGTTGCTCACGCCTAAAAGAATGCAACGATTCCTAGAGTGATTGGCCTCTTAATCATTAAAATGGTTAACTTAGTGGAGTGTTTTTACCAAATATTTTTGCCAACTATTTTTATTTTATAAACATTTTTATCAGTGATAAAATGAAAAATGCAAAATCAAAAAAAGTAAACAAACAAAATTAAAATCGCGCCACTTTCAATTGTAGTAAATTTTGAACTTATTTCTCCGTTTACTCTTTTTGGTGATTTCGTAAATTTAATTTTTTTATGTTATTTTTGTTTGTTTTGTTCTCCACATTCAATAGCAGCCAAAATGCTCGCATTCCACGGCACATTAATCATTCGACGCTGTTGTTGTTTCGCCGCCGCACAGAGTGATAACTTAAAGTAAATATTTCCGCTGACAATGGGCCTCAATGGTGTTTACGGATGTGTGCCAAAGTAGAAAATTACGCATAATATTCAAGAAATTCGCGGCAGAAAATGACACAATTTCAAACTGAAAGAATACCGTGTTAAATTTATTAAGAGTGCGCTGCGTGTCAATCTTTTCAATTATTGTCATCAGGATTCTACGAGGATTTTGCTTGTTATTGAACACCCACACACACGCAGAGACAGTTTTCTTTATTAACAGTTTTTGATGACTTTGCTTATTTCGGCAACTGAAACTGTAACTCGAAAATTCAGAGCACGTTTTTAGGAGACAACACAAGGGAAAGTGCAAAACATTTGCACACGCATGCAAGTGTGCGCTCCCGTTTTTGAGATATATAGAAGTGTAGTTAGCAGCAACTCTTGCTGCAATACACAGTCGAATATCCTTAGGCAGTTCAAGTTCTATGCTAATAGTGCCATAACGGGCAAAGTATGCTACTAAGTAGTTGTTGTAGTAAGTAAAAGTAGCGGTATAAGTTTTGTGACGTAGACAGCGCCACATGTGCGACCTTTGCGTCTGTCTATCTGCATGCGTGTCGGGGGCGATCCAACTTTATGTGTACGGTATCCTATGTAAGCAACGTCCTTTGGCGGCAGAGGTGAAGGGAACCTGTAAATTATGCCTATGTAGCATTTAAGTGGAGCACAGGCCAAGGAGAAGTTTTTGGTAACAACAAAAACAACACACAAAAAATATGGCATATGTGGCTTTAAGCTTTGTAGGCTCCTTAAAAGTTGCCATAATTTGCACTTACAGCAGAACAATAACAACATTTGAGTGTTCTTGTATGTCGATTAAGAGCGAGTGTAGCTACAGTGTCTGACAAAAATAAGTCTACAGTAATTACATTTATTGGAGAAACTCTGTGCTTTAAGTTGATCATTCCTATCCCTTTTTGGAAACTAACTTAATGTGTACCTGTTTTCAAACATGTTCTGAACCACGAATATCCAGACATAGAATTATAAAAGTTCGCTGAAAATAAAATAGCAATTGACTATGTCTCACGAAGTCCTCCTTAGGGTCTTCCTTTGAGAACATCAGATAGTTTGCCTACAAATTGTATACACCACAGCCATATTTTCGTCAACAGTCTTATACATTTGAACCATAATCCTTCTCTTTATAATTATTGTAATTACTTCAAAATATTGTTCCAATCATTGGAAAGAGAATTATTCCAAAAACCTTATGAGAGACTAGTTCACGATGACTTGCAGCCACGTAGCTATTATCGTGGTTTATTTTCTGGATGATTTGCCTTACAGCAAAACTGAAAATCATATAATGGTGCTCAGACTGTTGTCCCTTATTCAAAATCCCGCTCTGCATTTCCTTATGCAGCAATCAATATCAATATCCTGTACAGTTCCGCCAAGTGCGCCTATTTAACACTCAAATTATATAATTTTCTTCACTGTCTCAATAGTTTTAAATTTTTGAAGTCTCAGGTTACTGAGAATTTACTTTGTTGTCAATTTGAAGGTTGAGGTTGAGGCTGATACTTTTTATGTTTAGTGTATTGGCCCTTTCGTTGGATTAACTAACCGTTGCATTGGGAGTCACAGTGCACAATATGATGGATTATGCCCTCGTCTGTCTCATTGCACATTCTAGACTCATTCATCTATTCTAGTTTGTATCGAAAAGAGCACCGTTTGTATCGTAAATAGCACCGTTTGTATCGTAGCAACGTCATCAGAATCAAACCCTGCAGGACACTAGTATAAAACTACTGTATAATCAAAAACATTAAATGTATGTAAGGAGTGCTCTCAAGCTGGGAGTATTCTCTCATGAATACTGCAGAAGCTGTGGGGATGAGGAGGAGACTGTGGAACATCTCTTCTGTAGTTGCCCCACTCTGGCTAGAAGCAGAGCGGACTCTTTAGGCAAATACGCTTTTAGCTCTCTTACAGAGGTGTCTAGCGCGAAGGTCAAACAAATCCTGCGCTTTATTGGGGCTTCGAAATGGTTCGACGAGTGAATCGGAGGTGCGTTGTTGCGCGGTGGTATCACAATGGACCCATGGTGGTCTGAGTGAGCTGGTCCTTAGACCGGCTGCCACGTTAACCTAACCTAACCTATGTAAGGAGTGATATTTGACTCTTTAATATCTACAAATGATATTCTCCTTTTATATTAGTTGGGAAACCTGACATCCTTCTATCGTGTAAGGCTTCCAAGGGTTCGCAGAAATCTCAGGCAGTTACTCCGTGAGTTATCACAGTCTCTTATTTGGTCCGTTTGTGCTATCTTCCAAATGATGTGGACTATTCAATTATTATAATTATGTTCATTTTTCAATATATTTTATATCTTTTTTATTATTGTTTATTTATTATTAAATTATTTTATTTATTTTTATTTTTAAAAAATCTTTATTTTATATTTATTATTAATTTATATTATTTTTTTTTTTTATTAAAAAAACTTTATTTAATCTTTATTTATTAAGAAATTTTATTATCTATAATAATAATATTTTTGATAAATTTTTTTTAGTTGAAGCACCTTGAATTTCAAGCAGAATAATTATTTTAAATTTCACATATTAAATTTGAGAAAGTTTTTTCAATTTTATAAATATATTTTTATTTTTAATGTAATTTATATTTATTTGTCTTTGATACTCCGTTGGCAGTCACTGCACGTGTACTTAGGAGTGTCCCAAGCTTTCTGGGTTTCAGTAGGATTCACTCCAATTTCCTTGATATTTTTTACACAATTTCAAAAGGACTTTGTATTCATATCAGGGACCTACACTGAGTATACTTTAAAGTATTTTATGCTTATCTAAGGCACCTAAATATATGCTATACGCGTTGCTTTCCTATAACACAAATAGTTTATAGTCCATTTCATACAAAGTGTAGCATATTTTCGGGAGCTTTTAAAAAAACTACTTTATTATTAGACTCATTTATTGCTGAAACTTTCATTTATTATTATCGTGCCTTCATTGAATGTGTTTATTTGAATGTGTTTATTTATTTTATTTTCATTATTTTATTTTTAAATTTTTTTTTTTAATTATAATTAATTGTTTATTTATTTTATTTTATATTTATTTTTTTATTTATTTGTATTATTTTTTTGTGTCTATTATTTTAAATTTTATTTCTTTCATTTCTATATTTATTTTTATTATTCTAACTGTTTATTGATTTTAATTTATTTATTTTCATTTATTTGGTTTATTTTATTTTAAATATTTTATTTTTACATTCATTTTTTTAATAATTTATATTACTTGAACTGTTTATTTATTTTATTTTATTTCTTTTATTATTATATTTTTTTTATTTTATTCATTTGTGTAAATTTTTTTGTCTTTATTTATTTTATTTTTTTTTATTTTTATACATAATTTGTTTTTATTTATTTGTATAATTCTGTTTATTTATTTTATTTGTTTTATTTTATATTTATTTTTTTGAAATTTATTTGTATTATTTTTCTGTGCTTATTTATTTTATATTATTTCTTTCATTTTTATATTTATTTGTATTATTCCAACTTTTTATTTATTTTAATTTATTTGGTCTATTTTATTTTAATGATTTTATTTTATTTAATTTGTTTTTATATTTATGTTTTTTAAGTAATTTGTATAACTTGAACTCTTTATTTATTTTATTTTATTTCTTTTTTTTTATTTTTATTTATTTTTATTAATTTGAGTCATTTTTTTGTCTTTATTTATTTAATTTTTTTTTATTTTTATATGTAATTTTTTCTTTATTATTTGTATAATTCTATTTATTTAATTTATTTTATTTGTTTTATTTTTTATTTAATTGATTTTATTTGTATTATGAAATTTATTTGTATTATTTTTTTGTGTTTGTTTATTTTATTTTATTTCTTTCATTTTTATTTTTATTTGTATTACTCCAACTGTTTATTTATTTTAATTTATTTCTTTTATTTTTATATTTATTTATTTTAATTAATTTGTGTCATTTTTTGTCTTGTATTTGTCTTGTATTGTATTTATTTTTATATATACTTTTTTTATTTACTTGTATAATTCTGTTTTTTTATTTTATTTTATTTCTTTTATTTTATATTTATTTTTTTGAAATTTATTTGTGTTATTTTTTTGTGTTTATTTATTTTATTTTGTTTCTTTAATTTTTATATTTTTTTATATTATTCCACTTGTTTATTTATTTTATTTGAATTATTTTATTTTTATATTTAGTTTTTTCTAATTATTTGTATTAGTTGAACTGTTTATTTATTTCTTATTATTTATTTTATTTTATATTTATTTATTTTTATTAACTTGTATTATTTCATGTGTTTATTAATATAGTTTTTTTTCTATTTTTATTTTTTTTATTTATTTATTTGTATTATTCAAATTCTTAATTTTTTTCATTTCTTTCATTTTTATATTTATTTATTTATTTATTTGTATTATTCTAACTGATTATTTATTTTATTTGTTTTATTTTATTCTATATATATTTTTAGGAAATTTATTTGTATTATTTTAACTGTGTATTGATTTTATTTTATATTTATTTTTTATTTATTTGTATTATTTTTTGTGTGTATTTATTATATTTTAACCTAATTGTTTTATTTTTTTATTATTTCTTTTTTGGTTAGCAATGATTTTATCAAAAGCAGTGAAGTCCTTTAAATAGACAAAAAATTCTCTTCACATTTCAATGTTTTTTTTATGCTGTTATTTTTCCCATTTTCTTCAATTCCATATAATTTTTTGTTTGTTACTGACACAACTTATATTATTATTATTTAATCTTTATTATAATGAAAATTATAACAAAACATAAAAAAGCACTCGCTGCCAGGACTATCGGCTTATTTTAGTTTATATTTGTGATCTTTGCTTCTATTTACTAAATTTTAATTTGTTATCCTTTATTTTTTTCCATACAAAAAACGTTCGCTGTGTATTTCCCAATGGCACTCCCTGAGCTTGAAATTTGGGATTACATTATTTTTCTAACGCATTTCCTGTCGAATACTCTTCCGTTCACTGCTTACAATATTTTGATATAAATTTTCTTCAACATTTTCCATTTCATAGTTGGAAAAGTTCAATGTAGCAATTCCTGCCAACTCATCTTAATTTCAGAAAGTATCACAACTGCAAACTTTGATATAAACTGCTGCCACCGCCACCCACAGCGCCGCATTCAGCGAAGGCAAGAACAACAAAGACAACATCAACAACAGAAGCAACTATTAAAATGCGCGTGAATTGGCATAAATTAGAAGAGAGCAAAATAAATAGAAGCATCACATTGGAAATGTTGTGTCGACATTTCTCCTAATGACTTTTCTCACTGTTGCGCATGCAAGGACACCCGCCAACTTCCGCAACATTTTAGGGAACTTCTGCCATTCAATGCAGAAATAGACGTGAAAAGGATTGAAGTGGATTCGACAGAAATTGCGAAAACTTTTGCAAAACTTATGGAAGGAAATAAATATTTGCAAACTTTCTCCGATGATTTTCTGATGTGTTTTTGCTTAAAAAAATAAATTTCAAATATTTAATGCAGTCGATATTTTGGCTCTCAAAAATTCTTCATGCATTCAGTCGAGTTGAGTTGGGGCAACAGCGCCGCTCAAATGCCGTTTAATACTCTGAACTTTCACCTTTGCTGACTTGCGAATTTATTGCCAGGCACAGTCGTTCACCGCGCAGCAGGACAACGAAAGGAGAGGAAAGCTTAAAGGGAAAGCGTTGCAACACTTGTTGTTGTTGTTATTGTTGTTGTTGCTATTATTGTTGTTGTGTTTGTTGTTGTTTTCGTTGTTTGCATTGTTTTCTGTTTTTAGTATTTATTAACAAAACTGTGAGAAATTGATTTCACTTCGCTCGCGGCTTCATTTCACTCCCGCCCTCGTCGTAATTGAAAATAATGGCCCCAAACCTATCAAATTCCATTCCACACGAAAAACTGCTTTAAATTCTTTAAAGCAGAGCGCTGCATGTTGAAGGCAACGTTTTCGGTGTGCTTCACTTCTGACACCTTCCATGAAGGCGAACATGGTCGTTGGTGTTATTCGTGAACTGAATTTTTTGACCCTTTTTAGTGGGCCGCGATACCAAGCTGCCTAAAAGCGAGTTTGTAAAAGTCCCTTCAGGACACTTGTCCAATCCTTTTTTCAGTACATGTGTTCCTTGGATAATCCCTTCTGATTCCGTGCATTTTATGAGTCTTACGAATCTTCTCGGTTTCAGTGGCCAGTGCATTCATGCTATTTCGGGTGTTTGCAGTTTCTTCCCGACTGTGTGTGTTTCGAACTATGAAGCGTGTTTCCAACTGTGAAGCGAATCCTTTCTGTTCAATGCCCTGCATTTAAAACTAAATTTTTTGGTAATACAAACAATTTGCTCCACTACCCGCTCAGAGCCCCGAGTATGGTGCAGTAATAAAGTTAAAAACTTAATTAAAATCGCATAAACTAAACGTCATGGTCATAAAAATGCAACGGCATCTCCTCCTCCCCAGTGGCTTTATTACAATGATAGACGGCATAGAATCGCCACTAGGCATACATAAACATGAGCATAATGCTCCGGCAGCTGTGGAAGCGAACGCCAACAGAAAACCCCAAATAGGCAGATTTTATTTTATTTTCTTTTTTATATTAAACAAAAGAAGCAAATAATGCCGTAGTTGCAAAAAGGAAAGGCTGCCAGCGAAAAAGGGTACACTCGCCCTTAGCTCAGGCCTTTAAACGCACAGGCGTATTTATCTGCATGCCATTTTTAAATTGAAGTTAGCAGGGCAAAAAATATATAAAAAAAAGTCGGGTTTTAACGCAGGAAATGTGGGTGCGCGTATATAAATTAAATTCAGCTGTCGGTTCGCTACATTTGAATTTTTAATGCTCGCTCGGAAAACCTGCACAACGAGAAAGGAAACAATTTAAGGAAAATACTGAAGAAAGGGATTTCAGTGCAAGGTCACAACCTGCGGAAGGTTTTTAAATGCCGCGCTGGCTTTAAGCGTAGCAGAGCAGAAAACTGGGTACAATTTCTCAAAATTTTATTTATTGCATATCAACCGAAAGAAGTCTGCGAAGCGTTGAAAGGTAACAAATAAGGAAATCGCAGGATTACAATTAAGAGTGGCAACTAAAGGGGAGACTTCCAAATTTTTGTGTGTTTATTTAAAAAAACTATAAGAAAAAAGTTGAACAGTAATTTATTCTGCAGCTACTGATAACAATGTCTCACCTCCACTCGTGGATTCAAGGATATTGTGTGCGAATACTTCCTTATATCCTCGCTTTATATTTCAATATCGTAGCTTGTAGTTTCTAGAGCTGATGTCAATAAAGTCTTAAGTAAAATAAGTTTTATCGTTGGTATACCATTTTAATCTCTGGTTTTAATATCATTCAAATAGAATTTGTAGAGGAATCCACAGTTTCCAATTTGAACGCAAGGATATTCTAGAGAAATTTCCCTTTCCAGATTGATGTAATATTTAGGGAATATAAAGGAATATAAAGGTATATATTATATAAAGATTCATACAGTTTATTGTATCATCAGTGTACAGGAGTTGCTTGGATGGGAAGGAGCAAGTGTCCCAGCGAACACCTGATCTGTATGTGTCCAGCGCTGCGTAGAAAATTAGCACTTTCATAGGGGACTCCCTAGGGGGCATTTAACATACAAGAACAGACTCCATTAATGGCTTTGTCAAAAGCTCCAATTGCCCAGATTTTTGAGAGGGAATGGAACTTGTGTCTCATACTGAGTAACAAAGGGCCAATCCAGACCTAAGTATGCTTTTTGTCAGGTGCTCAACCTACCCTCATCAGTTACTTTAATGATAGGAAACCAAGAAATTTTAAAGGATCAGCAATACAAGTAACATTCGCTTATACAAGGTGACCAACAATTAGTGGGATACAACATTCTATCGGATACTTTCTATTATCTCCCATATAATTCAGTCGACAATATAAACATAACCGTATTAATTCACTGTGGAATGAGGTATAATATAGGCGGAGCCTTCTCAAATCAGTTAGAGTAACTTAGCTCATTCGTGTATAAATCATCTCCTCTGGAACTCTATTCTCTGCCCGTCCATGGCTGCATATTGTTT
The DNA here is from genome assembly GCA_920105625.2 of Clusia tigrina. Classification (NCBI taxonomy): domain Eukaryota; kingdom Metazoa; phylum Arthropoda; class Insecta; order Diptera; family Clusiidae; genus Clusia; species Clusia tigrina. The sequence continues at coordinate 421,624,849 of OV050030.1, forward strand.
TACCATCCTTCCTTGTACTTTCAATCAATTATTTAATTAATTAAGTAAACTAGTTCAGAAACAAATGGTATATTGCCTCAATCATCAATAAATCTCATTGAATAAGCGCGGATACATTGTGCTGTTTTGGACTCTATTGAAGGTAGCAAGCTGTCCTGCTCAATTCTATAAAAAAATAGGTTCAATGATGCTCTCAACACTTAGATTGATCCAAAGTGAATATTAATTTTTCAGTATATAAAGCTGTGTCCTGCTAAATTGACAATTGAATTAGTTCCATGAATTAGCTCTATGAATCAGCCCCATCGATGGACAGTAGATTTGTTTACATAAAATTCTAACGAAACACAGATTTTGGCAACAAATTTCCTTGATTTGTAAATGTTGTTCAGATGTTTAGATTGGCTTTTATGGTGTGACACAATTTAATGATTATATGAGTTAATGCCACTTGGAAGTGTGGAAAACATTCCCACTGACGAAAGTAGGTTCTATTGAAAACAATCTTGTTCACATGAAAAAATATCAGTCACTTAAAGAATAATTTGTTTAAAAAATCCTTTGCTAAAAAAGCCTTTGGTTAAAAAACCCTTTGCTTTCCTGTCTCCACTTTAGTTGCTACTCTTAATTGTAATCCTGCGATTTCCTTATTTGTTACCTTTCAACGCTTCGCAGACTACCTTCGGTTGATATGCAATAAATAAAATTTTGACGAATTGTACCCAGTTTTCTGCTCTGCTACGCTTAAAGCCAGCGCGGCATTTAAATATCTTCCGCAGGTTGTGACCTTGCACTAAAAAGCCTTTGTTCAAAATGTATATTTACACCCTACATGGTCAAGATGATGTCTACCTACATAGGAGCATTCGAGAGATTACTGTAATGCTGTAAAACTATAATCCTAACTGACTGGGAGAGTCCTGATAATGTTTTGCTTAGTATGAAAAGACAGAGTCTCATGTTCCAGAAGTGACCTCCATCAGGAACTCTATTATCATATCTGATATTATAAAATTATAAGCCTAACTGACTGGGAGAGTCCTGATAATGTTTTGCAAAGCATGAAAAGACAGAGTTTGATGTTCTACTAACGAAATCGGTCAAGAACACTATTAACATATCTGATATTATAAAATTATAAGCCTAACTGACTGGGAGAGTCCTGATAATGTTTTGCATAGCATGAAAAGACAGAGTCTCATGTTCCAGAAATGACCTCCATCAGGAACTCTATTATCATATCTGATATTGTAAAATTATAACCCTAACTGACTGGGAGAGTCCTGATAATGTTTTGCATAGCATGAAAAGACAGAGTTTGATTTTCTACTAACGAAATCGGTCAAGAATACTATTAACACATCTGATATTATAAAATTATAAACCCAGCTGATTGGGGAGAGTCCTGATAATGTTTTGCATAGCATGAAAAGATAGAGTTTGATGTTCTACTAAAGAACTGTATCATGAACTCTACTAACACATCAGATCCTTTATGATTTGATACTAGTACATATTCCTCTAGAACACAGTCACTACGAGGGCGGATTGATATTGAAGCTACCTAGCGCTAGATGGCAGCACAAACACAAACATTTTTTTTTTTAGTAATTGCGATCTGTCAAACGTCAGCTGTTCAAATTTCACCCAAATTCATCGATTAGTTTATTTGTTGTAGACGTTTGAAGTAAGCAACTTTTGTGTTTCTTGAAAAGTGGAAAAAAGCGAATTTCGTGCAGTGATTGAACACTATTATTTGAAAGGGAAAATGGCGAAAGAGACAAAAGAAAAGCTCGATAAACATTACGGTGAGTCGGCTCCGTCAGATTACATGGTAAAATATTGGATTGCTGAATTTAAACGCGGCCGAACAAGCACTGCAACAATACCATCAACAGGAAGGCCAAAAGAGGTGGTTACTGAAGAAAATATCAAGAAAATCCTCGATATCGTTATGAATGATCGCCGAGTCAAGTTGCGTGAGATTGTTGAAATGGTAAACATATCATATGAGCGTGTGTTCCACATTTTGCATGAACATTTGCATATGAAAAAGCTATCGGCAAGATGGGTGCCGCGTTTGCTCAGTGTCGAACAAAAACGAGTTCGACAGACCACTTCACAGCGGTGTTTGGACATGATAAACGTAATCCTGTTGATTTTTGGCGTCGATTAATAACTGTTGATGAAGCGTGGGTCCACCACTACACACCTGAAACCAAAAGTCAATCGAAACAATGGGTGGAAGCTGGTGGAAGTGCTCCGAAGAAGGCGAAGGCAGTGAAATCGGCTGGCACGGTTATGGCCACTGTATTTTGGGATACACACGGAATATTGCTCATCGATTATCTTGAAAAAGGATCCACAATCACAGGAAAGTATTATCGTGCATTAATGGATCAATAGATTGATGCAATCAAGGAAAAACGACCACATTTAAAGAAGAAAAAAATGCTCTTTCTTCAAGACAACGCACCGGTTCACACAGCATTAGATACGATGCTAAAATTACGTGAAATACACTTCGAATTGGTTAATCATCCACCTTATAGTCCAGATTTAGCTCCTAGTGACTTTTTCCTGTTTCCAAACTCGAAAAAATGGCTCGCAGGAAAAAGATTCATCTCAAACGAAGAAGTGATAAACGAAACTAACGCGTATTTTGAGGGGTTCCCGAAATCGTATTATTCAGATGGTATAAAAAAGTGGGAATATCGTCTTACTAAGTGTGTCGAAGTAAAAGGAGACTTTGGTGGTAAATAAATGGTTTTTGAAAAAAATGTTTTTTCCTACTTAGGTAGCTTCAATATCAATCCGCGCTGAACAATATTTTGAGGCTCTTATGACTACACACTAACTTTTGGAACAAAATTTCCGCAAATTACAGAATAGCAGCATGGCATTCTATACGATTTAGTAAACCCAACGAAATGGTTTGCAAACTTATTTTTATTTTCAATTATGGAAATATGTGGTCCATTCATATCTCACCTGCGGACAATACTTGAATGCTTTTTGAATGCCTCTGGCTGCCACCTCCTTGCTAAATGCTCCCTTAATTGAAAACCCACTGAACGGATATCCGTTGACATTGTTTAATACAAAATGACAATTTAAAAGGCACACACAAAAGACACAAAACGAAAACAAAAGAAGCCAGACGCACAAAAGAGAGAAGTCGTAAAACGCAGCATAAAATAATAATAACAAAAAAGTCCACCAAGAAACAAACAAACAAAAATGAAGCAAACTTTCTGACATGCCATACGAGTACGAGTGGCAGCTACTTTTGTGTGCGAGTGTATTGCCATGCCAAGCATATTTTTTTAATAACAATTTGCCTTTTCTTTCGAATTTTACTGTTTTACTGTTTCACAGAAATTTTTCTTTTCTCTTTTGTATTTTTATTGTGAGCAAGAAAAAACATAAAAAAGCAAAAAAACAAAAGCTACAAAATTATTGTAAAATTTTAAATACTTGACAAAAGGCAAAAGCCACGAAAAAGGGCAAGAGTGCCCGAGCCACCGCAGCCACCGGAGCCACCTCTGCAAATCCCTGCCGTAATAAAGCGCACCTAATGGTATTCAAGCGGAAATCAACTGTGTGCAGACTTTCAGGGTTTCACTGAGTTTCCCTCGGCTTTATATCAGTTGCTTTTCTTCCTTAGTTCTCCTTTTTTCCTGCCTTGTTTTGTTTTGCTTTGTTTTGATTAGTATCCCTTTGTCACATTCTTTTATAATAGACCGTTTTTAATTTTAACTTTTTCACAGGTTTTTTCCTCTCCTTCTGGCTCTGTTATCCTTCCACCATCTAGAAATGAAGTGAAACGACATTCGTACATGTCTTTCTCGCTGTGTGTGTTGGTGGGTTGATGTGTGTTTGTGTGTGGGCCTGTGGGAAGTGTGAACAATTTTTAAACAATTTCACCACGATCTCCTGTCACTGAACACCGTTAAATGGATTTTATGTGCTTCCTTTTGTGCAGTGAAGTTAGTTGAAATATAATTGAGCGCCTGGGCAATGTTTTTCATACCAGTGCAAACAAATTCTGCGCAGCTGGCGTATTTCTGAACAGAGAATGCAAGCAAAAGGTGAGTTCTATTTAAAATTTTCCTTACCATATCGCGAAGTTGTGCCGAGAACACTCCGCGGAATTGTTTAATTTAATTGCATAAGATACAAATAGGAGAGTACTAATGGGAATGTGAATAGCTCCATTGGAATATCATTGGAAGGAGGTCAAAAAAGGAGATATGCAAAGCCGGGCTACATAAGTTGTTACATGGCCAAGGTCTCAAAAATGCTTCTTTCTACAACTATTTCTCTTCGAGTTGAAGGCCTTAGTTGCTAGTACTCATTCCCCCAACCCCTTGCAGATATACTTAGCTAAGGTGCAAGGTATAATAATAATAATATATTGTTAGGAATAATAATAATATATTGTTAGGAAATCGACACCCCATCTGATTGGTTGATGGTTTGGGTGAGCGTCGATTTCAACCCCTAAAAAGATTGCACACGCGAGAAGGCATGCGAAGCTGCGTTCGGAGGCTGATTGAGGTTCTCCTGTGCAAGAGGTATATAAGCGACTGCACACGAGACATCAGGATCACTAAATAAGTGAAAGGGTACAAGTGAAAGAGACCAAGACAACATCTTGGATCAGTAAATAAGTGACAGTGAACAAGTGAAAGAGACCAATAGAACAGCAGCAGCAGTGAAACAGTGAGCGTAGTCGAAAGTGAACATCGTAGTAGCAGATCAGTTAACCAGTGACAGTGGCAAAAGGATCATATCCGAATTCTGAGAGTGGCAGCAAGCAGCGTGAGCGTCGTGTTAGCAACGAGAGTTAACAAGTGAACGTCGCAGAGCGGACATCGTTTTAACCACGGGCAGTTGAAGCAGATGTAAGTAAAACATTGTGGTACAACAACTGACTAACTGAAGCGAACGTTAGCGAAGACGAAGTGTGAGAAGCGAGCAAACTTTTAAAGCCAACAGTGAGTTGGACGAATACTTATAAGGCCAATTGTTCCAACTGAAGAGAGAATTGTTTGCTTATTACACAATCCTGCGATACAAATCCAAGTATTGATGACTTGATAAAATTGTCAGAAAGCCAATTACGGAGAAATATATTTACATGATTTTTATGCCTTATACAACCTTCACAGTCAGATATAAAGGCATACTGTATGAGTTTTATAACACGGTGATCAACTTTATGTGATGGTCCAAACCTCCTGAGAAGATAAGTGGAGCTTATATTGAAGCCTCAGTTCAAAACTTCAAGTCCGTAAAGGAAAATATACAAAAATGAATTTATGGAAGTCTTTGCAGATAATCCTAACATAGACGACCAAATTTGTCTGAAGCAGTTCTCAGGATGGAAGGGTTGCAGTCTCTAAAAGTAACACAGAAAAAGAAAACACAAGATCAAGAGTACAGGCACTCGTCTAAATAACACAAAATCTCGAATTTTCAATAATAAAATCAGCATAGAAACGATTTCAGGGATATTATTTTATATTTATTTATAATATCAAGCAAATTATTGCATGTCCTTTTATCACACGAAATAAGAAATATGTTTGCTGTGAACCCAAAAATCTGACGAGATTAAGGCTTAAAATTAAATTGAATAAAACTATGAAACAACCGAATCATTATAAAAGTGTGCAAAGATACGTTTCAGTGGCAGGGTTCCTGAAGTCTGCATTACTATAAAGATATGGGTAGAAAAGCTGCCCAATTTCATTAATTTCTCCTTCATATTTTTATTCTCAAAATATGCTCCATTTGTCCTCTAAAACTTGCATCTATTTTTATTTTAGCTACAATATTTTATTCTCTTGGTATGTAAAAAACAGAATTGCGTGCATGATGCAATATAAAAACGACAACTCTCCACTATATTTATAATTATATATTTAGATTGTAGATTATATAGATAAATTATATATTTAGAATAGCTAAAGTAATTTTGATGAGCCCTTTCGCTAAGTAATAAATTTAAACAGAATTTTTTCTTCAATTTCCATGCCCACCCCAATCAGTTTGGTATGGTAAAATCACACCAAAGAGGGTGCGTCAACCACAATGGCCCGATATTGGCCTAGGTTAAGTGCGGTTATCGTGGCAGCCGGTCTACAGACCAACTCACTCAGACCACCATGGGTTCATTTTGATACCACCGCGTAACAATGCACCTCTGATTTACTCGTGAAACCATTTCGAAGCCCTAATAAGGCGCAGGATTTGTTTGACCTTCACGCCAGACCCTTCTATACGAGAGTTAAAAGCGTACCTACAGACGAGCGGGGCACCTACAGAAGAGATGTTCCAGTCTCCTTCTCCTCCCTGTCATGTGCATGTTACACATACTCGTATATGTTCACACATACATATAAACATACTTATGGATAAGTTCATGTACTTTCCTACGTTATAACGATATAAAATAAATACCAGTTTGCATTGACAACTCGTTCTATTCACTTCACGACACTCCCCATCCCCACAGCTTCTGCAGTATCCATGAGAGAATACTCACAGCCTGAGAGCATGCCTGCCGAATAGCCAATGACCACTTATAATAGCCACGACTTTAGGGATATCTTCTCCCGACAGGGCAAGCAAGTCTCTAGATTTCTTCCTATTAAACTCCGGCAACTTTAGCCTGGTCGTTAAGCAAGTGCCCTCGTGTGCCCCAGACCCATTGGCCTCACGCATGACCCTATCCTTCAGCATCAGTGTACAGGTGGCAATTGGTATTCCAACCTCGCAGCTGTCCGTGCATAAAGGAAGGTTGATGCCCCGTCTGGCTAACTCATCAGCCCTACAGTTCCTCTCAATATCCCTATGTCCCGGAACCCTTATCAGGCGTATCCTGAAAACGGTACTGATATAATTTAGGGCTGCCCGGCAGTCGTGAGCAAGCTTTGATTTCAGTGCCACCGATTTCATTGACTTGATGGCCGCGTGGCTATCCGAGTAGATATTTATAATGGAGTATACTTAAGTAGACGGCTACCTCCTTTATGCCCAGGACCTCTGCTTGACAAACACTGCAGTGGACGGGAAGACGGAATGAAAGCCCCAGTCCCAGTTCTTTTGAGAAAACTCCAAAGCCGACTCTATCATTACCACTCAAGTGGCCTTTTGTTTGATAATTTAGGTTAAAATATCTTTAAAAGAATGATAAGCGAAGACGATTATTTTATGCAGTATTGAAGCCAGAGTTTGGAGGTGCATTCAGAGTTTGAGTTGGAGTCAGAGTTTGAATTGGAGTCAGAGTTTGAGTTGGAGTCGGAGTTTGAGTTGCAGTCAGAGTTTGAGTTGGAGTCGGAGTTTGAATTGGAGTCAGAGTTTGGAGTTGCAGTCAGAGTTTGAGTTGGAGTCAGAGTTTGAGTTGGAGTCGGAGTTTGAGTTTGAGTTGCAGTCAGAGTTTGAGTTGGCGTCGGAGTTTGAGTTGGCGTCAGAGTTAGAGTTGGAGTTGGAGTCGGAGTTTGAGTTGGTGTCAGAGTTGGAGTTGGAGTCGGAGTTTGAGTTGGTGTCAGAGTTTGAGTTGGAGTCAGAGTTTGAGTTGGAGTCAGAGTTTGAATTGGAGTCAGAGTTTGAGTTGGAGTCGGAGTTTGAGTTGCAGTCAGAGTTTGAGTTGGTGTCAGAGTTTGAGTTGGAGTCAGAGTTTGAGTTGGCGTCAGAGTTGGAGTTGGAGTCGAAGTCTATGGTTCTTAAGTAGAGTCGGCATAGGAGGTGGAATATTTGTAATCTGAAAATGAACTGGAGATATAACAAACGTATAATACTTTTGTATCTCCGTACACACTTTTTTAGTTTGTTATGATAATTCGTGCTTAAAGGAAGTAAATTAAACTAAATAAATTTAATAGTTACTCCATGTGTACCCTGGGAATGGCTCCACTTATAATGCTAGCAAAAACGCCTGCCTATTCAATAATTTCTACTTCCGCGAGTCCTAAATGTACACTCATCTGGCATCGCTAAGGACCTAACAGGTCAATGCGTGTCCTATTCGGTCTGTCTACCCTACTCCATGTGCATATTAGGTATGCTCAGATGAATTAAGGTTCTTTTTATAATGTAAGTTGGAGTTAGAGTCGGAGTTGGAGTTGAAGTCGAAGTCGGAGTTGGAGTTGGAGTTGCAGTCGAAGTCGGAGTCCTGTTTAAGAAATTGGAATGGTGGGAGTTAAAGTTGAAGACATTATTTGAGTCGTCAGACTCCGCACCCCTGACTGAGTCCATGCAATCCAAGCACTTTAGAACCATGGCGAATAATGGCAGATGAAATCACCCCAAATGGTGAAAACTTGTGTGTTTTTCTTACTACTTCTTCCATTGAAAATAACAATAACGGAAAGTGACTTTTGAGTCCCCTTCAGCAATTTCGCCATATATATACCTGTCACGCCTCCTTGCAAATTGCAAAAATTACCCTAAAATAATCCATCTTGCAGTCACGAACGATACCGTGTGGGCATTCACTCACTGCGTAAGTACTAACAGCCAGAATAAGTACATGCGGGAGTGGATTGCCTGAAGCTTCCACCACAGCCCCACCTCTCCGAATGCCAACCCCACTACACAAGAAAGTTCGAGGAAAGACCACAGGTGTCGACGCAACGGCAATGAATCAACAGGTCCAAACGGACTAATTTCTAAATTACCCCAATTTATTTACTTTGGAATTTGTTTTCCTTCTTCCCCTAATTTCTCCCCACTAACTTTGTGTGTACTTTACTTTGTGTTTGTTTCGTTTTTTGTATTTATTTTGTATTTTCTTTATTTTATAATTATTACAATATGTGTTTCTGTTTTGTTGTTGATTTTGTTGAATTTATTGTACTCCCATTTGAGCAGAGCTTCTATAGAAATGACGATTTCTCATACACCCAATTCCACACTTTTACACCACATTATTCGAAAAGTAGTCAATGGAGCTTGTTTCCGCGCAACAAACTGTTTTATTTGTTTTATTTGTCTTGCTGGGACCTTGAGTGAAGTATGTTGTTAGTCACGCGAATGTGTTGTGACGTGCATAAACATAAAGTGACAAAACTCGAACAACATGGGAGAACATGGGTTGCACATTAATTTCGGGTGCCAATGGCGGCACAAAATGGTGTCGCTAAAAACTGAAACACCAAACAATAAAATTTGTGGAATGGAGACGTGGATGATGGGAGCATGTGCCGAATCAACTATGAGCGAATTTTATATTTATGGCCGACATCGAGGTCCGCACATAATGGCATAAAATGTATTATTCAGGAATATATAGAGTCAAGAGAAATCTAATATACACAACTTGTTTATTTGAAACATCTTTCATTGCTAAAGTAAATGGCTGAGAAGATTGTTCGCACAGGAATTGAATTAATTTTGTGCTGACTTCAATGACCAACCCCAAATATTGTGGATGTCTTCAAATTTATTATAGTAATCTTAGGTGTCTTTCCTCCTTAACGAGGCACTGCACATGGGTTGAAGTTATATAACTGGTAGCAACCTGCATCGTTTTTTGCTTATATCTGCTGTGATTCTGCCTCTACCTTGCTCAAGTGATATGTTTTCAGTAGCCCAGGTTCCTTAGCGAGTTAATTATGTGTATTTACGGGTCATAATCTACGAGTATCTAAGAAGAATATACTCTTTTCGTCTATATATCTGGGGTATGAGAACTTGTCCTACAGCCGCCATGGATCATATTGCACCTTACACCCCTACACATATTTATGGAAACACAAGAGAAGAGGGCTCCAAGCAGAATGACGAGGACCGGAAATGGTCCTGGGTCTCATCGGTCGACAGATGGTGGAATCTTTATAAAAGGTCATTCCTGACATCTGTACACCGAAAGATATCACATCGCTGCAGCTTCACGCGCTACAGCTTCACTCAGCTTTTTAAATCTGATTGGAGCTACAAAAACCCATGGAGAGGTCTCAGCGATACCTACAGATTAAATCACGATCACCTGGTGGTATACCGATGGGTCTCTCACAAAAGAGGGATCTAGAGCGGGGGTTTTTGGCCCAAAGCACAAATACTATGAATCAGGCAAGCATCTTCCAGGCGGAAATCCACGCTATTGACAGATGTGCACAATTCAGTTTAGAAAAAGGTTATGAACGCAAGAAAATTGTCATTCTAACCTCAGATAACCAAGAGGCTATGAGCGCAGGAAAATTGTCATCCTAACCTCAGATAACCAAGAGGCTATTAGGGCACTTACCTCTTATCAGGTAAACTGGTAGGAGGGTGCATCAACAAACACAATACTCTTGGCTCAGGCAACAAGAATAATATCCTATGGGTTCCAGGAGATACTAGCATAGAAGGGAAGGCGATTGACGACGAACTTGCTAGGAAGGGGGCTGCAACACCCTTTATGGGAGCAGAACCCTTCTGTGGTGTGGGAAATGGCAAGCGTTTCAACCAACTTAGGCTTGATGAGGTACACCTTAGGCACACGTACTGGGTTGACATACCAGGCCTAACGTTGTCAAAGAGTCTGAGATGGACATACCACCTAAATAGATTCGAATCACTCATCAATCTCTCTAAGAATAATCTTAGGATGATGTGAGGCCTACTCACAGGACACTGTGAATTGAATTCACATATGGTGAGGATGTGGGTCACCTCGGACGACTCCTGCTGTGATTCTGTGTGGAGGAAGATGTGACGTCCGTGCTGACACACTGTCCGGCTCTCATGCACACCCGCAGGAAATACTTGGGATACTTCCAACGCTCTGCTAGTGATGGGAGCCAAAACTTGTGATCGCATCTAACCAGAAGATAGCGCTCAAAGATGTACTATCAATCTCTGATGAGGGCACAACAGATAGTAAGGTCGTGGTGCATTTACATCCAAGAGAAACCAAAAGTTTTAAGTATACCCTACAATCTAAGGAATGTCGTTAGAGCCATGGTGATTATGGCAGATGAAATCACCACATATAGGAAACACTCGCTCCAAAAACCAGTTCATACACTTCATACTAATTTTTTTCAAGGAAAATTATGGCAACTTTTAAGTGACGCCGCCATAAGAAATGCTTCCTACACAGAGCTACTCGTGGTAGCAGAACCGGTGTAAAGCCTAAGTAATATCTTTATGGACAGCCTCTTTAACTAACTATCTAACATCTTCCTATGAGACCTTTTCAATAGGTTTTTCTCAAATTTTTATTCTTATAAACTTTTCCAGTTGCTGTTTCAACAATTTTTAACTGTAGAAGGAAAATTTAGAGAACGATTTTATCATTGTGCTATTAAGAAACGAGGTAGATTTATTTCATTCCACCTCCTTATATGGTCTTTCTAGTGTGAATATTTCGCTGAAGCCAGTGAAGGATATAAAAACACAAATTTTCAGTAGACAATTAAACTAGTTGAATGATTTGGTAAACGTGGTAGATTAACTATATTAGTGTGGTAAAGAATTTCACTTATTGTGTTGAAGACGATCGATGAATCGATAGGAAAAATCGAAGTACAAATCTGAATATATATCATAGAGTAGCAATGCTGGGAATACCCACATAATGATATTCACAGCTCTCGCTTTTAGCTAAAAATATCCACTAATATGTAATAAATCATTTCAAATCTGATTAGGAAGATATTTATATATATATATATATATATATATATATATATATTTATATATATATATATATATATATATATATATATATATATATATATATATATATATATATATATATGTATATATATATATATATATATATATATATATATATATATATATATATATATATATATATATATATTTATATATATATATATATATATATATATATATATATATATATACACTTTCATACTCGCACCTATTCAAGCCTCCATGCAAATTAATCATTTTTGATGGTGTTCTGGCATTACAAAAATTCAAATTTATTCATAACTCTTTCGACTTGAACGCTAGAGCTCCACCACAGATCGTTGTGCGTAAGAGGCCTTCCACATTGACTCGTTCACTGTTTTGCTCTGGGTTTCTTCTGCTCCACATGCTCGTAAATTAAATTCATATACATGGATACCTATTTTTATCGAATCATTTTCAGTCAATTGGAATGTGGCTTTTATTGTGTATAAACCAATTTTAATTGCATTATTTATGTCGGAGAAGAATTGTTGTATTTATATAATATTTTATGCAAAGCAAAATTCATTTATTATCACATACTTTGACGCCTCCGCACGAACTCACGCACGCCCAACCGCGCCAGATGCAAATAAAATAACATTAGTCAGTGCGTTGACAGTTTGGAAATTGCTGGAGTTCTAAAGGGAAGGGGGGCTCGTTGTTTGTTGCTTAAGACATTTATATACAGAGAGAGAGAGAGAGAGAGAAAGAGAGCGAGAGAGAGAGAAGTAGAGTGTATGACTATGAGTGTTGTATCCCAGCAAGAAATAAACTCAAGAATAGAAATGAGAAGTCCCGATAATTAGTTGATTTCTTCCGTTTCGCAGCCTGGAAATGCAGTGGGCAGTTGTTCCGTCTGCTACTTTCGCTTGCCTCTGCTTTAATTTCTTCCTCAGTGATCTGCTTATCACTTCATATGTGGACTGCTTCATACTGTGGCTCCTTTGTGGTCTACAGCAATTAACAATTTTACTTAAATCCAATACGACTTCTTCTAAAATCCAATACGACTTCTTCGAAAGCCCTTGCTGCTACTTCTCTTCTCCATTCTTCGACCTCCTTTTGTGCTACACGTACTAATGATTGCCGAATGAAGATCCTTACTTCACTTTCCATTTATTACCACTTTCCCTAATAACTGCGTTGACTGGATATTATTCTATACTACCAAGAAGTGCGTGCTGCATAGGCTTTCACCGTCCAAGCGGTGACTTTATTCGGCTTTGATGGCGCCCAATCCGTGGTATCACAATGGGTCACTATTTGTGCTTAAGTATGCTTCTCGCTGCCACTCCAACCTAAGCTAAACTAACCTAACCAGGAAATGCTGAGAGTAGGTGTTCCTTTTACTATCTTCGAGCAGAATTCTATTGAGTTCTTCTCTGCTTCCCAGGAATTTTGACTCTTAAATTGAGTTTGTTATATCACAGATATAAAATCCATTTGCCTTGGGTTTCCCAGATATGCAGTAGGAAGCTCTCGGAGTTTCTGTTTTCGCTCACTAATAAGACGATTTATCTTTCCTGTGAGCTTCCAAGAAATCAGATGTAAGCGCTTCCTTTTACTACACTTTTTTAATACTTCTTCATGTGTTATTGCAGAAATTTTAGAGAGAAACTCTTCATTGAACTTCTTCCAATTATGGGATATGAGGTGATCTTTCTTTGCGCTTGAAGTAAATACCGGTGAGCAATGCCACCGTTCAACATGTGCATTTGGAGCACACCACCACTCTATATGCATTTCAAGGCTTGCAAAGGGAAACCACTCAGTTTACTGTCAATTATTAGTAGACCATAACAGCTTTAAAGTTGTAGATCAAGAACATCCGTTTGAAAAACATCCACTGCAAGGATGCCCTTAACATTTTCCATTTACCTTATTCCCAGTTGTTTCGAATGACTATTTAAGAGCAATACGGGAATGAGGTAAATGGAAAATATTAAGGGCATCCTGGCAGTGGATGTTTTTCTAGCGGATGTTCTTGATATAGAACCCCAAAGCTGTCATGATATTCCAATTTTATATTTTTCATTTTATGTATGGCAGCATTTTGTATATAATACAATTTCAAAAGGATAATCATTGAAATTGAAAAGCATTTGAATACAAGTTAAACAGAAATGAATTCATCTGCTTCCTTAGTTAGTCTCTGGAAACACAAAGGAAGCAGTGATATGTACAAGTAGTACTAAAAAGTCCTTTTTCTTCCTCTTAATGAATATCAATAACGAAATTGAGTGCGATTGATGTCTATTTTGATTCACATTTCTACCGACTATTTCAGTGCCCACTTTTCTGCTGGGATGTTTACATGTTCAATTGTGTTTTTTAAACGTTGTTTCATTTAATGAAGTGAGAAAATACGCATCACAGCTCCTTACACAGTGCCAGCTTATGCTTCATGTAAACTCGGTTGGGGTTCGTCTATTATTGGACATGTTGTTTACACATTTAATGGCAACAACAAATCCTGTTCTAAGCAACAGAACTTAAGCTGAGAATGCAGTCACGACACATTTAAAGGGAATTGGCTCTGTTCCGATTTACTTGTTAATTACGCAATGACTGACAATTTGAATAATTTCATGTCGAAATGGAACTTTTGTGTCGGAGCAATTACGCCATGACAAACGCACACACAACACAATTCCGCGTTCGTAGGCCTACCACACCCACGCTGACTTCCGCAAATCAATGCCACCACACGAGTGCGACAATGACTCATTTGAAGTGCCGCGGCTGATGGCATTAATCAATGCGCGTATGGAGAGGGATGCATATTAAATGTCAGCGATTGTGTAGGGTAATGGTGGAGTAATTGCTTTATGGCACTTAAGGTGCCTCCGATCTACGAGTACGAGTCAATCGCATGGAGAAGCCAATGTGTGTGAGCCAAGCCACACTTGATTCAATTGCCTGAAGAGATTTGAGTGATTGAAGTGCAGTGGAGTAGAGTGCCTGTGGGGGATTATGTCAATCATTTGAACTGTGTTTTTCTTTGTTGACATTCATCGTAATTAGCATTTCATACAGTGGCATTGGTATCGCTTTATAAGAGAACACTCTGCAAAATCATTGATCTCATTGAACGAAAGGACAGATACTCAATTAAAGTCCTTAAGGCAGTTAGCATGTGCAGCATATTTGCTTGCAGTTGTTGCATATGAGACGCGCCACAGTTGCCGGACGGAGCAGCTGCTCTCACACATGCGAATTGTCCGCCCACATTTCCATAATTGGCTCATGTCCACACAGCTGTGATATTAAATAAAGTTTCAATGAATAATCACTTCAGTTTGCTTTAAAATTTCATTCACTCTTCTTCATTCAAATACAAACTCTGACAAATTAATATGTGATTTTATACCAAGTCTGCACAGCCATGTTCAGAACATTTTTAAGGATACACGAACTGGTTGAACACTGCTTGAAATTGGTGGTGGAAACAAAAAATGTTTTGAAATAAAACAAACAATAAAGCATGCTTAGTATAGGAAGAAAGCGCAGGACTATTTATCGTCAAACGCAAATCAAGGACCGGAAGTGCATTTAATAAAATTTCTCAAAAATTCAAATACCCAATCCGAGAGTTCCGCAAAGTAGCCTAATCAACTACTCAAACCAGTATTTCGAAAATATCATGGACACAAACCAATTCAAAAAAGTCCTTCAGCAATTCAAAAGACTCCCTTAGGGCACTCCACATATAGTTGAGAATAAGAGTCGAATTGAGTTTGAGAGCGAGAGTGGTATTAAAAACGAGATACAGATTGACAAGAGGATCCATAGTGCTATTGAATGTAAATGAGATTGAGAGTGGGATTTAAAGTGAGATTCAGATAGAGATTTATAGTGAGATTGAGAGTGCAATAGCATTGAAATTGAGTTCAAAAGTAAGATTGATACTGAGATTGAAAATTTGAGTGAGATTCAAATAGATTGTAAGATGCAGAATGGGATTAAAAGTGACACTGAAAGTAAGGTCGAGAGTGAAATTGAATGTGAGATTCAGATTCAGATGACAGTGAGATTCAGAGTGAAAGTGGGCAGTTGAGAATGAAAATAAGATTCACAATGAGATTAAGAATGAGATTTTGAGCGGGATTGAGAGTGAAACTCAAAGTAAAGTTTAGATACAGAGTATAATTAAGAGTGAGTGTGATTTGGAGTGAAATTCAAAATTAAATTGACAGTGATATTGAATGTGAGACTGAGAGTCAGAGTGAGATGTAGAGTGAGTTTGAAAATGAGATTAAAACTGAGAATCGGATTGAAGGTAAGTTTTTAAGTGAGATTAAAAGTGAGTTTTTGAGAGATATTGAAAATTTAGAGTGATATTGAAAATTTAGAGTGAGATTGAAAGTAAAAGCAAGAGTCAGAATGAGACATATAATGAGGTAAATTAGATTCAAAATGAGTTTCAAAATGAGTTTCAAAATGAGATTCAAAATGAGATTTAAAATGAGATTAAAAGTGAGAGTGAGTCCCAGATTTAGATTGAATGTAAATTTGGAAGTGACATTTAAAGGGAAATTAAGGGAGATTGAAAATTAAATTCACATTTAATATAGAGTGAAAGTGAGATTCATAAAGAGATCGAAAGTGAAACCGAAATTGTAATTGAATGTTATATTGAGATTTAGAGTGAGATTAGGAGTGAGACTGAAAGTGATATTTAGATCAAGAATCAAATTGAAAAAATCAGGGTGAGATTGAGAGTAAAAGAGAGATTAATAGTGAGATTTTGGTTTTGACTCAGAACGAGATTAAGAGAGATGCTAAAAGTGAGATTCTAAGTTAGATTAAAACTGAGATTAAAAGTAAGAGTAAAATTCAGAGAAAGATTTAGTGTGAGATTATCAGAACGATTGAGATTCAGAGAAAACGGAAATTGAAACTGAAATTAAAAGTGAAATTTAGAATGAGGATTAGAGTGAGGTCGGGAATGAAAGACTGATATTTTGAGTGGAATTGAGAGTGAAATAGAAAGTAAAATTTGCTAAGTATATGATTGGGAAGATTGAGTGTGATTTGGAGTAAAAAAAGATTTAAAGTGACATTTAATATGAGATGGAGATTCAGAATAACAGTCCGAGTGCGATAAAAAGTGAGCTCGAAAGCGAGATTGAGAGTTAGACTGAGTGTGAGATTCTGTTGTTTTTTTTTTTTTTTGGTTTTCCAATATTGGAACGGAGATGGAAATCTTCAAAAAGACACTGGTAGCATTACGGCACCAGTAGTGTGAGATTCTTATCCACGAAAACCACCTCCATCGCAGCGTCACCCCACAGGACCACCGTAAGATAATACTTCTCCGGGGGGGTAGTATGGTCAGTGGACCCCTCCTACCTATTTCCAAAACCTCCATGGCCTGTCAGCAATTGTGTGACATAGTAATTCACCTCACCATGTGACCTGCTTACCCATTGCTGAATATTGGGGATCAGCTTTCTTGTCCAGCGGCCTTATGTAGATGTGACCCACTGGGCTTGCCACTCTTGAAGGGTCCTCCGCTTTACAATTGCCAAGAGCTCTTCTACATTTGTCGCGTGTGTCCCTTTGGCGTGGTAGAGGTTCATCGCTTCTTTCGCTAGCAGGTTCACGGGAGTCATGCCGGGTATCACCAATGTGGCATTTGTGGATACGCTGCGGTGTGCACAGATCACTCACAGTGCTCTTCTCCTGCATGCTGCCTCAATGGTGTGGACGTAAGTCTTCACATTCGTATTTTTGGCCCATATTACCGCCCCATAGAGAATAATGGATCTCACAACCCCAGCAATGAGTCACCTTTTCCGCTGTCTGGGTCCTCCCACGTTGGGCATTATTCTACATAGGAGAGAAAATGTGTTTGCTGCCTTATCTCCCATGGGCCGCAGATGTCGTTTGAAGGTAATCCGCGCATCTAACCACACGCCTAGGTACTTGAGGTGTGGAATAGTGGTTATGGTACATCTACCAACTTTCATTTCCACTACCTCCAATATCCTGCGGCTCGAAACCAGGATTGCCTCGGTCTTTTGTTCAGCCAAGTTAACTCCAACGTTTGCAAGCTATCTTCCGGCGGTAGCCACAGTTCGGTTGGCTTCTGCTACTACTTCCTCCAAGTATTTCGCTGAGTGTGAGATTGAAATTGAGTTTAAGTATGGGACTCAGATTGATGCTAAAACTGAGTGAGTGAGTGAGTGAGGTTAAAAGTGAGATCGAATGTGAGATTGAGGATGAAATATGAAGTGATTTATGGAGTGAAAACAAGAATGAAATTAAGTCTCAAAGAGAGATTGAGTATTGATTGACATTTAGAGTGAGATTGAGAGTGAAAATAATATTCAGAATGAAACGGAAATGGAGTGAGAATGAGAGTAACTGCGCGATTATGACTAAAGGTCTCTTCTAAACCACTCTTTCCGCTTCACTAATCAACTCAACTGTTCCGACTCATACTGATTTTATTTACTTCAGGTGCTCTTGGGATCATGTCAATATTTATAAAAAACCAACTGCAACAAAAGAGCACAAATGAAAGATCGATGTTTATGACTTATAATATGAGAGAAAGATGTAATATAATCACTAAAGACTTAAAGCAATTGATCTCCTATCAGTGACCTATAGCAATTAATGCCAATTCATGTTCAACCACTTCAGGACATCATTTATTGAGTCCCACAAGAAGGTTTAGTGTTTTTGCAGTGGAGTGTTCTTCCAAACTCTTAATGAATTTTGAAGTTCATTCTATTTAAATCTCAATATTTATAATGTTTTAGCCATTATAAATGTGAACCAGCCTTGCTAGAGTGTCTTTCAAAGCACATATATTCGTGTCTGTAGCTTCGCCACCTGTTTTTAGTGCTGTTGGAGCCCTCTTCACGTACCCATATCTGCTCTGCTCTAAGATGGTGAAATTGTGTAAATCATTCAATCAGGCATCAAATTTTCGTTATGCTATCAAAATAAATTCCAATTTGCATACAAAACTTCAACGCTAACGAACGTTTCTTTCTTTCATAGATTAAGTTGCAAAGAATATAAAAATTTCGCAATCACTCAGCTGAGCACGGGAATTTCTAGGAAGACACTTGCCAGGCAGCGCATTTCAGTCCGTTAAGAAAATTTGAGTCTGTTGCAAATGTGAGAAGCATTTCTTTCACTTATTTACAATTTCCACATTTCAATTGATCCATTTATATTCAAATATGAATCCCAAATAAGCTGAAGATTAAAATTTCCACAATTCGTGATTGGTGCATCTTCATTGAAGCGAAACAAGAGAAACTCATTAAAAAGTGTGCTTCAATTAAAAAATCAATGCATTTAATCCCATACAATTTCCAAAAATTCATCTCAATGCAATACACGTCAAATGGAAAATTTATGAGAAAGGAGGCGGTTGGGTGCGCGGGCGTTCGTTCGTTGGTTGATTGGAGCAAATTACTTGCGAACACCGAGCACGTTTTCATTTAAAAGTCTGCATGCGCATAATGAAAAAATGGCAACAGCAAAATGTGGCTTCAAGATGCAAAAATGCTGTGCGGCAGAAGAAGAAGAAGAAGAACAGCAACAACAACAACCAACCAACCAGACACACACAGAGGGCTCGAGATATACGAGTGCGGGCACATGCGGCACTGACAGCCAAAAGAGCCAAAAGCGAACAAAACAGCATTGCAGTGAATGCGTGTGTGTGTGTATGCTGTGTGTGTGTGTGTGTATGTGTGTGTGTGTGTGTGTGTGTGTGTGTGTGTGTGTTTTGAGCCCGCTGTAACGAAACAACATATGCGCCAAATTAAGAAAACACTTTGCGCATATTAAATTATATTTCGGCAGCAGGAAATCGCAGCTCAGTAGGGGAGGTAAGGCGCCTGGAGCCTGCCAATGCCGCTTGACACCATCATCACCTCGGCAGCGAGACTGATGGAAAATGAAGCCAGCAAATCGGCAAGCAAGTGAAATCCATTTTAACAAATGACTGCGAGCAGAGGAGCATGTGTCAAAAATTACAACCGAACAGAGGCAAAGTGCATCACTACAAGAACACCCAAACACACATACAACCACAACCCACACCCACAATCCTTCGCACATACCCAGAGAGGCAGCTGGCAGTGTGGCAAAGGAGAAATTGACAAAAATGCCCACACAATGACTGCCAAAACAGACGCGAATGCGATATCAAATTTGCACTGAGCGCTGTTTGTGAAAATGAACAAAATCCGTGTAAGGCTTAACAACAAGCGCGCGGGAAACAGCTCCTGGGAATGAGATGAATGGAAACAGTATATCCTTGCGTGGGAGTAAATATATTTCTGTGTGTGACTGTGTTTGTCAGAGTATGGAAGAGGAGCAAGCGGAAAATTAGAATGCAAACTGAAAGTTCTGTAACGCTTTCAAGTTCACTTTGATGAACATGAAACCTGGACCTGGGCCGTATTTCATCAAAAACTTTGCGCTTTGTAGTTTGGCAAAGTAAATAATTTTCAGTGTTCGTTGCATTGGTTTTTCTGTTTGCTTTGATATTCATTTGAAACGATAATTTGGACATTTGCTAAATTGCAAGGTGCTAAATTGCAAAGTGCAAAATTGCAAAGTTGCAAAGCAAAATATCCTGTATGAAAAAGTTCTCCGCTGTCAGAGATGATCAATTAAACTGTGCTGAGCCCAACCAATTTTTATTTTGCCATTATATTTTTAAAAAAATGCAACATTGCAAAGTTGCTAAATTGCTAAATTGCAAAGTAGCAAATTTGCAAAATGGAATTGGGCAACATAGAAAGGAAAGGTGTTATCACAGATGTCGTATTAGAGTGTGTTTAACCCAACTACTTTTTACTTTGCAATTATATTTTTAAAAAATGCAACATTGCAAAGTTGATAATTGCTAAATTGCAAAGTTGAAAATTTGCAAAATGGAATTCTGCAACATAGAAAGGCCCTGTTATCACAGATGTCGTATTAAATTGTGTTTAACCCAACTACTTTTTACTTTGCAATTATATTTTTTAAAAATGCAACATTGCAAAGTTGATAATTGCTAAATTGCAAAGTTGAAAATTTGCAAAATGGAATTCTGCAACATAGAAAGGCCCTGTTATCACAGATGTCGTATTAAATTGTGTTTAACCCAACTACTTTTTACTTTGCAATTATATTTTTTAAAAATGCAACATTGCAAAGTTGATAATTGCTAAATTGCAAAGTTCAAAATTTGCAAAATAGAATTGGGCAGCATAGAAAGGAAAGGTGTTCACAGATGTCGTATTAGAGTGTGTTTAACCCAGCTACTTTTTACTTTGCAATTATATTTTTTAAAAATGCAACATTGCAAAGTTGATAATTGCTAAATTGCAAAGTTGAAAATTTGCAAAATAGAATTGGGCAGCATAGAAAGGAAAGGTGTTATCACAGATGTCGTATTAGAGTGTGTTTAACCCAACTACTTTTTACTTTGCAAATTAGCAATTTTTATTGCTCAGTGTTCATCATATTGACGCTTCTGCTCATATCAGCTCTATTCTGCTCAATGCAGTTGCTATTCATATAAAATGATATAAGGAAAAATTTTATAAACTGCCAAGTTGCAAAGCTGCAAAGTTGCAAAGTGAAATGAGATAACGAATAAAAGTCTATTGTTACAGATGCCGTATTTGAGTGGGTTGAATCCACCCACTTTCTACTTTGCAATTTGCAGCATTTATTGCTAAGTATTCGTCACTTGCTATTCATATAAAATGATATTATGAAAAATTATCAAAATTGCAAAGTTGCTAAACTGCAACCTAGCAAAGTTGCAAATTTGCAAAGTGAATGAGATAACATGCCAAGGCCCTGGTATCACAGATGTTGTGTGATGTGACGGATTCTGTTCCACAAACAATTTTTCACTTTGCAATTTTGCATTATGTTATGCTAAGTTCTACTTTACATATATTAGACCATATACTCGTACATACGATCGTAAGGAATGGTTTTGAATTAGCCATTGATCTATGGAGTCATGCCGTAGTAAGCCAGAAGATTCACTCCAATGTGATTTTATGGAGACAGGAAAAGCTTCTCGCTTTACTACCCTTCTTACCTAGTGGAATATATTGCCACTACCGTCGAATGGAATGTAACCAAATTGTTGGTTTATGAAAGACTTCCAGAGTAGGTTAGGTTGGGTTATCGTGGTAGCCGGTCTATAGGCCAACTCATTCAGACCACTATGGGTCGATTGCGATACCACTATGTAACCTCTGATTTACTCGTGAAACCATTTCGAGTGCCGCTCTTCTTTTACGCCCAATCGACAGTATATCTTTGTCCTGGAGTAGCTCATCCCGTGTCTGATTTAAGTTGCTGCTTAGGGCATAACACGTGGAGTTTTGTTCTGCTCTTGTACATAAGTTCTGGGGTGCTAATATGTCGAAAGAGAAGGTATCGATTTCTGCCCAAAATGAGGCCAAGTCATAGTACACTACCATTTTCCATTCAGCTGTTATAATTCCTGTTGTCCCGATGCCTTCGAAATATATCCCAGGGTCCCTACCAAAGTTGTTGACATGGACTGAGCTGCTTAATATTGCCGGGATCAGTAGCAAAGAAACAATAACTATTAACAGGAGAGAGCTGGTCAGTGAGGCTCGCCTCCATTTTGTTGGTATTATTCGATTCGATTCGTTTAAACGAGGCTGGGCGGTTGTGAGAGGGATGCTGTTTAGGTTGTTATTGCAGAACTGGGAAGACGCAGGATTTGTTTGACCTTCGCGCCGATTACTTCCATAAGACAGCTGAAAGCGTATTTGCGTAAAGAACCCGCTCTGATTCTAGCTAGAGCCGAGAAGAGGTGTTCCAAAGTCTCCTACTTCTCGTCTTCCCCACAGCTTCTACAATATTCATGAGAGAATACTCCCAGCCTGAGAGCATGCCTGCCGAATAGCCAATGACCAGTTATACAAGCCTCGACTTTCGGGATTCTGCTCTCGACACTCCAAGCAAGTCTCTACATTTGTTCCTTTCAAGTTCCGGCCACATTAGCCTAGTCGTTAAGCAAGTCCCTTGGTGTGCCCAAGACCTATTGGCCTTCGCACGACGCTATCATTCAACATTAGTTTCCTAGTGGCAATTGGTATTCCAATCTCTCATCTGTTGGTTGGTACCCCGTCTGGCTAATTGATCAGTCCTACAGTTCCCTTTAATATCCACATATCGCGGAACCCATATTAGACGTAGTCCTGCGCAAACGTTGATTTCTATGCCAGAATGCAACTCCATGAGTACTGTAATCACGAATTCAACTAATTAAAAACAACTTAAATCTGTAGATTGGAGTAATTCAGTCCTGGAATCCTTTTTTTTTAAATAACTCCGCAAGTTCAAGACTATACAATATAAACATGCGAAAGAAGACCCAATGATATCCTTTCATATAATTTTTACAATAAAATTGTATACAATATTCTCATGATTACATTATTATATCTGGAATCCTTGATGGGCATTTATGTTTTAGCTCTTAGACTAGTTGCGAATATTTATATTTGAAAGATGGACGTGATGAATTAACCAGAATAACTGCAAAGTTTGTGGAGGACATCAACGACTGAAGAAACAGATATATCGGTAAAGGTGGAGATTGTTGGTACGTGTCCTTCTTCCTGTTAAGTAGTTCGTTGTTCAACTGTGTCGTAAAATGTGGTACAAAGCTGTGGCGGGTACCATGGGGCATATATGGACAATATGTGGATCCTCGCAGGCTTCTATGTTCTCAGTCCTGTTTCACCAACTCTTTCCAAAGGCTTTGAGCAAATATTTAATTTTATTCCAGATAATGGTGTCGCATTTCATATTTTCTTGTGTATGATTCGATGAGCTAATTTGAAGGGTTGTTAAATGGTGTGGAAAAATTGTTTGAATTAAGGTCCTGGCTATTCTTTTGCTTTTAAGTCATTACAAACAAATACTTTCAATGACATAAATTTCATTCCACTCTAATATTCAGAGATATTTAATTCAGTAGTAAAATATCAGAGTCTGTCAAATTCAATTACATTAAATAAATCCAGGAGACTATCCCTTCCGGCAAATTGAGTTGACACATAAATATGGAAAACTGAAACGTTCTTGTTTTATATTTTTTTTGTAGTAGTATTTGCAACATTTTATTATATACTTCCCACAGCGTGTTGCTAATGAACGTGCATTCATATCAATGCTTGAGGATGTCACAGTGGGCAGGGTGCAAAAATCACACAAACACACACAGCCCACTTCGTATGGCAAAATACGAATATACATGAACTCCCTGCTCCGCCATGCAAATGGAAACTTAAGAAAAGGATGCACTGGCGTATCACACAACCACATTTCGGTGTTTATTTTTTATGTATTTTTTGTGTGTATTTATGAAACTTTGAAGTTGACGGCAGAGAAAACTTTTTGCCTAGATTTGCAAATTGAAATTTTCAAAATTTCATTAGCGTAGGAGTAGTTCGGAAAAAGTTTCATAATACGGCAATAATGTCCTAATGAAGGATGCACTTCAAAAAAGTTCTGTTCCAAATAAGCGCATACATTTTCACTTAAGTGAATAAGTAGCTTAATTATGGAGGTACGAGTGAGTCCTTCAGCTCAACTGAGGCAAATGGATTTTAAGCAAACAGCTAATTACCCACTGACATATCCTCGAAAAAGTGCATAGAAGGCTCACAGCAAATTGAACGAGTCCACGCTTTAGAATTGCCAGTTGTGTAAGGATGCACCACAATCTACCTGACATATTTTTACTACATATTGCATACATTTTGGAGAAGGACTTTTAGGCCAGGGCAAGGGAGGACACCGCATGATCAGTAGAGTTTTCGATATAGGAAGTGCCTTTGTTGCCTAACAATCCAATGGTGACGAAATTTCTTTACTCGATTTCAGAGATCTGTAGGACTAGATTGGTTCCATCTATGGTAAACGTACTCT
Source organism: Clusia tigrina (assembly GCA_920105625.2). Lineage (NCBI taxonomy): Eukaryota > Metazoa > Arthropoda > Insecta > Diptera > Clusiidae > Clusia > Clusia tigrina. Next base: position 421,649,500 of record OV050030.1, read on the forward strand.
TGCTTTTGACACCGATTCATACTCCACCGCAATATATTGAACTTCACCTACATTCTTATTTTCCAATAGCAATTTTATCATCTCACTGGGAACTATTCAGCCAAAAGGGCAAACAGTTCATGATTTGTGTGGTTTTATGACAACTGCTGTGTTTAAAAAGTATGCAACCAACGTGAAATTTCTCAATAGGTCGAATCATTTAAGAGATATTGGATTTTGAGGGATATTTTTAATTATTTCCATTTTATACATGGTATTTTAAATGTTCTCCCTATAATTTTCTACACTAGCAAAATATTAAAAATTTACGTCAGGATGAAAATCCAGGGAATATATTAAACTATTTACGTTTTCTATATAGTATTCCACATTTTCTCCCTACAAACTTCTTACGTGAGGATAAAATTCCCTGGAATATATTAAATTATTTACGTTTTCTACATGGTACTCTACATTTTCTACTTATAATTTTCTTACGGGAGTATAAAATCCCAGGGATATTTTAAATTATTTACGTTTTCTACGTGGTATTCTATTTTTTCTAATTATAATTTTTTACAAGAGTATAAAATTCCAAGGAATATTTTAAATTACTTACATATTCTACATAGTTTTCCACATTTTCTCCCTACAAATTTCTTACGTGAGGATAAAATTCCGTGGAATATATTAAATTATTTATGTTTTCTACGTGGTATTCTACATTTTCTGCTTATAATTTTCTTACGTGAGTATAAAAATCCAGGGAATATATTAAATTATTTACGTTTTCTACGTGGTATTCTACATTTTCTACTTATAATTTTTTTAACTGAGTATAAAATCCCAGGAATATTTTAATTTGTTTACATTTTCTACATATAGTATTCCACATTTTCTCCCTATAAATTTCTTACGTGAGGATGAAATTCCAAGGAATATATTAAATTATTTATGTTTTCTACGTGGTATTCTATATTTTGTACTTATAATTTTCTTACGTAAGAATAAAATTCCAGGGAATATATTTAATTATTTTCTACATAGTATTCTACATTTTCTACTTATAATTTTCTTACCTGAGTATAAAATACTAGGGAATATATTAAATTATTTATATTTTCTACATGGTATTCTACATGTTATACTTATAATTTTCTTACGTGAGGCTAAAAATTCTTGGGAATATATTAAATTATTTACGTTTTCTACGTGGTATTCTACATTTTCTACTTATAATTTTTTTAACTGAGTATAAAATCCCAGGAATATTTTAATTTGTTTACATTTTCTACATAGTATTCCACATTTTCTCCCTATAAATTTCTTACGTGAGGATGAAATTCCAAGGAATATATTAAATTATTTATGTTTTCTACGTGGTATTCTATATTTTGTACTTATAATTTTCTTACGTGAGGATAAAATTCCAGGGAATATATTTCATTATTTTCTACATGGTATTCTACATTTTCTACTTATAATTTTCTTACCTGAGTATAAAATACTAGGGAATATATTAAATTATTTACGTTTTCTACATGGTATTCTACATGTTATACTTATAATTTTCTTACGTGAGGCTAAAAATTCTTGCGAATATATTTAATTATTTACGTTTTATACATGGTATTCTACATATTCTACTTATAATTTTCTTACGTGAGTGTACAATTTCAGGGAATATTTTAAATTGTTTACATTTTTTACTTAGTATTCCACATATTCTCCCTATAAATTTGTTACGTGAGCATAAAATTCTTGGGAATATATTAAATTACTTACATTTTCTACATAGTTTCCCACATTTTCGCCTTACAGTTTTCTACACTGACAAAATATTCAAAACTTACGTGAGGATAAAATTCCAGGGAATATATTTAACTATTTTCGTTTTCTACATGGTATTCTACATTTTCTACTAATAAATTTCTACACTCAAAGATTTTACAAATATACGTGTAGATAATTCAACGGAAGTATTTCACAACCACGTCGCATTGAACATTTAACAAACTCGTTAAATGAAGGTGTGGCTTTATCATGAACTGCATACAACTTCGCCTCCTACTATGCCTCTGAAGTGCCGGTTTCTCCGAAATACTCATCAGATCTGCTATAAATATAGTAACGCACCTTGGAATTAATTTTATGTGCTTATTCTGCAATAGTACTAAGCAATTATAGCTTTATTTGAAGGCATTATAATAAATAATAACAACAAAACGCGCTGTTCACACCCATCCCACTTGTGACGTGCTCAGCCAAGCATCCTCAGTTATTAAGCAGCAAATATTCAACACAGTCTTTAATTTAGAACAAGCGCAATCTACTCAATCAGTTGCACGCAAGTGGGGCAATGCATTTACTCAAACTCAAGTGGTGGCTTGCACACCCACACACCCCTCTCCTGCTCATTCATCATTCTCCCGAACTCTTCATTTATCATAATTGCGAAACTTAAATTGAAAATGCTTTTAAGCAATTTGAACAGTTTAGCAACTTCTTCATTGCTGGCGGTAGCCGAACAGCAACAGTCTCAAGACAAATAACTAAAGAAATACGTTGACAGGGAGTGGAAACTAGCAAGTTATAAGGACACACACAAATAGAAGAGAAGCGATGTTGTGAAAATGTATTGAAATATAGTAACAAGAATTGCCTCGGGTCAGTCGGGAACAGAGAATAGATTCTTAAGCAAATTATCAATCAGCACTCCGCAACTCCCAAATGGAGCTTTAAAGTAAACTGAATTGCGGATGAAGTAGACTCTTAAACCCCCAAGAATATACAAAAATTCTGTCTTGAATTCCGTTTTATCATTAAAGCAGCACCACACGAAACCCCTCAAGTGTGTGCCCAAAAAGCATATGCAAATACTCCAGCAAAATACCGAAGCAAATAAGGACACTTTCAGCAGCAAACAAATAAAGCAAACAACTCTTGTATTTATCATATAAAAATGATCTTAAAGAGACAACAACAGAGCAACACGAGTGCCTGAATCAAAAAATAAATAAATAAGCATATAATAAGAAACCGTACAAATAAAGCGCAGCCTAACTACAACAACAACAAAAACAGCAACAGCAGCGGAGACACAGTTCTATATAATGTTATATCAAACTTAGCATCATTTTTATTACCTCTCCACACACACGAAACCAACAACAACACCAACACCAACAGCACCAACACCCACAACAACAACAATGACAACAAAATGAAAAGAAAGCACACAAAAATTTGAAAAAGGAAAAACTTTATTTTCCTCCGCTTGATATGAATTTATTTGCCAACTGATAATTTCGGATGATTAGGAAGTTGAACGTTGACTTCGTCCTGTCAGTGGCGAACTTGTTGGCAATTGGAAAATACTTTTTCTTCGTTTTTTCCTCTCTTATCTGTCATTTCTTGCTTTATTTTGCCAGCTTTATATTGTTTTATTTACGCAACCCTTTCACCGAATAATGCATTCATTTGCAAAAGATGGCGGTAAACCAGGTGATTTACTTTTCAAAACCACTCATTTTTCAACTTCATTTCATAGCCAAATGAAAAAGGACATTTACGCCTGATGGGGTCATTCATTCAGACATGCCACTCATAGAGTTTGGCATAAAATAAAATACGAAAAATATCTTTGCCCTCTGGAACAGATTTTCGACGCGTTTTTCCTGTGAGTATCTCCAGAGTAGAAGGCCACTGCGTTCAACTGAAAGCACTTTGGTTATTTATGTGAATGTGGCCCAAATTTAGTCAAGAAAAAATGGTGCGAAGCATCCCTTATATAAAGGGAAAAACTCCGAATAACGGTGTTGTGTCTGAAACGATAAGCAGTCTAGAATGTAATAACAGAAAAGAGTTCATTTGGAAACCGCGATAACAAAGAGAAACTTGAAACAAATAATAATAATAATAACAACAACCGCAGATAGCAGAATAACAAATTGAATTTTCCTTAGAAACACGAACAAGGCGAGGAAGTTCGAGGACCCAAGGGACATAAATATTATGTATTTTAAGACTTCAGGTATTTAGTGAATGGATTTGTGCAACCATGAGATCCTCTGGTTTTCTAAGTTGCAGTGAAGGATATAAGACTGAGTCTGTTGAGAACTTTTGTCATGTCCTTACAGTCGACTGAACTTGAACTCACCTTTCGTGGGTTGTAAAGAGTGAGTTAAAATTCTTCTTCGTAGAAAATTGGTGGGGAGAATATACCACGGCGACTTGACTAAGCAGTTCAGGTTGAAAGCGTAGAATCATGATTCTTGTATTCGAACAACATTATTTTGTTATACAAGGCTATTGATGATAGACCACGGTCAGCCCAATATGTCGTCAAGTTTTCCAACTCATCAAGAGAGTATTGACTAAATTGAACCCTTTGATGATAGACCACGGTCAGCCCAATATGTCGTCTAGTTTTCCAACTCATCAAGAGAGTATTGACTAAATTGAACCCTTTGATGATAGACCACGGTCAGCCCAATATGTCGTCAAGTTTACCAACTCATCAAGAGAGTTTTGACTAAATTGAACCCTGTTTGAATTTTGTAGAATTAAGTTGAACACCTTAAAAGAGACAAGTTTAAAATCACTGAAGATCCCATGCTTCTATATATTTATTGATTCAACCTTTAATTATTTCAGGAACAATCTTTTATATTATATTATATGCTCATGCTATTCAAAATAAATGACTTAATATCTCATAAACTACATGTTCTCTTTTATTGCAGGTAATTTTCTTATTAGTCACTAATGCGAACGATTGAATTGCGTAAGTACGAAATATAATCCACAAAATTTTCACATTTCAGTGTACCAATTAAACAATGAAAATCATTTTCCACTTGAGTGGAGCTGTTTAATATGCTAACACTATCCACACATAAACTAGAATGTGAGTATAAACAACAACAACGTGCCCGTGTGATTCCAATACTTCCAAAGCAATAACAAACATTAAATACCCGTAAACAATGAAATCATAATAAAACGTTCAGACTCATTTACCAATAAAAACACAACCAACAACAATAAACAAAGGAATATATTTATACGAGTACGAGTACAGTAGGCGAATAAGCAATTCGAAACTAAAACAAATAAATATGGGTGTGAAGGCTGGCACTATGTTCGTACACCCGACTAAACGGGCATTCAAGAGACCCACTGATATAGAAAAGTGTACTCGTATTAGGACCGAAGGTAATTTGCATAGTTGAGAACTTGATGTAAATACGAGTAAAATTCAAAGGAAGCCACTTGGGGAATAGAAATAAGGACAGAATATAGGAATAGAATAAGGATTAATTCAGTCATGAGAAAAGAAATCATTGTAGGAATAAAGAAGACTGAATTCCCGCCTTCAAGTCAACCCATAATGTGTGATAATGGATTCAACTGTGTAAGAATCAAAGTGACCGGGAAGTAATTTGGCACTCTTAATTTGAACCTCTCACTTTGACACTCTCAGGTTGATACTCTCGGATTGACACTCTCAGTTTGGCACATTCAATTTGGAAATCTCAGTTTGACACTCTTAGTTTAAGACCCTCAGTTTGACAATCTCAGTTTGACTTTCTCAGTTTGACATTCTCAGTTTAAGACTCTTAGTTTGACACTCTCAGTTTGACATACTCAGATTGAGACTCTCAATTTGACACTTTCAGTTTGCCACTCTCTCTTTGCCAATTTCAGTTTGTCACTCTCAATTTGCCTGTTTCCGTTGGAGACTCTCAGATAGAAACTTTCAGATTGATACTCTCAGTGGGAGACTTCCAGTTGAGCACATTCAGTTTGACACTCTCAAGTTGAGACTCTCAGATTGTCACTCTCATATTGCCACTTTCCATTTGACACTCTCAGTCAATTTGGCAATCTGAGTTGGACACTCTTAGTTTAAGACTCTGAGCTTGACACTCTCAGTTTGACATTCCCAGTTTGACACCCTCAGCTTGACACTTTCAGTTTAATACTCTCGGAATGACACTCTCAGTTTGACACATTAAATTTGGCAATCTCAGTTTGACACTCTTAGTTTAAAACTCTCAGTTTGACACACTCAGTTTGACATACTCAGATTGAGACTCTCAGTTTGACACTTTCAGTTTAATACTCTCGGAATGACACGCTCAGTTTGTCATATTCAATTTGGCAATCTCAGTTTGACACTCTTAGTTTAAGACTCTCAGTTTGACACTCTCAGTTTGACATTCTCAGTTTGATACTCTCAGTTTGACACTTTCAGTTTAATACTCTCAGTTGGATGCTCAGTTGGACATTCTCAGTTTGACACTCTCAGTTTCACACTCTCAAAATGAGATTCTCAGATTGACACTCTCAGTTTGTCACACTCAAATTGGCACACTCAATTTCACATTGTCAGTTTCACATTCCCAGTTTGACACCCTCAGTTTGACACTTTCAGTTTAATACTCTCGGAATGACACTCTCAGTTTGTCATATTCAATTTGGCAATCTCAGTTTGACACTCTTAGTTTAAGACTCTCAGTTTGACACTCTCAGTTTGACATTCTCAGCTTGACACTCTCTGTTCGCCAATTTCAGTTTAATACTCTCAGTTTGACACTCTCAGTTTGCCACATTCAATTTGGCAATCTCAGTTTGATACTCTTAGTTTAAGACTCTCAGTTTGACACTCTCAGTTTGACATACTCAGATTGAGACTCTCAGTTTGACACTTTCAGTTTAATACTCTCAGTTTGACACTCTCAGTTTGCCACATTCAATTTGGCAATCTCAGTTTGACACTCTTAGTTTAAGACTCTTAGTTTAAGACTCTCAGTTTGACACTCTCAGTTTGACATTCTCAGCTTGACACTCTCTGTTCGCCAATTTCAGTTTAATACTCTCAGTTTGACACTCTCAGTTTGCCACATTCAATTTGGCAATCTCAGTTTGATACTCTTAGTTTAAGACTCTCAGTTTGACACTCTCAGTTTGACATACTCAGATTGAGACTCTCAGTTTGACACTTTCAGTTTAATACTCTCAGTTTGACACTCTCAGTTTGCCACATTCAATTTGGCAATCTCAGTTTGACACTCTTAGTTTAAGACTCTCAGTTTGACACTCTCAGTTTGACACTCTCAGTTTGACATTCTCAGCTTGACACTCTCTGTTCGCCAATTTCAGTTTAATACTCTCAGTTTGACACTCTCAGTTTGCCACATTCAATTTGGCAATCTCAGTTTGATACTCTTAGTTTAAGACTCTCAGTTTGACACTCTCAGTTTGACATACTCAGATTGAGACTCTCAGTTTGACACTTTCAGTTTAATACTCTCAGTTTGACACTCTCAGTTTGCCACATTCAATTTGGCAATCTCAGTTTGACACTCTTAGTTTAAGACTCTCAGTTTGACACTCTCAGTTTGACACTCTCAGTTTGACATTCTCAGCTTGACACTCTCTGTTCGCCAATTTCAGTTTAATACTCTCAGTTTGACACTCTCAGTTTGCCACATTCAATTTGGCAATCTCAGTTTGATACTCTTAGTTTAAGACTCTCAGTTTGACACTCTCAGTTTGACATACTCAGATTGAGACTCTCAGTTTGACACTTTCAGTTTAATACTCTCAGTTTGACACTCTCAGTTTGCCACATTCAATTTGGCAATCTCAGTTTGACACTCTTAGTTTAAGACTCTCAGTTTGACCCTCTCAGTTGGATGCTCAGTTGGACATTCTCAGTTTGACACTCTCAGTTTCACACTCTCAAAATGAGATTCTCAGATTGACACTCTCAGTTTGTCACATTCAAATTGGCACACTCAATTTCACATTGTCAGTTTCACATTCTCAGTGCGACATTCTCAGTTTGACACTCTCAGTTTGATACTCTCAGTTTGCCACTCTCAGTTTGAGATGCTTAGTTTGACACTCTTAGTTAGATACTCTCAGCTTAGCTCTCTCAGGTTAGTACTCCCAGTTTGACATAATTTGATGAGGATATTGAGATATGAAGATGCACTGGTAGAGCTGGTAATTAATATATTTACCCCTCAAGTTTCATATAAAAGATATTTCAATATTCATGACTAATCATGAATAAACTTTATATTCATTATACATGTAGACCAATAGATATACCATACTTTTTCATAATTTTGTCAATATATATGGTCGGCACTTATATGTGCTAGGAGAGTATTTCAACATTCATGACTAAACAGAAATAAACTTGTACAAGTAGACCAATACCAGGAGTCTTCAATGAGGCATGCTGTTCCTTCCATGCATATGTCTTATATTGTATAACGATGTGGAATATTCCAGAACAATATCGCAGTCAAACAAATGGCAACTACTAGTTCAGTTCTGAATTGACTACAGTACTCTTACCAAGCTTTATTTAAAATAAAGAAAAAATGTGACAAAGAGAAGATAATGAATGAATCGACACAAGGAAATGAAAGACTTGTAAACACCCCACGCATTTCTTACAAGTTTTACAAATAATTGCAAAAAGTTAGAGTATCATTATCCGCCCCCTTTTTATGAGTTAGAAATACACTCAAATCCTATGCCACTGAAAAATAATACTTCACAAATAAACCTCGTGGAGGGTTTCTGAAAAAGTCTTTGCTTATGTAAGCATAAAAGTAAAGTTTCCCCACTGAGTTGTGTAGCTACCCAGTATGTACGAAGGACTATATTTATATATGAGTACTATAAAGAAAGACTATTCCAATTTACTCGGAGCATGGCGCAACGCACTGCAATGGAGCTGAGCAAGTCGCATTAGGCATTCGTCGATGTTCAGCGCCAGTTGCTCCTTTATGCCACTGAAAGGGGTACGTTGAATGCCATTTTGCGCTGGCAGCTCACAGACAGCAGTACGTGCCCCATTTCCCCGCAGGCACTTGTGTGTGTTTATTAATGCGTGCTGTTTGCACACCCACGCAGTGTGTGCCAGATTGAAGGCATTTTACGATAAGTTCTCCATAGAAATTTCCGCTTTAGAAATTATTTTCTCTATTTATTTAAATCATAATTTTATAATTGAAATTAGATAATACGCCCCATTTGTATGCGCGGTCCTTACGTGATCCTTTGTGAATTCAGTTCGGGGTGGAACCATTTTTGGTGCAAATAATGTGCTCTATGGAAGTATGTATGTGCGTGGAGAGCGAAGAAACTAAGCGTTTAACACAGGAACTTGAGATGGCATTAGTCGAAAAACTGGGATATATAAAAGGAATTATACTGGAGTTACTGTTAGTCACTGGTAGAAGAAACGAGAGAAGTGGTGAAATGAGAGTCAGAAATTAATAAAATCTAAGAAAACTTCTGCCAAGTGCCAGTTGAGTGATTTTCATAGATAGGGTAAAGGAAAAGGATAAAAAAGTCAGAGTTATAAAGTGAACTGTGTCCTGGCTCTGGTAATTCTGATGTGGACGTTTATTTGTAGCTGAATCAGGTTTGGACAGGATGCATTTGAGAGTTCAGTTTAGGCCCACGTGGCTCTATAACCGCGTGTATTGAGCAACTTTTATGGAACTACATTTATAAAGTATGATTCTGCATTGAATATTGTTGCTTCCAAGAGTAGAAGGACATATACACAATATCATGGGAGACAAATGATTCCGCTGCTCCACTTCTGGCTACAGTTTTCCAGCAAAATCTGTGGTTTCCCCCATTTTTCAATCGAAGGCATTTTATATTTGTGTAGTTTCTTTTCAGGTTGCAGGAAATATCTGCTGGATCGCTTTCAAGGGTAATAATCTTTGATGTAATTACTGTATGTCCTTTTTTGAATGACTTGTTTGCAATTGTACTTATATAGGATGTTGTATTAATATAGGTTTAAGATCCCTTTGTCTGCTCTCAATTCAGATAGTTGCTTGTTGAGGTGTGAGGTTTTGTATAGCTGCCACACCTACTGTTGGGAATGCTTTTAAGTAGTTAAAGAATGTATGTTCTGGACCAAAAACGCGTACTTAAATTGAGCCGAGACATATCTGCCTTTCCAGTCTGTTTGAACTTTCCTCTATTAGGTTGCTTGATTTATCTCACTAAATCATATTGTGGGATCGTATAAAATGAGGGGATGATAGTGTCTTTGTAATGCTTTTCGTTCGTTAGTTGCTGATTGGATGCTTCTATAGAATATCCTTATTGATAGGCATATTCGTAGTAATACAGTGCTTGATTGTCCTACTCCGACCACTTACAAACCAACTGTCTAAAAGTTTCTACTAATCAGTTTCAAAACTCCTTAACAAGAATTAAACATTTATCGCATCCTTTTGGAAATGCAAAACTCTGCTACCTTGGCTCGTTATTGATAAACTAATTAATGACTCTTGATGCAACTTTTGTGTGTTCTGGTCGAGAGCTGTAATAAATTTCTCAATAATTTCTCCAATTTCTGTCTAATTAAGTTGTCTTACTTAAGAAACAGTCCGGAAGAAATATTTGTTGTTAAAATAATAATTAGCACATTAGACTAAAAGGTTGCCCAAGAAGATCCCCGCGCGCCACACTTTGTTACAAGTCAACAAATTCTACTGGTTGGATGAAAAAAAATATGGTGTTCAATAGCGGAAGCATGATAAAATACAGGAAATGTGGAAAGTTTGCTTAATCAGCAAACAGCAAGGATGTGAATCGATGGTTCTGGAATATGAGATTTGCTAATTGAAATTAAATATATGAAAGTTCACAGAAAGGATGTTACAAGGAGAAATTTGTTACATTTTGGAAGAGAACGACAGTACAAATTGTGGCCAACTCAAACAGGTATAAATCAGAGCTGGAAATATCATTGTTTAAAATTTAATGGGAAAGTAGGCTACAAGAAACCTCAGAGAGTGGCCAGTAAAGTAATGACAGGAATTAGTTGCGTATCATTAAATATTATACAAATTCTGTTACTCCCAGATAAGGACCCTAACAACGAACAAACCTGGTTGAAAAAATCCTTGCAGTGTTTGTGCTAGAATAATACACTCTGGCATAGATAGTAAAGAAGTCAATTAGTGTCACTCGAACCAGAATGAAATTTGTTGTTTGGGCTTCTGCAAAAACTCTTCATCAATCGCTCCCAAGCAAACTAAGTTATTAGAAGGCATTTGATCTCTATATTACACTAGAACCGTTTCATATCTTCGATTAATCCGATATTGTACGAAGGCCCTGATCTCTCATGTCCCTTTCTGAGTCTTTTATATGAAACGGTATGAAACGGTATAAGACTCAGAAAGGGACATAAGAGACCACACACTCCTTACAATATCTGATTAATCGAAGCCTACTCATTCACATATAATCAAAATTTGATTAATGTTTCCTCTCGATATTTCTTCTTATATCCTGCCAATTAATAACTTTCGTTTTTTGTTGGTGCCTTCTGCTAAGAGATAAGAACTTTGCTGCTTTTCATTCAAATCCCCAATTCAAAATGGTACTTACAAACTTTGCTCAACTCTTCTGCATTACTTTTCATACACTCAACGAAGTGTTTTTGTGATTTTTGTTCCTCTTTGCTGACAGAGGCTGTCTTAGATTTCCAGGAACAACATGTTTCGTATTCTTTGGCATCTTAAAAGCATATTAATTCTCAAGTCCCTTAAGAAATGCTTCCGACATCCAAGTACACACATGACAAACACACAACACTTGAGCTGCTTTCCGTACGTAATCTGCCACCAACTTCTTCTGCACTCTGTCTTAGTTTCTTTTTTTGTGTAGTCAATTGTTTTCCTCTCTTTTTTCGTTGCCAACATTTGGCAAATTCATAAAGGACCCGTCATTACTGAGAGTTTGTTGTGTTGCAGAATTTCTTTTGTTCTTTGTTTTTTGTTTTTGTAATACTTCGTGTCATTGTTCTTGCTTCGGGGTTTTATGTGTCAATTTAACTTTTTTAATACTGTGACAATTAACTTTCTTTTTTCTGTCGTTACACGAACACGTCCAACTTTATTCGAATTTTTTTTTATGTGTGGCACAATGTTTTCTGTGCGGATACCATGAATATCGTTCCAAGATGAAAATTAAGTTTCGGTTACTTGTCAGCTTTCAGCAATTCATCAAAATAAGTAAGCAGAAATGTATAATCTACCTCCACTACCTTCGAGGTTTTCATTCTATGTTCACTATTCTTTTCATTTTATATCTATTAATTTCTCTCTCTCTCTCTCTCTCTCTATCTCTCTCTATCTCTCTCTATCTCTCTCTCTCTCTCTCTCTCTCTGTCTCTGTGTTTGTCTTGACTATATGATATATTGCAGCAGTTTCCCACCGATGAAGAATATTTTATTGAATTATCTCTTTGTAAATTACTTCATCAATCATGTTTCACTTGGTAATATACAAAGGAACCCCATCTCTGAGTGATAAGTTAGCTGTTTTATGCATTTTGGATCTTTTGAACAGCTTTAAAGACATAAATATCTATTCAGCAGATATACTCATTGTATAATTTCTTCAACTTCCTCATATATGAACTAAGCGCTTGTATTCATGTATTTAAGACTTTAACTTACATTTGAGGAAGTTGAAGAGACTATATTTAAAGAATATATATAGAATAGATATTGAAGAGGAACTGTGGCATATTTGGAGTTGTCTTCAGTCAAGTCTCCAAAAGGAAATGATATTCAAAATCTTCATTCTAAAAATGAAATACAATATATGAAACAAATGGAGTGCTATCACTGAAGTCCTCTCTTATGAAAATCCCAAATCGGTACATTTCGAAATTATATAATACGAATATGAGGAGTCTGTTGAAAAATATATAAACTCTGATAAATAAGCAAGAAACAATACAACAAGACCCATATGAGGACTCTTTGATGAGAAATATATCAAACCTGATATTTAGCCAAGACACAATACAACAAGAAACCGTCTTCTGCACCTGAATAATTTCTGCATATGAAATGTCTCGATCATAGAAATCGTCAGCTTTCTTACTGAATTACCAACTTTTAGATTTGAGATTTGACCTAGATAAGATTTGTAAATGAGGCACTGAGAATTCATCAACTTCCCTGAGCTCAATCTTCCGTGAGTAGAAAAGAAAAAATTACTCCAAAACTAGATCTACAAATACTCGTATAACATCAAACTAAATAAGTATCATTCGAGAATCTCTTTGTTTGTAATGCTTCAGAACATCGATAATCATCTTGAGCACATTTGAGTACCCTCACATCATTACAGCAACCCCAGGCTATTATCATAACGTCGGTTTCTTATATTTCGGTTTGTCATATCTTCAGGGCCCTAGGGTAACCACATCTTTAATACCTTATTCAATGGAAATTTCGAAACAGAGGAAAGAGCTTCCCTCTTTCTTTATATTTAGTTCTAATATCCTATTCATTTGATCGGAAATATTCATCTGTACAAAAACTATGAATTTTGTTGTTGTTTTCTCGACAACTTTCAAATTCACAATACAAATTTTTACTATTTACAAAACATACTCAAAACTGTTACGTCTGTAGAGGAAGTTCTACCACCTATCATTATTTCTGGATAGTTGAATGTCCAATCCGTTTGGATTCAAAATAGCCTTTATGATTTCTCACTGGATGCTTCCAGAAACTGTCATTGAAGGAACCATCCGAAAATATCTCGAATAAATAATTACGATTATGATACGTCCTCGGCTCACAACGAACCCAACTGGTGGTCTCTGGTTTATTGATGATGCGGCTGGCATCACTGATTTATTGATGATGCGGCTGCCCTACCTACCTACCTACCTATGATACGACCGAATAATTGAGACAATATCTCATATCTCATATAATACAAAGCGATTGTGATATGTCGGCGAAGGATTCCCGTAAATGTTAAATGAAACATGAATATTTGTGGAATAAACATCACAATATTTCCGAATAGTTGTTCAATAATCATAACAGACAATATATGAATTGAAGGCTGAAGAGTAGAGGAAGTTTCAGAAATGGGTAAAAGTACTTTAGAGTCACTGATTTACCTCAGTGATAATAAGAAAAGCAAGAGTGAGTTTTAGAAAAACTGTTACAGAAGCTCAATGTCATTTGACTGAAACTCAAAGCTCATGATTATCTTCTACTTCGTCCTGCTGCTTTTCGACAAGAAAAATATCTACTCATATCTGTCCAGTTTCCTTCCTAGCCTTACGTACATAAAGAGAAAATAATTATGTTTATGTTTGCTGCTACAAAAACTTGTCCATTATATATCCTTGTGTACCTCAGTTAGATAAGGACGCCACAGCTATACAAGTATTATACATACCTACATACACGTCTACACTGGAAACAGTGAAAAATTCGCATCTCACACGAGTAGCACAGAGGAAAATCCAGCATAATCACAATATGAGAAAATCGATATAAAAAAAAGTGAGCGAGAGTTTTCTTTGCTCTCGAGGCATTGAAACTAAGATGACTGCAACAGCTTCTGGCTGCCGGGCTGGCTGACTGGCTGCCGGGCTGTACTGCATTTCTTCCCACATTCGCCACATTGAAAGGACATCTTTCTTTTATATTCTATATCATCATTTTGTGCTGGCATTTTATCATTTTTGCCGCGCTTGCTCGCGTGCTTCTGCTCTCTTGCTGCTTAGTAATTTCATTTTTATTTCTATGTTAATAGCAAATTGACACTTTACACTGCAAGCAAGTGACAGGCTGGCAAAATAACGACGGCGAAGCATTATTTTACTTGTAGTAGGTGCTTATTGAGGAGACTGTCAGAAGCAGCGCCTTGAACCTTGTCAGCGGACTACACACAAAGGCACACTTTCACACACCTCAATGGCAAACTAAAAACAAAGCTGGCAAAAGAAACAAATAACATAAACAAATGACATATCACCACCCATAGTGCTAGCTGTGACAGGTAGTTATGTGGGCGTAGTCTTACTTTTGTTTATTTATTATTTTTTCTCTTTCATTTTATTATTTGTTGCTGTGGTTAGAGTATTTGTATTCAATACGAAGACAATTTCCAGGGCTTTAAATTGTAGTGTTGTACCTCATTCAGTCAGGAGAGAAGTTTTGTGATGACCTGCGTTGAAGGCAGTTTAAGGTAGGTAGCCAGGTTGTATCTTTTGAAGTCCTCCTCCCGGAGCGCGGTTAACATAAACACCAAATTAAAAGAACACCAATGAAAACTTTCTTAAGAAATAATTAGCAACTAAATTGACATCAATTCAAAAAAAGAAATTAAACTAAATAGAAAAACAAATAATCCCCAAAGTGACATGATTGACAAATATCCTTTTTATTTCGAAATAGTTTAGCAGAAGGAAAACTTAATTAATACCATGTGACGAGCAAAATTCTTGGCTCACAGCAAAATTATTGACTAATTTTGCTCACACAATAATAGTCCCCAAAACCATAGTCACTTCGATAATGGCCCGTCAGCATCCCTGCGAACAAAGAATTTTGATTGCCATAGCCAATCATCTTGCGCGGCCCCGTCAACATTCAACATTAAAAATAAAAGAATACCATCGCACCAATTGACATCACGGCGAAGGCGGGAGCGCATGAAAGATACGCACTGCGAAACGTTTGTCAACAAACCACATGCAAATTATACCAACCACTGTGCAAGCGGAATGTCAACAACAGCACTGGCAAAGCGAAGCCAACCGCTTGCGCAAGACAAAGAAAATAAACTGCAGGTGGATTACACCAACAAGTATGCTCCGACAGACTGCGCGAACCCAAACCAGCCGCATGCACTGACCAACAACAACAACAACAACACTACAGGCAAACTGAGACTAAGCGTGCGCTCATTACAACAAGAACTTTACTAAAGCCGAGGCAGAGAACAACAACAAGACTCGGCAGTATTTACCGAGTACGTTAGATCGGTAAATACTACAATAACAACACGAGGAAAGAAATGCAAGAGCAAAAGAGACGACGACATAACGATCGCTGTGCATACAAGTGGCACGGACATAACACAAAGGAGAAGCAAGAAAATAATGTTCAAACGCAGGTCTGTAATGCCTGATCTTATGTTTTAATAAGCCTAAAGGCGGATAGCGGCACCGGCAGTATTTTGCCCTCGGCCACTACAGGTCGGTAATTTAAATTTTATTAACCGCCAACGGAATGGAACCATGGTTGCAACAATAACAGGGCCTGCAACAACAACGTGCCGCTGCAACTATTACGCGCTTGACGACAGCCGGACGTTTCCCGGAAAACGCTGAGGGTCGCCTAAGGTCAAGAGGGTGGTATCACAATGGACCCATGGTGGTCTGAGTGAGCTGGTCCTTAGACCGGCTGCCACATTAACCTAACCGAACTTAAGGTCAAGAGGAAAACAACAACAATGCCTTGGCCTTAGCAACAGGAAGCGGTAGTCGAAGCAACGGCCAGCGGGACTTAAACAAGAACAAGAGCTTCAAGAGATGTCGATAAAAGCGCCTGCAACCGGACGTACGGTCTCTTTTGTCTACTACACATCTCTCGAGTAAGTAGCACGGAAACGTGGCCGCATCGACGTTACCAGATCAACAAACAGAACCGACGGACACACACACACACCCACAAGTGCTGCGTTTGCTACGAATGCTCTCTTAGCAAAACAGAACTTGTTCGTTGAGGTTAAAACGGTGGAAGTGGTTTTTTAATTCACCACCGTTGAAACTAAAAACTAAAGACACACGGACCTAGACGCCCAGAAGTACTGCGTTTGCTACGAATGCTGGATTTTTCCAATCGACTCTCTTAGCAAACCAGAATCTACTTGTCAAAGTCAAACCTGTGGAAGTGGTTTCTTAATTCACCACCGTTGAGCCCAGGAAGCCACAGCGCCGACTACAGGAGCGGCCTCTCTAAAATCTTTAAGTTATACTTGAATATTTAAACTTATAAATAAGGAAAGAAATATTAAATAAAGAAAACTTTAACACAACACGCCACGAAGTAATTTTCTGTACACGACCCTGGCGAACCGCTGAGTATTACCCCAGCAGATTTGAGTCGTTACAACCTAAGGAAACAGTTCTCAGAAAAACTAAATGAGACCCACAAATGACAAAGGGCATAATACACAAATTCAATTATTTAGAAATTAAATTGGTCCAAAAATAATCCCCTCAAATAAAACAAATGTCAATTATTAGATTATTAAACCTGAAAATTGTAAGGACTCATTTTGGGACACTTTCATTTATACTAAACAAATTTTGTTTGGTTATTATTTCCGTTGAAACCGCCTAAAAATGTGGACAAATTTTATAGATCTAATTTTTAGGCATCGCTACAAGTAAGAAGATAACCCCCGACTTTGTGTGGAAAGCTTTGGGGTCTTATTCTTTTTTCCAAGAGATCATTTAGGAGCCGCTTCGTAGCTTACTCCTCCTCTCATGTTTCTTGTGGAAATCAAATTTCTTTTTCGCTTTACCCAGTCCCACAGGACTTGCCTCCGCTCTAGCACAGGGTATGGAAATGAGTTGAGGTGATTCATTTCGTTTACGGCGTATTTGCATTAAAAATCAGCTAAAATCAGGTGACATTTTTATGGCTTGGCTTAACTTTTGCAGCTAAATTGTGTGCAAAAGCGTAGAAAATTATGCAGAGCTATGTGTATATACCCGCATACGAGTGCATGTGTGGGAATGAGTGTTCAGTGTGTGTGAGTGTTCGTTGTGTGCGCTTGTGTAGGAACAAATTTGACAAAACATTAAATACAGCTCAGCTCTGCTTCTGGAATTTGTAACCGTAGCGAATTTTATTGCAATGGAGTGGAGTGCCAAGGATGAGCATGCGAGTATTTGTAAGAAAATTGCACGAATGCCAAATTATGTGAAATGAGCAACATTTTATTACACCGAAGAGCAACAACAAGAACAACAACAACAACATTCGAAAAAAAAGATTCACTTCCATTTGCATAATATGCAAAACATCAAATGCTGGCTCGATTTTGTCGCTCCTTATTTGCTAAATTACAATTCGGTGACAGGGCGCGCACGGCGTTGCCGCTTTGTTGATCCCTGGGCGTGCAACAAGAGCATTTGATTAATTTTTTGCTCATTTAACGGAATTGGGCGTAGCGAAGGATCCTTAAGAAAACCGCGACAAGCGTTGAAAAGCAGGCGTAACAAATTTTAGAAAATTACATCAATGGCAAATGTTGCCACAAGTGGAGTTTGGATGATACTGGGAAGGAAGCACACGTTTAGCATATGCACGCCATGCTAAAAGCTATTTCTTCACTGCAGAGTGGACATTTTGGCAGCCTCAGGAAGTGTAGTTATCATCCCTAAATCTTACTGGCTTAGCAATATTTTAAATTTTCATATCCATTTATTTCAATTTCAGGGGCGAATTTATGTCCTCCTGAGCCACTTGCTCACTGAATTAAATTATGAAACATTCTCATTTAAGATTGTGTCATTAAAATGTTCAGCTGATATTTTATTTATTATAGGCTAGGGTCAAAGTTCACCCAAGAATGTCCTCTAAGTGAGTAAAATAAAGTCGCCAAATCTACGCCTTAGTATGGAATAAACCTGCTACAAAAAGTCCTTCTGCAATTAGTGTCAGCAGAACAATTTACAAAAATCTTCGAGTAGAAGAATAACGAAAAACAGTCGAAATATGGTACTTTCCAGGATATCCAGGAAGCTAGAGCAGCCGCTCGAAAACTTTGGCTACACTATCACTATAAATGTCGCAAACAAAACGAGAATGACCCCGGCTGGGAAATGGTTCAAACAAAGGCAAAGAGTACTCTAAAATATGGACAGTAGAAGTACTCATACAGAGCTTTCATACAGTACCTACGCTAATAGTGTTATACACCTTAGAACCTACTCACAACTAATAGAATTATGTAATTCCTTATCGACAGCGCTACATTATATTCCACCATACATACTACAAAGAAATAGCAATAACAGCATTCCTTTGTAAACCTAAATAACATCTAATTTCAATTGATCAACTTTACATTCAAACTATATCTGCATTTCATATACAATGCAGTTGCTGTATCCTTCTCCCTAATACTATATGTCATCAGTATTTTGATGTCCCTATCTCATACGCTGAGGCATCCTTGATCTTCCACAAAAATAAATTTACTGTTGGAATAAATAAAAATGATATCTCAAGTAGTCGAAAGGAGTGGCCCTTTACTCCTTAAGTAGCCGAAAGGAGGAAAAGGTCACCCAACTGCAATTGTCTGATATGTTGTGAATCGATAGCGGCAACGATACAATTCAGAAATAAATCATCAAAGAAAGCTGAAGTCGGGTTAGACCGAATTCGAGATACCCTTTAACCTTACAAGCCCTTACGAATTATGTATTAGCATGAACCTACTGTGCATTACTGACAAATTATTCATATATCACCATTATGAGCATAGCAAGGCTAATTTTAAGTTTAGTACCGAAAGGTCCTTCTATGGTGTCCTTTATCGGACCAACCCCATTTCTTCCATATGGGTTATTATAATAATCGCATACTTCTTCACGTAAGATTTTCGTCCATAATTATTTTATAGAACTGTTGTCAATATATTAATAATAGGCGTGGCAGTAGATATAGTAAATAAACACATTATAAACATTTTGCTTCGCGTCTATCAGGACTTACATATACATACTGCATCAATTGGAATGAAGCTAATGCCACTTTTATCTATTTGGATTTTAATTATACTCGCTACTCTCCTTCTCACACAACCTTAATATATAAGGATATATACATTAATATATAAGAAAGGCAACTTATGAACTGGTTATACGAGTAGTAAATCAGTCTCGCACTATTTTTTTTTATTTCGTTAATTTTCTGGGGTATTAAATAACAAATACACAGGATTATCTTATTTACCTTTTTCGTCCCTTAAAAATAGAAAATCGTGCCACAAAGTATCAGAATTTTTCTCTTGCCAAAAATGTCACTTCCTTTTGGCCAATTACTTACCTGGACAACATAAAACAAAAAATTCCAAGAGGACATTAAAATACAATTTATATAATTTTTTTGCTTTTATTCTATTTCTTCACATTTTTCAAATTTTTTAATTGTATTTTCCAATTGTGGAAAATTGTGTAATCCTGTTTATGCTCCTCGAACCAATGCAAGCCTTGAATTAGTGCTGAAAGTGAAGCCGAAATTTCCAAGAGTCCACCATACACACAAGAGCAGGAATTAAAGGAATTCACTCCTTGCAACCGGAGACCAAGAAATATTTATTTGTAAATTTTCAGTGCTCCGAGCAGTTCAGTTCAACTTTTAAAATACTATTTTCATTTTGAGAAATTTATCGATGTGAGCATTTCTATTTGAATTTTATAGATTTCGAAATTGCAATTTGCAAAGTGTTTTGAAACCATGACAACACAAAGTGTTCATAGGAGTATTATGAAAGACCGCCGATCCCTGTTACATTTTTGCAGGTGACTCTGTTCTGGTGAGCAATTTCGTTTAATCAATCTCAATGGAAAGTGAGAATCTTCCAAGTCAAAGCTTGTTTTATGGTAATATCGACTTCTAAACGTATGAGTTGGAGATGCTGACTTCGCTTGATCTGTTTGGTGGAATATTGACAAGATGGGTATGATAATGGGTCATCAGTCCAGGGATCTCACCAATACTAATGAGTAAGGATTAAAAATTTCTAGAGAGCGAACTACAAACTCCGTATAAGAAAAACTCTTTGCTGATTTCGAGTTCTACGGAACACCAAAATATATTCTAGAACGAAAAGCTTACCATAGTCCATTTTTGATGTTAGCATTTCGGTCGAAGGAATTCACAATTTACTACATTTTTGCTTTTAAATCGCTTCCATACTCAATGTGAAGTTAGAAAGCAAACTTGTCTACAAAATTCCCAATAACAAATTGTAAGTCTCTCTTCTTGTGCACTGAGAAGAACTTCTTTTACTTTAAATTGATCTTGTTTCAAAGTGTGTTCAGTATTTTATATTGCTTCGTGCTTGGTGAGATTCTGAGTAGGCTGAAAGTTGTACTTTGAACTATGTGACATTGTTGAAAAGATCAGAGCGTCATCAATAGTCATCAATAGTATGTTCTACAAGATATGAAAAAACTCATGGCATCGAATGGCATTTTTACTTCGATAAAGCTGTCTTCTAAACTAAAATAATCTCTAATACGCGACCCTCTTACTCAGGGTCATATTTAAGACAATTGAAACTGTTAGAGAGATACAAAAGTCACTCATAACGAAAAACTATTGTTTCTAATTGTATATTCGATCGTACTCGACCTTAGTTGTGTATAAAAAAATCAGTAAAGAAATACAAATTCGGGTTGGACCGTCTACGAGATACCCTTTACCTTTGCATCTGCATACGAGTTACACCTTAGCGATGTACATCCCTAACAAATTTTATTCATATATCATCATTAGGAGAATATCTAGAGTAATATTCAGGCTTTTACCCAGAGTTTATTATACGGGAAGGCTCATATCTGATCGATCTCATGTCTTTCGTAGCATCAATAAACTTATTCATATAAAATTTGGTGCAGAAATTTTGTACCGGCTCTCAGTTGCTGTGTATCAATAGTGGGCGTGGCTTTCAAAATGTCCCATCCATTTTTTGTTTGATATTTTATACTAGCACCGTGAACCTTCCTATGAAATTTCGTTGATGAAAGTTGCATAGAGACCCAGTAATAAATATTGGTTATTTGTGGGCGTGGCAGTAGTAATAATCTACACATATTTTTCATGCACACTAGTGTGGACTCATTGACCATTACTACCATATATTTATTCATATATCATCAACAGTAGATAACTAATCTAATTTACTGATTAGCCTTGAAGAATTCCTTATATGGAAAGTGGGCGTGGCCTTTATTTCACCAAGCCCATTTGTTGCAGATGGCTTATTATAATGGACACAGCTTCTTTACAAAATAATTTCGTCTATAAATCCCTCACAGATCGAAACTTATTAATATGTGTTAATGGTGGGCGTGGCAGTAAATATATACCGCCCACATTTTGAATAGTGTTGGTAGGACTCAGATCTACATAATTGCCAAATTGCGTCACTGTACCATCAATTAGACCTAAGTTACATTAATTTTTAGAAAGGTGCATACAGTTAGATATATACGAGTATAGGAGGTAGGCGTGGTCTGTTCCCAAATGGGGTCATATAGCTATCTGGTTATGCCTTAATATCCAGGCTATACTTTTGCTACGTTTCACTAAGATACCTCAAGTGCTATGGAAAAGTGGCCACAGTAGGGCGGACAGACAAAATCAAAAGTGATTGTAATCAGTTATCTTTCTATACTCGAATGTCCTTATATACCATGCCTATTTCTGGTACTTAAAAGAGTAAAATTGATGAAAATGAAACAATTGTATTGAATAAAAATCTGTTAATTATTTCTGCTTGAATTTAAATTACTTTCTTTAGAACTAAATTAGCAAATAAATTTTTTCTTGAAATTCATTGACACAATCCAGTGATCAGAATTTTGGTGGACACTAATTTTCGTAACAGCTCTTAGTGTATATAATATAATTTGAAATATATGGTCATGAAATAATCATTTTGGAATCTTTTATAGATAATAAATCCATGCTTTTGCTCATTCATATTGAGTTCTAGCCCAGCATGATGACATTTGAACGCCTCTTTGTAGCCTAATTTTTGTATAATGAATATTTTTATAATTCAATTCTCCAAAACTGCCTTAATTTGTCATTCTATGTAATGTTTTATGATTGATTTGAATATGATTGCAAAGTAATCATGTGTATCTATTGAGTCGGCTGTAGTAGATGGAAGAATATGTACCAAACAAGCCACTAGACCATTGGGCATCCAGTGAATATCCTTGTAGATGACTTTCTTATTGAGTATGAGTCTCACGAGTTGATGAATTAGAGAGGTGAATGAACTTCGCCACTCAGGATGACGCTTATTTTCTCTATTTAATATTTCAGCACCACAAAACTGGCTTCTCAATTTATGACAAAAGAGGCTGGGCCCACCGGATAAGCTAGCTTACTGAGAGTCACCCAATGATTTCGTGGTTTTGGAAATACATACAAACTCAGCCAGAATGATAGTGTCAGTTATGGGAGAAACCCAAGAAAAGCGGGTTATTTATCTTTCTATTGCCACACAAAGGCGATTTCACACATTTGGTGCCTTTCTTTATTCAAACAGCCTGATTTGTGTTAATTTTATGAGCTGCAAATCCCTTTGGTCTCTTAGTCCGCTGTTAGTCAGTGCAAGCCAACCGACATGATAATGAACTCTATGCACGAGAAGTCTAAGAGATTATTTCACCTTTTGTATTTGAACTCTGGATAAACCACTTCTTTTTACACTTTTGCCAGATAGGCGGTAAATACTTATTTAATATGAGCACATAATGCACAGATATAAATAGCAGTCAAATTATGACGTCGTCATGGCATCAATGCCAAGCAAATTTAATTATGCGAAACTATTTCACTCCCATCTGGCTGAGAGGACCACATAAAAGGCAAACCAAAAATATGCTTTTCATCAATTTTCACGCACCATCTCAGCGCAACTATCAACATTAAAAAGTTGCCAAAGGCAGCAGCAGCAGTGGTAGGAATTTCTATCACTCATACGCCATGGTGCACACGAATGCAAATTTCCTCGCAGCATGTGACACAAAGTAATTGCTATAAAAATGCCCCCCTACCCCGCACACTTTCGTTGGCAGACAAATAGCCGTGGTATGATAATTTCCGGCAGTAACAATTTCTCACTTTCACATCAGCAAAAGTAAACTAAATCGGAGGAAAAAAGCACGCCAACTGTAACCCACAATGCGGACACAGGAGCCCGCAAAAGTGCACAATTTCCTCAGGCGAAAAATACATAAATTTCAGTTGCGCCTCGAAGAAGTTGCAATAATTTCAGCCAGACTGACGCAAAGAAATTTTGGTTTATGTGTATAACTGGCGGGCAGGCATGCATGCAAATGTACGCCTCATAAATTTTTATATTGTGATAAAGAGTGTGTCGTCTGACTCGAACACAAACATGTACAAACACACATTCACGCACACAACAACACTCAACCATGCATATGCAATTGTACTTTTGAACTAACAGCGACTCAGAAGACAAAAAGAGTACGTGTACCATGATAGCCTTTTCGGGAGCGCTTCCGCGCACATGTGTCGCAGTTGTTCCCTTGATATGAAAAGTAATGAACCACAACTTGCAACGGTTGCCCGCAATTCTTTCCTTTGCTTTTGTTTACCCGGTGTCTCTGCAAGACTCGTAAAAAAGTTTTCACTTCTGCACAAATGTGTTACAGTACGCAAGTATTTATGTGTACATGTGTGCGTGTGTGTGTACTTGGTTGTTTGAGTAAGTTCACTTAAATTATAAAAATTTAATTTAAATGCCAGATTTATTGCAGCACGCGAGAGTACAAAATATTTATTATTATGCAACGTGGCAATAAAAGAAATTACACACAATTCCTGCGTAGTGCGAAATTGTTGCTACTTTTTACTATCTGCATGGATGTGTTTGTGTGTTTGTGCATCTCCGCGCTGCTGTGTGTGTATGTGGGTGTGACTGCTCTGCTTAATTAATGGGAGAAAAGTTAATTTTAATTACGGAAAATGCACACAAATCCGTTCGTCTAACCAACAATTTGCCTCCGACACAACTGTGGCACACATGGCGTATGAGCAACAATTTAATGAATGGCATATTATATTCTGAGGCCACTTTCATCCGACAGACACATGTAAAACATGTGATTGAGCAATCAAAATATGATTGCATTTTAAAATTAAACTGTGATTCGTCAGAGAATTTCCTTGAAAACGCATAAATATGGATGGGATGGAATAGATGGGAAAGGCAATGCTCCAAAGGTGACTTATCACTAATGACTTATCACTGGTGATTAATTACTAATAAATTATCACGAATCTCTTATTAACTTATCATTATTAACTTATTACTAATGACTTATCATTTTATTAATGACTCATCATTAGTGACAGATCACAATAGATGTTTTAATAATTTTTTATCACTAATGATGGTTCAATAATAAATTATAATTACTAATGGCATTTCATTCATGATTTGTCATAAATAACTTATCACTAATGATTTATCACTAATGACCTATCACTAATTACTTATCACTATCACTTTGTCACCAAAGATCTTTCCATAATGATTTATCTCTAATGTCTTATCAATAAATGCCTTATCACTGACGACTTATCACTAATAAATATCACTGACGATTTATCACTAATAAACTATCACTAATTACTTATCACTAACAATTTGTCACTAAAGATATTTGCAAAATGATTTGTTTCTAATGACTACAATAAAAGACTTATCACTAATAACTTATCACTTGTGACTTACCACTAATAAATTATCACTAATGACTCATCTCTCATTAACTTATCGTTATAAACTTAATACTAATGACTTATCAGTAATGACATTTTATTTATGACCAATGACTATTGATCTCTCAAATAATTTTTTATCACTTATGATGTTTCAATAATAAATTATTATTACTAATGACATTTCATCAAAAACTTATGAATAAGTTATCATTAATGATTTATCACTAATGACCTATCACTAATGACCTATCACCAATCACTTATCACTTATCACTAACACCTCGTCACTAAAGATCTTTCAATCATTATTTATCTCTAATGACATATCAATAAATGACATCACTAATCACTTATTACTAATTCATTATCACTAACAACTTATCACCAATGCCTTTGCGGAAATATGTTTTTACTAATGACTTATCATTAATACCTTATATCTATTGATCGTTCAATAAAGATTTATCACTTAATACTAATGATTTATCATTAGTGACTTCTCACTAATAAATATCACTAACGATTTATCACTAATAAACTATCACTAATCACTTATCACTAACACTTTCTCACTAAAGATATATCCTTAATTGTTTATCTCTAAAGACATCAATAAATGACTTATCACTAATAACTTATCACTGATTCCTTATGACTAATACCTTATCACCAATGCCTTTACCCAAATGAATTATCACTAATGACTTATCATTAATACCTTAATATAATAATACTAATGATCATGTTTTATCACTTAACACTAATGTCATATCACAGTGACTTATCACAGCCACCTTATGACTAATAATTTTTCCATCATGATTTATTGGTAATAACTTTTTATTAATGACTTATCACTAATGACTTTTCACTAATGAGCTTTCACTAATAACTCTTCACTAATGAGCTTTCATTAATGACTCATCACAGAGAACTTTTAACTTTTATAATGTTTTTTTTTATAATTTGAATGACAAAGGAAAATATTTCGTCACAATATTTTGTGGCAATCTTTCGAAGAATATCTATTCCCTTATACAAAAATTTATCATTTTTTTAATTTATTTACTTTATTTTTTATTTATTTACTATTTTTGTTAATTTTTTTTAATGTAACATAAGGTACTTTGGCTTAGATGCTTAGAAGAGTGATGTCCTTGTTAGGTTAATTACTTTTGCTGTCAATTCCTTGACTGAGATTGCGTAGAGAATCCTCTCTTACCTTGTTTGATTTGGTTGTTGGTCTCCCGAATCTTCCTTCAGTGGCCATCGTTGGTATAGAAAATGAATACCTCAGATAAAAATATGCAATGCGGGAAGTAAGGCAACACAAATTATGCAAAAGTGTCCACTTAAACCACCCAATGGTGACCTTGTGTGGGTTGGTTAAGTGGTGGTTTTGTTTCAAAGTGCGCCAATTGAGGATCCTCCTCTGCAGTTGACACCTTATAATTTACTGTAATATTACTATACAAACGTTGGGGTCTTCTATACCAGCGCCACCCTCCCAACGCCGCCCTCCCAGCGCACTGACCACTTTTAATTTATTGCTTAATATAATTGCAATAAATTAAAAGTGTCAAATAATGAACAACAATAACAATAAATATCCACTTAAATATAAATAAAAATATTTGTTTATAATTTCTTCGTAAAAAAAAAATATTGCACAATTTTCAAAGCTTTTAATAAAATGAGTCTATAATTTATGCCGTGTGTCGACCATGAAACTGCAAAGCAAAAACAAAAACAAAGACCAACTCTGCTGTTGCCATTAAATAAAGCAGAATAGCAGCAACCAAAGCCGCACCAACAACAAAGTGTGGCAAATAACAGAAATGGCCTTGATGGCGCATAAATATGTTTGCACATTTCTCACGCCAACACTACTACAAAGAAAGCAGTCCTTCCACCTGACAACTGAGTAAGTGCGTTGGTGTATCTCTGCAAGACAGTCACGTCTGCCTGCCTGGCTACCGCACTACCGCACTGCCTCACTGCCTCAGTGGCTCCCTAATGCACCGCCGCACTGCCTCACTGCTTCACTGCCTCACTGGCTCTCTAACGCACCGCCGCACTGCCTGACTGTCTCACTGTGTCACTGCCTCACTGCTTCACTACCTCACTGGCTCATTGCCTGGCCGTAAGCGTCACATCCATCACATGTGTTCAATGTGTGTCTGGCTGAGCGTGTGAAATATTTACGGATACACTTGTACGCTAATAAAATCACGAAATAACCTTCACGCACACACTGGCAAATAAATAAGCAGCACACCTGAACGCACTCACAAACACACTCCCACTCACACCAACACCATCACCAACACCAACACCGCATTGAAGAACGCTGGCAAGAAAAGTTTTATTTTCAATTAACTGATTGGAAAATCATTTCCAGTTTATTTCATCAGAATTGCCACACAGCCACACGCAGGCACAAACACACGTCACTCATACAATAACTCACACACACAAACACCATCCCCCACTTATATCACTCGCATCTCCACACCCCCTCTCGACAGTGTCCTGTCCCCCTGTTTCTCTCCTTCACTGTCATGGCTGTCAAACTTTCGCAGGCTTCTGCTGTGTCGTGCTCGTCCGTTTGGTGCGTTCCTATTTTCAAATGCACCTCACAAATCTGTGCTGGGTTACATGAAGCGGAAGTGGAAGCGGTAAGCGCCGCCATTGCGAATGAGCAGCTTAGCAGGCGCGTGTGAAGTTTACGCCGTGCATTTCAATGCGTCTCTTGCGTGAGTATGAATACGGTAGTGTGCTGGAACCTTTAACATTATCGCCCGTTTGTCAAGCCATACAAAAGACAAACGTTTAACCTTTTGATTATCTGTACACAAGTGAGCTAGCGAGACCCTACCCACCCCTGTTGCTCGGCTCCACAATCTCTGTCGCTCGGCTCCACAATCCCTGTCGCTCGGCTCCACAATCCCTGTCGCTGACTGTTATCAGCGTTTGTATGGGTAGAGTGCCACGCGTGTATTGTCGGTATGCCGGCATTCATCTGAGCTGCTGCTTTGTGTTCGGAGCACATTTACCACAGCAACTTGTGCAATTTTCTGCAGTAATCATCAGCCATCGTTGGCTGTGTGTTTAATCAATGGAAAACTGTCTGAGGAGCTATTAATACACGCCATATGAAGTGTGAAGGTAACGGCAGGTCCTGCTTGCTGTGCAATGCGAACTTGTTAGCACTTTTTTGTGCACTTTTAAGTTGTCGGGTTAGCGACAAATTATGCTTCCATGGAAAGAAAATCAACAATTTATCTTCCTTGGGTATGCTGCTGACATTACTAACATTTAGCAATTTACACTTAACGTTAACTGCCTGCTGTCTACTCCTTCTTTAACCAAAATTTATATGCTCACATACTGACTCTCGGCACTCAAAGTGTTAGTACCCTCATTCCCCCGGTTGGGTCCATAAATAGACACAAATTATCTGTGCTTGGCCAACTGTATGCAGCGCTCGCACAGTTTGACATGCCCCTGCATGCAATTGACTTTGAACTTGCATGCGGTGACCTTGTTTTGCATGTCACACCGCAGCACAGGCGAACACATCCTCACCTCAGGTGAGCTCAGACGATGGCAAGGCCGAGATATGATGCATTATAGTGAAAGCGTCAGAAACCCAAAAAACTCATACTATACTCTCCCTGGCGAAGGTTTGTGAGGAGGTTTATGGGGAGGTGTGTGAGGAGGTTTGTGGGGAGGTGTGTGAGGAGGTTTGTGGGGAGGTTTGTGGGGAGGTTTGTGGGGAGGTTTGTGGAGATGTTTGTGAGGAGGTTTATGGGAAGGTTTGTGGGAAGGTTTGTGAGGAGGTTTGTGGGGAGGTTTGTGGGGAGGTTTGTGCGGAGGTTTGTGAGGAGGTTTGTGGGGAGGTGTGTGAG
Organism: Clusia tigrina; assembly: GCA_920105625.2. NCBI lineage: Eukaryota > Metazoa > Arthropoda > Insecta > Diptera > Clusiidae > Clusia > Clusia tigrina. The sequence continues at coordinate 421,678,793 of OV050030.1, forward strand.
GAGGTTTGTGGGGAGGTTTGTGGGGAGGTTTGTGGGGAGGTGTGTGAGGAGGTTTGTGAGGACGTTTCTGGGGAGGTTTGTGGGGAGGTGTGTGAGGAGGTTTGTGGCGTTTTTTTATATTTATCACACCCAAACTTGCACATTTTACTATTTTCACGTTTACGTACAAACAACGAAGCGCAAGGTCAACAAACACCGACTGCTTTGTTGGCTTTTCGGTTAAGAGAAACAAAATAACCACTAAGTAACATTCACGCATACTTCCTTACACACACACACACATACTCACTCATGCATGTGCAGTCTCAGTTATACGGAGCGTTTAGTTGCTAGTCAGTGTTACTTGCCTTTGAAAACTGTGTGTATGTGCTTTCTTTTTTATAGGAACTCAAGGCAAAATGTTTGCAAAGTTACTCACAATTTAAGTAGCACTGCAGATCCAACCCAGTGGGAAATGTCAGGCGTTAATGAACCCACATAACACCTGCTTTCGCTGCCTCACAAACCAAGAAGTAATCCATGCACGCTTATGCAAGTATTATTTCTCATAATTTATATAGAATAGGATGGAAAGAACACATTCATCATCACTTCTTGTGGAAGGTATTACATATCAGCAAATATATACACGTCTTATAGTCGCTTAGACTCAATAGTCTACAAATGAGGACTTTAATAGGAGCCCTCACGGGACATTGTCTAATTGGAAATCATGCAAGAAGAATGGGAGTTTATACACATAATTTGTGCCGCAGCTGCAGGAACGAGGAGGAACTGGAAACGATCCAGCATCTCTTCTGTACATGTCCAGCTTTTGCCAGAAATAGGGAGCGTTTGCTAGGATCCCACTTCTTAACAAGTATATATGGTCTATGCCAGTCAGGTGTTAACAAAATTCTTCGCTTTGTAAAAGGCTCTGGGGGGTTCAATCTGGAGGGGGAAGCGTAGCCATCCCTCGTATCCGCGGCTCACAACGGACCGAACTAGTCGTCTAAGTGTCATCAATGGTTTATTGGTGATGCGGCTGCCCTACCTACCTGCCTACCTATAGTCGCTTACATAGCTACCTCAGAAACAGTCAAAAGCAAGAGACTGATGACTGAATTTTGAACTCCAATTTTATGTTTTGCTTTTTGCTTTAGATTCTAATTTCCATAAAACTTAATTGCATTCAAACGGAAAGAGCTCAAAGGCCGGATAATTGCGCTAGGTGGGCATCGTAGCTTTTTAGATATGTGACGAAATTCCTAACATTTTCGTTGGCTGAAAGCTGCAGTGGCTTAAAAGTTTCCGCTCTCAGCTAATCTGAGCGTGAAACCACACACGTTGTGCGAGTGTTGCAAATGAGTTCATGCAGTAACATTTTTCCCAACTGAACTCTAAACTCAACACACACAAACACACACACACACACCCCTCCATGGATTTCATTGGGGATTGTAAAGGATTTTTTGTGTGGTTCACACACTTTGAGAAATATTGTTTAAGCGGAGATTTTTCTTTTGTGTCGCGCAGCGCTTGTTTTATGAAAATGTTAATTTTCATGCCGCAAGCGTGTGTCTGCAAGTGTCTTTTTCAATTTGCCAAATTACCCTCGGGTGTAATTGCGAAATGTGAGATAAATATAAGCAAATATATAGGGATATAAGGGATATTAAGGAATACCACAAGTCGGTACTATTGTGAATGTAGACCGTGCCAGGGCTCACCATAAATCGAACAATAAGTTATCAACTCTTAAAACTAATTCGATATTTATGCTCCTTGCCAGTGATTGAAGCTATTTACTATTTTACTATTGTATGACTTGTATATTAATAATAATTGGAATAGATGAGAGAAATAAGATAAAGAGAGAAAAATAATCATAAAAAAGTAATATAATTATTTTCAAACATTCAAAAGATTGGAAGCATGATTTTAAGCTGAGAAATAGGGTCCTGCTGGAGTAGAGCTCTTGCAATAAGATTTCGATGATTTTGTAGCCGGTTCTGGTATGTTTGCCTTTTGCCTATGAATTCGTTTTCTATAGTCGATTTGCGAGGATCACGGTGTGTTTCAGAAACCATGCGGAACATGACCCATTCCGCCGAAAAAACAGGCGACTATTTGCTTCGCTGTGCTTCTTCCACGAACAACTTTTGTTGGATTCAGCTCGTCTTGGAATACCCACACGGTCGGTTGTTGTTTTGTTTCTGGCTCATACGCATATATCCATAATTCGTCACCTGTCACGATTTTATGCACGTCTTTTGAATCACCACGGTCGAACTTTTTAATCATCTTACACCAATTGAGCGATTGTCAAGTTATGTGGCATCCAACGCGAACAAATCTTTTTTACAGCCAAATGTTCATGCAACATTGAATGTATGGAAGTGGAAGTACTGCCCAAGGTGTCCTCTATCTCACAAAATGTCACATGACGATCTTGCATTATCAGTTCACGCACTGCATCGATGTTTTGTGGCACAACAACCGATTTTGGACGATCTTCACGGAGTTCGTCGGCGACCGAACTACGACCACAATTGAATTCTCTATACCAGCGATATACTGTAGTTTTTGATGGTGCATTATCGCCAGACAAAGAACTGAGTTCATCGACACATTCTTGTTGAGATAATCCACGTCGAAAGTTGTGAAAAATAATCCAACGAAAACGTTCTCTTGAAATTTCCATTTTTTGGCCAAATTGATTTTCTTAACTCACTGTAAACAATGCAAATAGCACTTGTACACCACCACGTTGTGAGTACGTTTATGCTAAAAAATGTCAAACTTTATTATGGTGTTGCCAGACTTTAGCTATTGACATTAGTGTTGCCAGTTCCCGATGTATAAATAGTACCCCTCGTATTGATCGACCAATTTAGGGAGATGACTTTTAATTTCATTTGAGTTCTTTTCGCGTCCAAGTTAATCTCCCCTCAAGGTGAATACCCCAGTATTTGCTTGCGTTATTTTTAAGCATTTTATTGACTGGTCGTAGAGGTACTTGTCTTGAGAGGGAAGGGAGGTGTTGTGTGTACAGGTCAATCTGGATTCATTAACCTTGATCAGTCACGTTCATGTGAGCCACATTCATACATCTTTGAGGTGTACACTAAGTTTTGTAGTATAAATATTAATGCAACCTTCTCAGTTAGAAGACATTTCACGTGAAAGATTCTCCAGATCTTTGACCCAGTTTCACCACCTGACTTAAAGATTCTATTTAACACCCAGCTACGCTATGATAGAAAAGTAAAATGTATTTTAGACTTTATCCAACATCAACAAAAGAAGGAATTCTCGAAACCAACAACTAAAAACCACCTCTTTAGTGGCAATTTTCATTGCGAATGTTATCAAATTTGCGACCGTCATCAGACAGTCAAGGAGTAGGATGTACCACAACTGAGTCAGATGTTGCTTATGGCAATTGTGCCCAGGATTGTCCGCTTAGCATTTGGCGTTATACGTTCGCTGCATTAAAATCTCTCTTTTTAATACAAAGAAGCATCTGAGCGGGGGAAAAACGCATTGTTACAAAACGCTGCGTGTGTCTGCAGCCGCCACACAGGCAGAGCTCGGTTTTTTTCTTCACAATAGAAATTAAAAGTTGTGAAAGAGCGCGTATGAAGGCAGGATATGCACATTACAGGAAACTGGTAGACATTTGCTTACAATGTCCTTGAGACAAGCTGCTATGCACTCATGCCCATTTCGTTGCCATGATTTTTTTTCCCACCACATTATACACAGTCAGCTTTAGGATTGTATGGCTGCCTAAATGTGTGTGTTTGGGTGTGAGTTGTGTTTGTGTGAGTTGTATGTGTGGCAGTGTGTGGGGAGAGGATTTTACTGCTTAAGCGAAAGGGGCGTTAAAGATAAAATTGTGAGAACCTGAAAGTAGAATAATAAAAATGATCAAAACAAAGGCGACACCAGCAAGCACACATACAACTACACACGCATACATACACCCGCACATACATACACACTTATATACAACCATACTCTCCCACATCTGTGTTGTTTATTGTGGAAGTGATTGTGTATAATTGGGAAAATTGCGATAGATTATTAAAAAGGAAGTGTGCGTCTCTGTCCTGTCAAGTAGGCCACCACGGGCAGGTCAGGTCTCCACGAGCATGTATGGAGACGCCGCTTTTAATACAAATATTTTTTTAGTGTTCTCATGTATCCTTCGTATTTGCTTGCCACAAATGCTGGGAGTGGAGATCATTAATTTGCATGGCAGGGTACAATGCCATGAACAATTCACACACTTCAATTAATTGAGAGTTTATGGAGATGAGCTGCGGTAAATTACCAAGGAGAATACATTTTAATCGAATAGTTTGATAGATTTGAAGTAATGTCTGTAAAGATACTTTAAAATTGTTCATCACTGATATACCTAAATGACTTTAGGTTCACTGTGTACATCTTCGATTGGAGTAATGATAATCTCCACCATAAGCTGCCTGCAAACGAAGGGCTCAGAATAAATGTCAAAAGTTGTCCTAAAATAGCTAAGATAGGGGACTGATGATATTACTTCATCTTTCTCTTCAGTCCCAACTTTCTGAATTTAACAGGAGCAGAAAAAATTGCAAGCCTTAAAGGGGGCTTTTGTATGCATGTGTAGGAGGATTATTAATATTACTATTTCTTACACCATAAATAATGATAACCACGCCCACCCTGACATTGGATATTATACTACATCTGCCATCTTTAGATCTCTTTTGCAAATATTTAGTGGTTTGTTCCGCCATTCGGCTCAAAGCGAGCTCACAATGGAAAGCGGTTCCGTATGGACATGCGACCATATTAGAATCCTATATGGACATACCTATTGATTTTGATTACCTTCCTTCTTCTCTTTGTTTCGAAAGGAATTTTTCGGTAAAGATTCCTTCCAGGCAGGAATGGCTCGAGGGGGATCCATCACCAGACACTCCCATCAAGATATACACAGACGGATCAAAAATGAATACCGGTGTAGGATCAGGATTTTATTATGAAACGTCCTAAATCAGTGAATCCATCAAACTAATGGATCACTGGAGTGTTTTTCAAGCGGAAATAACCGCTATTCACAAAGCCTTGAATTGGTTGAGGATAAACCGGGAAGGAAATCTGAATTTTCTCAAACAGCCAAGCTGCTCTAAGGGCTTTGGATGCATTCCAAATAACATCAAGGAGTGTCTTAGACTGTCGCCGATCTCTTAACGGATAGCTAAACAATTTCATATCCATTTATGGTGGGCGCCAGGTCATAGGTATATATCAGGGAACTGCAAGGTTGATCAACTTGCGAGAAACTCCATATGCATATGGATATACCTCTCGCAACTTGTAAGCTTCTCACAAGGGAGACACTGATTAACTCTACCAATCAAAGGTGGATCTGTGCCAGTACCTGCGAAATCGTCAGGCAATCATGGCCGAGGCTAAATCTACATCTATCCAAGAACATCATTAGACTCAATAGACTACAAATTAGGACTCTAGTAAGAGACCTCATCGGACATTGTGTAATATGATATCATGCTAGACGAATGGAGTTTATACGCAAGATTTCTGTCGCAGCTGCAGAAACGAAAAGGAACTGGAAAGGGTCCAGCATCTTTTCTGTGCATGTCCAGCTTTTGCTACAAATAGGGAACGTTAATAGGATCCTATTTCATAGCAAGTTTAGAGAATATATACTAAACAGGTGTTCATAACCTTCTACGCTTTATTAAAAGGCTCAGGTTAGTTCCATCTGGCGGTAGAAGCGTAGTCACGCCCCGCACCCGCGCCTCACAACGGACCCAACTGATAGTCTTAGAGGTATCACTGTTCTCTGGGTAACCATAATCACTGTTCTCTACGTACACCATAATTTGTTAGCGCTACAAGGGCTTAGATGAATGAATACTAGTAGCCAAGTTATTAGACTCGAAGAGAAACATATTCAAAACGAAGAATTTTGAGACCAAGCCTGGCCAGGATTCGAGCTCGCGACCAAACGATGTTTTCTGCTTCATTAAAAGCTCCAAACGGCTGGACGTTTGAAAGGCATGGGACCTGTTGTCTCATGCGGTATCACAAAGGGTCAATGTTTGCCTAAGTGCGCCCTTTTCGGGTGGCCGCCTTACCTACGCTTTCCATGCGAACAATCTATTCAGGGCTATCCGTAATATTTCTTTTTCATTGATATACAAAACTCTTCACGTAATATTTTTATATTTCTTTTTCTTTAATGAGATATTTTAATGTGCAAAGTTTTTCATAATTAAATAAATTAATATCCTTCGAATATTGAAGTTGAAAGAAAAATGTTTTAAGCAATCTAAATAAACCATTTTCCTTCGCTTTATTTCAGATGCTTTTATAAATGGCGTCACATGCGGGGCAAGAAGCCCCTTTCAACACATAAACCTGAGAGCCCGTGTCTAAGTGTACAGACGGAGTAGCAGCCAACCAAACAAATACAACAACAACTACAACAGAAAAGGAGCAAATAAACGCAATATGCACAGCCGACTGCATGGGCTGTCGATTACGTCAAAAACTACCAAATTGTTGAACCGCGTAGCACCACCACCACCACCAGCAGCAACAGTAGAAGCAACACGAACAACAACAAGAACAGCCACAGCAGCCGAAGGAGCAGCAGGAGGCAGCTCAAGTGATGCACACAAGCAAATCAGAAAATCATGTTACACATGAAAGGAGCAAGCAATGAAATTCTCTTAGAGCAAAAGCAAAGCAAAGCGACACAGGCGAAAAGAAAAAAAAAGGAGCACATCTTATGAAGAGGAAGTGTTTGAAAATCCACTGAAAGCGAGGCAGGCAACTGCCGCCAAAACAGAACACAAAAAGCCAAACACGACACGGCGCAACCGTGCAGCCGCACAACCGGGAGGAACAACACACTTAAAAGCTCATTAGGCTTAGGCAATCGTTGCCGTTACAAATACTTCCGTTGTCTCTGGAACTTGTTTTTGTTTTTGTTTTTGTTTACGATTTCGCGTTCGTTTTCCTTATCGTTTTCATTTGGGTTCTCGTGTTTGTTTTGGTTCGTGTTTTATTTCTCTGGTCTTTTATTCCTTGTTTTTCTTCATTTCTATTTCTGCTTTGGTTCATTTTTCCCTGCGACGAAACGCCGTTACCGCCAATTACCTTAAGTGCCGTTGTTGTAGACGTTATTCCGTTATTGTTATTGTTGTTGTGGGTGTATCTGTTGTTGTAGTTGTTTTCGTTCCCATTCCCGTTTCCGCTTGCGTTGGCTTTTTCGTTTTAGCTCAACTGTCAATAATTGTTTTGTCGCGTGGCGATTTTTGAGATTTTTTCGCTCGCTGTATTTATCAAGCTTTGTTTCCAGTTATTGTTGCAATTATTGTCGTTCTATGTATGTGTGGGCGTGGTAATTGCTCGCGTTCGCGTTTAGTAATACCCACAATCGCGCATTGCTGCAACACTTCCGGTAATACTATAAACTCTATTTCCGCGTTTATTTGCACATTATTTTTATTTGTACAATTCCGCAACGGAACATCGTTCTCGTCAGCCTCACACACCCCACATTTAAGTAGCTGTTAATTGCACGAGAGCCATATCGCGGATTGGAGTGTTGTGTGGTGCTTCGTTTGAACACCACGAAAATAGTAGCAGGACGTACAGATATGGCACAAAAGGCTGACTTTAAAGGTGAGTGTTGGAAATTCACATTTTGTAGATTTGAAACGTTGGCTTAGAAGCGTTGTTTAGGTCAAAAAGAAGGATGCAATTATTCAGTCTTCGCTCTCATCTTATTATCCTGAAGGCTCTTATCAGAGATTCAATCGCTTACATGCCCTTATCAGAGATTCAATACACTCAACTACTCTATCGGCATAATGTCACAGAATCATTTCATTATACTGAAGAACCCATTGTCAAATTTCTCTGAATAATTCCTACTAATCACTGAAAGGCCCTTTCAAAGATTCAATACACTCAACTACTCTATTGGGATAATTTCTTAGAATCATTCCATTGCACTGAAGACTCCATTATCCAATTCTTCTGAATAATTCCTACTAATTTCTGACACGCCCTTATCAGAGATTCAATACATTAAACTTCTCTATCGGCATAATTTCACAGAATCATTCCATTGCACTGAAGAACCCATTATTCAATTTCTTTGACTAATTTCTACTAATCGCTGACACGCCCTTATCAGGGATTCAATACACTAAACTTCTCTATCGGCATAATTTCACAGAATCATTCCATTGCACTGAAGAACCCATTATTCAATTTCTTTGACTAATTTCTACTAATCGCTGACACGCCCTTATCAGGGATTCAATACACTAAACTTCTCTATCGGCATATGTTCATAGAATGATTCCATTACACTGAAGACTCCATTATTCAATTTCTTTGACTAATTTCTACTAATCTCTGACACGCCCTTATCAGAGATTCAATACACTAAGTTACTCTATCGGCATATTTTCATAGAATCATTCCATTATACTGAAGACCGCATTATCCCATTCTTCTGAATAATTCCAACTAATTACCTTACCAGACTTAATACACTCAGCATCTCTATCGGCATATGTCTCCCATGAATTCAAAATGAATTCTCTTCCAATCCCTAAAACACTCAATTAACCATGAGTAAAAGAAAAAAGGAATCATGTTTTACAATCCTTGATTATTCTACACAATTAATGGGATCAAATGTGATCAGTGTTGGGAAAATAGTGTTCAGGCTTAGATTTCCTCATATATTCTGTACGATACCGCCAACTAAACTCTGAGGAAGTCACTACTCATTCAGCTTTGAGTGTTTTGATAGACTGGTCTTCTGGTTCTCCGTTCAGACTCTTGAAACAGCGAAGTTGAATCATTTGCTGTGAAATTTCATATCTCTGCAAATAGTTCCCAAAAGCAAGAAAGGTGTCCTTATATTCGCAACCTGGGAAACAAAATTCTGATGGTCGAATATGAGAACACCTAAAATGAATTTGAGTTATGCAGGATCGTTTAATATCTTAATCATAAATTATAATTATGACTAAAAATAAATAATAATAATAATAAAGAAAATAATGTTTATTATTTTTATTTTTTTTTTTATACTTTACACCATAATGAATTATGTCTCCAAGCCTATGGAGGACCAAATACTGACTACTGAGGCTTGTGACTCGAAGAGTAAAGGGTTTAGAAAGGAGCATTTTGGAAACCATGCCCATATAATAGTTTCCATTACGAGTGTCATAACTCTGCTGTAGGCCGTGTGATATCGAGATGAGCACCCACACAGGCACATGCTCGGTGTTTGTCCAAATCGCCTTAATTTTTGTACCCATATTGTGAATCTTCCAATGCCCACTGATTCCTGCTTCTACTCGAATAAATTATTCAGACTTTGACAAGGATTAGGGACCCTTTTTTCTTGAATGTCCTAAAATACTTAAAACTACTCTCAAGTTACTTGATCATTCATTTTTCCAGTCACCTTTTTATACATTCAGTAGGACTCGCAGAATTTGAGATGTGAAAAAATGGACATTGTACTTTTGTTGAAAGAATCGTCCGTAGTTTTACTAGTTTTATATATGCTGTTTCCGAATATGTTCTGTTTGTAATAAAAGTTTGAGTTCCCGACATGTGGAAACATCCTCTCCTAGTTTTAAACACGTTCTACAGACTGATGGTCACATTGCCTCATTCAATAAATTACATTAAAGTAGGAAACAACTCCTCAAAATTTCCATTTTGTTTAAGAACAACATAACCAGCAATAAGCCACATTTAGACTGCCTTTCCTTATTGAAACAACAATAAAAAAATTGCTTACGCTCGAGTTTACAATTTGTTGGCCACATTTCTCTTCTGGCTTTGAAGCAATTCTCTGTTTTAATAATATTGCGGCCTCCGGTTATTTAATTCAATGGGCACATATGATCAAATGGAAACACAACAAATTATCACAAATGCCGGTATCTGTGGTGTCCTTTCTGCTACCGGCATTTTCTTGTTAATGTCCGGTTGAGCGGAACAACCCATCATATCGCCAGCAGGCCACGGCTAAGATAACAATTATCGGTGAAAGCCAAGCTAAAATAATTCGCATTTCCACTCTAGTAACTTTTAAACATACTTTAAGGGAGGAGAAATTTTAAAGAAAACGAATACCAAATCAAGCCACGATTGTGTTGCTAACTTTTATTTCCAGTGACTTTCGTTTTCTTTTCAATTTTCCACGTCCTTTTGTTTTTTGGACTTTTTCCTTTTCTTTTTTGTTTAACAAACAACCATCAATTTAACTAAACTCCCACTCGTCTTGTTCTGTTTCTTTTTCCGCCCACTTTTCTTGGATTTTGTTGATTCATTCACAGATGCGCTGGACTACATTTTCATCGCTAATGAGAGCGGCCCGAACTCCTACCTCATCTCCAGCGATATTGCGGTCAACAAGGTGACCAGCGCAATTAGCGCCACTGCCACCACGGCCGCCACTGCTGCTGCGGTCGCCATTATGGGCGGCAGCGCGAACAGCATGACGGCGCTGGACGAGAGTGCGGAGCAGCTGTACAGCGGCGTGGCTGTGGATTTGGGCGCTATGCTAATCAATGAAACGTTGCTCATGGACATGAACGCGACGAGCTTCTTCGATGAGTTTCTGAACAGAAGTGACCTTAATGCCAACTACACCAGCAATGCGACCAGCAGCGAGGACTTTGCCGAGTTGTTCAGAATGGCAGCGACATCGGTGGTGTTGGGTCTCATGATACTCATTACGATAATTGGTAAGTGGCTCAGCTTGTTGCAATTCTCCCTCGACAGTTGCAATTCTTGCATTTTCTGTCGTGTTTTGTGCAATTTTAATGTCCTGTATTTTAATGTAAGTATATTTTTGAGATAAATTAACTGCTTCGATCTAATTACAAGAATAAGACTACTTATAAATGCAAGGCAGGAGCTACGGAGGGCCATTAAGTAAGGGGAGGGGACATGAAAATAATAAAATAGAAAAAAACAAGTGGAAATATAATTGAGGTCATTAAGAAAAATTGTAATAAGGTAGCGAAAATCCTGTGGTAGGGGGAGCCAGCTGGGGTTCTACTGCCTCCTACAAATATTTTCATCTGAAATTGATTTGGTGAGGGTCCTGAACATCTGGGAGTCATCACGGGCATACCTCCAATAACCATAACTATTGAAGGGGAGGCGTGTGGTGAAGTCCTACGCCTTCAGGACGTCTCCAACATACAAAGTGGAGACCTTTAGGCTCATATGAGAGTACTTCATCTCTTTCTGAATGACACCTTTATAAGGTTTTCTCCCAATATGTGGAAAAATATCATTCACTACACTCTATAAGGTTCTCATCAATAGATCCAAGAGATAGTCTTGAGAAATACATTACCAATATTCCACAAGGTGCCCAGGTACGGTACACTGATGGGTCAAAATTGGAACACGATAGTACAGGAGCAGACACAATGGGACCATTGTTCCAAAAAGCGCTCCCTATGGGAAAACTCCCACAATATTTCAAGCGGAAGTCTTTGCCATCGAAACATGTATTCGAGAATGTCTTCATAGAAGACTAAACGACAAGCTTATACACATTATGTCAGATAGTCAGACTGCCCTTAAGAAACTGAGATCGTACTACTATACATCCCGAATTGCTAAAGAATTGTATAAAATCCTAAATGAACTAGGCAAAGACAACAATATCACGCTTTGTTGGGTGCCTGGACATGAAGAACACTCTGGGAATAAACAGCGGACAGCCTCGCAAAAAGGGGGGCACTCCGTTCACTCATTGACCCTTAACCTTTCTGCGGGGTGGCTACATCCCGCTCTGTAGACCTACTTAAGAAATGAGAAGAAACTCAGATAGCTAATCAGCGCGCTTTTGGTCAAAGACAGGCAGAAAGATGTTTTATAACCCAAACAGAAGTATCTCCAAACGGATACTAACCCTGAACCGCAAAAGTCTTAGGATTCGAGTGGGACATCTGGCAGGACACTGCTGCCTAAAGTATCACCTCTAGACATCTCTGACTGTAGATTCTGGGAACACAGCTCTGAAACATCAGAATACATTCTATGCGAGTGTCCAACGATAAAAAGTAAGAGATTAAAATTGTTAGGGGAGTTCTTCACAAACCCTCCCACAATTTGGAAACTACAACCTTCCAAAGTGGTCCAATTTATGAAAAGCATAAGGTTAGAGTGAACCATAGGGGTTAGCATAATAGAACCTTACGGGCGGCAGTGCTTGTATCCCCTGTAACATTAAATCTGAATCTAGGTAAGACTTCTGAAACTATGGTTGTGAATTAAACAATTTTTTAAGGGAATAACTCTGAAATTAAGCTACTTTTATGAAAGTCAATTTAGCAAATAGAGGTTACTTGATCCATTCCAGTATTTCGGTAGTAATAGCAGAGCTAATTTTCATATGAATGCTTTTTATTCATATAATGTTTTGAGTTATCTAACACAATCCAGTGATGCGAACTATTAGCATGACTCATTTTCATATGACTGAATTTTATTAAAGAAATATTTTAATTTATCTAACACAATCCAGTGATGCGAACTGTTAGCATAACTAATTTTCGTATGAGTATTAACAGATTGCTCGGTTATTCTTATGAATCTTTTGTTCCGGTTTTAGTTAATCGAGAAAATTTTTTCGGAGTTAATAAAAACAATTCTATTCTTTGGCAATATTTTTGACAAATTGGTTTCAGTCCCTTGTTTCGACTATAAACCTTTTTAATACCTTATATTTGCCCAGTACAGTTGACCTTGCTTTAATTATTAGGAATGAGTTTTATGGCAAGAAGTTTTATGACAAGAATTCATAACAATAGTTATCGATAATGAGGCTCTTGCACACCGACTTCCAATTCTTCCATATATACAAGTATGAAATCTTCTTAGTGCGCATATAAAAGTTATTTCAAGAACTGGGTTTTAGGCTCAATTTAATTCTCACACAAAAGCTAATTCAAATTTGGGCAAATATAAATATGCCAAACACATCCCAGCAATTATCACAAATGCACTGGTATAATAAAGATAAATTCCTCAAAGTACCCATAAATTTTAGTGTCATATCTCTGCGCCACATAAATCATAATACGGTAATCCGAATCGTTTAGCATTTCATTATCTAATGCAACATCGTCTGCAGTGTAAAGTATTTTTCGTACACACATGTCGCACGCCACATCCCAACAGACACAAACCGAAGACCACACACATATATATATAGAGACAGACACACTTATGGGCGTGTAAGAAGTACTTACCCTGTCAAATGATCTGCTGCAAATATTCCACCGAATATTTATTTATATGTATCTACACAAATTGCCATACGCAAACCACTCAACTGTGCGCGCGGTTTTCTGTCACTCGGGATTTATACAATTCCTGCCACGGATGCCGCCGCTATGGCTTCGGTTGGTATTGTTGTTGTTGTTGCCGGCCTTGTGTGTGCTGTAAACACATAAAACAAAAATTTATGATGTTAAAGAAATTTTTTATCCTGTCGGATTTGGGGCGGATTATTGAATATGATGGTTGTAATTTCATGCAAAATTGTTTGTATTTATGTTTATGCGAACTTATATGTTTACAATTTATATTAATTTAATGTTTATTTTCACTATGTATTTAATTTTATATAAAATAATAACTTTCTCTTAAAACACACTCAAAAATGTTAACATTGTAATCCTTATTCAATTGGCCTGCATTGTTCTTTAGTTGACTGCCCCACTATGCAGGCTATTTTATTCGAGGTGTTCTCGACTCATATTCCAAATGTGTCACTTTATATTCCAAAGTCACCTTGAATGAAGATTTGATTGTTCTGAGGTGTCGCGTCATATTCATGTCTAACCCAGTAAGGCTCATAAGTCGATTATTAACTGATAATTTCAACCATTCCCTCCACTATCTCCTCATATCTCAGCTGCTTCAGCTCCATTATTGCTCTCGTTATCTCTATTCTCCTCATTGGTCTTAAGACCTCTTCCAATATTCCCCAGCTGTTTAATGACGCACATTTCCATACAATGTTTGTTAAACATTTCCTAAACCTGCTGTCATAACCAACAGCTGATGTATTATATACGTTGCCCGTTTTCGAACAGTCATTTAATATATTATACTAAATATATTATACCCTGGCCTCTCTTTTTGGATAATACAAGGGGTACTATTTATATTTCGGGAATAGCAAATAATAACAAACATTTGTAACTGAAAATGTCTTTATTGTTTTTCAAAATATTCCCCTTGATGATCAATACAATTTTGCATTCGTTCAAACCATTTGTCATAGCAGTTTTTCCATTCCTCTTGAGACACCTCCAAAACATGGTTGTTGAACGATTCAACTGCTTCTTCGGCGCTCGTAAATCGTTGACCATGCAGTTTACCATTGATATTCGGGAACCAGAAGAAGTCATTGGGTGCCAAATCAGGACTGTACGGAGGATGAGTCATCAATTCGATGTTTTGGCTGCTCAAAAACCCACCTGATTGACGCGATGAGTGAGAGCTCGCATTGTCATGATGGAGAATGATTCGTCTTTGGCGGTTGGTTTTACGAATTTTTCCGAAGACTTCCGGCAAACAAATGGTCTGGCACCACTCAGAATTGACTGTCCTACGTTGCTGAAGCGGAGCAGGGGCCACATGACCCATTCCGCCGAAGAAACAGGCGACCATTTGCTTCGCTGTGCTTCTTCCACGAACAACTTTTGTTGGATTTAGCTCGTCTTGGAATACCCATACGGTCGATTGTTGTTTTGTTTCCGGCTCATACGCATATATCCATGATTCGTCACCTTTCACGATTTTATACACGTCTTCTGAAGCACCGCGGTCGAACTTTTTAATCATTTCCTTACACCAATTGACACGAGCCTCTTTTTGAGCGATTGTAAACTTATGTGGGATCCAACGCGAACAAATCTTTTTGACAGCCAAATGTTCATGCAACATTGAATGTATGGAGGTGGAAGCATTGCCCAAGGTGTCCTCTATCTCACGATATGCCACATGACGATCTTGCTTTATAAGCTCCGCACTGCATCGATGTATTGTGGCACAACAACCGATTTTGGACGACCTTCACGAAGTTCGTCGGCCACCGAACTACGACTACGATTGAATTCACTATGCCAGCGATATACTGTGGTTTTTGATGGTGCCTTATCGCCATACAAAGAACTGAGTTCATCGACACATTCTTGTTGAGATAATCCACGTCGAAACTTGTGAAAAATAATCCAACGAAAACATTCTCTTGAAATTCCCTTTTTTTGCCAAATTGATTTTCTTAACTCACTGTAAACAATGCAAATAGCACTTGTACACCACCACGTTGTGAGTACGTTTATGCTAAAAAATGTCAAACTTTATTATGGTGTTGCCAGATTTTAACTATTGACATTAGTGTTGCCAGTTCCCTAAATATAAATTGTACCCCTCGTACATATCTTGGAAAATATTTTGCCCCTTTCACTCCTATCGCACTCAACTATATAAGTCGCAAGAGTGCCTCAGTGAATCATATATCGACTAACTGCTCTGCGTATAGACAACTTAAGCTCAATTTAGGATATGCCCAGCTGTCCAGTATACATATTGAAATAGATCCTATGGCTGGACTATATTCTCTGCCCATAAACATTTTCTGAAATATGTTTACCTGTCTATTTTATTCCACAGGTCTCCTATTCGCACAAGCCTCATATCACGACTAAGTTCTTGGCCGACAACGGGGCTCACGACCAACTGCATCTATTTTCAAGATACCCATGTTCCCATAACTCTTTCATATCATATTTCATATCAAATACTCTCCAATTTCCAACACAAACTTGGCGTGTCTATTCTCTACCAGTATAAAAGCTGCCCCTGTTCTTTGAAGTGTATATTCATTTCAAGATTGTTGACCTATAAACAGCTGTAAAACCACTTTAGCATATCTTCTTTCTAACCATAGAAATGTTTCCACAGGTTCTTCATGGAGTATTTCTCGACACTATTCTTTACGTAACCGAAAATTTCTTATCCCGCATATTGTATTTCACTCTTCGAAAATTTCCTCTGTGATTCATTCCTTTCCTCTATGATTCATTTTCATTCATGATTCATTTCTCGACAATGTTCTTTACACACAAATTTGATCAAGAATATCATCGCCTAAATACACTATCGAAGGTAGACCCTTCCACTTTTCCTATTTGATTCATTTCTCGACAATGTTCTTCACACACAAACTTTATCAAGAATATCGTAGCCTATTCGAGGGAAGTCCCTTCCACTTTTCCTATTTGATTCATTTCTCGACGATGTTCTTGACGTGATCAAATAATATCGTTTCCCAAGTATACTATACAAGTATAGACTTTGCCACTTCTTCTTCTATGGCAGCTTTCCCTAAATAGTGATTTTCCCATAGGTAACTGCAATCAGTCCTTTTGACCATCACACTTGATTCTAGTATACAAGTTGGCAGTGTTACTACATAGTTCAATTCTCCACAAGGATCTTTTATTCTAGACGTATCCATTCCACTTACCCTTTTTTGTACTGTCCATTCATAGTTCTATTCTGGCAAAGGTTCTTTCCTCATACCCACCTTTTCGAACCCCGTTGACCACCTTTGCGACCACCTGTCACCCCACTACTCTTTTCTAGGGCATGTTTCTTAAACAAAAAGAGTCGAAGCTCATTCATTTTATATACAAGTTTTTCCTTTATTGCCGTTGTGTCCTTTCAACAAGCCATGCCTTTCCTTATTTCAATTCAATTGAATTCATAAAATTTCTTGGCACATTCTAAACGGCTGCCGCAGCTACGTCGGTGTTTTCTAAACCCTCTCTTTATTATCCATTTGTTAACCTTTTGCCGCTTGTGCTTCTAATCATCATTTAGCTATATACAAACAACCTTTCAGCTATTCCACTATTTACCACTCTTCCTTTAGGGAATTATTTTCAATATTTTTCTTCTCTAAGTAAAGAATTTTAATTTGTATTTTATAATCACACGCACCGCACTCCTTTCAATCCATTACTCCCTTAGCTCCCTCTTTGATTACACTCTCCCACAATTCAGCATCGCGCCCACCTCCCAATTCACTCGGCTGTCAATGCTGTACGTGCCATTTATTTCCCTCGCTGACGCGTACAACTACAAATATTTTCACCATAGCTGAAAATAAATTGATTTCATTAATTTAAGCAGAATTCCCTTAATTCTCGGAAGCAATCCTCACACCATTACGCTACCAGCCACAATGAGCACAAATCCACATGAACGTAACACACACACACACACACACACACAGAAACACTCTCGCACAGTCAGAGGAGCCATCGCTCCTGTGCACATAAAAAGGTTCATTATGCGTTTCAATACCGTTCATTGCCATTGCCATTCATTTCGCTTCTTTTTTTGTCCTTTTGATTTCATTTCTGTGCGTTCATTTTCTGTTTGATTCTCCTCTAATTTGCTTTTATTTGCTTTTAGGTGTTTCAGAAGCGTTTAAGTTGAGGTCCATTTACAAATGTTACAATGCCATGCAATTTTCTTTGTTGCTGTTCCGGTGCGACTTCGTCGCGTAGCTCGATCTGCCGCTCCTTCTCGGCGCAGTTTGTAGAAAAATGTCTCCCATTGTTGGCGGCAGGAAACGTAATTCTAATAATTTGCTTATTATCGGTGTGAGTATGTGTGTGTGTGTGTTCTTTGAGCGTGTGTGTGTTTGCATGTGCCTACGTTTGTGTGTGATTCTGTGACTTTGTGCGTCCTTCGATCTTTGGCGCCATATTGTTAATTATGTGCCTTTATTTCTTTGAGCGCGTTTATGTGAAACGATAATTAACTCCGTGAAAGGATAATTAGGGAAATAATATTTTTCTGTATATATAATTAAATAAATTTTTAAATTAATTTGAAAAGGAATAAGGAAACTTGTGTTAATGATGCTCGTAGACACTGTTATGCTCAGAAGGAAGGGAAAACTTCTTCCAAAATATTTGGTGATCCTTTCTTTACAATCAGCAAATCGAAGTTTAAGTAGTTCACATTGAAAGACAGACAACTTTTCCGGTCTTACTCAGTATGTATGACAGGGCTTGGAGCAATGAGTGTATGAGCAATAAGTGTATGAGGAGTGACTGTATGAGGAATGACTGTATCAGGCATTACTATATGAGGAATGACTGATTGAGCAATGACTGATTGAGGAATGACTATATAAGGAATTATTGTATGAGGAATTACTGTATGAGGAGTGACTGTAGGAGGAATTACTGTATGAGGAGTGACTGTATGAGGAATGACTCTATGAGGAAAGGCTGTATGAGGAATTACTGTATGAGGAATTATTGTATGAGGAATTACTCAATGAGGAATGACTGATTGAGGAATGACTATATAAGGAATTACTGTATGAGGAATGACTCTATGAGGAATGACTCTATGAGGAATGACTGTATGAGGAATGACTGTTTGAGGAATTACTGTATGAGGAATTGCTGTATGAGAAATTACTGACTGCAGCTTGACTACTTTTAACCGCTTTCGCAAAATTTTATACCCAGCTCTCCCTGCTAACAAATTCAGAAGTTCGTTGTATCCAGAATACACCGAAATACAGAAGTGCTGTGATGCAAATGCTCTCCCAGCACACATATCAAAAGTGTCGCTCCCTCGGGTGCCCATCACCTCTTGGAGTTTTTGGAGTTGGACATAGTTATTTAGGATCCCTATCTGGTATATAAATAGGATACATTTTTGAACTCCTGACATCCATCAAGATTAATTACTTTTTAATATGACAAAAGGCATAAAGGAGTTATATATCCGCAGCGCCTGAGCTCTGCCTACATATGTATAATCATACAAAATTATCTAATTCACTTCTGCAACTAATATAAAACATTTCAGGTGCTCACATCTTGTTTATGATTCCGAGTTTATATTTTGTCCGAAAAACATTCGAATCTGGTAGAATGTGCTCAGGAAACTACCAAGTTATATTTGCACAACTCGTATCTGCACAATGACCATTGCACTCATATCTCTCACAAAAGGTACAAATTGAAATACTCGCTTGTTCAACGCCAAATACTCATCTACTTTTTGAAACCCCTTAACCCCACCTCACCTGTTCCTCAAACAATTGTACCTCTGGGCTGTTTGTCGTTTACGGGCTTAACAATGTCACATCAAAATTTTTCAATGAATTCTATGTTCAGAAAACAGTGCTTCCTCCACTCGAATAAAACAACAGAATAAGACACGAAGTAAATGCTGAATGACCACCAATTCGATGTCTTTGCTGACATGTTTCGTGGGAAGAAGTCCCAATGATTTGAATTCAGTGCAAAATGTTTCTCAGAAAAGATTTTCACAGATCCTGCTAAAAACTATAACGGTGAAGATTATTCGTTAAATCCTTTGATTTATTAACAACAGAAAATTAAATGAGATATTTACGTGTTGAACATTTTGTTTCTGATGCAACCCACCATTGAAATTTTTAACCACGCCTTCGAAGTTGAAATTTCGTCCACGTTAAAAGACTCTCCAAGGTAAATAAGCCACAAATTATTGAATTCTGCCCACGGAACGCAACACTGTACTCCCCCATAGAATAGCAACTAAAATTCCAATCGTTCAAAGGAATTCCGGTGCACCTAAAAGTATGCTTTCGAAACTGTTTGCCGCTGCACACTCGTCGACGTACGTGCAGCAAACAAAGCAACCAATTCAAATGAAATTTTTTGGAATGATTGAGAAGCAAACTGGGGAAGAGCAGACCTACAGCTCGAAAGCAATAGTTATAATTTTTCCTGCTGTTTCTTTTCAGTTTTAAATGGTAGAATCATCCATTTTCAACATTTTCTGCATTTACTTCAGAGGCAAATTCCGTTTTGCCAACTGATTTGGATCAGTAGGGCAGCAAACAGGAATTTAGCTGCGGGCATTTGTAAGTTGCGACTACTATTCCAGCTGAATTCAAGATAAACTTTCAATTATAAGTATTGCGATAAACAAAGATGGTTAAAGGACTGCCATCAGAGTGGACCATAGAAAAATGTCCGCCGTATTGTTGACTGCTTTGCCTTAGCCGAGCAACAAAAGGACGAAAGAGGATTTTTCGACAGTGGACAATTTTGTTTGAAGCGTGGAAGATTTGAAGGAGCTCTGATGCTACAAATTATACAGAATATATAACAGGAAATGGGAGAGCAAAACACAAACAACGATTTAATTTCGTTGAAAAATTTCAGCAAAAAATCATACAAATTATTTTCGCCCTGAAACTATGACCATAAATTTGCGTATTGAAAGCAGATGCCCAGTAAGAAGACATTGTGAGCAGCACAGCAACTCTTTCAAACTGAAAAAGCGTTCCAGGGAAACTGTGTATATAAGAAATAGGTAGTAAAACTATCCTTTTCCCATTAATTCTCATCTCTATGCATGAATTCACCAAAGTGGATGAACAATGGAAAGGCACACAACAGGAATGCAGGTACGAGAATCATTCGTAAGAGAGCATCCTTTCAGAAAGCATAAACTGTACATACAGGCAAAAAAAATAATTCCAATTACCCCGGCAAAATGTTAAAACTTATGATAAAAGGGCAGTATAGTGAAAAAGAACAGAGCACCACAAGAAGTGCAACCACTCTGCACACACTCACCCAAACACACACACACATACACATACACAGAGTAGCGCAGTGCAGGGGAACTACACAATTCGGTTAGGAAAAAAACGACTGGAAAAGCACTAAAAATGTGGTAATAAAGCCACGGAAAAATTACATAAAACAGTAACAACTCCAGGCGAACGTAGAGTACTTCCACGGCGTATAATAATAATAGTAGTAGTAAAAAAAGGAGTAAAAATGAGCTACTGTAAATGCGGAATGTAGCAGAAACGCACAAAAGGCATGGGTCGAGCTTCGCCGCTTGCGAAGTTGTCATAAAAAAGAAATCCATATAAGGCCATAAAGGGTTGCCCGCCCCTGTAGTATAGGAGTATATTCGGAAGTATGTCGTATATGCTAATATGAGAAAGACACGCCCATTTGTGGTGGATTGTTTTTATATAGCAAAGTAAGAGTTTAGTGGGAAAATACACTCTTCCAGCACACAAACGGGTATTGAACAAATCATTGTTTCATATATTCTTCAGTACAGGAATTGTTGATCCTTGTTCCTTGCTTAAGTCTGGCTCGCTATAGAAACTTTCACCAAGGAAAAGAAAGTTTACAATTGACAAACAGATGAAACAAAATCGTTCACAAAGGAATGGGAAGTTTACAAATGACAAAATCGGCAGAAGAACTTCTTCAAAGTTATCATTCGCTACAAATCTCATCTTGTGAAGATGATATCTCACGTTTAACCAGCTTCCAGTTCCCCATTCTCCTCAGTCCTGACAATCGCGCTTCTCATCTCTCATCCACACTAGCGACATATTTGTGTGAGCAACCTAGCATGTACGTACCGCTTCTGTAGTGAATCATAGGAACGATAGCAGTTTGATTATGTTGGATGGACATTTAAAAAGGAAGCAAAGTTATATCGGAAGCATCATATATCAAAATTGAAAATTTCCGTATGCTACTCAAATGCAGCACCCTGTACAGAATTGGAAATACGCTCCACTGGAAAAGAAATTGAGGGAAGTAACATAACACGAAATTAATCAGACAAAACACATCCACTTTAGTACCTGAGCAAAGAACGTATGACCCTGCAGGGAAACCGACTAATTCTGGTACTATTATTTTGATAGTTCCCAAGGTGTCATAACTATCTCCACCGGATTGTACTGAATCTGAGAGTCCTTCACCAAACTATTTTCAATTTATGTGCTGAACTATTGGCCTCTATGAACCCTATGCGACAGCGATAGCTTGGTCAGAATTGCATGTATGTTCAAACTCTTCTGGCTGTGAAACTCTATCAAGTGCAATAACTAAGTGAATAGCTATGTTGAAAGCCTCCCAGATGCTTTGTTTTTAGAAGGATGCAAAGACTGGTACAAATATTAAGAAACTGTGTTCGTCTTAGGGGAGAAAATGTCAAAAATGCTCTTATACCTTTAGGTTACAGTAGGTTTAAGTGGCTGCCAAGGGCCAGAAGAAGAGAAATAGCCAGAAGTCACACTTATGCCATATGGAGGCATATTCAGATACCAGGATATTCGAGCAGAAGACACACTTAGGCAAGGCCAGAAGACACACTTATGCCGTATGGAGGCCCATGCAGATACCAGGATAATCGACCAGATGACACACTTAGGCAAGGCCAGAAGACACACTTAGGCAAGGCCAGAAGACACACTTAGACCATATGGAAGCCTATTCAGATACCAGGATAATCGACCAGATGACACACTTAGGCAAGGCCAGAAGACACACTTAGGCAAGGCCAGAAGACACACTTATGCCATATGGAAGCCAGATACCAGGATAGTCGATCAGAAGACACACTCAGGGAAGGCCAGAAGACACACTTATGCCATATGGAAGCCTATTCAGATACCAGGATAATCGACCAGATGACACACTTAGGCAAGGCCAGAAGACACACTTAGACCATATGGAGGAATATTCAGATACCAGGATAGTCGACCAGAAGACACACTCAGGGAAGGCCAGAAGACACACTTATGCCATATGGAAGCCTATTCAGATACCAGGATAATCGACCAGATGACACACTTAGGCAAGGCCAGAAGACACACTTAGACCATATGGAGGAATATTCAGATACCAGGATATTCGAGCAGAAGACACACTTATGCCATATGGAGGAGTATTCTGATACCAGGATAATCGACCAGAAGACACACTTAAGCAAGGCGCAGACCCACATCAAGTTAGGTGATACATCCCGAGAATCTGTGGGGAGCCTTACTTCAACCATTGTGAAAGTGGGACGAATTTCTCTGGATACTTTACATTGATTGATTTGAGATCTTTCAGATTGTTGAAAAGAGTTTTCCGCCTAAAAAGAACCGAAGAGTGACAGAGTAGCTGGACTACGCACTCCTCCTCATTCTCATCTTGACAGCTGCGGAAGGTGATTCACACGTCGAGACCCGGCCAAAGAGACAGTGTCCTGTTTTAGACCTGATACACATTTGATTTGATTTGCATTGATAATATTTTCAACCCTCTCTTGGTCATTATGACGCATCAAGTGCCCATTTAGTTGCATTTTCAACCACTTTGTATAGTTTCCCTGCTGGGGTGTGCTCCATACCATGCATATTTGTATGTGTGTGTTTTTGGTGTACATGTTGGTTTCTCATCATGCAAACATCCATTTGGATGCAAATTACATTTGCTGCACATCCTTTTTATGTCTTTGCGGTACACGAACGCATACGCTACTTTTTTCATGTTAAATTGCAAAAAAATTTAATGCATGCCCCAACTGGAGAGCAGTGGCAGCATGGAGAGGGTGACAACGGAAAAAGCAGCAAATGTGCCACTTAAGGCACTCGGAGCCATTGATGCTAGAACGAAATGCGATGCCCACAGATTAACATCCGCCAGGCTGTCGCCACATGGCGAAGCAACCGAGATTTGCGAGGGAAAAAAGCCAGAAGAGCACGCCTGAAAGTGTGCTGCAGTGTAAATGAGATCCTTTTAGTTTTTGTGCGTGTTTCCCTTTCAGTTTATTGAAAGTATTTAGCAAATGGCAAAAAGAAGTAGTCACTTGGCTGAGGCATGAATTATTAAAAGAGCACTCTGACAAAACTCAAGTGCTTTGTTTTCGGTTTTTGCGGCTTTATTAACTGTATTTGTATCAAGCCAACAGTGCTGAGCCATCGTGAATGTAAATAGAGAGAATCTATTCATCGAAAATACAACTGCTGATGGAAGCTGTGATTGGACTCGGTTGTGTTCAGGGTAGCGTTCACTTCAGTTGGGTTGAGGAATGTGCTTAAAATTTCATTTAACTATTCACTGCGGACATTTCCGACCGCCCCACATAAAATAATGGCTTGGAGAACAAACCATAATCATTTTAATGCCTTGCTCAACACGAAGTTCCTTGCTGGCGCATCAACTTCATTTGCATTGACTAGAAATTTATTACAAATTAGCTTAATTCAAAAGCAAATTCGCCCGAGAGTGCTGCATCAACTGGAACACCACTCTGCACACAAAAGGACATGAAGAGCAGTAACAACGCCGCATGGTTGCAACGCTGCCGGCAAAGTTCGTATTTTAATTTCATAAAATGAATCGAAAAAGTTTTCTATTTAATCACGTACCATCAGGATCCACACACACACACACTCATACACACACATGCGGCATACTCCCCACACCCTTACACATACATATCCACAGATACAAAAAGAAACGTGCGTAATTTTGAAAAGATGCAATTTCGATGGAAACTCCACGCTGCGCCAACTTAAAAACAGAATTAAACTTGTCATAAAAGAGTACTAAATACGTTTAAGCGAAATGTATTTAAGCGTGGGAAGCTGAGGGCCACGCTATGCTGCTGGAAGAAAGTGTTTTAGAAACGAGAGCGTAACAAAAATACGGTAATAAAACATTATGGGAGCTAAGCACTTGTAGGGGGGAAGAAACCAACAGCGACCAGCGCTTCCCACTCGTAGACAGTGGGAGAGAGCAGAACGGAAGGACTCGGGCGGAAGGACTCGAGCGCATAAAAGTGGTTTACAGCCACGCAACGCGTTGATTAAATACGAGTAGCTGCAAATAGTAAAAGTGACTGTGCTGCAGTGGAGAAACAGAATGACATAATATTGAGTACAGCGGAGGCTGCAGCTGGGTGCAGTTGGCTCCCACTCGTGCCGAGCTCTCAGCTGCAAGCTGGAGGCAGGAGGCTGGTGAAGCGCCAGCATGGGCGAAGATTACCATTACTGTAATTACTGAAATTCTGCTTTGAACACTTAAATTAATTGCATTTATGCGTCGTCAGTAGCCAAGCACTTGAAAAGTTTTCACATTTTTATAAGTGGAAGAACAGCAACAACAAAAATAAAGACAACTCCAATGAATGGCAGGGAAAACGAGCTGATTACCATAGCGGTAGGTGTGGTCAATGACCAATACCAGTGCCAATTGATATGCTTCATAGCTGAATGACGATGGATGCAGTGCCAGTTTCAATTTGTAAAAATGCATCGCTTGCGAGTTGGAAGCGGTGTTTTCCTTTCTTTGTAATTACTTTTCAATGTGTCACCAGCTGCAGCAAATGATACAAAGGAGCATAGACGAGATTGCAGCGGCGAAGGCAGATGCCAGAGCTTAACGGCAAGTGTGGCAAAGCCCCATTAAGAAGTCCACTTTTATTATTTGTGGAAATACCTGAGAGCATCATTAATTTTAGGAATGTGGGTTTCGAACACTGCGTACCAACAACCAAAGTGATTGACTCGTAGATGAAGACCAGATGGCGGAAAAGTGTGCCAAGAATATATTCTGGACTGAATTGCTTACCACTCAGACCACGATAGTGGATCCTTCATTTTATGTGATTCTTCGTTTCTGTAATGCGAAATTTAATTGGTATGCTAAAGAAACCTATATGAGGGCTCCTAAAAGCACAACTAGATAGGTAGGTAGGTAGGAGCGGCCGCCCAGTTTGCCAAAAGCACACTTTAGCACACATAATGGCCCATTGTGACACCACGGTGCGGCGCCGTTCAAACACTGACTAAAAAGTTCCCTTACTTGGCATGGTGATAGTCAGCGCAAGGACAGCGCCAGAAAAGGCACGACAAGTAGATAACTACGTAAAGTTGTTCGAAGGTGGGAATGTGGGAATGTGGTTAATAACACTAACAACGCTCTTGGCCATGTTAGGGAGCAACTGACATATTTAACCACATTTCGCAAATAGATGCAAATTGTATCTACATTTGCGCAAGCGTGCTTGTGACTTGAGAGAGTTACATAAAAATGAAAGTTTAAATAAGTACATAATTTCTAGGCACCACACATGGATGAAAGGGTTGTGTTTAAACAGGTAAACGCAACCCTCTCTACTCAATAGAATGCAGACCCTTCAGTTTGACTTCATTCCTTTTAAAAACGTTAGAGACGATACTAGACGCATATATCAGGGACACAATTGCGCCAGACAATATGTCAAAAACGCAACACGCTTACACTAAAGGCAGATCCACGGAGACTGCACTCGCTAGTAATAATATTCATTCATAGTAGTATAGAAAAGGCCTTCGAAAAGAGGGTTGCAGAATTATAAGAGCGGAATGGAACGAAGCTAACGTGATCAAGCAGGCAGGCAGAGGTACCCCACAAGGAGGAGTGCTATCGCCGCTTCTGTGGCTACTTGTAGTAAACGAACTACTTAGGAAATTTGATGGGAAGGCACCTAAACTAGTGGCATATGCAGATGACATGGCTATGTTAGAAGCGGGAAAGTACCTAGATACCATCAGTAACATAATGAACAAGACTCTTTAAACAGTCCACCAGTGGGTATCTCGACCAGACTTGGGGGTAAACGGGGATAAAATGAAATTGATACTTTTTATCAGAAAGTACAAGGTCCCATTGTAGAACTTCCCGAAGCTAGGTGACAATGAACTTACTCTCAAAGACCACACAAAGTACCTTGGAGTAGTTTTGGACAATAAGCTTATGTGGAGGCGCAATGTTGAGGAAAGGGCAAAGAAGGCGTTACTGACCTTCTTCGCTATATGCATGTAAAATAATGCTGGGCGTTACTTGGGGTCATTCTCCCTCGCTGATGCACTGGTGCTACACTGCAATAGTTAGACCAATCTTACTGTATGGTGCTTTAGTGTGGTGGACTGCAACAAAGAAGGCTACATATAGAATGCCAATGGGAAGACTCCAGCGCCTCGCTGCACTTTGCATAACAGGCGCACCGAGAACCACTCCTACGGCTGCTCTCGAAACGGTACTCAACTTGCCGCCTATCGACTTTGTGGCGGAGAATCTTGCAGCGAAATTCGCGGGGAGACTGACGGCTACGGGAGAATT
The DNA here is from genome assembly GCA_920105625.2 of Clusia tigrina. Classification (NCBI taxonomy): domain Eukaryota; kingdom Metazoa; phylum Arthropoda; class Insecta; order Diptera; family Clusiidae; genus Clusia; species Clusia tigrina. The sequence goes on from OV050030.1 coordinate 421,705,876, forward strand.
TACTTACACAACCTTCGCCTCAATAGGCAGAAGGGGTTTGTGCAGCACGGACTACATGACCATGTTTTAATTGTGAGAGAAGGAATCGAACTACAATCGAAGAGGAGGGGTAGTGTAAAGCCATGAGGCACAGCCGAAGGATCTTTAACTTTTACACAGACGGCTCTAAAACGATGGATGGAGCGGGAGTGGGCATCTACTGCTCAGAGTTAGCCTATAAAGCCTGACCTGACCAGAGCAGTATGTTTCAAGCTGAAGTCTTTGGTGTTAGGAAAGCCGCGAATCTAGCCTACACCAAGAGAGTAAATGACCCAAAAATAAAGATATGCGTGGACAGACAGGCAGCGATGAAGGCGATTAACTCATATAGTATAAAATCCAAAACTATCCTGGAGAGCAGGGAAGGCATAGAAAGGCTAGTCGCAAATAGAAGACTGCGTATCTATTGGGTACCTGATCATAATGGCATATAAATAGATAGATAGATATATTTAAGGGTGTTATACACTGCGACCTGAAAGATCTATTGTGATGCCCCTATTTATTTGAAAAATGAGGATAGTCTCATCTATAAATCTTCTGTCAGGTTAATTTCCGACAGGAATTCATATATTTTGGAGGAATCAAGATGAGGAATCTTGCTCATATCTAAGATATATTCTCCAAAACACCTGAGTCTATTGTGTGCCAAAGGTCCGCAGTCTGTGATCAGGTGCAGTGAGGTTTGGTCACTTTCTCCAAAACTCCTGAGTCTATTGTGTGCCAAAGGTCCGCAGTCTGTGATCAGGAGCAGTGAGGTTTCGTCACTTTCTCCACATAATCTACAGATGACATCTGAAGATATACCCAACTTGTTCAAATGGTAGATGAGTCTGCAATGTCCGCTTAAATTGCCTGCGATGATTCTTAATTTACTCCGATGCATATTTACTAACTCCTTAGCTCTTTTAGGATTAAAATCTCCCAGAAGAGCTTTGGACTGTCTTAATTCCGGAAGAGTTTTCCAGGTTTGACTTCTGTTTGCATATGTACACTTCTTCAGCAGACCACCAATGGTATTCGATGATAGTCCACAGAAAGGTTCAGGGCCGTTGAAGTGAGAGGCCGCAGCCATAATGGCATATAAGGTAATGAAATAGGAGATGAGATTGCAAAAAGCGCTGACTTGAACAAGAAAACGGCATACAGAAACCCCTTAAGGAACTATTTAATGAAACGGACGGGCAAGTGAGAAGCCAGGTTAAAGCGAGGTGGCACAGTTTAAACACCTGCAAAATTGCAAAAGTTATGTGTAAGGTTAAGGATATGAAACAAACGCAATTTATACTCGCGGTCTCACGAAAGGACTGCATAGGTAGGTAGATCATAGGTACAAAGACATCCCATAATTTACAGGCGGCACATGCACACAAGATAGGAATTCCGGACAACGACGAATGTGGGCAATGTAGGTAGGTTTGAGTAGGGAAACTTTAGAACATCTCCTTTAGATATGTCCTGCGTTATCAAAAATGCGCTTAAAATGCTTAGAAGTCCCACAATTTGGGAGATTGTAAGACATCTCAGGACTGCTTAAATTCGTGAAAATGGTTGACATCCTACGAGATGTCTACTGCAAATCTATATTGTTCCTAGCGATACCACATGGGGTATCAACAATCGGTCTATGAGTGGCTTTATGCCTGCCAGGTTAACCTAACCTAACCTATACATAAATGTGTTACATAAATACAGCCTACTTTATCACGAATTATGTATGGTTTCGATATATGACCCTTCAGTTTGTTAATCAAATTGCAGTTAAATGTCATTCTATTTGTTTAAATTAATAAAACAGAATATAAAATATTTAAATTTACTTTTATTACATATTTTTAAATGTTTAAATTTATTTCCTTCCATTTCAACGCTCTTTCATGGCTTCGGACAATAATCGCTTTTGGCCACTTTTATAACTTTTTGCCACCATCACACAACGAAATGCGGATTAACTTCATTGCAAACGACATCGACAACACCGCCATATCAACAATAATTTGGCCAATTAAAAAAATTGCCAATTTTCGACGCGAATTCATCAACTCGCAACTTCGCAACTGTTGCAACCGATGCAATGAACAATTTTGCAAATCAAACAAAAACCATCGAAAACAAAAAACGTGGAATATCCGAAATAAAACTTTTTACAAAAATTGCAGGCAATGTTTTCGTAATTGCCGCTATCATATTGGAGCGCAATCTACAAAATGTGGCCAATTATTTAGTTGCATCCCTGGCAGTGGCTGATTTATTTGTTGCCTGTCTGGTGATGCCGCTGGGCGCCGTTTATGAGGTAAGAGCATTCTTTACGGAATTTCATTGAATTTTTATACGCGCATAAGCTCTGAGGCTATTAAAGTAAAAAAACATGCTTCCAATCTTGCTTAGCATACAGAAAGGCATAAAGGCTTGTTTCGTTTCAATTGGGGAGTTGACTTTTAAGTGCTTCAGTCTTGTGTGCGATTAGGTTAAATGCCCACTATAAAATGTGTAAATAAATGCTAGGTTAGGTTAGGTTAGGTTGGGAAGGCGTGTGCGGATACGAAGCTAAGTTGTAGAGGAGGTTTAAAATCGTCCTTCTGATGGCAAATCCAGACTAGCTGAGACTCATTAAAATACTGATGAAGAGAACCACTGAAGGAGTTCATACATAGCTCTGAAAAATTATCTAGGAAAGGCTTCGAAAAATCAATATAGATCACTTAAATGTCAAGTTCGGTATCATAACAGAGGACGAAATATGCACTCATTGTTACAGTCTGAAAGCTAAGCGACAATGAATGCAGTGAATCTTCCCCCGAGGGTCGCAGGTTCAAATCCTGCCACGGGCTTGGTCTGCAAAATGCTTCTTTCCACAAAATCTTTTTCTCTTCGAGTCGAAAGCCTCTGTAGCTTAGTACTCATTCCCCCAACACCTTGCACTCATAATTAATTATGGTGGAAGGAATAATATGATATAATAATAAGAATAATGAATCTTCCCACTGGTGGATTAGGCGGGAAAAGTTAAACTCAGCAAAACGCCTCTAAGAAAATTATCCGCCCAGTTATGTACCCTCCAGTATGTTAGAGGACCATAGACACTAACATCAATCTATGGACAATGTATTCGTGCCAATCGTCTTAGAAACTCTTCTTCAAAAAGAAACTCTCGTTCGCTTTCATCACTCAACAATTCAAGTTATCCTGAGGTGAGGTTTAATCTCAACCACAATCACTACAATTTCTTTAAGCCACCTCACATTAAGGACAGCATATGCGAATTGCAATTAAGCAGGACAAAAGTGGCCGTCAAAAGGTTTGAACAACTGGATTCAGAGGTGTCCTGGGATTAATAAGTACACTTAGTTAAGGACTCTTGGAATAAGGCAAAAGTTCACAGATTATATAGAAGAATGCTTTCAATAACAATTACTGTTTGAAGCACGAACTTCTCGAATAAGGATGTTTTAAGTATTCCTGCTCACTATTTGTTATAGCCTTGAAACCCTCTTAATTTGTATTTCTAACTGAATTTCCCTAAATTTCTCTTTGGTTGCTTTCTAATTCAAATTACCAAAATTTTCAGATAAGTCAAGGTTGGATACTCGGACCGGAGTTGTGCGACATCTGGACATCTTGCGATGTGTTGTGCTGCACAGCATCCATCTTGCATCTGGTGGCAATTGCGGTTGATAGGTGAGTGTGACGTCATTTTATTCAAAATTGCTCTCACAAAAATTTGCATTTCTTCTCAAAAATTACAAATTGGTTAAGGCAAACGCAGAAATTATTTTACCCAAACCTGCTTCCTGAAATAAAGGGAGGCCCGAATTGAAAGAGCTCTTTATGCTAGTTTAGTATATGGCCATAAAAACTGAAGCCAAGTCTGACTGTAGGTCTATAAATTTACAGAACAAAACTCTCTAAAACAAAGTGAACATTGATCTAGTGTTTTAAACAGTAATAACACACCCTAAAAATATGTGGCTTATAATTCTGAAAAATTTTTAAAAACTGGTTACATCAACATAAAATCACAGCCTACTTTTGGGGTGCAGTGAGATTTCATGTTACGCAATTCGTAGCCTGGTTTCAATTTCCAACATAATCACAGAAATTTACTTCCCTCTTTCTGTGATAATTTTCTCAATACACAAAAATTCCATTACAAGGAAGGAAAAGCGACTTTCTTCAGCTTTTGCTTTTAGATGAGTTGAAAAATTAATTTTTTATATGTTTTTTGCTCCGCTAAATCAAGAATTCACTCAAGCACATCATGATAAATGATACAATCCTGATTGACTCACAAATTGACAGAGGCCACTGAAAATATTTTGAAAACCTTTTTGGGCAATCAAACACCATCAAATCTACTGCACGGAACAACAACAAAAAATAAACACAAATTGCAACGCCTAAAACGCCGCTCGGCTTTTTCTATTTGGTTCAGTTTTTCTCTCTATGTGTGTGCGTGTGACTCATGCGTACACCAATTGAGTAGTGACACTAACTAATCAATCAAACTTTGTAAATGTCAAAGCTTTTAGGAAAAACGCCAGGACCACAGTTAGCTTGGACGTCCATGGCCTCGTTTGACCTGCGTGGCAAAATTTAAAATGGCACAAACGTTTTTCTTTCGGTGAGAACAAAATAAATGCTTAATAATGTAACAAGTGATGCTCAGTCAGGGAATGCGTGTGTGTGTGTTTGAGTGTGTGTGGGATGGTGTTGCAGTGTCTTTATGTGTTCAGAGCGTATGTGTGCGTGTGAAGGCGTGTCCTGCTTATTGGTGTATCCACATGTAATTAATGTGATACATGAAATGTTATCAATCAAGTCGCTTTCGTTTCATAATTGGACGTGGTGCGTCTGTGTGTGCGTTCGCAGCTTCTTCGCAAACGGAAGCTTCCACTTGTGTACACAAGAGTGCTTCAGCATAATGAGAGATCTGGGAACGTTGTGCAGATTACACTCAACGACTCTTGCATACATTTACTATAGTCGACTCGACTCTTGTCTATAAGTCGACAGATGGCCAAAATCAATTAAACATATTAACCCAATCAAGGAGGTTTAAAGCCACATTTGCGCTAACTAATTCGTCTGCTTTATAGACTCCTCTTCAGCTGTTGTTGGACAACATTTCCACATAGGACTTTGTACGAGTATATGAATGTATGAGAAAGCGAATGGAGAAGCAAAAATTATTTCAGTATTCTTGCTGGGAAGATTTTGTTACTATTTCAGCATAAAATAGATGCTGATCACACATTTTTCATTTACACTGGAAAAGTCGTCGTGACTGTATTTTTCCTATTGGTGATTTTATTATTTTTCCTATATTTTTATTCTCATACTGTTGCTGTATCTTTAAGTTCTCTAATTTCTGATTCAGGAGCTCTTCCTCTTACTGTTGTTACGAAATTGTTGATATATTTTATTGTGATTTACATATTATAGTAGGGAAATATACAGAGTCCTCTACTCTTGGTTTAAATATGTCGACTGCTGCATAATTTTCATCCTCAGGTTGAGAAAAAACGAATCACAGGGTACCATAAACAGAAACTGAGCGTCAGAAGCGATATTGAAACATAAATGGTTGCATACTTTTAGGGTTTACTCTATTCATCTTTTTTACCAGAAATACACTTGGATGGAGGCATGCTCTGGCACATGCGTGGAGACATGTTCTTGTACAAAACTTATTTGGTGTTGTTGTGAATATTCTGGCGTGTTGTGGTTCAGCACATGAGAGGTATATAAGCCGCCACACAATTGAAATCGAGACAGTGGAACAGTGAACGTAGTAGTATGTACATCGTGATAGTAAGAGTATAAAGTGATAAAATGAATAAGGCAATAAAAGGCAAAAGTGTATAAAATAAACGTTAAGCCTCCCACACCATAATTGCAAACATTGCCTTTAGACATATTTATTGAAGCGATAACGTATTTATAGTTAATAATGACCTGAATCATCTATGATACGGTTGACTAATAAGATTAGTGACGGAACTGATAGCATAGAATTAGGTAATCAATGGTTTATCTAACCTATAAATGATGATGGAAGGAGTAGAACCAACTGGTGCACTACAGTAATATTAGAAACGCAACTGGCAGTTGGAAGAGGAGTTTAGACTCATGGTACAAATAACACATATATTTTTAAGTAGAAACACTCGCACGTTGCAGTCAGAACAATTCCACTTCTAATTCTGGGTTCTCTAGAATAATTAATTCCTCAAACTAATCAAGATCTTTCTACCCTGTCGGTAGGTATGTACTGGAACAGGTTCAATCCCAGATTTAACATACACCGTCTTATATCCAATATGACCCACGAATAGGGCACCCGTGTACGAGTCTGTACTTAAATCTATGAACGTTTCTTTCAGTTCATTCTGTCTCTAAGCATCCATCAATTCATATTTCCACCGAAATACTGATGGCTGCTCCCATAAATCACACAGCCGGCCACAATTTGCAATATAGACCACATTTGCCATTAATTAAGCGCCACGCATTGCAAATTTGATTCAGTAAATAGCCGCATATTTCGGCGCATATGCATTTTAGCTAATTTACAAAATGCGAAAGCAAACATCACAGCATTAGAGGGAATTTATTTTAAAATTGAAAACAATCAGCAATAAAAGTGCGTGCCGTGACGCGCTTACTTCCCAGCGCCACGCATAAATAATGCCATAATAAACAATGCAGTACTGTGATCCAATGGAACGGGAGGTGATATCTACCAGAGTGATGGCAGTATTGCGGATATACAAATTTATGGACGATTTTGTACTGAAAACGATGTGCTGTTGTGAGCGGAGTGTGCATAGGCCCCATAAGTGTGCTAAGTTGCAAACAACGGGCACGCATTGCTACGCTCCCAGACACGTAGACCATTTCAGAGCGTTTAAACCAATCAACTAATACATTTGTTGGCCCAGCACACACGGTTCCCAACTCATTTCCAATTGGAGAAATGCTCGACAAACAATTTATTAGGGCCGCCGCTCCACGCCCACTGGGCTGCGTGCATTTATTCTGATCCTTATTTATTTTTGTGCGGTTGTGTTTGGCTCGATTTGGTTGTGCATTGTTTCACACTCTTTCACTGAGCACTGCTACGCATTGCAGTTGGACATTAGTGACGCACCTGCTCACAGTTGCCAAGTCGGTGCCTGGCCTGTGTCAATCTAATTTGCTGCATTTGCCTACGCTCCACATGCGTTGTGCCACAGATGCCGTTTGCAGTTTGCCACTATGCGTGCTGAGTGCGTTTGGTTTATTTGCGATTATTCATTCGACGCATTTATGCGCCTCCAATTCGGTTTACATGTGCTTTTAAATTTATCATTTTGATTGTATTCCCATTTTCAAAATTTGTTTCGCTCAACTGAGTGGAATTTTGAATTAATCAAACTTTTATTGAGATTGATATTCACACTAAAATATCTGTCAATTTAATGGAACAAAAATGTGCATTGGTATTAGGAAAATCTAATTGCCGAATGTAAGGCAATCAGCTACTTATATGATTTTTCTTAAGCGCAAGGGAAATTTCCAGTTTTGAGGTTCTCAATCGATTCAACAAAAAGGATTTGGAAAAATTACCGAAAATAATAATTCAATCCACGTATAACAAAAGGAACTGTATAAGAACTAAATAAATCTAAATCTTATATACATATATATATATATATATATATATATATATATATATATATATACGAGTACATATATATATATATATATATATATATATATATATATATATATATATATATATATATATATATATATATATATATATATATATATATATATATATATATATATATATATATATATATATATATATACATAAATCTTTATATATTCTCTATAAATCTATATATATTCCAATAGATTTTCATTAGGAAGTGGAACATTTATGAAACTTATTACAGACTCTTAATTGAACATTTAATTTTATATAGTTATATAGCTTTTATAAGAGCATTGTTCAAATTTTGCAGATGACTTCACTGTTAAAATACCTTTTGAATAATGCTTATACAGAATTAACATTGATACACAAATCATTGCATACTTTTAGGATACCTCTACTAAGTTCACCTACTAAGAGAGAAGTGTATATAATTCTATTAAATCTATTCGGAAAAAGCTCACTTAAGAATCCTGTTTTGAAGTGTAGCTAAAATTCAAAAATATTCTCGAATTTCTACTGAAGTATAGGGAATGCTCTAGAATGTTCGACTGCAACCATAAGAAAAGTATATAAGCCACCACACAATTCAAGTAGACGCAGTTGAATAGCAATCGTAACAGTGTGTACATTGCGCATTTTAATCGAAGCAGCAATACTTGAAATTGTGATTTTGTAAAGTGATGAAATTACTTATTAAATAACGTGATTAATGAATTATTATATAAAGTGCAATTTGTAATAAAGTAAACTTTTAGTCTAATATTAAGTGTGTAAAGAGCAATAATTAAATAAAGTTACTTATTTTAATTTAACTAGCGACTGTTTGATTACTAAACAATCCAGTGGTACGAATCCGAGTATTGAGAGTTAGAACGAATTGTCAGGAGAGCAATTTCGTAACAGAATAAATTGTTAGTAGGGCAATTTCGTAACAATTTTATATAAATATTTCAATTACTCACGATTCACGACGTGTGCTTATAAATAAGTTTTCATAGACGTCGAAAACTGTGCATTCTTCTTAGTTTCATGGGCAATTTTATGCACCATTTAACCAAAAATATTAATTTATTGTATTGTATGAGATGAAAACTCATTCAAATCGAACACTGAAATTTGAATGCTTTTGAAATATGTAATCTGCATACCCATTCATATTCTACGCTTTATTTGAGTTAAGTGGGAGAAAATTTGGCATAAAATGATTTCTGCCTTGAAATTTCACCAACACAGAACACATTTAAATGGCAACAAAAAGCACGCTTAATTACGCTTAGATGCGAACACACAAACACGCAGAGAAGAGCATCCAATTGTTCGCCTTAAATACTTAGCGAATTGTCGAAGCGAGCAGTTTAATGACGTCATAACAGTTTAAATGTTTATAATTAAATATAAATAAAATAAAAACTCATTTGCTACTTGCTTAGAATTTAATTGAACATGACGCACGTTAACGTAGCCTGAAGGCCACACCTCCCTCTTATATGGACCACTTAAGCGTGCTGATGTAAATATATTTCAACACGTGACGCAAGCTGCCACCAACATTGCCTGCCTAGCTCGCTCCCTCCGCCAATGCACACGTACGCGTAGAGCAGCAGAACGCTAACACGTTTATCTGCCAAACTATAACAAGAATTATTGTCCATTTAACACATTGACAATGAAATAAAGATTAATGATCGCGGACTCTGCTGCTGCACTATTGTGCCAGGAGCAACATTTCCGTTTCCGCACGCACGCACGTTTGTCAGCCAGCGTCACTGCTGTCACTAAAATAATTTAATTGCTTAAAAATTAGTAACAAGAAATCCTGGCACAGCAGATGCTTCTCCCATTGGCGCCATTCGTGTCAGTGAACATTCGGAGTTTCTTTTTCCCACTATTTATCATTTGCCTGCTGGCCAAACTAATGTCATTTCTTATTAGGCAAATTGATTCTGTTAATGCAATAATAATGCAAAAAGGATGTTAGGGTGTCTTCAGTTGCTTCACTGAGCAGAAAGGAAATTAATTTTCATTTTAATTTTAGGGGAGGGAAACTATAAAAATCCTTTTTAATTAACGCCGTCGATGAAGTGGCGAACATCCCATTTCAGCGTTCATGACTAAAGATGCCTCACTATTCATGTCCTTTTCTCGTTAATGCTTCCAGTCTTTAATGGTATTCTTCGTTTTCTTTGAGGAGTACTGCTACTATGAGTCAGCAACATGGGTTGATAATGTTCCTGGCTCTTTCAAGTAAATGGACAAATATTCCGATGACTTTAGAAGTTTATCTAATTGCCTCGAAAGTCAAGAGAAGATATCAAAGCGGCGCTAATGGAAGGATTAGTTCAGGTAAACTGTAGTGGCGACTATACTGGAACCAATAAAAGTTATCCTCGGCATAATCATAAACATAAGCATGCCAAGCCAATTGGCATGCAAGGATTTTGTGTTACTTGACATAATCCAGCGATCAACCTATTAGCAAAGAAACTAATTTTCATACGAATATATTCTTAAACATTAACAGATAGTTTCAAATAACAAGCAATTCGCAGCCGAACCACAACAATTTTAATTTATATGCTTGCTTAATACATTTATCCAAGTCCTCTCTGGTATTTTCGCATGATAGTAGCAATCACTGACTTTTTGTTAATTATATAACTTATTTATGTAAATTATGCCTTGCAATAAAAGCAACTTTATAGTTTATTAGGTCACTAAGCTACATTAGAAATAGTTCATTCAATTAATCAATCAATCTTTGCTAAGCCTTCAATATTTAGAGAGAAATCAAATTGGAAATTCTTTCTGGAAATTCATTACTCTTCAGCCTTGATCTCTGTCATGTCTTCAAATTCGTTTGATTGATTTAATACGACAGCACCAGAAATTAGCAAATCACGAAGAGTTTAATTAAATTACATAAATTCAATCCGGATGTCTGTAAACGCACACAAATCAGTCCTTTCATGTAGGTGTCCTTATACTTTGACTATCGAGAATTTAATTACAATGGATTGGAGAACTTCAGCAAATCCAACCTTTGTTTGCCCGTTCATTTTCGCCTTTCATGCCACACAGTTTCAGATTTACGTACGATTGTGGGTAAACATACATATAAACACATAAACACACATAAATACTCGTATGTGTGTATGTGTATACAGTGAGTATCTACGAGTATCTCAGTGGGATTAGCCACAAAGTGTTGGGTTTGCAGTTTTTGGCAGCAAATTTTAGGAACAACTGCAATTTAAATAACACAAAGCCATAATAGCACAGGAAGTGACAGAAAGCTACTGTTTCTATCGGTTGTTTGTTAACACTCACACACCCACAAAAATACAGACACACTCATAGACATATTTACATACATATATATATATATATATATATATATATATATATATATATATATATATATATATATATATATATATATATATATATATAAATTGATCCAACCAAACAACATTGGCAACTCTTACTAATAGCTCTTTTGAGGAGATCAAAGGATAACTGATAACTATGTGCGAATGCGTACTATATTCAGTTTTATAGTCAGTTCATAAAGTGCCCATTTCTGTGAGGAAGGACTAAAGAGGCCTGGTTACTTGTCTTTTCCCACATTAAATTCTGCTACTTTCACCTTCGCAGGGATGACTGAAAATGTGACTGTTGTATTCTGTAGAATCTTACATTCGTTCTTATAATAATTTTTTAAAAGGCAATCATTCTATCCAGGTATGCATCTGTACATGAATTCCTATTTCCCCGAGACTATTCTTACACTTACACTTCCTTAAATTGCTATAAAAGTTCCATAAACTTATGCTACCTGGAAAACGAACGAATTCAACTTGAGAAACTGTTCTAAGGTAGCTTACAGTTAGTTGCCCCATTAATCTAAATTGCCCAGTGCGGACACTGCAGTTAGCTATGATCGTTTATGTGACGTCAGAGATTGATTATTGATTTAGAGTCTGCTTAGAAATCTGATTTGTATTATAAAATTGAAAATGAAAGAATTTTTTCACAGCGAATGAGTTAACATTCCCATTATAATGGTGATATCTGTACAATAGATATTTTAGGTTGCGGTGTTCCTTTAGCCTGTTAATAATGGTGATATGATAATTATCAGCCTTCAATACAATTCCTCACAATTATTTCAAATAGTTTATATCGCAATATATTGGAAACATATTAAAAGACTGAATTCCTCATATGCAGACAATTTGTAGGACATGTCTGAGTTCTTATATAAACTATCATTCGATGTTTAATTAACATTAAAATTAACTTAAAATAATACCCAAAACAATAATGTCGTATAAGATAATGTCACTCATACGCTCCGTATGTCATACATTAAAATATGTATGCTTACGCAAATAAATATGCACATGCCCTTAAACGCCTGCACAAAAATAAATAGTTTAATTTAAAAGCAACTCAACAGCCATAAAGAATTGTTTCAAATGAAAACTATTTTAAAGTGTTTAAAAATTCTCGCCCTCTTTAAGCCCTACCGAAGAGCACTCAACGCGCCCCGCTCAGCCACTTTGTAGATAAACAAAAATTCAATTTACGCATACCATAAAATATACATACTCGTATATTTATTTGTTGTTTTTTTTTGTTATTTTTTATTGTTCTCTGTAAGCCTTTGAAAGGAATTTAATAAATTTACTATTAAAAGCAAACAAAATTGTCGGCGCGCGTGTAGGACGCATCGCTTTAAGCGCGCTTACAACAGGGTATTAAATGCCAAAGCGCTACAACAGCACTTTTTCCAGCTCTGAAGTACATTCGCGGACCAGCACATCCTGTAATACAAAGCCGCAAATACGAGTAGTGCCGCTCTGGTACGCGAGCGCGCCCCACACCTTACTACTCCCTACATTCTTCCACGCATATATTTCAGCTTTGGCACAGCAGTGGCTGGCGTTTAACCCTTACAACAATCAGCGACAGCGACAGCACTTTGTGCTGAGTTTGATCTGTTGTGTTTGCGGCTGTTTCGACACAAACCCGACCATTAATCACCTGGAAATGGTCGACTTGAAGTGGCTTTATTCGTACAAACAGCCAATACGGCTGGCTACGTGCATGCTCGGCCAGCTATTCAACAGCAGCAGCAGCAGCAGCAACTCCGCATTGATGCGCAGCCAAAAGTGGCATATAATTTTAATAAAGCATCATTAAGCCCCCGAGCTTACCTGTGTAGTGGTTTAGTTTCTACTCCGACATTGTGTGTGTATGAGTATGTGTCTATCTATGTTTGTTTATGTGTTGGTTGCTGCGCATTCTCACTCGACATCTATTGTTGCGCTGTTGGGTTATTAATGTGCATAAAGGTTAGGACGCAAGATGGGAGTAGCACAGGGCATGCCGGGGGCACAGGGAGAGTTAAATAAATGTCATTCTGCAATAATTTATTTGTTTACGTAAGTCTTTGTGTGTGGCTTTTGATGAAGGAAAAATTAATTTTCTCCATTCAGGAGATTAAAGTATTTTATAAATCATTCTAACTCAACATTCAATTCAATTCATTTGTATGTGGGGCATCAAGTCAATTTATACAATTTCCGTAAACAGTGTTTCAATTAAATTTGCTGAAAATCTAATGAAATGACTTTAATGAATACCTGAATTAATTATTTATTTTCTCCGAAAATATAGCAAATAAACTTTGTGTTTCCTAAAAGGATTTAAGGATATGATTTTAAGAAATGGAAATGCTTGAAAGGGAAAATATATGCGTCAAAATTCCAAGAATAGTTGAGATGATTTACATGATTATTTCACTGTTAATTAACTTAAGCTCCTGAAGGTGAGTTTAGTTGCATTTGTAGCCATTTCAATGACATTGCGGCTTCCAAACACAGTCACTTGGGTCCGTTTGTTTACACGAATTCCACGAGCAGCGTACAAAATATAATGACAATATTTTATATTGAGACCACGTCTACATCAGACTCTCAAAAGTCAGCCTAGTTGTCTCTCTGACTCTGCAAGTAATTTAAGTCAGTAAGTAACTAACTACTTAATATTGGCTCAGTAGAGGCGAACTCAGGGCTATCGTGGGGGTTCTGACATAGGTCTGCAAAATTTTAATTTTTTTTTTTTTGTCGGAGCAATCTAGTTTTACTCTGCTTTAAATCTACCCGACCTCCGAAGAAATAGAAGTAGATCCTGTGGTGCCAAGGAGCCAAGTTGGTTACTCTTCAGCACATCAGGGCCAAAAATCCTAAACCATCATAGGGCGAATGGTAACCAGGTACGGTGCTCCTTTCAGAGATTATTGTAGGCGTTGTGGAGATGAGGAGGAGGAGGAATCGGTGAAACATCTGCAATGTGCTTGCCCAGGTCTTCGGAGGAGGCAAGCCAGGTATATAGACTCGGCCTTCTTTGGACAACTACAAGAATAAGCTGAGCTGCAACTAACTGATATTCTCAAACTCACAGAAGCTTCTGGCAGGTATAAGATCGCGGGGATCTGATCGTTTTTTGATGGAGAGAGGGGAAGTGGTTTCCCTCCAAAAACAGGTATCACAATGGGCCAATGGGCCTCCGAGTGCTGCTTGTGCAACTCGCAAACTACCTGGTTAATCTAACCCAACCTTACTAATTAATAGGAGTCGCTATGCTGGAGCATGATTTCAGAGAGCCCCCTTCAAAGGATGACAGTGACAGAGAACTTCCCACAAAGTCTTGGTCCTACGAAAAATACCCAGCTTTGGTACTTTCCGTAGTGGTTGTTGGTACAATAATGTTATCAGGACTTCTTCAATTTATGGTGTTACTCCTGTCAGGAATGAAACAAACTATATGAATTATATTTACATGCTTAAAAAAGCTCAGTCTGTCGGAGTCATGAAAAGCATCTCAATTGTAGCTAACAGAATATTCTATCAGCACCAGCCACATTAGATTTATTATTTCATATGGTTGAGGCTTTTCTGTAGCACGACGACCACAGAGGTCTATTCTACACTTGTTGGGTGGTCTATGGTTTTCTCCACAGAGCTCGCGAATTGGTTCTCAGCTACGATCAGAACTATAAGCATAGCTATGTGATGGTTGTGTATGACTAGAGATCACTCTCTGTAGAATTTTTCCTCACATGCAGTTGCTGTTCGAGTCCGGCATCTGTATAAAAATATGTAGTTTCTGACTCATCTACCACTAGCAAGAATAACTACCAAATAACGGATATATTTAAGAGTTAAAACTATATCCTTACCATACTCGCACAACACAGATAAAACCACTGAAAAGCTCTCTTTTCTAAGCGCTACACACTCGTAGCTTTCGTACCGAGGACATCTTGTATATATTTCAGGCTTGTTGTAGGAAAGCATGGCCGTGCTTGTGGGTTGAGAACGCGGCCTGCAAAATATATACTCCCATGTATATGGCAAGTGCTTAGCCAGGCATTAATAAGCAACACTGCTGTAGCTGCATAATCATGCCGACTATTAATAAGCCGCAGGGCAACAAGTTAAGCAATATTTTAAAGTCCGGCAAAGCGAGGGTGACACGTTATCAGCACGCAATGCTTTATATGTGTACGGGTAAAGGCACGTCACACTTAAACACACACTCAGACACATACTTAGCAACACACACACATACACACACACAAACGCACACATGAACTGACATGCAACACAGTAAAACACGCACAGTACATTACCCACACAATCCTGCCGCCAGCATTGCAATGAGATTTTTATCCTTGCAAGTTTTGTGTGGCATTTTTAGACTCACTCGCAGTCCCACCCACACCCACACCATCACCCATATCCTCACCTGGGTCAGAGTGTTGTGGGAATTGTAACACTTCTGCGCTGCATAAATAAATACCGCAAGCGCACAGTGGCAGAAAAAAAATATACAAAAAATGGATCCGCAAAGCATCAGCGAAGCAAATACTGGGAAAAAAACGACATTTATTATGTTGCCCGTTCGTGTGCTTTGGCGTTTTTGTTTGTTCGGGCGCACAAAAATGAGAAAAATGCATTAGCTTGTTTGTTTGCTGCAGCTGCGTAAGCCGATTGCAGTATCCCGCTCGGTACGCGGTATCTCGTTGGTGTGGCAGGTGCGTGTTAAATTGGATTTTCATGTCCTTCCGCAGAACCAGCTGCGAAATTGTGTCCTTCCATTTAACCTCTGCTGCTACTGCTGCTGCTGCTGATGTTGCTAGTTCTGCTATTGCTCGGCTCACAGTGTTACATTTCGCTATTTAAGCATTTCAACTGACTGGGCGGAATTTAATGCATATTGGGAAAGGGGAGGGCAGAAGAACGGAAAAAAATTAAGCGTGAAATTTATAGTGCGACGAGCAATTGCGGTTTGCCGAGCACACTCAGGGCACTGGGCTGGAACGGGCGCGTTCAAATAGAAAATTATTGTTTTTAATTGTGAGCTGTATTTGCGGCATTCCTGCGAACTCTCAACGCATTCATCGCTTAAATCGCTGCAGAGGAATTGAAAATTAAATTATATAAAAAAAGGACATCCAGAGCTTTAAGCTAAAATGGCTGAGTCAGTGTTCTCAAGCAAGCAAACTATTCAAAGATCAACTGGAAAGAAGCCCCGTTATTGAGCTTGAGCTAAATACCAGAAAAAATCAGAATTATATTCCAAATTCTATTATGGAATCATTGCAAAACTCCAGCTTGAGAATTTATGGAGGAACACCAATATCAACTATCTATCTAAGGTGCTTTAAAAGTGCTGCGGTACATAAACACATGTGCCATATGTCATCAGAGTAGTGACCACAGTTTGCGATACCATTGAACAGTCTTTCTTCAGAATTTCGGTTCAGCAAAAGAGGGGAAAGGAAGTTGCCCTTAACCGAGAGCAGCAACATGGTGATATGGCATCAGATCACAGCCATCTAAAGAGGGGACTCGGCACGAACACAATCAATTGGATTAATGAAAGATTATCCTACCGGCACTTGAAAATGAATACAAAATATCACTTGGAGATGCATCCAGTTGGTATATGAATAATATACCAGTTCATTATTGGGAATGAAAGCTTTTGAATTTTTTTGAGAGAATTTGACAGAATTTAAGAATATTACCCCCAATTTGAAAAAATTTAAACAGTCTTCATAAAAAAGATCCTTGCTATTTTACTAAAATCTACAGGTTATTCCAAAACAAGTAGCTGGGAAAATAGGCTGACATCTGCGATGAGAGAGGAACATTAAAGCTATTCAAGGATCAAGTAAGAGAATTTGTAATGTTTTGTATAGGAAGGATGGAAATTGAAACCACTTCGAAATATAAGAAGACTTTATAATGAAAGCGAATAAGATTTTGGTTTACTCTACGCTATCGTTCGGTAGTAGTATTTCTGTAGTCTAAAATCTGTCTCTAGCATAGGAAATTAATAAAGGATTCTAACTTCGATGGACTCTCCCTAGTAGTTATAAGTTTCGTCAATGGGATTTATGAATAATACCGTACCCTTGAGCATATTCCTCCACTAATAAGTGTTGTGTAGAAATGTGGAAAATAGTTGTTCAGTCCTTTCAGAAGCCAATGGTATAATGAGACACAGTGGGTTTAAAAGTATATCGTATTATTTTTGGTGATGGAACAAATTGTTGCTCTCTAAATGTATTGGTTTTCCAATACTATTTTGAATCAATGCTTCAAAGAGATTTCTGCTGTTCAGTGCCTTGATCCTTAGTGCGTATAGCTCAGACTCTCCCCTAATTAGAACAGCGTCCTTTTGTTGTTATTTTATTTTATATCTTGGAGGGAAGTTACTGTTTTTATTCCCATAATTCTTTTCAAGACAAATTCACCCTGGAGAAAGGGCATTTCTGCAGTGAATTTTACTATCCTGAAGTCCGATATAAACTTTAATGAGAATCACAAGCTTATCACATGCTCTCTCGTCCTCTGATTTAAAGTTATTTTTGAAGAGGAAAAGATGATGAGTTTTGCAAAATTTTATAATTATTCCATATACTTTGCTTTGACTACATTCAAAGTCCGCTTCCTTGTGACTGTGGAAAATACGACAGAGAGTTTCAGAGAGGACACAAATTCACAGAGTATGTCACGCCTGTGCTATGCTTCCGGATGTTTGCAGTATTCAGAAATAGAAACACCACTCTAATAAGGGAGCTTGAATGCTCCTATTAATATTTATATTTATAAGAATGCATCTATCGTCAAGAAACACTCCGTTATTTGATTATGACTGCTTCATTCCAGGATGTCCACTGATCAATTTCATTATTACTTTACCTTTGTATTGAATTAGACCACACTTGAAGAATAGAAAATTCCAAAAATTCTTCGGGTTCATCCCATTTCTGTGGCTGGCAAATTGAAGACAATAGTCAGAGGAATTTTTGGTGTCATGCTGTCAGCATAATTTATTGAACATTCACAAACAATGGAAACATAAGCAAATGAAAACGCTCTCAAATGCTCTTTCAAAAATTTAACAATGAAGGAGGCAAACGCAGCAGTTTCGCCAAAAACAAAAGAATTTGCAATACAAATAAACGGAAATGTGGGTAAAATCCACCCTTTTACCCACATCTCGATACATGAACGAGTGCTCATGTATCCGTATGCACGGGAGTAGGAATTGTACTCCGTGTTACCACATATAAATGGCAGCGAAGCATGAACGGGCGCAACAAGAGCGGAATTCTATTTTGCTGATTACAAATAGGGTGGCGTGTTTTATGAGCAGCATATTGAGCGTGTGTATATAATGCGATATATGGATTTGTAGGGTTTGAGGGAGAGTGTTGTATATCAGTGAGAGTGTTGCATGGTAAAGGAGAGTGTTAGATGTGAGGAAGACTGTGCTGGCAAGTGTTACAAATATACAACTGACTGCTGTTACAATTGTTTCGTTGTATTTGTTGTATTTTTTTTTGTTATTGTTATTTATGACTTTATATTTACACACTCGAACACTGCAATAGAAAGCTACATTATTTTTGTATATACACTTTTATTTTTTGCCTTCGAGTGTGTTGATTTAATATGTGTGCGTGCAACCTTTGGTTGTGTATGCATTCACACAAGTTTCGTTACTTTTATGTGAAAGTGTTGGACGCCACTGCGTATGAGTAATCTCTATTTTCAGTACAGAGGGGTCATTATACGATAAGAGTGGGTTAATACAAAGTCAGTTAGCATTCTTAAACTTCGAAAGAAACTCAAAGTTACATTATAATGTGGAATATAAGCATATAGGCTATCAAGGAAAGGATATTCGGCAACATAGTGAAGGGATTATTCTATAGCAAAGCCGACCAAAGCAACTAATATACTGCATATTAATAATCTATGAAATTCCCCCATTCACACAGATTGTTTTAATCTCACCTATGATCACAATTTAAAAAAAAATTAAAATAAAATATTATTCTATCATTTTAAAGAAGACTGTTTTATTGCAATTGAAATGCCATCATCCAAGTAATGAAATTCCACATTTCAATCAAAGTCATTTTTTGGATTTTGGAGAGTAACAAAACGAGCACCCACAGAAATATAGAGAACGAAAGAAAGCAATGAAAGCAACAAAAGTGTTGAAATTTTCCATTTATACCATTTGCATGGAGGAGTCCAAAAACAACAACAGCAACAAAATACTGCCAAATTGTTTTTTCTTTTATTTTTTGCCAGCAGAACAAAAGTGAATTGGTGCAAACAACAAAATGAATATTTGCATCGTTTTTATTATTTGTTGACGTATTGTTTAAAAACAAAAAACCCCAAAAACCAAAAATAAAAAACCAAAAAAAACAGCATAAATAATTAATAAAAAACAATCCGCTCGCATGCGAATGGGAGGAGTGCAGAGCGCTGTTGTGGATTGTTCGTTTTTTGTTTGCCTTCATTTTGATTACATTTGACGGCATAATAATGGGTATGTCATATACTACACCCACACACGTGCCAGCCTACAAAAACAATCATCCTCACGTACACCATACACAAATTATGCCATTTTACATATCCATTGTGTTATTATACTCCACAGGGGGAATGAGACATGCCGTTCATCCTGCCACTTGGATAATTCATACGAATAAGCAAGCCACAGGGACATGATTTTATATATATTTATATGATCAGTGAAGAACTAAAGTGTCGTTCTTCGAATGTCTCAATAGTCTCCTGAAATAATAGTAAACAATTCTAAAAAATGGTTCTTTAGGTTCAAAATGAGTCGCTTAAAAATAAATCTTTTAAACTTGTGTTTCAATGTGAAAGTTTCCTAGGAGTCGTATTGAACCAATTCACTAAACTTTTTGCCCTAAAATTATACTGAAAATCGTCTCTATTCAATATTCTAAAATAATATATAATAATTATATATATTTCATATTTTTAAAACGAAAAACTAATTTTATCATATTGAGGATCATAGGCATCGTCGTGAGTCCGAACTGCGTCTCCTGTCTGGAGAAGGTATGATAAAGAACAGAACTGCACAGAGCATTTTCTCTGCGTTTGTCCTATCTTTGCCAGAATTAGGAGGCGCATATTAGGGTGAGATGCTTTGTGAATGGACAACGTACATTCCTTATCCCTGGACAGACTTCAGAGATGCATAAAAGAGAGGAAATTGGAAATGGTGTAACTTCCTTTCCAAAATCCTCTATTTCCCCTTCCCCCAAACATTTGAAGGCTTGTGGTATAATGGACATCAATACCTGAGTGTTTGGAGATCTCCTTCTTTGGTGGTTCTCCGGCCTACCCCATTTCTATCTATCTACTCGTATCTCTGTGAACAATGGAAATCTAAATCGATATAATATCAGGCAAAAAATAACAGCCATTCTATATTTTATTTCATTTGGTTTGTTTTTTTCGATGAGCTTCAGTAATAATACAAGAAACACTTGTTGGGGTCCTCGTGTCCTTGCTTGGCGGCCGACGTCCTGTCGTAGTTCTTCCGGGCGCGTGGCTGCAAAATCAAAACCCTAACGTAAAGTACAAACACTTTTCACCTTTCAGTTTTAAAAACACAAGAGAGCTTTATTCTTAAAATGCTAGTTCTTATATAATATTTACAAATAAACATTACAGTCTACGTCTTCACTTTTCTGGTGTTCCAGTTACGCAGTTGTTATTTGGTGTCAGTGGCTCAAGCCCACTGACCTACTGCAAGTAAAAGTGTCGTCGGTGCATTCTAAATGCCCCTCGTCAGCTTGACTGCAGAACTGTGACACCCTAAAAGTTTACATCATAATTAATGAATAAATACTGTTCATTTACAATATTTGTCCAATTCTTATTTTTATCATTTGTTATAAAGGGTTTTCCAATAAGAGGTGTTATTTTGGTATTCAAAGGAAAATGCCATTTTTTAGATGAATGATCGGATGTTTATTTCATAATAAAGAGTTAGATATGCCGTTAGAAATGAAAAACAACATTAGCCAAATGGCCATCACGACCACGCTTACAGAACCATATCCTTTTCATGACATTTTCAATAACCAAATCGCAAAGTGGCTGCCCTATGACCTCGATAGCCTCACGAATTCTATCTTTGAGGTCTTGAATCGACGCTGGGCTGTTGGCGTAGACCTTATCTTTCACGTGGCCTCAAATGAAGAGGTCGCAAGGCGTTAAATCACAAGATCTCGGTGGCCAATTGTGATCACCTCTTCGAGAGATAACACGGTCCGGAAACTTTTCCCGTAAAAGAGCAATGGTTTCGTTGCTTGTGTGGCACGTAGCGCCGTCTTGTTGAAAGTAAACGTTGTCCAGATCAACACCATCCAACTCCGACCATAAATAATCATTAATCATCATGTCTCGATAGCGCAATCCATTCACCGTACCTGTTGATCCAACCTTATTTTCGTAAAAGTAAGGTCCAATGACCCCGCCGGACCATAAACCGCACCAAACAGTCACACGTTGAGGATGGAGAGGCTTCTCAACAATAACTGTTGGGTTTTCCGAGCCCCAGATGCGACAATTTGGCGTGTTGACGTAGCCACCGAGGTGGAAATGGGCCTCATCAGTCAAGACGATTTTTCGATGGAATTCCGGATCATTTTCATGCATTTCAAGGACCCAATCAGCAAGGACACGACGTTGTTGATGATCGGCCGGCTTGAGTTCTTGTGTCAACTTGAGTTCTTGTAAAACTTAAGACCCAAGTTTTTATGCAAAATACCGTGTAATGACGTTTGTAGAATGGTCAATGCCAAAGAACGACAAGGAATGGACAAACCTGGGTTTTCTTCAACACTTTGGGCTACAGCAGCAATATTCTCAGTTGTTCTTGAGCGACGTGCAAGGGATTTATTCTTCACATCACTAACTTGTCCCAACAGCTCGAATGTTTCCACCAATTTCTGTATTGCGGTCCGACAAGCTGCTTCACGACGACCCAAAAATGCTTTAGTTTTGCGAACTGTGACTGCAAGATTTTCACCATTTTTGTAGTGAACTTTAATAATTTCAATGCGTGTATCGTTCCATTCTTAGTAATGGCGTAGTTTCTACTTGTCAAATGTCAAAGAATGTCAAAAGTGACAGCTACCGAAATACCGGGTGATGCAAAATAGCACCTCTTGTTGGAAAACCCTTTACAAGAGAACCGGACCATAGATTTTTGAGACGAACATTTGTTAAAAAACTAAGACAAGAAACGTTGTAAGGTGGAAGTCGTGTTTCCACTCAATACTTTTATAGATATTTCAAGACACCACCGAGGTCGTGTTGTGGACGCCAGAAATTGCTATGCAAACAACTTCGAATTCAAGGAACATGGAATTATGTTATAATAACCATATAATAGTGATAATTATTATGATAATAATAATCACTATGATAATGATTATGACAATGATTATTGTAAGGATAAGATACTGATAATGATTATCATAATCACAATCATAATGATAATGGTAGTGATTCTAAGAGTGATCATTTTAGTGTTAATGATAATGATTGAGATAATGATAGTGACAATATTAGTGATAATTTTAGTGTTAATGATAATGATTGAGATAATGATAGTGACAATATTAGTGATAATTTTAGTGATAATTTTAGTGATAATTTTAGTGATAATTTTAGTGATAATTTTAGTGATAATTTTAGTGATACTTTTAGTGATAATTATAATAATACTAATGATTATTACAAAACAAAATATAATTGTAATGATAATGACGACAATAATGATTATAATGTTAATAATAATGATTATAATAATGATAATTAAATATTATTAACATTAATAATTGAATATTACTAACATTAATAATTTAAAACATTTACAATAATAATGATTATGATTCTAACGTTGATTATATTTAAAATCATAATAATTATGTTGTATATGACTACGATTAATAAGGATTATAACTACGATTACTAGTACAATTAACTTGACAATTTTTTTTTTAACTTAATTACTAAAGATTGCTATAATGATTACCATTACGATTACGCGACTAGTCAGAAAATCGTTACTATTATGAGTATTATTACCAGTACCATTACATCAGAAAAATTGCGTATATGGTAATGGTTATAATTACTACTGCGTAAATGATTAAATAAAACTGCTCACGATCGTTTTTGTAATATTGATTAATAATTCCAACTGTGACTTTACGATATGGTGGGATTTCTGATACCTTTCCAAGTATGATAATGCTTAAAATACTGAGTATGGGTGAGAATACAATTACCATTCCGATGATGATAATAGCGGTGATTATGATTAATGTTTCGACTGCGATTTTGACTACAATTTTGACCACTATTTAAATTACAATTACGCTTCCAGATCTCACTATTATTAATGATTATGATTTCGATGGCGATTATGTTTACAATGACGGCTCCAATGACAATTTTGTTTATGCTTCTCATTATAATTTTATTACAATTATGATTATGAGTTCAAGTACGATTACAATTACATTTACATTTATGATTATTAACATACCTATGATATAAATTACAATTATGATTGCAATTGGGACTATGATCTCATTTACAATTCGCATCATGTTTCCGAATATCATTTTTAGTAATGGTTATAATTTTATATACGATTATGTTATTGCGACTTCGATGACAATTACAATACGGATTTCTTTATGTTTCTCCTCACGATTACTTTTATGGCTATTTTTATGAATACAAATACGATTACAATTACATTTAGGATTATTAATATGTTTATATATGTTTATGATTTCGATTACGATTATGATTACAATTCATCATTTCATTCATTTGAAATTCCAATTATTTTTGTTATTAAGATTATGTTCTTTTTACGATTGTGATGTTGCTGACAGTTATTATAATTTTTTTATATTTATTTGCGTTATTACGATTATATTTATTATTTCGATTTCGAGACTGATTACAATTACATATACGCTAACTATTATGTTAATGATTTTGCTTACAAGTATGATTACAAACAATTACTATTATTATTATATTGATTACGCTTATTTTGTTTCGTTGACAATTGTGATTTTGATTTCGTTTATGACAAAGGCTCCCATTACTATGACAATTTCAGTTTTGATGTACAATTATAATGATTAATTATAATGATTACAATTGCAACTGTATACCATTGACTAATACACATGTGTATGATAATAACAACGATCACGACGATAACTACAATCTCCATAACGATCGATTACAATTTCGGTTTCGAATACAATTACAATTTTGATAACGAATACAATTACAATTTTCATAACAATCGATTACTATTTCGGCAACGAATACATTTACAATTTCGACTACGAATACAATTACAATGTTGATAACGATTACAATTACAATTTTCATAACAATCGATTACTATTTCGGCAACGAATACATTTACAATTTCGATTGCGAATACAATTATAATTTCGATAACGAATACAATTACAATTTTCATAACAATCGATTACTATTTCGGCAACGAATACGATTACAATTTCGATTGTGAATACAGTTAAAATTTCAACTACGAATACAATTACAATTTCGATAACGAATACAGTTAAAATTTCGATAACGAATACGATTATAATTACAATTACAACCTGGACGGTGCTTATGATTAATAATAACACTCTTTCTCTTTCCATTTTATGATTATAAAAAAATGATACTAACATGTTCATTGGTAGTATTTTCAATTCAACTGGTTATCGAATCATTGTAATTTCTGTGATATTTCAGATTGCAGTATATTTGAATCCACTGAAAATGTTTTATTTTCTTTCGATTATACAAATTATGTGCAAGGACATCATTTTCTCATTTATTTTCTATAAAAGAAAACATGTTTTTGGTCTATGGAGATATCGAACAAATATTACTTGCTTACTTTCTTGTTGTTTTGTTTTCTGGTCGTTGGTAATCTAATCAAATATCCGATGCCGCTTCAATAAATTACCATCGTTAAGAACTTTGTGATATGTTTCCGTTAATGTGTGCTGATATATTTCTTCGTTTGTGTGTTTACTTCTTCGTGTATCATACTTATTCCAGTCATTTCCACGCTACTGAGCACTATCATCAGTTGTTATTTGCGTGGTGCTACATAACAGCCTCTGTTGTAGGCACCCAGGGACGCTGTGACACGCATTGCTAATGTCACATTAACAAAAGTTTCTGTTTGGAATGCCGCTGATGTGAGCTCCACAGGTGAAGGATACGCCCACAGGTGTAGAAACAAGAGCAAAAATACTAAGTAAAAGCTGATGTCCACCTACTCGTATATTTTTAATGTAATTTGGCGCAATGATTGTTAACCACTGATCAGGTTACGCATGATATACACTTGAAAAATGTGCTTTCCCTAAGTATTTGTTTTCTAAGGACACTCGTAAGTGCCGTAATGCCTCCTTATTGATTCCCATTAAGCATTGTAATGGAAATATCTGAGGTGTTTAACTTTTTGTTTAGCTAAGTATATGTGTGATTAGGAGTTGCAGCCTACTATAGTGAGCCTGAGCCTATATTTGGAATCTTATGTTATTTATTATATGAGTATATGTGAGGGAGAATAAAAAGTAAGTACCCCATTCTTTGTCGGAAAGTGACGTTAAACTATGTTCAGGATTTATAAAATATTACTAGATTGAAGGATATTAGACAACAATAGATCACACAAAATTAAAGAGTCTCGCAATATATTAAAAACGGCTGAATTCAACACCAAGTTAGAGAATATTGTTTAGAGTAGCTAACCGCATAGTGTACCCCAATTTGATAGACTGATGTCTGTTTCCCTTCTTCCATTCCTTTCCCTTTGATTGTTTTCTGAATAGATTAGTTTGTTTTCAATTATGATGCATTGCAGTTCCTTTCAATTTAAAAAAATTGCTTGTTTCACAGTTTGTTACAAGTAAAAATTGATTTCAATGCCATTGCCTGCCAACGAATTTGATTGCCATAGGCAGCAAAGAGGAAGCGCTCTGTCCGCACACAAAAAATACACCAAAATGCTTTGTGATTGAATTTTTGAAGGCGTTAACAACTTGTTTGCTCTCTGCTCCCTCTCTCTCTCTCAAATAACAAACGAGATTGAGGAACCCCATTCAGCTGTCACTGCAGGCTATAGAATTACTTGCGTATGTCCTGGCCCAATACCATGCAAATTTACTGTGTTCTTAAAGATGAGTTTGAAGTCACCAGGAATTTTTTTGAGCTATTTTTATGAGAATGTTTTTTGGAATTACACGAGAATTTTGTTAATTGTCCATTTTATCAATTATTTATTAAGTAATTTAAATTAAGTCAATTAATTGAAATGAAGTAAATCAATTCTTTTTAAATATTTTGCATAAAATATCTTCTTAATTTTGTTTAAATATTATTACTTAAATTTTTAGTAACTAAATAAATAATAATAAAATAGTTAAGCCGATAGCCCTGGCAGCTAGAGCTTATATAATTATTTATAATTTTAATTGTAATTAACTTTAATAAAATAAATAAAATAAAAATAAATAATAAAATAAGAAAAACTAAAGAAATATCATTAATTATTATTGCATTTACCTTCATAAATATAATTAATTTAATTTTCTTTAATGAAAATCTTTATAAAATAAATTCTTCAATTAAACATTTGCTCTTTATGTATGACTAAATTTCCAAAGTCCTGCAGTTCCTCAGTTCGTCTCCCAAAAACATCCTAAAATAATTCCCAGTCATAAATTTGAAGCGGTGGTGCAAAATGTCAAAAATTAAATATTTTAATTAAATTATTTCCAGTTCGTTGTTAACATTTATTGCGTTAGCCTGTTTTTTTCTTGTCCTTTTTCCATTCCCCAAGTATTTGCCTTGGTTTTTAATTTTTCGTCCTTTTTTGTTGACTTTTCAATTTGAGCCAACCAAATTTTTTCCAAAATTACGTGGCTATCACAGTCGCTACGACGTGAACATTAGCGTAATATAATTAACTGATGAACACAAGCGCAGATTGTTGACAATTTTTTCCCTTCCACTTTTTTGCGTCCTCTTTTCCTTGAAATTTTTTGCGTCCGCACTTTTTAGCGATTGCGTGTGCCCAAACTGTTGGATCTTTGTGGTGTATTTTGCTTGTTTTTTTTCTGGTAACTTTTGAATAATGCGTGCTACTTTCAGACTTGACTTGGCCGCCGCCGCAGCCTAACTGAACACAGGGATTAAATGTTATGTTAACATTTTTTAGGGTTGAGTACACATTGGGTTCATTAATTTCCCTAACAAACATGTTGAAAATGTTTCCTCAACACTTTTCCCGTTTTAAATTTCAGCGAGTTTTAAATTTAATATTTTTGTGTGCATATTTTAAGCGGAACCCCTGCTTAAATTACCCAATTTTCAACCCTCAAAATTAGCCTTCAGTAAAGAATGAAAAAACGTTGCCTACTTTTGGGGGCTCACTGAATGACTTCAACATTTTTTCTTTGCAGTTATTTTATATTCAATCAATTTTATTTTCCGTCTTTTGTTCTAAAATTACATAAATTGAATTGAAGCCAATTAATTTATCAACGTCATCATGAAAAGTGAAGAACTGCTGTTCAAATCTCCGTTGGCATATCTTATAACAGTCAAGACAGCGGAAAGTGATCGACAAGTGAATGATGAATTAACATGATTAAGAAGGACCTCAATAAATCAAATGGGCAGTTTCCACAAAGCAGCAGAGGCGGACACAGTGTCCCCATGCAAGACTAAATCGCTTATGGGGTATGACAGGAAATATTAAAAATTTAAAGATAATTCTATGTTGAATTTAAAGGAGCCTATAAATCTCTGAAAGGACATACGAAATACTTTAAAAAAGTCAGTGCAAAATGTGTCTGAATACCCTACTATTTTCTGCTTCTACTCGTTTTAATGAAGTATGTTTCGTTAAGCACCGCATTGGAATTAAAGCTTTTTACTCCCTAAGCAAATCACATTTACCGAGCGCTTCAGCACTAAAAACTTTGCTCAGCTACAGCAACTGACCCCATAAATCGTACAAAGTAAACACGTTTGCTCATTAAGTCGACGACAATCTTCAACAGCTGTAAGAATGGCGTACATTAAATCAATAAGTGTATAATACTGAAACAAAAGCAAACGGTGAGCAGCAGGCACCCAACAGGACACACAAACGCGCACATACCTCAAGTACACACACAGTGCAAAGCAAGGACTAAACAACGGAAAATTAAGTACACATGTTGAATATAACTGGAAAATATGTCCGGGAAAATCAGTTGACAGGAAAGCTAGCTCAGAACAGTAGTAACAGTAATGGTAATAAAAAAGTGCTTAAGGAAATTAGAGCCAGGATACGTTACTCAAGTTTAAAATATTATTACACATAAAATACTTTAAAGATTTAACCATGTGTTCCATAATAGAAATATTTACCAAATTTCTCAACATAGTATTTTGAAGAATTCATTATTAAAGTGTTGACTTTGTACTTAATATTTCTTCAAAGGAAAATATTGTAAATATAGTAAAAGGACATGTAAACTCCTTTGGCTAATGTTTTATTAAACTTAGCTTTAGTAAGGATGCTTAGTAATTGCCACCAACTGGTATTGAACTTGCTGATACTTTATCGTTACATTCAATTCCTGCTTAAACTGACGCATTAAGTCCTTCGAAAGTCTACAGAAACGTGGAACTCTCCTTGGTAATTTAAATATTGCTTTTCTTCATCCTACTGGGGGAAAAGATTCAATAGTATACCAACATTTATTTGGGTCTTTTGGGCAACCAGAAGTTTATATATTAATTTTATCCGGTTGTGGTATATTTTCTCACATTATTAGTCAAGAAACAGGAAATGTTCTACTTCACTTAAATCTTCTCTATTTAAGCATCTTTCCTATCCTATTCTACTCCCTACCACACTAAATTACAATTGTTACACAACTGCCCGCAATTTGAAGTTTATTGTAATTGAAGTGGTAAAAAAGTTGTATTCCCCCGCAACACACAAATTTAAGTCAACAACGAACAAAGTAAAATAATTATTTTATTTTACTTTGTCATTATTCAAATATTGTCATTGCAGTTTGCTGCGCGCCCAGTTGTCAGTTGTGGTTGCATTTACAACCACAGGGAACTGGCGTATAGCAAAAACAACAACTCGTGTATTACTTTATTTGCACATATTTCCAATGTCCTTTTTTATGGAATTTTATTTTGTATTTTTGTTGTTATTGTTTGCCCAACCCTAACTTGCAGGTCAGTGTTTCGTGTAGAATAGCAGCCAAGCGCGTGTTACGAGTATAAAAAACAATCACAAGCAATAAAATTCCACTAACAATAAAATTAACTTGAATTTACTTATTTAACAATTATTTTGCCAGGCAATGGTTTGGCACAACATGCGAAATTAGGGCGTTTGGATATTTCAATTTACTCGTAGGCTGAACAAAAACATTTCCAATTGTGAGCTAAATAGTTGGCTTTAAAATTCAATATTTCAACCTTGGTGTTAGTATGCAAGAAGGCGAAATGGTTGGCAATTTGACACTCACACGCCTACGCCTACTAACTGAATATATAAAATGGGAGCAATAATTTATTTTTAAGAATATTTCATTATAATTAATATTTAATAGGTAATATTTCTGTTTTTCAATGGTATGTTTGATAAAAAATTTCCTCGTTATAATGAGAAATCTCATACTCCGCTGATGAGAAATCTCCTTCTCCGTTGTAGTTTTCAATCAAAGGAGAGTTCCTCATTCGTAGCAATGTTCACTTCAGCTGTTGGACTATTCTATTGGCTTTTGATCATATACTCGTACAGTTGTTATAATCCCATTTTCTTATGTCTGCAGTTTCATACTTCTCTGAGATATTTTACCACAGTATCATTATTAGCATCTGCGACCAGTTCGTCATAGAAATACCTGTTATGGTGCCTGAAGGACACTTTCACAGTATTCTACAGCAGCCTGGTTTCAGCCTCAACTGGTACTCGCTTTACTCTTCCTGGCTGTTCGATTATTTCCCATATATATGTCGACACTCAGACATTATTTCTTATTCATCCTATCTAAGGAGCATTCTTCGAAAGTGTTTGCTAAACTGTCCTTAGACGACCATAAATAAAATTAAATAAAATAAAATTTGAAAGCAGTTCAGATGTCGAATTAGAAACGGAGGCACTATGTTTAACTCAACTCAACTTTGTATTAAAATGAAATCACGGGAGCAAAAATTTATAAATATGAATAGTGGTGGTATGGACTATAATATAGGCTCATGTTTACATTTGATTCCAGTGGGGTAATCAATTTCCCAATGTATCAATAATTAGCTTTGACGCAGGACCCCAAAATTAAATCAATTTGTACAACTCATTACTATGAAGTAATTTTCCTAAAAAGATTGGTTATGCACACGCCTAATTGAGGAGTCTTCAAGTCAACTCTAAACGCCTCTTGTCGCTAATAGGATCTTGACAATTATTTAAAGGTTAAAGGTGCAAAGCTACATAGAGCAGAAATGCCAAAAGAAGCAGAATCCAGTACATTTACCACAGAAACTACAAAATTTAGCGACAAGAAATTAACCTTTGGCCATAGAACAGAAACGACTATCGATGTGTTGTTTCTGTTGTTGCGCCAAATGCCAATTTTCTATTGTTAAATTTTATAATTTCTGTTGCAAATGTACTAGATTCTGGTTCTATGCCGTTTCGGCTTTATGGTTCTGTTGTCTGCTTTATGTCACTTTGCAACTTAAGCAAATCAATGTCACTCATACGCCACGGAAGCGCGTAATTGTTCTATTGACAGAGGTATATCTCCCTGTTTGGACAATAACAAATAAATAATAAATAAATAATAAAAAAATAAGAAATAAACAATAAATAAATAATAAATAAATAATAAATAAATAATAAATAAATAATAAATAAATAATAAATAAAAAATAAATAAATAATAAATAAATAATAAATAAATAATAAATAAATAATAAATAATAAATAAATAATAATTAATAATAAATAAATAATAATTAATAATAAATAAATAATAAATAATAAATATATAATAATAAATAATAAATAAATATTAAATAATAAATAAATAAATAATAAATAAATAATAAATAAATAATAAATAATAAATAAATAATAAATAAAATGGTAAATATATAATAAATAATAAATAAATAAATAATAAATAAATATTAAATAAATAATAATTAATAATAAATAAATAATAAATAAATAATAAATATATAATAAATATATAATAAATAATAAATAAATATTAAATAAATAATAAATAAATTATAAATTATAAATAAATAATAAATTAATAATAAATAAAAAATAAATAAATAATAAAAATAAATAATAATTAATAATTAATAATTAATAATTAATAATTAATAATTAATAATTAATAATTAATAAATAATAAACAATAAATGAATAATAAATAAATTAAAAATAAATAAATAAGAAATAAATAATAAATAAATAATAAATAAATAATAAGTAAATATATAATAATTAATAATTAATAAATAATAAACAATAAATGAATAATAAATAAATTAAAAATAAATAAATAAGAAATAAATAATAAATAAATAATAAATAAATAAATAGTAAATATATAATAAATAATAAATAAATAATAAATAAATAATTAATAAATAATAAATAAATAATAAATATATAATAAATAAATATTAAATAAATAATAATTAATAATAAATAAATAATAAATAAATAATGAATATATAATAAATAATAAATAAATATTAAATAAATAATAAATAAATAATAAATTATAAATAAATAATAAATGAATAATAAATAAAAAATAAATAAATAATAAATAATAACTAATAATTAATAAATAATAAATAGTAAATAAATAATAAATAAATAATAAATAATAAATAAATAAATAAATAATAAATAAATAATAAATAAATAATAAATAATTAATAATAAATAATAAATAAATAAAAAATTAACAATAAATAATTAATAAATATTTAATAAATAAATAATAAATAAATTAAAAATAAATAAATAAGAAATAAATAAGAAATAAATAATAAGTAATTAATAAATAAATAAATAATAAATAAATAATGAATAAATAAGAAAAAAATAAGAAATAAATAATAAATAAATAATAAAAAAATAATAAATAAATAAAAAATAAATAATAAATAATGTGAGAGTAGGTCAGTAGTCGTGTCAATTCAATGAAATTAACACTATTTCTCATCGAATTTATTGACAAGACAAGTTGCACACTTCAGCTGCAATTGTTTATGTGTGTTTAAGCCAGGAGAATTATTGAAACATTTTGGCAGATCTTATAGCTATTTCGGACACGCCACTCGTCCTCATCAGAGATCTTTCAATGAACGGCAATTTTCCCCAAGTAGTTTGTATGTCTCAGAAATAAACAGCACACCCATTATGAATCCTCCCAGGAACCGAACCTAGGCCTTCAGCTACTGTACACTGTCCATCCAGACAACTATACTAACTGCAGTGGTGAACTGACTGATCAAATCTGCCCATGTACTATCTCAATCCACCGCAGTCTAAACTGCTGCGTCTCATCATCACCCCTCAATTGTTTCGTTAAGTTTCTCCCTGATTGAATTATTTTATTGTTATTTAATAAAATGAGTCAAAATAGTGTTCACGCGTTTCAATTGTCGCATTTTTGTTGACTTTGAAATATAAACAAATGCACAAAAATATCAACAAAAAAAATTTCCACAAAAATACAAATATTCAAATTACCACACTTGAGTGACGCTTTGAAATTTGCCCACACACCTCAGCAGCTATTTTGCGAAACATGTTTGAAAACTGATTCACGAGTTCAATTGTTCACGTTTTGCTCTTTATGCATCAAGTCACAATCAAGGGGAAACATCATTTCAACAATTTTTATTTGAGTTAAATTTTTATTGCCCAATTTCATTTAAGCATTTAAAAATTGCCAAAATGAACACCAGTTCATTACAAAACTTCGCTGTAGAAATGTGCGCAAAAAACGCCACATTCACAGCCTAAAATACGAGTCCAACAAAAAAATGGCAACGGACATGGCCCACTTTTCGACTGGCAGCATTACCCACACTCATGCACTCTCAAATGGACGAGAGCACTGGAACAAAAAAGGGTGCCGCGTGGAAAAAACCTTTGGAACATTAGTTAAGCTTGCAAAAAGGCGGCCCTACAATATTATGCGACTATTGCAAACACGAAAAATGCAATTGAAATTGAACGGAGAGTGCAGTCGTTCATATGCAGAGCTGCAGCACACAAATTCACAAATAAATGTGAGTCCTTACGCGACTCCATGTGAGTGTGTGTGTGTTAACATGAAGGCAACAGTTTAAAAGCTTGTAGTGTTTTTTGTGTGTACGGCAAATGAAAACATAAATGGTGGCTCAGTAGTAATGCAACATGTTTTGGCGGAAAACAAACGGAAATGGCATATCAAGCACGAAACTGTGCCTTGTCCGCCTGTCTGCGATACACAAAAATGAGTGGGGAAAATTGATTGTGCCGAAGTGGAGCAGAGTTCAGCCGTGCATATTCATGGCAAACTGAACGTGAATGTTTAACCTCTTTAAATTTCCGGTACAGAGGAGAGTTTTAGAACAGTACTTCAGAAAGCACAGGTTTGGAAAGTACACCGAACTTTTGTTTTGTTAGAGGCCAGTATGGAAGCTACCAAAAAGGAGACCGGGAATGATAAAAGAAGCTGTTGCGCAGAACAAGCACGTAATTGAAAAAAATTTATTGATATCTCCTCATAACTCATACACAAAACACTCGCTCGGAACTCCGGAGAATGGTACACACCAATTGTAGTCATAGGCGCTAGGTTCTCTGGTACTCCTCAGAAATTTCGTTCTGAGGAGTACCAGGGAACTCCTCAGAGTTTACGTTCTCATCAGAAATTTCGCCCTTCTACCCACTCTTGGGGGGAAAACGAAGGAGTGTGTATTCCAGCGACCCAATGAATTTGCACGTCCTGCTGCAACTCAACGCTAAGTGGATTCTCTGGGAAGAAACACACACACACACACACACACACTGTATATAAAACCACAATTCAATCACCCACTTCACAATGCCAACAAATAGCCTGAGAAGGTCAGCAGTCAATTTGTGGTGAATTGTCTTTCTCCCCGTGTGAATTATCTTCAAGACATTTTAACTTAACTTAAGACAGAACCAAATTGTCATATTAACACAATCAGTCAAAGGATGTAGTCTCTCTTCCAAGGAACTATTAAGAACTAGTTTTAAATTAGTACTGCTCCGATTCGAACGATGATATAATGATCAAATTTTGTAGGAATGACGGTTTTAATCCTTCACATTGTATGTTTGCTGGGACGATGAGGAGGTCAGTCTTCTCCGCAACGCCAAGCATACTAGCAGAGACCTTAGAAATGTTCATTAAGTCTGCAATTGTTTCGTGATTTCTTCTCTAAGCTCCTATCCAGAGGCTATTTAGATTTTCTGATTACTTCTCGAAGATCCTCGCCAGAGACTCATATAGATTTCAGTACCAAAGATTACCTCCAAGTGACATCTGAAAAGATTCTATACATGATATTCCTAGCGGCATATTCCTATACATATATTTAATTATAAGTTATAAATTATATATATATATATATATATATATATATATATATATATATATATATATATATATATATATATAAATTATAAATTTTAAAGTTTCATACACATTTTTATGTACATTTTTATATATATTCCTATACTATATTAATACATACAAATATATATAATTATATGTTTTCTTACTCTCTCTCTCTCTCTGTTTCTCTTTTGCAGATATTGGGCAGTTACAAATATCGACTATATACACTCGCGCACAAGTAGGCGTGTCTTTCTTATGATCTTCTGTGTGTGGTCAGCCTCAGTGATTGTGTCTCTAGCACCACAATTCGGCTGGAAGGATCCAGATTACCTGCAGCGCATCGAGCAGCAAAAATGTATGGTTTCACAGGATATTGCATATCAGGTGAGTGTGCTGAACCCTTAGTCATACCATGCAAATTCCATTAAAGCAACTATCCTTAACTGATATTATATTTTGCCAACTGTTTAAATTGCCTTTTATTCCCCTTTTGTTTTTGTTGTTTTCTTCCACTTCACAGGTTTTTGCCACCTGTTGCACATTCTACGTGCCGCTGCTGGTCATTCTGGTGCTTTACTGGAAAATCTATCAAACCGCGCGTAAGCGCATACATAGGCATCGCCCGAGGCCGATCGATGTTACCGCCAACAACAACCAGGTGAGTCTGGGCAATAGTGGCCTGTATGGGACGGGGTTGCTGTAGGTCGGTTGCAGGCCAATTGAATGATTAATGGGCGCACGAGGCTTTAAATGATATAAAATTGATTGCGGCATAATTATAGGCAATTGGTGGAAGGTTTCGTTTACATTTGTTGCACAAAGTTGTGTTTGCACGCAAGCAAATACGCAAACACACACACATACCCACACAAACACGAACACACACACACAAACACACCCGCCACTCAACCGCGAATTCCCATGCATCCATGTGTGAAAAGTGCCTCTCGTCCTGTTGCATTTTTAAAGCTCATTTGCATGCAAATTGAACTCAGTTACGATTGCAACATTTCGAGTACTCCTGTTGCTGCTGGACTGCATCCTTTGACCTTTGCTCTGCGCTAACTTGCATGCAAACATAATTTTCTGTATTAATCGCTTCATTAACGGAATTGCATTTCGCATTCCAATCAATCGCAACAGCCGCATCAGTGCAGGACCAACAAATACCGCTACGAATTTAATTATGTATGTAATAAACTCGCCGCTAACCGCAAATCATACGTCACTGCGATTGCCGCCAACGAAATTGTGCACAGACAAACTTCGCAGCGGAAATTGTTGTTTATGTTAAATTAATTGTTAATTTCAATAACGATATTGGTGCGAAGGATAATTGCAAATACGAGCCTGGTGGCAAAGTTTACCCAAGAGGTCTTCAAATGGCAAGGATAGTAAGGATTAACAAAATAAACAAATAACCGGAGGGAGGAAACTGAACATTACTGATGAGTGCAGTGAATAAGCAATCGTGGATGAACCCGCAATTATGCGAAGGAAGTTGTTGAAAAAAGCAATACATAAAAAACAGGTGGAAAGGTGGAAGAAACTCATAAAGCTTAGAGTGGATGTTATTACAGGAATTCAAGTATGGACCGATCGTAGTGCTTAACGACACACGTGAACATATTCCATGAAAACTTAGAGAAATTTTAAACCACAGATCGCCATACTCCCGATTGTTTCATCCAGGGTTACCGTACTTGCTGTGAAAAATGAATACGAACGAAAGCACGTCAATACTTCATCAAATATCCTTGCACTGAGGCTTCGAATGCCCCAACGAACACTAAACTTCGCTTCTATACCATACATTACTGCTTGAATAGAATGCTTATTTAAAAGTTATGTTATGCTGCATTGTCTAGGAGGCGTTTCAAGGGGTCCAAGCAAATGCTCACATGAACTCACTTCTCCAGAGGATGTGATATGGCTCCAAACCATACCAGTATAATTCCATTTCAACATGCCTCATCTACATTACTGCAATAAGGAGATAGTCCAGATTTACCTTCCCACATAAAATGAGAAAATTTCTTATATAGAATAGAAATGTTTCACACTTTGGGTTGTAATTTTTCCTTTTCGAAACTTGATTGATGGGTATGTAAGGCCCAACAGTGACCAACAATATTATCCCTACCCCAACATGCCTATTGGATTTCATCAGTCAACACCACCTCAATCGGTAAACATGGCCTCACTGTGTAATGTAATGTAAGGAATATAAAGTGGTATCCTTGCTTGACCTCAAGAGATTCTTAGCAGTTCTGTGACGTAAGTTTGGACAGATTCTTAGCTGTGGACTGACTCTAAACTTAAAATTGATTTGTTCCTTATACCTGTGAAGCCCAGAATCCCCCCGAATACTCTTCCCATTTCAAGTGATACCTTTGATGAAAGGAGCCTTGACTAAGTAAATTATTGGATGGGGTCTGAATATAAACTGGATTCAAATTGACAATATTTCCGTATATCTGTGAGTATGCTTCACCTTGAATACGCTTCCCATTTTAAGTCGTACCCTACATGAAGGGATCTTTGACATCTAAGTAAGAAGGGATCTTAGTGATCTAAGTAAATTATTGGATGTGGACTGAATCTAAACTGGGATAAAATTGAATTTTTCCTTATCCCTTTGAAGCGCAAAATCCCTTTCAATTCCTATCTCATCTTAAGTAGGAACTCCTCGGTTCTTATGGGAGAAGTCAGAGGCCTCTACCGATACTACGTTATCCTCAGGAGAGGCATTTAATATTATTCACCAGCCTTAACTCGTGAAATGTCTCTTATATTGAAATTTGTTGGATATAAAATGATGAAAAGCTCAGATTAGTCGATATTTTTAAGGACTTTGCTTAGTTAGCGACTTAGAACTGTGCTGCCAAGTAAAATAGTTTATGCTTTGAGTTTAGGAAAGGACATTATTCTTATAAGAATGCCAATATTGGCAGAACATCTGTTAACTTTCTAACGTACAAGGACTTAGCAACTTCGTTGTGTTTTTGGCAAACGAATAACTTGGGTGGCGAAGCAATCGCGGATAAGCTACTTAAGGCTTTCAAATACTGAGTAGATGCATAACTTAAAGATATGAACTCATAACTTAAAATACTTTGTAATTGTGGTACAAAAGGATCGGGTTATTTATATGTATACGAGTATATCTATTTATTGTCGATCTCACACTGTAAATGTTTCTGAATGCCAGGCTTTGAGAAAATTGTATATGAAATTCCAGTCAGACGAAGTGGAGGACATCTCACACTTAATGTCTTATTGCCCTGTCTTTGCAAGGAGGAAAATTCGATTACTGGGGACACCTCTTCCCGAAGGCGTTGCTGATTATTATAAGCAATATCTCTTTATTCAAATGGGATTCGTACTGGAGCCGCTTTCAGTCCCGCAAGGCCATATCAGTTTAAGTTACAACTGTGGTATCTCAATGTGGCAATCCTTGGTCTAGGTGCGCTTGTTTTACCTGCCTCCCTAAACTAACAAAACGTACACTATAATTCTGTATGGGTGCAGGGCGTTGAAAATATTCCAAGTGATAATTAGCCGCCCAGTTTGTCGAACTCAACAAAGACAACTTCATTCAAATAATGTTGTTAGTACTCGTTTCCCCCAACCCCTTGCAGTCATAATTAATTATGGATAATATTGATATTCCGAGTGTGTATTGGACGGAAGGTATATAAATATATTGAATATTGTTAAGGACATCGTTTGCAGCATAAATCTCCTAAACGGTTGAGTGGCATTGATGAAATTGAAATAAGGACGAAACTTGATAAAACTGGAGAGTGGTTGATGAAATGGGGCGCGGCTGTTGTATGAATAGCTCCATGTGTGGTCCAAAATTCCAGTCGCAACACTTCAATATGTATTTTTTAATTTACTGTATTTCAAATTGCGTTCTAAATATGCGCTCTTCTCACTAATAAATGCTTGGGCAGTTATCCATACGCACACAAGAATGTGCCACTTGAGCTCAGCAAATAGACAAATAGGCTGCCGGCCTGGACCCTCGTCAAGTTGAAACCACTTTTCAATTTGTTGCCATTTAGCAAAAAGTACTGAAATGCCCATTTTAAGTAGTGCTGGCGAAAAGCGCAACCACATCTCCTGAGAGCGCTATTTATAAACACACACTCGTCGTGGCACCCCAATAAATCCCGATCCTGATGCTGTTTACTTTGAATTTTTGACTCAATGACTCGCCGTGCAGACTCTGGCACACAAAGCCAGAGACCACAACAAACACGAAATGAAAACTTTCCGAGCTAAACGGTCATATTCAATTCTGAAGCAACAACCGCAAAGCGTGCACAAAATTAAAACATAAAATAGGAGTAGCAGAGATGGCTAAAAAAAGGATGAAACTTTTATGACGTCTGCCATACTCACACCCCAAACAAAAGGTAGTCCAGAGTAGTCATTTTGAAGTGTGGTGGGCCCAAACCGATTTTGTTTTTTAAATAAATTCCTTATTTACACATCCGAGACTGTTAAAATGTAGAAATGTTGGGATTTATTGAGAGCGCCCCTCGGGCTACGACTATTTGCGGTGGTCCGGTCCCGTCTACTTTTTCCTTGTTTTGTGCAAGTTTTTCCTTGCCCAAGCTTTCTTTTTTTCATCTTTAGGGGAATTTTTTTGTCTGTTTGTTTGTCTGTTTGTTTGTTTGTTTGTGTGTGTGTCTGCACTCGTGTATTATTTGCTCTTGTTACATTTGTTGCGCCACTCTGGCATAATCACACTTGCTTCACATCCTGCTGCCAGCCACATTGGTGTGTGTTATTTTCGCTTCTATTGATTTGGGTATTGTGTGGTTTGTGCTTGAGCGCCTCTTGATGGGGTTGCGATGGAGGGTGAGTTGGGTTAAGCCACAACTCTGGGAACAAGTGCAGCAACGAAAAGGGTTCGTTTAAATATGAACATAGAAAAAAGGAAGACACTCTAATCTGCCTGTATTATTCCCAATTGCCAATTGTATTATTGCTCTGTTACTTGAACGCCAAAGAGTGACAGGCACTTCACTTTTTTGGGAAGCATGAAGAGAGCGGCTTCAAATGGAGCAAAGGATGTGTATATCAAGGTCTCGGAATTTGATTCTATATGTAAGCAGTTAAACTCGTCTAACTAGGATGAGTCTTAGTGTCATGTTTCATCAATGACATATGCCAAAGTGCAAGTGGGGTTTGGAGAGTTTCTCTATTATTGTGCATACCTGAGGGACAACGACATTGAAATGAATTTCGGTTCGTTCAAGGAGAGACCAAAATATCCAGACGAACATATCCCATGAGGCAAGAGTAATAGAGCATTGACCGTATTACAAAAGGTAGTCCAGAGTAGTCAATTTGAACATGTACAGACAATCCAAATTAGGGAATATTAGGGAATATAAATGAACAACTGGCCAGAAAAATATAAGCGTACATGATAACAGAGAACGGGCACTGTCCAGAAACCGTTGTAGAACTGCTATAATTGAATTATGATTGGATTAGAAAGCACTTACAATCTCCAGGCCCTAAGATAAAAATATTAGTGAAGGTAATTTGTACCTTTGGTCGTGCGTTTGCAGAGATATTTTTACTAATAAACAACACGATTAATTTTATCTTGTTGGTCTACAGTCCTATTTATCTTGTTGGTCTAAAGTTCCATACCGACACTTATAAATAGATTTAGGGGCCTCACAATTGTGTTTATCGCAATCCGAGGAATCAAGCAGTCCTTTAGAAATTATGTAGAGTTGTGAAATAGAATATATTTTAACCAATCCTTGATTGAAGAGAATTCAGCACTACCAACAAAAAGCTACTTCAGCAAAAAGCAACTACCAAGTTTTTAATTTGATCGACAGGAGTTTCTAATTAAGCCATTAAGAGACCCCATAAATACATCAATTGACTCACAATTATATTGGTTAGAAGTGAGGTAGGCCGGAGAACTGCTTTAGATTGAATATCATTCAGGGAGTACTAGAACCACAGCCAGTAAGGGCCTATTGTGCTACGAGGAGAACTTTCTTAGAAGGAGGTTAGGCATTAGTTACAGCCTCTTACTTTCAGTTATCCTCAATCAAACTCTTTATATGTCCACAAGGAATTTAAAGAACTATTTGTGGTATTACTCAATATTTAAGGAAATATAACCTTCATCAGACGAATCGAGCTGGAGTAAAACAGTGATCATACAGCCTCTTCCTGTCCACTATCCTCAGTGGACCTCTTTATATGTCCACAAGGAATTTAAAGAACTATTTGTGGTATTACTCAATATTTATGGAAATATAACCTTCATCAGACGAATCGAGCTGGAGTAAAACAGTGATCATACAGCCTCTTCCTGTCCACTATCCTCAGTGGACCTCTTTATATGTCCACAAGGAATTTAAAGAACTATTTGTGGTATTACTCAATATTTATGGAAATATAACCTTCATCAGATGATTCGAGCTGGAGTAAAACAGTGATCATACAGCCTCTTCCTGTCCACTATCCTCAGTGGACCTCTTTATATGTCCACAAGGAATTTAAAGAACTATTTGTGGCATTACTCAATATTTATGGAAATATAACCTTCATCAGATGATTCGAGCTGGAGTAAAACAGTGATCATACAGCCTCTTCCTGTCCACTATCCTCAGTGGACCTCTTTATACGTCACAAGGAATTTAAAGAACTATTTGTGGTATTACTCAATATTTATGGAAATATAACCTTCATCGGACGAATCGAGCTGGAGTAAAACAGTGATCAAAAAAGTGTCACCAATAAAAATTACGAATTACTTATAGTTCCCAAGAAAGGGACTACGAAGAATATCCATATTCAACCTGGAAAAGAATGTCCATTGACATAGTGACATCTCCGAATTTATTATACTGAGCATATTTAAAAACAACTTCGTTATTCTCAGTACTCCAATACCCACACCCCTTAAGAACTACACTGCAAACAGAACCCAAACGATTCTGATATTTTTGTATTCCCTTAGATATACTTAAGGGTGTTATACCCCTATGATGCCCCTATTTATTTGAAAGATGACGATAGTCTTGACAGGAATTCATATATTTTAGAGGAATCAAGATGAGGGATCTTGCTCATATCCAAGATGTAATCTCCAAAACACCTGAGTATATTATGTGCCAATGGTCCGCAGTCTGTGATCAGGTCCAGTGAGGTTTCGTCACTTTCTCCACAGTCTGGACAGATGGCATCTGAAGATATACCCAACTTGTTCAAATGGTAGTTGACTCTACAATATCCGCTTAAAATTCCTGTGATGATTCTTAATTTACTCCGAGGCATATTTATTAACTCCTTAGCTCTTTTAGGATTAAAATCTCCCAGAAGAGCTTTGGACAACTCTTAATACCGGAAGAGTTTTCCAGGTTTGACTTCTGTTTGCATCTGTACACTTCTTCAGCAGACCTCCAATAGTATTGGATGATAGTCTACAAAAGGGTTCAGGGCCGTTGAAGTGAGAGGCCGCAGCCTTCCTAGCTAAGCTATCAGCCTTCTCATTTTCCTCTACTCCTATGAGGCCTGATACCCACATTCGAGATAACTTGTTTGTATTCCCTTCTTTCGGTATTTAATAAAAACTTCAAGTACTTCTGTTTTATTACATAGCAACACGCTCTGTCATGGAACGATTTCGAACCCGCAAACCACACCCCCCCCCTGTATCCGGCAGTGAGATACACAAATAAATATGGCAGGAGATAAGTGAAACCTTGACCATTTTAGTGGCTCACAATTTTTTATTTACGCACTTTTGCGAATATCATCACACACAAGTGGCAACAGAACGCGCCTCCCCAGTGCCAGTGCCTTAATAACAGCAATGAGGAATAGCTCTCTACACACTTGTACAATGCTCAACAACTACAACAACGCTCAACAACTACAACAACAGCAACAACGCTCAACAACAACCACTACAACAATAACAACGAAATATCAGTTTATTGACATTTTTATCACAAAAGCATATTTGCACAGATTTTAAGTGGGGAAAATATGTTGCATGATGCGACAACTACAATGCCAACAATGAATACTACAGCTGCAACAACAACAACAGCAACAGCACAAATGGAGGCAATAAAAAGGCACTGTGATATATTGTTATCATTCACAAGAGGTGGCTTAAGAAGTCGCTTTATGGTTAAAGCATTTAAAGCACTTATAAAAATGTGCACCTAAAGCATCGCTAGTAACATTACAAGGAGCCTGGGCCGCAGCCCGCCCAGAATATAATTGAGGCATAGACAATTACCGTAAATTAGCTAAAGTAGCAACAAAACCGAAACTTATCTCAAGTGTAAATCTCTCTGTGTGTGTTTGTGGGCGCTTTTGTTGTAGGTCTACTTTTACGGGCCACATCAGCAGCACAAACGTTTGTCGCATTGTTCGCTAAGCCGGAGATGGCAAAGATATTAACAGAGATTGCTTTAACTGTGGTACTGACTTTTACGACCTTAACGCCCATATGCGGCATCGCTGAGGAAGAATAAATCGGCTGAATTTGTGAAACAATTAAGAAAGTGGGTTAAAAGTGTTAAAAAGCAATTTCTTTATTTGTTTGGCTTAAAAGTGTAGACGAAATAATCCTTTTATGCAGTTCCTTGAGGAATGAGCAATATGCATATATAAGTGCATCTATTTTTTCCTATCTCATATTAGAGATGGACTATATCCGATTCTACATATTTTGTAACAAATAGTTTAGTGCGAGATATCAATTTTCTTCATTAAAGGGTTTGAAGCTCCAATATGAACATCATTATATTCGTAATATGTATTATACATTCTTAATACATACTCAACAATCAATCAAGAAAATCTCAGACTCTGAAAAAACTTCGGATATATCGATTATTGCTCTTCTCTAATATAGCAACTCACTTACATCCAACTGTCTGTTCACATACTCGCCCGTATATGCAAGCTTC
Organism: Clusia tigrina; assembly: GCA_920105625.2. Classification (NCBI taxonomy): domain Eukaryota; kingdom Metazoa; phylum Arthropoda; class Insecta; order Diptera; family Clusiidae; genus Clusia; species Clusia tigrina. The sequence goes on from OV050030.1 coordinate 421,749,782, forward strand.
GATTCGTTTTACGGCCAGCGTAGAGTGAAAGTATTTCCAACTAGGCCAAAGAAAACACTTCCACTTGCTAAGTATTAATTTGGCTTAATTTAAGATACAAAAGGAACTCTCAAGAGTCTATTCAAAGGACGCTTCGTTATGCTGCGGACAGATTGTGCCAATAAAAAACTAAAGACGCTATACATAAAAGACAAAAGGGAACATTTTATGGAGGGCTGTGCAATGCATGATTATATACATGAGCATACTAGCTTTAACAACAATAAGTATCGGTGGTATACAGTGGAAGGAAAGTGTTGACGGTGTTAGAAGAATTTAACGAATTTTATATTTAAGAAGTCCATTTCTGTGGAGACGAGTAAATAGTAGAAAATCGAAAGTAAAAATAAGCAAAAATATTCTATAGATTGGTGCTATAAAGATTAGGCATACAGTTCGAGTGACTGTTGTACAAACTACAGAGACGTGGAAGAGGAGCAATCAATCAATTTGGGGGGCATTAAGTGACCCACTCCCGAAGTGTGGTGAATCCAAAAAGAGCCAAGTCAAGGATTTCAAATGCGCGGAAGACCACTCTGTGTATTAATAGTCAGAATTATATTAGGCCACTTAATCACTGAATTTTCCAGAAACTGCAGAGCCGCAGACGAGGCAGAAACAATCCACTTGCCAGTTAGTATGCCAAAAATATTTTGTTGTCCTGTCTTAAATTCCAAGATCCAATGATAGATAATGGAGAGAATCCAGGAATCATGCAATGGTGACGTCATTTCTACCTACTTACATACCTCCTCACCTAGTACATATGATAAAAAGATGGGTATCCAAAACTGTGTCAGCATGTAGAAAATATTTTGGTTTCCTCTCTTAAGTGAGCATAAAAACTCAGACAAATTTCTTGGTTATAGCAAAGAGGTTCCAATGATAAATAAAGAGTGTTGTGAGTCAGAATGAAGCTACCTGTGCGTAGTTGATTCACAGCACCAACTCCTAATAGTCACTACACATTTGGTGTAGTTAACATTTTTACAATTAAACTATTTAAGAAAGCACACGCGGAAAATCGAGGATTCTATGATGACATAATGGGCATATGCTAGTCACTTCTACCTTGCCTTTAATAAATATATGATGAAAATACGGATATACAAAATTGTGTCGCTCGGCATGCTGAGGACACAAGAGACTGAAGGAATCATATTTATAAATTAGATCAGGTTGGAAAGTATTTCAAGAAGTAATGCATGATTTGACTGCTTCTGCAGAAGAATCCCAAAACACTTCTTCTAATAATGCTTATAAAGTTGGAGGTACTTGCAGAACTGATGACCTATTTAATATCTCTAACATTCGAGTTGCAGTATTGCAACGCAATTCATAGCAATGTCCCTTCAAAGTATCATTGGATGATATACGAATACAACATTTGCACAGATCTTGCAATGACTCTGGATCACAGTGTCATGATTTTTTCGAATCCATTTTCGTTTCATTATTAGTGGAAAACACATTTCAAGTTTCCGCATTGTGAAATTCATTCAACCACCAAATTTTAGGAGTGGGCTAAAATAGTTAAAGTATTATCGTCTTTAGTCTCTCTCCTTCATGTTCCCTGCATTATCTGCACCAGCAGCTGACACGTTTTCACTGACTTTTGATATTCTTTTGAAGCAATTCTGCAACATACCGAACGCTCTTTGATGTACGCCGTGGATATAAATCATGACGGCCTTGTTGCTAAGGTTGCGCTTTATCATGGTAATATTTCGCATCATAAATAACTGCATACATAAATAACTCATAAATCAGAAGTGCGCACTAGCACCCAAAAATATTCATAGTTTTGGGGCGCATATCGGATCATAAAGTTTTGTTTTTGTTTTTGCTTGAGAATGTTGTTTAGTAAACTGATGACATTGTTTCATATTTGAAATTTATTACGTAATTTACCAAGTACGATTTTTGATCTTATGGAAATACTGCCTCTGATTCCCTGTTCAGGCTGCAAGTGGAAAGGGGTTCTTTTGGTGAACCTGTAGGCCAACAGATTAATAGATTTGTGAAGACCTTAGAGCGACCTTTTCGTAACTGGTGAAGGTGGCATTCAAGTCACCGGCAACTTGAACAACTAATGAAGTCACTAGTTACTGCAAACTCGCTGATTTAAATAGCGAGTATAGTCAATACACAAACCTGTTTTTTGTCTTTGGTCACAGGGAATTAGCTTTGGTGATTATCTGAACTTCGTCGAAGTTCATTATCAAAGCTTAGTTTGCACCCCAGCGATGAATTCGCCATCTACTGGAAAAACATAGAATACTAAACACCGATTTCTTATGGAGAAATATATATTAACAACGCCTCAAATCAGTGGTATTGCAACCAAGTCGTTATGTTGCCATCCATTAAATAAAGGTGGAATACTAAACATCGAGCTTAATAGTGAAATATGTATTCACAGCGCCCAAGATCAGTGATACTGAAATAATTCGTCATGTGTCTAGTTATGAATTTAAATATTCTTATCTGACCAGGAACCAAGGCTCACTAATTATATACACCAATCGCTGGTAGACGTACAGGTGACTATGAGAGTCGCTTGCAGCAATACCTGTGACTAAGAAGTGGCTTGCAGCCATACCTGTGACCAAGAAGTCTCTTGCAGCCATACCTGTGACCAAGAAGTCTCTTGCAGCCATACTGCCTCTAGCCAGAAGCAGAGCGCGCCCTTTAGACAAATACGCTTTCAGCTCCCTTGCGGAAGTGTCCTACGCGACGGTCAAACAAATCCTGCGCTTTATTAGAGCTTCAAAATGATTTGAGCAGTAAATTAGAGGTACAGTGTTACGCGGTGGTATCGCAATGGACCCATAGTGGTCTGAATGAGTTGGTCTGTAGACTGACTGCCACGAAACCCTAACCTAACCTAGGAGGTCACTGCTGCAAAATCACCTCAGTGTCGTTCGTTACTAATTTTGTTTAGAACACAAGACGAGTAATGTTGTAAATATTGAAACATGATTGCATACTTTTAGGATCCCATCTGGAGTCTGAAAATGAGTGGACCCTGTGTGTAAGTCAAGACACGAACTATTCGAATAAAAGTTTACTTAAGAACACCCTGTCGGTGGTGTAACAGAATGAAAGCTTCCTTTGAGGTGTATATAAAATTCTAGAAAGATCCAGAAATTTCTAGAGTATTGCAGAAGTTTCTACCTCAACTATTCGAAGCTATAAAAAGCACAAGACTGTGCAAAGTCGAACACAATTAAGCAGAGATCGTAACAGTGTGTACATCGAGCATAATAATCGAAGCAGCAGTATTTGTAATTGTTATTTTGTAAAGTGATAAAATTCATTATTAAATAAAGTGATCAATGTATTGTGAATTAAAGTACAAATTATAATAAAGTAAACTTTAAGCCTAATATTAAGTGTGTAAATTGCAACAATTAAATAAAGTTAGTTATTTTAATTTAACCAGCGATTGTTTGATTACTACACAATCCAGTGGTACGAATCCGAGTACAGAGAGTTAGAGTAAATTGTCAAGAGGGCAATTTCGTAACAGAATAAATTGTCAAGAGGCCAATTTCGTAACAATATAATTCTGTTGTTTTTATAAATCGCTCTCCAACTTAGAAGAGAATAAATAGAAAGCAGAAATTTTAATTACATCAGCGAATTGAATCTATTCTATTAAATTCTATGAATTCTTTTATATTCTGCTAAAACACTCTACAAAATCGAGATGGAAATATTACAATTAAGCAAAGAAGATTGTAAACTTAATGCAGCTTATTGAGCAGATTTTATGTGGATTCTAGGAACTCAGTTTTCCCCAGTTTTCTCATACAATATTTTTCTTATATTTGCCAAAACAACAGAATCTGCTTTCACATGCGCAACAAGGAGAATAAAAAAACTGCGAATTAAACAAACTGAAATAAAAGCGAAGTGTGTGTGAGTGTGTGTGTGTGTGTGAGTGTGAGTGTGTGTACAGAGAAGTGCTTTGCGCACCATATTAATTAATGCAATATTAATTGTTTCCACGCAAAAACACACACGGAGAGCCTCAGCAGACATATGTTAATGTAATGTGTGTGCGAAGCAAGGAAGCGAACAGCAAATAAGAGGGGAGAAAATAAAACGGAGTGCAGCGCAAGGCAAACACAAAAAACACTCAGACACTTTTTATGCCAGGATACAACAAGGATATATGGCATAATAACAGACACATAAAAGCACTGGCACTCATATGCATAAACAAACACAACAGTAAAAATGATAAGGAAATAAAATAAACAACATGCAACGTTGCGGCAAGCCGAAATTCTCGTACTGAAATGGATCCGGCAACAGCACTCGCACGGGTTGGCACAGAATGTGTTAATTTTGTTAAATATGTCTTGATGCTGATGTGATGCTGCTACGTGGCTGTTGTGTTGCTGTGATGCTGCTGAGTGGCTGTTGCGTTGCTGTGATGCTGCTGCGTTGCCGCTGTATTGCTGTGATGCTGCTGCGTGGCTGTTGTGTTGCTGTGATGCTGCTGCGTTGACGCTGTGTTGCTGTGATGCTGCTGAGTGGCTGTTGCGTTGCTGTGATGCTACTGTGCTCCTGCCCAAGTGCGGTTTAGTAATGTGCAAAAAGTAATGAGGAGAAACAAGTGAGAATGTTTGCGTACAAAGTTTCAAGTCAATATGTCCGTTGCACTACAATCGGCTGCAATGGACGAGAAGTGCATCTTAAGCAGAGTAACAAGGCAACTCAACTGTTCGAGTTTACTATGAGTACATGTGGAAAACTGTGAAAATTGACAGGATGGCCCAAGTAAAACTTACCTTATTGCTAAGAAAGCATTTTCAAGGCTACTCCTGAGCGACTTTGAACGGATGTGCAACCAACTACAAACCTTTTACGAAAGGACTACTGTTTCCATTATGTCTGAAACATTCATTGTAGCAAATTCACACCAAAAAGAATATCACGCAAGTATTAAGAGAATACTCTAAACTTCTCAAGTGTATGTGACACTTATGCCATCACTATAACTGCCTCTATAACCAAAGTGGGAGTAAACATAACAAGTTAATCGCCACAGGCTCAAATGCTGCATGAAAAGTAAATATTGAATTATTCTATGAGTGTTTCCACAGGCATACATGTGTACACAATTCAATATTTAGATTCATATGTAACTTAAATAGGAGCTGGGGCCTGCTATAATAAGCACTGAGTGTGAGTAAACTACTTAATCAACAAGATGAGATCAGATATGAGCCAAGTGCTTAGAATGACCGGGAAGATGGAATTCAGCTACTTATCAATTGCTTCATATGAGGAGCTACATGAAAGGAACAGAAATATTCGGTTGCGCGCGGTGGGAATCTGTCAATACATTATTTACTCTGTGAGTATTATCCCGTCAGTTAGTAGAGTCCTATTTCCTTTCATTCCTGGAATTTATAAAGTCAATTTCTGAAATATAGAAATTGAATTATTGATAATCAGAAACTTCAATTAAGTCCTCACATTCATGAAATTATCTATTAGTTTATACAAGCTCATAATTCACTTGAGTCTTCAATTTAATAATATCTTTCATTTAATTTCTTGACTTAAGTAATTCAATTGCTGATATTGAGAAATTAAAATTTAAGTATTTAATTTCATATCTTCAATTAAATATATAAAATTCAGTAATTCAATTGCTGATATTCAGTAATGTTAAATCATTTTCTTGACTTCCGGAATTCAGTTGCTAACACTGAGAAATTGAAAAATAATTATTTAATTTCTTAAAATTATCAACTAAATTTCTTAAATTCAGTAATTCAATTGCTGATATTCAGTAATGCTAAGTCATCTCCTTGATTTCCGGAATTCAGTTGCTGATATTGGGAAATTAAAATTTAAGTATTTAATTTCATATCTTCAATTAAATCTCTTAAATCAGTAATTCCATTGCGGATATTGAGAAATTTCAAAATCAAGTACTCCATTTCATAATAGCCTCAATTTAGTTCCTAAAAACTTCGTAATTAAATTGCTGATATTGAGAAAAAAAATTTAAGTATTTAATTTCATATCTTCAATTAAATATATAAAATTCAGTAATTCAATTGCTGATATTCAGTAATGTTAAATCATCTTCTTGATTTCCGGGATTCAATTGCTAATATTCATTCAATTCAGAATTCAGTTGCTGATATTGGGAAATTAAAACTTAAGTATGCAATTTCATAATATATTCAATTTAATTTCTTAAATTAAGTAATTTAATTGTTGATATTCAGTAATGCTAAATCATCTTCTGGATTTCCGGAATTTAGTTGCTAGCACTGAGAAATTAAAAAATAAATATTCAATTTCTTAAATTTATCAACTAAATTTCTTAAATTCATTAATTCAATTGCTGATAATCAGTAATGCCAAATCAGTTGTACAGCTTCTTGATTTCCGGAATTTAGTTACCGTACTTTACACTGAGTAAATATTTGCTGAAAGTTTCCAATGCCGTTCTGCGTAAATGAAGTCACAGTTTGCTGCCACTGAAATTCCATGCAAGGAGTATGCAAATGCTCAAATTCTACCAAGTATTTTCCTGTCTCTCTTCTTTTCTTATTTTTATTTTAATTACACTTGTCGGTTGTTTCTAGTTGTTGGTGTTGTTGCTGATGTTTTTGTTGTTGTTGTTGTTGTTGTTGGTGTTGATGTTGTGTTTGTTATTTGTGGCGTACGTAAATATTTGCATATAAGGAATAAAAGAAAAATTCTTACATTGTTGTCGGAGCAGCTACACAGGCACTGATTACCCGCTGTTTCCTTTGCCGTTGTGGTAACGTTTAAAATTCAAATAGTACAACAACAGGCCCACACCTTCCCACACCAACACTTGGGCAACACACACCCAGTCAGCCTTACGCACTCATAGAGAATGGAAGCCGGCACACTTCCTACCACGCGCGTGCATACACCGTGGGTGTGTGTGTGTGTGTGTGGGTGTGGAGACGTCCTTATAAACTACTCTGCCAAAAACAAACAGCATTTTTAATTTGCATACATTAGTATGCGTATTTGTTTGCTAGTATGTGTTAATGTGCGTATTTGTCGCTGTTTATGGCTCTGTTTATGACACTGTCTCCTTGCCACATGAGAGCGGGGAGTGCCGCAGTTCGAATGAGCATGTGTGAGTGTGTGTGTTTTATCTCTTTGTGAATGATAATTTAATTAGCAACAGCCGCAATAGCAACAGCAACAACATCGGCAACAACATGAACAACAACGCAGGAACACCAGCAGCATCCGATCTCGTGGAGTATTGCGGAAATTAGAATGGCGTAAGCCATTATTTGACATTTTGTGGGTTTGACACATCTTTATTAAGTGTTGCTTTAGAAAAATGTTCGGCAATAAAGTTTTTAAATTACCATGCGGGTTTTATGGTCTGTTGTTTTTGTAACTAATTCACATACAATCACATACCCACACACACACACACACTCACACGCTCCCACTTAACGCTCCCTCTTACCGCAAATGTATCCCTTTCGACATGAACGAGCCAACTTGCAAATTATCTCCTTCTGTGAATTTCCTCTGTATTTGTGTTTGAAGTTCGCAACTAAATTTTTAGTTAACTTTATTTTAAATAGTTTATGCGGGCTTCAGGGTCACTTTTCAGTTAGCATCAGAAACAGACCGATTGGCTGCCCTTTTAGGTATGAACAAAAAGTTAACATTGTTTCAGGGGATTACAACAAAGCTACAACTATTATATCCAAGCATGGTGATTCTTAAGTAAAACTATTTATTTCAGCGTATGATATCTCCAGTTAATTATTCTAATCCCAGGCATGTGTAGTTCCCATTCTTCTGTAGTGAATAGTTTGCTCACCAAACTAACTTTGGGCTCGACTCATACTCTGTGCTATCATGTTAAATGCTTGTTTCCTTTACATAAGGACTAAAGTTGCACAAGTATCGTAGAAGTAGGACTAGTCAGAAGGTTATTTGTAGTTTTTGGCTAAGAGAAAATAAACTGCTTGTTTTCAGCACTGGACAAGCAAAATTAAAGCAGGTAAAGCAGGAGCTACGACCTTGAAACTAAACTCAACAAACCACATGCTTCGACTAAGTTCGTCCTAAGGACTTTAAGGTTCGTATTGAAGTTTAATCAGAGTTCCTTTTGAAGTGGCAAACACTTTCCCAACAAGACACAAGTTGAACAGACAAAGTTTACGGAAAGAGGCCAGATTTGTGGAAGAACATTAATTGTATTATATATCATGATAACTCTAAGCCCACTTATTAACATTTGTGTGAAAATTTTTAATCGAATGAAAGTGTCAGAAGCTCGTTACTCGTCAAATGTAGACCCTTGGGGTATTTTTGTACAGGTTTAGGTTTAGGTTGGAGTGGCAGCAGAAAGCACACTCAGGCACATGTGATGATCCATTGTGATACCACCGACTAAGTCGAGTATAGTTACCGCTCAGGCGGTGAGCGCCTAAGCAGCGCCTTGTATAACCCAAATCTATATTACCACCTCGTGGAGGATATTTTGCCTCCGCTGAAGCCATAAAAACAAACCTTGTAGCAGGAACTGAAGGCTCTGAGAGTAGTTTGTATTAGATATGCTTCCACACCTCCATTGTACAACTAAAATGCATGCAGTGTTGTAATTTTTATACAAAGCCACATAAATTTGTACACCCAAATCAATATTTTGTCGAGCATTTCGCGGTAAAAATAGGGGAAGAATAAGATTTGGTACTCTCTGCCAAATTGCCGGGGACGTGATTCCACTCCAAAGAGATGCAAGATATTTTCTCATACACATATTTTTGGTGTGACAGTTTTCTAAGCTCTCTTTCAAGGCCATTGAAAACGTTAACTCAAATCAAGTTCTCCAGTAAGGACCAACTTGAACGCAAATGTCCACTATCAGCGGCAAAGTACAAAATAAGTGCACATTTTCCGGCATATTTTCTTCATTTTCATATCCCAAATAACGATATAATTTCATTTGCGTAAATCAATATTGGTTTTTGGGCAGCTTTGAGACATCGAAACCGAACCGCAGCCTGAAAGACAGAAAAGGCAAAATAAATCACCAAATAGGATTGACTCCTCGATTACTTCAATTTGGGGTAGAATGCGCCGAGCTCGAACAAGAAGGAAGAACACTGCAACCGCAAATTTGCCAAACAAATACAAATTGGATTTGGGTTCAGGCACAAAAAAAATTGCGAACATTGTGTGGACTGTTTCCAATTATTTTAAAGCATGCCATGCCCACCAAATAAAAAGAAACACAGAAAATATATACATAAAAACCAAATGAAACATAAAACACAAACACACAGAAAAAAATGAAGCAATGGGAAAAAAATTGTACTGCCTCCTTCCGTTGAGCCATAAATACGGACACCAAAAAAATACGCAAGCGAAACTGGCAACCAGCACCGGACGAGAAAAAAGAAATTCATTTTCGTACAAATTGCGGATTATTTAACCATAAAGACGGGTAACTCTCGTAGCGAATTTGCATTTTTAAGCAGACGGTTGACCTTTTATTTCTGGAAAGCCACAGTGCTGCTCATGTTGCCATGTTGAGTCGTTATCCTGTTGCCATGCTAACCGTTAAGTGGGGATACTTTCATATTGGAAAATACTTAACAATTTATTGTCATTTTTCCGGACCGTTTTGCACCTTAATTTCTGCCACTCTGCTTTCATCTCGCTTCCTTACTATTTGCTACATATTTATTTCCATTTCCATTTGCATTTAAGATTAAGTTTTTTCTTTTTCTTTTGCCTCTTTGCAGCCTGACTTGACCGCTCAGAAGAAACGCAAACGCCTTCGATTGCGGATTGGAAAGTTCTCGGCTGAGAAGGGTCACACGAGCACCACTTTGGGACTGGTCGAGGGTAATTCCACAAACACCGTTAATACGGTGGAAGACACCGAATTCAGCAGCAGTAATGTGGATACCAAAAGTCGTGCCGGCATCGAAGTCACCACCGTACTTAGTAACACCGAAGAGGTGAGTCCTCACATGCAATTGTGCGTAAACATTTCAATGTGTATTTGGGTGTGTGCGTGTGTGTTTAGGATTTAGTTGTTAGTGTGTGTATTTGCTCAGATAAAACTTTCAATTTACCTTAATTGGTATAATTCTGGCAATTTATAATGTATGAACTTCGACTTAGGAATTCAAAAAGGTCGTCTCTCTGCTGGCCGCTTCTTTACTTGAGCCGTTTTTAACAAATATTAGTAATGCATACACGTGTTCTTAAAATATCCTTATTAAAAAGGAACCAAAAGTTTGGACTTTGAGTTCACAGAGATTATCCTCAAGGATTTCCATAAAGCCAATGTACGTATCCTCTAACAAAGAGTAATGGTAGACCCTAAAAGTATGCTAATTCGTTGTAATGTGGTGTACTCCAAGTTCTGTGAACACAGCGTTGTAACCACCTCACATAAAATCTGAGCAGACTTGCAGTGCGCAACACTCTGGACTGTGGTTAGATTGCGGAGATAGTAGTTTAGAGCCAGAAATATATATTAGTAGAAATATACCAATGCACTCACCACGGAAGCAGGGAAGCATGTTGCGGTACACTTGCCAAATCCAATAACAGGTTCACTCTATAGCTGGTGAACTAAGTGTGTTTCTATAAATGGCCACATAAGTTAATCCACAGTCTAATTAAGGCCTTATGGTTCCACTCAGCTTGTAATTGGTGAATGAAAAGTCCAATTCCACATTCATGACTAAACACGAATAGATGTTACATTCAAATTGCATGTACTGCTCCTCTCCCATTTTATAGTACGACTTCTACTTCCACTCATACTCCGTCAGCAATTCCAACTGCAACCCTTGCTGATTAGTACTCAAAGTCTAGCTGCGACTCCAACTCCAGGTCATACTGCTATTCAAACTCCAGCTCTAAGTACAACTGCAACTGCAACTCTGACTCCGACTACAACTACAAACTGTAACTGTGTCTCCAACTTCAGCTACAACTACAACTGCAACTCAGACTCCAACTCCAAATACAGCTCCTACTGCGACTCCTAACACTAAATGTGTATAGTACGACATCTACTCCAGCTCTTAATCCGAATAAAATTCCGACCCAACTTTAACTCCAAGAACGCCACAAACTTACGAATCCGACTAAGACTCCAATCACAACTCCAGCTCTGACTCCAACTCCAATTATGACTGCTACTCAGGCTCAATCTCAAACAGCAGCTGGAACTCATACTCAAACTACTCCTCGGAATCTAGCTCCGACCCCATTTACTGCTCAAACTACTACTCAAACTCCAGCTCCGACCTTAACTATCCGACTCCATTTCCTGTTCAAACCACCATTCAAACTCCAGCTCTGACTTTAACTGGAACTCCAACTATGACTCCAAGTAAGACACCAACTCCAACTCTTGATCAAAATCTAGCGCCGACTCTATTTCCTGCTCAAACTACTACTCAAAATCGAGCTCCGACTTTAACTTCAATCCTTGCGGAAACTACGACTCAAACTCGAGCTGCGACTCCTGCTTCTGCTCAAACTACGATTCAAAATTCAGCTCCAGGTACAACTCCAACTACGACAATGACTAAAACTGTAACTGTGCCTCCAATTCATCTCCGACTCAGTCTCCAACTACAAATACAGCTCCTACTCCGACTCCTACCACGAAATTTGTATAGTCTTCTCCAGCTCTTAATCCGGCTAATATTCCGACGCCAACTTTGACTCCAAGAACGCCACAAACTTACGAATCCAACTATGACTCCAATCACAACTCCAGCTCTGACTCCAACTCCAATTATCACTGCAACTCAGACTCAAACGCAAAAACCAGCTTGAGCTCATACTCAAACTACAACTTAAACTCTAGCGCCGACTCCATTTCCTGCTCAAACTCCAGCTACGACTTTAACTTGAACCCTTGCTCAAGCTACGACTCAAACTCGAGTTCTGACTCCAACTCCTGCTCAAACTACGACTTAAACTGCAGCTTAAACTTTAACTGGAACTCCAACTATGACTCCAAGTAAGACAGCAACTTCAACTCTTGTTCAAAGTCTAGCGCCGACTACATTTCCTGCTCAAACTATTAGTCAAAATCGAGCTCCGACTTTAACTTCAATCCTTGCTCAAGCTACGACTTAAACTCGAGCTCCGATTCCATTTCCTGCTCATATCACCTTTCAAACTCCAGCTCTGACTTTAACTGGAACTCCAACTATGACTCCAAGTAAGACACCAACTTCAACTCTTGATCAAAATCTAGCGCCGACTCTATTTCCTGCTCAAACTACTACTCAAAATCGAGCTCCGACTTTAACTTCAATCCTTGCTCAAGATACGACTTAAACTCGAGCTCCGACTCCAGCTTCTGCTCAAACTACGATTCAAACTCCAGGTCTGACTTTAACTGGAACTTCAACAAAGACTCCAAGTGGGACATCAACTCCAACCTTTTATCAAAGTCTAGCGCCGACTCCATTTCCTGCTCAAACTACTACTCAAACTCTAGCTCCGACTTTAACTTCAATCCTTGCGGAAACTACGACTCAAACTCGAGCTCCGACTCCAGCTTCTGCTCAAACTACTACTCAAAATCCAGCTCCGACTTTAACTGGAACTCCAACTATGACTCCAACTACAACTACAAGACCAACTACCGGAGACTTCAACTCAGTCTCAGTTTTGTGATGTTTTGCGCATGCAAATTTTGTTGTGATAACTCGAGAATGTTAGTTCCACAGTTAACTGCTGGCAAAATACAATTGTCTACAATTCTAATTATTACAAAATTATTTTTCGTATCGTATAACACACTATAATTGTGGATCCTGAAAATATGCAATTATGGGTTTCAACTAAAGTTGCGAATATTATCTTCGATTTAACACAACTTTAGGGATCATAGCTTATATATTAATACGGCTTTACAGAAAGTTGCAAAATATCCAAACTTGCCTGCGCGCTTCTTTTTTTTATTTGTGTGCAAACGGTTCCACGGGGATTATAGCACCACCTTTGGCATCCTTATTTATTTGGTTTATTTTGAAGCCTTGCTAACCAGCATCACAACCTCCCCCATGAAGGATAGCTACGTACAACGAATAAATAAACGGAAAAACTGCTAACAAAACATTTGAAATTCCAAGCATGAACTAATACGAACAATATGTATAAAGTTTGCCACTTTTTGGTGAGGGTTTTTTATATATTTATTTATTTATTGACATGTCGACACTTGTGCTCGTAACTCCGGGGACCCAAACGCCCACACACGTGCAGAATGGCTCCTATTAATAGCACACATGCAGGTCAATGCACATGGCTGCGCACTATAAACGAAATTGCAACAACTTTGAATACTTTAAAAATAAATAAAATGGAAAATAAATCTATAAAATTTATTAAGAAATGTGTCAACTGCAATCGTTACGAGCAACGCTGTCAACAATACGGTTACTTTTCAATAAAGAAAATTTGTTAGTTTCAATTGTTAAATTGTTTTGTGGTTTCGTTTGTTGGTTTGGTTTCGTACACAATTATGGAATTATCCCGAGACTATGAACAAATAAGAACTGATCATTCATTCTAGTTAAATGGCAGAGCAGCAGCAATTGCTTGCTGTGCAGCTCAACACTAGCCAACGAGACCAAATGCCCCTGCAGAGAAAATGACTTGTTCAGAGGCGAGGGCAATTGAGTGAGTACACAACTGATGCCTATTCAGCCATTAACAGTCCTTATTTATTCTACTTTGCAATAAAGCGAACTGGTGAATTTAATGGTGCTGTGTGTTGGACGATGTCAATTGATACGCCCTTGGAAAAGTATGCAACTGGTTTGAAAATAGTACATTATGAACTAGTTGACGGAGGACCAAAATGAGAAGTTGCTTAAATTGTTTAGGACTAAAATGAGAACCAGTTGAAATTGAGTAAGCAACAAAATGAGAACTAGTTTAAATTGAATAATTAAACTAGTTGAAATTGAATAAGGACCAAAATGAGAACTAGCTTAAATTCAATAGAGAACAAAATGAGAACTCGTTGAAATAGAAAAAGGACCAAAATGAAAACTAGTTGAAATTGAATAAGGAACAAAATGAAAACTAGTTAAAATTTAATAAGGAACAAAATGAGAACTCGTTGAAATTGAATAAGGACTATAATGAGAACTAGCTTAAATTGAATAAGGACTTAAATGATACCTAGTTGAAATTAAATAAGAACCAAAATGAGAACTAGCTTAAATTCAATAGAGAACAAAATGAGAACTCGTTGAAATAGAATAAGGAACAAAATGAGCGCTCCTTGAAATAGAATAAGGACTAAAATTAGAACTACTTGAAATTGAATAAGGACTTAAATGAGAAGTAGTTGAAATTGAATAAGGAACAAAATGAGAACTAGTTGAAATTGAATAAGGAACAATATGAAAACTAGTTGAAATTGAATATGGACTAAAATGAGAACTAGTTGAAATTGAATAAGGACTAAAATGAAAACTAGATGAAATAGAATAAGGACCAAAATGAGAAGTAGTTGTAATTGAAAAAGGAACAAAATGAGAACTCGTTGAAATAGAATAAGGACCAAAATGAGAAATAGTTGAAATTGAATAAGGAATGAAATGAGAACTAGTTGAAATTGAATAAGGACTAAAATGAGAACTAGTTGAAATTAAATAAGGACTTAAATAAGAAGTAGTTGAATTTAAATAAGGACCAAAATGAGAACTAGCTAAAATTCAAGAGAGAACAAAATGAGAACTCGTTGAAATAGAATAACGACCAAAATGAAAACTAGTTGAAATTGAATAAGGACTAAAATTAAAAATAGTTGATATTGAATAAGGAACAAAATGAGAGCTCGTGGAAATAGAATAAGGACTTAAATGAGAACTAGTTGAAATTGAATAAGGACTTAAATGAGAACTAGCTGAAATTGAATAAGGACCAAAATGAGAACTAGTTGAAATTGAATAAGGACCAACATGAGAACCAGTTGAAATTGAATAAGGAACAAATTGAAAACTAGTTGAAATTGAATAAGAACTTAAATGAGAACTAGTTGAAATTGAATAAGGACCAACATGAGAACCAGTTGAAATTGAATAAGGACCAAAATGAGAACTTTTTGAAATTTAGCAAGGACATAAATGAGAACTAGTTGAAATTGAATAAGGAGCAAAATGAGAACCAGTTGAAATTGAATAAGGAACAAAATGAGAACTCGTTGAAATTGAATAAGAACTTAAATGAGAACTAGTTGAAATTGAATAAGGACCAAAATGAGAACTAGTTGAAATTGAATAAGGAGCAAAATGAAAATTAGTTGAAATAGAATAAGGACCAAAATGAGAACTAGTTGAAATTGAATAAGGACTAAAATTAAAAATAGTTGATATTGAATAAGGAACAAAATGAGAGCTTGTGTAAATAGAATAAGGACTTAAATGAGAACTAGTTGAAATTGAATAAGGACTTAAATGAGAACTAGTTGAAATTGAATAAGGACCAAAATGAGAACTAGTTGAAATTGAATAAGGACCAACATGAGAACCAGTTGAAATTGAATAAGGAACAAATTGAAAACTAGTTGAAATTGAATAAGAACTTAAATGAGAACTAGTTGAAATTGAATAAGGACTTAAATGAGAACTAGTTGAAATTGAATAAGGAATATAATGAGAACTAGTTGAAATTGAATATGGAACAAAATGAGAACTAGTTGAAATTGAATAAGGAACAAAATGAGAACTCGTTGAAATTGAATAAGGACTATAATGAGAACTAGTTGAAATTGAATATGGAACAAAATGAGAACTAGCTTAAATTGAATAAGGGCTAAAATGAGAACTACCGTGAATTGAAAGACTTGTAACTAGTTTGGGTACAGTTATGACGGATCTATTTCGAGACAGGAATGGAATAAAACTTATATCGTAAACAGACTCCCTGCACTTTACTTAATGTTGTTCTTACCCGCTTTACGTTGTTTATGCGGTCAAAAGTAAAACTCAATTAACGTCCTTGTCATTGTTGCCTAAATGTTCGGCACCCAATACTCTTCTTCATCAGGAATATTTTCTCGCCATTCAAAATTAAAGTTAATAATTGACACTTAACAATTCACCTGTATAAAAAACTCATATCAGCCTGACTGAGGAACTGTACCATGAATCCTCAGTCAATTAGACTAAAACTGAGCTAACTGCCAAATATTTATTTAATGAAACAGTTTAACTGAACAAAATGATTATGGACAACCCCTAAACTACGATGGAGTTGAGCTCTCCGGTAAACTCGAATGCTGTTTTTCCAATTTATTGTTTCCAATTAAACGAAGAAAGACAAGAAGACAACACACATTATCTAGGTTTATGCAGCCACGCCTCGGTTTATGATGAGATATTCAGTAAGGACATATCATATCTCACTCTTCACATGATGTTCAGCCTTCAACGGAACGTCTTTCATACTAAAAAATGTGCATAACGAAATATCCTTCGGATTGCAGGCTACAGTATTCTTGAGCACAACAACTTTGGCTACCTACCACCATAACTCTTACTTTGGAAGTAATACCCAACTATTATTTCTCGTCAGGCATAGATAGATATATTTAAGGGTGTTATACACTGCGACCTGAAAGATCTATGGTGATGCCCCTATTTATTTGAAAGAGGAGGATAGTCTCCTATAAATTTTCTGTCAGGTTAATTTCCGATAGGAATTCATATATTTTGGAGGAATCAAGATGGGTCACTCGTCAGGCATAACACCAACTATTTTGTGGCGTTAGTTTCAAAATTCCACTGCAGGGATACACCCAAACACATACTTCTAGGCCCATAGTTGACAGGCACGTATGAATCTCCTGCTGGCACGCACCCTCACACACACACACGTAAACAATATTTGCTTTCTTCAGTTTTCATTTGTGTGTGGCGTTCCTCTGTGCAGTTTAGTTCGACAGGATTCGTTACAGTTTCTCTGCATTGCGTTGCGGTGCTCTGCAGATTGGGGCAAGGCTTGTTGATTTATCGAAATTAAAATATTTATATGTAGTCTTATATTGGTCTGTGCCATGAGACCGTTAGTGAAACCCCTGCAATGTTATCCCTTAGCAAGGGAGTGGCGGAAGGTGTTTTCAAAGCAAATATTTCAGACCTATGTTTGCTAAATGCTGTGGCCAGAAAAGTAGAATTTGTTTGGGGATTTCAGCAGCAGCTTCCTTGAATATTTCAAATATTTATTTTGTTTCATTTTTGTGTGTCTTTTCTCTTTCACCATTCTCATATTTATTTTTTATATTATTTTTTGTTTTAATTTTTGTTTCATATTCTTTGCTGTTATCTTCTTATCTATTTACTTTTTTTGTCTACCTTAAGTCAACTCAAACATTGCATTCGACTCCTTTCTGGAAGTTTCCTTTATTGTCTTTGTTTTCGTTTGGTATCCTTAAATATTTACTTTGTTTTGACGTGGCGTGCTGCAACGCTGACGCGTTTTCATCCTTTCGCAACTGAACCTATGTAAACCTCGCAGTATTACCATAAACGAGCACATTAGACTAATTCTGCGCTGGGCTGCTGCCTCTGCGCAAATACCAACGCAATTTATATATTTATTTATCTATTTTATGGCTTCGGTTTCTTCCGCCTTCTATTATCCTTTCGTTTTTTTATAGGTTCACTTGAATAATTATCAAAGTAGAAGGCAATCTCGCCTAATATGATTTTATGGGATGATTTTTTTTATGGTATGATTTGGCCAGAATAGAATAACAATAAAAACTTGAAGCATAAAAAATATTGAACGACCCACAAACGCTGAAATTAAGGCCGCAATAAAATACGCTGGAGTGGGTGACTTTTATAAGTAGCGTACCCGTTTCGCAGTTAACTGCTGCGGCAATAGGTTAGCTTCAACGGTAGGAAGGGAAAGTGAGCGGAAAAAGGAGCAGGGAGAGTGAGTTGTGGGCTTCAAATAAATGTGACGCTTTTAGCGAAGAACAAAAATTGCGAGCAGGACTCAGAGAGTAAACTAAAATTCCACGAGGAGTGGAACAATTCAGCCCGATTTTGAATACCAATTCTTGGGTATTTTGATCTTTCTATTTTCCATTAATTTAAAGGCAATAAGGAAGTATTCCCTGAATGTCTTTACTATAAGTCGGAGGGATAGTAAATAGTATCCTGAAGCGGATGAATGTTGCATTCAATACCATTTATTCAAATGGTATGGAATTCAACCAGAATAAGGCACAGAATAAGGGAAACATAAACGGGTTTTGAATCTAAAAATCACAGAAAGAGGCTTCACAATTTTGTGTGACAACAATAAGCTCGAGAAGGATACCTTTGAAGACTTTATTACAACTCCATTCTGTATTCCTCTTAGTAAGCTTCGTAATTTTCTGTTGGCTTTTAATACTCGGTATCCCTGCTGTGTTCCCTATTCGTCCTTTGAATGATGAAACAGTCAAGTGTCACAACTAGTTATAAGCAAACTTATTAACAACAAACTTATCAACAATATTCCTCCACAGCTGTTCTAAATAAATTCATAGACTTGCTTCAAAGTTGTTTCCAAACAATTTCGCCTGCAGGAAAATCACATCGAATCTATGCAAATGAAGAATGAAACTGCTTGGCTCTTGATTTATTTGTGTATAAATCTTACCTGGCCTTCGTTCGTTTACCGCAGGACATTTAACCTTTCTCGGCAACGCCCAAAAAATCCGCGCACGGTTTGTTTATTATCCTGAAACGAAGTAAATATTTACATTATTTTCTTTTTTTCCTACGAATTTATGTTTGATAATTTATGCGAAGAGTGTGCGCGGGGGTGTTGAGGTCTTAATGCAATTTGGTTGATTTGCGTTCGGCCAGCACTGATTTAAAATGCTAATTTTAAGCATATGCGCCTCGTAGGCTAATTTTCGAGGAAACATTGTTGGAGAAATTCCTGAAATGTCGAAACAGCGAACTGAATATTTCATTGGATCAAGATGAGCAGCGAAATTAACGAGAATATCAAAGGAAATATGTAAATGAAAATTGTGTAACATTATAATAAGCCCAGATATATAATGAGTCCCTACTTCGCTAACCGCAGTTCACCTTCCAATTCAACGCTTTTTGTTGGTGATAGGAGTAGATTTTATTTGAGTTTAGTTTCAAATCTAAAATGAAAAGTTGCAAAGTGTGGCAGGAAAAGCGCTTAAAGAAATATGTGGCAGAGATCTAAGATGTTCCAGTTACCATTTTGCGCTTTTTAAACCAACACATCAAAGCAATTCCAAGCATTCTACACCATAATATTGAAAATCCCGCGCTTTTAACTAGAATTTAAAGCCTAAATATAAAAGATCCACTGTAAAGCAACTAAGAAGCGAAATTTCTAATTGAAAATAGTTTCGTAAAAGAGGACCCGGTTGCTGAATACCTTAGAAAGCATCACTTCTTCGAAAATTAATAAAGAAAGAAAAATTAATATCTTCGAAGAGAAAAGACATTCATATTCTGATTGGTATACGATCCTAAGAAGACTACCCTTACTTCTAGTAAGCCGCAGAAGCCCACAAACGCACTAGAATGATCAGGGTCAAAGTCTCTTCACTTAACAGTTTGCGACTTTTCAAATTTACTTTTCAAATTCAGTTTCCAAATCGACTTTCATATCAACTTCTCAAATTTAGTTTTCAAATTGACTTTTCAATTTGACTTTTCAAATGGACTTTTCAAAAGGACTTTTTAAATTCAGTTTTCAAATCGACTTTTCAACTTTAGTTTTCAAATCGAATTTACAATTTAGTTTTCAAATCGACTTTTCAAATCGTTTTTTCAATTTCACTTTTCTAATTGACTTTTAAAATTTTTTTTTAAAACTGTGTTTTCAAATTGATTTTTCTAATTGACTTTTCTAATTGACGTTTCTAAGTGACTTTTCAAACTAACTTTTCAAATTGACTTCAAATAGACTTTTTATATCGACTTTTCAATTTGACTTTTCAAATTGACTTTTCAAAATGACTTTTCAATTTAATTTTTAAATCGACTTTCAATTTGACTTTTCTAATTGAATTTTAAAATATTTTTAAACTTCTCAAATTTAGTTTTGAAATGAACTTTTCTAATCGACTTTTTAAGTTAAGTTTTCAGATTAACTATTCAAATTGACTTTTTAAATCGTCTTTTCAATTTGACATTTCTATTTGACTTTTTTTTCAAACTGAGTTTTCAAATTGATTTTTCTAATTGACTTTTCTAATTGACATTTCTAAGTGACTTTTCAAATTAACTTTTCAAATCGAGTTTTCAAATCGACTGTTCAAATAGACTTTTTATATCGACTTTTCAATTTGACTTTTAAAATTTAGTTTTCAAATCGACTTTTCAATTTAGTTTTCTAATCGACTTTCAATTTGACTTTTAAAATTTTTTTCAACTGAGTTTTCAAATTGACTATTCAAATTGACTTTTAAATCGACATTTCAATTTAGTTTTCAAAACGACTTTTCAAATCGTCTTTTCAATTTGCCTTTTCTAATTGACTTATAATTTTTTTCAAACTGAGTTTTCAAATTGACTTTTCAAATCGTCTTTTCAAATTGACTTTTCTAATTGACTTTTCAAACCGACTTTTCAAATCGACTTTTCAAATTTAGTCATCAAATATATATTCAATTGTCTTATAAAATAGGGTCCAAGTGACAAATTGTTGAAGTCCTCAAAAACAGTCTCTTCAGTTTCTTAGTTTGTGATTATGAATGGTTCAACATATTTCTATTAAATATTCTATATTTATCATTATAATTTTAATATTTATAATTTCACTTTATTCCACCAGATACCAACAACGTCGGCCACTCAAATTGCGACCGTATCCCACCTGGTAGCCTTAGCGAACCAACAACACGCCGCATCCAAATCACAACACCACCAAAAAGCTCAAAATCCACCTGCCGCCGAACAACTGAACACTGCTAACAAAATCGACGAGAAGCCGGCGTTGATGGCAAAATCTGTCACTAAGGTGTGCATCATGGTGTCCAGCGAAAACAACAGCAACGCCATAATCAGCACCGGCGCCACGGCCAACGGTGGTACCGAGGTGCTCGAGGATCCACAATTGCAACAGCAATTGCAGCAGGTGCAGCAACAGCAGCAGACGGCACCCACGGGCGGAGCGAGCACGTCGAATGCCACCACCATAACATCCATATCTGCACTCTCACCGCAAACGCCGACCGCCTCGAACACATCGACAGCGTTAGCCGCCCCCACTGCACCAACAACGTACACCTCACTGTCCTCCCAAGCCGCCCAAATGCAGCATCCGCCGAGCAGCTCTGCCAATGCCTCCAGTCAGGTGACGCCCGTGCCCAAGACGAAGTTCCAGCAGCAGCAACAACAGCAGCTCGCCAACATCTCCAATCCGCTCTACAAAGTCTCCAAACGCAAAGAGACGCTGGAGGCGAAGCGCGAACGCAAAGCGGCCAAAACGTTGGCCATCATAACGGGCGCCTTTGTCGTCTGCTGGCTGCCGTTCTTCGTGATGGCGCTGCTGTTGCCGCTGTGCGCCGCCTGCTCCATACACGACAGTGTCGCCTCGTTCTTCCTCTGGCTCGGCTACTTCAACTCAACGCTGAATCCGGTCATTTACACGATATTCAGTCCGGAATTTCGGCAGGCCTTCAAGCGTATACTCTTCGGCGGCCATCGTCCTGTGCACTATCGCAGCGGCAAACTTTAACTGAAGTGTGGCCCGAGCAGGCGGACGTAGTGTTCATAAAGCGGTAAGTAAGTCGAAAAGTTTTCCCTCTACTCAGTCTGAATGGGGGAAGGGGGTTGGTATTAAATTCTGCTCTTGAACTGGAACAATTGAAACTGCAACTGAAATTAGATTGTTCATGGCTATCCAAAAGCAATTTTGCGCAGCTAAGAGCATATCTTAGCGCTGCTCATATAAACTCGCAATTTTCTGTGGCTAAGTTTAAGCCGCTTAGCCTCTTTGCTGTTATTAAAGGAATTGGCAAGTGACTTTTCATATTTCTGCCTTCTGCACGCTTCAGCATTAAATTACGCAGCACTCGCAGTTACTATGGCACAGCAATTGTGGAGTATCCTTAGTTATCCAGCGCAGAGGTATGCTTCAGCTCAAATGACAACCGCAAAATCGAGTACACAAGCAAAACAAAGCACAGGAAACGGAAATTTGAAATTTGAAAGAAATATGCGTGTGCTTTGATATCGTTACACTCAACCGAAAGTGTGAGTAATACTCGCAGGAAGGCAATGGGTTCAAGGAGAATTCAAAAAGTTTATACCTACTCGAATGCTACTCTATTATCTCTCTCTTCAGCTCTAAAACATGATGAAATTCTGATCAATCGTTTGAGGACACTGAAATGGTTGTCTTTCAGATCCCTAAATTCTTAATGATTCGTAGTACATTGTTTATCTTGTAATTGCCCTTCGCTTCGGAGACATGAACGAGTGTGTACTATACCCAGTTCCTCTTACAGCCATGCTTCAAAAATTCAAAATCAACACTCAATTGTTTAACTGTGGAAGCCGGGTCCAAGCTCAGTCAGCCGATTCCTAAATATATTTTGCATCGGAAGATAAGTGCCGAACACCAGCAAGGAACATGAACAATTATTTCCTTCACCTTCCTTTTAATCTCCTTAGCATCTGCAGATCTTACGAAATTTAACAACCAGCCCTTGTAGGGAGTCTTCAGGTTGTTGCTAGAATCTTAATCCACCAAGAAGTAATCTTTAAATTGGGCTTATGAATGATAGATATGTTTAGCACCGATGATGACTTGGTTTTGAACAGATCTACCTTCTTCTATTGCCAACTGAATCATTCTCTCATCTTGCCTTGGGGCACGCAAGATTAACTAGCGTAGAGCTTGCATTGAGGGGGGCTCTTTAGCTTTTGTAACTCATTCAAAGTTTCGTCGAACCATATATTCAAAGAACACTTTCAGTCTACTTATTGACCTTTCTGGTGTTCCAGTTTCGCACCTGTTAATTGGTGAACCTACTGATCTACTCTACGGTAAAAGTGTCGACGGTGCATTCTAAATTCCAATGCCCTTCGTCGACTCGACTGCGGAACTGTAACACCCTAAAAGTTTACATAATAGTTAATACATAGATTCCGGTTGTTTCCAATACTCGCTCCCTAAAAATATGTGCTTTCTTAAATAACTTAACTGTGTAAAGTTAACCACACTAAATGTTTAGTGTATGTTAGGAGTCGGTGCTGTGAGACAACTACACACAGGTAGCTTGATTCTAACTCACAACAGATTTGCTCTAGGTGAACTTCATTGTACATGTAGGGATATTTTTGACTGTTGGGTTTTCCAAATTATCATACGAGTCGTAGTGCTGTAACCAGTCCATTACTCTCTCGAATGCTCCAACAATCCGAACAAATTCTGATTGCATAAGTTTTACCAAACTATTTATCTATCTTCTAAATGAAAGACAATGGAATATAAGTGAATGGAATCCTTTGCAAATTTCCTCACCACTCCCAATATTTTAAAGAGAGAACTTCATACCCCAAAACAATGCCTTGAAATAATATAGTCTTATATTTGTTGAAATGGTAATCACAGAAATGGGCCAGATGAAACAAAGTCATTCCTTGTATGATTGCTTTTCATTGATTTTATGAACAATAATTTGTTTAGTGTAAGTAACCACAGAAAGGTGGGAAGTGAAATGGAGTCAGTCAGTCAGTCAAAGCATCCTTGACGTATCAAGCGGATAAATAAATATAAAAAGAGGAATAACTATACAGAGTAAGGGAGCAAATATCTGCTTAGCAGACTGGGGGAAGGGATGGGCGTGGTATACATTTTAGTTTACATATCAATGCGGGTAAACGCAATTTGTGCCACTGTAATTGCGGAAGTATTGAAGGAGAACAGCACAACAACAACACAACAACAACAACGCAAAACAATACAAAACAACAAGTGACAGTGACGCTGACGCAACTCAAACAGGAATCCGTGATTGTACACAATTCTTCTTTTTTTTGTTATTTACTCCTCCTTTAATATATTTTTATTTTGAAGTGAAGAAACGCAACACAGAAATATTAGCATTCAATGGCAAAGGAATTCCGGCATGCAAAAGAATGTATTTCCTTTTTATTTTTCTGTTGTAGTGCAAGTCGCGATTAAAAGAAAACCGCCAACAAAAAGCACACAATTCTACCGCAACATGGGGGTTGGGGGGATGGAAAGACACCAAATGAATACTCGCATTCATTTCATTTCAGTTGTAGTTGAAAGACAGTCGAACGCGGAGCTGTCTTTATGCAAATATTAAAAAATACTCCCTTTTCAAATAAAATATAAAATGGCAAAATAAAGTCGAATCACAGATGTAAATCCTCGAATAATAAACAGTCAAAGATACGCACTTCAAATTGCAGCAAACTAACGGGGCCCGAAATTTAGTCGACGTCACGATGAAAGAAAAGAGGTGGAGTCAGCTCAAAGGCAGTCTCTTCTAACTTCAGGTATCGCAAATCCATTTGTCAAATTTCCAGATGCGGAGTAAAATCTACCGAACAATTTTACGATGCTTGCTATTTTTTTATATGGGCAGTTTCTGTTCAAAAACCGATGGAAACATTGAGTAATTAACATAGGAAGCTCAATAGAAGGGAGAAGGAGAGAGAGAAACGGAGATTGAGATGAACAGTAAGAGAGAAAGGGAGATTGATATGAACAGTAAGAGAGAAAGAGAGAGTCACTCTAAATCCCAAAGCATTCAATAAAAATGGCATGCAGTTCAGTTGTGGATAGGTAGCACCCCCGATTAGAATCGATAGAAAGAGGAAAGTCTCAATTTTGAACCTGTTGATTTGAATTAAACTTTTTCAATTATGTCTTAAGAGAGAGAGATAGAGAATATTAGTATACAAAAAATACTAAAAATAACAGCACTAGCTCAAGGCCATCTGCTTAAGAGAATTACAGTTAAATGAAACTTTTTAAATTAAAGCTTAACTATCAAACATCTGTTTTTTTCACTATTCAGTGATCGAACTATTAGTTTGAAATTGATTTTCCTAACAATACATCATATGATTAATTCATTCAGTTAGCAACGCTAATCATATTAGGAGTTGATTAACACTCTTAAATTGAAATTCCCTTGAATCCTTGCATGTCGCAGAATATGTGTGGTGACTATGAATCTGTCTTATCTATGAATATGATTCATGTGGCCCAATTATTCCGTGCATCTTGCAATATATTAAAGAATATTTAGGCCTCGTATATGAACTAAGAACATAAAACAAATTTGTGCTATTAAATTTAGAATGAAAAGACAAATGCCTTTTTAAATTCTCAGCTACATTTTATCCTTGCTGTCATCCTCACTTTAGTAAGACTCATTATCAATGTCATTTTCATTTACGTCGGCATAAGTCTGACTATGCGTGTGTAATCTCAGTTATGTGTTTGCGAATCTTCCACATACTTACTGCTGTCCTGTCTCCAAACACTCAGACACAATGGATATCTTAGACAGCTAAACGCGCTGTTAAAACTTTACGAAATCCTTTGAGAACAGTTGAAAAGCCAGACTAGAAGAGGCCAGACCAGACGAGGCCAGACCATGACCACCATTTCCCTCGGCTGTACAATTCTTGGGTAGAGAAATAGGATTTTATTTTTAAATTTACACAATAAAAAAAAAGAACTTACCCAAAAGTTAACAAAAAGGACATCACTATTAACAGCTGCCGCAAGCCGAACGCTCCGAAAAATTGATGATTTAAACGAAATTTGTGCAGCCCAAGCGTTCATAGGCAGAGTGTGTGCAATTACAGCCAACAACTCGAAGGATTATATTATACACGCACCCCAAAGTGACATGTTTCCATGTAAAATATAAATCAAGATAATAATATTCCGAGACTTCTTGAAGAAATCATAAATTGTACGTTTAAACATCCCAAGTGATGTTCTCGCCTTCAGCAGAGTCTCCCTTTGATGCGATATGCCCACGAATAATACAGTTGCCTAAAAACTTCCTGCCGGCAATAACTCATGTACCCATCAACTTCTTCATATTTTATTTAAATCCTTTAAGAAACTCCGAACGTATTCCATGAAATGCTGTATACAATTTAAGGGACGTGAAAAAGACGCCCGGGACCATGTTTGGCAAACACAGCTAGAAGTCAAATACTGTCGATGAGCTTTTCGTCGGAGTAGGACCACTAGGATGAGTTTAAAAAGCGTCCTATAATTGTATCCGAAAGAAGTTGCGATGAACGACCGTGATAATCACAGAACGCAATCATCATTTCTTTGATTTTCGAACGATTCTTGTGCGGTTTTTTCGGTTTGAGTTGATTATCAAAGGACGTGCGGTTTTTTTTTTCTTTCAGTTGGTTATCAAATGATCACAACGCAGCTTGATAGGTGATTTACATATAAGTCGCATAAGGCCACAAGTCCTCAATTGTTATGAAGCGTTTAATGAATGTAGTGACAGAGCATAAGCGCACACAAGCATAATTGCAGCAATATCGTTATGAAGAAAATCGAATTCCTTGTGAGGAAAAATCCGTATCCGTGTCCATGACATCCAACTAAAATAATGCAAAAGGATTCATGAGATATATACAGATGCTGAATAACCTCTTTTGAGTTTCGATAATGGGTTTCCGTCACCATTTCTATCTCTTTGACGATATTGATCAGTCTGAGACTTTGGAGGTCGCCAGGAAGGAGTCAAGAGTTCGACCATTTCTATGTCTTATTTGCATGCACATTTTTCAATCAAGTTGAACATTATTCAATAACTTTTTGACGATTCAGCATGAGTTTCAAGTGCAAACTCACAGGTTGCTACATTGCGCAAAACCCTTACTTGTGCTTCAGGATTTTTCATAATTCCCCATTAAAACCAATTAATTTTTAATTGCCTACCGTAATTGAATGATTTTATGAACCATAATTTTTGGAGTGTAAAAGACATCCTTCCCTCTGCACCACTTCGGTAGCCCTTTATTATCAATTGATTGCAGGCCACTCGTATAGTGGGACGTGTAGTGCTCATTAAGTACGCGCAGGACACAGTAGCAAACTTTCTTCTTTGCTTTTAATTGAAAGCGCTTAATCGAAGTAGCAGCAAAGGAACAAGAAAAAACAAGGAACAAAAACAATTGACCATAATTTTTTATTTCGAGCCCAAGGCGGACACTTGATACATTACCAAGCAATCGAATTTCAATTGAAACCCATTCGCACAGGATAATGGAACACAAACCGCAATTGCAGGCGCAGTGCCGCAGGCTAAATGCAACTTTTCCACTTTATTTTTTGTATATTTTTTCTCCCTCCTAACCCTCCCTACCTCAGTCTCTCTCTCGCTCTCCCTATCTCCCTCTCTATTTCTCGCTACTTTACTATTTCAAACAACTGATTTTTATTTTTGATTTTTTCTTACTGCAATTTCATTTTATTCATCGTCGATATTTTGCGACCGGAAGCAAGAGAAAATCGCCCGTTTCTCTTTGCATATCATTAGGCGCTGTAAGTGGGTATAGCAAAATGGGTGCAGGGGGCGGTAATGGTAGCGGGCGTCCATAGATTGATTCATTTGCTATTAGGCACAATTGTGTATGAGTGCGAAATTTCATTCCTCTTTGTTTGGTCCTCCCCGAACCGTCACACCCAAAATGCTACCCAAATTATGTGTATATTTGGGGTGCAGCATAATTTATGCGACATTTCATTAAATTTGAGAGAAACAAATCCTTTTTTATTTTTTATCGCAAACGTTTTTAATTGGTGTTGAAATCAATCACGCGGGATCAAGTTACTTTAGCATAATTATAGGCGGCTTGACATGTATCCTTGTGGCAGAGTTTAATTGGTTACGTTAAAATGCAATTTAATTTTGAATTGAAAATGCTACAACACTAATTTTCAGTACATGGATATTTTAATTTCAAAGTGTTTTTGTGAGTAATAAGAAACGGGGAAAGCTTGTGAACAGACCACTCTCTTAGGCCATGGTTATAGTTTAGTTTAGTTTAATATAATGTTAACCAAATATACCGCACGTACAGTGTTTGTCATTACTTATGTTTATAAAGATTAGAGGGAGGACTATATGGGACTTTGATTCGAGGGTAAAGAAAACCATATGTGAGCGGGATGCAATCAATCTCATCATGATGAGACCCCTTTATGCTAGTTCGATAAGATAAGAGCTTCGTTAGCCATATTTGGATGAACATTTCGCAAGGAATATGAGGGCCAAATACCGTATATTATGAATATGCGACATTCCCCGGTTTAGTACAAAATCTTAATATGTTGCTTCATTCTCGAGGAATAACAAATGTTGCAGGCACAATATTTTAGATGTTTATAACATGTTGGAATCCTTTCTATGTGGATTTTATTTGCCTTGTTACTTTATTATTATTATTATTTTCTTAATTATTTTGCTATTACCTTCGTACATTACCTCTATTTACTGTATCGTATTACTTATCGTATTACCTCTATTTACTGTATTTGGGCATTAGTAATAGTGTTTCTTTCCCTCCTACCATGTGGATGTTATCTCATGTGCACTTATGGATATCAAGCTGGAAACCGCTAGATCGTTCTGGGAAGCAGTATTTTCTTATAAATTACAGATAGTTTGGAAAATGCAGTTAGCTCTATTAAACCTGCCCCTTTGGCAATGGGATGTCCCGTAATCTGTCCAATCCTAGTTACTATTTTTACTATTATATTATGTGGTTTTATTATTATATTATAGAGCCGAAATCCCTGGCAGCTAGCGTTTCTTTTTCTTCTTAATCATAATAATTTATTATTGTGATTACTATAATAAATAAATTAATTAATAAATATTATATTATATTACTATTGGTAAGCATGCTAGATTCACACTCAGAGGGTCGCAGGTTCAAATCCTGCCCGGGCTTGGTCTCAAAAATGTTCTTTTCTAGAAAATCTTTTTCTCTGCGAGTCGAAAGCCTTAGTAGGTAGAACTCATTCTCCAACTCCTTGCAGTCATAATTAATTATGGTGTAAAATATAATAATAATTGTATTATTATATTATTATACTCGTAAATGTAACGATTTCTGAAATATTCCTGTTTTCTTTCTACTTTTAGGCAGAGTGTACCACACAAGAAGATTGTCATCGCATGGAAAAACTGTCTAACAGTCGTTCTACAATTCTCTGTAAAATTTACCAAATTTTTTGTAAAAACTTTTGAATGTGTAGCATAGAAACAGAGGGAGTATCCCAGTAAATGTGTAAATACGAGAATGAATTTTGTAAAAACTTTGTAGGAATAAAAAATTTTTCTAAAAAATTGTAAGCATCTACGTAAAATTCTATTTGACAAACCAGAAAAGAAGGATTCAGTGGCGACGTTTTGTTGAATACGAGGCTGTTATTTCTTTCTTAAATACATTTTTTTAAAGACTAAAAAAAGTTAGTTTAAAAAAAATAAAAACCAGAGCATATCTCGCAGACATACACACACACGTACATACATTAAATCAAAATATTTAACTTTATAATCAAAATAGTTGACACTAAGCTCTTACGAGTTCGAGTAACAGCCTACTTACAATTATGTACAATACTTGAACAACTACTGAAGGACCCTAAACTAACGTTTAATGAGTAAATGGAATCACTGTAACTGAAAATCAAATGGTAAATTCAAAATGTACACTTCTACTGTTAGCTAATAACTATTTAGGTAATTGTTGTAAGTCTAATTGTTAAATTTTTATTCTATAATTGTATAGTACAATAAGCTACAAATACGCTAAGTAACTAAAATGATTAAGTAAGTGAAACACTAAAAATAAAAACAAAAACAATGTTGTTCAAATAAAAAAAGGTTATACTAACTAAAGTTAATCGTTGGCAAATAAGTAATTGTAAGGCAACTAAAACAACATAAATGGATTTCTTTAAATATTTGCATAAATATATAATATAAATATAAGTGAAAATTTCGGGTGAAATGGGTAAACTTAAACTATCGTATCTTAACTAAGGACACATTGAAGCTAACATTGAACTATTTTAAATAGTTGAGTATATTTACATAATAAATATTATATAATATGCTAACTAATTGCTAAAGTTACGTTAAGATAATAATAATACAAAATAAAAACCAACTTAGTGAAAAATCATTTTGAAATCCTCATATACTACTCTAAAACTCTAAAACTGTGTAATGTTAGAATACTTGTATTTTCATTTTTAACCACAAGTAAAAATACATACTATGAAATAACTGTTTTACAATTTATAGTTGTAACTTTGTAATTCGACTCTTGTTACTCTTTCCAGTCATACAAACATAGCAAAAAAACAGAAACAAAAAGTTAAGTAAACACTCATAACGAAATAACAAAAATCCCATGCAACATTTTTCATAACTAACATAAATGAATATATAAAAATTATTAAAATTGGCCCCAAAACAATAAATAAATAAATAACGATCATTGTTAATTGTGTTTAATATAAAAAATAACCAAGTTGCAAGGACATTCCATAAGCAACGTCCTTCGTAACTTTGCGCTTATTGCATAATGAAAACTGCTCACTTCCTTATTTGGTATTTGTTGAAAAATCGTGTTGAATTTTAATTGAAAACTGTTGCTTGGGATGTGAAACACCAAAGTAAATGCATGAAAAATTTACACACGAACACACTCAAATAAACACATACACATGCATATGCTTGCATACTCCATAATGTAACATTAAATTGATTGTAAACATGTTAAACGACTGTAAAATTAAAAGCGGTTTAAAATTAAATAAGGAGAACAAACTGTATTTACATGTGAAACATACATACATGCATACATATATAAAACTGAAACATTGCATCATTAAAGAAAACAATAAATCAGTGTAAAATATTATAGTTTTGTATAATTATCCAAATTCACACATACGCATTCGTATTCATATGTAAGTATAGCACGGATGAATTGAAGCTCTCTTCTGCTTCCACATGAAAAATGCACAAATCGAATGGTGAAAATTGTGTGCGGAAACCATAAGGATAATCTCATAACCGCCCACTAACAATGCTTGGATACACAGCACTTAACGGTACATACTCAGAAAAAACGCACATTCTGTGAATGAATTTCTACGCTGGATTCTAGCAGCTTAGATCATCAGTGTTAGATTGGCGTTATTCAATTTTAACTGATTTATGCAGTGTGTTTTTTTAAATATTTAAATCACTTTGTTAAATTATTAAATGTAATGACGAATTCAAAGAACCGCTACCACTCTATTCTGAGAAATGACTCGTACGCCGATTGTCATCAATTCCATATAGCATTATTTGTCTCTTTCTCTCTTCTGTGGAACTGGTGATATCGTAACTCACACTAACAAGTCTTGAATTCACGGCACTTAACGGTAATCAAATTGTGAGAGTATAATCTACAGGTTGAATGAATTTTTACGCTGGATTTTATCAGCTTTGATCGTCAAAGTTAATTAGGCGTAGGTCAATTTTATTTCATTTATTCAGTTGCTTGAAGAATTTTGTTTAATAATTAAAACGCTTTAAAGTTACTATAAACACATAATGAAATATTAAATGTAACGGATAATAAAACACACTGCTACCACTCAATTCAGAGAAATGACTCATACGCCATTTGTCGTGAATTGGACTATTCTAGAAAATTGCATTATTTGTCTCTTTCTCTCTTTTGCACCATACTTGCAATACTAGCAACTTTATCAGTTTAGTTACATGAATTACGAACCCAGAGAAATTGGTTATAAACATAGACAAATTATTGAATTTTTTAAGTTATAATCAATTATTAATTTGTCTGTTAATAATGTAATAATATTTAATAATAGATTGTTCATTTTTTTGTCTATAGTAGTTGCTTAGTAAGAAAATATAAACAAAATAGTATGAAAAGTCTAGTCAAGTCTAGATAAGCCAAAGAACCAGTAGTTCCCAACCATTGATGAATTAATGTGCACAATACCATAAAACCACAGGATATCGGATGTCTTATTTCAAGTGATTCAAATAGATCGCGTAAAAAATGTCTTCCTTTTATTTTTTCTAAATTCAATGGAATTTTTTATATACTTATAACACATATTTTATTTTTAAAGGGTGATCATTTAACCGATGCATTTTGCTCCCTCACCCTAGAGCTCCTAAAACCTCTGCCAGTAAAGGGCTCACAGACTTAATAATCGGTTGTAAGTCCGTGATACAATTTTAGTCTATGGGACGATTTGAAGGTTTGCTGTAACGACTTTACCATTGTAGGGATGAAGTGAGTTACACTACTGCGTGTAGTAGTGTAACTCACTTCATCTGCAAATACCCAACCCTATGGAGGGCAAGGCTGCACACGCTGGGCACACCCTTCGACAACCTTGAAGAAGTCTCAAATCAATCATAAACGAACTACAAAACCAAACGATATAGATATAACACGTACTCATGCGTATTTCGTTTACTCATACAACATTCCCTACAAGAAAATATCTGAGGAGTTGGCAACACAACGGCGCACAAACGGTAACTGGGATCGTGGCACGAACAATGAAATTTGTCTATTTAAGTTTTAATTCATATTTTAAAAAAACATAAAAAATGCTGGGAGGAAGACTATCCCGATTTTGTCAGATGTGGATGCAACGGAATCATAAAAAATTAATGTGACACCCACAAATTTCTTGCAACAGCAGGGAGATGGATTTCTATATATGTACATTTTTATTACTCGTCCGTTCCATATGTTTGTAATTTACATTATCTAAGTATTATATTTTATTTTTGAAATTACGAAAAGTTAATAAATGAAATTGAACTTTCACGATACCCAAATTTGAATGACCTTCATGGTTATTTTTTATTTGAACAATTCCGTCATTCATTCATTCATTTAGATGTGTTCCCATTACATTAAGTTATTTACAGGCACTATGCAGAATCCAGTAAAAAGTATACCATATTTAAAATCATTCCATAGGAGATATTTTCATATTATTCTGTTAAAAAACTTCAAATGGTTAAAATTGTTGTCCATTTCCTTAGTCTTGCTGGTCAAAAGCTATTAACAAAACTGTTACAAATTTGAAAAGAGCTATTATAGGCAGAGAACACAGAGAAGCGACACTTAAACGTCAAATTTTCTAACGTCAAAAAAATTCGTCCTTTTCTGTATTCTCTGGTTATAGGTGCAATATATTACGATTCATGTATAAATGTATTGGCAACACCTTATATTCCTTTTAGTACAAATTGGCAGCACTTTATTGCTATTTTCCGATCCAAAATCAACTCTTTGGGGGTCTGTAAGCACGTCATTGGTTATGGAAAGTAATTGTCTTTATTATTTGTTGTATGAAAAAAAGGAAGATAAATTTAAATGACAAAAAAATATTTTAATGATGAATAAAAAGGGTCTCAGGCAATTTTATATAATAATAAATGCATTGCAAAATAGTTTTAAGTTTTCTTTATTTGTTGCTTACAAAATTTATAATAATTGCCAAAGAAAATTAGTTATACATATGTTTTTATACTGAGGGGATAATACCAAATCATTTTATATTGTATCTGACATAATTTTGGGTACGCAATAAGATCGCTCTTAGACTACTGAAGTAATAAAACATGATTATTATTATTATTATTATACCTTGCGCCTTAATTAATTATGTCTGAGAAGGTTTTCGGGGAAAGAGTACTAACTCCTTCAACGGGAAGAGAAAAATATTTAGAAAGAAAAATAAGCTTTTCGAGCCCATGCACGGGGCAGCATTCGCACCCCCCGGGTGTGAAATAAATCATGATAATTTCAAATCTCTAATGTAAGTTTAGATTTCAAACCGGTTCGTTCATAAACCCATTCTTCTTTGTTTCAATTCCATAGTCGATTTGTTCTATGAAGTGCAACCAAGCCGTTGTGTTAGATTTAGCGGCCTCGTTGTTCTCTCTCAATTCTTGCTAAACGGTGCTGCCGATCGCTGCTGCGCAAAATTGGCGGCAATAAACGAGAGTGGAATAGAAAATAGCTTAAGATATAATTTTCATCAGTTTTTGTATGTTTTAAGTATTAATTTATGTATTTACCTGCGTACAGAAAATTTTGATTGTTTTGAAGAAGCAAAATGTTGAATTTGAACTGTGTTATTTGTACCGAAATATTCTCACATACGGACGATGTGCATGTCACCACCTGTGGACACATGTTTCATCTACTCTGCCTGCAACAATGGATGGAACGGTAATTTGAAAATCATTAAATTTTAGCACAAACGAATCAATTACACTTGTACTTTAAAACTGTGATAGGTCCAAATCGTGCCCGCAGTGCCGCAGCAGATGTACCGATCGGAACGTCATAAAACTGTACTTCAATTTGGCCAATCTGGATGTGAGTCGCATCGATGTGGGTTCGCTGCAGGAACAGTTGGACAATGCCAATCTACAGTTGGTAACAATGCAAAGGAATATCAATACAGCTGAAGAGCAGATAAAGCTTTTAAAAGAAATCCAAAAGAAATGCATGTAAGTTCAGGGCGATTGACTCAGAGTGAATTGCATAAAAATATAAGAACCATGCCAACTAATATGAGATAAATAATTAACCTATTGCATGGAAAAGCCTCATTGCATGTAGTACTTTAAATCTGAAAAGCTGTTTGCCAGTTTACTCATATTTAATACAATCAATTGCAGGAAAACTATCAGCGGTTTGGAGCAAAAACTTCAACAGAATGATTTCGTTATACTCAACTACACAGAACAGGTGAGTTTTCACAAATGAAGTTTTATTATCTTTGGAAATAAACATTTTCGTCATTCTTCTTTGTTTTTTTTTTAGGTAAAGATGCTCAAGACTGATGCCAAACTGGTGGAGGACCTGCGCAAAGAAATTAAGAGACTCAATGAGTTGATGGAGACTATGGAAGGAGTGAATGCACTAATAAAAGGCACGAGTTCCGATGCAGAAAAATTACTGAAAAGTGAAAACAATCCTAAGAAATTGTCGGTGTGGGTGACCACTCTGAAGAGGTTGGTACCAGAAAAGCCGAAGATGGGTCTATTTTGATTTGGTAATAATATGTATTCCTTCCAGAGAATTGCGCTTATGTGAAAGTAAAAAGACTGATTTAAGAAATGTTTTGAGAGTGGTCCAAAACGATCTACGCAAAGAAATTGAAATTAAAAAGTAATTTTTTGAAGTTTATCTTTGATATAAAGAAATTCATTCAGAATTTTTTTATTTTCCCATTAGAGTGCATGAGGAACGAATTTCACAACTAGAAAGTGATCACTATCAATTAAATGAAAAGGTATTTTTCATCTACAAATGCTCGCGAGGAGTTCCGAGACAATGAAATTATAATTATGTGCTATCAAATATAGAAAATATGGGCGCATAGGAAGTGCATTGTGTGAAATGTGATATTCCTTTTAAACGGATTCCAAAAGTTTATCATATAAACAGTGAAGGAGGGACCGAGACAAGCATACTGTGTTCTTGCATAGCTACGTCACAAATCACCAGAGTCCCCACATTTTTGGGAATTTGAAGATGAATACATGTCATTACGAAATCATAAATGCGTAATTAACAATTCTCAATATATGATTAATCTATACACCGTAAAATAATATAGTTGTCTGTTTTTCACTGTATAAATGCTTTCCGTACGTCAGTCAATTATCAGTGCCTTCTTAAATTCAGTTTGCTTAGCATCATTTCGCATATCTCTCTACCGATCCTTCACGAAAATCAGTTCCGAGCTTACTAGAGCCACCTAGCTTTAGAATCACAATGCGTTCATATTTTGTACCATTGCTTTTACATCGAGAATAGGAATAGTTTAATCTCCTCGTGTCTCTGAATTCCTTGTACAGAACTTAGTTCCCCTTGTAATTGAAATGACATCATTTCAGATTAAATCATTGGAGGCCATCAATGCTAAGCAAGCTTCCATTAAGACTGAATTGCCCAGTAGCCGCGTGAATAGTGGTCTTATGTCACTATGCAGGTGTATGCGCGAAGACAAACGCCTTACAATCTCTCCCAGTGTTGTAAGTTAAAACTCCCGTCGTGGGTTCATACCCACACTAATTGAAATCTATATAATTTTATATTCTATATTTACAGAAAGATAATATTAAGAAAATCGAAGAGTCTGACTCACCTTATTTGAATATAAAATCAAGCAGCATCGGTTTGCTGCCACTATACAAACGTAGCAACGATACTCAACCGGGCGACATGTTGACGAAAACGACCACCAAAGTGGCTACTTTAAAAATATCCCCCAAAAAAAACGGTACCGGAAGCAGTACCTCGTTTGGCCCAGGCATAGTACGCAAAACTGCCAGTGACTTGAGTGAAAAGGTAAAATTTGTAGAAGAAAAGGGTTGATGGTAATAAATAACTAGGGTGCAATCGTCATTTCAGTATTCCATCCTCAAGAAGCCACGTCTTGGATTGACCTACTCAGCGAGTTCAGCAAACATAATGAAGCCGAACTTTGTGTTCAATGGCTTCGGTGGCTCCGATAAAGTGGATCCATATGCCCGCGAATCTGATGAATATGAGGAGGAAAGTCTACGCCGGGCACGTAAATTGGCCGCTGCTGACGACGAGGGGAAGGCGCTAAAATCAACTGCTCTCACGAGCAGCCTAAGTAATCGTTTAAAGGCTGGCGGCTTGCGCAACTTTAAGATCTCCAAATAGTATTGGATCCGTTTCATAATACTTACATATGTATAAATCACGCAAATCCTTAAAATCGAAATCATTAATCATACTCGTCACACCCCGTGAGGCTATACGTATATTCTTAATTACCAATTAGTGTTGAAATAGTTTGTATATTTGCTGTATAAATAATTGAATTTATTATTATTTTCTTTAAGTATATATGTATATTACAAAAATTATTTATAATTTAATTTAAAACAAGTGCTTTCATTGTTGTTAAAAACGTTTCACGTTCGATATTTATCATTAATTTATTATGTTGTGTATAAAAAAAGCAAATAAATATTGTATAATGTATTGTATAAAAAGTCGCGGTATGAAGCACATTGCAGCAAGTAGTACAAAAATATGTGTAAAAAACCTCCCCCACACAGGCAGGAAGTGAGCCTAAATTATAAACATAGCTATGGAAATTAAGCGATTAGTCTTTTTTATAGCATTTGGACCATTTTATGCTGATGTGTTTATTGTATCCATAAATATTTTAGGAATTTGTTATTTTCTTCTCAGCCGTGCCCGTCCATTCTTCTTTTAGCTCCACTTTGCAACCCAAATCGCGCAGTGCCGATTTAATGTCTTGCTTCACTGTAGGATGGGCGGTCATGGCTGCGTTCAGCAAGTCTTCAACACCAAGAGAGAGCCAAACATCGCATTGATCGCGTGAACGCGACACCATGTTGCGAATGGCCCAAGCGCCGTTACGCTGGAAAGAATTTAATAAAATAAAATGAAAAATCAATGGAAATGGTACGAATTCGGACTGAATGGCGTAACTCATTTGCTTCGCAGGCATTCCCGTGTTCTTTGGGAACAGGGCCAAACAATGCGTAGCTCATTTGCTCTCATAATTGTACCGTTATTTAAAAAGGTATCTTAACATACTTGTAGAATTTTATTCGTTGGATGCAAACGGAGTATCTCCACCATTGTTTCTGCTATGCCAGTCTCAAAGAAGGCCACACTATTTTCTTTAACTCGTAGTGTAAGCGTAGAAATGCAGGCCAAGGCGGCGGTAGCAACCATTTCGTTCGTCTGCAAATACAAATATTGCAATTAAACACCAAGAAATCTTGGACCATTTCATTACCATATGGATTTGCAATAGCTGCTTGATGATAGGAGCCACACCATGCTCCACAATGTGTACCTTAACTGCATCATTACCCGCCAAGGCTCGCAACAGTTTCAAAGCTTCACCATTCAACCGCACAGCATTCGGATTGTCATTCTGTGGTCGTGAAAAAGATAATTAATTGCGGTTAGCATATAAAATCGTTCATTCCCACCATAATTTGAAAAACAGACTGTAAACCACCAGCATCTTCAATGGTTTTGCATAGATCTTGACGTACAGCCAAAGCACCAATTGTCAGCAGCAATTCAGACAGAAGACTGACGTCTTGGAATTCTAAACAACGAAATTGTGTCATAAGTGGCAACAAATTCAGCACCCATTGGAATAAAAAGCTGGAATTGTTCCTCTCCGACACAAGATTTTAGAGACAAGAATGTGGAACTTTCAGTGTTGGTACGAAATATAAAATTATTCACAATATAATGGTAGATGTCCAATTGATATCAATTATAAATAGATTCCAAAATACTACTACAATGAAGATTATTACGACTGTTTTTAATATAGTTTTATACAATTATGTAAAAAAAAATCAGGCAACCAAACGATTGTATATTGCAAAAAGGAATCAAAAAAATTTACAATCAATGAAACCCTTTACAGCACAATAGAATTTCCGAGGTTTCTCTACGTTATTAGATTTGTGCCTTTAACGGCTTACAGGATATCGGAATATATAGTGCCACCTAAGATTGTATTTGTAAAACATCACAAACGGGACAATGTTTTATATCATTATATTAACATTTTGAGTTCGAAGAAAGATAAAATATTGATTATTATTCTTGATCAAGTACCAGCTCCTTGTCTCTAATATCATTTATATATGGAAAGAAGAAAAAGTGCACCAGTAGTCTCTACAGATATAGTCACAGACACTGGAAGTACAACAATTCATTTATCGAAGCGGAAGAATAGAAATATCACGTAGTTCGCCAATACGAATCATATCATTGCACGCTACGATTGTATCCACTAACCTCGTAACAATTTTGTCAAGTCCACTATCACTTCGCTGGCAATTTGGCGTGCATGTTCGTGCGCTCCACCAAACTCTGCCCGTATGTCATCGTCGAGCACTAAGTAGCGGAACAATATGAGCACTTCCCGGAGCACATTTGCACTCTCCTTGTTCACCAGTGGCTTTAAATGCGTCAAAATGGCAGCATTCATAATATTCTGACGATTCATTTCGTGCATTAAACACGTCTTCTGCAACCACTGCAGGGTTAGACAAATGACATTTTCATCCTTGACGCTATGCAATTTGAGTACTATGGCCAAAGCTTCTGGATCGAAGATGTCGGGTTGTTTGTTGGTTAGACTATTGACTGCTTTAAGACACTTGTCCAAGACCTCCAAATTGGGTTCACGGTCTGCCACAGCCGACAATTCTTGTTCAAATACTGTTATCAACACATCATGCGCCCCATTCTTGCCGGCCAACACACGATGTGGTATAGACTAATAAGAACACAGCAATATATAAAAATATTTTATATTACATTTCGTATAGCTGCAGTTACCTTCTGACACTCCTCATCCAAAATAGTTAAGTAGTCAAGCAATTTTGCGGTATCCGTTGATTTTTTTCCAATATGCGTCTTCAGGTCTTCGATCGTTTCGTTTAGAATAGGTTTGCCAGTCTGTTCGTTAATGGTTAAATCTTTAATAATATTGGCTAAATTAATACCCTGAAAGAGAAATTGGTTAAGAGCTGTAGAATAAAAGTTTGCAATTATGCTGAAGTTATGCGTCACGCTCCAATAAGAGTCGGTCATACGTCACTTGAACCCCATTTTCTTTGTTTTCAACCGACTTCCGTTAAACGTAAACTGGCCGATTTACTTACTTGCGCTTCAAACTGGTTAATAGTCTCCTGCTTGGCTTCGCTGGCGCTCATGGAAAAATCCACAATGTTCTCTTGAACAACTTCATTGAAGGTTTCCTGTGAGATTACTTTCGCCATCGTTTCTAGACTGTAATAATAAATATGCAAATTTTTAAGAATAAAAAATGTGGAAAAAGATATCCAAACCCACTCACTTTTTGCCTACGCCGTTTAGTTTCTGTTTTTTGCTTGTTGATGATGTTTTTATTTTCTTATTGTTTGGCTTTCAACTGTTACCTTTGCTCTTTTCACAAAACTGCTTTTTTATTACTATTTCACATACTTCTAGTCTAAACAAGCTGGCAATTTATTAATTTACTCAAAATTTTGCTTCCAATTAGGTCAGCTGTGGCACCCGGACTGTTATAAAATGTCATTCCATTTTACATGATGTTTTTTGTGTCTTGGAAATCATTGGCAATGACAATTGAAAAGCTAATATGAAAAAGAAACATAGGGTAGTAGCTATTATAAAAGAATATATTCAAAAATAATGAATTCGAATATAAAAGTATTGAATTAGAAGGGTAAAGAATAAAATTTTTTTGGATTAAGATCGGCGGAGAAGAAAAGATATGCATATATACGTATTTCAAATGTTATATGTTTTGTTATTATAGTTTAAACCAGGACTTTCTATATACATAGCACTGTGTTGTACGATTTGTCGTACTAAATGCATTAATTATAGAGTGCATTCCGGCAGCCTATCAGTTGACTATCGGATGAGTGAAACAGCGCACTTTGTTTGTGAATGGGTCGCTACAAAAATTTGTCACTTTATACGTAAACATCTGATCTACAAACAGCTCTGCTAAGTGTTGCGTACGGTAGCGAAGAAAATATCCGCACAAATAGATGACTTCCGCTCAGTCAGCTGGTTGCAAAAAATTCGGATAATTCTGATTGGGTATCCGATGCGCTGCCCGAATCCAGCCATAGTCTTATAATAAATGTCGTTCATTTTTCTAATAATCATCTGTAGCTTGCTGTGTGATAAGGAGACAAGTAATGGTATTATAAAATAAATTCAAATTCTGAGCATTTAATTAGAAAATTTTATAATTAAAATCTCTTTTATTGGAAGTGATAAATTAAAGATTATTTGTATGAACAAAACTATTTATGGCAGAGGAAAAATTATATGAACGATATACTATGTTGCGACTGTATGCCGGCTCTATTTCTTTCTGTTTGGTTTCTTGTTGTTATCTGACAGCTGTTCTGCTGAATGCAGCCAGTCAAGGCATAGTTACAGTGCTGAGGCAGAGATGGCGCTCAGACTGGTCTAAATATGTAAATAGGAGGAATGACCGCTTAAACGGTTAATTGTGAAATAGCGGAGGAGACCGAGAAAAATAAAAAAAAACAGGGATTAGAAAATCAGAAGAAAAGGATTTAAGGCGGTAGTAAAGAAAAAACGGGGATTGGAATTTATGATATTATCGGGTTTGTCGTGATAGCGGACGTTAATATTGTTTGTAAAAGTGAACTAAGAGTTTTCAATTCGTGTGAATATAAGAATTTGTTAGTAAAAGAAATCAAATCAGCTAAATTATTCAAAAATTACAAATATAAGATTCCTATAATCTATGAGTGTTAAAAAGAATTGGGAATATTCCCGAATCAAGCGAAAGCCAACTCGAGTGGTTAAATAGAGGCAGTAGTTTATAAATAGTAGGAGCAGGAGAGTGCCCCTCCAATCGTCCCATGATAATTGTAATTAAAGTAATAGGAAAATTGAATATTTTATAGTAGTTATGATTATAATAGAGTAGTATTTAAAAAAAATGGTACATTTTAGTAATATTATGTGAGCTGGGTTGTTTTAACAAATCGTATGGATCCACGTCATGAAAAATAAAATTACTTTGAGTGATGAGTAACTGTCAGGAATTTAGGAGACGATCTATTGAAGCAGGACAATTGCAAATTGGATAGCAGCTCACACCTGTCCCACGTGCAAATGATCACATCTTAATATTGTATGCCCCATATGTAGCTATTAGTAAATAATTTGATGGCGAAACTATTTGCAGCAGCAGGATCGAGCGGTTAAATCGATCCGGAATAGTGGATGAGAAGTGGTGATCTTAGCGATGGTTATGTGTCGCTGTTTTCTAATTTTTTCTAATAAAACGATTGATGTCATTTTTGTCAATAGATGAGAATGGTAGTGTAGGTGTAAAGCCACATATCTTTGGCTGCATTATCAGCCAGTTCATTACCAAGTATACTTACATGACCAGGAATCCACATAACTTTAATCTTATTAGGACCTTGCAATGCTCCGCTTCAGTAAGGTATAGCATGTTTTAAACCTGGTTTGAAGTATCTTGTTTCGGATATTATTTTAATTTGTGTACCAGTGATACTTTTTAAGGGTCCAACGCGGTTGGCATTTAGGTTTTGGACAGATCGGAGATAGAGGTAAAGCCTATTCCCTCCCGAATTGTGTGTATCTTCCTAGAGTGGAGTTCTTCTTCCAGCATAAAGCGTTAATGAGGTATTTTACTAGAATGACATTTTTCGATAAGACTCTTTGGGAAGAGACGATACGTCGCATCTTAAACTCAATCCGATATCTGAGGGTGTCCCGCTTTTGCTAAGATGTTTTTTATTGGTGTGAAAAGCCTTCCAATATTATTTTGATGGAATGACCATAAATTGGCAATCCGTAATAAATTTCAAATAAATTTACAATAAAATATCAATGGCTGCATTCTGGCAGCCCAACGAATACTCAACCGATCAGAATTCTCCGAATTTTTTTGCAACCAGCTGACTGAGCGGAAATTTTCATCGCTACCGTACTCAAAACTTAGCACAGCTGTTTGTAGAACAGATGCTTACGTATAAAATGAAAAATGTTTGTAGCGGCCCATTCACAAACAAAGTGCGTTGTTTCACTCATTCAATAGGCTGCCAGAATGCACCCATTTATATTACTGAAACAGCTGATCGATATACTTAGTTCCATATTTCCCTTTTTAGTTATTAAATAGAAAATATTTATTTATTTATTATTAAGTTGAATTACAAATTAGAAATAAAAGATAAGCACCAGCTTGCAGGCCTATTGACTTAAATCATAGAATAAAAAAATAAGAGTCACAATCTGAAATGTCACTCATTTTTCGACATAGAAGATATAGGTCGGTGGTAGTAAGCAGAGTAGGGCTGCGATATGAAAATAAGAGCTATTAATTAATTGGCGCTATTACACAAAAAGTTTGTTGGTCGGGGATGTGACTCTTATTTCTTTACTCTACGCTTAAATAATAATAAATAAATCACTCAAACAAAATGATTTAAAAAATCCTCATTTTTAATATGATCACCCTGTTTTGTATTCTGATGCCACCAATGACAGCAAGTGCAGTAGTCATCTGGAGAAGACATATGTGAAGATTGCTGTGGGAAAAGTGACAGCATTTGTGCATTTATTAACATAAAATATTTTATAAAAACAATTTGGATAACAGCGCAAGAAAGCCGTTATAATGGCGACCTACTCCAATCAGCACTGGTTGCTGTCGCACATACGCAACTCTTTCATATCAACCGATGATACGGGAATGTGTGAAACTGTCATGGTGAGCGATGATCTGCCAAAACATTACCTGCAAAAGTTCCAATCTACTGTTCCCACTAGCATAGGAACATTGCAAGAGTGTGATTTCATCTGCTATCCAGGGCTGGATCAGAGCGACGATGAGGAAGACCTCTCGTCGCAGTCGTATGATATTCAAATGTATCCCGAAGTGGGTGCTCATCGATTTCGTTCGAACACCGCACAAAAGCTGGAAAAGATGGACATCGCCCGGCGTAAGGCAGCACGTACAAAATGTGTTAATTTCGATGATGAAGTTGTGCCGCCCGAACGTAGTGATTTTTTTGTGAAGAAGACTGTGCCAGTTGCAAGCCAGAAACCTGGTGAATTAAAGAGAACCGAGAAGAAAAATAATGAAAATAAAAGCGACACCGAGCTGGATAAAGACAATGCAGGTGGAGCGATCAAAAGCAAATTGGCGTTTCAATTGGCAAATACCCCGAAGCAGGCGCAAAACAAGTTCATGGAATACGCTCGTTTTGATGGCACCTCCACCAGCACCCAAACGAAGCGTATCAACGTTTTTCTAAGCATGTTGCCTGAACGGGAGCGCAATTATCCCATTAAAATTTGTGTATTGGCCAGCGCTAAAATAATAGAGGTAAGAATGTTCGAGCATGGTAGTGTATATCCATATGATTAGAGAACCGTATTGCTTGACAGGTAATTGGACTTGTTTGCTACAAGGCCACAATTCAGTTTCCGGATATCCCACTGAAGTCCATACGTCATTATGCCCTCTACATGACCGAGGATAATGATGACATGGAAGACTTTCCGCCGCTGGATAATCGTGAACCCTGTTCAAAGTTCGGATTTTCGCATTTGACACTCGCAGAGCGCCGTCCATTGGCACCTGTGACTCGAGTAGATTATCACGGAAATTTGGGCCAGAAGTCCGTGAACTCGGAGGAGGACAGAGCACGTCTGACTGCGGTTGCTGTGCGATCGTTGCAGAGCATTGAATTGGGCGGCGGTCTCGACGAGGAGTTAAC
This sequence comes from Clusia tigrina, assembly GCA_920105625.2. Classification (NCBI taxonomy): domain Eukaryota; kingdom Metazoa; phylum Arthropoda; class Insecta; order Diptera; family Clusiidae; genus Clusia; species Clusia tigrina. The sequence goes on from OV050030.1 coordinate 421,794,321, forward strand.
GAACGTTATAGCGGCTGCCAACGTCGACGAGCTTATCGAGTACGAAGAGCGTATGCTTAGCCACAATGATATGCTAGAGGCTCCGCTATATCGCACCTACCGTCTGCACATCATAGATAAGCGTTTTTTCAAGACTGAAGTTACTTTGGGCATTTCTGGCGAACGCATGGAAATCGATCAGCATAAGAATGCCAAGTTTTGGACCAAACAGAAGGCGGTCACGTATCCCATTGAGTCTATAGCTTTTTGTGAGATTGTTGAGCGCCGTCACCAGAAGGCTATACTACGTATTTGGCTGCGATCCTCTTCTTCCTCAACGCCGGCGTACAGCACATCATTAGTTGGTGGCGATGTAAAGTCATCTTCTCTTGCAATTGGTGGCAGCTCGGTTGGCATTGGGACGCCCTATTCTCCCACCAGCCCCAGCCACTATCCACACATCTCGTCACCGTTTAATTTCTTCACTAGTTCCAGCTCTTCCAGTAGCCAGCACCAGCAACCCCACATACGCTTCAAACACTACGACTTTGAGGCTGATCCAAGCACAGCTCAGCACATACAAACCAAGCTCAGCTACATATTGGAGGTGCGTTCGAGTGAGGTTCGACGCGAATTCCTGCAATTGCGCGAACGCAAAATGGAGAAGAGTCAGGCCAAGAAACACTTGAAAATGTAGTATCTACATTTTTACTTGGATTGCTTTCGAATAATGTGGCAAAGTGAGCTCATACGTACTCGTACACTGTGACAACGCCACATAACCACTGCACTGCCAACACAATGCCAAATTCTACTAAGCCGGTCCTTAAGTATCGTTTGGCTAAAGGTACACCACACATTCATTTACCATACTCAACAATTATTTTACAAATTTTTTATATCCGTAATTATTGACGTATTTATTATTATTAGCTTTTCAAAGCCTTATTCATAAGTCATAAAATGTATACCAACGCATAGTTTAAAATTGCATATTATACAACTTGCAATTTATTAGCATTTATAATAAATTTTTAACAAATTTTCTTATACATAAGAAGAGCTGTGAGAACCATCTTATAAACCAAGGCAAATAATCTCTTACTTAGATAAGGAGGATTTGAGAGTTATGTGCTTGTAAGTGCCTCTAATTGAGTATGTCTAAAAGTTATTCAATTATGTCTCAACATTCCAGGATGCAAACGCTCATGAGCTTTCATGGTAGAAGTAAACTGCTATAAAGTTCCTGGTATCTACACATAATGAAATTAAGATCAGTGTAATTGGTGGTATAACAATACTGTGTCGTAGGAGCTCCTGCTAATAAAATCGGAATTGGACTAGAAGTGTGGGTACAAAGTGGTCTGAAATTTAGTACTTAAAATGCTGCTATGCGGCCGCTCCAACTGGAATATAACCACGTATTTAAATAGGGAGTTGCAAGTCATCATAAACTACAAGCTGAGATTCATATCTCTAATTATTGACACTAATAAAATGTCGAATTATTGGTTCTATAATGGTAGAAAAATGGGGGCAATGGAAATATGGGTAACGTGTTCTAGAAACGACGCATCCCCGACTATTATGGAAAGATCTGAATATGGTTAATATGGCACTGAATACAATAACGCGGTAAATGAGTTGATTGCTTATCTCTCCGTAAAGTATAATGGCATAAAAGAAGAAGGAAACTGGTGATGAAATATTTGTAAGGCAAATCACCGATATTTGGATTGAGTGTATTTCTTGCAAAGATCAATTGGAGCTAAAATTTGTTCGATCTGACTGATCTCAAATGAGATGGTGCGCGAACAAAGATATTTATATAGGATGATATTCCAAATCCGATTGACAGCTTCATATTTCGTAGCTTTGTTAATGAAATATAGTACTTTTTTCTTCCAGTAGGGATCTGATCTCAATTACTACAATTTCCTTGCTCCCATTTTGTTAGTCTTAATTCTTGGACCGATACAAAGAAACCATCGTTTAATGATTTCAGGAGGTACCCGGGCCAGAAAGGCCAATTTGCCAATTAAGTGGCGACTTTTTTAATCGATTTGGAATAATGCTTAAATATACAGAAAGAGTGACCCAGTAGAAAATCGTAGAAAATTATGTGATTTTATTTACATTTCTAATATAGCATCGAATAAATATGGATAAATATACAGAGGAGTTGCCTTGGATGCCCAATAAGTAATTGAATTGTCTACTCTAGTTTAACTGTTTGGATCGATTTCGTATAAAAATTGTATAATGTGGTCTGAGGCTCTGTGGGAAAAACTTTAGTTCCCACAGTTCAATTGACTTCAAATAAACACTTATGATAGAGTAGCTACCGTAGTGACCCATTAGGAACCTATTCTGTTCTAGTATTATCACTTTAGTGCCAATATTTGACAACATCGGAAACTCGTGCTTAAATTCGTTAATGAATTACCGCGCAAGTCCACCAGGAATACATTTTGTCACTTTAGTGTACATTTTTTAAGCAAATCCATAGTTGCATGCATAGAGCAGTTACCACAGAACAGTAGGAACTGTTTGTACTTTTTTTAAGTTAATAATTATATTTGCCCAACATCTTTGTAGACACAAAATCCTCCAAGTTCAGTTTTAAGTGCCTCAATTCAGAAAACGAAAAAAAACTGCACAAAAGTAGAAAGAACTTGTGACAAATTAATTTCACTTAATGCAAAAAGACAACTTGGGGTTAGGCAAATACACACACATCCACACACAGTTCAACTCACACGCTGCAAACGAATTGCAGTGATTTGAACCTTGAAGTGTTCCTATCTAGATGAGAGAATTTATGTACTCGGAAGGAAATGCAACGGCACAGTCAACGGGACAATTAATTAGCAATGGCAGGGGTCCAACGGAAAGTCAAGTACGAATGGAACACTAAATATAGCAACTGAAATTGAAACAAACCAGAAATGTTATTTATGAAAAATTGAATGCTGATAGTTCAATGAGAACATGGAAGCAACAATTCACAACAACAACAACAACAACAGCAATAGCAACAACAATAGAACTGTAAATAGTTTCAAGTACGTTTGCTGTTTGATTACACAGTATAAATAGAAATTAAGTGAATTGAAACTGTCGCTTGTGTGCGGCGTGAGAGATGATGTATGAGCAAGACAAACAAAAACGTTTAAAAACAAGTAAGACAATTATAGACGGCCTTGCTGAAGTTTTGCACACCCTACACCTATTCTTGTTAGCATGTGAGTGGAAATGCAATGGTATGGACAAATTCAACTCAATTGGAATTTGGACGTGGCTGTGATAAAGATTTACTTCCACACCATGCTACGCAGAGCTCTGTAAGAATAGAACAGCCTCCACAAACACGCTCTCATATTTGACTTTTCCTGAAGTACCTTCCCAGTAGGGAAAGTGGTAATTGACTTTCAATTAATTACTATTTCTGATTTACTACTGTAGCGCACACGAAATAAAAAAAAAACAAAATTGATTGAAGTACCCACAGCGAATGCACACAATCGGCACAAGTGAATGCAATTGCGCTTTTTTGTTTGTTTGTTCGGTTTTACTGTAAAATGATGTGAATATATGAATTTAATACGCGTTGTGCAGCCGACAATCGACACTCGACACTCGACACTGAACGTGGTCTTGAATTTGTTTGCAAATTTGCTTCCTGTCTGTTGATGATACATTAGACACTCAGCCCAGACACCAGAGTAGCGGCGCAGGGTGTATAACAAACACACACACACACAAACAAACTTACAACTGCTCCCACTTCCGCTCAATTCGACTCGCTCTCAGTTTGCAACAGATATTAATCGGTAATTAATATAACTGTAAAGTCGAACAGATTATCATTAGCGTTGCTGTTGTTGTAAATGAAATTGAAGCTTCATTACAGGCTTTAATGCCAGTAGCAACTTTTTTGATTGCCCAAGCGTAGAATTGTTGCTTTTGAAAATAAATTAGCATATTCCTCTCAACAGATTTCAACTTTAATGAGATTTCGCTACTGTATTTTTAAAATAAAAAATTTTTTGTTGTAGACAGAGCAAGGTTTTTATCGACTATACATCTCGACATACGGCTAGGGACTGCACCAGGACTTCTATTTGAAAAATGTATTCAGAGTTAGCAAACTAAGTAAAAAAAACAAATAAAATTTAGTTAAAACATTTGAAACTACACGTGTTCACAGAAATTCATCATGTTATAAACCCTGGACAACGCTGAGGATACCCTAGCGTACGTAAGTTTGTAACAAAGTTATCAACCAAACTTGGAATAAAATCAAATGGTCCAGAGAAGGGAGAAATTATTTTGGAGTTACCTGTGGATGAATGTGGTGCACAAACTCCTTCAATGCTTATAGTGAGCTAATACGACTACTGCCTCCTACCCATGCAACCATATATGATCCATTAAAACTTACCTATTTTACTGGTTTCTAACTTTGCTTTCATATTTGATCCTTTCAAAACGTTCCTATTGATCATGCTCAAGATATTACATTTATTTCGTCAGAATATCAGTAACAAACAGAAATTAACGAGTCCAGGACTTCTTCTTACTTAAAAATCAACTACTGATCAACGGAGGAGATTAATGCTAAACTAAAAATTCCTGATCAGTTTCTCAAAAACAATCATTCGACTTTAAAATATGAAAAATTGGCACATAAAACATTTTGATAATTAATTCAATATATGTACATATATGCGACGAGTTTGTTGGCCGTTTTCTGATGGCCTATTATGAATAGCGTTCGCTTCTATAAATGCGCTACACTTATGTACCAAATTCTATTATGAAATTCGCACCAGTCGAAATTTTCATTCAAACGTGTTATGAAAAATGCGTAAGGCTAATATCAGAACATCAGCGAGAAGCCGAGAGCAGATCGGCACTTTTCAATGCGAGATGTTTCGGAGAATATGTAGGAGTGATTGCGAGATAAGAATCGATCGATCGGATGGACGTATTAGTTTTTAATAAAATTTCAGCACTAACTTTGGATGCGATTTTGGAAAAGTGCAATTTTTAACATAATTTTCATACGACAAATGTACGTAAATATGGTATAGGGTTAAGAGTACATAGGTAGCGAACAAATCGAAAGTGAATTCAATCCACGTAAAACAAATACGATGCCCTTCGCTTTCCTAAGGGAAAAATTAAAAACTTATATAATTATCAATTACATTCCAAAACGAATTAATGTAGGACGAAATGCTCAAGCAACATTGTACTAAATCTGTAGGTGAAGCCGGAAAACTACTTTCCTGAAATAAACCAGAACAACAACAACATTACAATATATAGCAAGCCAATTATAGTTGTAGAGGAAAGAGTTTCAGCCAATAGTCAACAGTGAAATCTGATTGGGAAAACCATTAAAACTCCAAACACGAAATTTGAACAGTAACATTACATTAGTACCGTTTTATTGTAATAATATAATGCAATAAGTTTCTAGAACCACTTCTCTGACCCAATTGATTGTTTTTTCTTTTAATTCCTAATTGAGCAAAACTTTGGAAAACAATAATTTAATTTGAAATGAAAAACAAGATGACAAAATATTAGAGCAGATGCGGGTTATTCAGGAATACCGAAAGCATTTTTCAAATTTTGTTTTGTCTTCCAAATGATTTTTTGTTCACTATTCTATTTCACCAGAAGTTTTTAGTCCAACTTGCAGTCCTTTTCTAAACTTTCCAACTGGGTCTTTTGTTGCATTCCACTCGTCTACTTGTATTACTGATCAAAAAGCAAAAACAAAAAAAATTACCAGCGGACAGGTGAATTTAATATTCTTTGACATTTCCATTGCAAGCGAACTTTACTTTTTCCTACGGCCACTCTTCGGTCACGCTGCGGCACAGTGCGCATCTTTGCTTTTGTGTTCATCCGCGTACAGCGTTGCTTTCAAGAAACACAACAATCGGATCTGCAGTGAGCGGTCAAGCGCTCTCTTTGTTCGGTATCGCCTGTGTGTGTGTGTGTGTGTGTGCATGTGTGTCTGTATTCTAAGGCCAAGGTCGTCGTCTAAATGTCTAGAGCGACATTTGAGGCCACTCATACGCCTCACGTTTATAGGAAAAGCCAATGTACAATAACAACGACTCACTCTCCCACAAACACACTTAAACATTCAATTGAAAGCGCATTTACATTGCAACAACAACACGAGTGCAGCTACAACATACATTTACAACAAAAACGCCTGCAATCTGCTGTATTCATTCTCTCACACATGAGTAAATCTTAATTTTAATTCTGATTTAAAATGTTTTCTTAATTAATTAATTGAAAATTTTATTTGCACGAACAGTTTTGAATGCATTCACAACATTTGCATTTGATTACTATAATTTGGTTAAAACGTTTACAATCGTGCAAATCAAAAAGCGCTTTGAACTGTTATTGGAACGTTCAGTCACGCTCAGTTTTAGAGAGAGCGAAATGAAATAAAAAAGTTCGAGATATGTACATAAATGAGACTATTTCAGGCTGTAGTTAAAAGGGAAAGTCGAGTGATTTGCACAAATACCTTGAAACATGTCCAGTAACATTTTTTTCTCGAGGCTTTTGTGTTCTGGTCAAGGATTATTCAACTTTGTTATGACACATATAGCTTAGTGTTCAATTTGGACCCCACTAATTATGTATATGTGAGAGAGAAGAAACTCCATAGTGGAAATAATTTGTACAGTGATGCATATGAAGAGAGCGACCAATTCGACAACTCTACTGCAAAAAGTTCACAGGAAGTTTTGCACCCATTCATTGCTCAAACTGAATTGCCGTTGAGTTTCACAGGAAGCAGATACGAAAACAAAATTTAGTGAAGAGGAAAACGCATTTAGTGAGGGCTGGTATTGAATTGGTACCATCACGGGACCGCTGGAGCTCTATATTATAAAGATTCAGACGTTTATTCATTGTATGAATGAATTGTGACCAAGATTATTCCAAATTGTACAAAAAGATGTGTTTTTGAATAGTTCACAAATTAATTTTTATTTTTTTTTATAAATTTCAGTGTATACATAATATTTATAGATGAGACTATCCTCATCTTTCAAATAAATAGGGGCATCACAATAGATCTTTCAGGTCGCAGTATATAACACCCTTTAATACATCTATCTATCTACATAATATTTTGCCCACTCTCACTACCCATAAAGTGTAATAATAATTGATACTCTCAGCCGATGTTAATATGTAGCTATATATTAATCAACGTTGATATATGTATGTATCAGAATATTCTTAATGCTCCTTAGAAATATTTAGGTACACAGTCTGATCGATATCTATGGATAACCGCCACTGCAATTATGTTCGAACAAGACTACAATTCCTACTCCCTTACAATACCGACTTATCTGCTAGTTTTAAATAAAGCTTCATATCTATATTGGGATTCCCCCGGTACCTTGAGCACTCAGCATGCTATTGTAAAGTGATTGTTGCAATTTTGTACTCGAAGCACTTCCATGTTTTTCCACTTGACAAATAAGTAAGTATCAAATACTTTTTGACCTTAACACACAATAATAACCTTTCAAACATGCACGGTAAATTCACTGAAAGCGTTACTTACCTTGTTATCTACAAGTGCTGGTAGTACTCTTTTTCTTTGCTCCAAATGTGTTATGCAAATTCTTCACTAACTCGAGAGTCCTCAAAACTCAAGTCCTAACTGGCATTTCTATATTCCGCTGTTTGTGCATATTTAACTTTTATCAAATTCCGCGAAATTAATTTGCATTTTTACTTGTTTTGTTTTTGTTATTCATTCTGCACCACTCCAGTATATACGAACTCTCTTCCGTTTAAAAGAGTTGATATTGGTCTTACTTATACAGTACACACGTTCAGTTAAACCTGCTTTCAAATAAATATGGACATAATATTAATGAAAACATTCATTGTCCATAAGAAAAATCATTAACATATGTCGATAGTATGCGTTCATAAACTCCTTGTATTGTGGCTAAATAGCTTTTCCAGTAAACTTAAATAATCATTAAAATCAAATTATATATATACGAAAAGCAATATGCGTTGTTGTTGTTATTTCGCTCCCATAATACTATAAGTCAGATTGGATAAGTCGTTAAGGACGTAGTCTCCGAGAATCATAAGTGATTAGTCATCAATAATGGTATCTCTTTCGCACTAATGTTGTTAGTTTTGGAACATATCGGTATGATCTTGAAACAAAAATAATAGAAACAAAGATTGCGAAAAGCGGAGTACAAACATTTTTCGTTCTGCGCATCTCCGTCACAGTAGCATGGCTGCAAAGAGAAATGTCAAAAAATACCTATCCGCATTATGTATTTATTGCTACGGTGACGTCACAGCCCAGCAACGAAATGTCAAACTCAGAAAGAAAATTATAACGGACCTGCGCATTGCGTAATCTTCTTTATCATTCTTGATATTGAAAGCAGGCATACAAAAGGGTTTGCACCGAGACAGCTGAGATCAGTTGTGAGTTGAAAGTAGCAGTGGAAAACTGATAAGTAATAAAAGTTGATATCATCACTTCTGAATTCTTTCATAACTTCTCCCTCATATCTACCATGAAATTGAAGTTCATTGAAATGAGGAATATATTTAAGGTATTTTTTAATTTTACTAATGAATTGTTCATTAAAATTGTTCAATTTCAGGTTAAGGGCGTGATTGATATTCAGTTTGTGATTAATAATTTTGAGTTTAAGTTTACGTATCCAACTTAATTTTGCGAGTATCCACTTTATTTCACATTTTCACCTTGCTTAAGAAATATCAAAATAGTTATGCTTGAAGTTTTCTCTGCTTATTTTATATTATCTCCATAACAAGGGAGTTATTAAACTCTGAACCCTCTCATGGGAGTTTTTCACAATTTGCATATCTAAGTTCGAGCTAAATTAGAGCTAATTAGGGCGCCAGTTGCTGCACAGGCGTTAATGAAAAACGCTGATATTGTACGCATATAAAATAGAAATGTGTATCGCCTACATGTGTGTATTTCCAGTGATAACTGTTCACGAACAAAGTACGAAAGTGCAGTGTTAATTTTGGCATTATTGACCCCGAAAACTATAATTAATTAAATGAGTGTAAAACTTTGGCAAGCGAAACCTGTGATTCGAAAAAAGTATTAAAAAAAAATGAATATAAGACCTACCTGCATCCTAATAATTTTGGTTGAAAACCCTAAATAAATCCTAGAAGTTTTAGAACTATTCTTGTTATTATTTGCTCTACGACATGTCAGCGAACTGGGTATAATAAAACACTACGTCCCAGCAGGTGTGCCAAAACTAACGAGTTAACAATCATAGCGAGAGAACTGCACCACACCCACTAACAAACACACACACTTTTATACTAATAAACACTCGTTATTATGTTAAGGAAAAAACATCCCAATAAGAGCTCTAATTGAGTGGTGTGTTAGGCCCGATTCACACTGTATGCGTAGAAAAACATCACATTAAGAACTCCAATTGAGTGTAGTCCTAGGCTCACTCTCCGGAAGCTTGAGTGAAGTTTATATACCGAGCCATCAGCTCATGATACGAGTTCAATGATAATATGATGATATTGAAATGTGAACAACTGAACTTTTATAAGTATAATCAAAGAGTATATATAAATAGAGATTGAATCACTCAAAATTTTGTGAAATAGAAGTGATGGCGAGATGCAATGCGTATATTTTTGTTCGAGCGGTTTATTAGAAAACCTTTCGAAGAAAAATTTTTGCAACAATAATTTCGTTCGTCATGCGAGCTCTCTATATGTATACTCTTTGGTATAATGCTTCACACTTCATACACAATAAACTCTTATTGGAATTAGCTTCACTGCTCACGGACTTACAAAAGCTGTGTGATAATTTACAGAATGGCATAAAAACCTAAGAAAAAATTTGTTTTATATTTTTAAAGACTTTGGCCTTATAAAAGCTTGGATAATGCTTTACAAAACTTATAAAAATCTTATAAAAATCTTTCTTAAGAACCTAATAAAAAAACTCATAAAAATCACCCTTATTAAAATCTTATAAAAACCTTATAAAATCCTTATCAAAAATGTGTTACAACTACGCATCACTGTGATAGAAGCTTTAGAATGATATTCTTTGGGAAATGTTTTGCCTTCATTAGGAAAATTTTTTCATCGTTATAACTGATTAAGCACTATAAAAGTTCAGCTCCCTAAATCCTGCCAAGGAAGATTTGGTTGGCCTTTCCTATATTTCCTTTGCGGTGGTTATAGGTGAGGATTCCGCAAAGCAACCTGTTTGATTCCCTCAACCAAATGAGTGCATTTAACTCCTTTGTACCACATTATCTCAAGGCAATTCCGCACAATCTTAACTTTAAAAACCAGCTTCATTTACTCTTCCCTCATTCTTCAAGAACATTGGACAAGTAACAAAGAGATTTCAAATCATATTAAATACGCTCCAGCCTAGGAAGGTCACAATACGGTACATTATGTTTAAGCGATAACTTGGGGGAGTGGTATTTTATAGATACGGTTGGAATCATGAGATATATTTTAGTAGCATCACATGCCTGACTTTTCTGTGTCCCACCGAATAATCCTAAAATGGAGATGCACTGAAATTTTCAGCCAAATCAAGTTCACTGTCGAAAAAGTGGATAATTTCTGTTCGTACCCTCATCAAATGAGGGCTCCTCATTTTCACCGGCATCTCTATATATTCAACAAAATTCTCTAAGCTAATATTATATAAACGTATAATTATTATATCTTGATTCCAAACTGCGTCTGGTGAGTTTTCGAGTATTGCAAGTAATCCTAAATTACTCGTTCGGGTACTTGAGTTGAGCAAGAGGGGATCTGCAGTGAGAATCAGCCCTTAAGTGGCAGAATGTCGACTCTTCGATTAATTATAAGTCTGCAGAAATACAAGGTTCATTACAAAGTGAACAGGACTACTTTCTAAAAATAAGGACCAAAAGTTATTTTGGCAAAACCTATTTTTTTCAAATTAGTTCCCTTCCGACTCAATACAGGATGTCGGCACTTTTGAATTAGTCTAAAAGATATGAAATTGGCACAACATCAGATCTACTTTTCTGAAGCATGTAATTGCCCATAGATGATGGCCTTACTAGATATATCTTTTTCATAGTCCTGTTTACTTTGCAATACATCTCGTAGTCTGCGTTCCCCCCTTAAGTACACACCTAAGAACACCTCATTTCTTTCTGAATCGAGCACTAGTTGCCACCACTCATACGCCCCTTAAAATACTTAAATTACATTATTTGAAGTATTTGTAATGCAAATAATGCAAAGAAACATTTTTAATTATAATTTGTTATAACATGTAAACGTTTTAATATAAATATTACATCTCCTGCCGACGATAGACGACCAGTAGCCCTGAATACGCCTCTAATATGCACGTTTAAAATTTGTACTTTTTTTATTTGTTTTGTTGTTTTTTCTCTTATTTTCTTTTTTTTTTGTGTTATAATTCTGAATAATTCGAAATTGCCATTAATTTGCGTGTTCTGCTGCACATTGACGATTGTCAACAACAGCGACAAACGAACAAACATAGGCGAGCAGCACTTTCAAGTAGGCCTCATTCAAGGACCTTTGCTGTTGTGTTGTTGCTATTTCGCCAGACGCACGCAATGCTCAGTTTGCAGTTTGCATTTAGCAATTCGTTTCTAATTGAAAGTTGATAATAAATTAATTGGAATGCATTGACATTGGCATTGGCGTGTATGTAAAACAAAATTGAACACATTGCTGGCTGGTTCGATGTTTACTTCAAATTTTAATAATAAAAAAATAATAAACAAATCATCATTCAGTACAAGAGGAGGGATATCGAAACAAAAACTTATGTTTCATGGAATTTAGTTTGTTGGGGAGTTTCATGATGAATGAACTTCAAAGCGCACATTTTTACACTGTGAACCTTGGGAGAAACCAGCAACAGTTCGTTTGTAGACTCTTTGTTCGAGCAGCTCAGTTCGAGGCCTTTGAAATGGAAGTGCACACAATTGATAAATTTATTTTGTATACGGAAATAACGCGGAATGGATGCCTAGAAATATTTATTTTATATATGAGCGATATGGCACACACTCTACTGTCATTGCCTGGCTAGACTCTCCAGTAGATCATTCTTCATTAAAAACCATGAATGACGATTTTGTGTGCACATTTTATGTGCCACTTCATTACATCTATATATTTGCTACTATACTTGGGGTAATCCATCAAACTAGATGATGATTCAGGAATACAAATCTAAACGGATTTGAAACTCCACTAAAATTAAATCATCCCCTATCAGAATCCTTAATTTCAGCAGGATGGAGAGAAGGGTCATCTTTTTGAAATTTTTTGCCGTCTGATAGAAGTTATACTGAGTCACTCAGTATAACTTCAGACTCAATGAAGCTACAACACTCGTTGTGGACACAATCGAGATGACCTGATCGTCATATATACCTTTATTGTATATAAAAACCAAGTAGAAGTATGGGATTATGTTTATATGGTTAGAAAAGCCGCTTCAACATCACTCCCTTCAGCATTCTTTGTTCTATACGAAAACCAAGTCGAAAGAGGGAAATATGTTTATGTGGTAAGAAAGACTGTTTCAACATCACTCCCTTCAGTCTTTATTGTTGTATATAAAAACCAAGTCGACATATGGAAATATGTTTATATGGTTAGAGAAGCCGTTTCAACATCATTCCTCCATGATCACAGAGAAAGTTTGGCGATGTCGATAATTACACGATCCCAACTCCGCTTCATAAATACGCCACTAAAGCGTCACTACTGAGGTGAGAGTGCAGCAGAAAGATCCATCGATAGAAGTGATAATGAATGCTGTTCAAATATTCCCACTCGGCTGCATGCGCATTCAATCTGACATATCCTAAGCAGACATTAAACTGTTTATAATGATCGTTGGTAAACTCGAACAGGGTTATTCATATCATAACCGTCTACTCCCCAAACCGTAAACTCCCACTGCCACTATCATAAATACAATAATAACAACTACAAATTGATTGTTAATATCACGCCAGATCCGTCGTTACTCCAGTTCATGCTCAGCGGATTCAATCTATCTTGCATTGAAACTCCTTCGACTACTCTGTACGTCTCCTCGCCAGAGACAACGATGTATCGTGTATGCTATTTTTATAGAGCTTTTTATATTACTCAACTATCACCAATAAAATTAGAATGGAAACATGATTGCTTTGTCTAATTTCCTTCTGGACTCCTTTGACTACAAAATGCTTCCTTTGTGAACATTGTAGCTTTAATCACATTTGTCTGTACCCATGACACAGATGCATCCAGGAGTCAGTAGGTCACTTATGAAGTCAGAACAGTAATATTTTCCTGGATCAGAATGTCAAGCATAGGCAATCACTTGGATATGTTTGTATTCCCCAATCTGTCTTACACTTAAACTCTCAATCAATCGAACTGTTGTCGCTGACGTACTTTGAGGTGCCCAGGTATAGGGACTCCGAAAGGGTTAGTTGCTTTTCATAGATGATTGGTACCACTCCATTAACTATGATAGTGTTAAACCGGGTAGAGCCAAGTCTCCATTTAAGCAAAGGTAATTTTTAATATTATAAAGGCAATTTATTAAAGACCCTCAAGGTCGTTGTCCACTGAGAGACTGAAGACAGCGCAAATAACTCTGAAATGCACGTTTTCGGTTCCGGTTGAGTTGCAGATCAAACCTCTGAGGAGCTTTGCACTTGTATTGCGACCTCGTTGCACAAATAATGGCAGTTTCTGCACCTTCAGAAACAGATTAGGAAAACTCCTCAAAGTACCATGAGAGTTCGGCGTGTGGAGTTCTGCAACGTTTCGAGGGTTAAAGAGAACTGTAGAAGAACTTTAAATGGCCTTCTAAGGCTTATTTAAGAAGTTTAAATATATTAAAGAAACTTTATAAAGATTAGAGGGAGTTTCTATTGAGTCATTTAAGAAAACCTTTATGGAAGCACTAAGAAACTTTCATATATTTATATAATAACTTTATATAAGCTTTATTGCAAATTCAGCTAGGGAAGCACACAAGAATATTTCATCTTGTTGGACAAGAATATTTCATATACCTCTGTTTCAAATTTTAGTATTCTGTACGTTACTAGTAAATAGTTTGGATTAATTTGATTTAATTTAAAAAGAGAAATGATGCCTTACTGACGTCACAAGGGTCTCAGCAGACAATGTTTGAACATCCTCATCTCCTTCTGCTTCAATGTTAGTTTTCTGTAAGTCACAAGAACATTTTCTGTTAAGTTGTTTTCATTTCGAGAGAGAAATTATGTCTTAATGACGTCACAAGGACTTCAAACGGCAATTTTAATTTTCTATCTGCTACGAGAAAATAGATTCGATGCATTTTTCTTATACTCCCAGGGAATATCTTTTTCTTAATGACGTCACAAGAGTCAAAAGACAGTTTTAGTAGCCATATCTTGTATTCTATAATCTTGTCAAGGAAGTTATTCTCCTTGTTCAAAGCAAAGATACGAAAGTGTGCTTAGCCTGGTCATTGAATTAATTTTATTATAGGATTTTGTTTATATTTTGCACAATAAAATAAAATATAGAGTGAGTTCTAGAGTTGCCTTCGCTATACGAAGTAAAATCAATTTTTCTTAGCCCCTGTCGTGGCCGCTCTGATCCATTATGTTCGCTTTGTCTGCGGCCGAAAGCTGATTGAAAATTGCCAATTAAGAAACTTCTTACAAATTTTAATTTAAAATTTAAATTACAAAAGAAAAGTTACGAGTATTTAAATGCTTCTAACACTCCGCTGCGAGTGTCAGCAAAGGTGTTCGCGTTGAAAAGTGTTTCAGCCGGCCACACACATACACACACACCAACACAGTCACACAGGCTCTGGGCATGCATTTGCACTTTGGCTGCAGTATCTTTTGTCAAATGTCATTAAATCTCAATTGAAGTTGGCAACTGTTACGCCCAATCGCACTGACCAAACCCCAATTTATCAATGCGTTTGGCAGCGGTAGCAGCGCAACTCACTGCACCACCATCAGGAGCCGGAATAGCCGCAGCCGCAGAGGCAGCCGCGATTTATGCCTCGTTTACGCTTGCGTGAAAAGTGAGTGGAAAACTTGTATTCTCATTTGTGTGTTTATGTGTGCGTGTGTGTGTGTGTTTTATTTTATTTTATTTTATTTTAATAATAGGCCTATACGCTCGCTTTCCAGTTCACCAAGCTCCCGTCCAGCTGGTGTGGCATGCAAGTGATTTTGTACACATGTTCGTGTAATGGGTGGCTTTATGTGTGGATGTGTGTATATGTGTGTTTGTGTGCTTGTGTGTGATTGTCTCAAGGCAGTCGATTATGCAGATTTCAGCCTATCGCGTTTATTTGCACATAGCACACTCGCACGCATGCCTCCAAATGTCACGCATACGCCGCGTTCACCGCATTCGAGCGTCACCTCCACTGAACGCGCCCAGATCGCGCACGCTAGCTGCGAAGATATTTTCCGATATTTGTCTTCGATTGTTGGGCAATTAATTTACTAACAGCCGTAAATGTTTCTTTTTTTCCCTCCTTTTTTTAGTTGGAATTTTTATATATGCGGGCAATGCGCGCGCACGGTCCGTTTAGGTTTGAAGATCATTAACGCATATGAATTTCAAAAAAGCATCCAAGGCAAACGAGAATGCTGTAAAAGCTGTCTAGAAACGGATGCAGAAACGTTTGCAGTAAACTTAATTAAGCAAATTTTTAAGGCAAAGTCTCATTAAAAGTTGTTAGTGCAGAGTCGGGCCATAAATGAATCGAATTTGATTGGCTGCCGCTAAGATGCCGAAAAAAAGGCCTGACATCAGAGATCAAAGCAGTGCCGTCCGCAGTCAAAGAACGACATGTTCAAACACGTTTTTCTGTGATAGCAACAAATTAGATTCTCCTTCAAAATGATGAGATACAGCTCTTTCTTCAGCCAGTGAAGTATGATGTGAAAATAAATCTCATTCGAAATCGACATTAAAATTAAAGCTCTGAAGGATTGACTTAAGAAGTGAATCGATCCATATTAAAATGAAATTTTTGAGGTTTTTTGGTAAGATTAGAATGCCGCTCTCGATCGATATCGAAATTAAAGTAAAAAGAAAAATTAAAGTTTTGAGGGACTGAAGTAAGATCTGAATGTCCTTCTCGTTCGAAATTAAGTATTGAGGGAATGGGCAATTTTTGAATGTCCCTCTCGATCGAAATTAAAATTAAAGTTTTGAAGGAATGAGTTAAGATCTGAATATCGCCCTCGATCGAAGTAAAATTAATCTTTTGATGGACTGAGTTAAGATCTGAATGTCGCCCTCGATCGAAATTATAATTAAAGTTTTGGGGGGTTGAGATAGGATATGAATCCCTCTCGATCGAAATTAAAGTCTATTTTTTGAGGGTCTGAGCTAAGATCAGATGGTCTCTCTCGTTTCAGAGCCAAATAAACAATCAAAACCTTTCAATTTTCTTCTTGATTGTAGTTAAAATAATTTGGTAAAAAGGAAAATTAAAATGATTTAATTTATTATTTAGTTCACACCCTTTATGGCCCGATTCATCGTTTACCTCATCCTTATTAGTGGAACTATGATAACAATTTCCAATGATCGAACTCTCTTAGCTATTTAAATGCTTTCAATACTTTAATACTAGGTTAGGTTACAGTGGCAGGCCACACATAAACCTACAATGTCCTTTGCGGTGCCAGATGCATATCGAATTTTAAAAGCGAAACTACTTATATGGCTAGTGCCGAGATCTCGTCTAGCCCCTCAAATCAGGAGGGTTCTAGGTTTGTTAGCCGCGTTTTCGAGATTACGAGGTATAGGCATAGGAAATGCTCCAAAGTTTCCCTTGTGCCTTGCTCCCCACATTTCCAGCATTCGTCGTTACTTGTGAGTACCTTTAATATTAGAATATTTCACCCTTTTTTGATATTTTAAGGCTTCTAAAATAAAAAATCATTTTTCCGTAGATTCACAATTTGCCTCATCAATATGTTTTAATCAGGTGTCGATGCATTGTCTCAAATCAGGCAATCTCCGCAGAAGTGTGTCCCTAATTTCCATAAGAGATTTAAAATTAATGCTGCTTGCACTGATGTCTCTAAAGACTATGATAAGGATGCTCACAATATCCTTTCCATTAACTCTGCCCTGTTTTCTATGAGATATTACATAGCAGGTTGAGTAGCAGCCTCTCCCATGTGAATAGTAGATTTTCCTTTATTGTCCTTGGGAAAGATTTACCTTTTATTGTCATTTATTCTGTAGAGTAAAATTGCTGGACTTTTGATCTATTATATATTTTTATATTATAAATAAATAAATATTATATACTATATTATTATATTTGCAGATATCTTATTAAAACAAATTTTCTTTTCTATGCTGACGACCTGGAAATAAAAAAATTTATCTGTTAAGTTTCTAACTCCATAATTTTGCCTACTGAGTTGTTTAATTTGATTCTTTTTGGTGTAAAAATCACTGATTTCAAAAAACATAAAGAAGTACTTTCACATGACTTTCAGATGATCCAACATACTCTTCCTTACTTCATTACTCTACCTTATTTTTTCATTAAGAATAGAATACGTAAAATTCTCTCAAAGTCAGTGTATCAGTTATTAATCATATCAACTTCTCATTCGGAGCTGTCGTTTGCTTCTCAAAAGGTCTCCAATATATCCAAAGCCTGATCACTTTTGCCTTCTGTAAAACACAATTTAGAATCAGATTTAAGTTCACATCTTCCCACTCTTTCAGTACTTCAATTCAAGACTTCACATCACATTGTCCCATTCTTTCAGTCGTGTATACATCCTTTGTTCGACTGCAACTGAATCATGATTTATTTCTTTCGATACCCTGTCACCCACCTTCTGTTATTAATCGCTTTGTATCCAGAGTCCTTATTAAATTCAGACCATAATATATATCCTTGGAACTGGCGATATCTAATTATAAACTTCAAAATCTTGACTAGTGTTTCGACTGTATGTTAAATATATGCTTATGAGATTTTATTTGGTACTGAACAGAACTGATACTCGTGTGCCCAAAACTCCCATGGCATTCGCAGCTAGTGGGATGTTCGCAGACTCCCAACGCGCAATGATATATGAACTGTTAATTCATAGAAACTATTCCAGTAAAACGTAAGCAGAACTATAGTAAATCTATTAAAGTAGATAGATATATTTAAGGATGTTATACACTGCGACCTGATAGATCTTTTGCGATGCCCCTATATCAATTAAAGTAACGTAAGTCAAATTAAGCCGTCCTCTGTGGTCTGGTGGTAAGCCTCTGTAGCTAGTACTCATTCCCCCAACACCTTGCACTCCTAAATAATTATGGTGTAAGATATAATAATAGTAATAATAATGAAATTAAGCAATCACTTCGAGCACACAATTCTGTATTTATTTCCTTCGACAACTGAACTTGTCCCTGATGATCCTTAACTCACGAGCAAAGACCAAACTCCATCTAGGCAATGGAATTGTGTGTATGTAAAATTTAACAAATATCCAACCAAAAGAGATTCTAGTCTTCCTGGCAAATTCTGATGTAAATCACACCTTGGGTTGGCTACAATAGAAAATTTCGGGTCTCAGCAATATCAGTCACATCCATTCTTCCAACCAAATATCCACAAATTCTCATTCAAACCCACTTTCCAGCTTTTCATTTCTTTGCCATCACTTGCATAATTTATACAGTGAATTAATATGAGTATTCGTGGTTGACCGAACATAGCTCTTGGAATTTGATACGCTTTGCACTTTTTTTTTGATACACAAAATTTCAAACTTCATTGACCAACCTACTTAAACAAGAAAAAGTTATTCCACAAATTAATAAAAAAATTTCAAATATTTTTATGCCAGAATAATTTGTTGCCAATACTTAAATCGACACGCATGCGCATGAGCGCGTTGCCGGCGAGTACTCGTAATGTAGGAAAAGCGTGCGTACCGCAAAAATTGCCACAATGTTGAGGCATTCCTCAGAGTTGCAATCAAACACACCACACACAAACACATACACCCTATGCACATATACCCACACACCCACACACTATGCACATATACACACACACCCAGTCACTCACGCGACTTCACACAAAGTTAAAGTAGTCAAATTCGCGTCAATTGTGCTGCAGTGGGTAGAAATGAAGCGAGCGGTGACGAATATGGTCATTCCAGGGGATTTAAGAGAGGGAGAGTTTCTGAAGAAGGAGCTTTTGACTAGAATTGAGCGTAGTGGATTTGGAGCAAGTATCCATAATATCGGAAAAAGGCGTGGTAGACATATAGATACAATTCATGTACATATATTTTTGACCATGATCACTGTTTTCGAGTCAATTCAGCCGAGTCCAAGTGTCTCCTACAATTTGTCTTCACTGCCTTTATCTAAACTTGCTTTGTCTTCACTTCCTTTGCTTTTACTTCCTTTGTCCTTACTTCCTTGGTCTTCACTTCTTTTGTCTTCGTTTTCTTTGCCTTCACTTCCTTGGTCTAAACTTGCTTTGTCTTCGCTTCCTTTGCCTTTACTTCCTTTGTCCTTACTTCCTTGGTGTTTACTTCCTTTGTTTTCACTTCTTTTGTCTTCACTTGCTTTATCCAAACTTGCTTTGTCTTCACTTCCTTTGCTTTTATTTCCTTTGTCCTTACTTTCTTGGTGTTCACTTCCTTTGTTTTCACTTCCTTTGTCTTCACATCCCTTGTCTAAACTTATTTTGTCCTCATTTCCTTTCCCTTTAATGCCTTAGTCCTCACTTCCTTAGTCTACACTTCCTTTGTCCTCACTTCCTTTGTCTTCACTTCCTTTGTCTAAACTTTCTTTGTCTTCATTTCCTTTGCCTTTACTTCCTTTGTCCTCACTTCCTTAGTCGTCACTTCCTTTGTCCTCACTTCCTTTGTCGTTACTTCCTTGGTCTGCACTTCCTTTGTCTTCATTTTCTTTGCCTTCACTTCCTTTGTCTAAACTTTCTTTGTCTTCATTTCCTTTGCCTTTACTTCCTTTGTCCCCACTTCCTTAGTCGTCACTTCCTTTGTCCTCACTTCCTTTGTCGTTACTTCCTTGGTCTGCACTTCCTTTGTCTTTATTTTCTTTGCCTTCACTTCCTTGGTCTAAACTTGCTTTGTCTTCATTTCCTTTGTCTTTACTTCCTTTGTCCTTACTTCCTTGGATTCACTTCCTTGGTCTAAACTTGCTTTGTCTTCACTTCCTTTGTCCTCACTTTCTTTGTCTTCAGTCTTAGCATAGCAATATACCCAGTGAGATATTGAGCTGAAATTTTGTATTGTATTGTGTGTATTCAACGTAAAATTGTTTTAACATAAAGATAGCGTCAGAAATACTTTCTATATAAGCCGAGTCCAGTAAATATCATAAACTATCATAGCACAGCCAAATAGTCAGTGAGATATTGAGCTGAAATTTGATATGTAGTTTATATTGAACGTGAAATCGTTCTGTATAAGTGTGGATAAGCAAAGGATTGCAAATTGTTTCTATGCAGTCCTTCCTTTACTATAGACCTACTTCCTTGTACTAAGCATACCTGAAAAGCCAAAGGAGATATAAGGCTAAAATGTGGCATTTGGAAGTAGTCCAATTTGTACCCCCAGGTGAGTTTATAGCAGTGTTTTTATAGTAATCAAATAGGAAATAGGTTGAAGAATTGCCTGTTTTACTTGACCACTGATGCAAGTGTCTGGATTGCTGACTCTGATTCCTCGTTAAGTATTGTACTCTGAACTACCTCTCTCGAAGTTCAGTGGGGATCCGGTTGACCGAAATTCATTGGTAGCCGTGGATCCAGATCAAAGTCACCAAATCAAGGTATACGACAGAGTTTTACAGAAATATTTTAATGTATATATCTGAAGGAATGACTGCGGTGAAGATGACTGAGACTACTAAATAGAGAGTGCACGTCACCTCGAAGTATATGTTCCCCTCGGGAGTAGTGCACATGTGACTGTCGGTACGACCGGCTAAACACATTTCTTACTAGTTTTATATACTCGTATACATATTCATGTTCGAAGCAAATCATTTTCTCCAATATCTTTAAAAGCAATGCGTGTGAGCAACAACAATAACAACAGCAGCACTCCCATAGTAAGAAGCCAAACAAAAAATAATGATCTTATTTAAATGATTAACAATATTTGTCGCATTTTAGTGAATGGAACAACACTCGGGGAGAATTTATTTTACATCAATTCGAGCATTAAAATTCCACAAAGCAGGTACTGCCTACATGCGCACAATCCAGCGACGAACTAAGCCACCAACCAACCACTCGACCTGCCAACCAACGAACAAACCACCAACAACCACGTACGGCGACTGCGGCGGCGGTTCTATGCCTGCACGCATGCGCATGCGTGCCACCGTCAATTGCGAATTTAATTGCATAACAATTTTTTGTGTGCCATTTTTTTGTGGGCCATTTTTTTGTGACACTGCCGCAGAGTCCAGCCCAGCTCAGACCAGACCGGCCCAGCTTAGCGCGACGCTGCGGCAGTGCCGGGCTCTGCGGCAAGTTGAACTGGTAGCGCCCGTCGTTTAGCAGCTATTTTAGAGGCATACGAGTACAATTGCGCATAGGCCTAAAATTGTTCGGTACGAGAGCGAACCATGAATTCTGAATTCTATCGCATTGGCGGCACATTTCTAACCCAAATCTGTCTGCCGGCATTTGCTCATGTTGGCTGCATGCGGCGTTCGTACTCGCAACTCTGAATGCGGTTTAATTACTTGAAAGCGCGAATTTTTTATGGCCCAAAGCGTCCCATTTGCTTACAATTACTTTATTGTCGTTATTGTCTCTCGAAAACGAAAAATTGTAAAAGAAACAAAAATGTGAAAAGTATTTTTATGGCCTCGCCAGAGTTTACTTACCCTACAACCAAACCCACCCAACCCATTCGTCGTCAAGTCGCTTGCCAATTGAACTTTGCATGAATTCTAGCGTAATACTGAAAATTAATGTTCTTAATGAATTGCACCAGGCAATGAGTAATGGACGAAGCCCTGCCGGCCACGCTGATCGGAATTTACCAGCAGCTGATAAACTAAAGTCTCCTCAGGATCTATTGACGGGGGTGGAGTATTGTATAATATTTTATAATAAAGGCTGAGAAAGTGAAAATAAATCATCTCAAATTCAGTTGCAGTTCAGACAAGTCAACTAGTTTGAACACCCTACGATTTGGGGAATGTAAAAAATTCTTGATCAGCACCGATTCCGAATAAATTATCTCTCAAAGAAATCCTCTCAATCAAGTTCAGTTAAAGTTCAGATAACTCAACTAGTTTAGATACCCTACAATTAAGGACAGCATAGAAAAGATCAGGCCCGATTTTGAATAAATATCTCTCAAATAAATCCTCTCAATCAAGTTCAGTTAAAGTTCAGATAAGTCAACTACTTTGAACACCCTACGATTTGGAAATTATAAAAAATTCTTGATCAGCACCGATTCCGAATAAATTATCTCTCAAATAAAGTCTCTCAATCAAGTTCAGTTAAAGTTCAGATAAGTCAACTAGTTTCAGCACCCTACGATTAGGAGAACATAGAAAAGATCAGGCCCGATTCTGAATAAATATCTCTCAAAGAAATCCTCTCAATCAAGTTTAGCTAAAGTTCAGACATATGAACTAATTTGAACACCCTACCATTAGGAGAACAAGGAATGTTCATGCTTAGCCCCGATTCTGAATATCTGTCAAATAAACCGTCTCAAGTTCATTTGAAGTTCAGACCGGTAAACTAGTTTCGACACCCTACGATTTGGAGAACTTAGAAAATTCATTTCATCAGCCCGCACCTGAATAATCTGTATCGAGTAATTCTTTCTGAATTCCCAGTCAGATTTCAGAATGTAAAGATGAATCTCTGAAGAAGTTTATTCAATACCTGAGATGAATTTAAGAAGATCAAAGGTGACCAGCTACCATCCTCCTGTTTCAAGGAGAGGTAGCCAAATATGCCACCTAAACTCTTCATCAAATTTGAAGGCTGGATACTAATCCCTTTTTGCTTTATCACTGCAAACTAGCAAGAAAGTTGGGTTTAACTTGAAACAAGATACTAGAAATGTTCAGCTGGAAGTTGGGTTTAACCTAATTGGAGATCCTTGCGAACCTCAGCTTTATATCTATGTCTTCAATTACAGGCTATTCAACAAGGAAGAAATGATGGCAAATCATAGTTTGGGTGTGCCTCTTTCGCACACTGCGATTATTTGCTCACATGTCTACGACGCCGACGTCGTATCAGTTCAGCATTGCGAGGTATTTCATTAAGAGAGGATGTTTGACAACGCACCGCTAAAAACCCTGTAAAAGTTAATGTCTGGGGTTGCTTCTCAGATCGCAGTTTTGGGACTTTGCTCCTATTCACGCAGAATTTTAATGCGGAATTCATTGCGAAATTATACGAAGTGTCGCCTTCTGAAATGAGCCAAGAAGATATTGAATCCAATAATGAAAATTGGAATTGAATCCAATAATGAAAGCATGGGAGTCGGGTCTGCCGCGAGTGGAAGCATAAAAATGGCATCGCCACAATGGACTGAAACGCACAATCTCCAGATGCCATCCCAATAGAAAATGTGTGGGCAGTTATGAAATGCGAGCTTGCAGGAAAACCTGTATTAAATTTTAAGCAGTTCTGTCGAACGATAGAAAAAATATGGCATTCCCTTTCCACGGAGTATGCTAAAAAACTAGTTAAAAGTATGCCAAGAAGATGCTCAGCTCTTATCGAAGTTGAGGGCGATTTCACGGTGTACTAAATAATCAAATAAAATTATTTGTTTACCTTTATTTATCTCTTATTGAACATTCTGTATATCCCTCTTTACCACAAAGCTCCGATATAGCTCTTAAATCAAGCTAGGAAGTTGTTAGATAGAGGATTATGAAACGGAAATTACAGCTTTTAAATTTCTTTGACTCTTTTATGAATGTCAGATATCTGTCCAGGGATAAGGGATGCACATTGTCTATTTGCACTACATTTGACCCTAATATGTGCCTCCTTATTCTAGAAAAAGCAGGACAAAATCAGAGAAAGTGTTCTGTGCCATTATTCCTACAGACAATAGACGCAGCTCGGACTTTCGATGATGCCTATGGCCGCCATATAGTGGAATCATGTATTGGGACCCGTGATGAGCCCAACCAATGATCGAAGATATTTCCTTCGTAGTGTTAGAAGGAAATCTGCAAGTCTCTTATTTGAGGTCTCTAGGAAGCACTTCGGTATTTTGCAAGCACCATCGTCCTTGTGAATATTATTCACGTGACTCTTGATCGAATTGACAATCCTTACTAACCTCATAGTTTTGGTCCCATTGGTGTACCCACAGATTTACAGTTTGACAGTTCATCAGCTATTTCCTTCCCCTGAACACCGCAGTGTCACGAAACCCAAATAAGCTCAAGTAAATTCCATCTTGCGACGGAGTTAAGTCTTGGTTTCCATTCTTGAGCAATCTTTGAAGTGGTTAACGCGTTTTCTAGGGCCCTCAGTGCAGCCTCAGTCGCTCTAATCTGTTCACCGCTTCATTTCTTCTCAATTACCCAGTCTGCTACATTCAGTATAGCAAACACTTCCGATAGGAATACCGTTGCCACACTTCCCACAGCCGAGAAGCGTTTGATATTTCCATTCAGGTGCCACCCAGCCTCAGTTCCTCTTTCAGTTGGAGCCGCCTTTGAAGAAAATTTTCGCCAGGCCCCCTACAAGTAGTTGTGGATCTCTCCCTTCCCTTGTCGGGAAGCTGACTTTGTTCCACAAGAAACTCTAGGTAAGAGTTTATCCTTCAGAGCCAGAAAGAACGGGTATTGCTCTTAGAGCCTCTTGAACATCCCTCTACGCCCAAAGTTCTGGTCGTCGTGCAAATATCCATATGAATATAACCGACATATCGTGTTCATCACCTCCTGTTTAATCATAAGATCCAGTGGTGGCAAGTTCAACAAAGCATTCAGAGCGTCACCAGATGTGTAGTGCTCATGGCGCCCTTAATGCGCAAGTATCCACTTCTCTTCAGATTGTTTAACCTCAAACAAGTGGACTGAATCCCAGTTCTGCGCCACCAGACTACGGGAACATACATGATTATTGGCCTGATCAGTGCTGTGTACAGCCAAAATACAACAGCTGGTTTCAGCCCCCAATAGTGAGTATACTTAATCTCTTATTCTGTGATTTTGGTGTCGATTAAGTGATTCGTACCTAGAATAATAGAACAAGAGATTAAGTATGCTCCAGTTTGTCTATAAATATATATTTGCCATGAATCCATTCTATCCTTTAATATCTTAATAACTTTCCAAGTAGTAAGACATGAAATATACGAGTATCAGATCTTGTTCTTTTATATATATATATATATATATATATATATATATATATATATATACATATATATATATATATATACAATATATATATATATATATATATATATATATATATATATATATATATATATATATATATATATATATATATATATATATATATATATATATATATAGTTTGTATATATCTGTGCCTTTTATATATACTTGAATGCCATTTGCCCAATTTTAATGAAGTAATTTCTCACAATTTACGATAAATAATTGCATTTAATTCATCTTTTAACTCGAACCCATAATTCAAAACGTAAAAGAAAATAAAATTCACAACAACAACGCTGAATAAGCTTAAATTAAGTGCGCCTGCGTGCGTTCCCAAAAAAAACGAAACACAAAGAAAAAAATCCCGAAACTGAAAACAGAGGTCATCTTCAGTCAGTAAACCCACTTAAAGGCAGCAGCGACCACAACAACACCAACACCATCACCATAAATTGACATTTTTGGCAACATGAACAAGGGCGGCTTCCAAAACAAGTACCTGAGCAGTTCGGAACTCGAACGGAATGTGGGCAGGTACAGCACAAAACAGGTACCGAGAAAGCCACCTAAGCTGCAAGTGTTGAAAGCAGCTTTTTTCGTGCGTCTTCTTACTGTGTGTGCGGGTAAAGTGCAGGTTCTTATATACACGACTAAGGGAGAGGTCACACCTTCAGGTATCACGATCTGTCAAATTGAATACGTTTAGAGCGGCAGTGATTTCTGTGAGAAAATATTACGGAATGTGAGGAAACCATGCAGAGAATAGGTTAGGCTAGATTTGGTTATGTTAGGGTGGAAGCTCACATAGGCCAGGGATTGGCCCGCTGTGATACTACAGAGACGTGGGTCCCTTAAACTGAAACACCCCCGACGAGCGATATTGTTCAGTGAATAAATACGAGGGAGAAAAACACCAATAGAAGGACAAATTTTCTATTGTTAACTTTGTTCCAGGAAGGAAACTTGTTGGACATAGAAGAGAATATATTTATGCTGCTAAGAGTATATTGATAGAGAAGCAATAGGAACAGTCGAACATACGGAAGGTATATTAGGAGGTTTACAGTAATTTTAGATAGTGATCAAACAGTGCCTTGATGGCGAGCTAATTGTCCAGAACAAATTTTGAAATCGTTTGATTATATTTAACCTACAGTAAAGTATCTATGGATCAATCAAACTCCCCACTTGGAAACATAGTAGTGATTTGGCAATGGCAAAGCGTTCGTACCTAAGGCAAAAATTAAATCATCAGAGAAAGAGACAAAGTCCTGGTCAAACATAAAATATACCATGCAATCAAATGAAGTTCCTGCGAGGTGATAGAATTGGGAATTGCCATAGAAAAGGGTCTCTAGACATAAAGGCCCATTGTACTAAGCATAGTTGACTCTATCATTAAACCGATAGGATTTATACGAGGTTAGATTGAGGTGGCAGCATGGGATGCACACTTAGACCACTCAGATAAACTGTTATACCGCCACGCTTCTGCCTCTTATTAACTCGTCGAAATCACTGCTTAAATTCAGTTACTGATGTTGCTAATTTTTACCTTGACCAGTTCAATAACTTACAAAAAAGATACTTCCTAGTATACTTCTTAATAAGCTCGGGGCTACTAGAGATAGTCGTCTAATTTCCTCTAATTCCCGTGGCTTCTATACAAGTCCTGTGATAGTTTTTCTATACCCATCCTGCTGAATTCCTACCAGAATGATCTTAGCAAATTTCCCAATAATATACTAATTTATATTATTTTTTAGTGACGTCTGACTTTTGTCAGATCTGAAACGAGATCTGACTTGTCTGATCAACTGTTCTTTTATAGTTGGATCATTTCTCCGACTTGTTACGAAGAAAGAGTCTGCATGTCGATCTATTAACATAAATGCCTTAATTTTCTTGCACTATTTTTAAAGAGGTTTGTTATTTTACCACTGAAGTTCTCGGGAAAATCCTCGATCTGAATGCCAACGATAGCGCTTGTTCAACTTCTTCGTCATCTTCAGTAGATTTGGATTTTCTAGGTTAATGGTAATCTTACAGAGTAATGAAATAGGGTCTTGATTGCGACTTAATTGACATTTAGTCAAGAACAAGTTTAGGAATCCTTTGATTATATTAGTTTCACCCAGATCAGTATCTATGGAGCAATATGTCTTCTCGCTAGGAAACATAGCAATATTTTGGGGCAGAGCACATCCTATCCACCTCGACTCTGTCACTAAAAACACCTCCCACTTTGCTAAAGAAAACACTCCATTCACCTCTTTCATTGAAAACAACTTTTTGCAATTCTTCTTTTATTTAAAGCATCTGTAAGACTTTAGAGGAGCGGAGGATCTTTGTTTCTCCTGAGATTTCTCAATGTAATCGAAGTCTTGACCCGTGAAGTTGTGGTTAACAACAACAACACAGGTTTTGTAAGATCACGGTTAGTCTTGTATCCAAACACTCTTCAAGAAACACAGAGAGGGAGTTGGAAAAATGGTGTGGATGGTGCTTGAAGGTGTGAACTCACACTAAGGCTGCACCAGGCTGGGAATCACTGTTGCATTAATCTTCTTCTTCTTGTTTTTGTTATCTTGTTTTCCGTTCAAGGTTTTGCCCCTTGTTGGCTGTGGCGGTGAGTGCACGAGCAATTTAATTTTAGCCTGAACGTGCGTTTCATTAATATAACTTTTTGTTGCATAAACAGCAGCACGAGACTTTTAGGACAGGAAGAGCGGAGCAGTGCGGCAGATTATTACAATCGAAATCTTACAAACCGGCAACAATTACAATAATTTCTGTATGTTCTTTCGCAGGTGAACGCATTAACGACCGATATTACATAAAAGGGACACCACGAAGGTCGTCCTTGGCGGCATCTACTTGAACACTAGCTCAGCTCAGCTCAGGCCAGCTTTTTTTTTGGTAGTGTACCTGTTGTGCGGACCGCGATGAAAAGGTTCTGAGGCGTTTCCAGACTGACCTACATTCAGGTAATTGAGTGTTCGTACGAAATTGTATAATATTTAAGATTCTGTTGAAGGTGACTTTGTTGAGGTGGCACAACATATAATTTTGTGTGCAAAATTTAATGAGGATAGCGAAGCTTTGCAGGAAGTTAAATCAAGGCTGTTCACTTTCAAAATTGAATGAAGTTTGAAAAGGAAACTTACTGTTTGGTGTTGCAGCATAAAACTAACATTTATTGTTATTGTTAAACTAGAATATGGAAAAAAGAAATACTAAACAAGAGACTTGGAACTAGTTGCGAATGATATTGACTAACTGAATAGTCTCATCCTTAGCGGAACTATAAAAACTTACCGAGGTAAGTACTATTACAAACTATGCAACAGATTCGGGTTTAACTGCCCGAATTAACTGCCCGGCTTAACTGCTCTATCTAACTTATTATACCCTAACCTATTATTATTATTATTATTATTGCTATTATGTGTAGGGGATTTAAGCACCGCGACCTTTCGATCTATTGTGCCCCCCATCAGAGGTTCAAAGTACATCTTTGAGTCCTATCCTCTGGATAAACGTGATGACAAGTTTTGCTCCAGAAGTTTCACATCACTGGCAGAGCCCTCGAAAAATCCCAAGTATTTCCTGCGGGTGTGCATGAAAGCCGGACATTCTGTCAACACATGCAAAGATGTCTCCTCTTCCTCCATAAATAATCTGCAGGAGCCTTCTGAGGTGACCCCCATTCTCACCATATGAGAGTTCAGTTTACAGTTTCCTGTGAGTACGCCTGTCATCATCCTAAGATGATTCTTAGAGAGATTGATGAGTGATTCGAATCTCTTTAGGTGGTATGTCCTTAGCAGACTCTTTGATACCCTTAGGCCAGGTGTGTTAATCCAGTGTTTGTGCCTATGGTGTCCCTCATCGATCCGAAGCTGGCTGAACAGCCTGCCCTTGCCTACGCCACAGAAGGGTTCTGGGCCAATAAAGGGTGTTGCAGCCCCCTTCCTTGCAAGTTCGTCGGCTATCTCGTTCCCTTCTATGCCAGCATGTCCTGGTACCCATAGAATTGTAACTTTGTTGCGTGAGCCAAGAGCATTAAGTTTTTTGATGCACTCCCGTACCCAACCTTAGATTCACATTTCTTCTCTGAAATACAACATCGTCTTTGTTTATAAATTCGTATGGGAATTTGGCTGACAATATAACAGGGCACCATGTTTAATGAAGCTTACATTACTTTGTGTTGTTCTATATCGGTCTTATCCACGAGTCTCTTAAGGTTTACCAGTGGCGCACCAAGAGGATTTTGAAGTCTTCAATGCATAGATTCTAAGATACATGTTTATTTTGTTCCGAGTACAAAGTAGGTTTTTATTTTTTCGGGCGTCGAGGTTCCTCTTTTTTCGAAGGTGGAGAATTTCAAGGGCAAAGCTCCTCCATCCCTTGAGACCAGGTTTGTTGCTAATCCAATTTATTCTTATCATCATTCATTCATAAAGCTCCAAATTCAAAGCGATGAATATGTACCACGCACGACCCAGCGTAAGGTTTTGGTACGTCTATCGGTATATAAACCGTTTGATCCCCTGGATCTATATAGTAATTCAAACTTATAGTGCAGTAAACTGACAATAAAATGACTAACCCACATTACGCATTACATTAAACCCCCTTGACCACACCTCTGGTAACTTATTCTTGTTTGAGCCTCAAAGTCTGGCAACCTGTTTAAAATAAACGCTCATTACTTCGAATCATTAGCCAATAGTCTGAATCTTCCTTTGCAGTACAAGCAAAGGACTTTTAGTTACAGTTTCATGGAGAGGAAGTAGTTGCTCTATATTCCCATTTGCTTCATACCCCCCTTATAAACTCTTAATCCTTTTTTTCATTTTAAAGTAAAGAATGGCTAAGGAAGAAGGAACACGAATGACGAATTGAGCCCAACATGACGATGATGAACTTCCCAGTGAGGGAAACACACAACCGGGTATAGGAAAGAGCCGAATTTGTTTCGAAACTAAAATTCTATGATTTCCTCGTTTTATTGAGAGCTTGTTGTGGTTGTAACGGAGACAACTAGTTTGGGTTAGAATAATCTGGCTAGCTGTAACCACACCTAGACATATTGGTCTCTAGCGGTACCAGAAGGAGCAAGTCCTCTACGTAAATTTGTAGTACGTTTCCAGTACCATGTCAGCCCTATTAATGAATCTCAGGAGTGCGTGAAGTTCCATTCCTGAGACGTATTCTAACTTCCTAAATTGAGAGCCCCAAGCATTTTAAGCGAGTTTTCGATGACGCAGGACATACTCATAAAATATGTTCCAAAGGTTCCTTCGTCCCCACCTTCCTGAACACGTCGTTATTCGTGAGAGAATCATCAAAGTCACACAACTTTTCAACAGGAAAATTAGAAGTATTTCACATCATCCAATTAATTTGTTTAAAGGAGCACGAGTTGTTGTGTTTTACAACCTGAACTGTAATGCAAATAATTCTGGCATTTTTAGGAGAATCATCAGACAACATGAATTTACTTATCCCCATTATCTCTATTCATTCAAGTAAATGAGTAAAATTGCCATCACAGAGATTTGCATGTTAAGTCCGCAGTCGCCTTGATTCACACATGCAGATGATGCAACATGCAACCCGACATGAGTCACACACATTGATCTTGAGTCTATTAAGCTGCAGTAATCTTCGCCAAACTCACGCTGACTAAGTGTGCGGCAATATCTTGAAATAATTAGAAAGAATAAATACATTATGTATTTTTCTATTTTTGAGTCTTCATACTGGCGTGTTGGTAGAAAGCCACCAGATGACTAAGCATCGGTCCAAGTAGTGCGAACCATGAGATAACACAACAATTCTCCGACAGTCTCTCGTTGAAGAATGTTCATAAAACATAATTCCTATGCTGAAAGAAGGTTTGCCTCACAAACGTCTCCTGAGAAGGTCCGAACAGTTGCTCCATCAAATCATAAATCACTGTCAAAACTGTATCACTTCATTAGCAGCGCAGTCTCCCAACAGAGGAATATGTTTAGAAAATCTTTGAACACATTCGTCACCTTCTATCTTCATGTTACCTTGTATATGAAATGTTTGTGGAATTGGTGTCATCTGTGCTCAGTTTGATTGTGTTCCACTGCGACACAGTTTAAGGCGCTCTGCGATTGACATTTAAGCATATATGGCAATAAACTTGACAGCGTTCAATAGAACAATAAAAATAAAACAATCTCTAAAATAATAGAAAACAACAATTTCACAAGTGCAACGGGCTAAATTTGCTAAAACAACTCATTCCATTCAGCATTAAGAGGCGAATAAATGAGGCCATAAGCACATCACTGACGACAACAGTGAAAGTCAGACTAGAAAGGAACACGAATTATAGCTCAGTCGCAATGTGCGGCAGATATATATTCCAAGATTTGGTAGCGCTGCTGATCCTTTGCAATTCCTAAAACTGACGAAAGTGAAGTGGAAACGTCAAAAGAACAATTCAAAGCTGTATTTTCATTGACCCCTCTCACAAGTTTTAATAAAAAACACGCTTTATGTGGCATCAATTTAGTCACTTAATTGGATAGAGTCTTCTGGTCAATAGTCCATATTTTGTACCCTTCACATTAAACTAGCTTCATATGATTTTGGGTAACCTCCTGGTAAAACTTATTATCATGCTAAGGAGGAGCATCTTATTTGCTATTTTGAACAAAAAAGTCTTTTTTTATAATTAATTATGACTTCGCTGTGATCTCTTGCGGGATCATAAGAATTAACTATTATTATGACTTATCTGTCGTAGGCAAACATGCTCATAAGCTGAACCTACCCTTCAATGACTTTTGCCGTACTGCAGGTCGTTGGACGAAGAGGACATCCCACACTTAATGTGCTATAGCCCAGCCCTTGCAGGGAGGAAATTTTTATGCCTAGAGGCAACTTTTCTCGAGGAAATTGAAGAGCTATCCTCCATTAGTATAAGCAATACTGCTCGGACGCACGTTCTCCGGGGTATCGCAACGTGCCAATCGTTGGCCGTGGTGAGCTTTCTTTGGTTGCCCCACGAACCCAACCTATGTAAACTAACCTATGACTTCGCTATGAAGAAGAATCTCAATTACATCATAATTTTTTCTTTTGATTTGTTATGTACATTGAAAATTATTATTATATTTAAAATATACAATTTATTCAGCACCTCAGATAGGTTTCCTTTCATCAACAGCACACTGATTCCTGTTGCCGTCAGCAAAGTGTATGCGAGCTCCTTGAACTGCTTATTTCAATGTAACTGAATTGAAACTAATTTCAGATATGTCATTAAATTGGAGCCGAATACCGCTCTATTTACATTTTCCCAGATATATCAGAACTACTTAGCACCTCAACATTTTCTACCACGTTTATCTGCACTTAAATAAAAACGCCGACCGGAAGATGCCGTGCAAGAAAAATGCAAAAATTTTAAGGACGAATTTGACGCAACAACAAAGTGCTACACACAATTACTGAAATCTCGTACAATCTACAACTGAAACACATTTTTTCTTCTTTTCTTGAGGTGTAAGTCGCCTTAATTGACGCACGATTTTAAGCGAACACAGATCAGAGCCGTTCGCGACCTTGCATTGAAGCATTCAATATAAATAAATAAATAAAAGTAATAAGACGAAAAAAAGTACGCCAAATGCTAAGCCAAAAATGCTGGCGCAGAGCAGACATTAAGCCGCATGTTACACCTCGCGACGACAACTGACTGTGGTCATAGTTTTGTGCGGCAGAGGGGGGGAGAGAGAGATAATACGAGGTGTAAAGTCAAATACGATTTATAAATGGGAGAAAGAGCGAGAGCGAGAGAGAGAGAGAGAGAGAGAGAGAGGGACAACGAGAGGAAGAGTGAGAGGGAGAGCGAGAGATAGCAAGAGATAGCAAGAGATAGCAAGAGAGAGCGAGTGATAAAGAGAGCAATACAAACCAAGAGATAGCAAGAGAAAGCAAGAGATAGGAAGAGATAACAAGAAATAATAAAAGAAAGCAAGAGATAGGAAGAGAAAGCAAGAGATAGCAAGAGATAGCAAGTGATAGCAAGAGATTGCAATAGATAGCAAGAGAGAGTGATTGATAAAGAGAATGAGAGCAAGAGAAAGCAAGAGATAGCAAGAGAAAGCAAGAGATAGGAAGAGATAGCAAGAAATAGTAAAAGAAAGCAAGAGATAGTAAGAGAGAGCGAGTGATAAAGAGAAAGAGAGCAAGAGATAGCAAGAGAAAACAGGAGAAAGCAATAGATAGGAAGAGATAGCAAGAAATAGTAGAAGATAGCAAGAGATAGCAAGAGATTGCAATAGATAGCAAGAGAGAGCGAGTGATAAAGAGAATGAAAGCAAAAGAAGGCAAGAGATAGCAAGAGAAAGCAAGAGAAAGCAAGAGATAGCAAGAGATAGGAAGAGATAACAATAAAATAATAAAAGAAAGCAAGAGATAGGAAGAGAAAGCAAGAGATAGCAAGAGATACCAAGTGATAGCAAGAGATTGCAATAGATAGCAAGAGAGAGCGATTGATAAAGAGAATGAGAGCAAGAGAAAGCAAGAGATAGCAAGAGAAAGCAAGAGATAGGAAGAGATAGCAAGAAATAGTAAAAGAAAGCAAGAGATAGTAAGAGAGAGCGAGTGATAAAGAGAAAGAGAGCAAGAGATAGCAAGAGAAAGCAAGAGAAAGCAATAGATAGGAAGAGATAGCAAGAAATAGTAGAAGATAGCAAGAGATAGCAAGAGATTGCAATAGATAGCAAGAGAGAGCGAGTGATAAAGAGAATGAAAGCAAAAGAAGGCAAGAGATAGCAAGAGAAAGCAAGAGATAGCAGGAGATAGCAAGAGATAGCAAGAGATTGCAATAGATAGCAAGAGAGAGCGATTGATAAAGAGAATGAGAGCAAGAGAAAGCAAGAGATAGCAAGAGAAAGCAAGAGATAGGAAGAGATAGCAAGAAATAGTAAAAGAAAGCAAGAGATAGTAAGAGAGAGCGAGTGATAAAGAGAAAGAGAGCAAGAGATAGCAAGAGAAAGCAAGAGAAAGCAATAGATAGGAAGAGATAGCAAGAAATAGTAAAATAAAGCAAGAGATAGCAAGGGATAGCAAGAGATAGCAAGAGAGAGCGAGTGATAAAGAGAAAGAGAGCAAGAGAAACCAAGAGATGGCAAGAGAAAGCAAGAGATAGGAAGAGATAGCAAGAAATAGTAAAAGAAAGCAGGAGATAGGAAGAGATAGCAAGAATAGTAAAAGAAAGCAAGAGACAGCAAGAGAGGGCGAGGAAGAGAGCGAGAAAGAGCAAGAGAATGCAAGTGAAAGCAAGAGAAAGCAAGAGATAGCAAGGGAAAGCAAGAGATTGCAAGAGAAAGCAATAAATAGGAAGAGACAGCAAGAAATAGTAAAAGAAAGCAAGAGACAGCAAGAGAGAGCGAGGAAGAGAGCGAGAAAGAGCAAGAGAATACAAGTGAGAGCAAGAAAGAGCTAGAGAAAGCGAGATCCTATTTGTGTAAAGCGTTTTCCCCCTTAAAGTGGGAGCACAATGTGAAGCTGAAGCTTGCGGCTGAGGCTGACTATGAAGCGCAATCAAAAATTAAGCGCTGCAAACGAAAAATACGAACAGAATGATGAAGCCCATGCTTGACGCAACGACACAGTTGGTGCAGATAAATTTTGAGAGAATTCTGATCTCGCTTCTGTCAAAATAGTCAGCAGGCGAGTTCCGGAGGATTGAGAATATTTGTAGTAACGGGCGAAAAATTTCTTTGACGGCTGAGATATTTTTTTAATTTCATGAACTGATTTTATTATTCTCATAAATTTTCATTTTAGTTTATTACGTAGCGAGGGAAAACCCTAATTACCTACATAAAAAAAAAAAAAAAAATAAATAAAAATAAAAAATAAAAAAAAAAAAAAAAATATATATATATATATATATATATATATATATATATATATATATATATATATATATATATATATATATATATATATATATATATATATATATATATATATATAAATTAACAATTTATCCAGCGTAATAGCATTCCAGAAGGATGTATATATAAAATAAATAAAATAAATAAAAACCAACGGCTTTTTTAAGTGGGAAAAAATGTAGCAAAAGACCCACTATTTATTATTTCTTCAAATTATATTCATAACATAAACAACAGCAAATTTAATTCATAAACAACAGCAAAATTTTATGTTTCGCTAATTTCAATAAAGCGCGGCAAATTTTTTGGCAGCACCGGTTTTCATAATTTGACAGAACCAAGACCGAAAGAGAACAACAAAATTAATAGGCTAGGAAACGTCACTTATCTGCACCACCTGTGTCGTTGCATCAAGAGCCCATGCAGCTGCAGCTACCATTGTTACCACATATTTGAAATATTTATAGTGAAAGAATTTTAAATAAGTATGCTTAAACCACGCGAATTTAGCTTATATGAGATGAATAAAAAGTTTTATTTAAAAATAATGTAACATTTTCCTTTTTTCCAAAAAGTATTCCTTTTTTACAAAGCAAGTCTGGTAACGCCGGTTTTGTTATCCATTTTTCAAATTCATAATCAGCTGTTTTCTCTTTTGCATCGACTCAAAGTAGAAAATTTTCTAACTTGCTCTTCAGTCTCAGCTTCAGAGTCAGCTTCAGCTTCTCATTGTGTGCCCTTCCATTTAAGAAGCCGTGTTGTATTTTTGGCAGCGCCTCAGGCTTCAGCCATAGCCTCACATTGTGTTTCAGCACTTATTCTGAAACACATTGTCAGAGTCTTTTAACTGAAATGAGTTTGAAATAGGCTTGTGTATGAGTAAGTTACAATATGGGGAACCGCTTTAAAGTTGTTGGTAATAATTACATGACATACTCTTGACTATATGCTATATAGCTAAATAATGGACACGTACTCCCAGCACTGCATTTTTTTAAAATATCCCTAAATATTGGGAAGACTTTCCGAATACTTTTCCGATTACATTTTTATATTCATTAATAAGAGGTGTAGTAAAAAGAAATCCATTATTTTTCCTATAGATGGCTTTCATAATCTGTATCTCGCGTTGTATAAGTGCGATCGGGTTACGCTAGATGGCGTTAGAAAGACAAGATTTCGTAATAGAAAAATTTCTCAGCTGGTTTTGTGATTTCCTGAATCAGTTTTGCACTGTTTCGATTGCACAGAAGCTAAACATTGGAAACTAAACCGTTTGGAACCACTTGAATAAGGCTGGCTGCAAAAAGTAGCTCGATGTATGGGTGCCACATATGGTAACGCAAAAAACCTCATGAACCGAATTTGCATCCGCGAATCGCTGCTGAATCGCAACAAAATCAACCCATTTTTTAAGCGTGATGAGTCACTTACTTGATGAAAAACAATGTTCCCTCTAATTTTTTCACAGACTGAAAAAGTATGTGTGGGGGGGTTATTCGTCCTATGCCGGTTTGGATTTTTGCCATTTTTAAATGCAATTCTTTTATAAGATGATATAAAAAATATGGTGAACAAGCCCATTGTGCGCGGAATACGAAACCAATTGCGCAACTTTCGAAAAATTAGTGCGCAGCCGCGCACCCGCGCAGCTTAAAGGGAACTTTGGTGACAAGTGCATACTGTGGGTGCACAGTGTTATTGCTTCCGTGATAATTATTAGCTGGATAATTATTGAAAAACATATTGACTGATCTTAGACTGATCTATCACGGACCCGCTACTGTCCTCATTAGAGATCTTTCAATGAAAAGCAATTTTCCAAGTAGATATTATATCTGTGATAGTAAACAGCACACCAACTCTGAACCTTCCCAGCCAGCGAACCTGGGTCTTCAGTTATTACTTTTGTCCAACCAGATAACTACTCTAACTGTAGGTGATGAATTCATCCGGCCTGAACATATTCTGTACTCTAAACTACGTTATAGTAAGGGAAAACATATTCACAATTTTTGGAAAGATCATATTAAAGAAACGGAAATATTATTTGAATGAAATTTCTATATAGTTGAATTGGGTGTTCAAATATATATAATTTTATGAAAATCGTACGACCATTTTGTATGAACTAATTTTCTTAAAAAAGAACATCCAAGGAACTGAGGGAACTAGGAACTAAGGAAGCTAGGAACTAATGTAGCTAGGAACTAAGAGAGCTAGGAACTAAGTGAGCCAGAAACTAATCGAGCTGGAAACTAAGGGAGCTAGGAACTAAGGAAGCTATGAACCAAGGGAGCTAGGAACTAAGAGAGCTAGGAACTAATGGAGCTAGGAACTAAGGGAGCTGGAAACTAAGGGAGCTAGGAACAAGGAATCTATGAACCAAGGGAGCTAGGAACTAAGAGAGCTAGGAACTAATGGAGCTAGGAACTAAGGGAGCTATGAACTAAGAGAGCTAGTAACTAAATGAGCCAGAAACTAAGTGAGCCAGAAACTAAGGGAGCTATGAACTAAGGCAGCTAGGAACTATTGAAGCTAGGAACTAAGGGAGTTACGAACTAAGGCAGCTAGGAACTAAGGGAGCTGGAACTAAGGAAGCTATGAACTAATGGTTCTTCCTATGCATCCTATGGATCCTAATGGTTCTTTCTATGGATCCTAATCGTTCTTTCTATGAATCCTAACGAAGATTATGGATATCAATAGAAAATATGAATATACAAATCACTATGGCAATATTTATAGATGGGATATTTTAGTACTAGTATCATAATTAATGTTCAAATCAAATGTGAAAAAAGTTATTTTACACTTTAAATATATAACTTTTTAAGTACATAAATAAGAATATAAAAAGTGTTTGTGTTGTTAGTTGCTTTACAATACACATCAGTTTGCTATATATGTTGCATATACTTAACTAAGGCTAACTTACTCACCCTCGAGAATCATAGAAAACTACGACTTAACAAACTAACGAAATCAATTCTTCACGGCAATGGTACTCCTCTACTGAGTCTAGTAAAAAGGCTGAAGAGTAACGTAAACGTACCAAACATTTCATCAACATTAGCAAGCATTTTAAAAAGAGTTTCAAAAACCGATATTCCAAACTCCCCTCTCACTCACAAGATCCAACTACTCCCGCCCTGGCATCTAAAACCATCAGCAATCAATACTTCATTACATAAAGACATAAAGTCCAATACACATCCTTTACAGTTTCGATCCCTCTTCTTTGAGCTAAAGGAACAACTAACAGATCACTTCTTTATTTATACAGACGGTTCAAAATGAAAGTAAAGTTATTAAATTTGGTGTGGTCCCTAGCTATAGTTCTCTTTTCGAAATAATTGAAATTTTCGAAGCCATAAAATATGCCAAATGCAGATACCGATGTATCGATTCCCTTTTCTCCCTTCACGCCGTATCTAATTCACAGAACAATGAAGTCTATGCTACACACATTTGATCCATTTTGTTCGCAAAACACCCAAAAATTACCCTAATTTGGGCCTAATTCCAGGCCATATTCAAATACAAGGTAATGAATTCGCGGACGCAGCAAAATACGCTTGCGCTGCTCCTGTGACTTCTACTCCTAACTACAACTTCTCCGACATGAAACACTTCCTGAAAATATACCACACCGATAAAAATAAGCAGATTTGGAACCGTACCTCGACCTGGATTATTTACCTCGTACCACAGACACAATCAGCAGACTGGACAGCAGAAAATTACTAAGACTCAGATTAGGTCATTCAAATATTTCTCACGGACACCTGATGAATATAGAACCCAAGTCCATATGCAACTGCATTATCCAAACTCCCAACAGTATCCTATCACATTACCTCCGTGAGTGTCCAGAACTGAACAGCGTAAGATCTTTCAGCATGATGATCCCGTATCCCTTCTCTCTAACCCCTCCCTATCAAATATTAATAAAATCTTGAAATTTTTGAAAAAATCTAAATTATATTACCTAAAATTCGCACCAAAGGTGCTGCTGCTAGATGTAACATGCGCCTTATAGTAGCAACAGCCACAAGCCGCAACAGTAACATGGCTAAGAGGCACACACAATGAACCGTAAAGCCCGTTTCCATTGAGCTCACTACAATTGCGAATTGTGGCTGACAGCAGCCGCGCAAAGTGTCAGCGTTGGTCAGAGGAGGGGGGTGGGCGTGTGAATGTGCATGTGCGTGTGTCGTGAAATAATAGTTTTATGTACTCGTGCACACACTTACTTATGTGCTGATTTGTAATTATGGTGCCGTTTACTTCACACTTTAATGCTTGTGGGGGGAGTTTAGACATTGAGTTGTCGGTTTGGCCAAATTTTTGTTACTAACCTGCCTCAATATTTAATTTTTTTTCTTTGTTTCTTTCTTTTTTTTGTGTGTTTTATTTTTATTTTTATATTTTTCTTTTGATATTTTGTGTGTGCTAAAACTTCCACTTCCTCCTCACTTAATTCAGCGCAAACGTTTTACAATAACTGCCTTGAATGCCTCTTGATTGACACACCTTAAAGGCGGCACACAACAACACGCGTGCCCGCACAATTTTGTATTATTAATAATTTGTGCCTAATCTGCTGATGTGTGTTACCATGTCTCTTGTGGCAAGGTTAACTTGGCTCTGATGTTGCTTATTTTTTGTTCCCCTCTTTTTGTGACTGATTTTCAAGCACTCGCACTTGACTCAATTGTATTGAATTCAATTTACTGTACGAGTAAGTTTCGTTTGGTTGCTAACTGAGCAATTGACCAAAAAACTAAACAACTCCGCTCACTCTTCTGTAGCATTGAAGCCAAATCAATTATGAAATCGTTGCAATTGTTGTTTGTATGTTCTGGCTCAGTCCGCTTCTGCTGCTGACAACACTTCCACATATGCCGTAATTTGTTAGTCATTTCGGGGCAAATTGAATTATGTGGACGCGGTGCATGCTGACCACGACAACACCGCACATTTCGTAATATTGCACCAAACAAACAAAGAACAACAACAGCCACGTTCGCGGTAGCTGATGCAATTGTTTCAAGCGTATTCTTCAAGTCTGTTCTTTAAGTTCAAAAGTGCATTTCGATTTCATCAGCCATACCACTAATTCACCTCCCCCTTCTCATATTCCGCCCTTTCCTGAACTGTGAGTACCAGTGAACTGCAGCATTAGCATAAAATGAAAATTCCATTTCCTCGATAAAAGTGCTGCACTGCAATTGGATTTATTGTCACCTCCTTTGTCCGCCTACTGCAATCGGAAGTGTTGCGTTACGTCAAGGTTATAATTGGATACAAATGTTGTTAACAGCTCACACGCATACGCACACTGTTTCACTCACACACACAACTGAAATATTACTTGCTTTGTTGTTGTTGCTGGTTGATTGCGGTGGCGGGTAATTTGTAACCAGCTGATGTTTTACAACACAAAAGAAAGCGGAAGAAAATGAAACAATACCGAAACGCCCTAAGAAAATTGTTTGTAATATTCATAAAATTGCATCACTGTTTAGAAGCAAGCAAAGAGGGATAGAAAACTAAAGCGAATGGTTCAAAATATGAGTACCTGCGAGGCTGTCTATTTATATACGAGTATAGGGATGGAAAGGTGGACACATGTTTCATACAGATTCTCTGTGATATATATCAGTGTCTGGACTAGCAAATAAGTCAAATAAGTCAAGCATAACTGGCTCCTATTCGGTGTTTTTCTTTGCAAGTAATATTTATATATAGGGATGGAAAGCTGGACACATGCTTCATACAGATTCTCTGCGATCAAGCATAACTGTCTCCTATTCGGTGTTTTTCTTTGCAAGTAAAGTATCATTCAAAAGATGGGTTGTTTGTTATAAAAACACATACTATTTTACTTCCTCCGCCTAAAGCGCAGGTTTCTTCAAAACAAATGGACGTGACTCTTAACAAATTCCCTTTCATCAGTTTTGTGTAGTCCTCTCCGCCTAATGCATCCTCTTGATCAGTGGCTAATCTGCCGAGATGTCCGCCACTTGCCATTACTCACACAACACTTTCTTTCCCTAGATGCATGCCTAACCATTGCCTCTGAGAATGGTTTACGTATCCTCTCCTCCCTGTCCTTTGAGATCGATTTACCTATCCTCTCCTCCACGTTCTTTGAGATGGTTTTACCTAGCCTCCCCTCTATGGCCTTTGAGAGCAATTTAAACTTTTTCACAACACTTTCTTTTTATATACACCAAGGCGGAGCTGCATAACGGCCCTAATTGATGTAGTGGAAGATATTCGAGTGACACTTGACTCTAATAGGATGTGTTTCTTGACACTGTTGGACCATTCTAAAGCGTTTGACTGTGTTGACCATGATATTTTATGTACAAAACTATCGAAAATGTATAACTTCTCACCCACTGCGGTAAAGTTATTAAAATCGTACCTCACAGATAGAACACAGGCGGTTTACCAACCGTGTAGCAGTACTGTTGTGGCATCTAATTTTCTTTCTGTGGCTCGAGGTGTGCCACAGGGCTCCATTTTGGGTCCACTTCTCTTTTGCATATACATAAATGACTTGCCGACTGTCTTACAATATTGTAATATTCAAATGTATGCTGACGATGTTCAGATTTACATCAGTTGTACACCGAACGAAGTTGCCGATTGTGTCACCAAAATTAATAAAGACCTGAATAATATATATGTATGGGCAGGAAGGAATGGTTTGTGTCCTAATCCGGCTAAATCTAAGTGTTTGGTGATCTACAAGAAACACATCGTAACCGCGGGCCTCCCTGGGATATTTATGCATTCATCGGCAATTAATTATGTAAATGTGATTAAAAATTTGGGGGTCATATTTGATGGTGCTCTATCGTGGAATAATCATATTGCAGTAACGGTTGGTAAAGTCTATGGTATGCTACGATCCCTATGGGCTACGCAATATTTTACGCCTTTCAGGATTAGAATGATACTAGCCAAGTCCTACCTTCTCCCAACTATGTTATATGGTTGTGAAATATTTGGGAACTGTGATGCAGTAAGTAAACGAAAACTCAATGTGTTATTTAACACTATAACGAGGTACATTTATGGTTTAAGTCGAAGAGATCATGTGTCTAGGCGCGCAATAGAACTTTTTCACATCACATTCGATCAGCTTCTTGACACTCGAAGTATTCTATTGTTGCATAAGATTATTTGCACTCGGGAGCCTCCATATTTGTTTAGGCGCCTTAAATTTACTCGCTCTGGCCGTTCTAATCGGCTTGTCCCGTTAAGACATTCCTCACTTATGTCTGATCGTCAATTTTTCGTTAATGCTGTGAGACTTTGGAATTCACTGCCTGTACGGATTCAAGGTATTGGCAATGCTAATCTATTCAAAATTGAGCTTAATAAACACTTCCAGGGGCAATGAATTTATGAGCTGAATTGGGTTGTGCTATGGATTGTGTGTGACCGCGTACACTGTTTATATGTATGCATCCTTTTGTGACTAATAACAAATTTAAAGCTGTACATTTTTATTGATTCAAAGCTGTTTTGTATTGAAAGATGAATTGTTGAAATTCATATTGTAATGTTCTGTTTTTGTACTCTGTGAGCTATTGTATTTTATAGTATAAGTTTAAACTAAGTCCGGATTATTGTACTAAATGTATCATTTCATGTTATTGGGACAATCTTACAAGGTTTTGCCTTAATGTCCCAAGGTGAACGCAAATTAATAATAATAATAATAATAATAATACAGGGTGACACGTAAAGTATCATTCAAAAGATTAATAAATATGTAATATTTTACTCTTCATACTACTTTGTCAGACTTTGCTTTAATTTAAGCTTTCATTTGATTTAATCTCAAGATAGTTACATTTTCTCTCAAATATCAAAATATAATAAGCAAATCCTTCCCTATATGTCCAAGTATACTTTCACAAAGCATTGCATTTGATTGGCAAGAATTCACTTGAAAACTGTCATAAAAGAAGGCAAAATAGCAAACAAAATCTATACTGTAATATTATTTTTTTATACATACTCGTATAGTATCTAAAGCTGTAACTTCCATCTTGACAGTATTTAAATTTTAATTTTTTCGCATATCAAAGTACCAATTCGAAAATTTTAGTTCTAATAAAATATTCCTCAATTTCTAAATACTAATTCAAAAATTTTACATTATATTTTTTCTACTGGGATTCTCTACAGAAGGGAGAGAGAGATAGATAGAGACGATCCGGACCAGACCAATTAGGAGTACTAAGCAGAGAAAAGTACTGATAGAGACGATCCGGACCAATTAGGAGTACTAGGCAGAGAGAAGTGCTAAGTGCGCCTTGTGAGCAATCAACCAACAACTTTTTGCTTTTATAATTATCATACAAGCATCGCAAAAAAGCATGGCTGAATAAATATAACTAATATTTTTTTCAAGGCGTATTCCTAAAAACAATTTTCACATAATTTGTGTAATAATTTCACCGATATTTGCATAGAGGAATTAGAACTAATGAATCAATCCTGGGGTGGATATAATACTGATGCAATGAGATGGTTAGAATGGGAAATAGAGTGTTACGAATGATGGACACTTCGGTATTGCTCGTGCCACAAAGTGAAGAATGAAATAAGTCCACTTAATATATCTGAAATAATAGTATTCAAATTGTTACAAGATCAGCATTTCAAAGGTTATTTAAGTTAATGATCCGGAGGCAATAAAAAATGCTCCTGTTATGGAGCTTCTCAATTCCATCCACAAAGCGGAAAAGATAATGGAAGAACGTGACTTTCAACTACTTCCTTTCTTTAGACAAGGAACATCTAGGTAGAAAAGGACCTGATGACTTAAACTGTGATGCTTTGACAACACCAAACGGATGAAATGTTGTGGTTGGGTACTAAACCAATAGGGTATAGTAAATCGGAGAGTTGTGATCACACGCATCACTAATTTTAGAATGTAGAATGACACAAAAGATCTTTTA
The DNA here is from genome assembly GCA_920105625.2 of Clusia tigrina. NCBI lineage: Eukaryota > Metazoa > Arthropoda > Insecta > Diptera > Clusiidae > Clusia > Clusia tigrina. The sequence continues at coordinate 421,838,806 of OV050030.1, forward strand.
GGTCGCAGTGTCTGCCATTGGGCAAACTACTATAAAAAAATTACTATTATTATTATTAAGTTAATGATTTACTAAGAGGATCTTTCATTAAATTTCCCCAGATTTTTCTAAAAACATACTTTAGTCCAATTATAAAACAACAAAGAAATTCTGGAATGAAAGTATCGCTAGAATATAATTATTACCTCAAGCTAATCCAGTTGGTTTCTTTAGATAATATGAAAAATTAACGTCTCTGGAAATAGTTCTTACATGAATTCTCTTGAAGACTTCCCTAAGTAGGTCTGCTGGGTTTTTAAGCCTTTGAAATTGATTTGGAACACTTTCTTGCTACACTCTACTTAAAGTGATGTGAACTTATCCTTGAGATCCCCATAATATGATTGTGAATCTATCAAGTGGCGTTTAAGCATATTAGTCGGTGTCCTCGATGCCTTTGTGATGTGAACTTATCCCTGAGATTAAGTGGGTTTCTTCATCGCCTTTGAACTTTTCGTGGTCTGATACTTGAAGTCTTATATAACATTTAGCTCCATTTCTATCAATGCCTTTAATATCGAGCACATAAAAGTGGAAATTATGTATGTACGAGTATATAATTGAGTAAGAGACCTTTAAAGGTATAATAAGGGGCGTTTGCTATTTATGTACATTGTTGTTGTTGTTACTTCCAGTTGTTCTAATCCCAATCTTGAGTGTCTTGATTAATTTTTCTGGCTTTTGTTTTGGTTTTCAGTAGGGTACAATTTTGACTCTTCCAGACCCTATATTAGTAGCTTCTGAATTTCTTGAGATTTTTAAATTTGAAGTTTTTAGATTTAGATTAGGACAAAATTTTCATATCTGACGTGACAAATGGTCGAAGAGAATAAATTGCCAACCACCCCAAAACGTAATACTATTAATAATTCTTCTTTCTTTATTCTTCTACTAATTTTTTCTATTAATCTACGCTTCTGACGCATAAATTCATATAAAGCTGACGATATTAGAAAGGACATGCGATAATTATCGAAATACGCTTTTAATTTGAAATACTCTTCAGTTAAAACTGCAACAATAAATTATTCAAGACACCGTACAACAAAGATATATTAATTTATATGGTGATGAATCTTCAAAAAGCCACAATTCGGTTTCAATTCTGTCAACAATATAAAGGGTCCCCACCCAGGCTCGTATGTTTCCTTTTTGTTAATATCACAATTGGAGAGTGGGAACATAGAATGGTGAAGTTGGACCAGCTTAGACTATTATTCCACTAAGTTTTATAATCTATTTATCGTGCCACACATTTGGACGGACTTTCACCTAAATAAAGACTTCAAATTAAATAAATTTTAAAAAAATACTCTTAAGTATAAACAAAATGGGGTATGAGTAAATTTTATTTAAAGCAAATGTAACACAAATTCTCACGACATGAGGGCCTACATTGCATTCCCCCAATGTTGCAATACTCAACGCTAAACACGCACGAGATGATATTTCGAATGTGCAAAATTGCACATCGACAAAATTCTAAAAGCCTTTCAACGGCACCAGCAACACACACAACAGCAACCACTCACAGCACATCAGAACAACAACAACAACACACACACACAATAACAACATACACCACACGCAGCACACCTTATCGACAGTGGCTGTCAAGGTTTAGTGGCAATTTTTGTCGATACATTTTAGAATCACAACAACAACAAAACTATTTCAAAATAATTGCCTGCAAAATAATTTCATTTTTCCTATGTTTAAAACACAATTCTCAATGCAGTGTGAGAGCGCCTCAGTTGAGAACACTGAGCTCATACACAGAAAGCAACAACACGTGCGAATTTAGTGCGCTCGCTCGGAAATGCAGTCTGCACTCCAAATGAGCGCTTGACGCACTTACGCAACGTCAATCGGACGAAAAAGCTCTCTTTGGCAAAGCTTCACCATATCGGAAGCGACACAAGTGTGTGTATGGGAATAAAGAATTATTGAGTGAGTGCATCTGAAGCACAAAAAGAATAAAAATCGACACGTTTCGTGTCGTTCGTTTAAGGTGGCAACAAGTTTTTGTTGTCACTGCCGCTGCTGTCGGCTGGTGCTGATGCCGTTCGGCGTTGTTGTAATTTTGTATATGTTACTGTTGTTGTTGTTGTTGCTTTTAACGATATTTTTGCGTTTAAAATAATCATAACAAACATTTTCAGCTTACAATCAACCGCAGTCGCAGCTGTCGTTGATGCCGTTGCCGTTGCCGCCGCAGCCGAAGGAAGCCGACGCGATTGTGTGTGCGAATTATGCACTGAGCAAAAACGAAAACAGAGGGTATTTAACCGACCTCAAATCAATTTGCAATTTCAGTCTATCTCCGTGTTTCAGCGGCGGTGTACAAACTTGTTTAGTTAACGTTTTGTAATAAATTTTCCAAAAACAAAAAACAAGAAAAATAACTTCCCAAATTATATAAAAAAAAATTAAATCTAAAACCAATTACATTGAACGCTTGAACTTGAATTTGAAAACGGCATCAATAATTTGAGTTATATGTACATATGGAAAAACGGAAATAAAATAAACCTTAAACGCCACAATTGCGTTGGCTACGGAATTAAATTGTGTTCCCCCAATACGCGTCTAGCATTTAAAAACAAAATTAATTTGAAAATAAAAAATAAATATATAAAACTGAACAATTTCGCATTTTTGTCATCGCGTTTATTATCTAATCGTGTCAAACGGGTGCGTGTGAGCGGCCTAGAAAAAACCAAAAAAAGATACATTACACACACTCGCAGCGAAGTTCAGTGCAGCAATTGTTATTTTAAGTTATAAGTTGAGACCGCGCTGCAATTCGAAACACGTCTCCCCTTAGCCAAGTTAACCAATATAAAAACGCAAAGATACGCAAACCGCAAGTAAAACAAAATTACAAAATCCCTCAAAAACGCTTACAATCGAATCGCTTAAATTAAATGCGATCAATGAACGACGGCATCGGAATTGGAATTGGAATCGGAATCGGGAATCAGGCAAACTGTCGAGAAGTCAAAAACTTCGGTTGTGTTTCAATGACTCCAGCGAGTGGAGCGGTGTGAATGCGCAGAATCGTCACAGTGCTACACACACCAACACACACACACACACGCACTCACTCATATACACAATCAAATCACCCACAAACAACGAAACAAAACAGTCAACAGCATTTTCGTGTTGCTTGTAAATTTGCAGCGCCAGCGTCAACGTCTGTGCTTGCATTCTGCGTTTGCGTCGTCGAGTCCGACTTCGCCATCGAGTTGCTGAGCTCGCGCCGCGCACTTGAAAGTGAAAGTGAAATTACTTGCTGCGCTTGGTGTAACGCGAACGTACTCAGCGATTGTGCGATTGGATGCGATTGCCGCAGCAATTGGCACAAAGAAAGAGACAGTAAAAGGCAAAATCCAATTCGAGGCACAGCAGCAGCGCTTTGGTGGAGTGCATGGCATGGTTAGCAAGAGAGTGTGTGGCAAGACACGAAATCTAAGCTGAAGAAGCAGCCATTAACCCAGCCATCGATAAGTGTAGGTAAGGAAGTGCCAGAAACCAGATCCCGATAAAGAGTGTGCATTCAAATGAAGAGGCGACAACAACAATTTTAATATAAAGAAAGAAAAGTTCGCATAAAGAAAGGTTCCCATAAAGAAAAACTAGCATAAAGAAAGGTTCGTGTAAAGAAAGGTTCACATAAAGAAAAGCTCGCATAAAGAGTAGCTCGGGTAAAGATTTGGGTAATAGAAGCAGTTACAATAAAAGAGTGAATTTGGGAGGGGTTCAGGAAGTCTAAGAATCATCTAAAAATCATCGATAAAGTTTCAACAGAGACTTCTAAAGAAACATATCCCAAACAAACGTAATTAAAGTAAATAAAGATATAAAGATAAAGGAAGCAAACAAAAAGAAGCTGAAAGCAAAGGAATTAAAATAAAACATCATCAAAGTTGAGGCCAAATATTACTGAAAGAGCAGGTGATCGAACTAAACTTCCAAAAAATACAATCAAATACTTTAAAATAGCTGGAGAAGCAATCAAAACACGCTTGAAAAGAAACTTTGTGAAGAATAATTTTCCAATTCTTCTCTACAATAAAGTTACCTGCAAAGAATCTTCCCTCTCTAAAAAAAAAAACACATTTGCAATCATGTCAGACGAACGCTCCGATTTGGATCCCACTAAGAAGAGAGGTTCTATTACTGAGTACTGTGAGGTGAAGGCGCCGCATGTCAGCGGAGGCCACACGTTCCTTGTTACGACTTTCATCAACGAAACGGAAACGGAGACTGTAACTGAAACTGACCACAATCTCTGTGATACGAGTGTGGAGCCCAGCTTGCGAGCTGTGCCCGTGAGAAATGCACCGCCGCAGTTCAGGTACGACTCTGCTCATCAACGTACATTGCTAGCTGATGATTCCCAGCCCAGCTGCAGTCATCATAATCGTACTCTTAATAATAATACCTCAACGGCGATTGTGCCCCTATCGTCGTCCTTGCCATCAAAATTGTTGCGTTTTCACGCCAAACGCTCTGCTCAGGCGTTACTACATCAAACTGAACAAACTCATTCGTTGGACTCGCAATTCGGCAGTGATGAAGGCGCTACAGCGATCAGCAGTGACTTCGATTCGAATGATTGTGTAGATATCTACGATATGCCCACGCCCACAGCACCGTCTCTGTCACCACTGCCAGGTAATGTGACACCAGTGGAGGGCGCGGACGATAAACTTATTGACGTTGGCATGGGTTCGTCTATTGACGATTCGGAAGAGTCTGAGGTGGATGATGAGCTGAAGCCTCTGGCCGTGGACAATCATATGCTGCTGCATGATGTTGACTTAAGTTTGCCCTCGGACATGGCCGCCTCACCGCAAGAAGTCGCTGCAACAGCGGTGCTCAGTGAGGCCAACTTAGAGAAGTTCCGCAAAAATAATATTTCCACGAATCAGCCGGGTCATTACTATCACATGGATAACATATACTTGCATCCGAACTTCAAATACGAGCTGGAGGATGAGGCCGATAAGGATGCCCTGGAAGCATCACCACCACCTGCGGTTGCTCCGGCTAATTCGCCCACTGAGCAGAGGCGTGTTCATCGCTCATTTTTGTCCCTAAAGAAGCCCACAGCTGCAGACCTGGACATAGAGCCAGCCAACTCGTTGTTGTCGCACGCCTCCACGGCTAGCAATAAGGAGCCGAATTCGGAGCAATCGCTGGTGAACGAGATCGATAATATGGATCCAGCGCTTGTACCCAGTGAAGAGTTGGCCGCCGAAATAGCGGAAGCTGTGGAGTACTACTTCTCCAATGAGAATATACTGAAGGACGCCTTTCTGTTGAAGCACGTGCGCCGCAACAAGGAAGGTTTCGTGAGCCTGAAATTGGTTTCAAGTTTCAAGCGTGTACGCCAACTGACCAAAGAGTGGAAAGTCGTTGGCAATGCGGTGCGCCGCAAGTCGCGCAAAATAGAACTAAACGATTTGGGCACAAAGGTGCGTCGCCTTGAGCCGTTGCCAAATTTCGATGAGACAATGCCGTCGCGCACCATAGTTGCCTGCGATTTGCCGCTCGATAAACTAACCATCGAGAAGGTCTCGGATATTTTCTCGAAGTGCGGTGAAATCGCTTTGATACGCATACTCAAACCGGGCATGGCCATACCGGTGGATGTCAGGCAGTTCATGAACAAGTACCCAGAGATGCAGCAGAAAGAATGCGCTCTGGTGGAGTATCTGGAGTCGTCGTCGGCTCGTGACGCCAAGCATTTGCAGGGTCCCTTTCAGGTATTCGAGATGGTTGCACCCAAGAAGAAGACCGGCAAGAAGGCCATCATTCAAGTGGCCGCACCTGTCGCCCGGATGGTCGAGAACTATCGCTACTACAACGACGCCACATACGAGCGTACGCGCGGCGGCAGCTTCAGTGGTGTCATCTCACACGACGCCGATATGCGCTACAAATTCAAGCGCCACAACTCCGACTATCAAGCCAAACCACCGTCAGATATGCATCACAGTTATGGCCAGCACTATCACCACCATCAGCACAGTCCTACTCATCGGGGCAGCTTCGGCGGCGAGTATACGCAACAGTTTCAACACTACCAACCACGAGGCAGTATTAGCCATGAGTCGGCAACTCAGGCGGCCTCTTCGCCTGGCAACAATATAAATTTTTACGCCTATTCGCCACGGCGCTACAGCAATTCGGCAAACTCAGGTGCTTTGGGCGAGTCAGTGCCGCCCATGCCGTCATGCAATGCCATTAATAGTAATAGTAACAATAGCACCAACAGCGCCACCAACAGCGGCAGCACCATAGGCGGCAACATGGTGCGCCGCTTGTCCAACTGTTCGGACAGCTACTCCGGCTACTCGGAGATGTCACGCCGTCCATCGAATTGCTCGGAGAATGCGCCACAACGGCGCGATTCGAATTGCTCAGAGAACTGTCCGTGCTCACGACGTGTCTCCGACTTCGGTCAGCCAGAGGTCTACCGCAAGACGTCGCAGAGTTCGATCGGCAGTGGCGAACGCCGTTTCTCCAATGGTTCCATGCAGTTCGAACGCACATTCTCCAATGCCAGCGAACTGGGCAACGGTAGCGGCAACATCAACGGCAGTAGTGGCAGCTTCACACGGCGCCTGTCCAACGACTTCAATTTCGATCGCAAGCAATCGATGGAGACCCAATCGGGGGTACCGTACGACAACGACGGCAACGTGGGTGGCGGCGGTGGTGGCTACAATGTCTTCCCCAGACGCTACTCTAACAATTTCAATGCCAGCAGCAAACTAGCCGCTTACGACAATGCTCAGTACATCAACGGTCGCCGCATATCCACCGACTCCGGCTACGATCGCCGCTACTCGTTCGGTTCGGAATACGAGGGCTCACCGCGTTCACGCACCGGCAGTTTCCTCAACAACTACAAGCACGGCGCCGATCTGGACGGACAGCCGCGTTCTCGCACCAACAGCTTCCTAGACGGCTCGCCTCGGTCGCGTTCGGGTTCGCTGGCCCAGCGCAACGCTGAGAACCTAGTGCGCACACCCATCGGTCCGGACGGCAGCAAGGGATTTGGGGCGCGTGCCAGGAAGTTCGGCCAGACCATATCGCCAGTGAATTGAGTGGCCGGTGAATGGGATGGGCATGTGAGCAAGTATTCTGTTAATTTTAATGTAAGTCGAAAAGCGCTTTTTGTATTAAATGTATGGCTGTACAATGTGATGCTGAAGGACCGCAACCCGCACTACCACTACCATTACCGCTTCCACACCAGAGCAGACAATCGGGCACTAATTTATAGAAATTTTGTGATTCTTATTAATTACTTGTCTGCTCTGTCTGTTTCTTCGCTTTCTTTTATTTTTTCGAGTAGGTTATCTGTGCAAGATGCCTAGAATAGAGCCATGAACGCGCGGTGGGACCGAAATGCGGCCCACTTTTATGTAGGTCAGTTAGGATGTTGACGAATTGAGGTCGATCGACAAATTATTGCATGTAAGAATAAGAAATTATAAAAATACAAAGAAAAATCAAGCTATCTAGTGAGATGGATAGAACCAGGCCAGTTAGAGAGACCGTGATGGCGGAATATGATCGTGTGATATGATCACAGCAGCTCTCATTTTATTTCATGTCTCTGCAATCAACCGTCATAATCTTTTTTAGAGTTTATAATGAAGAGAGATCTTGATGAAAGAAGAAATGCGCAGTAGGTTTAAAAGGATGTTGTCTTCATAAGAGAACAAAACAGTTAGAGATCAGGAGGAATCTAGAGAAGCCAAATAAAAGGTGGTCAATTTTCTTTATAGCTTTCAAATCTTTGGTGGCAAAACGAATGAAGGCATTATTTCTAGGGAATTTTATTAGAAAATCATGTCAAATATCAGTATGAAAGAATACAAATATAGTATATACATATATAGTTACTTCAAAGTGACACTCTTCACAAGAAAACCAAAACATTAAGGGACCAAAATGAAAGTAGAAAGATCGAATAGGAGGTTCTCATTTATCTTCTATTATCCTTGACATCAAAACGAAGGAGCAAAATACCATATGTTTCATAATAGTATAAATATTCCATAATATTACAAATCAGTCAGAGAACATGATAGAAGAAAAAAGTTGCGGTTACTTCGAAGGAACACCCAGTTGACTTCTTGACCCTCAAAGTCTGGGTGACAAAATCACCACAACAGAAATACGAGGAATTTAAGTTTATTTTTCAGCCAAAGTGTCGGAATTTTTTTGATCTTTGATCTTTGTTTGTCAGACGCCATGTTCGTGATCGGAAGAAAAGAGGGAGGAAAAGTAGAGCATATTTTCGAGAATTGGTCTGTGGCTTTGTTAGTTAATTGACAGAATATTTATAGACAAACGTCTGAACTATTTTTAATATTTAGCACAAGCTAAAAACAGCTTCGATATATTTACACGCTAACAAAAATGTTATTACTACACGCGTATGATGAAAATACATGACGATGCCTCTCAGCATAATAAGATGCATATAATGATGTTAAGTAGTGACATACTTTTAACTATAGAAAAGGACGATATATATAAACGAACTCGTAAATGACACACTTGGTGTTTAATGGGGGAAACAAAATATAAAAATAGGGACAGATACTGAACTCATTCCAAAAATGATCGTGTATAAACTGTCGAAAACTAATTGATAGAAAAAAATATCATAAATTCCTTGTCACTGACTTTTATGAAATTTCCCATACAGTTTGGGATCTAAAAGTGCACTATTAATTGAACAAATGCAATATTAAATATCTTTTGTAGTATATTCGGTTATAACCTTTGAAGGTCCAGGGTAATTCGATATAGAAAAGATTTTGTTCAGCAATAAAATCAGGTGGATAGATTGATGCTCCATTATCTTAATAGATATGTCCTTCAAGTTAAACTTTTTGAAGGACTGCGTTTTGAAGAGCTACGTTTTTAGTTCATATAGAATCAAGGGAACTGTAACGTGATAGGCACCAAATATCACACAGTTACGAGACCATTCAAGCATATTTAAAAACTGAATTGTAAGGATATAATGAAGCAGGCTCAAGATAACTCAAATAGCATAATAATGAACATAAAAATAGCAAAATATGATATACATCAAAATCGAAAATTGTATATTCCATATACGAGAAATTGTAATTCTAGAATGTGGTCAATCAATCAGAATAACCTTACCCAAGGGAGCAAGGTCAGCGATAGACAGAAGACATTGAGAATTTGAAACTGAACCCTTATATCATGGTCATGCGAATTAATTAGTTAATTCACAGCCTATCAAGTCTTTAGAGTTTCATTCAGTGAACTCTTCAGAGTTCCTTTCAGTTGAGTCTTCAGAGTTTCATTCAGTTGAGTCTTCAGAGTCTCATTCAGTTGAGTCTTTAGAGTTTCATTCAGTGAACTCTTCAGAGTTCCTTTCAGTTGAGTCTTCAGAGTTTCATTAAGTTGAGTCTTCAGAGTTTCATTCAGTGAACTCATCAGAGTTTCTTTCAGTTGAGTATTCAGAGTCTCATTCAGTTGAGTCTTCAGAGTTTCATTCAGTCGAGTCTTCAGAGTTTCATTCAGTTGAGTCTTCAGAGTTTGATTCAGTTGAGTTTTCAGAGTTTCATTCAGTTGAGTCTTCAGAGTTTCATTCAGTGAACTCTTCAGAGTTTCATTCAGTTGAGTCTTCAGAGTCTCATTCAGTTGAGTCTTTAGAGTTTCATTCAGTGAACTCTTCAGAGTTCCTTTCAGTTGAGTCTTCAGAGTTTCATTAAGTTGAGTCTTCAGAGTTTCATTCAGTGAACTCATCAGAGTTTCTTTCAGTTGAGTATTCAGAGTCTCATTCAGTTGAGTCTTCAGAGTTTCATTCAGTCGAGTCTTCAGAGTTTCATTCAGTTGAGTATTCAGAGTCTCATTCAGTTGAGTCTTCAGAGTTTCATTCAGTCGAGTCTTCAGAGTTTCATTCAGTTGAGTCTTCAGAGTTTGATTCAGTTGAGTTTTCAGAGTTTCATTCAGTTGAGTCTTCAGAGTTTCATTCAGTGAACTCTTCAGAGTTTCTTTCAGTTGAGTATTCTGAGTCTCATTCAGTTGAGTCTTCAGAGTTTCATTCAGTTGAGTCTTAGAGTTTCATTCAGTTGAGTCTTCAGAGTTTGATTCAGTTGAGTTTTCAGAGTTTCATTCAGTTGAGTCTTCAGAGTTTGATTCAGTTGAGTCTTCAGAGTTTCATTCAGTGAACTCTTCAGAGTTTCTTTCAGTTGAGTACTCAGATTTTCATTCAGTGAACTCTTCAGAGTTTCTTTCAGTTGAGTATTCAGAGTTTCATTCAGTTGAGTCTTCAGAGTTTCTTTCAGTTGAGTTTTCAGAGTTTGATTCAGTTGAGTCTTCAGAGTTTCATTCAGTGAACTCTACAGAGTTTCTTTCAGTTGAGTCTTGAGAGTTTGATTCAATTGAGTCTTCAGAATTTCATTCAGTGAATTCATTCAGAGAAATCATTATTATTGATTGCAGTGAGTCGACTATTTTCCTCTGTTAATCTCTATCAGTCTTCAGAGATCATATCAAAGCGTTGGGTTTCAATGACCCCATTTTGACCCTCCTTAAAGTCCGTGCAGAAATAATATTTTTGAATGAATATCACTCTGCGTCAGAAGATTCAATTCTTAGATTCAAGCAAAGTTCTCCCATATTATTCCACGAAATTAAGGTTCTCCGCTCCTTCAATGGGATAAGGATGATTAGATGTATGTGAGACCAGCTCGAAAATAAGATAATTTTTCTTATTTATTAAATTCTCAATGAATTTTCTATTATTGAGGAATTATTGAACAGAAAAAGTACTTTCCATGAAAAGCGTGAATAATAATAAATATTGTTATTACCCACTCTAGAACTCGGCATGCAGCACTCTGAATTGAGCAGTTTGTGAATTATTGCCATTCGCTTGATTATTATTAAATGTTGCGTATGTAAACGCATCGCATTATTCGCAATTTTATGCATTATTTAATTGTTTGTTTACAAATTTCGATGTTCTAATGTGCTAAATTTAACTCAAGTATACGCAAAGACATTGACAAGTCAGCCTTTAAGTGATAAATGAACGCCGTGCCACTTCCGCCGCCGCACGCCAACCACTCTGGGACTAATGAACACACGGCGGAAATTATCACAGGCAGGTGTGTGTGTGTGTGTGTGTGTGTGTGTGTGAATGCAGGGAGAAAGCTGAAATGCATTCTTGAGCGGAATCAAAGCAATTCAGTGAAGTTCTTCTGCGTTCAAGGGGGTCTTACATGCAATATTCTCATACTCCCACAGACAGTTATAGTGCAGTTAAGTTCTAAGTTAGGTTGTGGTATGGTTGACCTCCAGTAAAAGTGAGGCGAAATTTTAGGGTTTGGAAACATGAATTTATAAAAAAAAATAAAATAAATATTTATAAATAACAATCACTGCGATTTGGTTAGGCTCAATAAAAAAACTATTGATAATTCTTTTAAACATTTTTTCTTTAGTATTACATTTTTTTATTTTAATATTTTTATAAATTTTCTCTATTATTTTGTATGTTTTTCTATTATTTTAGAATTATTTTTTAAATTTTTTTCCATAATGTTTTATATATTTTGAAATACTTTTTTACAATATTTTTTTATAATTTTTTGAAAATTGTTTTAATTGATTTTTTAAATTATTTCATTATTTTTTGAAAATTGTTTTAATTGCTTTTTAAATTTTTTCATCATTTTTGAAAATTTTTTCATTTGATTTTTTAATTTTTTTATTATTATTCGAAAAGAAAATTGTTTTCATTGGTTTTTTACATTATTTAATTATTTTTTGAAAATTGTTATAATTGATTTTTTAAATTATTTCAAAATTTTTTGAAAATTGTTTTAATTGATTTTTTAATTTTTTTTTTATAATTTTTTATAATTTTTTATATTTTCTAATTTTTTTTTTATTTTCATATATATTTTATAATATTTTGTTATTATTTTTTTTATAATTTTTCTTTGCTTTTGTTTTTATTTTTATTACTTTATTTTTATTCTTCTTATAAAAATTAACTTACTTCTCTTGCTTAAGTGCATTATTTTATAATAATTTAGCAATTTAGTTTTAATAGTTTTACTTATATTTATACTCATAATTTAATGAATTTGCATGAAAAACTATCCAGTTTGTCCCTATATATTTGTAAATAGGGGGTGACGTATCGGAATAAAACAGGAGAGAATAAAAATATTTTCATTTTTAGCTTTTAATTGTTGCAATTTTTTTATTATTATTATGTTTTTTTTTTGTTTTGCTTTTAACTTAAAATTAAGCAGAGCATACTTTGAAAATATGTGTATTATGTTAAACAATATTTTTTAACTAATATAAAATGTTGTTTTAATTATAAGCAATTGTAGGTGCCAATTAAATATTTTAAACTAAATATATATGTATATATATATTTTTTTTTATTTTGTTTTAAATTTAGGAACTTAGTGCTTAAGAAGTTTTCTTTGTATGAGCTCATATTAAATATTTTTCCTAATTATACAACATTTGTTAAAGAAAAAAAAAAACAATAAAATTTTTATAAAAGAAAAAGATTGTGGTTTATTTTGGGTTTATTTTCTTTTACTTTGGGGAAAGGTTTACTTTTATGTTTAGGTAAAGTTTAGAGAGATGAATTCTCAATTCCAGGAACTTGAACTTGAAGATGAAGACGACTATAGAGAAGCCTTTCGGTCACATCGGAGTGGATTTTGTAACCGTGTTCGCTAGTTTGGGAGAACATCACTCTACAGAACTCCACTATTCTATGCTTCAGATTGGAATGCTGATGCTATTATCTGCTGGATTATTAAAAATATAAATAATAAATAAATACAGTAAAGTTCTGTTAAAGAAAAATATTTAAAATAATAATAAAAACATTTTTAAAAAATTTTATATAATAATTTTGCCTTGCTCGTTTTTTTTTATACAGGTTTTTTCTTAATTGTTTAGCGTAACAATGGTTGGTAAAAATGTAGTAGCAGAAATAAAGTTTATAAATTGAAAAAACTTTAAAATATTGTAAAAAAATTATTTAAAAAAAAATGGGCCAAAGTAAAAAATATTAAACAAATTTGCTCTTAGCTTATTATACAAACTTATTTCTACGGGTGTATTTTTGTGGTTGTCTTAGCGAAAGGTTTTTTCTATGGAAAGATTAACATTGCAGAGCAACATTTTCTGAAAAAATTATTATTTTATTTTAAAAAAAATGTTGAAATCTGCAATGTGAAAAAATAATATTTTTCTTATAACAAACTAAAATTTAAATCAATTAAACTTATTAAAAACATTTTTTTTTTATATGTACCTTCTTCAAATTGATTTCGGTTCACAAAATTTGTACCTTATTCCAAATATTTATTAAAGGCATATATTAAAATCAATACAAAATTTTCATATTATTGAACAAAATTATTTTTTATGTTTTTCTTTTAACATTTTATAAATATTCCCTAAAGATATATATTAAAATGAAGAGGAAAATTTGAATCATTAAAAAACATTTATTTGTATTATATATTATTTATTTTTATTATAATTATCAATATTATTATTTTTATTTTTATATACATGTATTTTTTTTCAACAATTTTTGCAACAGTATTCAAAAAATATTCTCTAAGAAATAAATTAAAATAAAAATTACTATTTGAATCATAAAAAAATCATTTATTTATATTATATATTATTTATAATTATTTTTCAGTGTAGTCCATGGGATAATAATTCCAAATTATATTAAAAAGGTTAAAAAAATTACAAAAGTTTAAAAACAGATTAATTTAAAAATATATTTTGGGTATTAAAAAATCCCAATAAAATTAAACGTAAATGGAAATTAAATTAATTATATGTTAGGAAAACTTCTGTTATTATAAACAAATAATTTTGGACATTCTTAATAATATTTTTTTTTACAAAATTGTTTAAAGTACCCAAAAAATATATATTAAGAATTAGCTTAAAATGAATAAACAATTTTAATTATTGAAAAAAATTATTTTTATATTTTTTTTTTAAGATTTTGTTTTAGGTTTTTTTTTACAAATCTCTTCCAAGTACCCGAAAAATATATACTAAAGAATTCGCTTAAAATGAATAAACAATTTTAATGATTGAAAAAAATAATTTTTATATGTGTTTTTTCAACATTTTGTTGAATAATTGGTTCTGTATTCAAAGAACATTTACTAAAAAATAAATGCAAATTCAAATTTGAATTATTAAAAAAATGTTTTGTTTCTTAGAAAATCAAATTTTTGCAACCACAATTAAAATTTCTAATAAATTTATTTTTTATATTTTTATTTATTTTTTTTCTTTATTTTTTTTTTATTTACGTATTCTATAAGTTTATAAAATTAATTCTTATATTATAAAATGCGTATATTGCTGCAACTAGTTATCTTAAAACTAACAGGCAATTCTTTCAGAAAGTATTTATTGACCACTCCCTAATAAGTTAGGTTTGGTTTATCAGGTCACCGGGTTTAGTGCGTTTTCATCTGCGTTCTATTCTATTTGTAATTAGCAGGTTAGATGCTTCTTCGTTAACATGCTTACTTAATCTGACTGCATGAGCTTCACCAAACCGTTTTACCTCGTACTTCACTGTTCCGGCTTCAAGGTCACGGTGGAGGTCACAATTTCTGATGTACCACGGGGCATTAGTAATACATCTCAAGACTTTGTTTTGAAATCGCTGAATGGTAGTTATGTTGTTCTGACTAGCGCAGCCCCAGAGTTGGACACCACCCTTGTACATGCAAATTTTATTTTTAAGTATGCAACGGATTTGCGTCCTATGAGCCATTTTATCGAGTTAAATTTCAGGTCCAACTCTTCCCTTTTCTTTTTAATGCGTGCTTTCCAGCGAAGCTTGGCGTCGAGTGTCATACCCAAGTACTTGGCAGTATTAGTATATGGGAACTGTATGTCATCGATATAGAGAGGAATATATTGGGTATTCTTGTTGGTATAGTTTATGTGGACCGATTGAGTGTTGATTAGTTTAATTTTTCATTTTTTAGCCCATCTTTCGACGTTATTTATTTCTGCTTGCAATATCACAGCGGACTCCGTCTCTGTTGTGGCTGTTGCAAGTGTGGCAGTATCATCTGCAAACGTTGCAGTGACGGCATTATTTGAAATTGGTAGGTCACTAATGGGGGCCGAGCACACTTCCTTGCGAGACCCCTGCTTTGATTTCATTCGGAAAGGTGGTACAAGGGCTACTACTTATATTTCGGGAATAGCAAATAATAACAAACATTTTTAAATGAAAATGGCTTCATTGTTTTTCAAAATATTCCCCTTGATGATTAAAATACACTTTTGCATTCGTTCAAACCATTTGTCATAGCAGTTTTTCCATTCCTCTTGAGACACCTCCAAAACATGGTTTTTGAACGCTTCAACTGCTTCTTCGGTGCTCGTAGATCGTTGATCACGCAGTTTACCTTTGATATTCGGGAACAAGAAGAGGTCATTGGGTGCCAAATCCGGACTGTACGGAGGATGAGTCATCAATTTTGACTGCTCAAAAATTCACCTGTTTGACGAGATGAGTGAGAGCTCGCACTGTCATGATGGAGAATGATTTGTCTTTGGCGGTTGGCTTTACGAATTTCTCCGAAGACTTCCGGCAAACAAATGGTCGTGTACTACTCAGAATTGACCGCCCTACGTTGCTCAAGCGGAACAGTGGCCACATGATCCATTCGACCGAAAAAACAGGCGACCATTTGCTTCGCTGTGCTTCCTCCACGAACAACTTTTGTTGGATTTAGCTCGTCTTGGAATACCCACACGGTCGATTGTTGTTTTGTTTCCGGCTCATACGCATATATCCATGATTCGTAACTTGTCACGATTTTATACACGTCTTCTGAAGCACCGCGGTCGAACTTTTTAATCATTTCCTTACACCAATTGACACGAGCCTTTTTTTGAGCGATTGTCAAATTACGTGGGATCCAACGCGAACAAATCTTTTTTACAGCCAAATGTTCATGCAATATTGAATGTATGGAAATGTAAGTAATGCCCAAGGTGTTCTCTATCTCACGATATGTCACATGGCGATCTTGCATTATAAGCTCCGCACTGCATCGATGTTTTGTGGCACAACAACCGATTTTGGACGATCTTCACGGAGTTCGTCGGCGACCGAACTACGACCACAATTGAATTCACTATACCAGCGATATACTGTGGTTTTTGATGGTTCTCTATCCATACAAAGAACTGAGTTCATCGACACATTCTGGTTGAGATAATCCACGTCGAAAATTGTGAAAACAACGAAAACCTTCTCTTAAAATTTCCATACTTTGGACAAATTGATTTTCTTAACTGGCTGTAAACAAAACAAACAGCACTTGTACATCAACACGTTGTGAGTACGTTTATGCTAAAAAATGACAAACTTTATTATGGTGTTGCCAGATTTTAACTATTGACATTAGTGTTGCCAGTTCCCGAAATATAAATAGTACCCCTCGTATTATTAACTTTTATTCTGAAGTATCCATTACTCAAGTACGATTTAAGGATTTCAAGGTATTCGTATGGTAGGAGCATTCTGATTTTGTATAGAAGGCCAGCGTGCCACACTTTATCAAATGCTTGCGATATATTGGAAAAAATCGCAGAGCATACTTTCTTTTCTTCCAACGCTTTTTCAATTTCGTTTGTCATCCGACGGACTTGGTCAATTGTAGAGTGGTTTGTGCTGAACCCGAACTGGTGTTTAGAGATAATACATTTTGGTTCAATTATAGGCATTACACGTTTAATTAGCAGTTTTTCAAAAACTTTTGAGATCATCGGCAGCAGAGTAATTGGTCGGTATGAGGCTACATTACCTGTCGGTTTGCCCGGTTTGAGGATCATTATAATTTCTGATCCTTCCCATATATAAGGGATGTAATTAAATTTAAATACGGAGTTTATTATTTGCGTAATCCTGAGAGTACATTTTTTTGGTATCTGTTTCAGCAATTCTGTATTTATTAAATCAAAATATGGGAAGTTTTTTTATTTCAGGCCCTTGTTAATGATTTCGGAAACTTCCTCGTCACTTGTACATGGGATTTCTGTCTCTAGGTCAATCGTCGTTGTTTTTGCTTGATGAAGGTGTTGATTAGTTCTTCGTTAATTGTAAATATAATTGCAAGGTGATCAGCGAATTCTTCAGCTTTCTCCGCATCACTTCTGGCCCATTTGCTGTTGCTATCTTGGATTGATGGATTTTGTGCAACTGGCCTTTTTAAATTACGCGTACATTTCCACAGGGAGTAGTTTGAGTTTGTTTCGTTGCGGGGGGTAGGCATATTAGATGCTCCAGAGTTTCTCTAGTGCCTTGCTCCCCACATTTCCTACATTCATCATTGTTTGTGTGTCCCATTCTTTTAGCGTCTACGGCCGTTAGATAATGACCTGCTAGTATTCCTACTACCTTTCTGCAATCCTTCCTCGGAAGTGCCAGTATCGATTTGGTCTGAATGCCTTACGGTTTGCACATGAGCTTTGTGATCTAACATGTGGCAATACTCCACCGTTCTTTCACCTTTCTCGTCATGTCATCTTCAATACGGCTGCTGATCATTCTTAGAGACATCAGTATGTTACTTACTTGCTCGTTTGGTAGTAAAATTCCGCTTTTTGCAATGGCATCCGTACTCTCATTTCCTTCTCTGTTCTTATGCCCTGGCACACTGTAGATATGTAGCTTCCGGTTGGTGGTCAGTCGATTCATTGCTGCCTTGCATTGCAGAACATTTCTGGAAGTTGCACAGCATGAAGTTATAGCTTTAATCGCAGCCTGGCTAATTATGTAGAAGTTTATTGTGGAGTTCGTAGTTTCTGCTATGCAGGCGAGCTCTGCGGCTTTCTATGCTGCAAAAACTTCCGCTTGAAAGATGCTGCAGTAGTTTGGTGGTCTGAACGGCTGTTTGATATCTAGTTCGGAGCAGTAGACACCTGCTCCAGCCCCGTACTCCATCTTCGAGCCGTCCGTGAATAGGTTGAAGGTTCTGCTTTGGCATTCATGCCCCTATGCCATCTCTCCTTTTCAATAGTTGTTTTTATTTGTTTCCGCAGGCAAAGAATATTAGTCACATAGTCAGTGTTGACCGTGAGACTTCGACCTACAGAGCTATGACCGAAGGGCCGAAGAGAGAATTGTTTAGTGGCCAACAACCTTCGGGCAGATTTTGCCGCAAGACCGCAAAGAGGTCGATTGGGGGTAAATTGAGAATGGTGTTAAGAGCAGCCGTTGGTGTTGTCCTTAAGGCCCCCGTCACACTCAGCCTACAAGCTTAGCACAACTCGCATAAATGTACCAAACCACTATCCCAGCTGCGGTCTATTTTGTATGGAAGCAAATTTGAAACCTAATTTTGAGACATTATAATTCAACATTGTAATTTTGACCAAAGACGACACCTGCTTTTGATGCCTACTGTGACTGGAATTGAAGTTTCATTTATAATCACACACTTAAAATTCAATAAAAATTATATAAATATAATGAAAAGGTTTGCCAAAGGTCACTCCAAACATCGCTATTTATTTATTTGTTTTATTTCACCTTTTCCGTTGTTAATTTGACGTGTTACAATGAATTTGCAACATCATAGCTCAGCTGCCTTTTAAAAAAAAATAATTGCATAACTGTGCAAATTGACTGCGATCAATCAAGGAACTCACACACGCGCACTCAAACACGTGAACGATTCGCCACTTGGCTCTTGATAGCCGGCCTGTAGCCTCGCTCGCGCCGCCGCTGCGTGAAAGTGCCGTTTGTGCGCAGGCACTTGGTACGTTTTGAGCGTTTTGCAACTGTCATAGAGCTGTAATATCTATAATTCGCCCCCAATAACGTGACGCATGCGCCGCATGCCCTGCAGCAATCCCATCGAGCGTCAGTTGATTTCGCACCGAGTGCTCTTATTGCCAGTAAAAGCAGTCAACGCGCCGATAGCGGAACAATTACGACAACGTTCACAAAAGATCTTTTTGGATTTTTTCCCTCAAAATTTGATTTTTGCAATTTTGCACATGAGTATAAAAAACGCACTTTACCACCACCATCGCCATCGCCAGCAGCAGCACCACCTACGAGCGCACAGGCGGCGGTTGGTGAGCGCGGTTTCTATGCGCATGCGTGCCGGTCGGCGCGAGTTGCTGCCCGGCTAAGCGGTTTCGAGCGCGATTTTTGCCGATATCGCTTGACTTGTGGCTCGGTTTTATGTGCAAATTGCAAATTATTAAGTGGACCAATCTGGCGGATAACAAGTTTGCTCCGTACTCCATAAAATCACGCATGCAGTGAGTAATTGGCGCATATTTTTCACATGTACGCATGGTAATAAACGCAGGCTTAGCGCGCTGGTAGCGCTTGAGGAAATTTGTGCGTATGATGTAAGCGCGTACAGAAAATGTATCGAAAGTCGTACGCGCCAGAGCGGAAGGCGGCAGGCGGCAGGGGACCAACCAGTTTGACTGCATCGGTCTCAGTCGCAACCTCGGCAGTCTGCCAAAGCAGAGGTCGTGGCTTATAAGCCCACGCAGACTTGCTGGTACAATTTTTGGTGTTTTTGGCAGCTCTTCTGTAGCTTCAAGTCGTCGGATTTGGTAGTTCGTATGCATTCCTCTAAAAATTTCACATCTAATACAAAGTTTTAAGACTTCATTTCAAGAAGATAATCATTTTAAATTAATTTAATTAATATTTCTTTAAAGAAAATCTGCAATTTTACTACTAATCAGATTGAAATTTGTGCTATTCAAATTTTTGCAGGAAGTTAAATTAATTAATCATTAATTAATTACATTAATGATAGTAATTGAATGACTGATTTTCAGACATTTACCACCTTCAAAAATTTGAGATGTAGCTTCGATTCCCTGTGGAGCATCAATTGGATGGGAACATTCACTTCAGCAGCATTCACTTTATACATATATTTCAGCAATGAAATTGCTACATTTCAGAACATTTACTACTGTTTTTAAGTAATTAATGTGATCCTGATTTGAAGTAATTCACGTAATACTGATTTTAAGTAATTAAAGTGATACTGCTTTTAAGTAATTAATGTGATCCTGATTTGAAGTAATTCACATATTACTGATTTTAAGTAATTAAAGTGATACTGCTTTTAAGTAATTAATGTGATCCTGATTTGAAGTAATTAAAGTGATACTGCTTTTTAAGTAATTAAAGTGATACTGCTTTTAAGTAATTAATGTGATCCTGATTTTAAGTAATTCACGTAATACTGATTTTAAGTAATTCACGTAGCAGACTCCCTCTTGTAGGGGTCAAAAAAGCTCTATCAAAACTACAACGTGCTGTGGCCATATGTTGTACCGGAGCATTTCCGACTACTCCAGGCCCGGCACTTGATGCTTTGGTGAATCTCCCGCCACTAGATGTCTTCATCCGCGGAGAGGCCGTTAAGGCCATCTGCAGAGTGAAACATAGTGGCCACTGGTATGGGGTGTGCTCGATGTTGGACGACGGCGCAGGCACTGACATCGATTCTGCAATCCTGTCTATGCCCCCGGACTCCATGTCGTCAACCGTCATACTAGAAAAGCGGTACAATGTGTTGCTGCCAGAGGCTCGTTCATGGTTAGATCCCGAGAATGAGCCCGGCAAACACTGCTGCCGTATTTTCACTGATGGCTCCAGGACTGAAGATGGTTCAGGTTCTGGTGTCTTCGTGGAATCTGGTGGGACCCGTCGGTTCTTTGCCCTTGGTCTGCATGCGTCTGTGTTTCAGGCGGAGGTGTATGCGATACTTGAAGCGATGGACTTTGTTGTGGAAAACAGGTGGAAAGGCAAATCTATTTGTGTCTGCAGTGACAGCCAAGCTGCGCTCATGGCCTTGGATAGTCCGACCACCACTTCCACGATAGTCAGGTCCTGCAAATCCAGGCTAAATTGTATTGGAAATCATAATAGTCTGACGCTGACTTGGGTCCCGGGACACGCTGGCATTGCGGGTAACGAGACCTCTGACTCTTTGGCCAGGATGGGCTCCGAGGCTGTTTTTATTGGCCCTGAGCCTGTTCTGCCACTCCCTTCTGCTGCCATCAAAGCCACTGTAAACAAGTGGGTTGTTTCGACCCACAAGCGAGCATGGCGGGCTGAGAGAGGCTGCGGAGGGACGAAAATTATGCTACCTGCTATCTCTGACCGATGGTCATGGCTCCTTCTATCTTTAGGTAGGAGGGACTGCTGTTGGTTGGCGTGATGACAGGGCACTTTCTATGGGCTAGGCACATGGAAAGGATTGGCAAATCAGACAGTGCGCTGTGCCCAGCCTGTGGAGAAGAAGACGAGACGGCAGACCATTTTCTTTGCGTCTGCCCTGCCTTTGCTCGAATCAGGTTTGGGATTTTTGGCACTGATGTGCTGAGGAGTAACCAACTTGGCTCCTTGGCACCACAGGATCTACTTCTATTTCTTCGGAGGTGGGGTAGATTTAAAGCCGAGTAAAAGGGAACCTTAAGTGCAGTGCAATGGATATGTACTATAAAGAAGTTAAAAAATTTCAGAAATTGCTGATTTAAGTAATTAATTTTATACTGATTTTAAGTAATTGATGGAAAATTTAATTGTAGAATATATATAACAATTCATAAATTCAATTGGTACATTTTTGCAAAACGGTTGAAAAATTTCAAAAATACATTTTAGTAAAAAGGTTAGAAAATATCAGAAATTCGATTGCTGATTTGAAGTAATTGAGCAGCTGAATTACTAAATTTCAGAAATTAATTTCATTGAGTTTTGATAATGCTCATCTCAGTTACTACAATTAATGACAAAACTTGAGAATAAATCACAACAAAGAATTAAACTGCAGTGGTTCACTCTTCATTCCCTCATACAGGGTACAGTAACATCCTTCAGAAGTACGAGGGCGGATGATATTGAAGCTACCTAGCGCTAGATGGCAGCACAAACACAAAAACTTTTTTTTTTTAGAAATTGCGATCTGTCAAACGTCAGCTGTTAAAATTTCACCCAAATTCATCGATTAGTTTATTTGTTGTAGTCGTTTGAAGTAAGCAACTTTTGTGTTTCTTGAAAAATGGAAAAAAGCGAATTTCGTACACTGATTGAACACTATTATTTGAAAGGGAAAACGGCGAAAGAGACAAAAGAAAAGATCGATAAACTTTACGGAGAGTCTGCTCCGTCAGATTACATGGTAAAATATTGGAACAAGCACTGCAACAATACCATCAACAGGAAGGCCAAAAGAGGTGGTTACTGAAGAAAATATCAAGAAAATCCTCGATATCGTTATGAATGATAAACATATCTTATGAACGTGTGTTCAACATTTTGCATGAACATTTGCATATGAAAAAGTTATCGGAAAGATGGGTGCCGCGTTTGCTCAGTGTCGAACAAAAACGAGTTCGACAGACCACTTCACAGCGGTGATTGGACATGATAAAGCGTAATCCAGTTGATTTTTGGCGTCAATTAATAACTGTTGATGAAACGTGGGTCCACCACTACACTCCTGAAACCAAAAATCAATCGAAACAATGGGTGGAAGCTGGTGGAAGTGCTCCGAAGAAGGCGAAGGCAGTGAAATCGGCTGGCAAGGT
Organism: Clusia tigrina; assembly: GCA_920105625.2. Lineage (NCBI taxonomy): Eukaryota > Metazoa > Arthropoda > Insecta > Diptera > Clusiidae > Clusia > Clusia tigrina. Next base: position 421,861,546 of record OV050030.1, read on the forward strand.
TATGGCCACTGTATTTTGGGATGCACATGGAATATTGCTCGTCGATTATCTTGAAAAAGGATGAACAATCACAGGAAAGTATTATCGTGCATTATTGGATCAATTGATTGATGCAATCAAGGAAAAACGACCACATTTAAAGAAGAAAAAAATGCTCTTTCTTCAAGACAACGCACCGGTTCACACAGCATTAGATACGATGCTAAAATTACGTGAAATACACTTCGAATTGGTTAATCATCCACCTTATAGTCCAGATTTAGCTCCTAGTGACTTTTTCCTGATTCCAAACTCGAAAAAATGGCTCGCAGGAAAAAGATTCATCTCAAACGAAGAAGTGATTACCGAAACTAACGCGTATTTTGAGGGGTTCCCGAAATCGTATTATTCAGATGGTATAAAAAAGTTGGAATATCGTCTTACTAAGTGTGTCGAAGTAAAAGGAGACTATGTTGAGAAATAAATGGTTTTTGAAAAAAAAAATTTTTTTCTTCCTACTTAGGTAGCTTCAACGTCAATCCGCCCTCGTATGCTCGATTATGCGAACTCAAATGTACCTGTCGATAAGATTGTTTCGAAGGACTCATTTGACCGGCTCCTTCGCGCTCATAATGCCTGAATATTATATAATTATTATTCTATACACAGCAAAAAAATGTGCACTGAAAAAAATTACATATCATGAAATTTGTTAACAACCTCATAGAAAAGTTTTAACTAAAACTATTTATTAGAAATAAACCGGTCGTTATATATATATATATATATATATATATACCCATATATATATATATATATATATATATATATATATATATATATATATATATATATATATATATATATATATATATATATATATATATATATATATATATATATATATATATATATATATATATATATATATATATATATATATATATATATATATATATATATATATATATATATATATATATATATATATATATATATATATATATATATATATATATATATATATATATATATATATATATATATATATATATATATATATATATACCCATATATATATATATATATATATATATATATATATATATATATATATATATATACCCATATATATATATATATATATATATATATATATATATATATTTTTATTTTTTTTTATTATTTTTTTAATTTTTTTTTAAATTTGCGTGGTGCATAAAATTTATTATATTTAAAAAACCAAAAACTAACAATCTTGGAAACTTTTTAATTCTGACACATTTCCCCAAGTGCCCATTTCTGGAGCGGAGTTGTTTATACCTAAATTGAAAGTCGCCGGGATTCGGATTCTAGACCAACGCAGGTTTACGATCTTCCAATGCTTCCTTGTATGTTTTCATTCTTACAGAGTTGAAGGGCGTACCCATTGTCTCGAGAGGCCAATGAAGGTGTAAAATATTAATAATAATTAAAATAACAAATTTGTATACACACACTTTTGCTTAGAATGATCTCCGCTAACTTCCTCTTTAGATTTCAGAACTGCTTCCAAATTGTTCAATTTATGCTTAGTTTACTTCAACATTACCCTCACAATAAATCTTCAAAACCTGCACTGTGTCAATAAACTTTGCATGAATGTGAATATTATTCAATTCCGGTAAAAACTCGTATTGAAAAGAGTTCATGGCAATTGTGGAGGTGGATGGATTCATTAGTGCTGAGATGCACTTAACACGGAAACATCACAATTAAACTGCCTCATTGAGACATCAATCATGTACTCTTATACCAGCAATATGCGAACAAAAAATATGTTTTCAATACTGGGGTGGGGTCTACTTGCCTTGCCCTGCCTTGCCGTGAATTTGCCGTGAACTTCCAAAGAACTTAGTTTCAGAAATGTTTCTGTTGCTTCTCTCTTTAATCAAAGTTCATAGAAACTTGCAACAGAAGCAATGAACAACAGTAGACAATGAAGAAATAAAATATTTAACTAATTACCTAAGGCTGAATTCATTGTTTGCATTGTTTTTCACAAGTCTTTGGGTAATTTTGCTATAAGAGAAGACAGAACTACGGTTATATACGAGTTGAACCATAGAGTAAAGAACTATGGTTGAACACGTTTCATAGCAACTTCCTCCACGTTACACATTGCACCTTCCTCCACTGAAGTCAATGTGATGATGCAACTGATGACAGATTTGCGAGGGCGATTTAAAATGTTCGTTGTATTGAAACTTTCCTGAGGATAAAAGAGACAAATCTTTGTTCCATACAACATGCCCATTCTTCATCCATCGAGTTCCTCAGTTTGTGAACAATGGGTTACATACACAAGTAATCCGGAGGTAAAGGACTGAAATATCCTCCTCAGCGACATCCTTTTCTTATATCGAATATTATGTCGGCATTTTCTACGATAGGAGAGGCGATTTGTAGTGTTGGGCAGCATGATGATTCACTGTGCCATAAGTGGAAGGAGCATGAATTCTCCCTTTTCTTCTTTTCACATTGATGATTTACCACGAATGATAGAATCACATTTCTCACACAAAAATGTATGCATTTTGGCTGTTCTCTCATTTCGTGTGCGACTTATGACGATATGCGCAGAGAGAAGAAATTTTCATACCAGCATTGGCGCAATCTTCTATTTTATTATTTTTGATGATTTACCATGTTACAAAGGGAGGGAGCAGCAATAATCTCTTATCTTCTTCTCCTCTCTTTTTTTCACAAATTGGTAGCTGGTATTACGCTTGAATGTGTTTTAAATGGAGGGATCATCCTAAGTCCTCCTTCACACAGCTTGATAGCTGGGATTATGATTAACTAGAATATGCATTCATCAATTCTCTCCTATCTCCTTCACAACAGTTTGTTAGCTGGGATTATGATTGACTAGAATATACATCAATTCATCAATTCTCTGCTATCTTCTTCCCACAGCTTGATAGCTGGCATAATGATTGACTCGAATATACATCAATTCATCAATTCTCTCCTACCTCCTTCACACAGCTTGATAGCTTGGATTATGATTGACTAGAATATACATCAATTCATCAATTCTCTGCTATCTTCTTCCAACAGCTTAATAGCAGGCATAATGATTGACCCGAATATACATCAATTCATCAATTCTTTCCTACCTCCTTCACACAGCTTGATAGCTTGGATTATGATTGACTAGAATATACATCAATTCATCAATTCTCTGCTATCTTCTTCCCACAGCTTGATAGCTGGCATAATGATTGACTCGAATATACATCAATTCATCAATTCTCTCCTACCTCCTTCACACAGCTTGATAGCTGGGATTATGATTGACTAGAATATACATCAATTCATCAATTCTCTGCTATCTTCTTCCCACAAATTGGTAGTTGGGATTATGAGTGACTAGAATATACATTCATCAATTCTCTCCTATCTCCTTCACACAGATTGGTAGCTGACATTGTTCAAAGTTCACATCAATATCCATGATTGAACACAGGACAGGATTTTTATCTTCTTCATTCGGTTTTTCGTTCCATGAGCGTACCTTTTATTTTTATTGGACAATTGAACTGATTTAATGACATTAATCTTGTACTTTCTGCAGGATATGTTTCGATATAGAATCCGTCGGACTATATGAGTACAGATCAATAAACTTCTCCATCGATTTCATCATAAAGGTAAACAAACAATTGCTTGGATATTTTTATTTCACTTACTTTTGCTTCAGTTGATTAATCAGTCATCAATTTAGGATTCTATCTCGTAAGTACTGGAGATTCCTCTCCAGAATTTATATATCCGCCAGTGTATGTGGAGGTAATTATAAATAAAAATGTTAATGTTTAACAATGTTTAACAGATGGAGCATTTATTTTGTAATATTTGTGAAAGATCAGATAAGAATGACTCACTGAGACTTGTTTCAAAAAAATTGTAAAAGGATGCATTAATAAATTGTTCCAAGAACTCAAAAATATATTATCACACCGAAGCCAATTTATTCTGAAAGCCCAGACCAGTTTATATACAAAATTTTATGTTTCAAATGCCATTTTTTTTATAATTATCAAATTTTGATACAAGCAAAAAAATGATTTTTTTTTATATATAAAATGTCGATATAAAAAATGCAATTCTTTTTTCCATTAATAATTATCAAATTTTCTCTTTCTCTTTTAATTTTTTTTCCTTTTACTAATTATCAAGTACAACACAAAAAAAGGCGAACAAAAAAACAAAATCCAAATCAAATCAAAATTTTTTAACTCCAAAAAAAATCTCCAACTGAACCCCGAAAACGATAAAAAGCACAATTTCTGGGTTTTTTGGTTTTGGAATTGAAGAAAAAACTAAACGTGTTTCCAGCGAATTTGCCAGCACACTCCAACCTCACCGCGGAGGTCATTGCGAGGGATCAGTTATATTTTTAAATTGTTGTAAAATTCTTATTAAATTTAATTAATTCGCATTATGTGCGACGCGCAGCGTATGTGGACCCGCCACATGCCCGCGATATTATTGTGTGCTGGTGTTATTACTTTGATATTTATTGTTGTTGTCGCTTTTAATGTCTGATCACAAAATAAATTACCGAAGATGACATAACAACGGGCGCGCTGCCTGAAATGTTCAATGAACTGCGCAGGCGCGCATGCGCATGCATGTCGTTCGTCAGTGGCTGGTGTCGCCATGTGCTGTGGATAATAAACTAGAAGTTGTTAGACAGCAAGTGTCAATTGTCACGTATGTGCATCAGCAGCAGTTTCATTGAAGAAACTCTTCTCGAGATTCAAGTGTAGAATTTCGTCTTCTTTTAATTATTTTTTTTTTTTTAGATATATTAAATTTTTTTTATTTGTGTGTGGGAGTGGACAACAATTTAAATTCATTCACAATTATATATATCTTTATTTGGTATGATTCTAGAATACTAAAGCAGAGATACCCATGCATGTATTTGTGAGGGCAGGATGATAGAAGAGTGGTGGAGTAATCAAGGAGATGGTCTCCAGCAGAGTATACAGAGTAAAGAAACTTGAACGTCAAACGGCAAAGCAGCAAAATAAACCGGACGGACGTTGTACATGATTCCACTGAAAATCGTGTTGAATCCACTCAGAATCGTGGTGAATCCACTCAAAATCGTGGTGTGTCCGCTACGAACGCTGGCAGCGAAATAGAGTTTCTTTTCTCTGTGTTCTCTGGTCTCCAGTATATTTTATGTACTCGTTTCAGAGGCAGGGTGGCCACTGTGTTTTTCTGCGCAAGTTGATGCACTCAAAGTGTCAAAGGCATCTCTACGATCAAATCCGGATGTAGCGAAAGGATCTCCAAAGTCTTTCGTTTAATGTTATGTCACAATCATACAAGACAACAGTCATCCGTCGACTGGAGCAAAATTAAACATTGTTAGGTTAGTGTTGTTGTTTATTCTTGACATAAGCTTGGAAGATGTTCTTCGGAGGCCATGATCAAAATCAACTATTCCGATAATAAGCGTAAAAAGAAGAAACTGGTACATTCTCAGGTAGAAAGGAGAATTGTTCACTCGACAAGCTTCCTGCAGCTTGTATTCTTTCATCATGGTTCCTCTTACATATGTCTGGTTTTTCTCTGGGTTCATTTTATTTACTTTCCAACCACATCTTTGTTGAATATTTTAGTTTACTTAATTTAAAGTAGAATAGGCAACGGTGATACGAATATTCCATGGAAGCATTTCATTATACAGTACAGGGTGCAGGACAATGTAAGCAGGACTTTTTGAAAATAGGTATTTCAATTGGCAAATATATGCATCAGAGAGGATTTAGGAAACACCACGCCACAACAGAACAAGTGCACCGAGTGTGCAGCATAATAAGAAACGCTCTTGAGGAAAACCGATACAGTCCAACTGCTTTCCAAGTGCACCGAGTGTGCAGCATAATAAGAAACGCTCTTGAGGAAAACCGATACAGTCCAACTGCTTTCCTAGATACAACACAGGCGCTCGATAAAGTATGGCACCCTGGCTTACTCTTTACTACCTCAGACGTTTTATGATATTTTAAGATCACATCTTAAAGAGCGGCATTTCAGAGTATAGACCAATGAAGAAGTCACTGAATTGTTCTCTATAAATGCGGGTGTACCGCAAGGTAGTGTTCTAGGTCTTGTGCTCTACACTATCTACACGGATGACCTTTCACTGACGGAGAATACCAAAATCGCAACCTACGCGGATGATACTGTCATAATGGCTACATGCAGCAACAATATAATCGCTACAAATTATCTCCAAGAAAGCTTAGATAAGCTCCAAATCTGGTTAAATAAGTGGAGAATTAAGGTGAATGCAACTAAGTAACCTTCAGGTTACACCAGCAGACTTGTCCATCAGTGATATCAAATGATTGTCAACTGCCCCAATCCGAAGACGTCAAATATTTAGGGCTACGTCTTGATCGACGTCTGACATGGCAGAAGCATATTCTTACGAAGAGAAAACAACTTGAAATCAAGCTTACTTCTTGATATTGGCTCTTGGTGTATAAATCCCAGTTATCGCTTGAGAATAAACTGCTCCTTTATAAAGCCATCCTAAACCCCATCTGGTATTCAGGGGCAAAAACCAATGTCAAAATCCTTGAGAGATTCCAAACAAAAGTATTACGCAAGATAGTAAAGGCTCCATGGTTCGTCAGAAATAAATGAATACGTCACGACCTTAACATCCCTACTATCAATGAGGAAATATCAAGATACAGCATTAAACACTGGGAACTACTAAGCAAGTATCCTAATATACTAGCTACAAATCTTCTGAAGAGGACAGGCGCAACACGGCGAGTGAAACGAGCAACACTACTCATAATAATTTTCTAATGCAATAGTCCTGAATGTGTATGTACTAACCTTCTGGGATATTAGCACTGGCTCCTCTTCCTCATGTGGTTTTAAATAACTATTTAAAAATTAACTTTGTGTATTTATTTATGTAGTTATTTATTATTGTTCTTTAATTTTATTATTGCCCAAAGGGGAAGAATGCAAAAAAAACTGGAGTTAAAGAAAAAAGAAAGGAAAGACAATAAAGATCCCTCACTAACAAATAAAGATCCTGTACTAACAAAATTTTGTGATATTTGGACTAATACAAGTGGAGTAGAATATTCTGTAATAGAAGATTCTTTAGTAATATAAACCAAAGTTAAACAAAATAAACTGAGATCTAAACTCAGGAAGAAGGGGTGTTCTGTGGGACAATACAAGGCTTTTAAACTCTGAGTTACTCCTTTACACTAGCAAAGTGGAGTAGCAGCAGAAATCTACTCTTGTGAAAACCAAAATTATTACTCTCCAAGACTAGACTAGTTTCTTCTTCAAGACTAGGCTAGTTTCTTCTTCAAGACTAGGCTAGTTTTCTCTACAAGACAAGGCTAGTTTTCTATTCAAGACTAGATTATTTTTCTCTTCAAGACTAGACTTGTTTTCTATTCAAGACTAGACTAGTTTTCTCTCCAAGACTAGACTAGTTTTCTCTTGAAGACTAGACTAGTTTCTTCTTCAAGACTAGGCTAGTTTATTCTTCAAGATTAGCTAGTTTCTTCTTCAAGATTAGGCTAGTTTTCACTACAAGACTAGGCTAGTTTTCTCTTCAAGACTAGACTTGTTTTCTATTCAAGACTAGACTAGTTTTCTCTCCAAGACTAGACTAGTTTTCTCTTGAAGACTAGACTAGTTTCTTCTTCAAGACTAGGGTAGTTTCTTCTTCAAGACTAGGCTAGTTTCTTCTTCAAGACTAGGCTAGTTTTCTCTTCAAGACTAGACTAGTTTTCTCTTCAAGACTAGACTAATTTCTTCTTCTAGACTAGGCTAGTTTTCTCTTCAAGACTAGGCTAGTTTCTTCTGCAAGACTAGGCTAGTTTTCTCTTCAAGACTAGACTAGTTTTCTCTTCAAGACTAGACTAGTTTCTTCTGCAAGACTAGGCTAGTTTTTTCTTCAAGACTATACCATTTTTCTCTTCAAGACTAGGCTAGTTTTCTCTTCAAAACTAGTCTAGTTTTCTCTTCAAGACTAGGCTAGTTTTCTCTTCAAGACTAGGCTAGTTTTCTCTTCAAGACTATATTAGTTTTTATAGTTTCTTCTCTTAGTGTGACCAACACAGTGATCTAAGCTCAAAGAAGGGACTTGTTCTGTCAAATAATTATATGGCAGATTCACTAAAAATATTATTTTTTCCGAACCTCTCCCAGATAAAGTGGGCGGTGATAATAACAACAAATGACACCAGCTTTGATCTTATATCACTGTATATTTACACTATGGTTTTCACTATGATACCAGCCACGCCAGGTGTAAATAAGGAGTTTCCAACTTGCTCGCCGAATACACCGTGGAGAGATTGATAAAGGCTAAGGCAAACTTCGCGGTTGCCAGTCACTCACTATAATGGCCAATCGTGCCCAGGCAGCTAGTCCTTCTTAAGTTATAATTTATAATTGTATTTAATTTTAATTAATAGTATTATTATTATTATTATTATTATTATTATTATTATTATATCTTACACCATAATTAATTATGAATGCAAGGGTTTTTGGGGGAATGAGTACTAGCTACAGAGGCCTTCGACTCGAAGAGAAAATGATTTTATAGAAAGACGCATTTTTTTGGAGACCAAGCCCGTGGCAGGATTTGAACCTGCGACCCTCGGGGTGTTGTTGCTTACCACTAGACTAGAGGGCGGCCTTAATTAATAGTAATAATATTTTAATATTGAAATAAAATACTTTTACTTTCTTTGCTTTTAATTATATTATATTTTTCTCTTGGTGTTCAATCATCAATTATCAAATGTCAATGGTGATTGTGCTTCGAACAATATCTGGAAACAGTTTTCAGTATTTAGACTCCATATATTCTATACGAATTTAAACCTTCAACTGGGAGGACGAATGCATTTAGAAAATTTTTCTAACTACATACAAGCAGGGGCGCACCCAGATTAAAATTCGAGAGGGACTTTGGATTTTATAACCAAATAAATAAACTGTTTCTCAAATATATTATTTCTTATAATCGGTTAACAGCTTTATCGGTTTCTCTGGGTTCAGCCCGGTAGTACCCACAACAAAATTTCTGGGGTTTCATTAACAAAGTCAATCAAGTTTTTCAAATGATTTCTTCTTATCGGTTAATATTTTATCTAGAATTTAATCTAATAATTTATCTAATATGAAAAAATATTTAAACCACAAAAACATAAAGAAATAAATCCTATGATTATACTTTTATCAAACCCCAGATATCCCCCTGCTTTCAAACCTGACTACGAGCATAGTCCTTACACTATTCCTCACACGTGTAAATACAACGTGACACACTCTTCTGTGCACCAGGCTGTATTTAAAGTTGAGAAGACTAAGTTAAAATAACCTTCCCAAAAGGATCTTCAGCACCTTTCAAAATGACTCTAACACTCTTGTAGAACTGCAGAGATTTGAATCCACTGAAAAAGAGGGGTGAAGCATCATTTCGAAGCGTGGGTGATCAGAGCATCAAAGATGAGAATAAACTGAAACGAAGGAATTAAATATTACTTTTGAATCATAAAATTTTTATTTAAAACTTTAAAAAAATGTTTCTAAATAATGTAAATAAACATAATTAAATCATAAAATTTTATATCTTTTTACTTTTATATGTTTTTACTTTTATTAACTTAATTAAATCAATACATTTTAAATTTAAAAATAATAAATAAATTTTGTTAATAAATATAAATTAACTTTATAAAATCTCAACATCATAAGCCGATAGCCCTGGCAACTAGAGCTTATATAATTATTTATAATTTTAATTGTATATAATTTTAATAAAATAAAATAAATAAATAAAAACTTATTTCATCATAAAATTTAAATGAAATTCTAAAAAAAATATTAAAAAAAAAAATAAATTAGCACATATAATTTTAAAGGAGGTAGGTATGTATAGCGGTCCCCAGAAGGGCGCACTCAGGCCATCATTGACCCCTTGTGATAGCGCATGAGACACAAGTTCCAAACCCTTTCAAAGGTCCAGCCATTTGGACCTTTAATGAATCAGTTGACGGAGCTTATCTTCTTATTTGGATTATCTCTCAAAGAGTCCAAAACGTGGTCACCCACGAAAGTGCGCCTCATTTTGGACAGCGCAGGACACGTGCATAACAGGTGTTCAATGGATTCTTGCTATTCCTCGTACAAGCAACTCCTGCAGAAGTCAAAAGTGAATGAGTACCAAGGTTCCAGTGTCCCGATAGGATAATAACTACGGAATCTATACTTAGTCTATTTAGAGATAATACATTTTTTGAACGCATTGCATCCTGTACCTTCAGACTAGCACCTACCCGAGCTTACATGTGGCAATAGGAATACCGAGGTTTGACCTATCTGATTCAATCGCTATGTTAGTACCCTCACGGGTAAGTTCAACTGCTTTACAGTTTCCTGGAATAACCCTGTGGCCGGGATCAGATGCAGACGGGTCTGCTTAGCTATCTCGTCTAAAGATTTGGGGCAGCTCCTGATGGCATTTGAGGTGATAATAGCCGAATGCAGGGAGCGCAAAGCTGCTTGGCTGTCAGATAGAATCTTGTCCAGATATCTTCTTCTTTAACCAAGGCAGTGCTGCCTCCAGAGCCGCGACTTCAGCCTGAAAAACGCTGCTGTGGTCGGCAAGTCTAAGGGACATGTTAATGTCCAGCTCATCTGAGAATACACCACCTCCCACCCAACCTGTAACTTGGATCTATTTGTATAGAAATGACTCCCTTTTGCATAGGGGGTGCCGTCCTTCCAATTGTCCCTGGAGGGAATGGAGATCCTGCACATGCCATAGAAAGTATAAGTTGTTGTCATGTAATCGAAAGAGTCAGGAATACTCTCGAAACGTCTTAAGATAGACGCATGACCTTCGTTCCTGGCGTACCTCTTAGCCTTATAGCTGAATTTGCAGCCATATTTTCGCCAAAAAGTTTATCAACCAGCAGATTGAGCATAACGTCCAAAGCTGGCGTTGGAGTCGTTCTGATGGCACCACTTATGAATCCATCTGCCTTTCTTGTGCACATTTGTTACCAACCTGTTGTATGTGGACTTATTTAGGGCTGCCCACCGAGCAAGCACCCCATAAAAAAGGACTGGACGTTCCACAGCTGTGTGTATCCAATAGGCTGGCTATCTTAGGCTGTAAGCCACATTTTTTCACACAACTCTTTTGCAGGATTACAGAGCCACTTGAGCCTTTCTAATGTGCTCACTTATATTAACCTTCCAGTGCACCTTTCTATCCAGGATCAAGCCCAGATATTTAGCTTCCTCAACAAGACTAATATCTTGTTTTGGAGCGATAAATTGTGGGATTTTACACTTCCTAGTGAAGAGCACCAACCCGCAAACTGGAGAGATTGCTGAATATACGTTACATCAAGTCTCTTATTGTAGATATATACACTTACCCGAGATGCTAATAGCAACATCGTCCGCATACTCAATCACCTTGCACCCTTCCCTCCCCAATTTTACAGAAAAGAATTGAATAAATTTTGAAAGAGTACCTAATAAAACAAATTTGAGTACTGCCGACTTCTGTGGTCAAGTGTTAAGCATACGAGGGGTACTATTTATATTTAGGGAACTGGCAACACAAATGTCAATAGCTAAAGTCTGGCAACACCATAATAAAGTTTGTCATTTTTTAGCATAAACGTACTCACAACGTGTTGATGTACAAGTGCTGTTTGTTTTGTTTACAGTGAGTTAAGAAAATCAATTTGTCCAAAGTATGGAAATTTCAAGAGAAGGTTTTCGTTGGATCATTTTTCACAACTTTCGACGTGGATTATCTCAACAAGAATGTGTCGATGAACTCAGTTCTTTGTATGGATAGAGAACCATCAAAAACCACGGTATATCGCTGGTATAGTGAATTCAATTGTGGTCGTAGTTCGGTCGCCGACGAACTCCGTGAAGTTCGTCCAAAATCGGTTGTTGTGCCATAAAACATCGATGCAGTGCGGAACTTATAATGCAAGATCTCCATGTGACATATCGTGAGATAGAGGACACCTTGGGCAATGCTTCCACCTCCATACATTCAATGTTGCATGAACATTTGTCTGTAAAAAAGATTTGCTCGCGTTGGATCCCACATAAGTTTACAATCGCTCAAAAAGAGGCTCGTGTCAATTGGTGTAAGGAAATGATTAAAAAGTTCGACCGCGGTGCTTCAGAAGACGTGTATAAAATCGTGACAGGTTACGAATCATGGATATATGCGTATGAGCCGGAAACAAACAACAATCGACCGTGTGGGTATTCCAAGACGAGCTAAATCCAACAAAAGTTGTTTCGTGGAAGAAGCACAGCGAAGCAAATGGTCTCCTGTTTCTTCGGCCGAATGGGTCATGTGGCCACTGTTCCGCTTGAGCAACGTAGGGCGGTCAATTCTGAGTGGTACACGATCATTTGTTTGTCGGAAGTTTTCGGAGAAATTCGTTAAACCAACCGCCAAAGACGAATCATTCTCCATCATGACAATGCGAGCTCTCACTTATCTCGTCAAACAAGCGAATTTTTGAGCAGTCAAAGCATAGAATTGATTACTCTTTCTCCGTACAGTCCTGATTTGGCACGCAATGACTTCTTCTTGTTCCAGAATATCAAAGGTAAACTGCGTGGCCAACGATTTACGAGCGCCGAAGAAGCAGTTGAAGCGTTCAAAAACGATGTTTTGGAGGTGTCTCAAGAGGAATGGAAAAACTACTATGACAAATGGTTTGAGCGAATGCAAAAGTGTATTTTAATCATCAAGGGGAATATTTTGAAAAACAATGAAGCCATTTTCATTTAAAAATGTTTGTTATTATTTGCTATTCTCGAAATATAAATAGTACCCTTCGTACTAGTCTCCAAATCGTGGGGTCGGGGGTTCAAACCCGGCTCAAGGCAGGGTCTTGAAATAAGACTTTCTAAGTATTTGTCTCTTGAATTCGAATGCTTTATTAGATGCTAGTACTGATTCAATCAAACCCTTAGAGACATAATTATAATCATAATTAGTAATAATAAATAAATGTAAGTGCTGTCCTTACACTAATGCCTCCCCAGACTGAGACAACTTAATCGCATATTAGAAAATAATGTTTGTGTCTTAATTAAATAAATTATATATTGTTGTTGATTTAATTTGAAATTCAAAAAGACAACAAGCAAATGCATGAACACAGCTCCTCCTGACAATTTTACAGATTCATTCTCAGAAAAGCTGCGACTATATTGATGACCTTAATACATCAGTCACATTTGGCACCCTATCATTGATATCCTTGAACGTGCTAAAAATGTCTACACGCTCATATGAACAAGTGTTCAGAGACAGAGAGAGGGAGAGACAAAGAGAGAGGGAGTGACAGACGCAAAGTGTGACAAGTTTGTTTGGTGTTCAACAAAAACACATCAACTCACGAGCACTGAAAGAGCAATTTCATTAATCTTAGAATAAAAAGTGTTTACATTAAATTTAATAAAATTTTTATTTAAAATTTATTTTTAATTTGTGTATTTATTTATTTATTTTTATTAACCTTGACCATCGGACCAAATGCGCTCATTGTGCGCGTATATGAGCAATTTCAATGACAATGCACGCCGTCCGTCCGCCTGCTGATAGTACTGGCGCGCTCGGTTGGCGGCCAACCACTGCAGTCCGGCTTTTTACTTCCGGCATAAATTATTAAGATTGTAATATTTCCTTTTTATTATAAATATAACGTATGTGAATATGCTTCTTTTTTGCATTATTTTTTCCTCAGACTTGTTTTGCGCAAATCATGCGTTTCAGTGCGTAACCTTAAAGCCAAGTGGCGATTTTTTTTTATTATTTTTATATTTTATTTTTATTTAGTTTTATTTTTTTGCCAATTAAATTTACGAGTGCGCTTTTGTGGAGGGTTCCGCATAATGCAATATTATTGAATTATGTTTGCAAGTCATGTCATCGTTTCTTGATCAAGTGCCTCATTGTAATTGAGCAGTTAAAACGCTGAACAAAAGTAGAAAAACAACTCAAAAAGAAATACTTTAAAATCTGGGTAACCTAAACAAAAGTTTAGCGTTTTAACCTTAGCACGTTCTTCAGAAAATAAACAATAAACAAACACACAATAAAACAAACAACAAAAATTAATCAACCCAAAATTTATGTTTTTCAATTTAGCCGGAATTATTTTCTTCTCTTTGATGCGCGTCTATTTTGTTTATGCCCATTATGAATTTTATCCTTCTAATTTTACTACAAAATAAACGAAATAGTAAACAAATTCTGACTCACAATTTGTGGGCATGAAAGTGAAATTTGAAGTAATTTTTCATTATATAAAAAACCTCCAATTAGTGGGCCTATATGCACATAGCTGGCTATAACATGTGTGGTCTCAATTACAGTGAGTCAACTCGACCAACACTCATACTTCACACTTGTATGTCCAACCTCTTACTCCCAAACAGATATGTTCAGAATTAGATGCATCCTAAAGGACGAATGCTGGTGTCTGTCCACACCCGGAATTACAGAGTGATGGCATTTGATATATGATGCTCTTATTTTACACAAAGATATATAGGTATCATACGCTATTATAACTCATTTATTGACAAATCCTGCGCGAATCTGTAGGAGAAATCTATAAAATATATAAAAAAAGATTCTTTAAAATAAAATATAATATACTCGTATAGAATATATGCAAAATATGTACATATATAAAATATATATACTTTTATTAATAGTTAGGCCGAAGACCTTAGTTGTTAGTTGCCTAGGTAATAAGTTTAGCATTACATTTATTTGTGTATAAACTTTTTTAAATAAAGTAAATAAATAAATATAATTATATATTGTCTATATATATAGTAGCACTACCCATTCGTAAAGGTGTCGTACCACATATTTTCATATTTTCTTATATTGGCTATAAATATATAAAGTATATAATTTTATATTATAGTAGAACTGACCAGTCCGTAATGGTGGTATGTTTGAAATTTCGTTGATAAATCTTATATTGGACTCAAGGTATGAATATTTTTTATTTGTAGGCGTAGTTCTGCCAACAATTTGATTGTTCCTAGCTTGATTAAACCTTTTTCTCCTTTTCATAGTAGTCATAGTAGTCGTCATTAGGACGGCATCAGTACATTTGATCAATATTTTTTCTTACAGGTAAGTTCAAATATCAATCAATACGGTTAAGAATTGGTTCTTAATTGGTTCACTTCTACTTCAGTACTGTGCTATATTAAAAGAAATTATATATAGCACAGTAGTGAAGTAGAAGTGTTATGGAAATATTTATTTATTTAATTATTATAAGAAGATCAAAAGGAGCACGGCTGCCATGGGCCTTCAGCTCACTGATAACTAAATACTACTTAATAAGTTTTGGTTACAAGATCATGAATTTTTACGTTTTTTACAGTTGATGTTTTGAGTAGTTCCATTAAGTTCATTTTATTAAAGTATGTCTGCCTAATTTATTTAAAGTATTTACAACTGGTTAATATAGGGACTCAGATAGTGTTGCAATATTGACATGTTGGCGCTTGTGACATGGTAAATAGGTGCTGATGTGTGATGCGTAAGTGACCAATGCGTAGCCTCACGAACACTTTAATGAACACTGCAAATATATTGCTATGATATGTATCGCCCACTTCTCTACATATCCCTCAGCAGAGTTCCACATGACAGTTCCTTCTTTGATTTCATTAAGTTAACCAACTCATTAACACTTTTCCACTTCTGTTTAACACTTTTATCTATGTACTATTTCTAGGTACATATATCAATGACGCTTGTTGTCTTCAGCAATGTGTATATAGACCACCATTTTCAGCTCTAATTGAAGTAGATCTCATTAAATGCATTTCCCACATTTAATGATGCATGCACGTAGTTTTCTTCCCTGACCTTTCCTAACAAATTTTTTAAGCTTTCGCTCTCTTTTTGGCAGTTTATCCAAATACTCTCTATAAAGAATATGCGACCAAATACTCTTTATAGAGAGTATTTGGTTTATCGCAAATACTCTGTATTAATAGAGAGACCTTGGATCGTGCCCCGCTCTTCATTTTGATCGTATTTCTGAAAGCTTTTGCGCTTTTTAAAAAGTTCCCAGCTGAAAGTTTATCAAGCTTCTGTTTGATTTTCGGAGATGGCGTTATTAAAAAATATACAGGGTAGTTTATAAATTCACAAATTCACAATCAAGAATAAATATTGAATTGTGAGATTTAAGAAATTCACAACAACAATTCTAAGTACGTAAATTTTTTTATTGGATTTTTTTTTAAACAAAATGCAATTTTTTGGAACTCTGCCACTTACATTGATTACTGGGTCTTTCCAATATAAATTTGGTTGTATCCAAACATTTTCTTAAAGGAAATAATTATTTATTTTAATAAATTTTCAACGAATTTTATATAAAAAAATGCGGTTGCTCCGCAGGATCCGGATCTCCGCAGTCACTCTCTTATTCAGGGACGAACAATATCAATTCATATATAATACTATAGAAGCTGTTAAAGAGATGCGTTCGTCGCTCTGAACAGAAATCAATTGTTTCTAATTGTATACTCAGAGATGATGAATTTACGTTGGATTAAGTTGGGGTGGCCGTTAAAGAAGGTTCACTATTTGGGTCCAAGGACTGTCCCGCTATGGTTCAGGTTTGTTCCTCAGGCCAGGGACTGTTAGGTGCCCGTCTATATGCCTGGCTTTTGGATAGTTTTACCGAAGTCAGTGGTGCACCCACAGGGAGGATTTTTGTTGTGTGATCAATGCGTCGGCCTCACCATTGCTAATGATACCCCTGTGACCCTGCATTCACCAGGGGTGAACCGCGATTGGCACCGATAGGGTGTTTACAACATACCGACACCTTACCCCACAACTTTAGAGGGGATGTAAACCCCAGAAACTGTTTTTATAAATGCTTGGCTGTCGGAGAAAATGTAAACATGGCATTTATTAGTGACGTTGACCTTTGTTTGGAAAACATTATAGAGGTCCGGTAGGCGGGAAGAGAGACAAATCCCCAGATTGTCGCAGTATACGCCGCTGGTCTATTTTGAACTATCAGTGTATCAATACCTCTGTTGTATTGGGAATAGAAAGGTGACCTTCAGAGCAGACATCTGTGCGGTTTAATCAATTCAATGCCTTCCGGAGTGAGAGGATCATACATAAGAAAGCTGGCATGACGCTCGTCGACTCTGAGCCATTTGTTGACAGCAGAGAACACAGAGAAAGGAAACTTAAACGTCAAACGGCAATGCAGCGAAATAAAGCAGACAGACTTTGTACACGAATCCACTGAAAATCGTGGTGAATCCACATAGAATCGTGGTGAATCCACTCAGAATCGTGCTGAATCCACTCAGAATCGTGGTGTGTACGCTACGGACGCTAGCAGCGAAAAAGACTTTCCTTTCTCTGTGTTCTCTGGTTGACAGCGTCCAGCCGTACGGCAGCGGGTTCTAAAGATTGCTTGGCTAAAGGATCCAATGGGATCCAATTGAGGAGTATAAATAGTGCTTTAATGACAGTTGTGCAAAGAGCCCCTGTGACACGGATGGAGGCGATTCTGCTCTACTTCTCGAGAGGTTTCTGTTTAATCAAGTGTTTAACCGGTGTCTATCATACTGCAGAGAATTTCCAGAAAGCCCCATAGAGAATAATCAGCTCCAGCACCTCCTTTTACAGTCAGCAAATGATGAATTCTTTTAACCCCACCATTACAAAAAGCAGGCTATACTCATACTCATAGGGTCTCAGGTCCAAATCATGCCCCGGGCTTGGTCTTCAAAATATTTCTTTCTAAAAAAAGCTGTTTTTCTCGACTCGAAATCCTCCGTGGCTAGTACTCATTCCCCCAAATCCTTGCAGATACAATTCATTGTGTTGTAAGAAATAATGATAATAATAAAAAATACGTCGCGAACCACGTAAAAAAAACTGTTAAGATCGCTATGTCACACTTTCTTTGATTTGTTTATACGTCCATGACATACATAGGAGCAAATATCGACTAATAGCGAAACACAAGTACGACAGTTCTAACGCACTGACCTTGTATTCTTTAACCCTGTTCCTCACGTGCCTTTCAAAGGACTTTGAATGCACAGACTATCCCAGTAGTTCACATCGCTGGTATAACATAATTCTTCTCTAGAACATTAGAACACAGTTCAACGCCTTCCACTGTGGCAAAATTTTTCATTTCATGCGTTTCCATGTCAGGAGCCTCCAAAGTAAGAAATTTGAAAAGACGAACGTGTCCAAAGAAAAATCATCATCTTGGGCTCTATTTATTCTGCAAATGGAAACTAAAGGAAAGGATTATATACGCCCTCATGAATCAACAATTTACAACTTACCATGCCCCAACTCTTCTTCTTACCACACCAATCTTTGTGCTTTAATATTTTAATTATGTTTCATAATATTTTTGGTATGTTTTTTATTGCTTCTGCCATTAAAAAGTTTTCCACAAAATCATGAAGAATCGCACCACTTCGAGGCGTACATCTGCTGTATGTGATCCCAATGGGCTAATCACATAAACCGATATGCCACAGAAGTGATGCTCAGAATTATGATAAATGTCAAATAGAACATGAGCCCAACATAATCACTTCTGTGACACCACCACGACGCACGTGAAAGAATTACGAACAGCATTAAAAAATGACAGCAGCGAAGTGTGCGACAGTGATGGCGACGGTGACTGCGCCGGCGACTGCCACTGCGACTGCGACATCGGCGGCGACACATCTGCGTGCAGAGCAGGAAAAAAGAAATTAGAGAACTCAGGTTTCACAGAGTCGGAACGGAGTCTACTCTGCACTGCAGCGACTGCATCCGCGTAGCGCCAAACATCCTCCTGCGGCGCTGCCTGCCACTGAGTGAGATTAATGCGGTGAAGAAAATCATAAATTAATTAGGAGGAGAAATGGTAAAAACCGCGCGTGTGAAGCGCCGAGGGAGCGAGCGTGTGGCGGTGTTAGGAGTGTTTCGTAAATAATCCACAAACACGTATTAGTGACATTTCGCGGCGATTCGTACAACGTTTAAACTGAGTGAGTGGTTGTGTGGAAATTTATGTCCTAATGTTGGCCAGACACAGGCACCCAGATGGGGACGGAGACAGAGATGGGGATGGGGATGGGCAAGGAGATTGAGATGGTTATGTGAATAGGGACAGAGATGGTGATGGAGATAGATGTGGGGACGGCGTCAGAAGCAGGCAAGTGGCAACAAGATGCAACGGGCATAGTTATATGGGCAATCAAATTGTAACAAAGATTTTTAGACGATGTATTTTATGCATATCTAACCTGGGTAGGGGAATAGAAGGTGCCTCAATTTGCAGGTTGTTGTTGTTGATTTTCCTTAATGAAGTTATTATGTGTTTTATCAGAAGTCACAGGGAATTATCTGATAATTTAGTACGATTGTTTCAAGGATGCTTTAAAGTAACCTTCGAGACTATATTTAGAATAATAGCCATTAGAATTTTCAATATTAGTTATTATTATTTAGTACAGTTATTATTATTTAATACAGTTATTATTATTTAGTACAGTTATTATTTAGTACAGTTATTATTATTTAGTACAGTTTTTGTTATTTAGTACAGTTTTTGTTGTTTAGTACAGTTATATTTTTTTGTCCAGTCATTATTATTTAGTACAGTCATTATTATTTAGTACAGTTATTATTATTTTAGTACGATCATTATTGTTTAGTACAGCTATTATTATTTTGTGCAGTTATTATTATTTAGTACAGTTATTATTTAGTACTTTTATTATTATTTAGTACATTTATTATTATTTAGTACATTTTATATTAAATTGCTACAATAATTATATAATGGTATAGTTCTATATATTTAAATAAATTATTTAGTTCAATTTACTGTATCGAGTATACTTTTTAGTACTTGAAGTGAAGTTTAGTACATTGTGAGACATTTAATTTCTATATATTTAGTAACTGAATCTTTTTTCAGCATGGTTTCAAGATTTTTCTATGTATCTTTAGTACATTTTTCATTTACATTTTCATGTTTAGTACATTTTTATCATTTTTAGTTCTTCTTTAATATACTAGTTATCTTATGCCTCATAAGCTGTTACATATTAATTCTTCTAAAAATTATAATAAAGGTTTTTATTTGCATATAAATACCGTCCCTACTTATGAGGGATCTGTTCATTATATATTTACATAGAAGGTGTGTATTTAGTACATTGTTTGAATTTAAAATATAGTTTTAGTACATTTTAGACATCTTATGAAATTTATTTCATATACGAGTATATTAAAGAATAAAAAACATTTTTAAATACCTGGGAAGGTAGTGTCATATGTAATTTAATAATATTTAGTACATTTTTAGAATTCAAAATGTCCTCCTATGGAGTAAGCTGCCTTTAGTACATAGTTTATACGCATACATGAAGTGCTTATAAGTATATCTTTAATATAGAAGGCCTTCAGAACTTTCTAAACACTTCAAACATATTCTTAGTATTTATTTCTCATGTGACAAATCTATTTAGCACATTTTTCCCTTTAAATATGTATGTTAAGTTAATTTTCGGAATTGATAATTTACTTAGTACATTTAGTAGTTGTCCAATTTGTGTTCATTCGATTTTTGATTTCCCTAGTGTGTATTTAGTACAATTTTAAAAATTTAAAGTGTTTTTAGTACAATAAAAGAACAATTTCTTACATTTAAATAGAGTTTAGTACATTATAAGTGCTTTCCCTAATATATATACGGTTCTTAGTCTACTGCAAATACAATTTATTACGTATAAATAGTGTTTTAGTACATCAAAAGAACTATTTCTAGCACATACAGGGTTTTACTGCATTAAAATAATTTTTTTTTGCAATTGGTGTTTTTAGTACATTATAGGAATTATTTCTTACATTTAAATTTGAAAATAGTGTTTTTAGTACACAATAGGAATTATTTGTTACATTTAAATAGTGCTTTAGCTCATTATCTAATATTTAAAGTGTTGTGGTATATTACAAAAAAATATTTAAATATTGTTTTTAGTACACTACTGGAATTATTTGTAGTTTTGCAATAGTAAGTTTATTACATCGCAGGAACCATTGCTTCCATTTAAATAGTGTTTTAGTACACTTGATAACTATTTCTTTCATTTAAAGTATTTTTAGTACATTACAAGAAATATGTGTATGTTTAAATACTGTTTTAGTACAATCCAACAACTATATCTATCTTTAAAAAGTTTTTCTAATAAATTTAAAAGAATGCATATTTCTTACATTTAAATAGTGTTTTTAGTACATTCCAAGAAATATTTCTAGTATTTCAATAGTATGTTTAATACATCACAAGAACCATTTCTTACATTTAAATAGTGTTTTAGTACACTTGATAACTATTTCTTACATTTGATTTTTTTAGTACATTGCAAGAACTTTTTTATGTTTAAATACTATTTTTAGTACAATCCAACAACTATATCTTTTAAAAGTGTTTCTAATAAATTATAAGAAAGGCATATTTCTTACATTTAAATAGTGTTTTTACAAGAAATATTTTTATGCTTAAATACTGTTTTTAGTACATTATTTCTTACATTTAAGTAGTGTTTTTAGTACACTACTGGAATTATTTGCAGTATTTCAATAGTAAGTTCATCACATTGCAGGATTTAAATTTGCTTTCATTTAAATAGTGTTTTAGTACATTTGATAACTATTTCTTGCATTTAATGTATTTTTAGTACATTACAAGAAATATTTTTATGTTTAAATACTGTTTTTAGTACATTACAACAACTATTTGTAACTTTTAAAAGTAACAAATTACAAGAAATTATGTTTTCCTACATTTAAATCGTGTATGTACTAAAACATTCCAAGAAATATTTCCTCTATTTAAACTGTGTTTTTAGAACAATATAAGAAACATTTCGTACATTTATAAGAATTTTTAGTACATTATATGAAATGTATTTTTATTACATTTAAATGGTATTTTTAGTACATTACAAACAATTTTTTGTAGCATTTAAGAACATTTTTAGTACATGATAAGCATTTAAAGCCTGAATTAAACATTATTTTTACAGTTTTAGGGTATCTAGTCTTGTTTTTAAATATTTCAAGCGTGTATTTAGTACAGATTCATAATTTCAAATGTGGCTTTAATACATTTCGTAGATTTTCATTGCCTGCCAGCGCATTAAAACTAAAATTTTCCACTTCCCCAGTGTACTTCCCTGCCTCCTCACGCAACTACTCGTAATATGCGGCTGTTTCAAAATGCTTCCTGTGTCACTGGCACGCCTGAGGTTACGCAGCAGTTCGGTACAATACATTTCGGGATATGGGCGTCAGCATAAACTGCAATTAGCGTTAGAATTTTGGCGCCATTCTGTGTTGGAATGTGAAATTCAGGAATTTTTGTGGCGTGTTGTTACACCGATCAGGAAGTGGTGTGCGAGTAGGAGTATCAAAAGGAAATTTGCTTGATTTTTCTTAAGGGATCCTAAACTGACGACATGAAGTCGCGCCGCTTGTAGTTGGCTGGCAACTATGGAGCATTCCTGACTGAACACTCCAACACTTGAAATCCTTTGAAGTAGGATATTTGTTTGTGTGGGATACGGAAGTGTGGTGGCGTCTATTGGAATGTGCTTCCATGCTGAATTAAATCATGAAATATCATTTGTAATGATTGCCTAAATGAAATGCCAAAATGCAGTTCCAGTTTCAGTGGGAAATCATTTTTGTGGAGCACTTTTATTGCATCACCGCGCCGAATTTAGCTATGAAAAACGCATTTCCCTGCAGTCTGTTCTAAAAGCGTCGCTAATATATTTCGCTCAATTGCAATTAATGCGTTTAATTAACAAATACCGAACGAAATTCAGAATTAGCAGACAATGTGCGCTTTGGCCCGCATGGCAATTAATTTCCGCAATTACTCAAACTTGTGTCATTTGACATGCGTATAATTGCGCAGCTTCCCACCAAGTGCGAGTAGGCGCGTATTTAAAGAAAATCCAGCACAGATCTGCGTGCGAGTGCGTTGACGAGTTCAACGCTTGCGACGCGCAGTTTAGCGCCTGTGCTGCAGATACGCGTACGTGTCCCTGTCTGCTCGTACGAGTGCATGCGGCATTTGGTTGGCGGCAAATTGTTTGGGGTGCTCGCTCGTTCACCCTTCCATACCGGAGCACGACGGCACATCCGAAAGCAGCCAAGTACTGGATGCTAATTGGAATGGTTTGTCCTTAATATGGCTGCGTTAGCAGCACTCTTCACGGCGCACTTGTTCTGTGGCTTCGGGGCTGAACGGGTATGGCGTACACGCCTTTGAAGAAAATGCAGCGAGCACAGCAGGGAAAACGCTTTCCCGTCATTTAAGGCTGACACGCTGAGTTGATGTGACGATCAGTTGCGCCCATCCTCAATCTCGTCGCTGGCAATTTGATATCAAACACTTTCACAGTCAGATTACATGTGATAATTGCGTTGGCAGATTTATGGCCCAAAGTGATGAGCATATGTTTTAATTAATTTCCAAGAAAATACTTGACAAATCGTATTTAACAAGTGCCGCAACAGGCAACTGTGCATTTACGTCTACGCAGATGCCGAAGAAGTGGCAGCATTTTCGTATCGATGGTTGAGTTGCAGCCAAGGGCAGTTGAAAGAGTCGAAGCGATCTGGCGCTCAGTGTGCTCTACGAACACATTCCGTATAAGAGGTTTGCTAGGGAATATTCCAATTTTTACCAATCGGGAGTTATTTTGTAGACTCCTTATAGGAGAGTTGGGAGGAAGTTCTTCCATATCCACGAGACACACGTCACTTCAAACAAAAACTGGAGCAGTGCTTATAAAATATGTCCAACATTCTCATTAGGAGCAATTACTGTTTAGTAGGACTTTCGAAAATTAATATGGTCACTTCAAGGACTTCAAAAGGATATTCAAAACTGTATTTCTTTCATATCAAATTTGAATTCATGAAATTTTCTATTATATTGAATGTGAATGAATGAAACGTTAACTAGTTCAGCAGCAAATTAATGAACAACAATATATTAAACGAGTAAAGAAGTCTGAAGTCGGGTTAGACCGACTACGAAATACCCTTTACCTTTTCTTGTGCGTGTGAGTTCAACAATGGGGATGTTTTCTTCATAAATCATCATTAGGAGGAGCATTTACGGTAATTTCTGGTAGAGTACCTTGAATTCATTATATCGACCCCTTTTCTTGTATATGGCTTTATAGGGTCCATATACGTACTAATATATAATTTCGCCCAAAAATATTGTATAGGTCGTAAGTTATAATAATATGTGAATAGTGGGCGTGGCTGTAGAAATAACACGTCCATTTTTTGTGTGGTGTTTAATGTTAGTACCCGCAACATTCCTGTGAAATTTCGTTGATAAATCTTCAATAGGAACACAGTAATGATTTATGGCTAATTGTGGGCGTGGCAGTTGTATTATGATCTCCATATTCTGCACACACACTATTATGGACCCCATGTATATTTCTGCAAATTTTTATTCCGCTGGCATCAATACGAGCATAGGTAGGCTAATTTTAATTTTAGACCCGAAAGTTCCCTATATAAAAAGTGGGCGTGTCTTTTCTCTGATCAGCTCCATTTCTTGCAGATAGCTTTGTAATGTCCACATGTTCCTTCCCGTAAAATTTCGTCCGTAAATATCTACCAGATCTTCAGTTATTAATATTGTTGTTAATAGTGGGCGTGGCAGATAATATATACTGCCCACTTTTTGCACAGTGTGTCTCCATAACTGCCAAATAACGTCACGATCCCGTCAATTGGACCGAAGTTATAGTCATTTTAAAAAAGGTGGAAAAAGTTCCTTATATGGGAGGTAGGCGTGGTCTTTGTCCAAATCGGCCCATATAGCAATCTGGTTCTGTATCTTTGTCCAGACTATACTTTTGCAAAATTTCATTAAGATAGCTCTAACGGTGTAGAAAAAAAGTGGCCACAGACGGACAGACGGACAGACGGACGGTGAAAATAAAAATTGCTTAGAAAGCGATTCTGATCATATCTGTATATATATGTCCATACCTACCACGCCTCCTTCTCGAAACTGCAACCCCTCTCAAAAGCACAAAGTTAGTATACCCTATTCACCTTTTTTAAAGGTAAAGGGTATAATAAACTTATCTTGGTCTCAAAAGTGCTTCTTTCTAACATATTTTACTCTTTCAGTCCTTACAGACATAAGTAATTATGGTGCAAGGCACAATAATAATAATATTAAATAAACTCATGTGAGAAATAATTCAGAGTCCTACGTAGGTCAAACCTTTTTGCAATGTCACTTTACTCTGGGCTACTATCCCTCGTCTGGGCTCCGGGACACTGGAGCATTGAAGGCAGCGAGAGGGCTGATGAGCTAGCACGAAGAGGCTCATCGGAAACCGAACAAGTGTTTTCCTTTATGGACGTGGACGTCCCCCTAACTGCTTCCTCCACAAGGCTCGCGAGGGGTGGAAAAACAGAATGTCGAGAATGATGCAGCCTGATTACCAGAGCTGTGGAGTCGGAGTCGTGGAGTCGGAGTCGCGGTGTTTTTGCCGGAGTCGGAGTCGTTATAAAAACTCGCGACTCCGACTCCGAGATAGAATTTAGGGTATATACGTCGATCCTATGGTCCGAGTGTTATTAACCAAAGAACGTCAAATTAGTGCTAAAGATGCTTTATATGAATTAGCCATTCGTATGAAAGGTATACAATTGCAAGATGAAGAACGTAATGATTGCTCTTCATCAAATATAATTCCAGAGGCCGTTGTTGTAGATGATTTTGAAAAATATTTAGACGAGCAGGAGCAGTCCAAGCGTCGTCGTTTAAATTTAGTAGAAAGTAGCGAAGACACAGAAACTCCAACAGTCTTTGCTAGATTTAAAATAGACTTTTACCAAACATTAAAGGAGGTGGAGAAATTTGACCGTTCTTCAAATTTAGCAATAAAAGATGCAATTCTAAAGTACCCTGAGATTATACAAGATGCTGCTATGATCGCCACGGCATTGCCACCGACACAAGTCTCCGTAGAACGACTATTTTCTGCACTCAGAATCATAAATTCCGATTTGAGAGCATTAATGAAGCCAGACAATATTGAGGCTATCCTATTTTTCAGAACAAATGCAGAATAACTTTTTATTTTAGATTTATTACTTGAAGTTTTGTTATTTTATTTGAAGTTTTGTTATTTTAAGTTTTCGTTTTCATAGCATTTTGTTTATTATTAAAAGAATTAATAAAAATAAATAAAATATTTAAAAAACAAAATGTTATGTTGATCCATTTTTGTCTTTGGTCGGAGTCGGAGTCGGAGTCGTACTTTAAAAATTTCGGCGGTTGGAGTCGGAGTCGCAACTATTTTTTGACGACTCCACAGCCCTGCTGATTACAATGCAAAAGGAACTAACCATCTCCTCAATAAACAAAGACACACAATTAGCAACCTTATAGCTGTCTTCATGGCTCATTGGACTATCAGCACATACGCTGAAAAAAGGGGCATTCCGCTCAATGGTCATTACAGGAGCTATAAAGATTCACAGGAGAAAGAAACAGTCGTACACTTTCCTTGCGATTGCCAAGTCCGCGTTCGCTTGAGACTCAAATATTTCGGAAGCACTTTTCTAGAGAGTCTAGGGCATTGCTCTACTTTAGAACCTTCAGACCTATTCCGATTTGTTAACAACTCCGGCTGGTTGTAAATGTAAACAAAAAGCAGACAGTCCCTGCAGGCTGTGTCAGAGACACGGCCATTAAGTTTAACGTAGAATACGCCATCCTATAAGACAGAAAACATATATAACAATAAATGATAAATAATATATAACAATAAATGATAAGAATATTCACATTTAACACTTTGCTTCACTTAAATACATAAGTAAATATACGAAATTTCAATATTTCATCAATCAAAACAACAGCCGAAGGTTTGTGTCCACACTGAAACAGCAGCATAGTTTGTGTTCACGCTACAAACACAAACACTCAACCAAACACCACACATATGTTTGAGTGTATGTGTTTAAACAATATTCATTTGAGAAATTTAAATATTAGGAAGATATCAACCAATATGAAATGTATATCAAACGAAAGATAACATCTTCATTTACCTACAAAAAAATTTTTAAAAAAACTTATCTCGCCGTTTCCTCATAATCAATGAAATAAATATTACAACAATAACAATCTGACATGACTCCCTATACCGTAAGGTAAGACGTATTCTACGCCAAAATATGTAACCATTTTTTAGGGGTCATGGCAAAAAATAATATTAGTAATATTGCCAATTGAGGGGCGACCCGACCCATTTTACCTGCCTACCTACCTTACTATGGGCTTAGTTTAACAGTTGGGGACAAGCATGGAATATTCAACTTTTCACAAGCTACTTGTGCAGTCTTCTATCAATGCTGGGGTGTCTAAAGACAGCCAAAGATTCTGCCATTGCTATTGAATCGTTCTTCATTTTAAAGGACCTGGAATAATTGTGCCCAAACTCAGGAGAAGGAATTTTCAAACATGAAGTGCAAGTATTCAGTTGAATTACGCCAATGCCAGATAGAAGCCCATATCAAGCGAAGACATTTTTAATATCCCATCTTTCAGGCAATTTTGTGCTATAATTCCCAAAGAAGCCTGACTAATTCATTACTTATACACACTTTCTGCAAAGGACATTGTATGAAAACACACGAGAGATGAACAAAGAGATATATAAATCCACTATTTTACGATGAGTGCCTACGCATTATGCAGCAATACAAGTTTGTTAATAGATTCTTCTATAAGCAGCATTTAGAGCCCGTCTGTATTATAAAGTTCTGAACTTTTCTAAATGAAGAAAGCAAGTATAATTGGTCTAGGATCATATCCTTTGAGGAATTTAGCTCTGCCTGTGAGGTTTGAATGTGTGGTGAAGCTTTTTTATTGACACCACTAAAGCAATTTCGAATGTACCAATCTGCAGGCACTCTAATTACATACCTTAAAGATATGTAATTAATTAATGCTAATCCTTTTTGGGTATGAGCCGGAGTCTGTATAATTTGAATGACTCCGAATCTTACCCTATCCTTTTCTTGTCACAAAAAACTTTGAGGCAGCACATTTGACTCCTATTCAATTTGATTCGAAGTCAATTGGAAGTGAGCAGTATAAGATGGTCTTCCAATTTTGATGAATGCATGGCTCAGTGGTTGAAACTATGGGAAAAGCAATGAAGTGCCAATTAGTATTCTAATTTATAATGAAGTATAATTGCCTGCAATTTAAGTTGATCCAATGTGCTAAGTGATAATGAAATATAATTGGCTGGAACTTACGTTGATTCAAAATTCGAGTACTATTGAATGAGGATGAAGTTAGGAGAGCCAAAAATGCTTTATGCAATTAGGCCATCCGTACTAAAAATTCACGTTAAAGAGAAGAGTTGGAAATTCAGAATCGTCACAATGAATCCGAATCACACTCTTCATTTCATTCTCTTCAAATTCAGAACAGGATACCGCAGATGTGGAACATACTTTTGATAAATATTTAAATGAGCAGGAGTACACAAAACGCTGCCGCTTAGATTTGGGAAGTGAAGGAATACCAACACCTCAGGAAAACTTTAAGTTAAGTTTAAAGTAAAATTTTTTCGTATCTTTGAAATGGATTACAATATTAATGGAAGTTCAAAATTAAGTTTAAAATAAGCGATATTGATGTAGGTATGTAGGAGTGGCCGCCCAGATTGCCACATAATAGACTTGAGCACACATAATAGCCCATTGTGATACCACGGTGTAGCGCTGTTCAAGCACTGACTAAAAAGTTCCCTTACTTGGCATGGTGATAGTCAGCGCAAGGACAGCGCCTATATTGATGAACCCTGAGATAAATGTAGCCTTCATCGCTGAAGTATTCCCTCCGACTCAGGTTTCAGTGGAACGTTCGTTGACTACATTGCATATACTTAAGTCTGATTTAAGAGCATCAATCAAACCGGAGATCGTGTGAGTCACTTTTTTTAAACAAATTCAGTTTAAATTTAGTTAGAAACATTTTATATATTTGCAACAACTTTTGTTCTTTTTTTGTTCTATTCGAAAAGATTGTCAAGAGTCTCTCTTGAAGATCTGAATCATTATAGTTTTCTTATAAGCTTTTTGTTGCTCTTCAATTTTATAACTCAGTTAACTTTTGCATCAGCAAATTATGTTCCACTCTACCAATGAGGATCATTGTAGGTGGTAGGAAAACTGAACGTAATTTTCATCTTTGGAAAGAATCGAAGTCGTATTAAAACCATCCTTCTTAAAGAAGCCGCATTCGGAGTCGTACAATTTTGTCTCGACTCCCCAGCTGATCCTGAAAGCAAAATATTCAGTAAACCTCTTCCCACCTAATAACCCTACTTTTAAAAGCGCACCCCTATCGACTCATACACGCTCCAAATGTTCACTTCGTCCCACAAACTGCCGGAATTAAGTGTTCATATAAACGTGTTCTTTAAGCTATAAAAAATAATTTACTTAAAACATGATTCCATCTACTGTTCAAAATATGATATGTACTTTATATACATATATATATATACATATACATATATACATTGCATACATGTATGTCCATATAAGTACATGTTTTATTTGCCTCTAACTCATTCACAACTTGTGCAACAGCGCCTTCTTCGGTGCAACTTGAACATCTCCATTCTCCCTCCACAGCTCCAGTCTGCATCCACTCGTAGTCTACACTCACGTCCACGTCACGCAGCTCACCCAAATGAGTTGTCACCGTCGTACAAATCCGTGCAATGCTGTTTGCGTTTATGATTTAAACTGCATGTTTTGTAAATATCTAATTTGATAATTGGTTGTAATTTATGAGCGTGTCTTCCGAAGCGCTCCAACTCGGAAATCATAAATGACGCCTTTTGCGCGTTCATGCGCGTTTAACGTTTCCCATTTCCGAGAAACAACCGTCACATTTTATTCATTATGCATCGGGCGCGCTTATGAGTTCTCGGGGGGCAGATGATTTGCTGCTGAGAAATCACACTTTCCGAATGAGTTTTTGGTAAGAGTTGCACACAAATGCCTCCTCCACACACATCTGCACATCTGGGTGGAGTATGTGGCGTCTTGCTGGTTGCTGGTTGCTGCACTTTGTTAATAAGACATTCATAATTTTTCATTGAACATGTTCTTTCGGAATCTTCATATGATAAATTGGAAGCATTAAAGAGAATTTGCATTCAAAATAAGACTAACGAGTATTTTAATGATAATGATGTTAATTATGAACAGATTTTCTCGGTGTTTTTTTAACAGGACCTTTAATAGGATACTCGTAGAATGGTTTATACCAAATTACCTTAGGGCATGAGTGCCAGTTATGTAAGTTATCATTGGTTGATTTCCGATTTGCCATCAGATTTAGTTATTTCTGTTGGCGGCACTGACACACCTGGGAACATTGATTCTTCACATGAAACAATTTCTACTTATTGTTATTATTATTGTTATTATTATATTACACCATAATTAATTATATAGGTTTATGCGAATGAGTACTAACCAGTGAGGCCTCCGACTCGAAGAGAAGCGATTTTTTAGACGAACATTCCTGAAACCAAGCCTGGGGCAGGATTTGAACCTGCGACCCTCTGAATTAAAAAATTTCTCAAGTGACGTCACAGTTCAAGAAACCACAAATCATATCTCTTTGAATTTAGGGACGTCGCTAAATTTTGTTTCTGGTTTTCCATAGAAGCTTTGCTCGGTCTTCAGTAAGGAGGGACCTGGTGGCAGGAATGAGTTGGTCATCGCCAACAACTTTTAAAAAGTTCATTGTGAATCTTTTTTAACATTTATTGCCAAACTTTAAATGATTTATTTTAATATTTATGGTCTGTCCCTTGAATTATATATTTAAATATATTTTGCCATAATTCCAGCGCATAGAATTACATATTTGAATATTTATTGTCATAATTATTAATTACAAATTACAATAATTAAAATTTTTTGTGATTTGATTACTGAATTTCAAGCTTTCGAATTTTCCAGTTTGAGTTCAGAACCATGTCTCACCATCCTTAAAAACACCGCTTGATAATCCATTTTGAGGTATACAGGCAAGATGAAATGATATGCCATGTTAGGTTAGATTAGATTAACGTGGCAGCCGGTCTAAGGACCAGCTCACTCAGACCACCACGGGTCCATTGTGATACCACCGCGCAACAACACACCCCCGATTCACTCTTCGAACCATTTCGAAGCCCTAATAAAGCGCAGGATTTGTTTGACCTTCGCGGTAAACACCTCTTATCACCTCAAAAGCCGTCAAGAGCTGCCGCAAATCTTTAGACGACATAGCTAAGCGGACCCGTCTGCATCTGTGCTGCGTTCCCGGTCACAGAGATATTCCAGGGAACTGCAAGGCGGATGAACTTGCCCGTGAGGGTACTACCATACCGATGGAACCAGATAGGTCGCAATTCGGTATTCCTATTGCCACATGTAAGCTCTTAGTAAATACAATATCCTTCGAAACAGCGGGCAGGCGCTGGTCTGAACCTTCAGGATGTAAAATAACTAGACAAACCTGGCCAGAGATAAATGTCAAGCGCTCTAAGGACCTACTGGCTCTAAATAGACAAAGCATGGGTCCCGTGATTAGCGTCCTAACGGGACACTCGGCTCTGAGCACACACGGGTGTAGGCTGGGGATCGCCTCTAACGACTTCTGCAGGAGTTCCATGGACGAGGAGGAGAAAGAGTCCACTGCTCACCTGTTGTGCACGTGTCCATCTTTGTCCAGAAGGAAGTGCACTTTCCTAGGCGACTATTTTTTGGACTCCTTGGGAGATATCTCAAAAAAAAGATTAGCTCCATCAACTGCTTCATTAAAAGCTCCAAATGGCTGGACCTTTGAAAGGGATGGGACCTGTTGTCCCATGCGGTATCACAAAGGGTCAATGTTGGCCTAAGTGCGCCCTTTTCGGGTGGCCGCCTTACCTACCTACCTACCTAGACACCTCTGTAAGAGATCTAAAAGCGTATTTGCCTAAAGAACCCGCTCTGCTTCTAGCCAGAGCGGGGCAACTACAGAAGAGATGTTCCACAGTCTCCTCCACATCCCCATCCCCACAGCTTCTGCAGTATTCATGAGAGAATACTCCCAGTCTGAGAGCATGTCTGCCGAACAGCCAGTGACCAGTTACACAAGCCACGACCTTAGAGATATTCTCTCTCGACGGGGCAAGCAAGTCTCTAGATTTATTTCTATTAAGTTCCGGCCACATTGGCCTAGTCGTTAAGTAAGTGCCCTCTTATGCTCAAGACCCGTTGGTCTCACGCACGACCCTATCCTTCAGCATCAGTTTACAGGTGGCAATTGGTATTCCAACCTCGCATCTGCCCGTGCATAAAGGAAGGTTGGTACCCCATCTGGCTAAGTCATCAGCCCTACAGTTCCCCTCAATATCCCTATGCCCCGAAACCCATATAAGGCGTACCCTGAAAACGGTACTGATATCATTTAGGGCGGCCCGGCACTCCTGAGCAACCTTTGATTTCAGTGCCACCGAGTTCATTGACATGAGATATGTCATGTAATCCTAATTTGATTTTCGTCAGTCCTCGCTCTTACTCTCAGAACCGTAATAGTTGGGTGTAAGCATCAGAGAACACAGAGAAAGGAAAGTCTTTTTCGCTACCAGCGGCCGCGATCCCATGATTTTGAGTGGATTCACCACGATTCTGAGAGGATTCACCACGATTTTGAGTGGATTCGTGCACAACGACCGTCTGCTTTATTTCGCTGCTTTGCTGTTTGACGTTTAAGTTTCTTTTCTCTGTGTTCTCTGGTAAGCATCTCGAAGAGTTATTTGACACCCACTTTCCTGACTACTTGGTACTCAGTTCTTAGCAGGCTAAGGCCGGATACACACTATTAGTGCCAGCCACGATCAGTCGAGCATCCGTCAAATATTCTTTAATGCCTTCTCATCGGAAGTATTCACATTACCGGTTACGTGCCAGGCACAGTCCAAGCAAGACCGCAGCGGGTTTTATACTTTACCGAAAGTTGAACGACAGTTTGGAATGTAATCGCTTGCTTGTGGAAGTATTCACAAAACGAGGTGGATACAGTTTCAATAATGGGATCCTATTCAGATATCTTTCAATAAACGGCGATTTTCCTAGTACACCCACATGCCATGCAAGAGACTCCAGTGCATCCACAAAATGTAGCTGTGTGGTGTGAATTTCATGACGGACATGTGATTGGACCGGATTTTCTCGTCGATGGACTTGACATCAGAGAGATGTGGTTCCAACAGGATGATAACGCATACAACATAGCTGGTCAAACAATTGATTGATGAAACAATTGTTATGTCCTTATTGAAAAACCCTGTAGGTATGTTATATGTGAAACCAATAGCACACCATCTATGAACCTTCCCAGGAATCGTACCTGGCTAATACATTTTGTCCATCCAGACAACTACTTTGTCCAGCCAGACAACTACTTTGTCCAGCCAGACAACTACTTTGTCCAGCCAGACAACTACTTTGTCCAGCCAGACAACTACTTTGTCCAGCCAGACAGCTACTTTGTCCAGCCAGACAACTACTTTGTCCAGCCAGACAGCTACTTTGTCCAGCCAGACAACTACTTTATCCATCCAGAGAACTACTTAACGAATTAAGTAACAAATGAATGGGAGGAATTTAACGAAAAAGAGGGGTAATAATGAGATACAGTAGTTGAGAGTGTGGTGAACTGAGCAGTACATGGACTAAGTATAAGATTGTAATAATGCTATTTTTAATAAAAATTTGGCTGGAATAAGCAACTCGGACAGTTTTTGAATCGACGCGTGATCTTGCAGATGAAGTTCCATTGCAGTTTAATAGAATGTGGTCTAAGGACATTGTTGATCGCAAAACCTGCAGCCGTGAATTCGCGTTCCCTTTGAGCAGATGTTCATATGTAAAGATTGTCTATTTATTATCTCGAATAATAAATTGTAATATTACATTTTTTTCACCACAAATTTGACAGACTTTTTCACCATAAACTTTTTTAAAGATCTGTTCACAATTTTTGCTTTAAAAACTTAAATGGAAACTTACAAAATGTAGCGGATTTTTTATTTTTTTCATAATTTTTGATATCAAATAATTTTTTACACTGAATTCCCATTAAAATAACACCCTCTATAGTTTTATCTGCTGCATCAGCCTAGTCAGATGTAACTTTCTTAAAGTTTCACAATACTTTCAAATGTTCAATAGAAAACACGGAACGAACTTTGTTCAACGCTCATATTTTGGAACTGTTCCTCTGCTCTTCCTTGGAAGCGAACACTTCACATAGTTCTGATAATCTGGATTTTAATATTGGTTTTTAACATCATCACCTATGAACAACTCCCCTAAACTAGCATCCAGCTTTACTTCCATTGGATTTATTCTTATTATCTACCAAACACCGTGGTATCACAATGGGCCATTATGTGTGCTCAAGTGTGCTTTTGGC
Organism: Clusia tigrina; assembly: GCA_920105625.2. NCBI lineage: Eukaryota > Metazoa > Arthropoda > Insecta > Diptera > Clusiidae > Clusia > Clusia tigrina. The sequence goes on from OV050030.1 coordinate 421,896,285, forward strand.
AAACTGGGCGGCCACTCCAACCTACCTACCTACCTTCCAAATTAATGCAAATGCTGTGGGAGTTTATTTGAAAAGAAAAAAGAAAGAAAAGTCATTAATAATCGGAACCCGTACCTAGGCTGCGGTTTGGACTAATTGCACAAAAATCGAATTGGTTTAAAATTTCCATTTAAACGAACGAACGCCCTCTTTCATAGGAAGACCCGACATCGAAGCGCGCAATACTTCTAAATCTCATATGCCAGCATTGCACCATTCCAACCGGTTGAGTGGCCACTAATACGATCGCACACAAATTAGTCACAAAAACAAACAGCAAACAAATTAATCATGCTTCAATTTCCTGCTGAGGTCAATGGACAGCGAGTCCTTTCCTAAAAACGCACCTCAGTAACTCGACACCAAAACACACACCAGACCAGTGGAGTAGGGGTAAAATCAGAGCAAGAAATCGACTTTTGAAACCCGATGATTCCAACTGCAATTTTTCTTTCACTAATAGCCACGAAATTACCGCATATGCTGATGCACACAAGTCCGGATGACAAGCAGAAAGATTTCCAACTGCAACACGCATTATTAATGCCGTTTCCCAGCTCGCTCCTCCAAATGTTCGACACTGCCGCAAGTACGACCGAAAACTGGGACGGACGTCCACACGAGGCACGTGATTTATGTGCGCTTGGTGACAAACACTTGAAATGTGATGATTTATAATGAAGATGCATGCGTGAGTATTAATTTAATTCTGACACGGTTGTGCTCCATTTAAACTCAAATGGGAGTGGAGTTATGAAGCGTTACGCTGCAGTTTTTGTTTGGAAACAAAATGCTATCGGGACGGAAGACAGAGAAGAAAGTGAAAGTGTTTGCGCGAGAGTCCTGTACTTGGAAGTTAGCTACAATTAAATTCGGTGTAGGTAATTTCTGAACTACACGGAAAGATAATTCTACATTATATTCTGTTTCAACACTCCATGCCACGATTTGCTTGTCTTCCTATAGCATAGATTAGAATTCTGTTCCACCACTCTACATCTTCCTTTAACAGACACTTGCTCACAGCGTCCCATAATAAAATTTACATGCATAAATAACACTTGCCTCGTAGTTTTGGACTGTATATATTTCCGCTTCTACCTTGATAATCGACTCCTAAGTGGTCCTTTGGCTCTTTGGCGCTTCTTTATTTGACATTTTCTTTAGATCGACAATGATAATTCTACCTGCAAATCAATTCCCAGCTGAAGATTTCTCCATGTAGCTCATTGAATCACTGGAACGGAAACTCATCAGATGAATAATATTATAGAAAATTGGTTGGAGAAGTAGACTTCAATTCTTCAAATGTCAATGCAAAAATAATCCAGCAAAACTAAATCAAATGACAAAGACAGTTGGTCGTTCCGACTGTTACACATACACTACACACATGTGTAATGGGTTATTTTGAAATATATTATAAAATTTAGATAAGATTTCAACTTAGTATCCTAGTACATTTACACTACAATGGACATAGCTTCCCTGAGTCCTTGGCGACGTCTTCCTAAGACGGTTTTCTAACTATCCTAGTAGACAATGAAATAGGATAGTGGGATGGTTTCCTTAGCTCTAAATATATATATATATATATTGTTAGAGAGAGAATAAACTTGGTAAGTGGGCGTGATGGACGTACGATTTTCACCATATTTGAGTCAGCTCAAGTGGGTATTCAGGCTCAATTTCATAATATAATATTTTTATTTCTTGAGGAGAGATTTTTTTCCAGCTTGTATGTAGGCATACAGGAAGATGGTGCTTTTGTGGTACGAAATGACCCAAAAATTATATACGAGTATAACTCACTTAGGTGTGAACCACATCTTCAGGTAAAATTTCAGTTCAACAGCTCTCTTCGTTATTCTCTATTACTATAGGGATAGACTATTTACAAGAAGTGGGGTTACACAGACAGACATGGTTAAATCAACTCAAGAAATTATAGACTGAATGAGTCTATGTCCATAACTGCCACGCCCCATTTTAAATGTTTGTTCACGTCCTATACACAATAGATCGTATAAATATTCACAATTGGAAAGTTGGAGTCGGAAAGTTGGAGCGATGGGAACATGCTCATGAAACATGCTCATGAAACATGCTCATGAAACATGCTCATGAAACATGCTCATGAAACATGCTCATGAAACATGCTCATGAAACATGCTCAAGAAATATGCTCATGAACATGCTCATGAAACATGCTCAAGACTGTATCTAACGATCGTAACTATAGATCGAAATTTTAACGAATTGTACTTTTGGGAACATGTCTGTTCTGTTATGTCCTGAAGAACCAATCAACAACAATCAACATCACATGATCCAGTTATCAGAAAAGGGAGGCTACATCGAGAATTACACATGAGTATTATATATATTTTTTTATTCGTAGCAGCCAGTCCAAGGACCAGCTCACTCAGACCACCATGGGTCCATTGTGATACCACCGCGCCACAACGCACCTCCGATTCACTCGTCGAACTATTTTGAAGCCCTAATAAGGCGGAGGATTTGTTTGATCTTCGATCTAGACACCTCTGTAAGAGAGCTAAAAGCGTATGTTCACTCCGAATCCTAACGTTCAGGTGGCTTCCGCCTGGTACCTGGGGCACCATGTTTTCGGTCTATCTCTGCGTTCCATCGTTCGGTACGGTGCGAAAGCACGTGTTGTGCGGTGGAGAGCGAGAGAACAGTCGAGGCAGGTGCATATCGTATTTGTGCGGAAGCCATCTTTATCTGCTGGCATATTTTGGCGCGGGGCTACGAAGCAGCGGCAGCTGCTCTCTTTGCGCGGTGGTCAGTCTGTTCTGGAATTGCGGCAAGTGTGGATCGGCGCCCAACATAGTCTATTAAATATAAATTATACAATAAATATATAAAAAGTGAAAATTGGCTAAGGAATGCTGCTGCGTATTTTTCGTGTAACGTGGTTTTCATAAGTTAATAAATAAATATTTTTTAATCAAATAAATAGTTCTATCTGAGTGCAACATTTTGGTCCTTCGAGCCGGATAAGAATCCGGTTTTTGGTAAGTGTCGATTGTTTTAATCGAATTAAAAATATTATTATTATAAATTAACAATAATTTAAATTTGATTATACACAAATTGATTATTTTTTGTGTTTCGGTTGGGTTTGCCGTGCGTTCGGGTGTTTGTGCTCTGTCGGCGCTGCTGACTATTGAAACCATTGCGCTGTTGTTGTCTTCGCTGCATTATCGCCGTTTTTAGGTACTGGTGGCTAATGCAGAAAGCAGAATAAGAAAAGTAGGTCAGTGGCTCGTGCGATCAGCTGCTGTCTCTATTTCTTTTGTGAAGCAGGGCCGGTTACAGCAATTGGTTTCCTGAACATTGTGGGCCCTTCTGTCGCAGTGCGTTTAAACGATAAGTGTTGGGCGTGGTTTCAGTGCGGTTGCGTTCGGAGGTGCATATAAGCCAATATTGAGCTGCGTTCGCAAGCGCATAAGTTCCGCAAAATGGTGGACTCGTATATTTCGGCGGCAGATGAACTTCTGATGTTCATAAGTCGTTTTGAACGGTGCTCGCCGGAAAGTCACTCCATTATATCACTTCAACTTGATGAAGCAGAATTGGATGCTCGGTGGGCTTCGCTTAAAACGGCAAAAATAACTGCCATGTCCGAGGCGCGGGTCATGAAAGACGGTGAATCACTGTTAGAGTCAATCGGACAGCGGTTCGAGTCAAGTTTTGATACTTTTAAGCGGGGTCGTATTTTGATCGCGGAAGTGAGACAACGTTTAGAGCAGGCAACTCCCGTTCCTACTACAGGGGAGCCATTTTTATCATTGACGCACAGCATCCACGTACCCCCTTGTGATATCCCTGCCTTTGAAGGGAGTTATGCTGCATGGCCAACGTTCCGTGACATGTTCACAGCACTGTTCATTAACAACACGCGGCTGTCTAATGCGGAGAAATTCTACCATTTGTCCCTTAAGACCCGGGGAGAACCACATGAAATTGTCTCCAAAATTCCAATTACTGAGGCGGGTTTTCAGCAAGTGTGGGAAAACTTACTGGAGCGCTACGACAACAAGCGCATCCAGATCAACAACCAATTGAAGACACTGTTGGGTCTTGACCCGGTTAGAAGAGAAGATGGTGGGGAAATTAAACGCCTACAGCGTGACATTGGTAACTGTATCGCTGCACTGACATCTTACGGCATCGACGTTGCGAGTTGGGATGCCATTTTAGTATACTTGTGCTCCATGCGGCTGCCTGAGCTCACACTGTCCCTGTGGGAACAAACCATGGGGGGCCGCGCAGATATTCCAGAATGGAAGGCGATGGATGACTTCTTGTCATTGCGGTTTCACACACTCGAGGCGATTTCGGATCTCCGGTCGCAAGGCTCCATTTCATCACAAATAAGGGTTCAGCCGAATCAACCGCGAACAGCACGGGTGCAAACCCATCCAGTAAGTGTTACCCCGGAAGGGTGCAAAGTGTGCAGGCGGTCTACACACTCGGTGCGAAATTGTCCTGCGTTCCAGGCCGCCACCGTATCAGCTCGGTGGGGCTTGGTGCGCAAACACGGGTTGTGTGTGAATTGCTTGTCAGCTTCACATAGAGTGGCAAATTGCCCCAGCTCCTTTTCGTGCTCCACCTGTCGGGAGCGGCACCACACTCTGCTGCATACGGACTCGCCACGGGGTCGTCCAACCGCTGCGACGCCAAACCCACCATCCACATCGGGGAGGGGACGCTCCAATTCAAATGGACGCTCCTCCCTGGTCCATCCACCCGTACCCAAGTCTTCGTACCACACTGCGCAGGTATCGCGTCCGGCAGATAGGGCGGGGCCGAGTCCAAGTCATCCAAGTGGCCGCCTCTCCAATCGTGTTATCTTGGGTACGGCCTTAGTCACGATAAAACATCAAGGAGTATGGTACACAGCCCGGGCTCTGATAGATTCTGGTTCTGAGGGGTCCTTTGTTTCGGACCGCCTCCAAAAGCGCCTTAAGCTGCCGGCGCACGCAGTACATGCCCAGGTATCGGGGGTCAGCAATACCCTTGCTGGCACCGTTACCAAAGCATGTCATATCACCATCGGGTCGCGGTACGATGCCACTGTGCGTCTCCAAGTATCGGCTTTGGTGTTGCCTACCCTGACAGGTGAACTGCCGCCGCTCCTATTGAGTAAAGGAGAGCAACACAAACTGAGACATTTCAGGTTAGCCGATTCAAGCACTTCACACTCCACCCAAGTAGATTTGTTAATCGGAGGGGATCTTTACCCTCAGGTCTTGCTTGATGGGTTGCGGCGCAACGTGGTGGGGTCACTGATTGCCCAAGAAACGGTATTCGGCTGGATCCTTACAGGGCCTCTGCCGGATAAACGGATATCCACTTTCACAACTCGCGTGCAAGTGTCTGAAACTGCTTCGCTCGACCACCTTCTACGACAGTTCTGGGAAATGGAACAGCCTCCGCAAGATCGAAAGCTGTCCCAGACTGATCAAGACTGCCTTAATTTGTACTCCCAGACTACTCGTCGGGATGCTACGGGGCGATACATAGTCTCTCTGCCGTTCAAACAAGGGTTTGTTCCGGAGAAGTCTCTAGGAGCGTCGCGCTATATTGCCCTTCGGCAATTTGAGCGCAATGAGTCCCGGCTGGTAAAGAGCCCGGCCGATAAGCGACAATACGACGCGGTGGTACTTGAATACGTGACGTTAAATCACATGCGCAAGGTTCCACCGCCGTCAGTAACTCCTGTGCCTCATTATTACTTGCCACATCATGCAGTAATTAAGCCAGAGAGTACAACCACCAAACTTCGCGTGGTGTTCAATGCCTCACAGGCGACTTCCAACACGGTCAGCTTGAATGACGTGTTACACACAGGGCCAGTGTTACAAGCCGATCTGACCCGGCTAATAATCCAGTGGCGTATGTTTCGCTATGTCCTGAACGGGGACATACAAAAGATGTACCGTCAGATTCTGGTTGAGCCAAGCCAGGCTTCATACCAGAGAATTGTGTTTAGGGAATCTCCCGACAGCGATATCTCTGACTATGAATTGAAAACGGTCACCTTCGGGGTGAATTGTGCTCCTTATCTTGCAATAAGGACACTTTTGCAATTGGCAGACGACATGGAGAGCAGGTTCCCATTGGCTTCTCAGGTGCTACGTAATTCGATGTACGTGGATGACGCTCTAGTGGGTACACATGATATTGCTACTGCCATTCGCACTAGGGATGAGCTGATTGAGAGCTTGGATTCAGCCGGGTTCTCAATGCGAAAGTGGGCAGCAAATTCTACAGAAATTTTATCCGGTTTGCCTCCAGGGCATCTGCTTAGGGAAGATTTTCTCCAATTCGAGGAGACCAGCACCACTCGCACTTTGGGTATTCGATGGAATGCGCGGGGGGATTGGTTTTATTTCCACGTGGCAGCTTTGCCAATCGTTGCCGTATACACCAAACGTAAGGTCCTGTCGGTCATCGCACAGCTGTTTGACCCAGCGGGATGGTTGGCTCCTATTGTCATCTCCGCTAAGATCTTGATGCAACAGATATGGTTGGATCAAATAGGTTGGGACGAGCAACTTACTCCTACCACTTTAACAAGGTGGACACACTTCTTATCGCAGTATCAGGCAATCTCCCAAGTACGCGTGCCTCGCTGGGTACGATCTGCACCTGATCGCGATATTGAGTTCCACGCCTTCTGTGATGCTTCTCAGCTAGCATATGCTGCAGCCCTTTACGTTCGGTGTAAAGGTGACAATTCCATCTCTACCCATTTGCTAGTGGCGAAATCGCGGGTGGCCCCATTGAGAACTATCTCTCTTCCACGTTTAGAACTATGTGGGGCAACACTTTTAGCAGAGCTGATTTTCCCTCTCAAACCTCTATTAAATATTTCAGATGACAACTTGTTTTGTTGGTCCGACTCTACGATTGTGTTGGCATGGCTGCGAAAGCCACCCCACGTGTGGAAAGTCTTCGTGGCGAATCGAGTCACTGCTATTACCAGCAAAGTAGGTGTGAACAACTGGCGTCATGTCCGCTCAGAAGATAACCCAGCAGATTTAGCTAGCCGTGGTGTGGCACCTGATGCACTACTCCACAACAGGCTCTGGTGGGAAGGCCCGGCCTGGCTGCAGCAGGAGCGGAAACGGTGGCCGCCTCCGTTGGACGAAAACGTGTTAGCAACCGATGAAGAGCAACGACCTGCAAAGTGTCATGTAGTATATGTGTCCTCTGCGGACGACCCAATGTTGCGCTTCTCCTCATTTTCTAGGGCCCTCCGAGTGTTGAGTTTCGTACGCCGCTTTATGCGCCACTGTTCGGTGAAACATCGGGACACGACTCCTGACAGGGGGTCCCCGCTTACTCGGGGAGAAATCACTGAAACGACCACTTGCCTTATTGTGCTCGCGCAGAAAATGTATTTCCCAAAAGAATACAGCGCACTTGTGGCACGGGAGCCGATATCCAGCTCCAGTTCGCTTTTGGCTCTGAATCCGTTCGTGCACTCCGATGGTACTCTGCGCGTAAATGGGCGGTTGGCGCTCACTACACATTTGCCATTTTCGGAGAGACACCCGATCATTCTGCCATACTACGGTCATTTGACTCGTCTGATAGTGAAGTTCATCCATCAGGTGTCCCTACACGGGGGGAATCAACTAATGTTGCGGCTAATCCGGACCCAATATTGGATTCCAAAAGCGAAAACGCTCATTAAAAGCACAATTCTCCAATGTAAGACATGTATTCTGTGGAAGAAGCGTCGACAACAGCAGCTCATGGCAGCTCTTCCGGTTGAACGTACCACGTGTTCACGTCCTTTTACCCATACTGGAGTTGATTTCGCGGGGCCGTTTGATATCAAGCACTATAAGGGGCGGGCATGCCACGTTACGAAGGGGTACGTCTGCATCTTTGTATGCTTCGCTACGAGAGCAGTTCACCTTGAGGCGACTACCGATTTGAGTACTCCTGCCTTCCTTGCGGCATTGTCTCGGTTTATCGCCCGCCGGGGATGTCCTTTGAAAATGCACTCGGATAATGGTCGGAACTTTGTGGGCGCGGAAAAGGCGTTGAGGCTTGATTTCCAGCGGGTGCTCCGCGAAATCCGTGACCGAACCGTGGTGGGTCACTTTCATACTCAGATCGAGTGGGATTTTAATCCCCCCCATGCTCCACATATGGGGGGCCTTTGGGAAGCAGCGGTCAAGAGTTTCAAGTACCATTTCAAACGCATGGCAGGGCAACTTAAGTACACGTTTGAAGAATTTGTGACTCTCTTAGCGCGCATCGAGGCGTGTCTTAATTCTAGGCCTATCAGCGCTCTGTCGGAAGACCCCACGGATCTCCAAGCGCTGACGCCTGGTCATTTCTTGGTGGGTGCGCCACTGTTGGCACCAGCTGAGCCTCCGGATACAACCCCCTTTCTCTCAATTTTGAACCGATGGCAAAAACTGAAGGCGCTGGCCCATCAATTCAGCGTCAGGTGGAAAAACGAATACCTTCTCGAGTGTCAACGGCGGAGTAAGTGGCGAACGGCTCAAGTGAATGTCAAGGTGGGTGAGTTAGTGGTTGTGCGGGAAGACAACCTAGCGCCTCAAGAATGGCGGCTGGGCAGGGTCACCGATACGCACCCTGGTCCTGACGGAAAAGTGCGTGTTGTGGATGTGCGGACCGCACGAGGAATGCTAACCCGACCTATCACGAAGGTGGTGATCCTACCGGGAGAAGAGCCGCCTCCTACCAGCGGAGGGGTATAACGTACCTTGTACCTTTTTAATTTATAGTTTTTATGTTTTCTTTTATATCTACTCCCTTCTTGTACTAATTAAATTTTTGATATTTTCTCAGATTTCGGCCCGCGCGGTGCACAAGACCCGCTACTCGCTTTCTGACGGATGCTGCTTTTTGTCTGCCAGTTGTTCGAGTGTGTCCATGCTACCACCTCCACTCTCCATGGCGGTGCCACCGGACCCAACAGCACCTCGTCGGGCCAGGTCAACTAAATTCGACTTCCCATCGAGCTCCACCTCTCTATTACCGGCGCGCCACCTGGCTGCGTGGTTCCGAAAGCGCCAAACCAAGGTCAAGAAGAGACCAGGCGGGAACCATCCCGCGCTGTTCCGCCCTTTCTGGGTATTACGAAGAGACCGGTGCAGCTACGCCCTACTCCGCAGATCATCTGCACTATGTGTTAGCAGATGGGCCACCGCATTGAGGGGTGCGCATGCTTCCTGAAGTTGCGCCCTCGGGCACCAAACCACCCTCCATTGATGAAGGGTATGAACGGGATCCGGCGTGGATATGTTCTTCTCTTGCAATAATGCAAGGGGGGCGGCATGTTCACTCCGAATCCTAACGTTCAGGTGGCTTCCGCCTGGTACCTGGGGCACCATGTTTTCGGTCTATCTCTGCGTTCCATCGTTCGGTACGGTGCGAAAGCACGTGTTGTGCGGTGGAGAGCGAGAGAACAGTCGAGGCAGGTGCATATCGTATTTGTGCGGAAGCCATCTTTATCTGCTGGCATATTTTGGCGCGGGGCTACGAAGCAGCGGCAGCTGCTCTCTTTGCGCGGTGGTCAGTCTGTTCTGGAATTGCGGCAAGTGTGGATCGGCGCCCAACATAGTCTATTAAATATAAATTATACAATAAATATATAAAAAGTGAAAATTGGCTAAGGAATGCTGCTGCGTATTTTTCGTGTAACGTGGTTTTCATAAGTTAATAAATAAATATTTTTTAATCAAATAAATAGTTCTATCTGAGTGCAACAGCGTATTTGCCTAAAGAGCCCGCTCTGCTTCTAGCCAGAGCGGGGCAACTACAGAAGAGATGTCTGCCGAAAAGCCAGTGACCAGTTATACATGCCACGACCTTAGAGATATTCTCTCTCGGCAGGGCTACCAAGTCTCTAGTTTTCCTACTATTAAGTTCCGGCCACATTAGCCTAGTCGTTAAGTAAGTGCCCTCTTATGCTCAAGACCCGTTGGTCTCACGCACGACCCTATCCTTCAGCATCAGTTTACAGGTGGCAATTGATATTCCAATCTCACATCTGTCCGTGCCTAAAAGAAGGTTGGTACCCCGTCTGGCTAAGTCATCAGCCCTACAGTTTCCCGCAATATCTCTATGCCCCGGAACCCATATAAGGCGTACCTTGAAAGCGGTACTGATATCATTTAGGGCTGCTCGGCAGTCCTGAGCAACCTTTGAGTTCAGTGCCACCGAATTCATTGACAAGATGGCCGCCTGGCTATCCGAGTAGATATTTATAATATTTTTTGTTACGGCATGTCTATTTAAGTAGACGGCTACCTCCTTTATGGCTAGGACCTCTGCTTGATAAACACTGCAGTGGTCGGGGAGACGGAAAGAAAGTTCCAGTCCTAATTCTTGTGAGAAAACTCCAAAACCGACTCTATCGTCAAGTTTGGATCCGTCAGTGTAGATATTAAGTTCCCCCCTTCTCCATGGCATTGGTGTTTGCCTTTCTTTTCTAGACGGAATATATGTCTGGAAGTGCCTATCGAAGTTGAGATTAGGTATAGAGTGGTCAATGTGTTGGATAGAACTACTCCAGGTATGCGCAATAGTCGAGTGACCAATCTGCCGATCATGTCATAACGCCGCACATTTCAGCCGTAGTGCTGATGTGGCGGCCACTTGTTTCCCTACCAGCTCTAATGTCGGTAGGTTGAGTATTACTTCTAAAGCTTTAGTAGGCGTGGTCCTTAAGACACCAGAGATGCATAAAAAAGCCGTTCTTTGGACCTTGCTCAGAAGCTTCAAATAGCTTTGTTTCTGAGTGGCTGGCCACCATACCAGTATTCCATATAGCAATATGGGTCTGAACACCGATATGTATAGCCAGTGCATAATTCGTGGGGATAGCCCCCACCTGATTCCGACCGCTTTTTTACATGTGTACAAAGCAATATTGGCCTTTCTGACTCTTTCTTCAATATTGGTTTTCCAGGTAGGTTTTCTATCTAGTACTAGTCCCAAATATCTGTCTCCTTCATCGGAATTTCCACACCTTTGTATGTTAGCGGAGAGACCTCAGGAGATCTATTTTTCAACACCTTGCACTCATAATTAATTATGGTGTAAGATATAATAATAATAATAGTATTTGAAGTATCCTTGATTGCTTTTCGACTTAATACTACTTGGAATTTCAAAGTTGAGCAGCACTAACGAAGAACATCCCAGACGACGTAAGATACTTGTGGGGAGGCAAAATAAGATTGAATATACGAGTTGATCGCGCAAAACACAGCTTACTGTACAGGTTCTGTGGATGTTTGGTATGCATTAACTCAGGCTTGAAGGCCATATTACGAAAATTAAAAAAGAGCTTAGACTACAGTTGAGTATCCTTACAGAAAACTAGGATATACGATCATATTTATGTTTAGAAAATATGGATCTGGCGTAATTATTTAGTGCTAATTGTATCTTTTGTTTGGTAGTTTCACGTTGGTACTACAAGTTTAGAAGTGGTACTACAAATGTTCTCACTAACTTTAATGTCTCATTCTGGGGAACAAAGACAGCTGAATGTTACAACAAGGACATAATAAATCTTTCCCACAGTATAGTTAACATGGTCTAAGCAACTCAAAGTGCGGTTCCATTTGTAGCCAACACAGGTAATCGTCAACTCGAATTTAATTGGCGTATATCCCAGGACCAACTGTAGAAGGCTATCTACTTTGTAGAGGTTTTGTTTTAGAGGTATTTAATTTCAACTTATTCGGAGATGCCCTTAAGTAGATCGCAAGGAGGTCTTCAGTCATTCTTACAATTAAATCCTCTGAAGCCGTTTGGCCGAAACAGATATATATGAGCATCATCCGAATATAAATGAATGGATACAGTATTGCAACAATATTTATGAACAATGTCATTGACAAAAATACTCAAAATTTCATAATTTCCACGTTGATCTTTCTACTGTGGTCATCCTCTTCATGACATCTTTCAAATTTTCGAGATATTCAGTATGACTTTATCATATTTTGTTGGGCTTATTTAGTATGCGCATAAGAAAAAATCTAGGGACATTGATAATATTTGGATGCAGCTTCTCAAAATGCTAACAGGAAAATTCCTTGATAGTAAAAAATAAAAAAAATTGTTTTTGTTTTAAGGGAACTGAAGCAGTAAAATCCGTCAGATGAGCATGTTCAAATCTTCACTGAATACCAGGCTGCCATAAAGGTTCTGAACAAGGCATCCAACTCCTCGATGGTGGTCTCTCTGTGCTCACGAGCTGGCGCACGTACACCACACACTTCCCTAACTTAGGTGCCAGGTCATTGTGAGAGAAGAGGAAACTGTGTTACCGATGAACTTACTAGACATGGCGCAACATTAACTTACATCACTTACACACACACACAGCGGGAATACCAATCGTTACATCCAAACACTATATTACTTCACTATATTACTTCATCCAAACACTATATTACTTCTAGCTTCCTCGAACAGGCCAACGAAAGCTGTCGGGAGGAAAGTACCTGTAATACGACAATATAGCTCTGGCCTTCTTTTGATCTCAGACGTACTGAAGAGATAATTTCCATGAATAGGCAACATATTAACTCAGTTGTGGCAGTTTAGACAGGAGATTTGGCCGCTATGCCACCAGGCTGGGGATCGGCGTGTGGGCCGCCTGTCGCAGCTGTCAAGAAAAGAATGAAGAATAGACGGTTGTTCATCTACTTTGTCACTGCCCGGCTCTCTCTGGGCGAAAATGGAAAACTCTAAGGTGTCCCGTCTTTAATGACCCGGACGATCTCAAAACAATCAATATAAGCGGCTTGTAGAGATTCGTCCTACTTCCAAAATGGCTGGAGTAAGGCTCAATACAGGTTCTCAGAAGGTACACCTCTTATTCCCTCACAATGTGCTTGTGTATGGCCTAAGTCTGTTTTCTGGCCGACTAACCGTGGGCTTGACAGCCACTAAAACTTACCTAAATGCCTGGAGTAAGGCTCGACACCGATTCTCAGAAGGTATAATTTGTATTCCCTAATTTGTGGTATCACAATGGGTGTTTGTATGGCCTAATTGTGTTTTCTGACCGAGTATCCGTGCCCTTGACAGCCACTTAAACCTTGGTACCTACATACCTAAGGGGATGGTTACCAATGGGTTCTATCCCAAACATTTTTCAAGCGGAAATTCACGCTATTGAAAGATGTGCCCCGATCAACATTGACAGAAAATATCGGGGGAAAACATCGTGATACTATCTGATAGTCAAGCAGCACTAAAGAGTCTAAACTCACCCTTAGTGAGGTCGAAACTTGTGTGGGACTGTATTGGGAAGCTAAACTCCCTAGGCAGTATGAACAAGTTATCTCTAATGTGGGTACCAGGCCACATAGGAGTAGAGGGAAATGAGAAGGCTGATAGCTTAGCTAGGAAGGCTGCGTCCTCTCACTTCAACGGCCTTGAACCCTTCTGTGGACTATCATCCAATACCATTGGAGGTCTGCTGAAGAAGTGTACAGATGCAAACAGAAGTCAAACCTGGAAAACTCTTCCGGGATTAAGAGTTGTCCAAAGCTCTTCTGGCAGATTTTAATCCTAAAATAGCTAATGACTTAACAAATATGCCTCGGAGTAAATTAAGAATCATCACAGGCATTTTAAGCGGATATTGTAGTCAACTACCATTTGAACAAGTTGGGTATATCTTCAGATGCCATCTGTCGATTCTGTGGAAAAAGTGGCCAAACCTCACTGCACCTGATCACAGACTGCGGACCATTGGCACACAAAAGACTCAGGTATTTTGGAGATTATATCTTAGATATGAGCAGATCCCTCATCTTGATTCCTCCAAAATATATGAATTCCTGTCGGAAATTAACCTGACAGAAGATTTATAGATGAGACTATCCTCATCTTTCAAATAAATAGGGGCATCACAAGGTCGCAGTGTACAACACCCTTAAATATATCTATCTATCTATCTACCTAAGGGAACAGATAAGCAAATAAATGTCTATTGTTCAACAGCAAATGTTTTCTTACGAAATATGGACTTGTTCTTACTTTCTTTTGGACTCGAATCCAATCGCAATTTTTGTTCAAAACGCAGTTATGAAACGGCAGAAATGCAACTGAACCCCTGAGATGAGTGGCCTTCGAAATGCTTGCAAGGAACCTGTTGCCGTCCATCATCCAACCAGATCGGAATATGCCATAGACATTTGTAATTGCAGTGAAATGCTTTTATTAAACAATTTAATTAGCATTGCCAAAATAACGAGCGGGTTCGAATTCCTGCAGTCCGCCATTTTCGTGCAATGTAAAAAATGTCAGGCAATACGCCGAGATTCATTATACGCAATTAGGGAAATTAAGTTGTCATTTTCATTTGTGGAAATTATGCACTCGGCAAATTTAATCATTAAATTAAATCAACCTGACACTGGCGGGAATATGCGGCGGCCTCACACTCAAACGCACACAAACGCACACACACGCATCCCTCCCAATGACAGTGCGTACGGAGGCAGTGTCTGCGCACACGAGCACGCATGAACGCACGCACGCTACGCTCCCCCACCCCCAGACTAATTAACGTGCGGCTCACATAGTTCTGCACGAGTATATAAATAATTGAGACGTTATAAAAATGCCATATTATAGATCACCCTGTAAACAACCTCTTGGCTGCGCTCCAATCGAAATTTGTTTTTGATTTTCCTCATTTGTGTGAGGACACAGCGTCCTCCCAATTTAGCCGCACACGAGAGCAGCGAGCCCGCTATCCGTCTCGCTCGCGCTGCCGCCACAAATTATGAGTTCATTTCGTCAATTTCGATTTGAGTGTCGGGATCGCGCCCGCTCATGGGGACTCATGAGGTCTTAAATGTTCATTAACTGAATAATGTGACTGTTTGGCATGCGATGCGGTTGAAAATTTCTTAATTAGTTTCTGCATAATTGCTACAGATTGAACATTAAAAATAAATATATTTGCATTTTTTTTCTCGCTTATTATTGTGTAAATAATAATAAAAATTTTCAATTCCATAGTGAAACTTTTACCTTCTGCAATTTATGCCATCACAATAATTAAATTGAGATACGTAAATAAATGAATGTGGCAATAATGAATTTTGTCTGAATTCTTAAACAAATGCCTCATATTTAATATGAGCAGAGTTTCGGGTCGTTAGTCGAAATGCAGATGATCAATTCAGGGTAATTATTTATAATTTCCCATGCTCAAACATAATCCATAACAACATTGAAGGGCCATTTAGGGGTTCATTATAAGAATGACATACGAGGTTTGATCAAAAAATAACCGTTATTTTCAATTTTTTCAAAAAGTATTTATTTATTCATCAACAACTATCTTGTCCCCTTGAAAGTAATTCCCCTCAGATATAATACACTTATGACAGAATTTTTTTCAATCCTCGAAACACTTCTGAAACGTTTTTTTTGGTATCGCCTACAGCTCCTGTTTCGATTTTTCTTTTATCTCCTCAATCGTAGCAAAACGCTTTCCTTTCATCGGTGTCTTCAGTTTTGGAAAGAGGAAAAAGTCAGCGGGGGCCAAGTCCGGTGAATACGGTGGTTGAGGCGTGATAACGGTTTTGTTTTTGGCCAAAAACAGCTCCTGAGCGATGTCCATGCGACGTTGTTTTTGCTCAAAATTTAGCAATTTTGGAACAATCTTCGCTGCCGCACGTTTCATGCCTAAAACATCCGTAAAAATTGCTTGGCATGAGCCGAACGATATGCCAACATCATCAGCAACCTCTCTGATAGTGATTCGACGATTATCCAAAATCATTTTCTTCACTGCGTCAATGTTTTCATCGATTGTTGACGTGCTCGGGCGACCAGGACGAGCATCGTCATTGACATCTTCTCGGCCTTCCTTAAAGCGGTTATACCACAATTGAACTTGTGTTCTGCTCATAGTAGACTCGCACAAAGGCCACAGTCAACATTTCAAATGTCTTTGCGCATTTAATTTCATTTTTTACACAAAACTGAATACAGTTTCTTTGATCCATTTTTTCGAATAGTACAAAATCGAAGAGCACACCAAAACACGACTAACCTTTTTATCTGTCAAAAACAAACTGGCAATCCAAAATGGTTGGTATTGCCAACATATATAACAGACATGTGTTCCAACATAAAAAATAGAAAAATGCGAACATCGAACATACGTAACTCACGAAAAGATGAAAATAACGGTTATCTTTTGATCACACCTCGTAGTTGTAAGAGCCAACAAAATAATTCCATAGAAAGCCTGTGTGTTGTGACGAGCAAAATTATTGACCAATTTTGCTCGCACAATAATTCCCAAAAGCAATAGTCACTGCGAAAATGGACCGCCAGCATCACTCGCCTGCGAAGAAGTTTTGAGTGCGTTAACCAATCAGCTTGCGCGGCCCCATCAACGCTTAATATTAATTATTAGAATACCTTGTCACCAATAGAAACCACGGCGAAAGCGGGAGCGCATGAAATGCACAAAATAATAAACGTTGATAAATCACATGCAAATTGTACCAACAACTACGCAAGCGGAATGTCAACAACAGCATTGGCAAAGCCAAGCCAGCCGCTTGCGTAAGACAAGAAAAAGGAATTGCATGTGAATTATACCAACACGAATGCGCCGGCAGACTTGGCGAACTCAAGCCAGCCGTGTGCACTGATCGACAACAACAACAACAACACTACAAGCAAACTTCAATTAATCGTGCGTTAATTACAACAACACGACTCGGTAGAATTTACCGAGTGCGTTAGCTCGGGAAATAGAACAACAACAACACGAGGAACGAATGAAAAGAAAAGAGACAACGACATAACAATCGCTGTGCAGCAAGTTTCGCGGATATCACACAAAGGAGAAATTCACAAATAGTGTTCAAACGCTGGTGGATAATTTAAATACAGGTAGAGCTCGCTTAACACGTGCTTCTTATAACACGGCCTCGCTCTAACACGGTTTACGTTTTGTGATCATTTTTCGTTTAACACGCTAAATGGCCTCGTTCTATTCTCGTTCTTCTTCTGAAAATTGTATGTTACCATACAAACAAATTTATAAAAAACTGTCAAACAAACAGTAAAAACTAACAGATTTTTTTTAAAAACAGCCCCAAATGGATGCACCTCAAAAGCGCGCACGATTGACCATAAGCAGCGATGACGAACAGATTTGAATAGCATGATTGTATGTATTTTGATCAATTTTGAATTCCTTTAGTTACTTTATTTTTTTAAGTTTGTTAATTTTTTTAATTATACAAACAAGTAAACTTTTGAATGAAAATCAATTTTTGTTTATTTTTTTAGTTATAACTACAATTAAAATTAATAAAGAGTAAACAAAAACGGCTTTTGATGTATTTTTTGATATCCTGGAACGGAACCCTACTTTTTGTACTGGTTTCTTGTTTCACTTAACACGGTTTCGCTTAACACGGTATTATACGGGAACGTAACCCCCGTGTTAAGCGAGGTCTACCTGTAATATTAACCACCAGCAGAAAGAAATCATGCGTGCAACAACAACAACAACAGGGCGTGCAACAACAACAACAGGGCGTGCAACAACAACAACAGGGCGTGCAACAGCAACAACGTGCCGCTGCAACTACTACGCGCTTGACAACAGCCGGACTTTTCCAGGAAGACGTTGAGGGTCGCCTGAGGTCAAGAGGAAAACACCAACAATGCCTTGGCCTTAGCAACAGGAAGCGGTAGTCGGAGAAACGGCCAGCGGGACTAGAAGAACAACTAGAGTGGCAACAGGAGGATATAAAAGCGCCTGCAACCGGACATACGCTCTCTTTTCCTGCTAAGACATCGCGCAAGTAAGTACCTTAGGAACGTTGCCGCACAGACGCCACGAGACTAGAAAACATTACCAACGGACACACACACACACAAGCGCTGCACTCTCATAATAAACCAGAGTTTGTTCGTCAGCGTTAGAAACGGTGGAAGTGGTTTGCCAATCCACCACCGTTGAAACGAAAGACTAAAGGCACAGACCGAGACATAAAGAAGAACTGAGTTTGCTACGAACGCTGGGTTTTTCAATCCGCCTTCATAGAAAACCAGGACTTGCTTCTCAGAGTCAAACCGGTGGAAGTGGTTTTTCAATCCACCACCGTTGAGACTGGAGACAGGACGGCACAGCACCAGGTTCAGGAGCGGCCTTCATAAAGCCCATCATTTTTTGGTAATAACGTGTAAGCCTAGTGATAAGCATAAATATTGAATAAAGAAAACTGAAAATACAACGCCCGAGTAATTTCCTGTAATGACCCCTGGAGCCGCTGAGTTTTAACCCAGCTATAAATTTGAGTCGTTACAGTGTGGTATGTGCGGTACGAACTTTAATATGAATGATTGAATGCCACAAACAGGGAAAATGTACCTCCATCAATTTGACCTATTGAACTCCTCCTGCATGTACCTATTAAAGGTCTTCAATTAGTCCAACAGTTCTAAGGAAGCTTAGTACTGAGTTGGGGTCCATTGCTCTAATGTATCTGCCCTCGGGCCAGTAATTCCCCAGATATTTCTTCCTACTGCGAGCTAAGGCTAAGTTCATTAGAAGGTGCTCTGGTGTTTCTTCTGCCTCCGTTCAAAATTTACACGTGCTTACTGGAGAAGTCCCTGTTTCATGAGGTGGCTTATTAAATGACAGAGGCCTGTCAGAGTTCTTAATTTATTTCTGTTTAACTGTAGGCATTATTATTATTATTCTGTGTAGGGGATTTAAGCACCGCGACCTTTCGATCTATTGTGCCCCCATCAGAGGTTCAAAGTACATCTTTGAGTCCTATCCTCTGGATAAACGTGATGACAAGTTTTGGCTCCAGAGGTTTCACATCACTGGCAGAGCCCTCGAAAAATCCCAAGTATTTCCTGCGGGTGTGCATGAGAGCCGGACATTCTGTCAACACATGCAAAGATGTCTCCTCTTCCTCCATAAAGAATCTGCAGGAGCCTTCTGAGGTGACCCCCATTCTCACCATATGAGAGTTCAGTTTACAGTGTCCTGTGATTAGGCCTGTCATCATCCTAAGATTATTCTTAGAGAGATTGATGAGTGATTCGAATCTCTTTAGGTGGTATGTCCTTAGCAGACTCTTTGATACCCTTAGGCCAGGTGTGTTAATCCAGTGTTTGTGCCTGTGGTGTCCCTCATCGATCCTAAGCTGGCTGAACAGCCTGCCCTTGCCTACACCACAGAAGGGTTCTGGGCCAATAAAGGGTGTTGCAGACCCCCTTCCTTGCAAGTTCGTCGGCTATCTCGTTCCCTTCTATGCCAGCATGTCCTGGTACCCATAGAATTGTAACTTTGTTGCGTGAGCCAAGAGCATTAAGTTTTTTGATGCACTCCCATACCAGTTTCGAATTTGCCTGATAAGAGGTAAGTGCCCTAATGGCCGCTTGGCTATCCGATAAGATAGCAATTTTCTTGCGAGACATAGAGCTGCACGTTTTGAGTTATAATCCACAATCACGAAATTGGATTATCCAAGTTTTGGAAGTGAGGCCCAGAAGCGGGATCTTCTGGATTTTTCCTCCCGTTTTAATTTGTATTTTTATGCTATTTGCTCTTATGCCCAAGAATGGTTCAGGTCCATTAAATGGTGTGGCTGCCCCATTCCTGGCAAGACTATCCACTTTCTCGGCTCCAACCATCCCAGTGTGTACTGGGACCCATATTATGGAGAGTTTATTGAGGCTCCCTAAATTATGTAAAATTTTTGCGCATTCCCATAAGAGTTTAGATTGAATCTCGTATGAATTGAGTGCTTTTATAGCTGCTTGATTGTCAGACATAATAGCAGTGTCTTGTCCCACAAGGTTACGTCGGAGGTTCAAGATAACACAGAGGTGAATTGCATGTATCTCTGCCTGGAATATGCTGGGTGATTTCCCCATTGGTTCGTAGTGGCTAACCCTCGGTCCAAGCTCCTGTCCCTTCTTCTGATTTTGAACCATCTGTGAACCACTTGATGGTATGATCTTTTAGGACATCTTGAAGTGATTCCGGTTTCCATTATTTCTTGTTCCCAAGCACAATTGTGAAGCGTTTCTCAAAGTTGTACATTTTGTTCATGTCATCTCTAGGTAGGTCCGCAAGGCAGTTTAGGTAGTGGCAACGATTCCTAATAGGGCTCCTTGATTTAATGATTTTATTGACTGTCATATAACTATATAAGCGTCACCGTAAATCTTTGCAATGTCCACTTTACACATGATTCTACATTACAGAATATTTGCGTGTCCGTTTAGGTTGCCTTCTTTAAAATGGGCTATATTAGGTAGTCTTGATCCGTGATGGCTGTCGTGCTCTTAACCACATGGTGAAGAGGAGTGAGTCCAGTGATCATTCCTAAAGCTAATGTGGGGCACGTTCTCATTGCTCCCGTGACACTCCACTTTACAGAGTTGCACGAATTATTGTTTAATAAACAAAGCTTTGTAAGTTGTAATGTTTGGACTAAGGGTGGTTCACAAACTTGTATTTTAGCCTGACTCCATAGAAAAATAATTAAGAGATCTGAATTCTTATGATCCTAGAGCCCAAAGTACATTCTAATTTCGCCAAACTGTGATTTCAATCACTCAATGCAGTGCTATCGTTATGAAAGGGCATCTCGTTAGGTTCAACATCACCATACTTCAAATAAATTTATTGATCATGGTCCGCAGAAGATCATCTGTAAATCAAATGTGTGCTCCACCTTTAGCACTGAAAGAGTAAGGGCCTATGTTGCCCCCAGTGAATCATTTGAGTCAACATCGTGGCACCTGTCGAAAGTTTTAACACACCATAATACAAAATCAGCCGGCATACATGGTGCAGTGGTAAGCATGCTAGACTCACACTTGGAGGTTGTGGGTTCGATTTCTGCCCCGGGGATGGTCTAAAAAACGCTTCTTTCTAAATCTTATTATATTCGAGTCGAAGGCCTTAGTTGCTAGAACTCATTTCCCCAACCTCTTGCAGACATAATTAATTAATGTGCAAGCAATTAAGCCAATTTTCTTACTTAGAGAAGCGACGAATATTGAATTGTTCTTTGTGTTTAGATTTCTATCTACACATACGACATACAGCGACAAAAATAGTTCACTCATAACCACCCAGAAACGCAGCTTCACCTGTCCGGGGTGAGTCAATCGCTTTGTAATAATAACCTCAGGAAAGTTCCAAGAAACAGTCTATGATATAAACCCACCTGCGACTATCAAAGAACTCTTTATAAAGAAGAGAAAGCTGCCACATCCGCACTCTAGTAAGCTGCGAAATTTGGAGAACAATCATGGAATCTGTGTGGAAGTCTAGCAGGAAGATGTGGCGTATAGTATACAGTATATATGGCACAGTATACAAGACGCACCTAGTTCCCAGGACACATTTTAATAAAAATGGTTGGCTTGGCTCCATAGAACGGAATTAGTGACACTGAGACATACACTCGGAATAGTACAACGATGATATTTTTCTTTTAAATGGTATTAAATCATGCCCAATGACATCCAAAGAGCCTCATTGAGGGATTACACTTCGGTATATACCAACACAGATGCGAATAAACTGAACCTTCCTACAACTGGACGATCACTGCTGGACGCATATTGATCGTCAGTTATCACAGAAAATGACGACACTTTCTTTGAATTGAATAGACGCATTTTCACTTATTTCAACTGTTCCTGAAATATTGCCGAATTCTCTGTGATTATAGAAAAGTGTTCGGTCTCGAAAGCAACCCATTAATTAGCCGCACAAAAAAAATATATTTTTAAAATTAATGCAAATAAATTAATGCACATTAGAAGTGATTATTTCTTAATAAATATTTTTTCCTCAACAAAATGTTCAATTAGGCATCAACCGCATACAATATAAACGCCACTTAGCGACTCGAGTGTTCCTCTTGCGTCCCATCAGCAGGCGCAGAGTGCTCTTCAGCCGAGTACAACCACTTCAATGCGGCAATCGGTCGCTCTCATTAGTGACACATTAAAATATTGCATATAAAGAGATCATATGCTGACACGCCTACCACACTGCCGAGTGAGCCTGTGTGTTTCTGTGTATGTACACAAAGGAGGCAGTCCAAATATCACACATGTTTTAAAAATACCCTCGAGTGAGGTTCTCTACCAACCGACCGACCAGTGTTCTCGCCATCCCGCTCCAATGCTCGTGGCTTATAGTAAGACTAAATATATCTATTTGTATGTTTTAGTGCGAGTGTGGCAGCCCACCAGATCAGGCTACACACACCATCGCAGTGCCATGCAAAGGATGAGTGCCTCTGTTTGTTGAAATCAGTTCAGTTCTTCACAATAATTCAAGACGTTTCGTTGTACGCCGGTTCAAGCAAACTCATATGTGTCAACAACTTGAGCGTAGACTCGCGCAGATCGCTTTGTTAGAATCAATTTGAAATGGATACGCAATCCTCCGTACGCCGTTTTCCGAACAGCTTCTCCATTGAGAATATACTCTCGAAGCCCGCCAATAAGCAAGTGAAACCCAATTACGAAATGTTCAGTGATGTGTCCTCAGATCGCCAAAGCGATAACGATCGCGAATCGCTGACTGATATGGATAATTCCGAAAGTGCGCGTAGTCGCGAGCAAAATTCCGATTTACGCGTCTCTAGTCCTGAGTCCAATTTCACCGAAGATAACCTGGAGGATGCCAAGAGCGATGTGGCGTCGGAAGATGGCATTAGTAAGTGACAATTTTCGAGCATAGGAATACATGTTCCTTGTGCTGAAGGGAACAAAATTAAAAACAAAGCTTTGCATTCAAATCGAGAAATAATCGAACGATATTTCATATGGACCAAAAAAGATAAATGGTCGAATCAGCAATTGAAGATGTTTATATAAGAAAAACACTTCGGGAGTTTGACATAATTTGTAGATTGTTGGCCGCATTTACTCACATTTCAAAGATGTTTTGTATCATATGCATTGCTTTCTTCAGCAAAATCTCCGGGAGAAATTTATTCCTTTCCATGTTTACGTGTAGTAATGGAGAAGCAATTCCCAGAAAATTGTTATTCTGAACACAACTGATTAGCTTAGAGGTCATTATCGATTTATTTTTAAATATACCACAGCTTTCTAAATTGAATTAAGAATGTTCCACAATAGACGTAAACAGGTTCCCATTCCCATATTCCCCATTGTGCCAAAGTCTTGTCAGCATCCAAAATTCTTACCCCCACTGACTTAGTAACATTTTTTCCCAACTCCCCTTCCCGTTTTTACCCTTTCAGAACATATTTTTCATTAACTTCAGATAGTTAAAATCCTGCGAACAAAATTATCTTTGAAGTGTTTCCACAAATTTCCGATGGAACGCGTTTAGAGTGAGGTTTCCGGCAAAATTACAATAGTACCTTGAATCCTGTTATTCCATTTCTCATGGTAAAATAAAATCAAGAACACGACTCTCACAAGGGGTTGTAAAACAGTTTGAGGAATAACAACATGGATTTTTCTTATAATAAATTATCAGCAGTCCAAGGAACTTTAAGTGCTGCTTAGTCACAGTGACTAAGAGATTGATAACTGAAAACTTGTTCCTTGGACCCAATCTTCGAAGCCACAATTTTTGTGGTGGCGTTAGATGTGAAACGGACGATGAAACAATTTTTTTATTCGAGTGTCTGTCACCACAGATCCAAAACGCTCTCCTGTTCAATACTTTGAAAGACACTACTTTAAAATGCCTCTTGAAGTTCATCCAGAGCTCGTCTTGGCTTATAACTGAAACATGGGATTAGGATTTATCATTCATGCTGAAGAACTCTTCTTACGGCAATTCTGTGGCCAACCCCACTTCTATCTATCTTTCAATCTATGTAGACATGTAGCCACCTAAATCGGGGTGCTATTGGTTTGTTGTAGGACTCAAGGTTGCATAGTTCAAGTATTTTCCTTGTAAATGAAATTTATCAGCGAAAACGTTGCTATTATTACTTTCAAAGGTATGAAAATAAGGAGCTATAATTGTTAGTTGCCTAATAATGATTGGATTCAAGAATTTAAGAATGTTTCCAGGAGATGTGTCCCCAGAGTTCTCATATGTACAGATTTGTTAAGGCACTACGGCAAATAAGCGTCTGCATTTTCTGACTGATTGGTCAGTATTTTCATTATAATCACAGCCCCAACTCTAGCGTATAAAATTACTAGTTTTGAACAAAATTTATATAAATGTATATGACGTCACTTCTGAGGTAAGTAGTTTCCAAATGGATCTCCAATTTAGTTCAAGAAATAGAGTATTATCTTGCCATATATACTGTTAGGTCCATGAGACTATGCTCACCTTACGTTGAGGAGACATACTTACACCAATTCGGGTCATTGTGATGCCAAGGTTCAGAAGCATGCGTCTGTACAGAAAGGAGGCTAATTACAGATTCAAATTGGATCTCCAATTATGCAGAATATCTGAATAGCACAAAGATACCATGGGAATCAAAGGCAGTTTCATGTTCGAACTAGTCCCCATAACATTTCAGGAAATTCTTTAGCTAGCACACGGGGCCCGTTCACACCTCTTCAAACTCTTATTATTTTTAGATCATTGACAAACATTTTGCTCTTCGTTGATTTGTGGTATAGTACACTGTACCGCGATCAATAGGATCCATTATTTTTCCTTTATATCAAATCAACTACCATAAGGATCCTGCAAAAAAGTTTTGTTTCTTGACTTGGTTCCAATATTACCTCGGAAAAAATTTTCTTCTTTCTAGCAATTACATCGCAGTGAATAAATTTCTGTTCTGAGGATTATCCACCTTTGCTGAGAATCGGCATATATTGCCTAGGAATACTCGGCGTAACAGAGATTTCTAATGAAGTGTTGTCACAGTCACCAGTTTAAAAACATTTCAGTTAACAGTATCACAAAATTTACCACTCTTCTTAACCCGTTACGATGGAAACTCTCAGGAAAACTTGGCAATAAGATGAAAAGAAAAGAGCAAAGAAAATAATTAGGAACAAGAAAAGAGCTTTTAAATAAGATTCGTTGACCCATTTAAAGCAGAATTTGGGGAACGGTATTTTTACGAATTATCTCTGCAATACAAAGAACAATGACTTCTACGAACATTCACATCCTTATTAGTCAATGTTTTTCTGCCTCAGTTTCTGTAGTCAGTTCTCCATTAGGTGCCTATGACCAGTCAGGTTTCCTTTCTGCTCAATGTAAAGAGCATTGTTTTGAAGGTAGGTAGGTAATATGGCTGGCGACCTCGGGTCGCCTCAATTAGCAATAGTGCCGTTTTGTTGCCATGTCCTCGCGAACCTAAAGAAAATGGTAAAATATTTTCGAAACATTTACAACCAGCCCGAGTTGTTAACAAATTTGGATAGGTCTTAGACTCTCTAGAAAAGGACTTCCGAAATATTTGGGTCTCAAGCGAGCGAGGGCTGAGCAATCACAAAGAAAGTGTACGACTGTTTCTTTCCTCTGTGGATCTTTAAAGTTCCGGCAATGAGCATTGAACGGAGTGCCCATTTTTGTGCCGATAGTTCAATGTGTGACCTACCTTATTCCTATTATCCTTCTGTTTCTCAGTTTTTTTTTAGAAAATACTTTCTTTAGGGTCAGTGAGGACTCATTTTTGCTCAGTGCAAAGAACACTGTTTAGAAGAACCGTTCCATCTCTACTTCCTCTTGTCCTTCTTACCCCAGTTTTTTAGGTGGCAATCACCAGTGATGTCTTCTTTCTGCACGATGCAAAGAGCATTATTTTAAATAACCATCCCCTCTCTACTTCCATTTATTCTCTTGTTTGTTTCTTTCGGAAATACCCCCTCAGGTGCCAATGACAGCGAAGTTTCCTTTCTAATCAGTGCAAAGAACATTTATTTTGCATAAGCAAAAAAGCTTTTTGGGACTCAATCTCTCTTTAGGAAGTGCCCGCTCGGGACCAGTGAGCTTTCCTTTCTACTCAGTGAACATTGTTTAGAAGAACCGTTCCATCTCAGCTACCTCCTCTTATTAGGACTCCTCCTCTTTAGGAGTGCCCCCTCTGGACAAGTGGGATTTCTTTTCTGCCCTTGCAAAGAACATTGTCTTGAAGAACTGTCTCTTCTTTACTTCCTATTGCCCAGATATCACAGTTTATTTAGGGACCCCATTAGGTTTAAATGGTTAGTAAGATATCGTATCAAAATTCTTTAATTCGCTGGCCCCAAACTGAGATGTTGAAGCGTTCTTATTGGAATAAAGTCTTCAATCAGTAGTTTAGACTTCCCCGTTTAGGAAATGGCGCCCAGTAGACTGACCTTCACTTGACCCTAGGTGTGTACATGATTTCGTGAAATTCTCCCAATGGAATTACAACTTTTACACTACTTTGTGAAGTGAATCTTCCGTTATGAATAAGAATACTTGTCACCTTGAAACTTGGACCTGAGCAACACAACTTTGTCGATTTGTCTCTCAACGACTGTCAAAGCCCCTACACGAGGTGACTGCCCACTGATGGGTGGGTGCTAATTTTAGCCTGTTCCTGCTCCCTGCCCCCCAGTTTACAAATAAAAGTAATTAATCTTTCATTATGAGACTTGAGTCTGTGGACCAGAGAACATTCCACTGAACTAATGACGATGAATGAGAGATTGCGTCTGTCACCCACATAATAATTACAAATAAACAGAAAATTAGCCTTTTTAACGATCGCACATGCCTCTAAAACATAAAAATAAATAACCGTCAAAGACTCTTCACACACTCGCACAATATTTGGAAAGAAAAATATTAATGAAGCCGCCTTGCAGTGGAGCACCAAGCAAAGAAACACCACAGTCAGGCCGACTACCGGGATGGACGGAATGGCAATCCAACGCGTCCAATTGTACGGTAATTTATCTGGCCTGACCCAAATGTCGACTGTACCGCAGCACACATTCGTCAATTAGAGGCGGCAATCAAGCCGCAACACACTTGTACGCTCGGCCAATCAACAGGCAACAAATGAAGCAAAATGTCCGCAAATCATTCATTTTTGCAAATGGTCGCCACCGTTGCCGGCGCCGCTGCCAGTGAACTCTCGTGCTGGGCTCTCTAAGAGAAAGAGCGGTCCATGCGCCTGCCAAGTGCTTGTACCGCTTCGGTAGTTGGCAACCGCTGCGAATCGCACGCATACCATTTGTTAATTGTCGCATTTAATTGTCGATTGCTGGCGAAGCTGCACGCCGCCGGTACGAAACTATTTTCATTAATTCGACAGCATTGTTGACAAGCAGCCTGTCGCTAGCGATTAATTGGCTTGCGAAGGGTTTTTGGCACTTTTACTCGATGTAGCCACGTTCTTCGAGTGATTGCGAAATCGCTGAACATTTTTTAGAACAAACTTTAACATGCTTTCAGTGGACGCCACTTCTTTGGACTCACGGCAAGAAATGCATCGCAGACAAGGCGAAGTTTATTGTGCCAAATCGTGGAACTTTGGAATATGTTGAGGCACGAATCATTACGAAGTAGGTTTCCATTAGAATCATATTTTTCGGAAGTTCTTTGCTGAAGAATGTGCTCCAGATTAGAACTTTCAGATCTAACAAAGTTTATAAGCAACTGCGACTGGTTGTAATCCATAGTCTATCACCATCTCTAGGCTCTTGAGGACATGGCATCAAAACGGAACTAGTACTAATTGGGCGGCCCGAGAGTGTGACAACCATTTTACCCACTTACCTAGACTTCTGAGCCGACACGTCACTTACACAAATCAACGGCCTCCGATCCTTTGGATAGTTCCCTATACCACCCTTTTCTAGAGCAGCTTCCAATGTTGTTACTAGACTAAAGAAAAAACGAAACATGACTTGGTGTTTTTTTGGGAAACTCCCCAAATTATGAGAACGCCGTGGTATTGGAAGTTTGGAGTTCACACTTTCACCAACTATGGCGTTGATTTCGTTTAACCGCGACGACAAATCGCCACTACAGAGCCGTTGGTTTGCAAGTTTCTACGAGAATATTGAATAAGTGGGTCAGTTCCGGAATTAAGTGCTACTACACCATCTAGCACAAAGGGGGACACTGGTTTTGTAACGATGCTTATAATAACAAACCAGTAAAGAACGCTGGAGTCTGGTTAGATCGACTTCGAGATACGCTGGCGAGTTAAACCATGGCGATGTACATATCGACCAAATTTTATTCGCATCGTATCATCATTAGCAACATATCTAAGGTAATTTCCAGTGGGATACCCTGAGTTGATGATAATGGAGAGCGGTGTGTCCTCTATCTGAATAACCCCATTTCTTGTTTATGACTTTTAAGCGTCAATATATTTATTCACATCAAAATGGTCCACAAATTCGGAATTGACCGTAAGTTTTAAACATGCATCAATAGTGGGCTTTTTAAACTAGCACTGTGAACCTTCGAGTGAAATTCGGTTAATGAATCTTAATTGTGGGCGTGGCAGTAGTAATAATCTGCCCATATTTTTCATAAGTATAGACTTAATGTCCAATTACTGTCAACATTAATATTCATCAATCGGAGCATAGCTAGTCTAATTTTAAGTTTATTCGCCAAAGTTCTTTATATGGAAAGTGGGCGCGTCTTATATATAATCAACCCCAGTTCTACATATGCCTTATTATAATGTCCATATGCGTATTTAAATAAAATTTCATCCATAAATCTTGTATAGATCTTGATTTATGAATATGTGTTAATAATGGGTGTGGCAGTAAATATAATTAAATATGTATATAAGGTCCACATTTTGCATAGTGTGCAGTAGGACCCACATTTACTTAACTGCCAAACTGCGTCACTATACCATCAATTAGACCGAAGTTAAATTCATTTCAAAAAATTGGCCTACAGTTGCTTATATGGGAGGTAGGCGTGGTCTTTGTCCATATGGTCTGATGCTATATCAGCACATATGGACAAAGACCACGCTCAACATCACAAACGTTCTAAACGCACAACTCACCCTTTTTCCCTTCTAAGGGTAAAGTGTATTAGAAGGGATGCAGTCTGTTGATGTTGATATCCTAGATCAGCTTGATTCAACGATATTCTCCTATGGGAGTGAAATACAAAGTATTATTAGAGATATAGGTTTCAAATTTGTGGCAAGTCCCATATTTCGATGCTCAGGACTGTGAGCTAAAAATAATATAAATCAAAATTTTTATAAAAAACGAATTTTTATAAAAATGAGTGGGTGGGTTAGGTAAGAATCCTAATACTGTAAAGCGCAGACGAACAGCGCGTATATTTTGTTATTTCATATTAGTCCATAATCAGCTGAGCATCATGTCAACAAAAATACCCATTAAACACCATTTGTGGTTTTACTTAAATTCAAGTGAACTATAAAGTCAACGTCGGTTTCGAACCTTCAATTTAAAAATCACACCCTTTTTACATGTCCACCCACCCACAATTGTAGTGCACATGGTTTTTTGACATATGTATGAGAATCTGAGCTCTGCATTGAGTACTGAGTAACTAAATATACACGAGTCATGATTCACTTTTCATTGTATTCACACGCATTCATACGCATTGGAAAGCCGTCGAACCTCATACGCACTTGTATGTTTGACGTACGCATGATACTTATACTCAACAACATGTATGAAGTTGCAGACTTTGACTCTCTTTCACGCGATGTGTAAGGGCGATGCAAATGAGTATGACCAAAGAGGATTACTGTATAAGAGCTTGCAATTCCCGTGTACACTATGTGGCAACTTTAGAGAGATTTACTAAATTAAGAATTACTGTTCTAGGCTCAAAATACCAGATTTTTTTAATTTAAAACTGGAAATTTATTAAAAATTTATTAATTAATAATTTAAAATTTATCCCTATATATTTTTAGTTTTTTGATCAAAAATGTATATATTTGTTTGAAGTAAATTACTCAATTTTCCCTGTAACGTAGTTTATACATATGTATGTATTTATGTATAAATTGAAATATATAACAAAACAATTTAAGCAATGCATGCAATTGGTTCTGTTTATTATCAACAAAGCTCAGAAAAACCCAAAAGCTAAAATTTTGAAATAAATGCCAGTAGCAACCAACTAGACAACAACAACAAGAATGAAATGTTTGGCTAACGCATATTGGTCCGAAGCCGAATCAACAACTCGATAGGATTAATCGTCTACGAACTTAGTCTTTGAGTTTGAATCGAACAAATGGTTGGATACCTACTGCACTTCCTGCGGTTTTATAACTGTGCATTTTTCGTGAGCGAATTGCAAGCTCTTATTCATTAATCCTCTTTGGTATAACTCGCATATGACCATTAATATGAAATGACTCTTCAAGAGAGTGTGTGGCCGCTTCATTGCGCTTCCTTCTGTTTTCTGCCAAAAAATCCACAAAAAACAAAGAATTGCCTTGTAGTTTCGTTGTTGCATTTTTATGAATTTTCACATTTATTATATTTGGATTAATTGCTCGTCAGTATCTCTCTAGTCACACAATTCTTAAAGACCTGTTCATAAAAATGTAAATACATATTTAGATCATCACAAAATATTTCGCAAACTTACAATTTCATACTTTATATATTTTGTTGTACTGGCCCGCCGAACACACAAATACCCAATATCAAATATGTATATAAATGAATCATCTGCAGGATTCTAAGTATTTTTCCAATATTTTGTATCGAACAAGGGAGAGAACTGCATCACATGAAGTAAGCTTCAAACTCATACGCAGAACGGGTTGCACTCACATACGTATGACGGCTTATACTTAAGATGGTCAATCATTTGACGTCCATTAATCGGTGTCCATGTGACGGAAACACACATTTTTGATTAGTAAATCTACATGATTGACCTTCTAAGGACCGTTTTACACAAAAACATTGTCGGCACACAAAAACATACGTACTCGTACGTCATAGTAGTGGCTTTTCAGTGAGTTGTACGTACTTTAAATTTTATGGAAGACTCTGAAAAGCGAAAAAGCGATTTGCAGATCTCTGATGTCCTTGGCCACCACTCTGTCTCATTTCTTGTGAATATCAGAGCCAGATCAGAGAAAAGACACTAAATTGCTGTAGTATAGTTTTCATACCACACCAATTCCATACCGAAATAGTACATTTTCATGATGACATTTTTTCTTTGCCACTATACACCATATATCCTATTATCAATAAGATAAATCAAAGATTATTCCCTCTTTATATGCTATAAATTTCAAGTCGACTTTCCATTTTGAAGACTTGAACTCTGAAATATTCATAAAGTCGTCCGCCCTTCCCAGTTATATTGTTGTACAAATAAACGGCCAAAAAAGATTCTTCCTCCCACGAACAACATTTGGAAAAATCCAACAAAAAATTATCTCTACTCACAATAATGATAGATTAGGGTAGTTTAGAGTGGCAGAATTCTTTGGGAAATCTCACTTAAGCACGTGCCGGGGTCTTGTGATACACAAGACCCCGGCACGTCTCCTCCATCTACGGCGTGGGGCACTATTGTGATTCGGATTTGAATCTGACTATATTCCTACCACCACTGGATGAAAATTCGATCAAACATTTAAGAAAGGGTGACCCCTGGAATTTATTATTTCTCATAACAGGACACTTATACATGATATGGAGTCTTCCTATGCTTCAGAACCGCAGCCACTATAGAAGTCATTGAATGGCAACCACAGTCTTTCGACCATGTCCACTAATCCAGCAGTGTCCTGTGAGCACACAGATTGTTGCATTGATGGAGTTTCTGCTGAGGTTGAGGAGCTGAACAGTTTGTTCAGCTTGTCCATGGTAATCCAAGTTTGTCGGGCCACACCACAGTTGCGCTACTCTACTTAGGATGGTTTTGCCTCCTCGATATAGCGCTGTTTGTTGGGCTACTATACGGTTGCTAAGGATATACCAACGGCGACGAAGGGAGATATTTCACTAAGTGAAGTGGCCAATCTGGCCGATTGCCTAAAATATCCCTGTGTCCAAGCAACCAGTAGAGGGGGACCTGTGAACTCCAGCACCCTGATCAGAAGCCACAATCATCAGCTCAATAGCAAACGGGTAAAGTAATTAGAACAGGGAATAGTCCGTCGACAATTCAAGATGATGTCTTGCCCGTTATTTGGCGTTACCCAGTATACACCACAAGGATCAACAACAATATATCCCTCTTCCATAATAATGATAGTACCGTTACAAATGTTTTCAATAACTAAAGTACCAAATGGAAATTATCCCCATAATCCGCTCCATTACAACTAGACTTGGAATACTCTTAAAAGCACCCAACCCAATGCACTTCAGATAAAATCGCATCAGAAATTAAATTCTGTGTAATTCAAAAGAATCATTTATACGTGTGGAATCTTTCTATAAGGAGAGATCTACGCTTACTTGGTAGCCAAGTGATCATATTCTAGATATTTAACCAAAAGTATTCTCCTAGCTCTAGATGATGACCGCAAGAAAAGACCCCGCACAGCCTTCTCGGCGTCCCAAATCAAGGCTCTGGAAACCGAGTTCGAACGGGGCAAATATCTGTCAGTGGCCAAGAGAACCGCTCTGGCGAAGCAGCTGCATTTGTCGGAAACACAGGTAAAAAATTGTAAATGGAAATTCCATCAAAATAACAAAAAGTAAAACGGGTCAATTCCATTCTCCATTCGCAGATAAAAATCTGGTTTCAAAATCGCCGCACCAAATGGAAACGCAAGTACACCTCAGACGTGGAGACACTCGCCTCCCACTACTACGCCCAGTTGGGCATTGGAGGGCTGGCCCGACCCATGGTGGTGGGCGACCGCCTGTGGCTATTCAGTCAGACGCCCGCCGGACCGACGCCAATCCAATCGATTATGCTGAATGGAGGCGGCACTGCACCGCCCCTGCCAGCAGCAGTACGTCCATATGCGAACGCCCCAGGAGGCGCTCCACTAATGCCACCAATGCCAAGTGCGAGCGTTATGGAAAGCGCACGCAATGCAATACTAGCACGAGGCCAGCCACTCAACTTTGGAGTACCCTACAGTTTGGCCAAGCAAACGCCAATGGCGTACATGCCCGGCATGAGCCAAGCGAAGCCGTATGTGCATACGGCCGCGGGCCGTTTCATTGACTACTCCGCAATGCCAGCGGCGAGCAATCCGTATCAGAATGCAGCCGCCAGGAGTGTGGATGCCACGGACGCCTACCTGCAACTGAAGTATAATGCTCTGCACAATCTGGCGCTACCGCCTTGCGGCAGTGAACCAGAGACTCCAGCGTGCAACGGTTTGGCGGAGTTGCAGCGCGTTTTCGGCGACACGAATGCCAATTTTCTGGAACACAACAGCAAGAGTGGCGGCAGTGGAACGAGTTTGAATGCCAAATACCCGGACTACGGCCATGTGAGTGGCGGCATGACGAAGAAGGGCAGATTGAACGGCCCCACAGATTCCGATTGCAGTGATATTGACTGTGAGCAAATCGACGATGACGATGACAATGCAGGCAACTGGCATGGCAAAGACTAATGGGGAAATTAATATACTAAATAATGAATTAATATAATTTATAAATATATGTATGTTTTTATTATAAATTTGATGTTTTATGTTGTATGCTTTTCGAGTATAATTTACAATTTTATTGAGTTGGTTTTTATAGATTCCTTCTGCGGAGAGATTCGAAATTACTTTGATCATTCATATACATGTGTATAAATATCATATTATGTTACAAAAAAGAGTTCCGTTCATGAACATGAATATAAAATAGAGAATCGACAATAAATAATTGTTCATAATTGTTTATAAAACGTATGTAAAACTAAAAGTGGCACAGTTAAAATATATATCTTTCTTCTTTTATGTTTGTAGCTCGATCTAGCTATTTTCTATATATGTATGTATGCATGAATACACTGAGGAATTGTTTTTGTTCTCAAGTTAAATAAAATCACAAACGTTTGTCCATAGTTAAAATAAGAATATAAAACAATTATATATAAAACAAAAAAAATAGTGAGAATATCATTCAAACAAGAGAGAACGCTCAAGGCAAAAGCTCAGCAAAGCCAAATTCAACGGTACAGAGGAAGAAGACAATAATGATGAAGACAATAATGATGAAGGCAATAATGTTGATATAAAAGACTACCCTCAACATTGAAAATTGCTCGTGTTTGAGGTGCTGTGATGTCAATTGGTCAAAATCTTATATCAATTATATAGTGAGATTTGAGGTACTCGAAGCTTAAGAATATTTAAAACAAAATCTGTTAAAGTAAATAAATTGGTATCTAAGAGAAATACGCTAGGTCCACGAAGAGGGCACAATAGATCTTATAGGTCCCAATGCAACATCCCCTCAACCATAATAATAATAAAGGAGAACAAGAGAAACACCACCGGTCTTGGTTGCTTCCCAATCTGTGCCACTATTCCCTTCTGGTGCCAGAATCAGGTTCACTGTGTAATTTCACTATGGTGTCTATACAAATATAACAGAAAAATGAAGATAACGTAAAGATACGAGTGGAAGAGGTGTTACGGGCTTGTTATAATTTTTATAAATGTATTTTTATGAAATGAATGAAGTTAGTAAGTCGTTAGTTAAGACATAACATCTTCTAAACCCTGTAAAATTGTCCACTGCATAAAGCATAATAAATATAAAGTCAAAACCTTCAAGAAAACTCTCTTGGAAACAAAGTTACCGTAAAATATAACTGCTTATCAATATTATTATGAATTCCATGACATTTGACACAAAAAACTATACTTATAAGACATAAAATAGGTTGCATTGGGCCAGTGACCCGACCGCAAAACAAACTCACTTATCAATAGAATATTTAAATATACTAACTTTGAGAAGTGAAAAGAAGTAGTTACGGATTTGCCTGCCTATTTTACGATAACGAAGCACATTAACAATCTGAAATAAGTTAAAAGTAGTCTATAAAAAGTCATTCAAGTGTTCAAAAAAGTAAAGTAAAAGTTAATTCACGTAATGAAATCCTCTCTCCACTACAACTCTGAAGAAGTGCACCTCTAAACACTTCAGTTGAGAGTATTGAACGCTTCAAACTGTCTTTTCACGCTTCAAACTGTCTTTTCACGCTTCAAACTGTCTTTTCACGCTTCAAACTGTCTTTTCACGCTTCAAACTGTCTTTTCACGCTTCAAACTATCTTTTCACGCTTCCATACCGTTTCAGACCGTAATGCTGCCCTCGTTTAGCTCTGAACGTTCTCCATCTACAACAAGTATACGTAGTTATTAGTATCTAGTTAGTGATCCATGTAGCACAACAGAGCGTCTGTTTCGCCACTGCCGAGTTGGTGATAATATTACGTCAATACAGCGTAACAAATTGATAGGAAAGAAAATTAATTCAAAATAACAATCACACACGTAAACTTCAATTAGTATTTCCCTAAACTTTAAATGTTTATACTACTTATACAATCTATATATAAATATGTATATCTAAGCTGCTTTACAGTTTATATTCATTGGGATTATTGCGTTTACCTGCTCTGTCAACAATGTTCAAATTTACCCACAGCATAAAAATGCACAGATAATAATAATAATAATTACAAAAAAAAAACAAAATACAAAAACAAAAATGTTCACAGGTGGTTTCGGGTAAAACGTCGCTTAGAATTGCGTTAGTAGTCTTCTTTATCAAGTAAATTATTTTAGTATTTGGTTGTGAGAATGTATAAAATTAACTAAAAAAAATTCATGTTAATTCACGTTTTGTTCAACAAACTGAAATAAAAATAAAAAAATTAAATATATGTATATATAAAAAAACGAAAATAAAACGTTTCTACAATTAAGGATAATTTTTGTTCGGTTGCTGGAATTACGATAAAGTTAAAACTAAAATATTCTGTTAGCTCCAGGACAAGTCGTAGCCCTTCCAGTTGGCATTGGGCGCCAAGTACACGCGTCGCTGATTGTAGTAAAATGTGACTATGCCGTGGTAGGCGGTGCGTGGCACACCGCTCTGAGAAGCAAATAAAGAAAAAAATTAGCATTTTGTAATCACATTTAAATAGGCGTTTAAATAATTTTAATTGAAAGTTTTGTCACGGCTCGAACCGAGAAGCAATTTAACATACGCGTAGTTATTTAAATTACACTCGTATTAGATATCTGATATATACATGATATATATACATTCTGTCAAATATTCACCCGGAATTCATTGAAAAAACAAAATATTCATTTAACCAACAAAATGTATTTTATCGCCTTCAAAGTAGGTCCCTTCTGAAGCTATACACTTATGCCAACGATTGACGCAGTCATTCACACACTTCTTACAGGCCGATGCCGGAATGGCCTTTAGTTTCTTCTTTGAATTTTCTTTGATGGCTTTGATCGACTCAAAACGTGTTCCACGAAGTGGCAACATCCGCTTAGGCAATAGGAAGAAGTCACACGGAGCCAAATTTGGGGAATACGGAGGTTGATCGATCATATCCATTGAATTTATAAGCATACATTTATTCACAATGATAGCCTTGTGTGATGGTGCATTATCGTGATGAATGCACTATCGTGATAAATCCAACTGTTGCCCTTCCATAATCTCGCCTCCTAAGATGAATACTCTCGCGCAAACGGTGCATAATTGCCAAATAATATTCCTTAGAGACTATTTCACCTTGCGGAAGGAATTCTAAATGCACCATACCACGATAATCTACGAAAATAGTGAGGTAGGTAGGTAGGAGTGGCCGCCCAGTTTGCCAAAAGCACGCTTGAGCACACATAATGGCCCATTGTGATACCACGGTGTGGCGCCGTTCAAGCACTGACTAAAAAGTTCCCTTACTTGGGATGGTGATAGTCAGCGCAAGGACAGCGCCAAGAAAATAGTGAACATGACCTGGATTTTTGACCGACTGCGAAGTGGTTTTTTCAGTTTGCGTTTATTGCAATTGGAATATTGTTGTGTACCGCCCCTTATTGCCTGTTTGAAGAGATATATGAACGCGAGAATTTCCCCTATATTGCAGCTCGCGATATCTTCGATGTTTTTGGGATATTGGTTTGCCTAGTATCTTCCCATCTTCTTCTGGCCGGGGCCGGGCAGGCACATAGGAAGTGTTCCACGGTTTTCCTTTCTTTATGGTTTCCGCAGCTCCGACCACCGATATTGAATATTATTCCCATTTTGCCGAATGCTCACCAATGGGCCAGTGGCCTGGTTTTCGCAGCTCCGAAAACTGATATTGAATATTATTCCCATTTTGCCGAATGTTCACCAATGGGCCGGTGAACTGTGATGACTGCGGTAAGCCTAGCCGCATCACGGCGACCTCTTTTTATTAACTCTGTGGATTTGTCTTTGTTGTAGTCCGGCCAGAGTGCTCTACTGATCTTGCAGATTTTCAACCTCCTCCATCGGCTGTTTGCATTCACCAAGAGTTCTTTGCCTATCTTGCTCTTGATTGAACCAATTGGAAAACGAACCGGAGTCGCTTCATGTTCATCAAGAGCGTATCCCCTTCGGCATGTCGTCAGTCCATGTCTCATCACCAGTTATGATGCGTTGCAACAGTGTAGGATCATTGGCGACTCGAGAAAGCATATCCTCAGCAACAGATTTTCGATGGACTATTTGCAATAAATTCAGATCTTTTGGAACAAGTCTCGCTGCGACACGTCTCATGCCTACAACATCAACTAATATGATACGAACTGATTCGTGAGAAATGTTTCGTATCTGCGGTAACTCTCTCAAGCTAAATGGCCGTTTTCCAGTACCAATTCCATCACTCTATCAATGTTTTTTCATTGTAGTCGTTTTTGGAGCACTGGCATGGGGCGAATTCTGATCGTCTTGAATTCTTTGTACCCCGCACATGCTTCCGCTTTTGATCAAATAGAGTATCCGTAAGTCTTTGCCTACATTTTTAACGATTTAACACAAGAAATTCAATTTGTAGCACAAAATTGAATACAAACTCTTTGTGCAACATTATTATCCATCGTAAAAATCGAAGACCTTACTTGAGGCAAACTAACAATATACTTCTAATGGACAGATCGCGCTCAAATTATATGTGATAATGTGTTACAGTGCTGGCAACTTAACGCCAAAAACAAAATTTAGACAATCTAATTGAGCGGCATTTTTAAAAATGAATTCCGGGTCAATCTTGGACTGAATGTATATACATATATAATATGATTGAAATATTCACATAAAATAAATATTTTGCATTTATAGCAATCACCTTAAAATCGTCCATGAGTCCCAGCATTCTGGTCATTCGTTTGTATTGATCTTTTGTGTTGTATTGGATGCGTACTGGTCCATCTTTACTAATCAGATTTCGGCGTAATTCATCGTACGTAACAACGGGATAAGTATAAATAATTTTCAAATATGTACGATCGTAATTATCCTGAAATAATGATGATGTACTCATTATGATTAAATGTGAACATCCAATTTGAATATAGTATACTTGCTTTTAGTAAATAACTGAGATTCATTTTGCTGAACTCAACGTAATCTGCGCTGAGCTTAATATATTTGA
Organism: Clusia tigrina; assembly: GCA_920105625.2. NCBI lineage: Eukaryota > Metazoa > Arthropoda > Insecta > Diptera > Clusiidae > Clusia > Clusia tigrina. Next base: position 421,934,956 of record OV050030.1, read on the forward strand.
GATATTTGTCAAAAAAGAGACCACTGTAAAAGAAAATATTAATATTGTTCATTATTATTATTTATTCATTAATTGATGATTATTTGGATGATTATGTATAATTGAAATGATTTCTTTAAATTAAAATTTGGACAATTATAGGCCAACCCAACCAACCGGGATAATTATAACAAATTAATTTGATTTTATTTAAATTGATTGGTAAAAATATTCACTGTATATAATCTTAAAATTTAGTTAACTATGTTTAAATTCTGAAACTTTTTCGATATAAATAATTTATATTATTATATGAAGGTTTAAGTTCAATGATTCCACATCAAACACAAATTAAACCAGTAAAAAACTGAAGCCGAGCTAGACCCACTTCGGAGCATCTTCGCGTTAAATCATGGCGATGTCCATTCCCACCAAATTGTATTCATATATCATCATTAGAATATATAAAAATGACCCTAGGAATATCTAGGGTAATTTATGATGGGGTACCTAGAGATGTTTATAAGGAAAAGAGGTGTGGCCTTCATCTGAATGACCCCATTTCTTGTGTATGGTTTTGTAGGGTCAATGTATTTATGCATTTCAAATTTAGTCCACAAATTTTCTGTAGCTCGTAATTTATAAAAATGTGACAATAGTAGGCGTGGCTGTGAAAATAACCCACCTGTTCTTGTGGTGTGTAATAATAGCACCTTGAACCTTCGTGTTATTATTTTTCGTTTCGTTGAAGAATCTTGCTTGGGACCTTATAATGAATGGCCATTACTTCCAAAATTCATATCATGAATAGTAACATATCTAGGCTAATTTTAATTTTAGTTCCTTATGTGGAATGTAGGCGTGTCCTTTCTCTAACGAACCCCATTTGTTGCATTGTAAATGCACATGCATCTTCACTTCAAATTGCGTCCATAAATTTTATAGATCTTGAGTTATGAATATGTGCTAATAGTGGGTGTGGCTGTAAATACAGGTAAATATATGCGCCCACATTTTGCATAGTACAGGGTGGCTGATGAAAGCCGCTACCAAAAAAAAATGTAATAACTTTTTTTCTATTTAATGAATCTGGTTTTTTTTTTTTATTTTGCAGATTGATTGTTAGATTTATCAAAAATGGATAACTGGGGCACTGAAACAAGAATTTGGATTGTCCGCCGCTATCACGCACTGGAGTCCGTAGTTGCAGTTCAAAGGTAGTATAGGCGCACGTTTGGCGGCAATCCACCGAGCAGATCGACCATAATGAGACTTGTAAACAATTTTGCTGAGCATGGGACAGTCAACAGAAGACCTTACCATCGAAACCCTTCAGTTCGGACGGAGGAAACAATCGCTGCAGTAGCTGCTGCCATACAAAATAATCCAAGAGTTTCGACAAGAAGCTTATCTGCTCAAATGGGTATAAGCAGACAGTCATTGCAGTCAATTATGCATAAAGATTTGGACTTATTCCCATATAAAATTCAAATGGCCAACAAATTGAACGCAGCAGACTTCCCGATTCGCTTGGAATTTTGCCAGAAGATGCTTCAAACGGTGGAAGAGGGCGGAAAACATGATCAACTGTCTTTTTATGTCTGACGAGGCCCATTTCGATTTAAACGGCAACATAAATAAACAAAATTGTCGAATATGGAGTGCTTCCAACCCACAGATACTCCATGAGACGGAATTACATCCACTTCGTGTTACAGTGTGGTGTGCAGTTTCATCACGCTGCATTGTCGGGCCCTACTTCTTCGAAGAAAACGGTCACACCGTTACGGTTACTGGAGACCGTTACTTGGCCATGTTGAGAGACTTTTTCTATCCAGAATTACGCCGAATGAGAATTGCTTTCAACTCAGTGTGGTTTCAGCAAGATGGTGCAACTCCTCACATAGCCCGGCCTGTTATGACAGAATTGCGACGAAAATTTCCCAATAAGCTGATATGCAGAAACTCCACATTCCGTTGGCCCCCCAGGTCGCCGGACCTTACTGCACCTGACTTTTTCTTGTGGGGTTATTGCAAACAGGAAGTCTACAAAGCAAAACCAACAAATTTGAACGAACTAAAGCAATCCATTCGAGAAACAATTGCGGCTATTCCTGTCTCAACTCTCCAAGCAGTAATGAATAACTTTTTGATAAGATGCCGCACATGCATTAACGAGCAGGGGGGGCATTTAAATTCCATTATTTTTAAAACTATTTAAGCTATATTTAATAAAATTGAATGAGCTTTAACATTAATAAAATAAAAATGAATTCCATACACTGAAAAAAAAGTTATTTGAGTTTCTTAATGTAGCAATATTCATCAGCCACCCTGTACCTAGTAGCACACTCAACTATTCGGTATAACGTTAAGTGAAAGATCTCTGAAGAGAACAGCCCAGAACTATCGATGTGGAATGAACAATTAACAACAATCGAATAACGCGATTGTTCCCATTACTAGTATTGATACAGAACAGAAAATTCATTGCATGAATGAAATGCTTGCTACGATATCAACTATGATACTCAACACCACATTGCGCTGGTTCTGCAAAACACATGTGTATTGAACCCACATGCATTTGAAAAGTATCGCAAAGATAAAGTGATTTGGATTTCACACTTTGAATGGAGAATAAAACAGATGCAGTACAAGCAGAGCTTCTACAATGTGTGATAAGAGTAAGTGTTCGATTGTTTAGTATCAGTTGCAACAGAAGTGAGCTATAGTAAGAAATCGCTCGTACAAATGGCAAATGTGAGAAATGTGAATTGGGTCAACATCTGCGCTTTGTTGTTTGTTGAATTGTTTACTAACATTCACTTCTACTATAACTGATGCTTTATTATTTACAATTTGTAGATTCTAAAATTTAAGGAACAGATTTTTAAGGAACTAAAAACTTAAGAGTTACCTATGCTTTTAGTAATTATGTGTGAAGAAGGTAAATAATACTTTAGGAAATCATTTTTTGTAGTTTGTAAGATTTGAATGCTTACTACAGTGCATATATTTAAATTAAGACGAAGGTTTTAATGCTTCAAAATAAATTTCCCAATAATAATTCATGATTTTACTACAGTGATGGCCCATAATGTGGCGAGTCAATACTGTTCCAACTAAAGGCAACCACAACTCTTTTCATACATAAATTGATCTTCCCCACTCACGACATGCAGAAAATTCACTTTACTTACTTGGAAACACCAATTTTTCCAAATGTTCTGGTGCGGGATATTTCCGGTCTAATACAGACACGGTTCTTTCGCTGTTCTGGTTGGCGTATCCAATCGTCCCAAAATCTAGAATACAAAAATATTCAATTAAATACCAGAATTAATATTTATAACATAAAAAATTATATAAGATATAAGAAAAACCTTGTCCTGGGCGGTAACTACAATACTAGGAGCACTTACGATTTTGGCCATTTAACAGACAATTCCTGCCACAATTCCCTCGTTAACATCCAACCCAAGCCGGGAAAGAAATCCGTACGATATAACAATTCCGGGTGATTAGCATCTATAAAATTGGCTTTGCCATTGTCATTCCAAGCGGACACACACCTGTACCGCAATTATATTGAGACAAAATTTACAGTTAAAATTTATATGTTATAATGAAGAATATCCGTACCAAAGCGTAGGATCCTGTTTGAGTAGCATGTGTGTACCCAAAAAGTATTCGTAAAAGTCGGGCGCCACATTTAAATCGTCCTCAACAATAACAACAAATTCATAGCCCCGCTGGAATGTGGTGTTCAGCGCCCAACCGTAGTGACGCGCTATTTTATAATATCCCTTAAATTTCTTCTCTTTTGGTAATACAAAAATATCAGTTTGGTCAGGTTGTTCGATGAGTGCGATTTTTGATTTATAGGAGAGTATCACATCTTTTGTAGCTGCATCACCGCAATCCTACAAATAAAAAAGGCCAAATTACAAACACATTCAGATGCAACTGGAGAAATGTGCACTCCTTCCTACATTACAAATATAGATGCATAGAATATTGATCACACCGTAGTTTTTAATTTAAATTGTAGTTACATGGGGCTTGCGTTGACTTACCAGTGACACTATAATTGGAAATTGTTCCGCGTTGGGACGATATTGCACTAAATTATCGAGACATTTCGCTATAGATATACGATTGCAGGCAAACACCAGTATGGGTATTACAGGCTGCCCATTCGATAAGCGTGTTACAGCCGGCACTGTAACAGCACGTGGCTTCACCGCTTCCGCCGTCAAATGCTGCCCATATTCCGACTGTGTTTCTGGGGGCTGTTGCAAACCCAAAGGCTGTTGCAAACCCAAAGGCTGATCGAGCCCGATGGCTGTGATCGCAATAGCACCCTCGTTTGTAACTGCACCACTGGTGTGTTCATTCGATATATATTTAACTTTTAAGACACTCATCAGCTGCTGCATCAGTCTTCCACTACGCTGATGCTCATCACGTGCTCCCTGCGACAGCTGCTTCAACTTATGCGAAATGTTGCGGTGGTATTTGGTAATCGTAAATTCAGTTGTGTTACGCAGAAAATAGTACGAGATGCATATCCATGTCACGAAAAAACACGCTATAAAAAACTCTTTGCGCATACGCATTTTTGCGTATTGTACGTGAAATGAAATTAATTGGTCACTGGTAGCATTTACATTTAAATGGAATATACAAAACTCGAATCTCACTGTTGATCTTGTATGCTCTTATTTGACTAATAATTACTGGTTAATGATGGTAGCTAGTTTTGTACGGTTGGCTAGAACAGCGATTTTTACTTTAAAAAATTCGATTTTACTGAATGATTCATGGCATGCTTTTGATTTAATCAGCCTAATTGTTTTGCCCTGTTTTCCGATGAGCTGCTCGGAGATAATGAAAAGTTTGGAACTTCTATGCCACTATCGCACGGAAACATTAAAAACTAATTTAACCAACTGATTTTGAGCTTCACTTGTAGCTGTTGTCGTCGTCGTTGTCGAAACTAATTTGATTGTAATGAGGCACAGTTTTTTAGTTATGTACGACGTGTAAATTCGCTCCTGCAGCACTCAACGCTGTGGAGGAGTAAAATAGTACTGGCAGGCCAGAGGTGAAAATAGATCGTATTGCTGCCACAAGCTGCTAGTCGACCACTCGCCAATTGTTTGTTGAAGTGTTGTGATGTGTTCAATTGCTGCAAAATCGGAAACATCTGTTAAGTTATGGCTTGAGTGTATATGAAATAAAAACTTTATTAGCAAACCTTATTTTCACAACAGCTTGCAGTGGGCCGTGTTTATTTCCAGCGCATCGTGTCGCGTGTATTTTGTATTTGTTCGATTGCTTTTGTGTACCATAAGTTTTCACTTCAGTGCTTAATCTAATTACTCTGCTCTACGCTTCTAACTGCGTGCATAGTGTGTGCAACAGTCGCTGCGTGCTCCAATTGCACACGCTCCCATTGTTGACTGGCTTGCGGCTGCTGTCTTATCTCCCTGCTTTGCGGCTTATTTATTTTTTTCCTAATTTAGCGATTTCTATTCCACATCACCTACAACACAATTTATTTTAATTTATGCATTTTGTTTATTTCCTCTTTGCACACATGTACCTGCTCGCGACTTTGTCGGTGCGGGGACGCCAAATTGCCCTAAAAGTTAGTAATTGATTTTTTCAACTTAATGTACTTCGTTGAATTTGCTTATAACTAAGTTTGCTGTTAACTTCAAATGAATTTTATGCACAACATCCACTTTCTTATTTAAACTTTTAATATTTTATAAAAATTCGCGAATTTTTGTTTTATTTCATTTCAATGCGGAACTGTCAAAGTCAGCTGCTAAAAGAGCAACTCTGTTTCAACGGAGCTGTTCCGTATCCACTTCATTTCGTACGCCGTAAATTGATTAACATTTTGTCTTATCAAGAATATTCAACCAGAAACATATCAGAAACATAAATGATAGAGACATCCAATTTCCCTTTTTAAAATTTCTTCCAGCGAAATCGCAGGGAGGAAAACTTGTTTCTGTAATTTGTATACATGCAGAAACATATATTATAGAGACATCCAATTTCCCTCTGTTAAGCTTGTATACAAAATTCGCAGGGAGGAAAACTTTTTGGAATGAAAGATACAAAGTTGGCACAACTTGTTTGGATACACGAAGTGTTTCTAATCAATGTTTAGTCAGAAACATAAATGATAGAGACATCCAATTTCCCTTTTTAACATTTCTTCCAGCGAAATCGCAGGGAGGAAAACTTGTTTCTGTAATTTGTATACATGTTCCTTGAAACTTAAATCAACATTTTCCGTATACATTTTTATGAACAATTTTGTATACGCAACATTATAATTTATATATGTATGTAGGATTAGGTATGCTTATAAAAAACCACTTGTATTAACGTGTTGTGGTATATTAATATACATAAATATGAATATATGCATGCACGTGTCATTTGTAGGTGTGTTACAATTTTTAGTTGAAATATATATTCTTTGATTTTTTCAAATCTATAAAAGAAATATATAATTTTAATAAAAATTTCACATACATATATAGAATTTAAGGATTTTTATATATTTTTAATATGTAAATTATATTTCATTCATAAATAATACGGTACCAAAAAATCGCTTTCTATTGATTATGTCAGCCACTGACACCAGGCGAACAGAAAACGAAAAGAGCATCAAATTTCACATCATAAATTGAAAATCGAAATTATTCTTTAATTCCAAAATATTACGTAATGTGGACCAATTTTTTTTGCATTTGGCATTGCGGTCCCTTCACAAGTCGCTACATACCAGAACTATATATGTATGTTGTATAAATGTATGTACGTGCCTATTCAGAATTACCCAATAGGAAATTTCGTAATGAATATATCAAACAATATTTTCAATACAACGGACAACAATATTTTCACATAACAACATTCTCTTCTTCCGTCAATTAGATTAGCAATGGAGATCCGAGTGATATCGATTAGTTTTGTGCATTGCGTATTCTTTACTTTAATAAATAAAAAAGGAAGGTGTATGACTTCTTTCTTACCTGACTGAATAACGCTTACATAAGCAGAATGGCATGCATTAAGTGAGCATTCTTTTCCCGACTGGGGTAAGCATTCTTTTCCCGACTGCGTAATGCTGGGGGATTCACTTTCCATCAGATCTTAAATTTTTAAGCACAATGAAAAGGAATAACATTTCTTGTGGTGTGTGTACGAAGCAATATGCAGCGCTTTCCAAGCTTGAAAGTCAGCTAGAAGTGCGAAACCTTGCAATATTTCCATTTTTATAAAAATCAGTAAAATATGAAATCAAATAAATTCTAAATTTCTTAATCACACATCTTCATGTACGTATAAAATTGAGAAAGTATTTGATTTCATGAAATAGTATGTGTTTTTATATGAAATGTGGCACTTCTGCGCAAATTGTCAAACTTAAAAATGATAAAAATTACCAAATATAAAAAATATTTATCTCCAAACCATGTGAGACAGTTTGACCTACATTCGAGTGGATTGAATGTGTACATTCTCACCTGCATATGTATTCATTAATCAAGAGCATACACACATTGACAATATCAAACAAGAAGCGTGTGTTTGTATGTATATTGTGTATGCTCTACATTAAATAATTGCATTAATTTCAGTGCTCTTTATCCGACAAGCAAAACCGCCACATCAAAGAACAACGAAAGAGTAAATAAAGAATCAATTTCCAATACAACATCTTTATTTTGCCCAACATTGCAAGAAGTATATACAATGTATTATCAATACGAATGATATCTATATGGTATAAAATTGAAATGAAAACCAAATATGTGTTCCTGAGGTAGTTTCGAATCCTTAACAAAAACATTTAATTTTATTTTTGAATAAATATTTATTGTGATTTTTTGCTAAAAAGTTTACTACGGCAAATATCTCATAATTTATATTTCTGCTGTATATATGCTTATTTGATTTTATACCATATTAGAGATGAATGGTGATCTAATGATGTAGTTTTATACAAATATGTAGAGCAACTAAACATTGATTAGAAACACTTCGTGTATCCAAACAAGTTGTGCCAACTTTGTATCTTTCATTCCAAAAAGTCTTCCTCCCTGCGAATTTTGTATACAAGCTTAACAGAGGGAAATTGGATGTCTCTATAATATATGTTTCTGGTTTAGTCAGAAACATAAATGAATAAATTTTACATTGCACGAAAATGGCGGACTGCAGGAATTCGAACCCGCTCGTTATTTTGGCAATGCTAATTAAATTGTTTAATAAAAGCATTTCACTGCAATTACAAATGTCTATGGCATATTCCGATCTGGTTGGATGATGGACGGCAACAGGTTCCTTGCAAGCATTTCGAAGGCCACTCATCTCAGGGGTTCAGTTGCATTTCTGCCGTTTCATAACTGCGTTTTGAACAAAAATTGCGATTGGATTCGAGTCCAAAAGAAAGTAAGAACAAGTCCATATTTCGTAAGAAAACATTTGCTGTTGAACAATAGACATTTATTTGCTCATCTGTTCCCTTAGGTAGATAGATAGATAGATATATTTAAGGGTGTTGTACACTGCGACCTTGTGATGCCCCTATTTATTTGAAAGATGAGGATAGTCTCATCTATAAATCTTCTGTCAGGTTAATTTCCGACAGGAATTCATATATTTTGGAGGAATCAAGATGAGGGATCTGCTCATATCTAAGATATAATCTCCAAAATACCTGAGTCTTTTGTGTGCCAATGGTCCGCAGTCTGTGATCAGGTGCAGTGAGGTTTGGCCACTTTTTCCACAGAATCTACAGATGGCATCTGAAGATATACCCAACTTATTCATATGGTAGTTGAGTCTACAATGTTCGCTTAAAATGCCTGTTATGATTCTTAATTTACTCCGATGCATATTTATTAAGTCCTTAGCTCTTTTAGGATTAAAAACTCCCAGAAGAGCTTTGGACAACTCTTAATCCCGGAAGAGTTTTCCAGGTTTGACTTCTTTGTGCATTTGTACACTTCTTCAGCAGACCTCCAATGGTGTTAGATGATAGTCCACAGAAGGGTTCAAGGACATTGAATTGAGACTCCGCAGATTGCCTTGCTAAGCTATCACTTTCTCATTTCCCTCTACTCCTATGTGGCCTGGAATCCATTGTAGAAATAGCTTGTTTATCCTGCCTAAGGAGTTCAGTTCCCAATACAGTCCCATACAAGTTTAGACCTCACCAAGTGTGAGCTGAAACATTTGAGTGATGGTTGACTACCGGATAGAATCACGACAATGAAAAATAGAGGACTAAGAAGGGTGTAAGTGTTGTTTGACCCGATGCTGAAAGATAGCACGACTTAAGGACTATCAAAAATATACCGCTAACTTTCATATATTCTCATAAGATGATATAGTATCTTTCTATCATACTATGAGGTATATTTTAACGATGATATCTCTTAGGCACAAATGCATTTAGTTCTGGAATGTGCTGGAATAATGTGGGAAGCAATTGAAAAGAATAATAATCTAACTTTAAGCAAGAAACTAATTTTCGTAACAATTGCAATAAAATAAGAAATTATTTCTATATAATAAGAAATTATTCTATAAAATAAGAAATTATTTCTTTTGTTTTATCAGAAGCATTTATTTAAATTTATGATTCTGGTTTTATAATATTTTCCAGTGCTGGAAACTTCCAGTATGAATTTTGGAAGTCTTTTAAATTTTAACTCTCACACTGCCTTAAGCGAAGTTCTGCATAAAATGTATCTGCCGGAACGAACTATAATCTAATCTCTGTCCGGCATTTTGATAGACGCTGATAATTTGATAAAAATGGGAAATGTGGATCAAGTTTCCACTCCTTAAATTTGAAATCAGCGGTGCCAGTTTTACGTGGATATGCTGTCAATTTAGTGCTAAAACTAGCGCCTCTTATTCTTACCTAAGGGGAGTACTAGGGGTACTATATATATTTCGGGAATAGCAAATAATAACAAACATTTTTAAATGAAAATGGATTTATTGTTTTCCAAAATATTCCCCTTGATGATTAAAATACACTTTTGCATTCGTTCAAACCATTTGTCATAGCAGTTTTTCCATTCCTCTTGAGACACCTCCAAAACATGGTTTTTGAACGCTTCAACTGCTTCTTCGGCGCTCGTAAATCGTTGACCACGCAGTTTATCTTTGATATTCGGGAACAAGAAAAAGTCATTGGGTGCCAAATCAGGACTGTACGGAGGATGAGTCATCAATTCGATGTTTTGACTGCTCAAAAATTCACCTGATTGACGAGATGAGTGAGAGCTCGCATTGTCATGATGGAGAATGGTTCGTCTTTGGCGGTTGGTTTTACGAATTTCTCCGAAGACTTCCGGCAAACAAATGGTCTGGCACCACTCAGAATCGACCGTCCTACGTTGCTCAAGCTGAACAGTGGCCACATGACCCATTCGGCCAAAGAAACAGGCGACCATTTGCTTCGCTGTGCTTCTTCCACGAAACAACTTTTGTTGGATTTAACTCGTCTTGGAATACCCACACGGTCGATTGTTGTTTTGTTTTCGGCTCATACGCATGTATCCATGATTCGTCACCTGTTTTTTGGCCAAATTGATTTTCTTAACTCACTGCAAACAATGCAAATAGCACTTGTACATCAACACGTTGTGAGTACGTTTATGCTAAAAAATGTCTAACTTTATTATGGTGTTGCCAGATTTTAGCTATTGACATTAGTGTTGCCAGTTCCCGCGTACTGTTGGAAATGTACTAAGTACTATAAATGATGTTTCTAGGCTTTTATTTAGCTAATTTCTAGTGGGTTTTTATTTCCAAACGAGTTTGTCAGTTTCATAGTCTGGAGAAGAAACTATAATTTATATATCAAGTCTATATAAATTATAGTTTCTGATAGATTATGATTATAGTTTATAGAGCCTGAGTGTACTGATGTCAAAATGATGTATACTCAGAGTTTCTTTAGTGGGTAGATAGCATATATAGATTTTCGGGAGTGAGAGAAACCAAGAATGATAAAATTTTATCATTCTTGGAGAGAAACTATGAGAGACGTGAGTGCCTTATTTTTCAGATAAGGAAACGCTGTGATTAGGTATCATGAAAGTCTGAATAATTGTTTCTAGGCCGGTTCTTTAAAATTTCAGTACGAACTTGAGTAGAGTCATAGTCAGAATCCAGCGAGATTTCTTACATTTCTCGCGGATAAGGTGAAGAAAAGGACTAAAATGAGAGTTTAAAGTTCAGATTAAAGTTCTTGTTCATAATGGTTTTATAATATATAATCGGGTAATAGTAAGAGCCGAGCCGTCTTTGAGGAGTTAGGAAAAATGTGACTGGGAGGCGAGGAGTGTACAAAACGGTGGTGCAGATTTATGTTATTCCCCCACGCATTCCTTTTATGGTACTCATTCGTGCGCGTTCCTGTCAAAATCTCCCGATCACAAACAAGCGGAGCCGACATAAAAACGATTCTGCTCTCCTGAATTCAAAACGCAAACAAAGTTTCAATAAACACTTAACTGGGTATTCCCCTCCTTCGCTTCATAATAACATAATAACAAAATAAGCTGATGGAACTCAATAAAAATTTCAGCTATATCTTCCGTTAAAGAAAAATGTTAGGCCGATAGAAAGACTCACGTCACGTTTTGACAGAAAGGCGTTCCAGACGCTCTCAATTTTGACCTCCGTCGTTACTAAATACTCTCTAATATATAAATATATAAAAATATGGTCGTTACGCTATAAAGGGGAGTTGGCATACAATTAACAACTGGGCTGCTATTTTGTTTTCAGCAAAAGTCCATGTATGATAATCGTGTGACCGAGTCGCATCCTTGTGAAGAATTTCACAGTAAAAAAGCTAGGTTAGGTTAGGTTTTCGTGGCCAGCCGTGTCCAACTCACTCAGACCATAGTGGTGTAGGTATCCATTGCAATACCACCGCTTCTAAAGGAGCTAAGAACGTTAGTTTAGTGACAGAAGAAGAGTATTTTGGTGTCGTTCTAGTATGGTGGAAGACTTCATTGCTGCAGTTGTAACTCAAGCAATGGAATTGTGGTTTGCTGAATGGGAGACGTGAGGCAATTATTCTAGCTGGCTTCTCTGTGTAAGGGACAAAAGAGTGGCTTCTCTGTGTAAGGGACAAAAGAGTGGCTTCTCTGTGTAAGGGACAAAAGAGTGGCTTCTCTGTGTTAGGGACAAAAGAGAGGCTTCTCTGTGTAAGGGACAAAAGAGTGGCTTCTCTGTGTAAGGGTCAAATGAGTGGCTTCTCTGTGTAAGGGACAAATGAGTGGCTTCTCTGTGTTAGGGACAAAAGAGAGGATTCTCTGTGTAAGGGTCAAATGAGTGGCTTCTCTGTGTAAGGGACAAAAGGGTGGCTTCTCTGTGTTAGGGTCAAAAGAGTGGCTTCTCTGTGTTAGGGACAAAAGAGTGGCTTCTCTGTGTAAGGGTCAAATGAGTGGCTTCTCTGTGTTAGGGACAAAAGAGAGGCTTCTCTGTGTAAGGGACAAAAGAGTGGCTTCTCTGTGTAAGGGTCAAATGAGTGGCTTCTCTGTGTAAGGGACAAATGAGTGGCTTCTCTGTGTTAGGGACAAAAGACTGGCTTCCCTGTGTTAGGGTCAAAAGAGTGGCTTCTCTGTGTTAGGGACAAAAGAGTGGCTTCTCTGTGTAAGGGTCAAATGAGTGGCTTCTCTGTGTAAGGGACAAAAGAGTGGCTTCTCTTTGTAAGGGACAAATGAGTGGCTTCTCTGTGTAAGGGACAAATGAGTGGCTTCTCTGTGTTAGGGACAAAAGAGTGGCTTCTCTGTGTTAGGGTCAAAAGAGTGGCTTCTCTGTGTTAGGGACAAAAGAGTGGCTTCTCTGTGTAAGGGACAAAAGAGTGGCTTCTCTGTGTAAGGGACAAAAGAGCGGATTCTCTGTGTAAGGGTCAAATGAGTGGCTTCTCTGAGTAAGGGACAAAAGGGTGGCTTCTCTGTGTAAGGGACAAAAGAGTGGCTTCTCTGTGTTAGGGACAAAAGAGAGGCTTCTCTGTGTAAGGGACAAAAGAGTGGCTTCTCTGTGTAAGGGTCAAATGAGTGGCTTCTCTGTGTAAGGGACAAATGAGTGGCTTCTCTGTGTTAGGGACAAAAGACTGGCTTCCCTGTGTTAGGGTCAAAAGAGTGGCTTCTCTGTGTTAGGGACAAAAGAGTGGCTTCTCTGTGTAAGGGTCAAATGAGTGGCTTCTCTGTGTAAGGGACAAAAGAGTGGCTTCTCTGTGTAAGGTCAAATGAGTGGCTTCTCTGTGCAAGGGACAAATGAGTGGCTTCTCTTTGTAAGGGACAAATGAGAGGCTTCTCTGTGTAAGGGACAAATGAGTGGCTTCTCTGTGTTAGGGACAAAAGAGTGGCTTCTCTGTGTTAGGGTCAAAAGAGTGGCTTCTCTGTGTTAGGGACAAAAGAGTGGCTTCTCTGTGTAAGGGACAAAAGAGTGGCTTCTCTGTGTAAGGGACAAAAGAGAGGATTCTCTGTGTAAGGGTCAAATGAGTGGTTTCTCTGAGTAAGGGACAAAAGGGTGGCTTCTCTGTGTAAGGGACAAATGAGTGGCTTCTCTGTGTTAGGGACAAAAGAGTGGCTTCTCTGTGTTAGGGTCAAAAGAGTGGCTTCTCTGTGTTAGGGACAAAAGAGTGGCTTCTCTGTGTAAGGGACAAAAGAGTGGCTTCTCTGTGTAAGGGTCAAATGAGTGGCTTCTCTGTGTAAGGGACAAATGAGTGGCTTCTCTTTGTAAGGGACAAATGAGTGGATTCTCTGTGTAAGGGACAAATGAGTGGCTTCTCTGTGTAAGGGACAAAAGAGTGGCTTCTCTGTGTAAGGGTCAAATGAGTGGCTTCTCTGTGTAAGGGACAAATGAGTGGCTTCTCTGTGTAAGGGACAAAAGAGTGGCTTCTCTGTGTAAGGGTCAAATGAGTGGCTTCTCTGTGTAAGGGACAAATGAGTGGCTTCTCTGTGTAAGGGACAAATGAGTGGCTTCTCTGTGTAAGGGACAAATGAGTGGCTTCTCTGTGTTAGGGACAAAAGAGTGGCTTCTCTGTGTAAGGGTCAAATGAGTGGCTTCTCTGTGTAAGGGACAAAAGAGTGGCTTCTCTGTGTAAGGGACAAAAGAGTGGCTTCTCTGTGTTAGGGACAAAAGAGTGGCTTCTCTGTGTAAGGGACAAAAGAGTGGCTTCTCTGTGTTAGGGACAAAAGAGAGGCTTCTCTGTGTAAGGGACAAAAGAGTGTCTTCTCTGTGTAAGGGTCAAATGAGTGGCTTCTCTGTGTAAGGGACAAAATAGTGGCTTCTCTGTGTTAGGGACAAATGAGTCGCTTCTCTGTGTAAGAGACAAATGAGTGGCTTCTCTATGTTAGGGACAAAAGAGTGGCTTCTCTGTGTTAGGGTCAAAAGAGTGGCTTCTCTGTGTTAGGGACAAAAGAGTGGCTTCTCTGTGTTAGGGACAAATGAGTGGCTTCTCTGTGTAAGGGACAAATGAGTGGCTTCTCTGTGTTAGGGACAAAAGAGTGGCTTCTCTGTGTAAGGGACAAATGAGTGGCTTCTCTGTATTAGGGACAAAAGAGTGGCTTCTCTGTGTAAGGGACAACAGAGTGGCTTCTCTGTGTAAGGGTCAAAAGAGTGGCTTCTCTGTATTAGGGTCAAAAGAGTGGCTTCTCTGTGTTAGGGACAAAAGAGTGGCTTCTCTGTGTAAGGGACAAATGAGTGGCTTCTCTGTGTAAGGGTCAAATGAGTGGCTTCTCTGTGTTAGGGACAAAAGGGTGGCTTCTCTATGTTAGGGTCAAAAGAGTGGCTTCTCTGTGTTAGGGACAAAAGAGTGGCTTCTCTGTGTAAGGGACAAATGAGTGGCTTCTCTGTGTAAGGGTCAAAAGAGTGGCTTCTCTGTATAAGGGACAAAAGAGTTTCTTCTCTGTGTTAGGGACAAAAGAGTGGCTTCTCTGTGTTAGGGTCAAAAGAGTGGCTTCTCTGTGTTGGGGACAAAAGAGTGGCTTCTCTGTATAAGGGTCAAATGAGTGGCTTCTCTGTGTAAGGGACAAATGAGTGGCTTCTCTGTGTTAGGGACAAAAGAGTGGCTTCTCTGTGTAAGGGACAAATGAGTGGCTTCTCTGTGTAAGGGTCAAATGAGTGGCTTCTCTGTGTTAGGGACAAAAGGGTGGCTTCTCTATGTTAGGGTCAAAAGAGAGGCTTCTCTGTGTTAGGGACAAAAGAGTGGCTTCTCTGTGTAAGGGACAAATGAGTGGCTTCTCTGTGTAAGGGTCAAAAGAGTGGCTTCTCTGTATAAGGGACAAAAGAGTTTCTTCTCTGTGTTAGGGACAAAAGAGTGGCTTCTCTGTGTTAGGGTCAAAAGAGTGGCTTCTCTGTGTTGGGGACAAAAGAGTGGCTTCTCTGTATAAGGGTCAAATGAGTGGCTTCTCTGTGTAAGGGACAAATGAGTGGCTTCTCTGTGTTAGGGACAAAAGAGTGGCTTCTCTGTGTAAGGGACAAATGAGTGGCTTCTCTGTGTAAGGGTCAAATGAGTGGCTTCTCTGTGTAAGGGACAAATGAGTGGCTTCTCTGTGTTAGGGACAAAAGAGTGGCTTCTCTGTGTAAGGGTCAAATGAGTGGCTTCTCTGTGTAAGGGACAAACGAGTGGCTTCTCTGTGTAAGGGACAAAAGAGTGGCTTCTCTGTGTAAGGGTCAAATGAGTGGCTTCTCTGTGTTAGGGTCAAAAGAGTGGCTTCTCTGTATTAGGGTCAAAAGAGTGGCTTCTCTGTGTTAGGGACAAAAGAGTGGCTTCTCTGTGTAAGGGACAAATGAGTGGCTTCTCTGTGTTAGGGACAAAAGAGTGGCTTCTCTGTGTAAGGGACAAATGAGTGACTTCTCTGTGTAAGGGTCAAATGAGTGGCTTCTCTGTGTTAGGGTCAAAAGAGTGGCTTCTCTGTATTAGGGTCAAAAGAGTGGCTTCTCTGTGTTAGGGACAAAAGAGTGGCTTCTCTGTGTAAGGGACAAATGAGTGGCTTCTCTGTGGACAAAAGAGTGGCTTCTCTGTGTAAGGGACAACAGAGTGGCTTCTCTGTGTAAGGGTCAAAAGAGTGGCTTCTCTGTGTAAGGGACAAATGAGTGGCTTCTCTGTGTTAGGGACAAAAGAGTGGCTTCTCTGTATAAGGGACAAATGAGTGGCTTCTCTGTGTAAGGGACAAAAGAGTGGCTTCTCTGTGTAAGGGTCAAATGAGTGGCTTCTCTGTGTAAGGGACAAATGAGTGGCTTCTCTGTGTTAGGGACAAATGAGTGGCTTCTCTGTGTAAGGGTCAAAAGAGTGGCTTCTCTGTGTAAGGGACAAAAGAGTGGCTTCTCTGTGTTAGGGACAAAAGAGTGGCTTCTCTGTGTTAGGGACAAAAGAGTGGCTTCTCTGTATAAGGGACAAATGAGTGGCTTCTCTGTGTAAGGGACAAAAGAGTGGCTTCTCTGTGTAAGGGTCAAATAAGTGGCTTCTCTGTGTAAGGGACAAATGAGTGGCTTCTCTGTGTTAGGGAGAAATGAGTGGCTTCTCTGTGTTAGGGACAAAAGAGTGGCTTCTCTGTGTAAGGGACAAAAGAGTGGCTTCTCTGTGTAAGGGACAAATGAGTGGCTTCTCTGTGTAAGGGTCAAAAGAGTGGCTTCTCTGTGTAAGGGACAAAAGAGTGGCTTCTCTGTGTAAGGGTCAAATGAGTGGCTTCTCTGTGTAAGGGACAAATGAGTGGCTTCTCTGTGTTAGGGACAAATGCGTGGCTTCTCTGTGTAAGGGTCAAATGAGTGGCTTCTCTGTGTAAGGGATAAATGAGTGGCTTCTCTGTGTTAGGGACAAATGAGTGGCTTCTCTGTGTAAGGGACAAATGAGTGGCTTCTCTGTATAAGGGACAAATCAGTGGCTTCTCTGTGTTAGGGACAAAAGAGTGGCCTCTCTGTGTTAGGGACAAAAGAGTGGCTTCTCTGTGTAAGGGACAACAGAGTGGCTTCTCTGTATAAGGGACAAATGAGTGGCTTCTCTGTGTTAGGGACAAATGAGTGGCTTCTCTGTGTTAGGGACAAAAGAGTGGCTTCTCTGTGTAAGGGACAACAGAGTGGCTTCTCTGTGTAAAGGACAAATGAGTGGCTTCTCTGTGTTAGGGACAAAAGAGTGGCTTCTCTGTGTAAGGGACAACAGAGTGCCTTCTCTGTGTAAGGGACAAAAGAGTGGCTTCTCTGTGTAAGGGACAAAAGAGTGGCTTCTCTGTGTTAGAGACAAAAGAGTGGCTTCTCTGTGTAAGGGACAAATGAGTGGCTTCTCTGTGTTAAGGACAAAGGGTGGCTTCTCTGTGTAAGGGACAACAGAGTGGCTTCTCTGTGTAAGGGACAAAAGAGCGGCTTCTCTGTGTTAGGGACAAAAGAGTGGCTTCTCTGTGTTAGGGACAAAAGAGTGGCTTCTCTGTATAAGGGTCAAATGAGTGGCTTCTCTGTGTAAGGGACAAAAGAGTGGCTTCTCTGTGTAAGGGTCAAATGAGTGGCTTCTCTGTGTAAGGGACAAATGAGTGGCTTCTCTGTGTTAGGGACAAATGAGTGGCTTCTCTGTGTAAGGGTCAAAAGAGTGGCTTCTCTGTGTAAGGGACAAAAGAGTGGCTTCTCTGTGTTAGGGACAAAAGAGTGGCTTCTCTGTGTAAGGGACAAAAGAGTGGCTTCTCTGTGTAAGGGACAAATGAGTGGCTTCTCTGTGTAAGGGTCAAAAGAGTGGCTTCTCTGTGTAAGGGACAAAAGAGTGGCTTCTCTGTGTAAGGGTCAAATGAGTGGCTTCTCTGTGTAAGGGACAAATGAGTGGCTTCTCTGTGTTAGGGACAAATGAGTGGCTTCTCTGTGTAAGGGTCAAATGAGTGGCTTCTCTGTGTTAGGGTCAAAAGAGTGGCTTCTCTGTATTAGGGTCAAAAGAGTGGCTTCTCTGTGTTAGGGACAAAAGAGTGGCTTCTCTGTGTAAGGGACAAATGAGTGGCTTCTCTGTGTTAGGGACAAAAGAGTGGCTTCTCTGTGTAAGGGACAACAGAGTGGCTTCTCTGTGTAAGGGTCAAAAGAGTGGCTTCTCTGTATTAGGGTCAAAAGAGTGGCTTCTCTGTGTTAGGGACAAAAGAGTGGCTTCTCTGTGTAAGGGACAAATGAGTGGCTTCTCTGTGTTAGGGACAAAAGAGTGGCTTCTCTGTGTAAGGGACAACAGAGTGGCTTCTCTGTGTAAGGGACAACAGAGTGGCTTCTCTGTGTAAGGGACAACAGAGTGGCTTCTCTGTATAAGGGACAAATGAGTGGCTTCTCTGTGTTAGGGACAAAAGAGTGGCTTCTCTGTGTAAGGGACAACAGAGTGGCTTCTCTGTGTAAAGGACAAATGAGTGGCTTCTCTGTGTTAGGGACAAAATAGTGGCTTCTCTGTGTAAGGGACAACAGAGTGGCTTCTCTGTGTAAAGGACAAATGAGTGGCTTCTCTGTGTTAGGGACAAAAGAGTGGCTTCTCTGTGTTAGGGACAAAAGAGTGGCTTCTCTGTGTAAGGGACAACAGAGTGGCTTCTCTGTGTAAGGGACAAAAGAGTGGCTTCTCTGTGTAAGGGTCAAATGAGTGGCTTCTCTGTGTAAGGGACAAATGAGTGGCTTCTCTGTGTTAGGGACAAATGAGTGGCTTCTCTGTGTAAGGGTCAAATGAGTGGCTTCTCTGTGTAAGGGACAAAAGAGTGGCTTCTCTGTGTAAGGGTCAAATGAGTGGCTTCTCTGTGTAAGGGTCAAAAGAGTGGCTTCTCTGTGTAAGGGACAAAAGAGTGGCTTCTCTGTGTAAGGGTCAAATGAGTGGCTTCTCTGTGTAAGGGTCAAATGAGTGGCTTCTCTGTGTTAGGGACAAAAGAGTGGCTTCTCTGTGTTAGGGACAAATGAGTGGCTTCTCTGTGTAAGGGTCAAATGAGTGGCTTCTCTGTGTAAGGGACAAAAGAGTGGCTTCTCTGTGTAAGGGTCAAATGAGTGGCTTCTCTGTGTAAGGGTCAAAAGAGTGGCTTCTCTGTGTAAGGGACAAAAGAGTGGCTTCTCTGTGTAAGGGTCAAATGAGTGGCTTCTCTGTGTAAGGGTCAAATGAGTGGCTTCTCTGTGTAAGGGACAAAAGAGTGGCTTCTCTGTGTAAGGGACAAATGAGTGGCTTCTCTGTGTAAGGGACAACAGAGTGGCTTCTCTGTGTAAAGGACAAATGAGTGGCTTCTCTGTGTTAGGGACAAAAGAGTGGCTTCTCTGTGTTAGGGACAAAAGAGTGGCTTCTCTGTGTAAGGGACAACAGAGTGGCTTCTCTGTGTAAGGGACAAAAGAGTGGCTTCTCTGTGTAAGGGTCAAATGAGTGGCTTCGCTGTGTAAGGGACAAATGAGTGGCTTCTCTGTGTTAGGGTCAAATGAGTGGCTTCTCTGTGTTAGGGACAAAAGAGTGGCTTCTCTGTGTTAGGGACAAATGAGTGGCTTCTCTGTGTAAGGGTCAAAAGAGTGGCTTCTCTGTGTAAGGGACAAAAGAGTGGCTTCTCTGTGTAAGGGTCAAATGAGTGGCTTCTCTGTGTAAGGGACAAATGAGTGGCTTCTCTGTGTTAGGGACAAATGAGTGGCTTCTCTGTGTAAGGGTCAAATGAGTGGCTTCTCTGTGTTAGGGTCAAAAGAGTGGCTTCTCTGTGTAAGGGACAAACGAGTGGCTTCTCTGTGTTAGGGACAAAAGAGTGGCTTCTCTGTGTAAGGGACAACAGAGTGGCTTCTCTGTGTAAGGGTCAAAAGAGTGGCTTCTCTGGATTAGGGTCAAAAGAGTGGCTTCTCTGTGTTAGGGACAAAAGAGTGGCTTCTCTGTGTAAGGGACAAATGAGTGGCTTCTCTGTGTTAGGGACAAAAGAGTGGCTTCTCTGTGTAAGGGACAACAGAGTGGCTTCTCTGTGTAAGGGACAACAGAGTGGCTTCTCTGTGTAAAGGACAAATGAGTGGCTTCTCTGTGTTAGGGACAAAAGAGTGGCTTCTCTGTGTTAGGGACAAAAGAGTGGCTTCTCTGTGTAAGGGACAACAGAGTGGCTTCTCTGTGTAAGGGACAACAGAGTGGCTTCTCTGTATAAGGGACAAATGAGTGGCTTCTCTGTGTTAGGGACAAATGAGTGGCTTCTCTGTGTAAGGGACAACAGAGTGGCTTCTCTGTGTAAGGGACAAAAGAGTGGCTTCTCTGTGTAAGGGTCAAATGAGTGGCTTCGCTGTGTAAGGGACAAATGAGTGGCTTCTCTGTGTTAGGGTCAAATGAGTGGCTTCTCTGTGTTAGGGACAAAAGAGTGGCTTCTCTGTGTTAGGGACAAATGAGTGGCTTCTCTGTGTAAGGGTCAAAAGAGTGGCTTCTCTGTGTAAGGGACAAAAGAGTGGCTTCTCTGTGTTAGGGACAAATGAGTGGCTTCTCTGTGTAAGGGTCAAATGAGTGGCTTCTCTGTGTTAGGGTCAAAAGAGTGGCTTCTCTGTGTAAGGGACAAACGAGTGGCTTCTCTGTGTTAGGGACAAAAGAGTGGCTTCTCTGTGTAAGGGTCAAAAGAGTGGCTTCTCTGGATTAGGGTCAAAAGAGTGGCTTCTCTGTGTTAGGGACAAAAGAGTGGCTTCTCTGTGTAAGGGACAAATGAGTGGCTTCTCTGTGTTAGGGACAAAAGAGTGGCTTCTCTGTGTAAGGGACAACAGAGTGGCTTCTCTGTGTAAGGGACAACAGAGTGGCTTCTCTGTATAAGGGACAAATGAGTGGCTTCTCTGTGTTAGGGACAAATGAGTGGCTTCTCTGTGTTAGGGACAAAAGAGTGGCTTCTCTGTGTAAGGGACAACAGAGTGGCTTCTCTGTGTAAGGGTCAAAAGAGTGGCTTCTCTGTATTAGGGTCAAAAGAGTGGCTTCTCTGTGTTAGGGACAAAAGAGTGGCTTCTCTGTGTAAGGGACAAATGAGTGGCTTCTCTGTGTTAGGGACAAAAGAGTGGCTTCTCTGTGTAAGGGACAACAGAGTGGCTTCTCTGTGTAAGGGACAACAGAGTGGCTTCTCTGTGTAAGGGACAACAGAGTGGCTTCTCTGTATAAGGGACAAATGAGTGGCTTCTCTGTGTTAGGGACAAAAGAGTGGCTTCTCTGTGTAAGGGACAACAGAGTGGCTTCTCTGTGTAAAGGACAAATGAGTGGCTTCTCTGTGTTAGGGACAAAATAGTGGCTTCTCTGTGTAAGGGACAACAGAGTGGCTTCTCTGTGTAAAGGACAAATGAGTGGCTTCTCTGTGTTAGGGACAAAAGAGTGGCTTCTCTGTGTTAGGGACAAAAGAGTGGCTTCTCTGTGTAAGGGACAACAGAGTGGCTTCTCTGTGTAAGGGACAAAAGAGTGGCTTCTCTGTGTAAGGGTCAAATGAGTGGCTTCTCTGTGTAAGGGACAAATGAGTGGCTTCTCTGTGTTAGGGACAAATGAGTGGCTTCTCTGTGTAAGGGTCAAATGAGTGGCTTCTCTGTGTAAGGGACAAAAGAGTGGCTTCTCTGTGTAAGGGTCAAATGAGTGGCTTCTCTGTGTAAGGGTCAAAAGAGTGGCTTCTCTGTGTAAGGGACAAAAGAGTGGCTTCTCTGTGTAAGGGTCAAATGAGTGGCTTCTCTGTGTAAGGGTCAAATGAGTGGCTTCTCTGTGTTAGGGACAAAAGAGTGGCTTCTCTGTGTTAGGGACAAATGAGTGGCTTCTCTGTGTAAGGGTCAAATGAGTGGCTTCTCTGTGTAAGGGACAAAAGAGTGGCTTCTCTGTGTAAGGGTCAAATGAGTGGCTTCTCTGTGTAAGGGTCAAAAGAGTGGCTTCTCTGTGTAAGGGACAAAAGAGTGGCTTCTCTGTGTAAGGGTCAAATGAGTGGCTTCTCTGTGTAAGGGTCAAATGAGTGGCTTCTCTGTGTAAGGGACAAAAGAGTGGCTTCTCTGTGTAAGGGACAAATGAGTGGCTTCTCTGTGTAAGGGACAACAGAGTGGCTTCTCTGTGTAAAGGACAAATGAGTGGCTTCTCTGTGTTAGGGACAAAAGAGTGGCTTCTCTGTGTTAGGGACAAAAGAGTGGCTTCTCTGTGTAAGGGACAACAGAGTGGCTTCTCTGTGTAAGGGACAAAAGAGTGGCTTCTCTGTGTAAGGGTCAAATGAGTGGCTTCGCTGTGTAAGGGACAAATGAGTGGCTTCTCTGTGTTAGGGTCAAATGAGTGGCTTCTCTGTGTTAGGGACAAAAGAGTGGCTTCTCTGTGTTAGGGACAAATGAGTGGCTTCTCTGTGTAAGGGTCAAAAGAGTGGCTTCTCTGTGTAAGGGACAAAAGAGTGGCTTCTCTGTGTAAGGGTCAAATGAGTGGCTTCTCTGTGTAAGGGACAAATGAGTGGCTTCTCTGTGTTAGGGACAAATGAGTGGCTTCTCTGTGTAAGGGTCAAATGAGTGGCTTCTCTGTGTTAGGGTCAAAAGAGTGGCTTCTCTGTGTAAGGGACAAACGAGTGGCTTCTCTGTGTTAGGGACAAAAGAGTGGCTTCTCTGTGTAAGGGACAACAGAGTGGCTTCTCTGTGTAAGGGTCAAAAGAGTGGCTTCTCTGGATTAGGGTCAAAAGAGTGGCTTCTCTGTGTTAGGGACAAAAGAGTGGCTTCTCTGTGTAAGGGACAAATGAGTGGCTTCTCTGTGTTAGGGACAAAAGAGTGGCTTCTCTGTGTAAGGGACAAAAGAGTGGCTTCTCTGTGTAAGGGTCAAATGAGTGGCTTCGCTGTGTAAGGGACAAATGAGTGGCTTCTCTGTGTTAGGGTCAAATGAGTGGCTTCTCTGTGTTAGGGACAAAAGAGTGGCTTCTCTGTGTTAGGGACAAATGAGTGGCTTCTCTGTGTATGGGTCAAAAGAGTGGCTTCTCTGTGTAAGGGACAAAAGAGTTGCTTCTCTGTGTAAGGGTCAAATGAGTGGCTTCTCTGTGTAAGGGACAAATGAGTGGCTTCTCTGTGTTAGGGACAAATGAGTGGCTTCTCTGTGTAAGGGTCAAATGAGTGGCTTCTCTGTGTTAGGGTCAAAAGAGTGGCTTCTCTGTGTAAGGGACAAACGAGTGGCTTCTCTGTGTTAGGGACAAAAGAGTGGCTTCTCTGTGTAAGGGTCAAAAGAGTGGCTTCTCTGGATTAGGGTCAAAAGAGTGGCTTCTCTGTGTTAGGGACAAAAGAGTGGCTTCTCTGTGTAAGGGACAAATGAGTGGCTTCTCTGTGTTAGGGACAAAAGAGTGGCTTCTCTGTGTAAGGGACAACAGAGTGGCTTCTCTGTGTAAGGGACAACAGAGTGGCTTCTCTGTATAAGGGACAAATGAGTGGCTTCTCTGTGTTAGGGACAAATGAGTGGCTTCTCTGTGTTAGGGACAAAAGAGTGGCTTCTCTGTGTAAGGGACAACAGAGTGGCTTCTCTGTGTAAGGGACAAAAGAGTGGCTTCTCTGTGTAAGGGTCAAATGAGTGGCTTCGCTGTGTAAGGGACAAATGAGTGGCTTCTCTGTGTTAGGGTCAAATGAGTGGCTTCTCTGTGTTAGGGACAAAAGAGTGGCTTCTCTGTGTTAGGGACAAATGAGTGGCTTCTCTGTGTAAGGGTCAAAAGAGTGGCTTCTCTGTGTAAGGGACAAAAGAGTGGCTTCTCTGTGTAAGGGTCAAATGAGTGGCTTCTCTGTGTAAGGGACAAATGAGTGGCTTCTCTGTGTTAGGGACAAATGAGTGGCTTCTCTGTGTAAGGGACAACAGAGTGGCTTCTCTGTGTAAGGGACAACAGAGTGGCTTCTCTGGATTAGGGTCAAAAGAGTGGCTTCACTGTGTTAGGGACAAAAGAGTGGCTTCTCTGTGTAAGGGACAAATGAGTGGCTTCTCTGTGTTAGGGACAAAAGAGTGGCTTCTCTGTGTAAGGGACAACAGAGTGGCTTCTCTGTGTAAGGGACAACAGAGTGGCTTCTCTGTATAAGGGACAAATGAGTGGCTTCTCTGTGTTAGGGACAAATGAGTGGCTTCTCTGTGTTAGGGACAAAAGAGTGGCTTCTCTGTGTAAGGGACAACAGAGTGGCTTCTCTGTGTTAGGGACAAAAGAGTGGCTTCTCTGTGTAAGGGACAACAGAGTGGCTTCTCTGTATAAGGGCCAAATGAGTGGCTTCTCTGTGTTAGGGACAAATGAGTGGCTTCTCTGTGTAAGGGTCAAATGAGTGGCTTCTCTGTGTTAGGGTCAAAAGAGTGGCTTCTCTGTGTAAGGGACAAACGAGTGGCTTCTCTGTGTTAGGGACAAAAGAGTGGCTTCTCTGTGTAAGGGACAACAGAGTGGCTTCTCTGTGTAAGGGTCAAAAGAGTGGCTTCTCTGGATTAGGGTCAAAAGAGTGGCTTCTCTGTGTTAGGGACAAAAGAGTGGCTTCTCTGTGTAAGGGACAAATGAGTGGCTTCTCTGTGTTAGGGACAAAAGAGTGGCTTCTCTGTGTAAGGGACAAATGAGTGGCTTCTCTGTTTTAGGGACAAAAGAGTGGCTTCTCTGTGTAAGGGACAACAGAGTGGCTTCTCTGTGTAAGGGACAACAGAGTGGCTTCTCTGTATAAGGGACAAATGAGTGGCTTCTCTGTGTTAGGGACAAAAGAGTGGCTTCTCTGTGTTAGGGACAAAAGAGTGGCTTCTCTGTGTTAGAGTCAAAAGAGTGGCTTCTCTGTGTTAGGGACAAAAGAGTGGCTTCTCTGTGTTAGGGACAAATGAGTGGCTTCTCTGTGTAAGGGACAAATGAGTGGCTTCTCTGTGTAAGGGACAAATGAGTGGCTTCTCTGTGTGAGGGACAACAGAGTGGCTTCTCTGTGTAAGGGACAAAAGAGTGGCTTCTCTGTGTTAGGGTCAAAAGAGTGGCTTCTCTGTGTTAGGGACAAAAGAATGGCTTCTCTGTATAAGGGTCAAATGAGTGGCTTCTCTGTGTAAGGGACAAATGAGTGGCTTCTCTGTGTAAGGGACAAAAGAGTGGCTTCTCTGTGTAAGGGACAAAATAGTCCAAGCGACTCATATAGATTATTTCGCTACTTTGTCGTGATCCAGGTGTGAGTGCCAATTTATTTACATTGATGTTATCCACTTGCCAGGAGGGAGTATGCAAAATACAATTTGGGGAGGATATAGTTGCATCGCCATGTAAGATAATTGCATTTAAGAATGCAAGGCGTAACGATCGTTTCTAAACTCCCTGCTAACAAAATATAAATCTAATTAAATAAACACATTTTATTTTAGTTGTAGTTAAATTTATTTCATTATTATCAATTCGCTTAACTGGATTTTAGCTTAAAAGTTAAACTTAGCAGACTAGGAGTGCTTACATTGTAAAAAGGACATTCTCTCATAAGATCGTTGAAGATTATACGGAAAACTTATTTATTAAAAAAAAAAATAAAATAAAAACATTGCTTAAGCTTATTAACAGATTATAACAATACACTTGTTAAGTAAGTTTATAAATGTTTGCGGTGAAGAAGTCGAAGCAAGTTAAAAGTCATCCGAACTGCCATTCTTACAAGCTAAGTTTAGGTTTATTTTAGTCAATTTATGTTTAGTAAATTTATGTCAATTACATTATTAAATGGCAGTTAATTAGTGAAGTTTCAATAAATTCATTAGTTATTGAATAGACAATAGTTTATTATTTTAAGTTCCTACTTTAACCTGATTAGTTTTAGATTATTTTTATTCTTGTTTGCTTCTGGTTTCTTTTTGAAATTTACAAATTTTAATTTTTTTGCTTATGTTTCAAACATTTGTGATTTTGTTGTTGTTGTTTTTCCTTTTTAACTTTCTCAATGAAAAGCATATTTACATAAATTTACAGAGTACAGGCAAAATCATGAACCAAGCGGTCATCAGGCTGCTGGAGGCGGCCACACCATTCCTGGCGTCTGTCAGCTCCTTCTCATCAACCACGAAGGCAGGCACGGACATGGGCATCTGCTCTAAAGTTTTAATGGCCTCAACAAAATTGCCGCGACTGTTGCGAGCCAAACGCTGATTGGCCAATTTCAGTTCGCGCAGTTTCTCCTCCAGTTGAAGAACTTCGTCTAGAAAAATTCCAACATTAATGCAAGTGTCATTGAAAAATTAACTCATTAGTAGCATTAGCTAAGGAAAAACAGTAGTGGCCATAGCAAAGATAATACAGTAGTGGCCATAGCATATATAACACAGTAGTGGTCATAGCAAAGTTAATACAGTAATGGCCATAGCAAAGATAATACAGTTGTGGCCATAGCAAATTTAATACAGTAGTGGCCATAGCAAAGATAATACAGTAGTGGCCATAGCATATATAACACAGTAGTGGCCATAGCAAAGTTAATACAGTAGTGGCCATAGCAAAAGTAACACAGTAGTGGCCATAGCAAAGTTAATACAGTAGTGGCCATAGCAAAGTTAATACAGTAATGGCCATAGCAAAGATAATACAGTTGTGCCCATAGCAAAGGTAACACGGTAGTGGCCATAGCATATATAACACAGTAGTGGCCATAGCAAAGTTAATAGAGTAATGGCCATAGCATATATAACACAGTAGTGGCCATAGCAAAGGTAACACAGTAGTGGCCATAGCAAAGTTAATACAGTAATGGCCATAGCAAAGGTAACACAGTAGTGGCCATAGCATATATAACACAGTAGTGGCCATAGCAAAGTTAATACAGTAATGGCCATAGCATATATAACACAGTAGTGGCCATAGCAAAGGTAACACAGTAGTGGCCATAGCAAAGTTAATACAGTAATGGCCATAGCAAAGGTAACACAGTAGTGGCCATAGCATATATAACACAGTAGTGGCCATAGCAAAGTTAATACAGTAATGGCCATAGCAAAGTTAATAGAGTAATGGCCATAGCATATATAACACAGTAGTGGCCATAGCAAAGTTAATACAGTAATGGCCATAGCAAAGGTAACACAGTAGTGGCCATCGCATATATAACACAGTAGTGGCCATAGCAAAGTTAATACAGTAATGGCCATAGCAAAGTTAATAGAGTAATGGCCATAGCATATATAACACAGTAGTGGCCATAGCAAAGTTAATACAGTAATGGCCATAGCAAAGGTAACACAGTAGTGGCCATAGCATATATAACACAGTAGTGGCCATAGCAAAGTTAATACAGTAATGGCCATAGCAAAGTTAATACAGTAGTGGCCATAGCATATATAACACAGTAGTGGCCATAGCAAAGTTAATACAGTAATGGCCATAGCAAAGGTAACACAGTAGTGGCCATCGCATATATAACACAGTAGTGGCCATAGCAAAGTTAATACAGTAATGGCCATAGCAAAGTTAATAGAGTAATGGCCATAGCATATATAACACAGTAGTGGCCATAGCAAAGTTAATACAGTAATGGCCATAGCAAAGATAATACAGTAGTGGCCATAGCAAAGGTAACACAGTAGTGGCCATAGCAAAGTTAATACAGTAATGGCCATAGCAAAGAGAATACAGTAGTCATAGCAAAGGTAACATGGTAGTGGCGTTGGGCGACAATTGCATTCAAACATTAATAGCTCTTCACTCATATAAACCTTTGTCACTTTTATGATCTGTTGTCGGATTCCGCTACCTCAACCTAGACCCTCGCCTTTTGAGAGGTTTTTCCTCTTGTAGATTACTCAGTAGTGTTACCTTGGCCATGGCCGCAGTACAGTAAATGTCGACAACTTACTGCGATTCACTCCCTCGATATCGTTGATTTTAATAAACATGGCCAATGAGATCTCATACACTTTGTTAGTGTCCATGAGTGGACTGAGTGCATCGGAGGTGTCGCGTCTTCTTCGGCGACCATAGCCGATTTGTCCATTCGAGCACTGGGTGCCTAGGCATTTGTCCAGGCAGACATTCACCGTGGCGCGGAATTGCACGTACGATGAATCTGGGAATTTGAAAGCCTTGAATTTGGCGCTCAAGGTGTCACCGTCAATTGTGTTGAAATTCTCGAAGAGGTACGGGTCTACGGTGCAACTGAAATGTGCAGGAGTAAAAATAAATATTCTTAATTTCTTATTTCTTATTATTTTGTATTATATTTTTTGGGGCTTCCCTGATAGATATCTAAGCTCAGAGAAAATCTTCTCAACAACATTCTCTAAGATTAGATGACTATATAACCAAATGCATTTGCTTTGGACCACTATCCAGGTGGAAATTATAACATCTATAAGAACACTATATAGATTCTATAGGAATTATATATAGTAGCTATAGAAACAGTATACAGTTTCTATATAAACCTGTACAGATTCTATAGGAAATCTGTATAGTTTCTATAGGAACAGTAAATAGTTTCTATGGAAAGATTATATAGTTTCCATAGGAACACTATATAGTATCTATTAGAATACTATTTAGTTTCTATAGGAACAACATACAGTTTCTAAAGGAACAATATATAGATTCTATAAGGAAACTATATAGTTTCTATAAAGCAATAGACAATATAGGTTCTATAAGAACACAATTCAAGTTCTAAAGGATACCTTCACAGTTTTTATAGGATCAATATATAGTCTCTATAGGATATGTATACAGTTCCTATAGGACACTATATAGTTTGGGATCACTATATAGTTTCTATACGAACAATATATTATTTCCACATGAACAATATATTATTTTTATATAAACTTTATATAGTTTCTATAGGAACAATATATAGTTTTTATAGGAATACTATATAGTATCTATAAGAACACTATATAGTTTCTATAAGAGAAGTATATAGTTTCTCTAGGAACCGTAGATTATTTCTATAGGAACACTATACAGTTTTTATAAGAACATTACAAAGTTTCTATAGGAAATGTATACAGTTCCTATTATATATATTATAGTTTCTATAGGAACAAGAATATATTGTTTCTATAAGGAAACTATATAGTTTCTATAGGAATACTATATAGTTTCTATAGGAATACTATATAGTTTCTATAGGAATACTATATAGTTTCTATAGGAATACTATACAGTATCTGTGGGAGCAGTATATAGTTTAAATAGGAACCGTACATTATTTCACTGTACAGTTTTTATAGGAACAGTAGGTAGTTTCTATAGGAACACTATATAGTATCTATAAGAACACTCTTCAAGTTCTATAGGAACACTATATAGTATCTATAAGAACATTCTTCAACTTCTATAAGAACAATATGAAGTTTTTATAGGATCACTAGATATTTTCTATAGGAACACTATAACGTTTCTATAGCATTACTATAAAGTTTCTATACGAACACTATATAGTTTCTATAAGAACACCATGTAGTATCTATAGGAACACTGTATAGTTTCTACCCGTAGCGAAATAAAGTTTCACCGTAAATTCCATCCAAGCAATTCATTCATTTGATTGTTTTGAGTACCGTCAAAGTCGACAACGTTAATTGTGGTTGACAACACTAATCTGCATTACAATTTTGACATCATTGCCAATGTTTTCTCCTTTTGGACTTCACAGTAAAACTTTATTTTGCCATGGTTTCTCTCATTACCCTTTAAAAATGATAGTCTCGGAGAGGAGACGCGTATCGGTGACTTCCAAGTAGTTGACACCCAAACCATAGACAGGCGCAGATTCACGATCCAAATTGATTTCCATGGTCAGCGGTGTGCCCGGCGTCACAGTCAAATCGCCAGTGACCTTCTTGCCGTTCTGATTGACTCCAATCGACAGACGCGGCTCGGGCGCGCGTTCCGTTAATGAAGTGGTTATTTCCAAGTCTCTGTTGAAAGGTCGAAATGAAAAGTACAATTAGTAATTACTTAATTACATTAGCTTATTAACTGTTTCGACGTGTGTGTTGAGTGTGTGTGTGCGTCCAATTCTAATGCATTCCACTCCACCACACACACAAATAAGTAATCAGTAGTCTATCTCTATTAATTGTAGATTATATAATTTTACGGCCCACAATAAAACTCGCCAACGATACTAAAGTGTGCAACCCGTCATCTGGGCCAGCTCTCACTCAGCCACAAATATCTTCTTCCGCCTCTCTTCCAGCAAATGATCGAAATTACGCGGTTAATACACATACGCCCTTCTAATGTCCCTTTGGGACTTGTCATAAATAATACGCCCCTTCTATTGCCAGCTACAAAATTGATATGAACGAGAAGCGAAAAACAAACTTTGCACCGTTACCCTGTAATTATTTGTATATCAGCAGTAGCTCTCTTGTGGAGTCCACTGGAACCCACGGTAGCCAGCCAGCCAGCCAGCCTCACTGACTAGCCGAACTTACCGTCTAACTGATTGAATGGCTGAATGAGTGTGCTAGTATGTGCAATTGTGGAAAGCACGGAAGGTATGTGCATCCATAAGTGCCTCAGCCCAATCGTCTCAGTTGTACTTGCTTCAGCTGCCGTACTCATAGTTGAGCTGCTGGTGGTGGTGGTGATGGTACCCTGGCATCGATTTCATAATTACCGAGTAATCAAAGCAGTGTTCAGTTGGGAGCTGTGTTTGTTGCTCATGTTAGTTTCACTATTGTTGTTGTTAGTGTTGTTGTTGTTGTTATTGTTGTCGTTGTTGTATGTACCTGTTACATGACATTTAATGCTACTATCAGGAATGATTTATAGCAGCTTCTGCTGCTTCAAAGTGAATGATGATGGTCTGTCTGTGGTGGCCAGTGAGAACTGGTTGTAAAATAATAAATTTTATAAGAAGTTGGGCGCAGTTAATACAAAACATCCATAAAAATGATAAATATTACGGATTTGCATTTTAGGCACCAAGGGGCACACTGGCTTGACTGCTGTATAATGGCATAATTTTCTTGCTTACGTGAGTTTGCATATCAAATGGTGTAAACGACATCAAGCAAGGATGTCCATGTATGTTTTCAAACGGATTCCGCAGGAAACGAGGAACTGGTGAACAAATTGGCATACTAAGTACAAATTACCATTACAAATGCTGTACACCAACAGCTTCAAACTCATTTATGACCGCGGGCTAAGGACTCCGTTCTTCAATTCTCCTTGATTTGCAATGTTAACAAAATTCAAGTGAGAGAAATATTGCAACCGCAACTTATTTTGGGCCCAACTTCAATGACCAGAAATAAAGACAAATTATACTGATGACATATTGTTATTGTTATGGTTACGAAAATTAGTTCCTTACCAACTAATCGTTCAGATAACTGGATTGTGCCAAATAACACAAAAACACTTCCTTGACAACTTTCCTTTAGTGAAAGTAGAGTAATTTATCATTATTTATTTTTTATGGTTCGGGGGATTAGAAGAGGTCTCAACCCTGTGCGCCACTTACGAGGCTAGCAAAAGCCGCCTACCTATTCTATGATCTCTACATCCACGAATCCTAAATGGACACTCAACTTGTGTCGCTAAGGACCCTATGCGTGGCCTACTCAGTTAGCCTAACCTATTATTATTATTATTATTATTATTATTATTATTATTATTATTATTATTATTATTATTATTATTATACTTTATACCATAATTAAATATGTCTGCAAATTGTTGAGGGGCCAACTAAGGCCTTCGACACGAAACGAAAAAGATTTAGAACCATTTTTGAGACTATGCACGGGGTAGGATTTGAGCACGGGATTCCTTGAGTGTGGTTCTACATGCGTTCCACTAGACCAAAGAGGCCGAGACATCATCAATGATTTTTTCTAGACATAGTTTCATTTTTATATTTACGTGGTAACTTTCGAGATCATTCCAACCCTTTCCAGCATCAAGTTTATTGGTGTGAAAGAGATGGCTTTGTCGTTTGTGACTCCTAACATTAAGTGTCATGGCATGCGACAAATTAACAGAACACAATACTAATAAGTTATCCTTACTGACTTACAGCTCCCTCCCCTACTAAGACACGTCGATTCAAATATAACAATGGCCTCAGTTAGACACTACCATACCTAATAATCGGTGATAGAATGGGTTCTACTCATAATCATATAAAATTCAGTGGTAAGTGCATCAGGCACTTCTTTCGAATTCTACTTTCGTCGGCTGCTGCCCTTCCACTGGAGTAACTGCATCAGACACTTCTTTCGAATTCTACTTCCATCGTCTGCTGCCCTTCCACTGAAGTTCGTTCAATTTGATGATCCACTGAGCTTTGCTTCTGTTTCTACCTTTGCTCAGCAAAAATCTAACTGAAGGGAATGCTTCTTATGGAGAATCTACTCTATAACTAATCTACGAGTATTTCTTAAACGCATGCAATTTAAATTTGATCCCTCCCAGCTTTTACCTGGGCGTATTACCCCTGGCCTTGGCAGTGAACTTGACACGACCAACTTTCATTTCAAACAATTGCCCAATACTGGGTACTTACTCTGGTTCTTGAAATCCAGCTGGCAGCACGTCGCGTCTCACAATGCCATGTGGTTGTTGTTGTTGTTGCTGCTGCTGCTGCTGCTGCAGCACTACTCGTGCCTGCTCGCGGCTAGTCGCATTCATCATTGTTAAATGCATCACCGGGCCACTGGTGATGCATTTAACACTGACGATCTCCTTGCCGCTGTCGGACTCGATTATGATTTTGTGGTAATACACTTTTTTACCCTGCGGACAAAGCAAATAAAAATTGAAAGGCTCACGTTAAGAGTGCGTGCGTGAGTGCAGGCGGGCATGCGTATTAACTGTGCAAAGCGAGGCTAAGCGAACTTACCGTTAACTGATTGACCATACGCGTCACGCCGCATTCATAGAAATCGCTGAGCGAAAGTTGGAAAACGGCGAGCGAGCCGTTCAGCTTCGGCTGGCAACGTTCGTCCGGATAACCCTTGAGGCCCTCCAAATAGATTTGCGGCTTTTCACTGTCGTTGCTGCTGTCGTTACTGTCGGCGGTGGCGGTGGCGGTGGTGCTGGTGGCATCGGGAATGCCGATTTCAACGCGCATCAGATCTTCGGTACAGTGGACTTTGTGTGCTCCTAGAAGATAGAATAAGAAGAATGGGGGATTTTATTTTGAATGCACAACAACAAATTTTCATTCAATATTGTTGTACGAGTGTATCTGAAATTGTAATTTGCGGCTCAGAACGTGCTGTGATCGTTCTCAAAGCAATCTGCAGGCTCTATCGCAAAATATCTTACGTCCGCGTCTCGCAGCAGCAGCCGCATCAGGATTCACATGTGCAGCCAGCCAGCAACACCTTCTCGCTGTCCGCTGTACACCGCGCTCTGTGCTCATGCACCGCTTGTAATTGGTGGCGCATAATTACTATGGAAGTGGAGCGCATGGCAGCGATTTCTAGCAAGCGACTGCTCCAAATGTGCGGCTAGCCGCAGGGCTTCTTTCTGTGGTAGTTTTGTGGCTTTCGTGTTTTTGAGTGAGTTTGCTTGCAACATTCTTGCTGCATTTTATAGAAAATGGGTTGGAGAAACAAGGCTAGGCACAATGATTTTTTTCCTATTACCATTAGCGGCTCTCAGCCAGACGGACTGACACAAACACATCTACACACGACACACGCACACACACTCAAACGCACACACCACTCACTTGGTAGTATAGTTAACAAAAGTGCGAGAGGCCTAAGTGGGTAAGTGCTGCGCGTACGTGCCTCATGACCAGCCATGGGATCCTTTTGCTTTCTGTTCTGTTTCTGTCGGAGATGGCGCGGATATCTGCTCGTAGTTTAGCATAGATTTTCCTTTTAACTTAGCAATTTTACATTATTTAAAGACGCTTTTTATTGCCCCCTTTAATGGGTCTGCGAGGAAGCGCGCTGGCAAAAAATGCGTAGCCTCCTGCACAGCATAGCAATTAGGGCATATGAGTACCCACCATGGCATTATGTAAAAGGGTTTAGTAAGCGAAATTACACTCGTAAGACCGATTCGGTTTAGAGGAAATTATAAGTTTGTTTTTGGAACAGGTGATTGTGCTGAAGCATCTAAACAAAAGACTTCAATAACGAGCTTCATTGAACTTGCCACAATTTAATACTTTGTGATATAGGCTGCCCTTATAAAGGTAACTACTTTAAGGTTGGCAGAATAAATGTGGCAGATTATCACTGGAGAAGACATCTTAAGACTGCAGTGATGATAACCAGTGCCGTCCCTTTACCATAATTATGGTAGGAAAGTTTTTAATCTACCACCATGAGCGAAATACGTTTTTAATATGCTTCTATCTTCATTTTTTTCCATCAGAACATTTGCCTTTCATTGATACTTTACTCACCCAAAAAAGTTGATAAAAATAAATTCAATTGAATAATTTTCTCTCAGATCATGACTACAGTGGCATTGAGGTACTTGCGAGACTCTTTCGTAGAGTTAAGCGAATTGCTTTACTTACTAAAGATAAAGAAATCTTCAAAAGCCTCAGAAATGATGTGAAAATGCATGATGACCAAGGCACCTTCTATTTCATATACGATAAATAGTGAAGGAATGTAATTGTAAATCTACCATGCTTCTTTCTTATTCACCACGCTTTAGTTTGATAGATCCCCACAATTCCGAAGACTAAAAAAAAAAAGTTTTTGTTTTCCTATACGAGTATATGAACTGAAAGTTTACAATATAACAGAGACCCTATCAAATCAGAGCGACTATATGAGGAAATGGGACCGTTAGGACGGTTATGAATGAAATTTCCTACAATTAAAGTGGAACACCACTCTACTTGAACGCTTTTCGCAAGTAATTAAACGTGCACGAGTTTGTCGACTCCTTATAACGATGTAACAGTTGGAGAGACAAGAAAATAAATTTTGTGAAACAATTCGACCGAGTCCAAAGATCTTTCTCTATTCTTCTAGCTTTAAGAGAACTACCAAATTGAAGGAACTGCATCTAGTATTTGTATTGGGTCGGTTTAGAGTAAAGATCATTTCAGGTTCATTTTTCATGTAAAAATGGAAACCAAACGGAATAAGAAGTTGATAAGATATCATCCAATGGAGCAAAGTGACTCCACGGCCTAACAAAACATAATCTGCTTAATCTGATTCTTAACCAAGTCACAATGGACTAGATGTCTCCGAGTGGAAGTGCGGCTACTTTGTATCCGCACACGCCTTCCCAACCTAACCAACCTAACCTAACCAACCTAACCTAACCAACCTAACCTAACCAACCATTTCGGCTGAGACTCCATTTTTGATGATTCTTACAACACTGAAAAACTTCGTCGTAAGAATTATTTATATATTTGTTTTTCAACAGTCCCCAACATTTCTCCAGGGGTCATATATCATCTCTACTCCCTGATCTGTTATCGATAAGTGTGTTCTTTTGAATTGAAACTTGGATTCAGTAGAATACATATTAAAGACGGATCGTCTAGAGTGAGTCTGGTTTGAAATCCACACCAGCCTTTGAGGTGCATATTTTTAGTTACTACATAACGAAGGGGAAAACCACAAAAAGCGTAAACAAAAGGTGTGAATTACAGAAGGATTACACGGCATTAGTGTTAAATATATTCATTTCTTATGACACGAGAGTATCAGCAGTACGAGGATGCCACCCATTTGTACAGATACTTCAATAAAACAGTATAAAAATCATTATTAAATCATAGTTACTGAGTCATAGCACTCTAAAATCTTTTATTTAATATAACCTGTGAGTGAATTACGACCAACTTGATCGCTCGACAAAACTTCATATAGCACGCTCGCGTCACATTTGCTCGAAGCATAAATTGACGATCACGTGTCAAGAGACTTCCCCGCGGGTATTTAAAGTGACTAAAAGGAGTTCCACCAAACTTATAAGTGAATTGTGTCTAGAACTACAACTACGATGATGCATGATGCTCTGAATCTGGAATACAATGATGTTCATATCTGATATCAATGACATTAGAGATAAACGAAACCGATGCTCTGAATCTGCAATATAATGATTTTCATATCTGATATCAATGACATTAGAGATGAACGAAACCGATACTCTGAATCTGCAATATAATGATCTCAATGACATTAGAGATAAACGAAAATGATGCTCTGAATCTGCAATATAATGATTTTCATATCTGATATCAATGACATTAGAGATGAACGAAACCGATGCTCTGAATCTGCAATATAATGATCTCAATGACATTAGAGATCAACGAAAATGTTGCTGTGAATCTGCAATACAATCATGTTCATATCTGATATCAATGCCAGTGGAGATGAAGGGTTTATTTCAAACAGGAAAAATTAAAAGAGAAGACTTCCTTAATCTGGCCACACTGTACACAGCATAATGAAAATGTGTTAAAGTGCTCTTAAACAACTTTTCACAGCATTTTGTTGTAAATGAAAAAGAAAATACGAGTACGTCTGAAGCAGCATTCAACAAAAAGCAGATCACAAGAAATGGTGTTAAAAACAACGACCATTAAACCATAAACCATAAACAAACAATGAAATGCATGGAAATGTGTTGAAGTGAAAAGAC
The DNA here is from genome assembly GCA_920105625.2 of Clusia tigrina. NCBI lineage: Eukaryota > Metazoa > Arthropoda > Insecta > Diptera > Clusiidae > Clusia > Clusia tigrina. The sequence continues at coordinate 421,971,459 of OV050030.1, forward strand.
GTTAACGATGACAGCCTCTCTTTGCTTTAGGAACCATTCACAATAAATGTTTCAATACGTAACGCACGCATCGCTTAAGGCAAACAAAAGACTTAGGAAACGAACTCGCCACTGAGTCAGTGAGGAAGTCGAAACTGAGAAGGAAATCGGGTTCAAAAGCATTTCAAGTAGAATTTGCATGATTGAATTCTTGAAAAATGCGTCAATAATAACCCAAATAACACACCTACAGTGAAATAGACGCCAAAAGACAGAGCGAAATACTATTAGACCAACATTTCGTGGAGTTAGTAAGACCACTTTTATAAGAAATTTAGGTAATATTCGCAGAAGATTGCAAAATATTGGAAAATACTCTGCACTAAAATAATGGAGTATTCAATTATCAACAGCTGATGATGAAATAAGCAACGTCACTACGTCTATCATGCTCATAGAATACACTATCGGTATTTAAATACATAAAGTTATGAGAACACTGACAAAACATCAAAGCTTCTCTAATATCCTGTGACATAACCATAATGGCACATTATTACTAAGACCTGCTATCAACCACGTAAACAATGTAAAAGAATACTTATTACTATGCTCCAAGACTCCTGTTAATTATTGCTCAAACTTAGTATATCCTTTCTTAGGGTACAGGAGAAAATCATACAAAGGATAAAATCATATATTATTATGACTACATGCCCTGAGAAAATAATACTCATATATATGTCTAATAAATATGAATGCATAATAAGCGAAGATCGTTTTCAACTCTTGAGAAAAATAAATTTCCCATACAAATACATGAAAGTGACTTTCATCCTTTGGGGGGCTTAATTAAAAGCCCTTAAGCAAACTTTAATTAACTGCACACAATCTGAGAGCACTCAGGAGGAGTAAGTGCACAAGAAGCGATGCAAAAGCGTAAAGACAAATAACAAAATGCAACCACAATTAATGCACTTTTATTGTAATTGAATATCAAATAACGCTGCCACCACAGCAATCCACCACTTGAAGTGCTGTCTCATGGTCACTATGAGGAATAGTGCGCCAGGCAAAAGATGCACGCAGACAGATTATGCCGACTTCCGTTCGCGCTCAGACAATTAATTGCCTACGCAGCGGCAGCCACACTGGCAGTGGCAGTGGTATTGGCAGTGGCAGTGGCAGCGACTGAGTTGAGTTGTGCTGAGTTTGCAAATGACAACTGCGAAAGTCAAGTCAAGTAAAGTAAAGGAACTACGAGGCAAGTGGTGCCTAAATTACACACAGACACGATAATTCGCCATTGACAAGAAGTGGATGACGACGAAGATGGCGACGATGGTGGCTCAGGCGGGCAAAATTGCAAAAAGCAGTAAAAATATGCACGAAAAAGGCTAAAAAAACCAAAATCGCCGCTCATGTGTGGAGTGATAAAAATAAAAGGCATAAAAAGGAATTTCATGGGGGAAAATGATTGCGTTAATGGCCGCAGGCTTAACTTACTATAAAAAGTAAAGACAAATAGATTGGAATTTAATGACACTGACCGAGGCGATGGATGTGGCGGTGGTGGTTGGTGGGTTCGCAATGACGGTGGCGTTGAAGTGGTTATGCTCGCTCTGTTGGTGGGTTATGTTCATGACCAATAGAATATTTAAGCCAATTATTATTTGAAAACATTAAAATAAAAGTAATTAATTGTTAATAATATACTGGAAATGCACATTTATTTTTGCACTGAAATAATTAAATATAAATTATTTAAAAATTACACTAGAAGCCTAGCACAGTTTAGGACCGCCACACAGCAACCCAAGTATTTATACTCATACTTGTATGGCACAATTCGTCAGTAGAGGTACTCGTACCAGCAAACACCAAACACCACCTCCGCCGTAGAGCGTCGTCGTATTAAATTAAGCCATGAATACAAAGTACGAGTATTCGCACTCAATGCCAAATTCGTTGCGCATCGTTGCAGCGCCAGTGGGCGCTAAGATAACAACAACAGCAACAACAAAAAACAAAGACAAAACAACAACAATAGCCATACTCGTATGAACACAAAAGCCCAGCCTGCACCATTTCATACCAAACCAAGCCACACCATACCATTCCATACCATTCTATACCAAACCATTCCCATACCATACCGAGTTGCCATAATAAAGTTGCACCAGACAATGTTACAACCGCAGAGCTAGCGCGCATATAGCATGGCCATGTTTTGAGCCATGACAAAAACAACAATAGCAAAAACAACAACAGCAACAACAACAACAACAATAGCAACAACAACAAAAAAGGTACAAAATAACAATAATTGAATTTTAAAAGTCCAACCCTTTTAGGTGTGCGCGCATATATCGTCTTTCACTGCTGTCCATTGTGAGCGGACGAACGCGTTCTCCATGCATGCATGCTCTCAGTTTTGTCGCTTAATTCTTCGTTTTTATAGTCTGGCCCCGGCCCTGGCCGGCAGATTGCGGAGTTAAAGTAAATAAAGACGAGCGCACATAATAAAAAAAACAATGCAGCAAGCAGCACCACCACTATGCCGAGTTCTAAACTTAAGCGGAGTTGTTTTTGTTTTTGTTATTGTTGTTTTTCCAGAATTTTGTTGTTGTTTCTGGTGCATAAAACTCACTTTAATTTTATAGACGAAATAAAAATGCATTCAAATTGAAGCTGCTAATAATTGTGTGGTGTTTTATTTGCTCAACGCACACAATGCATTGATTAAAATTTATTTTTATGTTGGATTCTTGTGGCGAGCATTTTTCTTTTTTCTTCTTTTTTTAATAGCGCCATGAGATAAAATTGTAAAAATACTAAGAAAAAGCATAAAAACTAAATGTGCATTTTTACATGCTACATACACTTTGTGGTGTATATTGAATTTGTTTGTACCCCCGATAAGGATACGTAGTAGGGAAGGATGTGTCTTTTGGAGTAGTGTAATTTTCTGAGTCTATGGGACTGTCCTGAATTCTTGAAAATAATTTAGAAACTTGTTATATTAGTTTTATAGTTTTTGTTTGAACCAGTTGAGACCACTAACAAGTCGGCTTTCTATACATCCATTTTCTTGCAAATAGCATATCTTTAGAAAGAAAAGAGATATTTGTATACACAAGTTTGAACATTCATTTCAGGTGTGTCAAATTTAGTAAACAGCAAAGCACCTTCACTACTTTAAAGTATAATTTCCTCCTTGCGAAAAGCGGAATCTTACTACTGAACGAGCAAGTAAGTAATGTACTGATGCCTCTACAAATGATCAATAGCCGTATTGAAGAAGATATGATGAGAAAGGTGGAAGAAAGGAATATAAAATCGTAAAGCTCATGCTCAACCGTACGGCAATCAGACCAAATCGATACTAGCACTTCCGAGGAAGAATTGCAAAACGGTAGTAGGAGTACTCACAGGTCACTGTCTAACGGCCGTAGAAGCTAAAAGAATGGGACTCACAAACAATGATGAATGTAGGAAATGTGGGGAACAGGACACAAAGGAAACTTTGGAGCACCTACTATGCCTATGACCCGCATTATCAAAACTCACCTAACACATCTGGGAGCCCCTCGGTTTGAAGTACTAAAGGGTTTTCCAACAAGAGGTGTTATTTTGAATCACCCGGTATTTCGGTAGCTGTCACTTTTGAAGCTTTTATTCTTTGACATTTGACAAGTAGAAACTACGCCTTTACTAAAAATGGAACGATACACGCTTCAACAACGCATTGAAATTATTCAAATTCACTACAAAAATGGTGAAAATCTTGCAGTCACAGTTCGCAAAACTACTAAAGCATTTTTGGGTCGTCGTGAAGCACCTTGTCGGACCGCAATACAGAAATTGGTGAAAAAATTGGAGCTGTTGGGACAAGTTAGTGATGTGAAGAATAAAACCCGCGCACGTCGCTCAAGAACAACTGAGAATATTGGTGCTGTAGCCCAAAGTGTTGAAGAAAACGTAGGTTTGTCCATTCCTCGTCGTTCTTTGGAATTGGGCATTCCACAAACGTCATTACACCGTATTTTGCATAAAGACTTGGGTCTTAAGGCTTATAAAGTTCAGTTAACAGAAGAACTCAAGCCGGCCGATCATCAACAACGTCGTGTCTTTGCTGATTGGGTCCTTGAAATGCATGAAAATGATCCGGAATTCCATCGAAAAATCATCTTGACTGATGAGGCCCATTTCCACCTCGGTGGCTACGTCAACAAGCAAAATTGTCGCATCTGGGGCTCGGAAAACCCAAGAGTTATTGTTGCCTCTCCATCTTCAACGTGTGACTGTTTGGTGCGGTTTATGGTCCGGTGGGGTCATTGGACCTTACTTTTTCGAAAATGATGTTGGATCAACAGTTACGGTGAATGGATTGCGCTATCGAGACATGATGATTAATGATTTTTTATGGTCGGAGTTGGATGGTATTGATCTGGACAACGTTTACTTTCAACATGACGGCGCTACGTGCCTCACAAGCAACGAAACCATTGCTCTTTTACGGGAAAAGTTTCCGGACCGTGTTATCTCTCGAAGAGGTGATCACAATTGGCCACCGAGATCTTGTGATTTAACACCTTGCGACCTCTTCCTTTGGGGCCACGTGAAAGATAAGGTCTAGGCCAACAGCCCAGCGTCGATTCAAGACCTCAGAGTTTAGCTAAGATTTACTAAGAGCATCTCTCTCTTTTTAACGGCTTATACTACAGCTCTTAAACGAATATCCATCTGGCACTGCAAAGGACCTTGCCGGTCTATGTGTGCCCTTCACAGGCAGCCAGCGTAACCTAACCTAACCTTCCTCTAAATAAGTTTCCTTAAAAGGCAACGAAGCTTCAAAGACTAGCCGTCTTTGAAGCTTCGTTGCCTATTTTCTTGGCCTCTGCTACTCTGGATACCAAATATTCATACAAATTTTAATAAAATTGAATATTCATATAAATTCCAATTGAGTTTTGTAATATTCGTGTAAATAAAATAGAGTACAGAATCTGAGTCTGAGTGCAGTGTGCTTATAATAGTCGATATGACCGACTACTAACATGCTTCCTGTGCTTAAGTTGCTATTTTTATACAAAAAATGGGAAGCCGTAAAGTTAGTCACTGAAAGAAGAACTAACAAACATGTTGTCCTTGAAAGCAGAACCAAGCGCCTTAAAGAATATTGTGGGCAAAACATACAAGCTATTAATTAATTTACTCGTATTATTCTAAGTGTTCATTTTTATATTAAAAGGAAGGCCACGAAAAGAGCATAATAATCTTAAATACCCTTGATATTTGGCACAGCATGCAGCGGCAATGGTGATAAGCAGGGCAGTTTCGGATCAGACGGGGCAGGGAATGTTAATCGGATCCGGCTCAATGGTGTTAAGAAGGCCAGTGTCGGTTCGGGGAGGCTGACTTTTCAGTACAGTGTATAATCACCAAACATTTCTTGACTGAAAGACGTCAATATTGTAAGTTTCGAGAACTTAAAATTCAAAAGGGTTTCTCCACCGGAACTAGATATGAGACATTTACTTCCGAATTGTTTACTTGTATTTGAAATTCACGGTCTCAATTCTTCACCAGCATATTCGTTAAACTAGCACAAGAAAATTCGTCACAATGTATAGTTAGTTAGTTAGTTAACTGACCCAGGATATAAGCATCGAAAGAAGAGATACGAGTCTGCTAGAATAGGTACAATAAATTGTAGAATACTAAGTGAAAAAAGCAATTGTAAGTCTTAAAGACGGAAGTGAGAAAAATTCTAAAAATATACTTCGCACTATAATCCTATATTAGGAAGACTAAATATGAGAAACCGAATTTGTCGCATTGAATCAAGCTTCAATATTTTATGTAATTTATAATAATCTTTACCTTAGTTTATAAGGGTTGAAATAGTTTGGGCCGCCTCAAAGACGGCTTACTTACGAATATCAGCAAGCACTAAAGTGATTTTCTTAGCAATGGATCTAAACTTATAATTTCACTATTCAGACTAATGAGTACTAGTAATGAAGTGGAAAAGACTAATGATATCAGTTAGATAGAGATCTCAGTCATATTAAATAACTCTTTACAAGATTATTTTTCCAAGAAAATTGTCGGGTCTTTTGAAAAAAAAAAACAAAATTTATGTCAGAATTATGACAGACTCTGCAATTAGTCTCCGAACGCTCATCAACGAACGGCAACTTAGGCCGGTGGACTGATGACTGACGCCGCTGTTACCGGAACACTGTCTCTGAAGTAAAGGTTCTATCTATCTATTCTAGCATTTCCCAGCTTTGACGCTTGGATGCCACTCACAACACATCACGGCAGCTTTCTTTTTGTTTGCGCAATTTACATTTAAATTCCTCTAATTTGCAAATTTTCCGTTGCATTTGCGGTTTGGCGGGGTGCAAATTTGTTGACCGACCACTTTGCTTCCTGCAACGCAAGGCCAAACAATTAATTTCAATTTATGGCTGCAGCCCACTTTGCCATTATGACACTGATTAGCATATGTTTAGCATAAACAAAATTCGCCAAAGGCGACGCCTTTTAACGTAGCTAAAAACAACAACAACAACAACAACAAAGGCCAAATAATTCTCCTTCAAGTTGCGAGTAAAAATAATTTATTTTCAGTGCGTGCACGTTAGAAGCCGTGGCTAATTTGTCTAACAATGCGCGAAGGAAGAGGCGGCGGTACAAAGCGAAGAAACGAGTTAAAATGTTGCGTAAGCAGCTGGCGAAGCAAAAGGAAAAATAAGCGAAAAGTTGCACATCCTGTTGCTGCATTCATGCCGCTGTTGACTGAAGATTGATGCGTTGCAGCAGGCGCACGCATATTCTGATAAATTCACCTTGCGACGTTGTACGAGTAGTGGCGTGCTTTATTGGCGCCACGCCTGATGAGCTCACAAGTGGAATTACTGGAAGGAGTAATAATACAACTAAATACGGATTTGGCTACTTTATGCCGCGAGTTCGAAGTATTTGGAAGTGGGTGCTAAGTAGGAGATGCGAGTAGTAAAGACTCCGCCTTTTTCTCTTATCAACTTTGCAGATATTTCTTCTTTCTTTACAAATATTTCTATTACTCATAATACAGCTGGCCTCCACGGTCTAGTGGTAAGCAGGCTAGTCTCACAGTCGTGGGGCCTCAGGTTCGAATCCCAACCAGGTCTCAACACATGGTCTCGAAATTATTTGCGTTAAGTTTACAACAAAGAAAGCATAGATTTCTATAGACAGTCTCTATTGCTTTTCCGGGCATGTACTCCCTTCCCTTCACTTCTCTGTGCTTGACTGAGGAGGCGCCTATTAGGGTCAGATGTATAGGAAATGGACAATGTACTTATACCTCGTCAGACTTCTAAGAGCCAAAGAAGTCTAAAAAGGTATAACTTCACTTCCATATCACAAATCCTCTATCGTCCCCTACAACTTGCAGGTCTATAGTATACCTTTAAAGGCCACTTAATGGCAGTCAGCACCAAGACTGCATCAGTCAATGGTGCGCTCACTCGTATACTCCCCGATATAGGGGGAGCGCAGGGAGCAAATAGAAGATTCCTCTCCACATCCACAGACTCTATGGTCTTGTATGCGGCACCCATATGAACAGGAGCAAAGCACACTCATTTGCGCATAGCAAGACAGGCTCAGTGCACTACGAGTTGCCTGCGCGTACCGAACCGTGTCCGAGGAAGCTATCTTAGTGATCGCTGGGAAAACCCTCCTTGGCATTGGCGCTCGAGACATGCAGCGAATGCATACAGCACCGGGTATAAAGCCAACGCTATCCCATAATTTAGAACAGCATGTGGATGCTCGCTGAACGAATGGCAACTTAAATAGGACCGACCCAGCAAGCAAAGGCCTTTGGACATTTGAGTTGATCCCAAGAATAGAATTATGGTTGCCACGGAAGCATGGAGAGGTAGATTTCTACCTAATGCAGCTATGGATGCTTCCTATCCTACCTGTACAGGTTTCAACTGGCGGACACACCCTTCTGGCCTTCCTGCCACTGAGAGCATGAACGTGCCAAATATATCCTCTTCCAGTGTGGACGCTTTCACCAGGAACGAGAGGAGCTATCAGGAGCATTTAGGAGAACTCCCACAATATAAAGCATGGTTGCGGAGATGTGTGCCACGAGGACACATTTGTCCTGGCACGCCGCTTGTTTGTTTGCAGCGAGAACACAGAGAAAAGAAATTCTTTTTCGCTGCCAGCGTCCGTAGCGGACACACCAAGATTTTGAGTGGATTCACCACGATTCTGAGTGGATTCAACACGATTTTCAGTGGATTCATGTACCAGAGAACACAGAGAAAGGAAACTTAAACGTCAAACGGCAAAGCAGCGGAACAAATCAGATGGACGTTGTACACGAATCCACTCAAAATCGTGGTGAATCCACTCAAAATCGTGGTGAATCCACTCAAAATCGTGGTGTGTCCACTACGGACGCTGGCAGCGAAAAAGACTTTCATTCTCTGTGTTCTCTGTTATGTACAACGTCCGTCTGGTTTATTTCGCTGCTTTGCCACTCTGTATACTCTGTATACTCTGGTTTGCAGTGCGTGTCATAATTAAGCTCCGGGATATTGAGCGTATGCGGAAAAGTGAGCAGCGGCAACAGCGATTACAGAAACAAGTCGAGCAAACTGAAGTCACCACTGAGTTTTCAGATAGTGACAGAATAGCAATAATAAGCAGACAACAACACGACTGACTATAATAGGCGCTTGAAGCAATTACCCGAGGAGGATTAACCGTTCGATCTTTGGTGGGTGGAAGTCTCCCACTGACATGCGACTTATGATGCTTTCCCCCTCAATAAAAAAGGTCCATAGTACAATGGCAGGCAAAAGAGCCTGGGTAAATGAACATACTTGTAGTGTTGCCAGACAATCCTGTAGCACTATGGACACAAGGCGTACTAGTCAGCTGCTTAATGTTAGCAGGAACTCCTTTGGCACTACAATAAATGTGCTCACGGGGTACTGTCTGATTGGTAGGCAAGCTGAAAGACTAGCACTGCCCCATAACGACTTCTGTTGCAGCTGCGGCTCTGAGGAGGAGGAAGAGAGAGTGTACTTCATCTCATGTGTCAGTGCCCAGCTGTGGCCAGACGAAGATTAAATTCTTAGGCTCACCAGTCTTCACTACCTTAACCGAACTATCTTCCATAAACATTAAGTTCATAGCCAGGTTCATTTCGGAATCACTGTGGTTCCCAAAATTCTAGACGGGCTAGTCGCGCCGTCTTAGTGTGGTATCACAATGAGCCATTACATGTGCTTAAGTGTGCTTTTTGCGTGGAAGGCTGCCAGTCCTACCTACCTACCTATGAGCACTATGTGACTGAGTGCTTGGAGACCTTCTAGGGTGATTCTCGGGCCTACCTGTAACTATTTAACTATCTAATTATCTATCTATAAATCTATCTATGTATGCATCCCTTCACCCAATGGTTCCCACCATATCATCAGTCCACTACGCTCGCTACAGAAACTATAATTTGTGTCCTCTTTCTCAACTCGTATGTGAGTGGTCCTCGCAATAGAAACGTTTGGAAGCTCTTCCGAACTAATTTCAACGAAAAGTGTGAAATCATCGTTTGTTCGTGTGTGTGTGTGTGTGTGTGTGTGTGTGTGTGTGTGTGTGCTCAGAGATGGATTTTCTATTGACTACCTGCATTTGCTTTGACGCAGCTCACTTCTCGATGGTGTACTCCCGTTACCACATCCTGTTCTTGTGTAACTGATGTGGATCTTCTGAACTTCTTATGCCTCTGGGCATTCGTCATCCGGTAGAGTTCCGAGTCACACTGGCACTTATCACACACGTCTGATATCGTAGATAATCGGTATATTTCTTCCACTCTCCTGACACACTGGCAGTTTACTTATATTTGCTGTGATTTCCGATTTCCCCCTTCCACACTTCTTTCATTTGGAGTTTTCTTGGATTACCCTGCATTACATTTCGTTACATTATTTACAAATTGTTGACTCCATAATTGACCATTTCATATTAAATCGAAATTAATTACTAATTTCAACATTTTGCAAGCTTTCTAAATTTATCTCCATATTCAATCTCTACCATAGTCTCGTACCGCAGCGTAATCCGTGAGCGCATAAACAGCGCACTGATCCTCTGCGCATAAATCTCTTTATTATGTAGTTTCGTTTCTCTGTTCTTGGTTTTGTTTTCAATAATAATAAAATATAAAATAATTCCCACCAACAAAAAAAGTACCGTTCTCTCAATTCACATTAATTCAATTTCGCATGGCCGCAGGGTTTAGCACTGCTGCCAATTTTGATATTATTGCTAAAGACAAAGTGGAGGAAGAAGTCCGCTGCTTTCCTCCGCTTGTGCAATGTTCGGTCTAGACCATAGATAAACGTGACTGCAGACATCATCAAGCAACAACAAATAGACGAGGAGACAAACAGACAAACAGACAGACAGACAGACTGCCAGGAAGGCAGGAAGGCAGGAAGGTGAGTACGAGGAGAGGGAGAACGGTGTGTGGCAGCCAGCAATTGCATAATCTTGGCAAATGAACGGACAAATCGTCAGAGACACGTAACCTCCCTCCACTCATAACTGCTAAACAAATCATTTTGCGCATGTGCAAGCTTAGCAGCGACTGCAGCAGCAGCAGCGGTGGCAGCGGCAATTCTCAAGAACTCAAAATAGAATCTGTGCTCGTACGCTCTCCTTAGATGGAGGTGGGAGATGCTTTTCCCACCTCACACGACTACTACCACCAGTTATAGCACTGCTACTTTTGCTCCTCCGCCAGCTGCTTCTTGTGCTGTTGCTGCTATTGCTGCTGCTGATGCTGCTGCTGCTGCTATTGCTGCTGATGCTGTTGCTGCTGATGCTGCTGCTGATGCTGCTTCTTGCGTTATTGCGGATTTGCATAATTCTGTTGAGCGTTTTCATTGATTTGCGCAATTGTGTTGGGAGGCATGAGTGCGCTCGCGCGCGCTGTTATTTGCACGTTTATTGGCTGCCTCGGCGTCTAAATTGGCTAAAAACTGTTAAAACGCTATTGTGGCCATTCATGCTGACGATCAGGCGGTTGATGGTGTTTCTGCTGCTGCTGCTGATGACGGTGATGACTGCTCCGGTGGGTTGCTGGGTAGTGCGAGTTGATGTGTTCGGTTGTGTTTTTCCGAGAATTTCCAGCCAGGGTCATTTTCATTTTAGAGTAATTTCTTTTAAATTTATTGTTGATAGAAATTTATGCTTTTTCATTCTTCAGGTTTCTTACGAATTGCTTACTTAATAAACAGACGAGCGAACAGACGGACGGACGATGTGTTTGTATATCCGTATTCTGTACAGAGTTCTATGTGAGGCAGTGCGGTGCACGTTTTTTGTTTTGGGATTGTTTTGTTTTGCCATGTCGCAGGTTAAATGATGATGCACCTCTGATATTTCTGTATATGGTAATTGACGAACACCTGAAGAAGAAATTGATGGGGCGTAGAGAAAGAGAAATTGATGGCGGTGTGTGCGATTGTGTTACGGAGAAGGAGGAAGCTGTGCATGATGTCACGTCGCAAGAAACGGCGAAGGAATTTTTACTGTTTATAAGCCACCAACGAAGGTTGACAGTCTGGTTAGTCCGACTTTGAGATATTCTTTATACTAAAATAATGTATTAAACAATGCTTATAAACAAAAGGGGACAACAGAGTTAAATCGCACTGATATTGAATCCAATATAACTTAATATGAAGTTGTTGTCTTTGTTTCACAGAAAACATTGTTAGAAACAAGGAACCAATGGTTTAATATAATTTATATCTCAATATGTGAATCTTACCAGTATTTGAAAGGAACTCCGCAAGATATCAAGATTCGCTCTATAATAAAATTCTTAGGGAATGGATGAAAAGGGACCGAATATATTGTGATTTTATTCGAATATGTCAGGAAGCTTATTACTACGAGGGGTACCATTTATATTTCGGGAATAGTAGGTTAGGTTAGGTAGGAGTGGCCGCCCAGTGTGCCAAAAGCACACTTGAGCACACATAATGGCCCATTGTGATACCACGGTGTGGCGCCGTTCAAGTACTGACTAAAAAGTTCCCTTACTTGGGATGGTGATAGTCAGCGCGGGAATAGCAAATAATAACAAACATTTTTAAATGAAGATGGCTTCATTGTTTTTTAAAATATTCCCCTTGATGATTAAAATACACTTTTGCATTCGTTCAAACCATTTGTCACAGCAGTTTTTCCATTCCTCTTGAGACACCTCCAAAACATGGTTTTTGAACGCTTCAACTGCTTCTTCGGCGCTCGTAAATCGTTGACCACGCAGTTTTCCTTTGATATTTGGGAACAAGAAGAAGTCATTGCGTGCCAAATCAGGACTGTACGGAGGATGAGTCATCAATGCGATGTTTTGACTGCTCAAAAATTCATCTGTTTGACGATATGAGTGAGAGTTCGCATTGTCATGATGGAGAATGATTCGTCTTTGGCGGTTGGTTTTACGAATTTCTCCGAAGACTTCCGGCAAACAAATGGTCGTGTACTACTCAGAATTGACCGTCCTATGTTACTCAAGCGGAAGAGTGGCCACGTGACCCATTCGGCCGAAGAAACAGGCGGCCATTTCCTTCGCTGTGCTTCCTCCACGAACAGCTTTTGTTGGATTTAGCTCGTCTTGGAATACCGACACGTTTGATTGTTGTTTTGTTTCCGGCTCATGCGCATATATCCATGATTCGTCACCTGTGACGATTTTACACACGTCTTTGGAAGCACCACGGTCGAACTTTTTAATCATTTCCTTACACCAATTGACACGAGCCTTTTTTTGAGCGATTGTCAAATTACGTGGGGTCCAACGCGAACAAATCTTTTTTACTGCCAAATGTTCATGCAATATTGAATGTAAGGAAGTGGACATAATGCCCAAGGTGTCCTCTATCTCACGATATGTCACATGACGATCTTGCATTATAAGCTCCGCACTGCATCGATGTATTGTGGCACAACAACCGATTTTGGACGACCTTCACGAAGTTCGTCGGCCACCGAACTACGACCACAATTGAATTCTCTATACCAGCGATATACTGTGGTTTTTTTTTATGGTGCTTTATCGCCTTACAAAGAACTGAGTTCATCGACACATTCTTGTTGAGATAATCCACGACGAAAGTTGTGAAAAATAATCCAACGAAAACCACCTCTTGAAATTTCCATTTTTTGGCCAAATTGATTTTCTTAACTCACTGTAAACAAAAGAAATAGCACTTGTACATCAACACGTTGTGAGTACGTTTATGCTAAAAAATGTCAAACTTTATTATGGTGTTGCCAGATTTTAGCTATTGACATTAGTGTTGCCAGTTCTCTAAATATAAATAGTACCCCCTTTGTACTAAAACTACCGAGGAGCTTCGGATTTAAACGGTAGGAACGCTCAGTTAAAAGGTTGGTAAGGGCAACCATTCATGGTAATGTCATTCTGTAACGATTTTGATGCATTTAATTGTCTTCTCTTGCTCATTATAGCCAGATAATTTAACCTAAAGGTAGTGCTTTCTCAGTTTATCGAATTACATCCACCATGCTTAAGGTATATAATAATAGTTCCACCGGAAATTATAAAAAAAATAAATTGCATACTTTAAATTAATTTCATCCATCTTTAAACTTAACTAATTGTAATACACACAATTATTATTTCAGTACTCACGCACATTGCAACCCACTCTACCAGTTCTGGAGTGTATTATCATCATCCATATTAAAATTGCATACAAACCTGCAACGAAAAAATAATCACGATTATATTAACTATAAAAATAATAAACTAATTTAAATCAATTTGAATTTAATGTGTTTATTGGTCAAGTCAATTTTCGTGAAGCTCTTTTGATGGAGGCCAATATAAATTATAGCCACATCATTAAATAATAAACAAGAACTGAGGCAATTATCAGTCTACAACTTAAGCGGGTTAAAACTGTGTGCAGCCTCTCAAGAACTATGTCTGCACGATGATCGGAGAGAGGAGAGGAACGACTACGCTGCTATTTTTCCCATAAAATGGCAGAGTGAAAAGGCTTCACTCACGTTACTGTAACTTAAGTTCAGCTTAAGCTTGTCAGAAAGTGTCTACAGACAGAACAAACACAACAACAACAAAGCAGGAAAAACAAAAACAAACAACAAACACTGACACAAGCACTAACAATAAGGCTGTGTTTACATCCTGAGACTCCAATCAATTCATAGCGAGGAATACATGGTTTTCCCAGCTCAGCAATGATTTGTTGTAATGTTATAACCATGGCATAATTTACATTGGAAAAAGCCAGTCACATGTAAGGAGGAATTTGTTAGAAACACCTGGTGATATTTTTGGGAATAGGGAAATAACTCATCTCAAAGCAAACTGAGGTAGCAATAGAAAACAGCTGTGATATTTTTTGGAATTTGTAAATGACTTACTTCAAAGCAAACTGAAGTAGCCAAAAGGAAAACAAAATATCTGAAATACATATAGAAGAGCAGTGACACTCTTCCTCACAAACGTTTTTTTAACGAGTAAAGAAGTCTGAAGTCGGGTTAGACCGACTTCGAAATACCTTTTACCTTTCCTTGTGCGTGCGAGCTAAACAATGGGGATGTTTTCTTCATAAATCATCATTAGGAGAATGTCTACAGACATTTTCGGTCGGGTGCCTTATATCGACCCTATTTCTTGCGTATGGCTTTATAGTGTCTACTACTCATATAAAATTTAGTCCAAAAATGTTGTATAGGTCGTACTTTATAATAATATGTCAATAGTGGGCGTGGCTGTAAAAATAACACACTATTTGTGTGGTGTTTAATGTTAGTACCCGCAACCTTCCTGTGAAATTTCGTTGATAAATCTTTAATAGGAATCTAGTAATGATTTTTGGTTAATTGTGGGCGTGGCAGCAGCATTATTATCTCCATATTCTGCACACACACCATTATCGACCTCATATATAACAAGGATTTCCACGAAATACATGTATTGATAAATATGAGGAGAACTTCTGGATAATGGTTCTTCAGAAATATACAAAGAAAGCGAATGACACGATGGTAGGAGGGCAAACACGTTAGAAGCTAGGGTCAATATCCCACTCTAGAGCTACGAATATGATTGATAATGATAATAAAATACATTTTTTATGTTCGACACGTTTATTATATTTTATGTTTTTATGTTCTTCCGCGAAAAATAGTCTTTCATAATGTTTCTGAGCTCTTTCATAACAAACAATACATTTTTAATAGGTGAAGAACCAATTTTTAATATTCTGTATTAGAAGCGCTGGAGTTTGTTGGAACTGTTTGCCTTGTTCCATATTATTGGAACTGTTTGCCTTGTTCCATATTATTGGAACTGTTTGCCTTGTTCCATATTATTGGAACTGTTTGCCTTATTCTATATTATTGGAACTGTTTGCCTTGTTCCATATTATATATATTATATGTTCCATCCATATTATATAGATAGAATACAGATCGTATAGAAAAACCTTGAATCCCAACCTTCATCCATGAGTCCATAGTTAGTATATATTTATAGTCCTTTGCCAGTGTTGGCACTTGAAATTTAGAAAACGTGGACAGTGTACAGGATTTACAATTTTTATATCCCAGCATTATTTCCCGAGATAAAATATCCCATATCTTCCAAAGCTTCTTAGTATCCATGAATAGTCCTCTTTCTCGGTTGCATCTTATGTAATTTTTGGATCTTTAATCCAAAAACAAGACATTTTAATTTCTTTAGTTTCAACTTTTTCCTAATCTCTCAAATTTTAGATGGACATTATTTCATTTCGGGTGATCTTGGTCGATCAGAGAGATCAAAACTTGTACCTTAGATAATTATTTTCATATTCTCAACCTCAGTGATCTAATGTTAAGCATCATAGTCTCACACTAGTATGTTCGTAGGCTGGTATCCTGCCCAAGGCATGGTCTCTAAATGTTTTTTCCAATATAGTTTTCTCTTCAAGTTGGAAGCCTTATCCTGCCCAGTCCGCCGGTCCGCATCCTGCCCAGGGCATGGTCTCTAAATGTTTTTTTTCTATATATTTTTTTCTCTTCAAGTCGGAAGCCTTAGTTTCTAGTACTCATTCTACTACTCATTCTACCCTTCCAAACGCAAATAATATTCGTTACCTTTCCCGATAATAATAACAATAATAATAATAATATAACCATTATATTATTATAGTTTGGGAATAGTTTACGATTACGAAAGAATAAAGCATACAAAAAGCAAAGAGGATAAATAGAACACGATTGAGACATGTGAATCGTGCTAAATGTGCTGCAGTGAAATGTTGCATGGAAAGTGAGAACACTGACAGACAGCAGTAAACATAAAGAAAAGTGAGAGACACAATTAATTGAGTGATGACTGAAGGTGTGAACTCGCCCTGAAACACTAACGAAGCGCACCAGGGCGCTCCGAACCACTCACGCACCACAGATACCGTATCTGCTTACAAGCAACCATGTGATAATTGCGAATCTCGGCCCGCTTGCAGAGTCTGAGCCTGATTTGTTGCTGGCTGCTGTTGAGGCTGTGGCTGCTCCTGCTTATCGCGGCATGTAAATTTGAAAACTTTTACTATCTGCGGATACAGCGCGCTTACCGTTACTTCATTAAACTCGAACGGGCGCGATAAAAGCAGCGACTGCACTCACAGGCTAGTATCGCCGAGATAAGCGGAGTATCTATCTACAGCATGGCGTTGCTACAGTTACGAGTAGCGTTGCTATTGGGCCACTGGCCGGGTGCGCTTTTCGGCATCAAATTAAGTGCATACTTTGTGGCCAGTCAACGTTGGCTGCCGTTGTTGCAGATGCTGCTGTGGCTGCTGCTCTTCACTCCGGAGTTGGTGTTGATTATTAAGGAAACTTGCGGTTGTTTTATGTCTTCGTATCGCTTCCTGCCTAGTTGGTATTAGTTTCGTGTGTTGATTGAGTCTGTTTTACGAGTCAAATTGATTTCAGATTATTGGGTCATCAATGTTGCTTACCCACACACATACAAACACACCCATGTATAGGTATACATATATATGTATGCAGAGGTGTACCCATCGTCAGCGTTTGCTGGCAGTGAAGTGGAGCGCATAAATTGTCTTTTAATATTTGTGCCTTTTAAAGCTGGTTGCACTACCGCGACTAACTACATTAAGTAAATTATTTGAAAGTAATCAGCTTCGCTTTGCTGCAAAACATTTTCATATTTTGTTAAGAATTTGTGTCAAAACGGTTGTTGTTGTTGTTGTTGAGGTTCTTGTTGTGGTTGATTTTGTTGCCTTAAACCGATGGGAAGCATTTTGTACCAACTAAGATTCATATGTGCGCCCGTCTGTGGGGAGGATCACAGTATGAGCCCCATCTATAAAACCCAGCCAGCCAGCCTGCCAGCCAGCAATTTGCTTACGAGCACATGTTGCAGCAAATGAACTTCGCAGTAAGTTGCTGCACGTAGCATTCAAATATTGTACGCTCTCGTCATGGTCAGCGGCCGGGCATGCAACATGATTTATTGTGGACGAACAAATCTGCAACAGTACAAATTTATATATACGAGTATATATTCCAGATGCAGCTGCCACAGCCGAAACATCATGGTGCAGATAGTTAATTAAACAACAACAGTAAAAAATGCAGCAACAAAAAATATTCTGTGAAAAATGACATGAAATTTCATACAGATGCAGACGGTTTAATTTTTGCTCTGCGAGTTGTTGCTCACCGCTCAACAAAAACAACAACAACAACAACAACAATGCACGAAACCCGTGAAAAAGTTAACTAAAAAAAATGGTTTTTTTCGTAGCACAAATGAAGACATTGGCGGACGGATTTAGCCAGTTTCCGGGCAAAGGCCACGAATTTCAACCAGTTAAGTGCCAGTGTATTTTGATGAAATATTCATTTCAGTATTCATGATTGAATATGAATAACGCTTACACTGACATTATATCTGATAAAAAATAATAATAATAAAGTTGTTGCTCTTTCGTTCTCCCTAATGTGGACATATCAATCAGTAGTGATATGTCCACAGTAGTTCCGTCTCTTTCTCCATAACTATGAGACAGAAACGAGAATATGCTATCTCGTTTGCACTAACGGACAAGCTTCAGAACAATCTGAAAAGTGTTGAAAATGGCTCTTTTGTAGGCAGTTCTGTTTTCGTTTGTGACCATAGAACGAAAATTTACAATGTAAACTTCGACTAGAAAACTACATTGTAGAATGATAGAGTTCAGTTGTGATTTGAAAGCACCAGGAGTAAAAGTGATATTTATAAGAAAACTGAGGCTTCCTAAATTTTTGTTGTGAATTAAGAGGGTTACTGTTAAATAATATTCTCTTAAAGCACATTAATCCAACAAAGGCTGCGATATTATTTCACACTATCCAGTGAACGAAATATTAAGAAAACGGATTTCAAAAGAATTTCTTATAAGCCAATAACTTTTACTAGGATACGTGATAAGAGGCACCAGATAAATGTATATGATAGTACACTCTACTACTATACAGTGTTATAATGATACTAGTAGAAAAGAATGTTCACGGGCTGGTAAGGATGGCAATACCGGTTCAACAATAAGAATCATCAAAAATACGAGTGATACTACACTTCAACGATAAGAAGGATCAACAAGACGAGTGATACTACACTTCAATGATAAGAAGGATCAACTATACGAGTGATACTACACTTGAACAATAAGAAGGATCAACAATACGAGTGATACTACACTTCAACGATAAGAAGGATCAACAAGACGAGTGATACTACACTTCAACGATAAGAAGGATCAACTATACGAGTGATACTACACTTGAACAATAAGAAGGATCAACAATACGAGTGATACTACACTTCAACGATAAGAAGGATCAACAAGACGAGTGATACCACACTTCAACGATAAGAAGGATCAACAATACGAGTGATACTATACTTCAATAATAAGAAGGATCAACAATACGAGTGATACTATAAGGAGGATCAACAATAAGAAGGATCAACAAGACGAGTGATACTACACTTCAACGATAAGAAGGATCAACTATACGAGTGATACTACACTTGAACAATAAGAAGGATCAACAATACGAGTGATACTACACTTCAACGATAAGAAGGATCAACAAGACGAGTGATACCACACTTCAACGATAAGAAGGATCAACAATACGAGTGATACTATACTTCAATAATAAGAAGGATCAACAATACGAGTGATACTATAAGGAGGATCAACAATAAGAAGGATCAACAAGACGAGTGATACCACACTTCAACGATAAGAAGGATCAACAATTCGAGTGATACTATACTTCAACAATAAGAAGGATCAACAATACGAGTGATACTATACTTCAACAATAAGAAGGATCAACAATACGAGTGATACCACACTTCAACGATAAGAAGGATCAACAATACGAGTGATACTATACTTCAATAATAAGAAGGATCAACAATACGAGTGATACTATAAGGAGGATCAACAATAAGAAGGATCAACAATACGAGTGATACTACACTTCAACAATAAGAAGGATCAACAAGACGAGTGATACTATATTCAACATTAGGGAAGCTACGACTCTGCAAAATAATGTGAAAGAATAACCGAATCGATACCGATATTAAAACTACGGTAAATCCTTTGGGCCAAAGGAATCTTTATTTGTAAGTCCATTCTTATAGACGAAGGAATAATCATACTATTAAGGACAGATTGTGTACTGCAGACAATTTGAAATGTGATACTTTTCCAAAAGAAGCACTTCAGATCCGCAGTTGATTTTCTACAAAGTGTTTTCGCTTTCAGTCAGGGATTTGTGTATTGCTAATTCTCTGATGACTTTCGCATTTTTGACGGCTTGTTTCACAAAAACTGAATCATCCATAATCGCTCCAATATTTGTTCTCATTAAAGCCGTTCTTCTTCCTTTCTAAGTTAACTTATTTACAGATTTCGATGGAATAAACAATAATCAGATTTTATGTTGTATAAATAGTGTGTTCAGTGGAGTCGACCTCAATGTGTAGTGACCTGCCTACTTCCGATACCACGGCCACTGTGAACGGAGCATTTTCGACTCAGAAGAGAATCGTACCATGGACAATCAACCGGTTGTCCGCCACTGGTTGATGAATTTGACACACTGTGCACAACGAATGCAGACATTGGCCTTTCATCAACTTGCAATGAAGCTGAAATGACGGGGACGCATGCGCAACATGCGTTTACTTACTCAAACACAACTGCGCAAAATGCCACTGAAATTAATTATGCTGCTGCAGCGGTAACGAGGCGTGCAGCAACCCAAGCAAAGTGCTGAAATGCTGTTTGTTAATTGATTTTGAGTATGTGCTGAACATTTTATGAGATTTTGGGTGGGTCCCTGCACGAATAGCCGCAAATTATTTAAGTATGAAATAAAACACAATCAAGTAGAATGTTGCGCAAAACGACGCTAATTGCAGGTGTACGGGAATGTGTCTCGCTTGGTGCCGGAAAAGCTTCCGCATTACTTTTGCGCTGCAGCAACTGAGGTTGCCACTGAGGAGCTGCGCCCTGGCAAACTTAGAATGAGAATCTGTGAACGCATGCGCCGCTGATGGTCTTCTCTGCAGCAAAAAATTATTTTTGAAAAATTATTTAAAATTTATGGGCAACTTAATGAAAGCTGCACGTGTATGCACAGTCGCAGAGAAGCAATTCACTGCAACTGCATGACTGCGTGACGTATTTAACATACGAGCAGCACCAGTGTAACAGTAAAAATGCGCACATGCAGCAATTTGCAGGCAGCACCAACAGAAACTGTAGCAGAACCAGTAGCAGTGCATGCCACGCGTCGTTACTTTCTGCTTCTACGGAGTGGTCTCCCTTTGTGCTCTACATGCCCCCTCCTCAGGCACCTCAACCTGCCACCTCTTCTGTGAGCTACTATCTTCGTAGGCAATTATATAATTAATTAGAATAATTTATTGGCGGAACTTTGCCAGCCGCGTTTGCTGCTTGATTTAAAATTGTTAAATCGAATTTATATATTCCACAATTGCATTCGTTGGCTCGCCAGGAGAATGTGATGCACAATAGTGCAATTGAGATTTAATGTGCAACACCGTTGCCTACACCACGGGCTACTGCCACAGAATAAAAACAATCAAAGATTCCTCTTCCGGGATTGTGGAAAACGCATGAAAGAATACGTTCACTTCAAAGAAGGCAATGGTCATTTTGATGCCAGGGTTTTCAATTCACAGACTGGGTTTGTAATTCAGAGACTATGGAAACATAGTCGTTCAATTTCTATGTCAAGACTCTACATTAAAATTCCTGCCATCATGGGGAATATTCACATACTCGTCACAAATGAAAGGATGTATTTGCGAGACATTCAGCACAGAGATGAGGGTGAGCCAGGGAATTATTTGTTGCCGCTTTAGTGGCTGATCCTGATTATCCAAAGAACAATTAACAACATTCAGAAGAAAAATAAACATTTTTTTTTTTTATTTTTTATTTATTTTTTATTAAAGCTTACATTGTAAAAATAAAAACAATTATTAAATAAGCTATACTAAGCAGCGCTAGCGGCAAGGACTTTCGGCTGAAAATTATTTGAAATTTCACCGAACAACTCAAAGATCTGAATTTCGTCGCTGACCGAGGTTAGGTAGGTTAGGTAGCCGCATCTCCAAGAAACAATAAAGCCACTTAAACCACCAATTGGGTCCGTTGTGAGCAACGTGTCTCGTGCCTACGATTACTTTTGGTCAATTATTCAACCCTGCAAATGAAACTTGATGTCCTGATCCTTATGTTAGAGTGCAATCTTCTTGGGGGATGCTTACTTAAGCACTTAAAGAGTCATCGGGACCTCCTGATCTGAGTCTGGTTATATTGAGTACCAACAAAACGTAGTTCATTAAAAAAATCCAACAGAAAGAACCTTCAAGCAGTGATCATACGAGGGCGGATTGATATTGAAGCTACCTAGGGAGGAAAAAAACATTTGTTTTTTTCAAAGACCATTTATTTCTCAACATAGTCTCCTTTTACTTCGACACACTTAGTAAGACGATATTCCAACTTTTTTATACTATCTGAATAATACGATTTCGGGAACCCCTCAAAATACGCGTTAGTTTCGGTAATCACTTCTTCGTTTGAGATGAAGCTTTTTCCTGCGAGCCATTTTTTCAAGTTTGGAAACAGGAAAAAGTCACTAGGAGCTATATCTGGACTATAAGGTGGATGATTAACCAATTCGAAGTGTATTTCACGTAATTTTAGCATCGTATCTAATGCTGTGTGAACCGGTGCGTTGTCTTGAAGAAAGAGCATTGTTTTCTTCTTTAAATGTGCACTAATGCACGATAATACTTTCCTGTGATTGTTCATCCTTTTTCAAGATAATCGATGAGCAATATTCCGTGTGCATCCCAAAATACAGTGGCCATAACCTTGCCAGCCGATTTCACTGCCTTCGCCTTCTGCCTTCCACCCATTGTTTCGATTGATTTTTGGTTTCAGGTGTGTAGTGGTGAACCCACGTTTCATCAACAGTTATTAATCGACGCCAAAAATCAACAGGATTACGCTTTATCATGTCCAAACACCGCTGTGAAGTGGTCTGTCGTACTCGTTTTTGTTCGACACTGAGCAAACGCGGCACCCATCTTGCCGATAGCGCTTTCATATGCAAATGTTCATGCAAAATGTTGAACACACGTTCATAAGATATGTTTACCATTTCAACAATCTCACGCAACTTGACTCGGCGATCATTCATGACGATATCGAGGATTTTCTTGATATTTTCCTCAGTAACCACCTCTTTTGGCCTTCCTGTTGATGGTATTGTTGCAGTGCTTGTTCGGCCGCGTTTAAATTCAGCAATCCAATATTTTACCATGTAATCTGACGGAGCAGACTCACCGTAATGTTTATCGAGCTCTTCTTTTGTCTCTTTCGCCGTTTTCCCTTTCAAATAATAGTGTTTAATCACTGCACGAAATTCGCTTTTTTCCATTTTTCAAGAAACACTAAAATTGCTTACTTCAAACAACTACAGCAAATAAACTAATCGATGAATTTGGGTGAAATTTTAACAGCTGACGTTTGACAGATCGCAATTTCTAAAAAAAAAAAAGTTTTGTGTTTGTGCTGCCATCTAGCGCTAGGTAGCTTCAATATCAATCCGCCCTCGTAACTGGGTAGGACAATTGAGAATAAGGACATATGTTCCATGACATACAAGCTACTCGTAGAAAAAAAATCTAAGATAATCTCTGTGGTACCGATCTAGGCATACAGAACAACACAGGTTTTTAAAGTGTGCAGTATTGTCATTATTTAGAAAAGAACTCGTACCATTGACGACTATCTTCTGAAATCTGTTAACACTTTAATAGAAGTTTGTATAAAGTTTGAATCATCATGAGCACCCGCAAATATCTCGATTGAGTTTTATGATTTCAATTCTAGATTCCATTATTACTTCATTTGGTAATTTCGTTCATAACAATTCAACATTTACGATGGATCTACAATAATTCTTTAATGTACTTTAATCTACATATCGATGAAGCCGTTAATAGAGGAAACTGACTTCCAGGGTTTATAAAACGATAATGCATAAAATTAGATCCCCAAGCACTTGTAAGAATTTGTCTCTGGATAGGTTTGGAGTATTCGTACATTCCTCGGTTTTCGCATCGAAATTTTTGCATTAGAAGCATCATTGAATCTCTTAGGAGCAGTGGGTGCTTGCTTTCAGTTGCGTTTTTTCGTCCTTTCACATTGTTTCGCACTATTAATATTCTGTGCTACTACTAATCTGTAAACGCATTTCAATTACTTCAATCCCAGCTTTAAAAACTGAAAGTATTATGCTGAATGCAGCAGTTATTGGGAAACTTTTCCAGAGCGATTCAATCTAACGTCCATGTCCAATCTAGAAAAGCTAAGAATTCAATATTTTGATATCCCTGTAATGTCAAGGATGACTATTCTAATTAAGAGCCATCAAAAAGTAATAACTTAAACTGTAGACAGTACAAAATGTCTTACCTATCCATACTTAAATATCCAATATCCATACTTAAATATGGAATATAATCAGTATACTCGTATATTCAGCAATACTAGAACCTGAATTGTTATTGTGTCCTACAGATAAACTCTTGAGTCATAGTGGCAAAATAAATATAAGAATCTGTTCCCAATTTGTTGTGATAGTGACTGAATTAAGGACACTATGTTTGCACTTATAAGAAGAGTGCACTCGATGATGACCAATCATATTCAACGAGGAACATCTTCAGAATAATGAGGAATGTATTCTGTAAAACGAGAAACATATTCAGGACAACGAGGAACATATTCAGAGCAACGTGGAACATATTTAGAACATTGACGAACACTTTCAGAACAATGAGCAAAATATTTACTACAAAGAGCAACGTATTCAGAAAAATTAGTAACGTATAATAGACCGGAATATATTCAGAACAGCGAGGAACTTATTTAGAACAACGTGGAACGTATTCAGAACAACGATGATCACATTCAGAATAGCAAGGAATGTATTCAGAATAACGAGCAATGTATTCAGAATAAGGAGGAACATATTCAGAACAACAAGGAACGTATTCAGAACAACGAGCAACATGTTCAGAACAACGAAAAACATATTCAGAACAACGAGCAACGTATTCAGAACAAAGGGGAACGTATTCAGAACAACGAAAAACATGTTCAGAACAACGAAAAACATATTCAGAACAACGGGGAACATATTCAGAACAACGGGGAACGTATTCAGAACAACGAAAAACATGTTCAGAACAACGAAAAACATATTCAGAACAACGGGGAACATATTCAGAACAACGGGGAACATATTCAGAACAACGAAAAACATATTCAGAACAACGAAAAACATATTCAGAACAACGAAAAACATATTCAGAACAACGAAAAACATATTCAGAGCAACGTGGAACATATTCAGAGCAGCGTGGAACATATTCAGAACAACGGGGAACATATTCAGAACAACGAAAAACATATTCAGAACAACGAAAAACATATTCAGAACAACGGGGAACATATTCAGAGCAACGTGGAACATATTTAGAACAACGGGGAACATATTCATCGTTCATGATACATATTCAGAACAACGGGGAACATATTCAACGTTCATGATCATGAACTACAATTCCGTACGTTAGTCGATCGACCGATGATTCTCTCGGTTCCTTCCAGCATTGAAGCTTAAAGAACAGAAGTATTTATCATCAAAGCAATCTAATCCTGAAACTCTCAACAATCGACTGAGATGATCTGGTAAACACAAAATGTTTTATTCGTGAGTTTATCAAAAATGTTCCTCAACTTTTAAGCATGAATTACACATAAGCAAATATTTTGTGAACAACTGATGACTTCAAACAGATTCCATTTAACCTCACATCGAAAAGAGCCAAATACCGACAACCACACATACGCGCATAAATAAGTATAAAATATAAGTGTTTGTGTGTGTGTGAGTGGATATTTGTACTCCAATCAAGATAAGCAATTTTGCAACAGATGCGCATGCGTAAATGGCGCGTACAAATTTTGCCATTAGTGCACAATGTTGAAATTCGCAGAAACATTTACCCAAACCCCACTAAACCCAAACACCCAATTCTTGTCTAATGCATGTGAACTTGTGTGCACTTACCCACACACATATACAACCTGACAGGCAAACACACACATATATGTACACACACACGCGATGGCCTGAAGAAGAAGAAGAACTGACCATGGTGTCGATAGAAATGATCATCATAAAAGTTGTTGAAGGAACAATTATAAATCATTTGGAGGGGAGCTAGCGACAACAACTCCGACAACTCAAACAACAACAGCAACAACAACAACAATAAGAATAAGAATAATAAAACTGAAGAGCTACAAACTCATAAATGCAATGTCAATGCTAAGCGAGGAAAGCGTGTAGCCGGGCCATGACACCAGATCGCTGCGATAAGCGCACTCATGCAGCATGTGTGAGAGCGGCCTTAAGGCGGTGCGGCTAATGCGCGCCCGCAAATGCCTGTGGAGCGTGCAAAGGAGAAGAAGGTGGCACACAAATTGACCAAAAGCATTTGTAGTAAATGCGCGTGCGCGCCTATTTATCATTTTGCACAATTTTTGCGGCATATTTTTTTTGTCTATTTTTTGCGCATTTTTTTATTTTTTTTCGTGTCAGTGTGTATAGGCGTGTTTTTGGGTATGGGTGTGTGCGTGTGTGTGTGTGTGTGTGTGTTGGGCTTTTGCTCGCTTCTCTTGATTTTTGGTTGCTGTTGCCAACGGACATAATTCTTCTGAACATGGTCAATATATCTATTGTATTGCTGTGGTTGTGTGCGTGCGTCTGTGTGTTTGCGTGTGACTTTTATTAGCTGGCTCCACTCTGCTCTACTCTGCTCTGCTCTGCTCTGCTCTCGTGTTTGAAAGGAATAAAAATCAGGCAATAAAAATAGGTGTGCATATGCCCTCGCTTGGCTTTGATTGATGATTGTCCCATATTTTCCGTGGTATTTTCAATTGACCGATTTGTATGGATTTGTATGTATCTCTCTCTTCGCAGATTTTGTTAATTCTCGTGGCGAGCTGTATTTTTCTCTACTTTTGGTTAGCTTTTTTGACTTTACTTTTTTTAATTTTTGTCGACTTCTCTTTCTGTGGTCTCTATCAACATTTTCAGCTGAATTTATGTGTTGACCTTTCAATTAAAGCGTAGCCTTGTACATCGGCGTTTATGTGAAGAGCGTTTGAAAAATATTCTTCGGAAAATCTCTTTACACACTTTTCTATCGTTGCACAGATGCACGGCAGAGATGTTGAATTAGAAAGTTGGCTGAGGCTTCTGACACATATTCAGCACAATTGACGTTTGAGGACCCAAAAATGTTAACTACATTTGACAAATGTGGACTCATCTACGCTTTGATTAAGGGTAATCTTATATATATATATATATATATATATATATATATATATATATATATATATATATATATATATATATATATATATATATATATATAAATATATATATATATATATATATATATATATATATATATATATATATATATATATATATATATACATATATGTTAATATATAAAGCGATACGTATGAATATTCAAACTTAGCATAAATTGTCACTCTCTCCAACAATAATTTAACAGCAACAACTACATACATACATACATAAATTTACTTAGCTAACATGATAAAAACAGTGATTGATATATTCATTCGTTACCAAAGTAGTGAAATAACAACTCGCTGTTATTTCACGCTTTTATTAAAAGTAGCGATTTTCAATCACTGTGAAAAAAGAACGGACTGTTAAAAATCACTCTTTTGATCAAATCGCTGTTACTTTGTATATTCGATAACAGTTGCTACCAGCGATTTTTAAATAACAGTGAAAAAATTACCGGCAGTGAAATTTTGCTCATCTCTAATATATATATATATATATATATATATATATATATATATATATATATATATATATATATATATATATATATATATATATATATATATATATATATATATATATATATATATATGTAAATACATATATAAATATATATATATATATATATATATATATATATATATATATATATATATATATATATATGTACATACATATATAAATATATGTATATATATATATATATATATATATATATATATATATATATATATATAAAGGGTTTTTCAAAAGAAACGCTACAAACGTAAATCAATAGTGACAGCAAACGACATCATACTTTTTCCCGCTCTTTTGACATTTCTCTTCAGTAAGGTTTGCCATTTCGTCGTGCAAAGATATACTCGTACGAGCCAACAACGAGTCGAAATTATTAAAATTTACTACCGAAATTCGGAGTCAGTCGCCTCAACTTTAAGAGCGCTACGTCCAATTTATGATGAGGCTCATTTCTGGCTGAATGGCTTCGTCAATAAGCAAAATATGCGTTATTGGTTAGACAGCAATCCACACGTACTCCATGAGTCATCATTGCATCCCGAAAAAATTACGGTTTGGTGCGGTTTATGGGCCGGCGGCGTCATTGGGCCGTACTTCTTCCGTGATGATCAGGACCGGCACATTACTGTGAATGCGAATCGCTACCGTTCAATGATAATCGAATATTTTTGGCCCCAATTGGATAATATGGACTTGGAGGAAATGTGGTTCCAACAGGACGGCGCCACAAGCCACACAGCGAATGCCACAATCAATTTACTGCAAACCAAGTTTGGTGAACGTGTTATCTCACGAAATGGCCCAGTCGATTGCCCGCCTCGGTCGTGCGATTTGACGCCGTTAGATTATTTGCTGTGGGGCTGCGTCAAGTCTATGGTCTGTGCCAACAAGCCAGCGACGATTGATGAACTTCGTACGAATATCGAACGTGAAATTACAGCAGTATCGGCCGATTTATGCTTGAAAACCGTTGAGAATTGGGTTCAGCGTCTGGACTTCTGCAAGCGTGCCCGTGGTGGCCATGCACAAGAAATCGAGTTCCATACGTACGTACTTTCACAGGAATAAAGAATTTCAATGATTTCTAAAACCGGTTTTGTTTTATTTAAAAAAACCTTTGTAGCGCTCTTATTGAAAACCCCGATATATATAGATATAAATTATATGTTGATCGAAGAGGAAAGTAAAGACGCAAAGAGCAGTTTTGTCAATTGGGAAGCAGACGATTATTTTGGGGATTTTGTGAAATGTTGAATAAATCATTTTGCAAATTTAATTTCATCAACTTCGAACCTCATTGGGCTGAGTCTGTTGAGTTAAAATACGACTTCCATAAAAAATCAAAGAAAAATCTTTGTTTTCCTATCAGTTAATCTTGCTTCTGAAACTAACCCTCCTAATCTAATCCTCTCTCCATATTCAAAGTACAGTTTTAACTTAAGACCTGCTGAGAAGCAATTATAAAAATGCCATTCTCATGCATTATTAATTAGAAATTGATCAATTTTCCATAACTACGAAGAACATTTTTGTAAGATCTGCCTTTAGTTCAATTTGATTATTATTTTAGTTTTTTTTTTTGAATCTTTAGTTAGCAACTGTCCGCAATAGCTTTGTTCGAAACGTCCAACTCACTCTGATTCGGTTAAACCCGCAGAGTTGCAGCTTTAATAGAGTCGAGGAGAGAATAAATTTCGTAGCAACATGAGGAGTTGCGTTTAACAAGCATATAAATCACCAACAAGCCGAAACTGCTCGTACAACGGCAGCCGCAAAAGGCCACAATGGGCAAGCGGCATAAATACTGCTGCCGCAAAACAAACGAAGCAAATGTAGTGACAGGGCATTTTACCGCCCATTAAAGTCGTTCATGATTAACGATTCCACATTTACACTTGAAGGTATTAAAATCCCATTCCGCTGCAAGGAACGCCTAATTGCAAAGCGCTCGTGTTGTTCAGTGTCCAAGATATTTGCAATTAATTCGTTTGTGGTTTTTGTCGTGCTTTTTCTTATTTGTTGGTGTGATAAATCGAATTTGATAAAAATGTTGAAAATTATGTCAAATTGATAGATAAAAAACTTGGTGGAGTTTTGTGAAAGTTTCTCATAACTGCAAAGTATCAGTTTCGAATTAAGTTAGTGCAGAAAGTGGCAGATTGAAGCTGCGCAGATTGTTAATTTCTTACTAGGGTCGAGAAAGTTGTTTATAAAATTTCGCCAACGATTTACGCAGATTTTTATTTTCAAGGCAATTAAGTATCAGAATGGAGAATAGCAAAACAAACAAAAAGAGAAACATACAATTTGGGTTAACGCCGATGCGTGTAGGCGTTAAGTTTTTGGCAGCAGTAAAAGGGGTCTGACAAGGTGAAAATTAAATTTCGTGCGTGGTTAGATGAAAAATAATGTTTTGCAAAAGATAATAAATGTGTGATTTATTATTAATAACATTAAATCATGGTAAAAAGAACTGTAGAACTATTCAGGTTGATATCATGCGATAATTAAGTACCCACGAGTGGTGAGTGAGTCAGTTACTTGCTCCAATAACAATAGATCCAATGATGATTCTACTATCACCATCGTCAAATGCTCGTATATGGAATTTCTACTAAAAATGAATTACCTTTGGAAATATCTTTAAAAGGGACGATGACTTGCTCGAAATTCCCTCGAGATCATTGCATTATCTTGTTCATCATCTCCAATCTCTACTGATAAACCATCAGTCATGCTGTCTCTTTCTCTCACACTATGAATGTGTTGAAATGAACTCAAAAGCAAACGACATAAATAAAAAGTTCAGTTAAGTTGTGAATTGAAAGAGATAAGTTATTGTATAATTAGGTAGGTAGGTAGGTTGAGCGGTCGGCCAAAGAGGCACACTTAGGCCATGATTGACTCTTTGTGATACCTTATGAGGCCCATTCCCTTTCAGGAGCTGTTGATGAAGCTTGTTTTCTGATTTGAAATGTCTTCCAGAGAGTCCAGAGAGTAGTCACCCAGGAAGGTGTGTCTCCTTTTGGACAGCGCTGGACACGTACATATCAGATGTTCGATGGACTCTTGCTTCTCCTTGTCCATGCAACTCCTGCAGAAGTCCTTGGAGACATTCTCCAACCTACAACCATGAATGCCCAGGATCTAGTGTCCTGTTATGACCCTATGACAGTACCTATACTTTGTCTATTTAGAGATAAAAGATATTTTGAGCGTTTGACGTTTATTTCGGGCCAGGTTAGTTAGTTCTTTTGCATCCTGCTTCTTCAGATCAGCACCTGCCCGCTGCGCTGTATTGTTAATATTAAAAAAAAAAAAAAAATCCATTAAATCGTTCAGAGATTGAGATTCGTCCCACTTTAAAAATATCTGAAAGTAAGGGCCCACAACGGTTGCTCACAACGTACCCAACTGGTGGTCTAAGTGGCATCACTGGTTATGGGTGATGCGGCTGCCCTACCTACCTACCTACCTAAAGGCCCACAGAGATCTCGTGAATTATTATCCCCTCACTTGTGGTATCACAATGGGCCTCCAGATGGCCTAAGTGTGTCTTCTGGCCGATTATCCTTGCCCTTGATAGCCATTTAAACCTCACTTAACTTATCTCTCACATAATGATTTGGCATTTTAAAATAGTCTCAAAGGACAAATGAAGTACGAATGTATGTGTTTAGAAGAATTTCTTGGAGGCCATATTAAACTATGTATGCAGTTATAATTGCGAATTGAATTAAATGGAGACTCCACTCACTCCATTGAAATGAAAATTAACACAAAAGAAAAGAGAGCAAAAGCAAAAAAATATGAAATAATAATATAGCGAAATAAAACAAAGAACATTCCACGAGGAAAATGCAACATCTATTAAATGATTAGAGAGATACAACCAGTCCAGAGCCATCAAACAAATGCCACTACAATGGCAAAAATCATATCAAATATGGCAGAGAAATAAGTAGGAAATAAGCATCGTAGTTGAATTACTCGTGCAGCCAGGAATCGAAAAAAACGGCAGAACTGGCGCAAAAAAGCAGTAATAGCAAAAACAAACAAACGTACGTGTAAACGTAATCGTACAAAGAAGCACGAGAAAGAAGAAAGAAGGAAAAACAAATCAATGCTTTCAACACTTTCACACAAAAATGGTGAAATCCACATTCCGTGGCAGCGTCTGAGCCGCAATTAGAATTGTGCACGTTATTGCAATTTGATAATAATGAAGATGAAGCCGAAGATGAACCCGGAGATCTGATATTATTGTTTATGGTAACTGCGGCCGCAGCGGTTCTTAAAGTGTTAAATGCGTTATAGACGATTCAGAAGGAATATGAAACAAAAAATTCAAAATAAATAAATGCGTATGCGTAAAAGGAAAAGTTCCAGATATAATCCCAACGATATCAAGGAAGCTGTAATTGATTCATGTTTGAGTTGCCCTTAAAATTCCTGGAACATAATATCAAAGAAGCGTAGAGAGTGGGCTCATACCAAGAATGATAGAGAAGAAGATTACACATTGCGCAGGTCCGTTATAATTTTCTTTCTGAGTTTGACATTTCGTTGCTGGGCTGTGACGTCACCGTAGCAATAAATAAATAATGCGGATAGGTATTTTTTTGACATTTCTCTTTGCAACCATGCTACTGTGAAGGAGATGCGCAGAACGAAAAATTTTTGTACTTCGCTTTGAGCAATCTTTGTTTCTATTATTTTTGGGCTCACACCATCGCAATTAGAGATGTGTAATAACCGATAATTAATTTTGATCTCAAGGTTGTTCAAATCACCTTCCTGTGACCTTCAAGTGACTTTTGTATAAACGGCTACTCATTTATCTAAGAGCACTTATTTTTATATATTCTTGTGTATATAAAAGTGAATTATCAATATACAGAATTTCCTGACCTCGCCTTGTATCGTCTCCAAATGAATATATCAGCATTTCGCAGGCAATAAAACAAAAAATGGTGCCGGTTTTATAGAGGTTCCCAAATTTCTTCACCCGGAGATAGAAGATATTACACAATAAATTATCAAATTACCAGAAACCTCGATCACTTCAATTAAACGATCGGCATAGGTCCTCTGCGATGTTCGACAAGCAACTTAAGTCATTCGGTTACATCCTGCTGAGTCGACTGAGTTGCGCTGGAATGTGTAGCTCAGGTATTATGATTGGCTTTATAATGTACGAATAATGGGCGTCAACTGGATGCCTGACTGACTGTTTTGCTTGGATCTTGTAAATGGTGGATTTACCCGGTTTGAAGTCATACTCATAGGGTTGAATCAGTTGGTTAGCGAAGCTCCTCATTATTTTACTTACTCGTAATACACTAGAGTTGACTTTATGGGGGATTTTGTGGACACTGAACCCACTGGAGGTAATACGAGGGCGGATTGATATTGAAGCTACTTAGCGCTAGATGGCAACACAAACACAAAAACTTTTTTTTTGTAGAAATTGCGATCTGTCAAACGTCAGCTGTTAAAATTTCACCCAAATTCATCGATTAGTTTATTTGTTGTAGTCGTTTGAAGTAAGGAATT
The DNA here is from genome assembly GCA_920105625.2 of Clusia tigrina. NCBI lineage: Eukaryota > Metazoa > Arthropoda > Insecta > Diptera > Clusiidae > Clusia > Clusia tigrina. The sequence continues at coordinate 422,004,681 of OV050030.1, forward strand.
TTAGTGTTTCTTGAAAAATGGAAAAAAGCGAATTTCGTGCAGTGATTAAACACTATTATTTGAAAGGGAAAACGGCGAACGAGACAAAAGAAAAGCTCGATAAACATTACGGTGAGTCTGCTCCGTCAGATTACATGGTAAAATATTGGATTGCTGAATTTAAACGCGGCCGAACAAGCACTGCAACAATACCATCAACAGGAAGACCAAAAGAGGTGGTTACTGAGGAAAATATCAAGAAAATCCTTGATATCGTTATGAATGATCGCCGAGTCAAGTTGCGTGAGATTGTTGAAATGGTAAACATATCTTATGAACGTGTGTTCAACATTTTGCATGAACATTTGCATATGAAGGCGCTATCGGCAAGATGGGTGCCGCGTTTGCTCAGTGTCGAACAAAAACGAGTTCGACAGACCACTTCACAGCGGTGTTTGGACATGATAAAGCGTAATCCTGTTGATTTTTGGCGTCGATTAATAACTGTTGATGAAGCGTGGGTCCACCACTACACACCTGAAACCAAAAATCAATCGAAACAATGGGTGGAAGCTGGTGGAAGTGCTCCGAAGAAGGCGAAGGCAGTGAAATCGGCTGGCAAGGTTATGGCCACTGTATTTTGGGATGCACGCGGAATATTGCTCATCGATTATCTTGAAAAAGGATGAACAATCACAGGAAAGTATTATCGTGCATTATTGGATCAATTGATTGATGCAATCAAGGGAAAACGACCACATTTAAAGAAGAAAAAATGCTCTTTCTTCAAGACAACGCACCGGTTCACACAGCATTAGATACGATGCTAAAATTACGTGAAATACACTTCGAATTGGTTAATCATCCACCTTATAGTCCAGATTTAGCTCCTAGTGACTTTTTCCTGTTTCCAAATGGCTCGCAGGAAAAAGATTCATCTCAAACGAAGAAGTGATTACCGAAACTAACGCGTATTTTGAGGGGTTCCCGAAATCGTATTATTCAGATGGTATAAAAAAGTTGGAATATCGTCTTATTAAGTGTGTCGAAGTAAAAGGAGACTATGTTGAGAAATAAATGGTTTAAAAAAAAAAAAATGTTTTTTTCCCACTTAGGTAGCTTCAATATCAATCCGCCCTCGTATGCATAAATAGTGAGGCTATTTACTTGAGGATGGAACAGCCCCTAGTGAGAGGATGGAACAGACCCTGGTGAGAGGATGGAACAGCCCTAGTGAGAGGATGGAACAGACCCTGGTGAGAGGATAGAACAGCCCTAGTGAGAGGATGGAGCAGCCCTAGTGAGTAGTGAGATTTCCGACAAACGGTTTCTTTCAATCAAATTGTGCATAAGAGCTCAAAGATAAATCCAGTTCTTTGCCGGCAGACTTCAATAGAATAACAGGCAAGACATCTGCACCTGTGTTATTCAGTTCGGATCTTGTAATAGGCGGGCAATGCAACCACAATGCTCAGCAATTGGAGTCGCGGTAGGTGCATCTCCATGAGCCGTATTCTTATTATCAATGCTTGGAGAGCAGTGATCGATCATTCAGTGACTTTAGAATCCCCTGTCTCAAGATTCCAGTTCCGTTCTTCAGCGAAGAAAGGCTTGAGTTAGCGTTTACAGGTACATTGCAGAGTGCATTTTTAGAGCTGATTTACCAAGCGATTTTGGGTTGTCTGGTGGATCATTTACTTCTTCCCACCTTACTTTCCAAACGAAATCTATAGATAGTGACAAGTGGACATTTGGACGCAGAGCTATCGACAGATTTTCTTCTATCAACGGATCTGTGACGTAATTTTCGTTTTAGGCGACTTTAATTAAATGGTGCCACTCAATGTAAAAATAAATTTCTTGGTAATTCTCGATTTATGGTTCATTTCCACTTATAAGGCACTGTAATGCCGCAATGCCAGACCAACCAACCAACCAACCACACCTCTGCTGCATTTGAGCGCTTGGCGCGCAATTACCACAGAGACGCGATAATGCCGCAAGACGCAGCGAGGCGGCTGCCGCTTTTAGTTTTTATTACAGTCTTTATGGTTTTTTCCTCTGGTATTTTCCATCATTTTTCTTGTGTTTTTGAATTACTTTTTTATACATATTTTGATTCGTCTTCTGTACTTGCACATCATTGGACATTTTTCTGCCACTTAACGAGATGAACTCGTTTTAATTATCTCCGCCGCTTTACATCATTATTTTGCCTTATTTATTTCGTTGTTTTTTTATGGTTTTTTGCCGTGATCTCTTTTTATGATGGGACTTAATTTATTTCATTTTTATTTGCTGTTTTATTTGTTTAGGCGAATAACTTTGACAGCGGCGGCGATAGTGTCAGGCCAAGTTTTAATTGCTCCTTTTTATTTATTTATTTATTCATGTTTTTTCTGCTTTTTGTTGTATGTTTTATTTGGAAAGATTTCAGCGTACTGGTTTTTGTGTGATGCACGCGAACGCCTTTTATGCCCAGGCAATGCTGTAAATGGCCACAGTGGAGGTACGCGGGTACATTACCTCCAATTAGCGCAATATAAGGTTTAGTCTCTTACGGCAATGTAAGAAAAGCGTTTATTAAATTAATTGAGGCGGTGGACAGCAGGCCGAGAATAGTGGGAAATGCAGACATTAAGAGGGTCACATCACGATTTTGGTGGATTTGATTGGATACGCACTGCAGCCAGTCCGTCCAAATATGCCCTTCTCATTACGCCCACTGTTCCAAGCGATTGTGGCAACTACTCATTTCGCGCAAATACCGCAGCAAATAATTACATAATTGAAAATGTAGCAGCAGCAGCAGCGTGCCACCGACCGCAATTTCAAGCAGAAATGCAAAATTAGAAACTGCAAAAATCGAAAGCAAATTTCCACAAATTTCACTCATGGAGTAGGCAGGCTCCAGAATCCACACAGCCAGTGAAACCGAAATTTGTAGTTGGCTGCTGGAAGTCACTTCAGTCCGTGGAATGGCTTCGTGCCGTATACCAAATCAAAGCACTTTTAATTCCACCGAAGCAACAAGCAACTGCAACAACTAAAACAACAATAACAATAACAACAGCAACAATAAAAGGAACAACAACATGAGCCATGCAAAATGGAAGTGCAAAAAGTGAAATTGCTGCGCGGTCGGCAACCTTATAATTTTGCTTCGGTGTATTATTGTGCAACCTCCCCAAAAATTTCCCACACCAACAAAGCAGAGATACAAAAGATACTCTGTGGTACAATTGCACATCTCGGCCGTAAGTTATTCCTCTTAGTTATTGTCTTTTGTTTTATTTTCTTAAAATCTTTTTTCTACTCTGCTTTTATTTTCTTTTTTCTCAGCAGCGGCAGCAATTTGCTTTAAAGTTGCACATTCATCACAGCATTGATTGTAGGCAGGCAGTCAGGCAGGCAGTCTCTGGCAGACATATACCCACACATGTATGCCCATTTCTAATTACCCAGTAGGAAAAGTTCAGGCTCAGGAAATGAGAGCGGTTAAAAAACGACCGATCAATCTAAGCGAATTTCTTCTAAAATCAATTCAACTAATTGCTATAGCGGAGAAATGTTAGGTAATGGGTAAAAGCCAAAATTCAGGGACTACATCTGAAACCATCCTTTGGGCCCTATGACTCCTAGATTATCTTTTGCCATTTCTAATCTGATATCTGTGCTAGATAGAATAGGAATTCTAAACTGAACCAGTGCTATGAGAATGAGAAAACCAGTCTCATAAACAATAAATTAATAGAAAGATCTAATAGAAGGACTTACTTTGCAATCACGACAGTGACGTAGGCATTACCCAATCGCTTCTTATGAGAATCTTGAGATTTTTAAACCAATTCAATAGAAAGAAAAAAACACCTTGAATTGTCACTGTTTTTGAAAGACCCTCTAGCAAATATTTCACTCGCTTCTAAAACTAAGGCGTAAAGCAGACTGTATAAGGATACGTTTGCTTGTATAGCTTACAACATCTCATCAGATTTGGAGATCAATCGTTCTGAAATATTAATAAAAAGGCAAGCAAGTAATTTCTCTACAGTCTTTGTACACTCTCACGCTCTTGTTTAACAGTTTCACACCCATGCTTAACTCTTTCAAAATTAACCCACTCGTTACCATTGGCATTCTTTGGAAGCTGTGATGGAAGGGCCTTATTTTGAATAAATTACGGAATTAGTTTAAAATCACTGCTAAAATATTATATCACTTAGTACTGCATGGCTTCGTGGAGTAGTACTCTGTCTGTAAGTAGTACTCGGTCTGAAGAGAGTAGTACTCGGTCTGAAGGGAGTAGTACTCGGTCTCAAGAGAGTAGTACTCGGTCTGAAGAGAGTAGTACTCGGTCTGAAGAGAGTAGTATTCGGTCTGAAGGGAGTAGTACTCGGTCTCAAGAGAGTAGTACTCAGTCTGAAGGGAGTAGTACTCGGTCTCAAGAGAGTAGTACTCGGTCTGAAGAGAGTAGTACTCGGTCTGAAGGGAGTAGTACTCGGTCTCAAGAGAGTAGTACTCGGTCTGAAGGGAGTAGTACTCGGTATCAAGAGAGTAGTACTCGGTCTGAAGAGAGTAGTACTCGGTCTGAAGAGAGTAGTATTCGGTCTGAAGGGAGTAGTACTCGGTCTCAAGAGAGTAGTACTTGGTCTCAAGAGAGTAGTACTCGGTCTGAAAAGAGTAGTACTCGGTCTGAAAAGAGTAGTACTCGGTCTGAAGGGAGTAGTACTCGGTCTGAAGGGAGTAGTACTCGGTCTGAAGGGAGTGGTACTCGGTCTGAAGGGAGTAGTACTCGATCTGAAGAGAGTAGTACTCGGTCTGAAGGGAGTAGTACTCGGTCTGAAGGGAGTAGTACTCGGTCTGAAGGGAGTAGTACTCGGTCTGAAGGGAGTAGTACTCGGTATGAAGGGAGTAGTACTCGGTCTGAAGAGTCCCACGTACAATTTCTTGGTGGGGACAATTAAATCTAAGAAACATTTCTGGCCTCTTAAATCTAAGAAAAAATTACATTTCTCTAAATTGCGGTTTCTGTGACGCCATCTCTTGTAATGAATTGGCACTTCTACGAGCGTATTCTTAGCCAAAATAAAAGTACTGTAATCTTTCAGAATCAGAAGTGGAAAAAAATGGTAGATCCTTAACCAGAACAAGGTAGAACAAAAGAAAAAGTGACAACTGTTGCTCTCAGCCCACTTGAAGCCTATTGTGTCAAAATATGTAATGTGCGCCTTTCTAATGGCAATGCTCTGAGTGTTAATTTTCCTACTGGGTGAGTCAGTTGGTTTGTGTGCATGTGTGGATGTGTCTGTCTCCGTGCAACGGCGTATTTGTTTATGCATGGCTTTTAGCCAAGTTAGTGCATTCATTCTAATAAATCATGCTCAGCTTTGCTATGAGTATTTTATTTTGATTTTTTTTTTTCTTATATAACTTTTTGTTTCTTTTATAATCTTGGCTTATTTTGTTGTTAAAGTCACGTCTCTTTTTTGTTTATTTTTGTGTTTATTTTTATTTATCATGGTTTCATAGAAACTATTCATTTATACTGACATCATTGTTCGAGGCGCTCTTCACAATTGCTCTATGATACTGATATCAGCTAACAATGTGCTGCACGCCCTTGCAGCCGCCTGAAAGCGAATCTCCTCATGAGCGGCATTTCAACGTAGGATGCATGCATGCTTCCTACTTAAAATTTCCATCGAGCCTGCATACTGGCTGCATGCATATCCATCTACATATGGCGCAGTGGAGGATTTGCTTACTCGGATTTTTTCTTCTCTTCTTCGAAATGCATGATGCCGCCAGCGGTGCAGCGCCACTTTTAGTTGTTTTATTTTTAATTTAGTTTGGAATTTATTTAATAGAACTTTTTCAATTATCCTACCAGAGATTGAAACTTAAAGGAACAGCAAAAAAGGAGATTTTTGATAACATTGCTAAACAAACACGGAAAAAACAGACAAAATAATTTGGTTGAGCTTGAAAAATGTAACAAAATACTTGAGAAATAAATGGCAGCGTTCTAAAAAATTGAAGATGTGAGAAATTTCAATGGAAATCAAAATTGAAAGTTTCCCCGAGCTCACAAAACGCTCTTTGGTGCCATGTGTGGAGTAGGTCTGAAAGAAATAGCTAGCCAGGAGGAACAATACAATCGATTCGAACCAACTTTTAACACTATATTCCTTACTTAGTGGCCAAAAATTAGTTGAATTACTTAAACTTCCAAATATTTGTGAAAAATTTCTTTTACAATGACTGCGAGATACCCTACCAGTAATGGACAATATAACATATTCAAGATCGAAGAGTTAAATCAAACTATCAAGATCAACCTCGTTCTAAAAAATATCAAGTACGAGGGCGGATTGACATTGAAGCTACCTAAGTAGGAAAAAACATTTTTTTTTTCAAAAACCATTTATTTCTCAACATAGTCTCCTTTTACTTCGACACACTTAGTAAGACGATATTCCAAATTTTTTAAACCATCTGAATAATACGATTTCGGGAACCCCTCAAAATCGGTAATCACTTCTTCGTTTGAGATGAATCTTTTTCCTGCGAGCCATTTTTTCAAGTTTGAAAACAGGAAAAAGTCACTAGGAGCTGAATCTGGACTATAAGGTGGATGATTAACCAATTCGAAGTGTGTTTCACGTAATTTTAGCATCGTATCTAATGCTGTGTGAACCGGTGCGTTGTCTTGAAGAAAGATCATTTTTTTCTTCTTTAAATGTGGTCGTTTTTCCTTGATTGCATCACTCAATTGATCCAATTATGCACGATAATACTTTCCTGTGATTGTTCATCCTTTTTCAAGATAATCGATGAGCAATATTCCGTATGCATCCCAATTCCGTGTGCATGGCCATAACCTTGCCAGCCGATTTCACTGCCTTCGCCTTCTTCGGAGCACTTCCACCAGCTTCCACCCATTGTTTCGATTGACTTTTGGTTTCAGGTGTGTAGTGGTGGACCCACGTTTCATCAACAGTTATTAATCGACGCCAAAAATGAACAGGATTACGCTTTATCATGTCCAAACACCGCTGTGAAGTGGTCTGTCGAACTCGTTTTTGTTCGACACTGAGCAAACGCGGCACCCATCTTGCCGATAGCGCTTTCATATGCAAATGTTCATGCAAAATGTTGAACACACGTTCATAAGATATGTTTACCATTTCAACAATCTCACGCAACTTGACTCGGCGATCATTCATAACGATATCGAGGATTTTCTTGATATTTTCCTCAGTAACCACCTCTTTTGGTCTTCCTGTTGATGGTATTGTTGCAGTGCTACTTCGGCCGCGTTTAAATTCAGCAATCCAATATTTTACCATGTAATCTGACGGAGCAGACTCACCGTAATGTTTATCGAGCTCTTCTTTTGTCTCTTTCGCCGTTTTCCCTTTCAAATAATAGTGTTTAATCACTGCACGAAATTCGCTTTTTTCCATTTTTCAAGAAACACTAAAATTGCTTACTTCAAACGACTACAACAAATAAACTAATCGATGAATTTGGGTGAAATTTTAACAGCTGACGTTTGACAGATCGCAATTTCTAAAAAAAAAAAGTTTTGTGTTTGTGCTGCCATCTAGCGCTAGGAAGCTTCAATATCAATCCGCCCTCGTACTAAGTACAATTACTCAACAGCATGCTGCAAATTTTGTACTAACCAAAGAGTAGGAAAACTTTCATGATAAAAAATATACCTAAGCCTGGTCCGTATATTATGACCTATCAACCTGTTATCAGTATTCTAGGAATTATTTCAAAAGTTGTTAATTATAAAAATTCAGCCTTTGATCAAAAAGAAAAAAGTAATACCAAACCAACAATTCAGGCTCTCGAGCCAGTCATTCAAGAATTGAACAAGCACATCGCTGAGTAGTCTGCATTGCCAAGGGATTTAAATAAAACTTTTGTTGAAAAGAATCACCGCCCGGCTGAGTTTCCGAGCGTTGCCCAAACGTTGGATAAGGTTTGGCATGCGGAGCTATTCTTTTTAAAATTATGAATTAGAATACCACCCAAAAATCTTTTCAATTCTCCAGATTTAGATCAGGGAATATATTGTCCGTTAGAAAAGCTTCACTTCTAATAACTGCAACTATACAGCTGCCGTACGACAAGCAAGTATTTGAGGTCATCTCCTCTATTTGATGTTTGCTTCACATCAAGAGCAAACATTGAGGTAAGAATTTTGCAGCCAGTTGACAGATCTGAAGTACACATCAAGTGGAGGGGGTGGAATAAAATACTTCCCGGCTATTAGAAGTGAAGTTTTTGCAACGGACAATAACACAAATAATAGTTAAAATCAAAGATGCGAAATCTGCCTCAAATTTACTTCAAGGATTCCTGGTTAAAGTGGAAAAATGGCTTTCAATGTGGCGTATCGAAATAAATGAAACAAAGTGTTCGCATTTGAGTGTCATTTTGAACCAAGACAAGCGCCCGACCTTGATGAATGAATGAATGAATGAAATAAAGAGGGAAAATGTACCTCGACCAATTTGATCTATTGAACTCCTCCTGCATGTGCCTATTAAAGGTCTTCAATTAGTCCAACAGTTCTAAGGAAGCTTAGTACTGAGTTGGGGTCCATTGCTCTAATGTATCTGCCCTCGGGCCAGTAATGCCCCAGATATTCCTTCCAACTGCGAGCTAAGGCTTCACAGTTCATTAGTAGGTGCTTTGGTGTTTCTTCTGCCTCCATGCAGAACCTACACATGTTCATTGGTGAGAGCCCCAGTTTCATGAGGTGGCTTCTTAAACGAGAGTGGCCTGTGAGTTGATCGGTCAGAGTTCTTAAATTGTTTTTGCTTAACTGTAGACATAGAGCTGCATGTTTTCAGTTGTTGTCCCCAACCAGGAGCTTGGATTGTCTAAGTTTTGGTAGTGAGGCCCAGTAGCGTGATCTTCAGGATTTTTCCTCCTGTCTTAATTTATCTGTTATGCTATTTGCCCCTAAGCCAAAGAATGGTTCAGTCCCAATAAAAGGTGTGGTTGCCTCATTCCTGGCAAGACTATCCGTTTTTTCATTTCCAGGGATCCCAGTGTGTCCTGGGACCCATATTATGGAGAGTTTATTGAGGCTTCCTAAATTATTTAAAAGCTCTACACATTCCCATACACGTTTAGAATGAATCTCGTAGGAATTGAGTGCTTGACTGTCACACATAATAGCAATGTCTTGTCCCACAAGGTTACGTCGGAGGTTCAAGATAACACAGAGGTGAATTGCATGTATCTCTGCCTGGAATATGCTGGATGATTTCCCCATTGGTTCGTAGTGGTTAACCCTCGGTCCAAATATGCCAGCTCCTATCTCTTCTTCTGTTTTTAAACCATCTGTGAACCAATTGATGACATGATCTTTTAGGATATCTTGAAGTGATTCCGGTTTCCATTCCTTCTTGTTCGCAAGCACAATTGTGAAGCGTTTCTCAAAATTGTACATGTTGTTCATATCATCTCTAGGTAGGTCCGCGAGGGGTATAGTGGTTGTCTCGTTGTTTATTACTACAAATTTTCTGCTGTCTCGTTGTTTATTACTACAAATTTTCTCGCGGCCAGCACCTTCCTCGACGATTTTTAATAGGCTTCTTTTTGCAGCCATTTCTACTATAATATATAGCGGAGTAAGATCTAAAAGTGTTTGCATTGCTGCTGTGGAACACGTTTTCATAGCTCCGGTAATTCATATGCATGCTAGTCGTTGTACCTTGTTCAAAGTGTTCTTCATGGTGAGCAATTTGGTTCTTTGAGCCCATGCCACTGCCCCATATGTTAGAACCGGCCTAACTATCATGATGTACATCCATTTCAGAATGTAAGTTTTGCAACCCCATGCCTTCCCAGCTAAACTGCTACACACAATTAATGCTCTGATTGCCTTACTTGTTCCAAAATCCGCATATGCTTTCCAGAGAAGTTTGGAGTCTAGTATTAATCATGGAGTCTAGTAAACATTCAACCTCCCTTGACAAACTAATCTCCACATTTCGGAGTTTAATTGGATGCGTATGCGGCAATTTATTTTTCCGAGTGAACCGTACAATGGTTGTTTTTGTGGGGTTTATGCTCAGTCCCACTGAAGTGCACCATTCTTGAGTAATAAAGAGTCCTCTCTGTATTATGTCACAAAGAGTGCTTTCAAATTTACCTCTTGCTATTATTACAATGTCGCCGGCATATCCTTGACAGGCGTGGCCGTTGTGCTGCAGCAAATCAAGTACTTCATCTACCACTATGGCTCCACATGAGTGGGGAAAGTACTCCGCCCTACGGGCACCCTTTTGTGCAGAGCACTTCTTTTGCGGTATAGCCCGCATGAGTCTCTATTATTCTCGTTTGAAGCATAGAACTCACCCAGCTTGTTATGGCTGTCTCTGTATTTTTCCTGCGGAGTGCTCTTCCAATCGCCTGATGCGAGGTATTATCGAAGGCTCCTTCAATGTCAAGGAAAGCACAGATGACTATTTTTTTGATTCTCTACTGCGTCTCTAATGATATCAGTTAGCTGAAACATGGCCGTCTCCGTGAACCGTCCTCCTCTGTATGCATGTTGATACCGATTTAGAGGTGATGTGATTAGAGTGTGTGTTCTTAAATAATTGTCCATAATTTTCTCCATTGTTTTTAGTACACAGAAGCTTAGACTTATGGGTCTGAAAGATATTGGAGAAGTGAAATCCTTCTTACCAACCTTCGGAATAAACGCAACTAGAGCTTTGCTACAGATTGCTGAAATATACCCTGTCGCCAAGCTTATCCAGAATAACTTTACCATGTGCGGAGTCAGTACTTTTATTCCTTTCTGTAAAAGGGTGGGCACTATGCCATCTGCGCCTGGTGTCTTGTAGGGATCAAAAGTTGCTAGAGCCCAATGTACTTGCTGTGGTGTAGTGTTGTAGCAAGTCTCCAATCTTCCATACTTGTGTGAAACCTTTTTGAGGTAAGTCTTTCTTCGACGGTTGTTGCATCTGAAAAGTATGTTTTCCAAAGAAAGTCCACCCTCTTTTTGTCGTTCAGTCTATAGTTACCACAACTTGATGCTTAACGATCAAAGTGACCCCGAGACATTATCACTAAATTACCTGAAACGATTTCTCAGAAAACCCCAATTCCCGAGGCTGTGGCACCGTCTCGTCCTCCTCCTCGGAGCCACAGCCTCGGCAAAAGTCATTTGAGGGTATGCCCAGTCTTTCTGCGTGCTGTCCCATTATGCAGTGGCCGGTCAAAACCGACACAGTTGTCGACAGTGATACGCGATCAAGTCGAAGAAGTTGATTGGTTCTGTTTTTGTCCATTATTGCCCAAGTTAGTCTAACCGTGTGGCAGGATTCCTCGTTAGCCCAGGATTTGTAGGCGTCAGCCAGATATTTCCGTTTGATTTCGAGCTTGGCTGTTGCCAGTGGAATTCCGATGTTTACGGAGGGCTGAATGTCGTGCATTAGCGTGCCTGCCTTGGCAAGCTCGTCCGTCTCGCAGTTTCCCGGGATTTCGCTATGTCCGGGAACCCAGACTAGGTGCACCCGAGAGTAAATTGCGAGCTCATTTAAAGATGTTCGACATTCATGAAATAGTCTTGGTGTGGCCGTGGAGCCAAAAAGAGGTTTAATGGCGGCCTGGCTGTCTGAGAAGATAACGATAAGCATGTAATCATATCGAAAAATTGATAAAGAAACATTGATTACCAACCAGAGAATCAAGGAGAAAACATAAATTCATTACTGAACCAGGCTCACAAGTATGGTGGATCCTAACTGGAAGACGGAAGTGTAGGAGCTGGCATTGAATGGCACGAGATTTCATAAAGCCTTAGCGATTGGAAGTCTAGCATTTATCTTCAGCATTTATCTTCCCAGAAACCAATACCATCGAGAACACACACGGCACGAAGGACACCTAGGCAACTAAGAAGCCGACCAACTAGCCAAAAAAGCAGCAATGAGCCCTCCAATAGGACTTGAACCATTCTGTGCTACCTAGAATGCAAATTTGCCGGGCAATGGACTAATGGACTAATAATGTAGACATTTGTGACGAAAAAACTTTCCCTCCCACACAGAGGAGTGTATAATAAGGTACTCATGCTTAATAGGGAGGACTTCCGAATCCTCACCGGATACCTGATGGGCCACTGCAAACTCCGGTTATCAACTCAAAAAGTTGAGAATTTCCCCTACAGATATCTGTAGATGTTGCAACCCGGACCGGAAATCTCTGTGCATGCTCTCTGGGTAATATAATACCCAGTATCAGGAACATTGAACTTAATAAAGTGCTAAAATTTCGAAAGAGCATCGATCTGGAGAGTTAAATTAAGGCTTCCCACAGAAGATCAAATTAGTCGAAGTGCACTATATCCAATGATGATAATAATTCTATTGATTGAAACAGAAAAATAAGGAAAAATATATATACATATATTTATAATAAATTATAATCTCAGTGGATGAATCACTCTTCTTTTCTATACTCGTAAGAGGTGCTGCAAGGGAAGAATTCAAATGAGGTGACATTTTGAAGTGCGTTTTGTATGAGTGACGGGACAATATACCAAAAACGTGGTGAGTATCTGTGAGTAACTCATTTTGCTAAGTGAGTTAAGATGAGGTAGAGAACACAGAGAAAGGAAACTTAAACGTCAAACGGCAAAGCAGCGAAATAAAGCAGACGGTCGTTGTACACGAATCCACTGAAAATCGTGGTGAATCCACTCAGAATCGTGGTGAATCCACTCAAAATCGTGGGATCGCGGCCGCTGGTAGCGAAAAAGACTTTCTTTTCTCTGTGTTCTCTGGATGAGGTATGTGAGTTAAAATGAGAGGTGAGAGTGAGACATCTTTCGATACATTGGGAAATGGGGGAAACTGTGGAGTTTTAGTTTCAATTTTGATTGAACGACAAAGAACGAGAAGTGAAATTTTGGAATACGATTGTAGTAAATACATCAAATATTAATTAAAAATATACCCTCGGGTCGCCCAATTAGCACTAGTATCGTTTTGATCATTAAAACTATAAAGTACCATATACAGAATTTGACTACAGGAGACATTTTTATAATGAAAAAAATATTAAATTAAATAATTAAACCACTTAATAAGCGCAAATTGAGGAATTTACAAATATCAGCTGCAATCTCGACTGACAAAGCCGTTAACTTAGTTTTGTGGCTGCAACGTCATCGAATGCAAGTTATAAACAATTATTTTATTAACCACAATTATGAGTGGCGTTTACTTGACGGCAAAACGCACTCACGCACACACTCACACATACGCAATCAGTTCTCCAGTTAAAAAATTAAAATTCCTAACACGAGTTAATAATCATTGGTGTGTTGCTCGTTAGCTGAAATCGTGCAAATTATACGTAATTTAAGATCAGAGACATCAACATCAAATGGCCAACGATAATCAGATGCTGTTCGCGAAGAGTGTTGAACATTTGCCATTAACTGGCAAAGATAGGGACAATGAATGTCAGCAAAAGGCACAAAGACACGCAAACACCACAAAATGACCAAGGGAGAAACTGAATAGATCGTAAAATATCTGACACGCAAAACGAAATGGTCAACTTCAGGCTCATTAGAAACTTAATTCGCACAAATATATCCGCACTCACACAAACACATTCACACACACACACACACACACACACTCGGAGAGCAATGCAAAAAATGGGTCTTCTTTTAATAAAAAGTACAAGTTTATTTTCATTTCGGCCATTTATGGGCTACGAATTTAAAGCCAGCTCATAGCTGGAGTGACTGTGACTGTGACTGCGACTGCTATCTGCCACTTAAGCAGCAATTCGCGCACGCACGCATGCGCAATGTCATTGACACTTTAAGTGAGTGGCTGATTGGTGGACTGTGGCTGGCGGGAACCGCACGGGACAGCGCCACCGCCACCGTCACCGCCACTTAACGTTTAACCCAGACTATTGAGTGGTGTTGTTGTTGGTACTTGTACACTTTTCCCGGGGCCTCTGAGCGCCTCTTCAACCCGCTACGATCGCCACGCGGCATTTTGATTATTACTGCTGAGCACACACACACACACACACATCGTCGTTCCACAATATTAATTTTTGTTCAGATAATGTTAAAATGAACTGAAAATTCACTCGAATTGTGGAAATTCGACGAAGCAAAATTAAAAATATTGCAATGTTGGCTTATAAAATCAGTTGTCTCCGTTCTGTTGGCACTTCGTGTTCGGTGTCGTTAACAAGCGGCTGCCAACTTGCTCACTTGCTTCTTCCGATTGTTGGTGGGGTCTCCGCACTCTCTCTCTCTCTCGAGGGTATAAATTACACTCACTATCTGCAACAACATCGCAAGACGAAATGTGCGTTCTTTAACACCGCACTGAAATTTATTTGCTGTTGAATATCTTACATGCATACCAAGAGATCGTATCTGATTGAATTATCTTCTATTTGGAATAGTTTGTATGTTAATTAGAGAACACGCATTTATTTATTTGTGGACGTCGCGGGGTGTTTCTTTACATGAAAGTAAGCAAAAATGCTGTTTCGGCATACACCAGCATCAACTGGGAAATAATACACTCAGAGAAAAGAACACCTCTTTCTGTAGATTCATATCATTATGCGTACTGATATGGATTTCAGTTGGGCAAAACAGAACAAGGAAAGATATTAGATTACACTGACAGGACAGCAGAGGGAATAGACAGGTTCAGGCTTCCTTTCAGGGAAGGTAATAAACACTGCTTAAACCTGAATAGAAACCAAACTCTAATTTTCAGCAGGTTCATTACATTACAAGGAGGCAGTTACAAAGGGATTCATAAGATAGCGACTGGTCGTCGCATAGCTTAGAATAGAAGTTGCCTAAGCCGGAGAGCCGCGGAAGAAAGAGGTCTTCAAGCACTCAGGGATCGATGCCCATTGTACTTAGCTTTGTACACCACACAAAGATGGGGCCCAAGCGAACGCATGTCGCACAATATTTCTAGTTTACTCACATGTTGACGGCTCTTTGGTGACTCTGAAAACGAGCGCATTTCTAACACGTGTAGGTTCTGCACGTATGCAGAAGAAACACCAGAGCACCTACTAATGAACTGCGAAGCCTTAGCTCGCAGTTGGAAGAAATATCTGAGGACAGAAACATTAGAGACAATGAACCCCAATTCAATACTAAGCCTCCTTAGAACTGTTGGACTAATAGAAGACCTTTAATAGATACATGCAGGAGGAGTACAATAGATCAAATTGGTCGAGATACATTTTCCCTCTTTATTTTCAAACATTCATTCATACACAGGGAATACAGGGAAGATATAAAACCAACGATGGCGATGCACTTGGAATGGATCATTAACAAGGTCCAACTTGTAGTCCAAAGAAAGAAATTATATATTTTTGAAACACGATTCTGGTACTCATAATCCCCAATGTGACTTTTAGTTAGACCTGACTTCTTTCTTTGGATTAGAAGGGGGGCCTAATTAAAAGCACATTGGAGATCAATAGAAATACTGCTGAAGAAGACACAGTTTCACCTCAACGGAAAGTTCGATGTAGCACGCTGATTAATTTTATGTAGAGCCGCCCTCTGTGGTCTAGTGGTAAGCATTCTAGACTCACACCCCGAGGGTCGCAGGTTCAAATCCTGCCGCGGGCTTGGTCTCCAAAAATGCTTCTTTCTATAAAATCCTTTTCTGTTCGAGTCGAAGGCTTCTGTAGTTAGTACTCATTCCCCCAACACCTTGCACTCATATTTAATTATGGTGTAAGATATAATAATAATAATTTTATGGAGAGCAGGAAAAGGAGCAGAGAGAAAGACATAGAAAGCGCTTGCTAAGAGCTCTCTTCTTGGTATAGAGTGGAATGTAAGCTCCATAGTGGAATAATACAGACTAATCTAAACTGATAGATCACTACAGAACGCATAATTCGCTATGGAAGGAGATAGAAACAGCTAAGATGGAATTTTTCTCAATAAAAATGGGTCATAATATATTCATTTTGATTTAAGATCACTTTCTAGTTTTCCTAATGAAATTTCCTCTTTTTAGCTACCAATAGACTTTTCATTAATGTATAAATCAGTACATTTGGCACTCTAGATCTCAGGTGTACCCTAAGAGTGCACCTATTCTTCCCCTACCCATCGCTGCCATTAAGGCCACTAATAGAGACTGGGTTGTGTATGCACAGAGTCGCGAATGGGAAGTCTTAAAAGGGAGCGGTTGGACAAAGACTATGTTGCTTATTATTTCTGACAAACCGACAAGGTTTCTTTTGTTACTGGGTAGGAGTGACTAAATATATATATATATATATATATATATATATATATATATATATATATATATATATATATATATATATAAATATATGTATATATATATATATATATATATATATATATATATATATATATTAAATTTATATAAAATACTAGTTGGAAGTAAATAACCAAAAAAAAAAAAAAAATGTCAAATACACGGAACTAATTGTACAAAACATTCACAAGTCAACAACTCTGTTTGCACTCTCTCAAACCCATTCATTTACCGAACCCATTTATGATGAAAAATGTTCTTAAATCGTTATGCCAACGGTGCATGTCTGCGTGTGGCACCACTCCGTCACTGCTTATGGTAATTACCGAATGTTTGTACAATGTTTTCATGCATATTCAACATTTCTGAGGGTAATTACCAACATTAGTGGCTGTCGACCAGCCTCTAATAAGGTGATCTAATGCAGACAATACTCATAGTGAGACCTGCCGTGAGCCACGCTGTTGTACTCGTACTTAATTGTAATGCTGGCCGTAAGTGCCTGTCTGGCTGGTGTCATAGCAATCGCCTCCGGGGTCAGTGACATGCATTCTTCATTTACACTGGCTACAATATTCCGTTTTGGTACAAAAACGGAGGTGTTTCAACAATTCTCGACATGAATGTGCACTTGTTTTTCGGGCACATTAATCTTAATTATAACAACAACAACATTCAGCAAGTAATTGCTTCCTAGTTCAGTATCAAACGAATTGAGTATATAATCAGCCGAGATAATGAATGTATAAAGTTCAATCAGCATTTTAAGAGATCTCCATTAGTAATGCCAATAAAAAAAATTCACTTAAGTGAAGACGAAATTTGAATGAATAAATAAATTTGATGAAAAATTGGATTCCAAGTTGAACGTTGAAATTCAAGTTCTTAGTTTAATTGAAATTGGAGTCACTGGCAATTAATTTTCACAGTATTTACAGGACCATTGAGAATGAAGAAGTGATATCTAAACAAATAGAAAGGATCAAATTTCAATTGGTCAAAAGGAATTACAACCGCAGTAGGAAAGTTTCACAAAGCTAACCAAATGATTTCCATGTTGGTGCAAGGATGTATACAGGGGTTGTTGCATGAATTGGTGGCTTAACTGCGACTCCACCTAATGCAAATAATTATGACTACAACAATAGAGAGAATGAAATGTTGATGAAAGGAATGAAATGAGAATGAAATGAGAATGAAATGAGAATGAAATGAGAATGAAATGAGAATGAAATGAGAATGAAATGAGAATGAAATGAGAATGAAATGAGAATGAAATGAGAATGAAATGAGAATGAAATGAGAATGAAATGAGAATGAAATGAGAATGAAATGAGAATGAAATGTTGGTGAAAGGAATGAAATGAGAATGAATGAAATGAGAATGAAATGAGAATGAAATGAGTATGAAATGAGAATGAAATGTTGATGAAAGGAATGAAATGAGAATGAAATGAGAATGAAATGAGAATGAAATGAGTATGAAATGAGAATGAAATGAGAATGAAATGAGAATGAAATGAAAATGAAATGTCATTGAAGCCTAAAGGTAGGACCAAAGTAGACGAGACGTAACGATAGCGATTTTACGAACGTCTGCACTCGTTACGTCGATTTTGACATTTAACCCAAAATGTGACGCTATCAAACGCATCGATGGATGGCTTTGTACACAACTTTCGAGCTCATCCCTCACAGCGGCGATTAAATTGAAGCAAAATTCCGTCATTTTATTTTTAATTTTTTGATAAAATAACAATCGTGTCAACAAAGTAGCCGCTGTGACGAGTAGCAGACGTTTGCAGTTCGGTTCTTACGGAACCGATCGTCACGTCCAAATGTTTCGTTCAGTTTCGATCAAATACGTATGGCCATTTTGGCTATTAGCATTGATTCACATATGCTCGCACTTACTCGTGACGTTTCGTCTCGTCTATTTTGGTCGGCCCTTAAGAGAGATGCACAAGAATATGGACTAGTCTCACGTATGCAATCGCAACATTTTCGTTCGATATTTTGGACATGAGACTCGTCGCGGAATCTTCTACCAAAAGGTAGATCTAACAGACTGCTGAAGACATGCTTAGACTTACTAATGTCGACCCTTCCGTCTTGAAACAGACCACACATAACAGGTTATTAACGCTGAGTTCAAGAGTTTGATAAACAATCCAACCGACCTTCAGAAAGATGCTTCGATAAAAATCAGCCCCGAGAAAACCACATCCATGTTACTCCACAATACGTAACAATATACAATAAGTAACGTAGATTGATTCCTTTGACTGTCGTGGTATGACTCTCACAATTCCTTGCAAACAATCAACAAATAATACCATGTGGATGACTTGAAGTGCTTAAGAGACAATATTCACCGGAAAATCCCAGAATTGTGGAGGAACAATTTTAAATATTGCACTGCGAAAGCACTCTCATTGTCTCACATTGTCCTTTTCCCGAAACTCGAATTAGCACTTTTGGGAAAACGTTTTGAGCTCATTAAATTGCGAAGATGATATTTATCCACTGACAAATTTCACTCGCACAAAATCTTTTGCTAAAAATATAAAAGTACTCAAAGTAGGCGAATTAGATGTTGGCTTCGTTTGTGACATTCTTTTTTATGAAATAAATCTCAATCACGTTAAACTTTCACTAGGTTAAATTTGATTGAGAGTCTCTTTGAAGGGTGAAGAATTGTAAGAAACAACAAACCCGAAGATTTCTACTTTTCGCCAAAAGAGAAACCGGTCATTCAAAAGTTCGGGGGAGAAACCGGAGTTCACATCCTGAGACTAGAAAAGTTACCCCACCAAATTAAGCGAAAAGGAAATATGCCAAAGGACCTGTAAGAGTGGTGGGAGTACCGGTGCATTTGTGACTTTATCTCAGATATCAGCAAATAAAACAGAGGAAAGCTCAGAAGTACACTCAATGAGCTGCCAAATGGGAAGAATATTCTGTTCACGAACACCGCTGAACATACCCTGACTCTGAAAGGTTCGTTACAAAATACGCAAAACGAAATCCGCAGGAACGAGCTGCAGTAACAGAAACTGCATGAACTCATATATTTGCATCAAATGGGGCCATATTAAAAAAGGCACACGACTGAAATTGTCATTTGTTAAAATTAAGTGCTGAAATGGCAGTTGAGTTAACACTTTGGTCTACTTTCCACGCGCATGGTACCAGCTTCAAACTTGCCCATGCAGTTTCAACTTTAAAGCAAAATTTCTAATTGACAGCTTTCTTAATCTTATTATGCAGTTGTGCGTAGTTTGTGCTTTATGAACTACTTTTCCAAACCGCTTTGAAATGCTACGTTGACAATTTTTTCGCCACGCTCAAATCTGTCGCTAAGCTCTCAGCACACACAACAACATCTTTTCCGCACAATTCTTCGGGAACACGGTGCTACGGGCATGTCTTGCATAATAAATTACGCAATGCATACAATTTCATCTCGACCGGTGTGCATTTCTGCACATCTGAGTTCGTTGTTAGGCGAATCAGACCAGTTGCACTGCCAACTCCATCGGTCAAAATGTAAATCAATGAAAATTCCCAACAGAGTTTCCTTTAAGATGATTTTACTATGTTCGCTGACTAGTGCTTATATGCAGGCATGAGAATGTGTGTGTATGTATGTAATTGTAGTCGTGTGTGTGTTCGTATTTGCTATTGAGTGAGTGTAGGTTTAAGCTATGTTTACAACTGGTTTAAAAATTTTACGATTATGAGCTTCTGATAGTAGGCATATTTTACAATCTTGGTCGCTTTACCATGTTAATTTCATGACCGTCGTATACGACTAAACGACATGGAGTCAATAAAATCCCGATACAGTTTGAATAAGTTCCGGGAAACGCACTTAGTGGGGTACTTAGTGTACCCTATTTGCCATAACATGAAATTTATTTTACGAGCATTCTCTAAAGTCCATTTGTTATTTATAGTCAGCTGCAGGGATATGGACAAATTCTTTTCCTAATAAAAAGCTGAGTCACTTAGGAGGGGCTTAGAATGTCGCACCAACTTGATCACTTTGATCACGCTTTCGGATTATGGTGAGTTACTCGTGTATGTCAAAGAGAGAAGAGCAATTCAGGAAGTAAAGAACAACACACCTCACGAAAGTGCGGTATAAAACCTCTTTTATACCAAAATGTCCTCAACATACGGCACGAAAGTGTGAAATCTCATGGATACCAAAATGTCATCAAAATAGAAGAATATTTGTTAAACTAAAGATCAATATACGTCACAAAAGACATGTTGTGAAACCTCGTTTATACTACAATGTCATCGAAATTGAGAAGGGAACGCGCCATAAAAATCGAATGATACGGCAGAGAAATTGGTTATAGACAATTGAATATGTTAGTAGCAATATTTTTCTCATATTAGTAAAAGAGTGTGGCACAGCATTAATTTAGGAGTGGCACAGCATTAATTTAGGAGTGGCATTGTATATCCTCACTATAAGTCTTTCCACAAAATGTGATTGCCTCACTTTTGGACGTCAATTTAGGGTTATAAGTGACATACATATTTAACTTATAGTCTCCTTTAAACTAACGCAATATTTTATATTCATATTAACACACTAAAACTGTGTTATGGCCAATTTGTGGCACAGGACAGAAGTGGCGTTTTTTTTTTAAAGGAGCTCTCATCCAGAAGTGGGTGGCACTAACTTGGTGCCATATTTAAATGCTGAATGGTTGCTTATATCGAAAGTATGCATGTGCTTCAGCCAATTGGATTGATAAAGCAGTTCAATCCCATCTCAAGGTAGCTTGTTACAAGTTTCATTACAACACTCTGAACAGTAGGGAAAAAAAGTAGCCTCAGAGCGGAAGTCAGAAAGACGGTCATGGCTAATTCAACTCTAAAGTAATGTTCAGCAATTATAGAGGTACAATACAGCCACGCCTCCTTTAGGTTATTACAAAAATATTCATCAAGTTATATGCGTTTTATAGCGTAGTTATAGAGCATAGAACAACAACTCTCCTTTAGGCCACTTGAAGTACGTTGCTTCAGTCTTTCGTATCGCCTCAAATGTATCGCTTCCACATGCGTCTTGCCACTTTTCCTGCATAATTCGAGTGTACTGTTGGCTACTTTACAGCTACCACACTGTCAAAACTTCCAAATTTTTACGTTGTTTGTGTGTTTCCTCTTTCACAGCCGCCTGCCCAGTCACACGCACACGAGCACTCATACGCACCGTGTGACTAACTATGCTTGGCATTGCCAGATAACGGACATGCTCGGAACAGGATCACAACCGCATGAAATTAATAAACATGCTCAAGCTAAAAGTCAAACTACTCTTCGCTTGTTCAGTTCAGTGTTGCTTTGGCCAATACCGCTTTTATTTTGGCACAAACAACATGACAAAGTGTTTCGCTTGCGGTTAGCATTGGCGTTGTATTGCGGTGTGTTGCGATGTGTTGCGACGGGTTGCGGTGTGTTGCGGTATGTTGCGGTATGTTGCGGTGTGCAGCGGTGTGTTGCGTTGTATTGCGTTGTATTGCAGTGTGTTGCTGCTGTCTGACTGTTGGTTGGGTTTGGTCGGGTTGGTCGTTTTGGTGGGCTGGTCGGGGTGGCTGACTGGCCAAGTTGGTAGATTTAGCTGTGATCTCATCTTGTGTCATGTCGTTCGTTTATATTTGTCATGTGTACCAACTTTTTTAGAACTTATTTATAACTGCTGTGGAAACATTATTTACATTCTGCGTACACGTAGCGAAGGAATTAATGAAAATTAATGGTTTTTTACTGAAACTTCAATTTTTCAATTCAACTGTTTTCAAATGACCTGACACTTTCATAACTTGATTATTGAAATTGAGTAATTTAGTTGCTAAAGTCCTCAATTTAATTGCTTGGATTGGATATTTCGATTCACAAACTTAATGATTGAGTGACATAATTCTTTCAGATCAGAAACAAAGTTACTGAAATTTTCTAATTCAATTGATTTACATCAAAAAATTAATTGATTACATTTTGTAAGTAGTAGCTGTAGAGATACTCAATTACTTAAATTTAGTAACACGTTCCCTGCAGTTTAAAAACTCAATAACTGAAAGATTGTGTTTCAATTGATGCAATTCAGCAATTCAATTACTAACTTCATTTCTACAAAGTATCGAAATCAAATTTAGTAATTAAGTAATTAAACTCAGTCAAACTTTTCTTTGAATTCATTAATTTTACGATGAAATCTATGAATTTTATTACTGAAATTTAGAACTTGTCAGAAATTGAGTAAATCCATTACTTATATTGAACAATTTAAAGTCAGCTCTTTAATAACTTAGTCAGCAAATCAATTTCTGAAATTTACTAAATTTCTTGCTAAAATTAATGAATTAAAACTCTTTAAGCTGATTTCTATGGTCTAGTAGTAAACATGCTAAACTCACCCTCGTGGGCTCATGGGTTTGAATCCTGCCCCGAGCATCCTCTCGAAAATGCTTCTTTCTAAAATATCTTTCTCTCCGAGTCGAAGGCCTTAGTTGCTAGAACTCATTCCCCCATTTCAGTCATAATTAATTATGATGCAAGGTAAAATAATAATAATAATAATAATAATAATAATAATAATAATAATAATAATAATAATAATAAAATGCTTTAACACAGTAAGCAATTAAGTAATGCATTAGTTAAATTCTGAATCCAAGATTCCAACAAATTCTCCGAAATTGAAACGGTCTCATAAATTTCTTAACGTGAACAATCAATTTTCACACTGATCGCATTCAATTGCTAATTTTTAGTGATTTCTTATTATTTTTTCCAGTGTACTTTTCGCTTTTGCTTAACTTTTTTTCGTTTAAAAACATTTTTTTACATATTTCTTTTTTGTTTGGCCTAAACAGGATTTTGCCTGAAATTTATTGCCGCGCTTGGTTCGCTGTGCCTTTGTGCAGTTTGGCTCGTAATTAATTGAATTTTAAACTTGTTTATTACCTGCAAATGCAGCAAAAGGCAAAAATCTGCTAAAATTCAGTGGATGTGGAGTATTTTCATGGTTACACGCCTCAATGAGCCGCGCGCAGTGCCATGATGGACGAGCGCAGCAGTGCTCGGATTACGTTTGAGTGGTGCAATCACGCTGCAATGTGAATTTGGATGGGGCAAAATGGAAAGCATTCTGGAGAATGTTCTGCAATGCGTGGCATTGCGGTGCGTGAGAAACACTTGCGGTACTTTAAATCAAGTAATTAAGTTGTTTTTATTTGTTGTGAATTCGCATGTCGGCGCCGCTGCCACACTTGGGTGCGATGCCAATTGCTGTGAAATATTCAAAAGCGGAAGAATGCTTCATTACTGCACGCGTACCTAATTTGAGGAATGTTATTTTCACTAATTCGCCCATTATATGCCATAATTGCATATATCTGCCTAACATATAATTTTACACCTTGATGACTGCCCTCAGCATACAGACGCATCTTAATTAAATCAAATCCAGCGGAAATTGAACACAAGAAAGGCACTCGACAAATTTCTAGGAAACACCTTTGCTATGACGTGTTGATTGCGCAAATTCCCGCTCGCATGTACATGCACCCGGCGGCCGTGGGACAGCGCATCGCTCTTAGACTTAGACCCCTGCACAGAGACAACGCCTTTTCTGCAAATTAAATTTTCTTTCGAAGCTTTACCTTCGACATTGTTGAAATGTTGGAAAACTTTTTATGCGTGCTACACGGACTTCGACGGGTGTCTGCCTGGCTGGCAGCTCCCCCGGTTACCCTGGCTCGTTGCCTGAAGGTATGCTGGGCAACACCACGAATAACTAATTTGCACTCTTACAAGCACAGCAACAACTCTGCCAGTGTTCGTTACATTAATTTATGCAATTAGGGTACGTGAAATTGCAGCGGGTAAGTGAAAAGTTGTGGTAAGCGAGCAATGAGATACACGCTCACTTGTTGCCGTCAAGCAAAATGTTAAAATGTTGCATTAGTTTTATGTAAGTTTCCAATTTGAATGTTCGACTCGGCATAAGCGGGCACTTGAGGCGAGGGGTGGATGGTTGATCGGAACAGATTTTACTGCCATATATTAAACGGTGTATTTGTAATTAAAACTTCCCTAATGGAGTTCATATATGGCTAAAGAAGACGTAGAAAACGAACTCGTTTGGAGAAAGCAAAAGAGACGAGGAAAAGAGAGAGGGACCGAAACATGGTATGTCATTAATTCAATATATTCTAAGGTTATTCTAATCATTAACTTAAATATACATAAAAAGAGAGAGGATGAAGCGTTTTAAGGCAAACATTTTTTACTACCAAGCCTGAGAAGTTGTGTAAAGAAACTATTGTGTCATCGTATAAAAATCCGGGCTTCACGTTTAGACGAACATTTATGTTTTTTTATATATAACATAAATAATCGCCAATTTATAACGACAAAACAATTATGTAACGATGTTATTCGTGTGGATGGTACTCTGCATTCTTGGCTATTTCCGGAGTGTAAAGTACTGATTATGCATGCTGGAACGTAAGCAAATGTCAAATAAGAACTGTTAAATAACATACTGCTATGAGTAGGTATATGAAAGTTATAATAACGTTTATGCAGAAACATATTTATAATAGATTAGCTGTATATAAAGAGTGTTATGCATCGCGAACTAAAATATATATTTTGATGCATAGTCTAAACTATCAATCTTCTGCCAGGATTATTCCAGACAAAAACTTATGGAAACAAAAAAATATTTATATATGTATCTCTGGTTGAAGTTTACAAATCAGCTTCTAGTAAAGCAACCTGATTTTGAATATTTTTCAAATTGGCCTGAAATCAGAAGAGGTTATAGGGTGCTTAAATTTTTATGTCATATTTTGTAGTAATTGCCTCAGTTACAGTTCATTATATGTTGCTTAACATTATTTTACTTTACACATTATGTTAGTTGCTTAACACGATCAGAGACATTTATTTATATATGTATCTTTGGTTGAAGTTTACAAATCAGCTGCCAGTAAAGCAACTTGATTTGACTATTTTTCGAATACTCATGAAATCAGATGAGGTTGTAGGGTGTTTACATTTTTACGTCATATTTAGAAGTGGTTTTCTCTGTTAGAGTACATTATGTTATGTTGCTTAACATTATTTTACTTTACATTTATGTTAGTTGCTTAACATTATCATTATGTCTCTGGCTTCTGGTTATTACATAGTGTCTCGACTAGCAATAATTCATGGCAATGTTCATGCTCATGTCAGAGTAGCTGATGGCTGTCAAAATATGAAGTGGGCAAATTATGTTAAAACATTTCATTTTATACAATGGCTTTGAACAGTAAACAACAGAGATGCGTTCCCGCATTGAATGCTTTAAGAGAATGAAAAAAACTGAAAACAGAAATTGAAGAGTTTGTAATTCCACAAACACTCAAATTCTCGATAATTAAATTAATTTTTTCGTTTCTATTAAATTTAATTTGCGCCATTTTTAAATAGAAATAGGTTAGAATCGAGTAAAACTTCAAATTTATGTCAGGATTTCTAGCAGCACTGCTGCCTTGACATCATGTTTAATTTTTTTGGTATGACATTAACATATGGGGTCTTCACTTAACATTTTGATGTTAAGACATGAACATTGCCATGAATTATAGCTAGTCGAGACACTATGTTATGTTAGTATATTAACATTATTTGACTTTACAGTATACTATTAGAAGTTAACATGTTTTGAAAAGGTATTCAGTTACTTAAATAACAGTGGTGACCGCTCCTTATAGCTATGTTAATACTCTGAAAAAATAGATTTTCTAGACTTCATATTCATGCTTTAAAATTTTTACAAAAATAGAGTTATTTTATAATATTGTGCGAACTATAAGCTATTTACTTACTTATAATTTTACAGAGTAGTATCAGACAGAGCAGTACTTAATTTTGAACATGAAAACTTGAGGAAAAGATATGAAGTGCTAACATATTACGACGCCATTCCTGACTTGTTTCTTTAAATTTTGCGAAGAATCAGTTAGATAAATTCATACTCTTAGACTGTTATAAAACCGCCGTCTTAGAAAGTCAGAACGTCGAAGATGATCCTGCTAACCACTAAGCATTGAACACTTACTTCTACATAGAATTAAACCAATTGCTCAAACTATAAATTCCTTTCAATTTAACTATTGCTGACCCAGAACCCTCCACTATCCCAGATACTTTACCGCAATACTTTATAGTGCCATCCTTGGATGACAGTTTACATTGTACCACGAGTAAAAGCGTTGTGTAAAAAATTCACCAATTTCAATTAGCCATGCAAAGAAGAATTCGAATAAAAATAAATAAATTGCAAACAATAAAACGGATGCAGTTACAATAAAGCTGCAAACCGTTGCATTGCAATTAAATCTTTTTAATTAAAAATCACTCTTACTCCCCTTTCGGCCCGGCCAGAAGCACCAAATTACAATAGTCGAACAAAAAATAAATAAAAAAATCGAAATAAAAATAGAAAAAAAAATAATAATAGATAGAAAAAAGAGAGCCAAACTCAATAACTTCCTTGTTGCCACTTGATTTACCGTTTCGACACAATTCCATTCTGATCGTGTGCCAAAGTGCCTGCCTCGCTACACGTAATAGAATTCAAAGTGCGGCAGGCATGCGCACAAGCTCTGTGCTGTGCTGTGCTTTGGTTTGCTTTGGCCATTACTGTGACGGCCATTCAGAGGCGCTGCCTGTTTGGAACAGTATTGGGCAAAATCCGGCATACTGCGTGTCTGCCTCCGAGGCACATCAGTTTACATGTGTACTGTGGGACACGCTGTGGACACTTGCGCCATCGATTTACGCTCAAAACGCAGGCATTTCAGTCGCAGCCAGTCCGTCACTCATAGGGGGCACAGCGACACTCCCAGAAATTTATTATTACATTTCGGTGCGGTATTGCATCGTTTCCAGTTGCAGTTGCAGTTCTCAGTGTTGGTGTACTGCAATTTTATGGCATTTACAACGGGTCATAAAAATATGCATGCGGACGAAATGCACTTTTATGGTCAGATCGTGCTTTACACGTACGCCAGTCCAGTCGAGGCCAGGCCAGGGCATACCAGGGACTCACTTACGAACTTTACTTGTGTTAAAGCCGTGATTTAATTGGATACTCACGCGCATAAACTCAAATATTGTGCAATGCTTAAGTACTAATAAGATGTGAAGTTATGTACTCGGATTGTATGACGCCGTATGAAATATGTGCGGAATGTGCAAATAGATTGGGAAAGGCGAAAGCATCCCATAGCGTCACTTTTTGTGGTTCTAGTAATAAAGAGTTTTTGCAGTCTTTTTTGTGGTATGTTTAACAAGTTCAATTAAAAATAAAATAAACTTTATTGGACGTGAATACGTCTTTTAAATTTTTCTTGCAACATCATCACAGAAAATCTATTGAAATACATACTCGGAGTATATAGTTCCGCGTTGTAGCTCAAAAACTATTTGCAAAGGATTTCTAAAGAAACTGGCAGCTAATAACAACCAAGGAATTAAAGAATTATATACGCAGAGGGGGGATTGTGCTATCAAAGTCAGGACTGAGTTGAATGCCACGCTTTTACGATGGAATTGCAGTGTCTGGAAACAGTCACGAGGTAGAAATGCTGCACTGAACTGATTTAAAGCCTCTCAAGTTGAAGGACGACCGTTGCACTGCTTCCCTGAACCCCAGCAGAGAGAACGTTCATCAGACGCTGCTCCTCTATCCTCCCTCTGCAGTCGAATTGTTCTAACAACTTGACCTGCAGTTTCTCTTTTCGTCCATAAGTTGAAAGACCCAGTTCGGTAATATTTCTATTCAACGCGTCCACAGTCAACACTTTGATTAAATATTTGTCACCATTTCCATTGAGTTGAAATAAAATATTTAATTATTTCATGATGTTATCTTAAAAACTCATCTTCATGATCAAAGTAGGCGGCATGTGAATCCACTATTGCAAAATATACTTTAGTACTTCAGACATTGATTAATAGAAAAATTTGCCATATTAAAAAGAGAAGACATAAATCTGCCCACGTTGTCACAGTTTACCATTTCAGCTTCAGCTCCATTTACTTCACCATGTGCTCCGCTTTAAATTGCAAACTCAATTGGACAATTCCTTTAAGCTTTCAATAGAACTGAAATTGAAATTGTCTGATACCCTTTGCACATTCATGCTACATGTGTATGGAGCCGGAGACAAGCACACCCAGTCGCGCAGACTCAAATGCAATGAGCCAGAAAATTGCTCACATCTTCGAAGCTATTATGAAGTCTCCTTTCAGAGGTGCGCATGTGCCGAACAATTCAGATATATTTTATTTTTTTGTTGTTTGCTTTTCGATATCCAATCAGATTATTTTTCAATAAAGACTGAAGGCGCGTATTTGTGACAAATATTCGAAAATATCTATGCATATGTCTATATGAGCGCGCTCATGCTGAGGAGGTAAGGAGCGAGTCCTGCTTTCTACATGGACATGTTCATTTTGTGGCAATTTCAAGCACAGTCGCTGTAGTCTTGGACAGAGCAAATGGGCCAAAAAGAGCAAGACCCAAACAAACCAACCAAAACTTGGCAGTACAACAACAAAAAAGGCTTAAACATGCCGCCGACCTAAGCTGTGGTAGAGCATTTATCTCTTGCCTTTAATCTGAGCGCGAACGAGTTACATTTACCTTTTGTTGGCCATGTAGACGCAGAAACGCAAATAATGGCTGGCAAAGGCAGCAACAAGACGAAGCAACAACAAGAACAAGGGGGGGGGGAAATGATGCAAACATTGTCTATTCGGTGGCTCTGAGATTTACGCAATGCTCAAGTGCGCATGTGAGATGAGTTTAAAATGGCAAAGTTTGGCAGGGCCGTCAGCAGCGCCGTCAGGATCTCTGAGGACTTAATTCCTTAGGTTACCGCCATATTTTAGATATTTATGTATTCAAGATTATATATAATAATCTTCCTAAAATAAAAATATAGAGTTATAGACTCATTTACTATACGAGTGTATTATGAAGAACACGACTTTGCATCGTTCAAGACTAAGCGTTACCTTTAAATACCTACTCAGAAGAGGAGACCAAAGTATATGCGTATATTTCTCATTACTGCTACGAGTCAATAATGATCTCAATCATGCTATATCTTGAGCTCAAGGGTCTTAATGGCAGGGTGCTATGGCACATAACTAAAAGCTAACGAAACTGGTGAGAAGAATAGGTACAATATAAGGAGGAAATGGAAAAGGGTGCTGTGAATAAGGCGCCCCAGTAATAAGGAAATAATGTGATAAAGCTTAAAAGTTATTTGTGTAAAAATTGTAGTCAATAAAAAGCAGCACTGATGTATTACTGACTAGAAGATTGCCAACTAAATTCTATCACCAGAAGCAAACCTGAAACAACATTCGATTGGAATCTACAGGATAATAATGCAGATGTAAAAATCCCATTGTCGCTAGAAGCAATTCTTAATAAAATTCGATTGGTATCTACGGATTAATAGTCCAGAATCACATTTTTACATAGCAATCCATCAACGGTACTGAGTCATTACTAATGAGGAAAGGTCTGCATATTTGTCCTCCATGGCATTCTATCCAATGTTGTGGGTAATTTATGTCTGGCGATCTAGTTATTTCCCATAAGTTGAATTCACCAACGGAGTTATCCTCCATTTTCATAGCTTAATTCCCTTAAATAGCACAGATGGAGGCCCACTATTAATGGTTTGGTTTTAAACGATTTTGGCAAATGCTCCATTGGTCCTCGAGTGAAGGAAATCTTCATACTTAGAATACTTCCATGTATGTTAATTATATATTAGTCTAAGATTAAAGCAAATATGTATTTTCAAATTATCAACTGTTTCCTGTATAAAATATAGTTGAGTTCAAAGCAGCTCAAACCCCAATGACTGACGGAGCTAATTAAAATTTCTTATAAAATTTCCTTTGATTTTGATTTAAAATTTAATTAGTTTCATGTGTGCTTGGCTTGGGAATAATACAGATTTATCGATCGCTATTTCAGTGAAAAATACTTTCCTTACTTTAATTGAGCAGCGACCCATACGCACGCACACACAGACGCACACACGCACACACACACACACACATAAACAAAGGCACACATGAACATTTTCTAAATTTTTGTCCAGACCAAATCGCAAAATTGCTTCATACGCGCTAATGCCGCCCAATAGGAAATGGAGACAGTATACAAGTACTTGGAATTAATGAAAATCTCGATTCAAGTTTGAATGATCCAGAAACCAAGCGCCAAAGTGCCGAGTGGAAGGCGCCAGATGACCCAAAACACAAAAAATCTCGTTTCGAGCAGCCAAGAGTGAAGACACTGTTGATTTGCTTTTACGATACCAAGGTTAATATTCACAAAGAGTTTGTCCCACGGACCAAGCCGTTAGGGCACAACTCTATCTTGACATTTTGAAGCGCTTGATACATCTTGTTTGGCTGGAATATCGCGCAGAAGGAAGTTGGCGTTTGTTGCACGATAATGCGCCATGTCATCGATCGACACTTGTTACCGATTTTTTTACTAAAAATCTCATATCAACTATCAACCATTCCCCGTATTCGCCTGATTTAGCACCGTGCGACTTTTACTTTTTCGAAAAAATGGATTTGTCGATTAAAGGAAAACGTTTGTGGACATACTCGTATAAGCCATTCAAAGTCTTGAAAGGCATCCCGTCGATGATCGAAAACACTCAATCGACCTGCTTTGAGACCATGCATAGCGCAGTACTGAGTCGGAATGGAACTATTTTTAATAAAATGATTTTGCCAAACAAATTTGTTGTTGTACTTATTTTTAAAAAGCCCTGTCTACTTTGGAATGCAACTTGATTTTAAATTAATCCAAATCTAGATTAAAGTTGGTTCTTATCTTGTATATAAGTCCTAACAGAAGATTATGATTATATTATTCCTTACACCATAATTAATTATGAGTGCAGAAGAAGGCTCCCTTTTCCATCTATTATAGGAAAAGAACCCTTTTAACACAAGATGCGAATACTCGCTATACATATATCCTTTTGTTCCATCCCACCAGCCTCCTTCATACCTTCACTACATTTTATAATATTTCGTTTGACTTCGCTAGCAGATGTGACGTAATCTCTAGTTTGGTACAAGTAAGACGGACTTGTAGAAAGAGAGGGCATTATAAATGTATTCAAGAATACACAGCTCCTCGCGGCATTTGGGCAATTCTTTCTATTTTTTCCATCCATGGAAGCTAAAACTAAGTGTACTAATCTCAGAGTGAAGATGTGTGCTGTCGAAATAAAGGCTTATAAACTTATCTTTCTCTAATGTAAATTATGCACTGTCGATCATATAGAAACTATTACGTAGTAAAACTCACCGAGCAAGTGCCTTTTCAACGCCAAAAATGTATAGTGTGAAAAATCGAATCAGATTCAATTGACAATTGGCCATTGTAACGACTGTATTTGGTTGGAGTAGAAACTCAGGCGGTTCCAGAGGTCATTGACAGAAATCAAATAGTTTATTCATTGAGTAGTATTTTAGTATGTATTCTTTATTTCTTCAATATATAAAATATGGTAATTGTTTATATAAAACTACTTCACGAGTCAGTTTATTTGCTGGTCACTGGTGTTGGTGTGTTCGCGATGATCTCTACGAGAGTCGGTGAAACCCATAAACTCCTGTCTCTGTCTATAATCTGTGTAGGTTCCAAAGAGATTCGGTGAAAACAACAAACTCCTGGCTCTGTCTAAAGGGTATATAGGTCCCAGAGAAAGTCGATGAAAACCACAAACTTCTGTCTCTGTCTAAAGTGTATGTAGATCACAGGGAGAGTCGGTGAAATCTATAAATGGCTGTCTCTGTCTAAAATTTGTACAGGTTCCAAAGATATTCGGTGAAAACAATGAACTCCGATGCGCTGTCTAAAGGGTATATAGGTCCCAGAGAGAGTCGCTGGAAACCACAAACTCCTGGCTCTGTCTAAAGTGTATGCAGATTCTAGGGAGAGTCAGTGAAATCCATAAATGGCTGTATCTGTCTATAATGTGTAGATCCCAAAAAGAGTCTGTGAAAACCACAAACTCCCGGCTCTGTCTCCAGTGTATGTGAGTTGTAGTCACAAGCGGAGAAATAGGTTCTCGGTCTGTACGCTTATGCTGCATACTGGAGACAGAAGAGCGTTCTTAGTTGGTGTGGCTACAATGTGTGCTTCGTTGGTGCGTCTATGTTGCATGGCGGGGAAGTTATTTGCTTTTCCAATCACTTTTTTTGTAATTTTTACATACTACACCCACAAAATAATGAGGGCGTTAATATAAAAAGAAAGCATCTTGTTCATCACTCCCATTGGTCCGCTGTGCTTGAAGTCCTTCTCACTTTTCCTAACGGGTACTGCCTAATGCCAAACGTGCGCTGATCCAGTGTGCCCCAGACTCCTTTATTACATGTAGTTCTACTGCTGCTGTTGTTGTTGCTGTTATTGTGGCCGTTACTGCTGCTGTTGTTGTTGCTGTTATTGTGGCTGTTACTGCTGCTGTTGCTGGTCTTGCCTGCGCTGCGCAGCCGGCATTCACTCTGTACGCATGCTCGTGCGGCTTTTGCTTTTTGGTGTACGCGAATGGGCGTTTTTTCTACGTTTTTATTTAGGCCTTTTTTCGCAGTCAAAACTTATTGCAGAAAAATAGCAAAATCTGCTTGTAGCATTGTAATTATTTACGTTGTGTGGTATGGATGCAGTTCGATTTCCATGTAGTTCAGCCGACTTTCCTTAGCTTCGCTTTGCTTTGGTCTGCACAATTTTTGTTGCTGCTATCGCCTGCTTTTGTTGTTGTAGCTGTAGCTGTGTTGTGGTTGTTGTAGCTCTAGCTGTGTTGTTGTTGTAGCTGTCTTGTGGTTGTTGTAGCCGTGTTGTTGTTGTCTGAACTTCTGGCATAATACGGCGGCACAAAGACTGATGCGATTTTGCTCATCGCCATGCAATTTCTTTATTATTTATTTTACCCATTGCCCAGTCCAGTCTGTCTGTCCAACACATGTTCGTCCCGCGACTTGCCACAAACGTTGCTGTAGCTTTGTCTTCGACTTTTGTTACGTTTTTCGATTTTGTTTTTATTTCTATTTTTACTTTTTTATTTCCTTCTTCTTTTTTTTGTAATTTTTGCTTTACCTTTCTAACCGTCTGCCTGTCTGTCTTTCAGTCTCATGTCAAATCTTGGTCGTTATTGTTTTTGTTTATGTTCCCATTTTGTTCATTAGAGTTGAGTCTGCGCATTGCTTCGCGCTTGCATCATGTCGCGCCATCTGCAATAACCCGCCATGGACAACGCCTGCCATCGTTGGCGGTGTGTGGCTCTGAACGGCTCTGTGTATATCGGGAAGTCTGCATGTTCATGTGAATATATACATATACATGCATATATATGGATGTGTGCGGTGTGTGTGACCACGTCTGGATGATCATCGGAGCACTCAAGGGAGTTGTCTGAATTTTCAGAGAGGATTTCGTGGATTCAGAACAATTTTTAGAATCATAAATTCTGTTTGATTTCTTTGTATTGAAGCGGCTTCAAGGGTTTAGACACAATATCAAATTTTTTAGTTCCATAATTTATTAAAACGAAAATGATTGTATAAATTTTGAGATTTTAAACCCGGAAAACAATAAATTTTGCCAAAAATATTGTTATATAGAATTAAAAAAATAATCAAAATATACATTATATGTATATAAAAAAAAATATATGAAATAATGAAAAAAAATCATCAGTTACTTTGAATATGAAAATTAGTTTATGACAATAATTCCGTTCACTGGATTGTGTCAAGCACTACAAAATTTCCTCTACTTCAAAACTCATTTCACAACTAAAGTGATCCAAGGAACGACAGAACAGTTTTGTTTGTTTGTTACCACGTTCTAGAACCTATCTCAGCTATAAAAGGAAAGAAATCGGAGCGAAAATATCGGAGCGATCCATAACGCTAGTAAAAGGTCGACTTATTGTTACTGTTCCAATGAGTATATTATGGGAAAAAGAGCGATTTTGACAAATGATTGATTCACTTCAGGGTAATATTGTATTATTTTGAAGTCATTGTCAGCCATCGTTGCGGTCCTCACCTTCATTAAAGCATGCGTCAAACTAAAGGCAAATATCCCGAGAACTAGATGGTCGAATATGGACCAAGCTTTCGCCCAACAAACCTGGTGTTTATGGTTGAAGTACTCGTATATAACTTATAATTATCCCAATTGACTACAATAAATGACTGACCCAGCACGAAACTGTTCACAATTCAAAGATTGAATTTTTTCTCTCAAAGCATCTGAGGTTCAAAATACCCATGCATCGATATAATTTCCATTGTTTCAAGCACTTTTTTGAAGGTCAAACAACAATAATTCAAACCGGATTAGGCGAATACAGCAACTACTTTGCCAGAAGCCAAAGACTCACTGATCAACTAATTTACTGCTCTGAAACCATTTCATTTAAGTTTAATCTTGATATCGTTAGTAGCTAAAAATATCAGTTTAAAAGCTGGCGATTCTTTCGATTCCTGCTGCGTCTGCTGCCCAGATGGCACGAAGAAAGCTATCTTCAACTGAAGCGAGGCGCGTTATGGGAAAGCAATCGAGTGCCAAATTTCAGCGAACTTGAATTAAGTGAAGTCACTCTCTGAACACTGTAAATGTTCATTATCACACCGCTTACTATGAAAGTGATATTGAAGTTCACGCTTGAGCAGACAATAGATTTACAATTAACTGTCTGCATTGTCAAGTTGAACAAGATTGCATTGTACGGCTAATAGCGGAGATAAATTGCAACCAGTTAAGAAAGGAAACGGTTTCTATTAACACTGTTGACAAATATTTAATGACGACATATTAATCTAGATTTGATAGACTATTGTAAGTATTCGTAGGTATATCACAAGGAAGTATATAAATTATACTATACTACCCAAGGGTCGCAGGTTCAAATCCTGCCACGGGCTTGGTCTCCAAAATGCTTCTTTCTATAAAATCTTTTTTTCTTCCGAGGCGATAGTACTGATTCCCCCAACACTTTGCACTCATAATTAATTATGGTGTAAGGTATAATAATAATAATAATAGACTATACTAATTGGTGCCAAAGTCAAACTTGGTTTCAGATGTCAAGCCCACCAACTAAATTAGTTGATTCCAATGTCACATTTAAACGTTGTCACGGCAATTTTAAATTAAACCAGGTTTTTAAGTATGGAACATATGATCGGAACCATATATCTAAGTATCTAAGTCGCTTGCTGATTGCTATAAATATTTTCTTTAAGGATATGAATAAAGGAGTTATTTCTGATCATTGTTTCTCAGAGACGGAAATAACTTTGGAACTTATATTCAACATATATTTTGCATAAAATGTCAGTATAGAAAAAATATATATCAACTACACTATATTAGTTGATGGCAATGTCACAATTGTAAGGAAACCCACACATTTTAAGTAAGTATGTAATATTTGATCGGAATATAATATATATAATATAATATTTTTAGCTACTAACGATATCTAAGGATCTAACTCGCCTGCTGATTGCTGCAGATATTTTCTGTTAAAATATACATAAATAAGGAGTCATTTCTGTTCATTGTTTGTCAAAGACTGAAATTACCACTGAATCTAATATTCAAAAACTCCACTGACACATATTTTGTATAAAAATTCATTATAGAATGGACTTGTTAATAAAGCAAAAATCTGTTAAAGTGTAAACAAAAAAATCGTTACGTCATTATTCAATTTAGACACATATTTTTCAGCATAGGAGTATTTCATAACTCTGTACACCGTCTGTATTTTGTTTACTGAAGTCTTGAACGCTTTCCTCAATTAGTTTCATTAAAAGTATTTAAATGCAAAGTTTTAAGCTCTAAGATTGAGCTGATTAGTAATACAAGCAACAATCTTCAATGCTAATGGTTAAACAGCTTATAATTAAAAGCCAATGGGCGGGCCAATATTCTTGTAGCTATTTATAAAAGTTTCATTGGCATATAAAACGCAAGTGTTTTTTTTAAATCAATTTTTATTATTGCAGGTATCATCTGCCTTACGTAGGTAGGTGAATGTTTCCCATTAATAATTTCATTCAATTTTTTTAACCTTTTTTTCATTTATTTTTATTTTTTATATGCTAAACACACAAGGTCGTTTGTCACGCCACCATTGACACCGACACTCTCACACACACACACGCACACGCGACTACAAAAGGGAGAAACAAAACACCAGCAAGCAAACAAACACAACTGAGAATGAATGGCATAAAAGTAGTCAAGCGTTTGCCACACTGTGCAACATTTTAATATTCAACATTTCGAACTGGTGGCTTTCGAATGCTGCCACATAACTCACCATTACGGTTTCCAGAACTTCAATTATCGCAGTTAATCATAGTTTGACGGCATAAAATGTACATAAAAGATATGCCGCGCAAGTTCAGCAAAGTTTAAATGTGTGTAAGTGTGTGTGTGTTTGAGAGTATGCAAGAGGTGAGCAAATATACCCAGTTGGAAAGTTCAACTTCAAAGACAAGATCTTCGCCCCATTTTGGGGATTTTTAATCTGACTTGGGGATTTGTTGGGGATTTACATTTTTTTTTGGGTTTTATTAGGGATTTTTCGATTTTCTTCACACCATCACACATCACATTTGAAATGTGTAATATACTTTAATGTTTTTTAGTCATGTTGTCGCAACTTTGAGCCGACAGAAGATATGATTAATAGCAAATCTATGTATATTTCTGAAATAAATTTAGAAAAAGTTTAGGAGTCAGAAGTATATAACTGTTTGTAATAAAAAAAAATCATTTGTTTGTTCTTTTTGTTGTTCATGAGCGAAATGGGGATATGGCATAAAAAAAATCTGACAACCCTGATGCCAAGTACGTATATGAAAAGAAACACGAAGCAATATTCGTACTCGTGGCTGTGACTATAGAATAAGCGCACTACTCTCTCCCTCTCTCTCATTTAAAGCTCTTATTAAAATTGGCGACACAATCATGTCGACGCTGACGCTTCACTCGTTGCGATATTTAAAGCAAATAAATAGGAACAAATTAAATAAATATAAATATATATGTGAGTAGATAAATATATAGTATATTATAACAAGTAAAGAAAGCTGATGTCGGGTTAGACCGACATCGAAATAAGTTTACTTTTCTCCGAGTTACACCAAGTAGATGAACATTTCATTCATACATCGTCATTAGGGGCATAACTAGGGTAATTTTAAGTGGGGTCCCCAAATCCGTCCCCACTATGAATAGCTTTGTACCGTCAATATACTTATACATGTAAAATTTCGTCCACAAACTTTGTGTAGGTCGTAAGTTATAAAAATGTGTCCATAGTGGGAATGGCTGTGAATATAACGCGCCCATTTTTTGTGTAGTCTGAACCGTCGTATAAAATGTTGGAGATGAATCTTCTATAGGAATCTAGTAATGATTTTTGGTTAATTGTGGGCAATAGTATACTATCCATACTGGGCGTGGCAGTAAATAATATACCGCTCTTATTTTGCATAGTATTTAGGAGGGCCCATATCTACATAACTTCCAAATTGCGTCATTACTCCAATTATTGGACCGAAGTTATAGTAATTTATAAAAGGTGCAAAAATTTGCTTATATCGAAGGTACTGTGTTTTGTTCCAGACTATACTTTCGCAAAAGTTTCAGTACGATATTTCTTTTTCTCAGAAAGAGATTCATTGATGTACACTTATGTCCATACCTGACACGTCTCCTTTTGCTAGTTTAAAAACCGCTTCGCACGCTGTTTTTTACACGAAATTCGTACGGTCAACAAGACAAATATTCGACTCGTCCCTGGAGACTTTTCAGCCAATCTTGCAAGCCGAATGGCTAATTTATTTGAAATTGTCTTCAGCGTCCACTATGGAAATGTGTCGATGCTTCACGCAAAGCGGGTGCACTAATTTTTCGAAAGTTGCGCAGCCGTTTTGTTTGTCCACCATATTTTTTTATATCATCTTATAAAATCATCAATGAATATAAAAATGCCAAAAATCCAAACAGACACAGGACGACTATACCCCCCCCCCGCCCCCACTTGCACAGTTTTACATACGTTTTAAACATTTTTATTCACTCATACTTTCGTACAGCGCAGTTGGCGATAAAATTAGAGGGAACATTGGTCGTGAGGCCGTCTTCGAAGATAGATCGATCAATTTCCAACTGGGTATTTTCAGTTGTTGGCACAAGTGTAGCTTTTGTTTGTGGTGTGTGAGTTGTTTATGAGTATGCATGGTGTCTGTGTTTTTATGGACTTCTCAAAATTCAACTCTAAAGTCAAATCAGCTGTGTCACTTTTAAAAGCAGATGACATCATTCTGCCAGTTTAATGACCAAAAGAAATACAGATTTTTAATAACAGACCGCACATATTTTTGATGTAGCAGGCAACCTGCATTTACCACGTTTCGTTGTGCTACAAAACTTTACGATCGTGAGTTTAAGGGGTTTTAACAGTCGTTAAGACTCATTAAAAGCCAACATTTCACTTATCAACACTTGCAGTAATTGCGGCATCCAATTAAAAGAAACATTCGCAAATGTCGCTTTGTACAGAAGCATAAAGCGAAATACAGAGAGTAAAAAAATTGTCCACTGAAGATCAACTGTACAGGAATTTTACTTCAAAAGGAAGTTTAGCATAATTGAGCAGCTTCATCGCATAGTTGGGTACACTTCTTTTTTTACTAATTCAGCTGATCTATTTCTTAAAGTCTTCACTTCCCTGACAGATGGTAATGGTATCTTCATTGTAGTCCTGAAATCAAGTAATAAATTATCTGATTCTACAATAAAAATACACAATACAAATTAAGTTACTCCAATTGAATTCAACGGTCAACTTCTGTTTACTGGGTTGTCTGTCTGGCAGAATCCTAAGAGTGTTCTATGTGTCAACATAGTGCAGGGCATATACCTAGCGGGTGGATTATGTTTGTCTCCTGGTCTTCCCACAGAATTAGTTGGTGTCCTAAATCTAGTCTTCTGGGTGCAGTGACCAGTGAATTCACACCTAAACCACTCTAAGCGCTTTTCACATTTAGCACACTTTTAGTACGTTTCCAAATCCAGCTGAATAAGAAAGGACTTTAATTTGTAAGTCTGTGGAACAATTTCTTCAATTTAGTAATTTAACTACATAAAAGGATTAACAAAAAATTTCGAAAAATAAGTGTTGTAATGTCTAAAATTTAAATATATATATATATATATATATATATATATATATATATATATATATATATATATATATATATATAATTATTTATTTATTTTTTATTTTTTTATTTAGATGATGTGTCTTCTAAGGATCAATTTAAATATTTAAAATCGGCATTTCAAGTGATTATATATTTGAATTTATTTTGATAGACCCGACTGTTCCAATTGTTCAATAGCTGAACATAATTTTTGAGAATTATTCTTCCCTTTTTGAGTGAACATAACAGGCAAAAAATGTAACTTTTACTTTTAAATATTTGCCTTTGGGCAAAATCTCGTAGACAGAACCCTCGTTCATCAGACTGCTACCGTTCCTAACTCTTACTTTTCTCTATGAAATCACAGACTGTTCAATATCATTTAAAATAAGTGGCCGAGACAGTGGCCGGGGAAATGGATGAGACAGTGGCAGAGGTAGTGGCTGAGGTAGTGGCTGAGGCAATGGCTGCGGCAGTGGCTGCGGCAGTGGCTGAGGCAATGGCTGTGGCATTGGCGCGGAAATGAGATACAACCGACAGCGAAATTCTTGATTGCCACACTTTGATTAAGTCAATTCAGCATAAATTATAAGTTTTATCTCTGGTTACACCAGCCGATTCAGCATTTTGCTCCGCTTAACGCTCTCAAGTGGGCGCATTTATGAGCAAGTTTGTTGCTTAAGTCTTTTGTTAGGCTGCCTTCAAAGGCGTTGTGTTTTCCTGCGCTTGGCAGTTATGCGACTAACTATTTGCTGCAGTTACCGACTGGTTCTTTGTTGTTGCGGCAGGTATTCACGCGAACAAAGAGCGGACTTTCCAATTTTGTGTCCCTGCCTGTCAATGGGCTTTGTCCGGGCATTCTACCAGAACGCAAATTGCCACAATTGTCATAATTGCCGACACTTACGACTGGCCACAGACTGCCTGAGCACTCACCGCTCACACTCTTGTCGCGCTTATAAATCCATTAAAGGCAATTTATTGTGCTTAATCTGCATTTATTTTTTGCATCAATCGCGGATGGACAAGAACGCCTACGCCTCGATGTCCGTGGCCTTTTTGGTTTTGTTGGAAAGACAAGAAAAAACGTACTGCCTTTATTCAACGTCATTCGTGGTTTCGTGGACAGACTGTGGTGCCTTTATTTGCCCAGACTGTCGCATTAGCGCTCATACAGTTGGCCGGAGTTGTCTGACTGGCCTTTTTGCAGTTGTCGCTGTCTCAGTTTTATTAACCGGTATTGTTGTGGTAGTAGCCCATGATCTCATGTTTCCTGACAGTTGCCGTTGACGCACGAATTGATTGCCAAAAATATTTACACATTTATTTACTTCTTATATACACAGATATGTATAATTATTATATACCAAATACTTGGAAGCCTTCTTTTGTGCATATTTTATAAGCAAATGCGGGTGTGGCGCGCATATAAAAAGAAACAAATTAATTATTTGCTGCAAATACAAATAACAATGGTTTGTTGTGGGCTGACTGGGAGAAGGTCACTGCTATTATTAGCACCCTACACTGGTATAATTAGCAACCGACGAGACTAATTAAAAAGTGGTAATACCAGTTGCAACTCTTGAACTGATTGTATTTAATTTGCAACACAATTCCTCGTTTAAGTGGAATTAAATCGTTGAAATTTATATGCAACAAAGGCATTTTAAATGCTACCAACTCATAAAGAACACTTAACACAGCTCCAGCTTGAGTCTTTGGTAGTTTGATCTAGTTGCGCAAGATATTTAAAATTCTTAACAGCAGCACGGTGGGAGCCAAGCAAGCAAGCGTTGATTAGTTGGCAAGAACTTTTCATTTAGTCATAAATTTTCGTTCTTTTTTGTACCGACACAAAAGCAGCAAGCAAATAATAAAAGAATACAGGACAAACGGGGGAATTTTAACAATTTGCATAATTTGACTTCATTTTAAAACAGTTAACTCTGCACTTAAAATACTTGTAGGTACACACTGGCAAACAACACGCGTCATTAAGCGTGAAACGAGGTCACTTTTGCGCTATGGCGGTTTTTTTAGTCCCCCCATTCACATGAAATATGACATCATGTGTTAAGCATTAGTGTGAACAAGTCTGTGCATGAGCATCTGTGAGTGTGTGAGTTAAACGGCTGGACATACTAGTATGATGAGTATAAGTACAGACGAGTATACTTAGACCCCTTCTACACGGTTAAAGATGTGAACATTAAAAAAAAATACTTGCAAATAACAGTGGTGATACTTGTATTTAAAAAATTTGTGCGTCTTCTCTGAGCGGTTATATTTACAAATGACAAATTCCAAAGATATATTTTCACTAGGATTTTATTACGATAATCGTAGATGCAAGGAAGTGTGTTTAGAAGCATATTGCTCTAAACAAACTGATAAAATGGTTCTAATCATTATAAATCGTGCTTAGAACGATACTGAAATCTAAGAACACTATTTAGCATAATATATAGTTTAAAGTATTTATTTTTACATACTTATATGCAAGTATATAGTGTAGCATATATAATTATAATTTTATACATATAAAATGTATAATTTTCCTAGATTTTGAGTCCCAATTTATGTACAATAATACCCATTTTTACACTTTATGTTTATGTCTAAATAGAACCAAGTTTACAACCAAAGTTTATGTCCAATAAAAACAAATTTTACACCTCATGTTTGTGTCCAATAAGAACAATTTCACATCTGAAGTGTATCTCTAATAAGAACTAATTTAACCAGTCAACTTCAATATATGCACTGATAATGAAATTGATCAGAAAATGGATTTATAAAGTCATATGGCCCGTTATGCTAGCCAATTTTGCTTCTATGTGGGAGGACTGGTTTATACTCCTACCATACCCAATTAATGATAATGACAAAAGTGACGAATTTGATTTTAATGAGTAACTATATCTTAAAAGATTTTGTTATAATTATAAATAAATTGCTTCTCTACCTAATTCAATGTTCAACAAATAAACAATATTCCCAAATTCCGTAGATGGTTTAAATACTTATAAATCGACCCCCCTTCTTATCCCCTTTAATCGCACAGAAACTTGTCAATATTTTACTTGTATTTCATCACCTCCCATCACAGTTTAAAAATGTTTCTAAAATATTTGCCAATGATTGACAGGTTTGTGGATTTGCTCATACATATATCTAATAATTATATATCTGATAATTATATATGCATATTATACCCCACCATCACTTACCTTTCGCATTCGCTAATCCGCACAGAGTTGTGGCTAAAAGTATAAAATGGGCCAGGCTCAATGCCTTCCACACATTGCGCTTGCACATATTTGCAACTTTTTATCTTCAACTTCTTCCCAACTAAAACGTAACGTAAGCAGCTCACTTTGAAATATTTAGCAAGGAAACACAATTTTTTCAAGCTTTCCCTTCCAAATTGCCACTTTTTCGCCCTTTCTTTGCAATTTTCGAAGTATCTTAATTACAAATACCAAATCCGTTCTAACGGAAACAGAATATAACACATATAAAATTCGTATATTGAATTCTCAAATCAATTTGCTGCTAAATAAAAACAAAAAAACAAACGAAATCCACCAACAATAACAGCAAAAATGTGTGATTATGAAACCGAGCGCGTCAAACACGCACACACACAATTAGAATAAATTGAAAGAAATAATAATGAAAAACACACACACGCTCACAGAATGCGCCAAGTTACAACTACATACAAACTGCACTCACTTGCCGCCCGTCTATTCGAAACGCGTCTTAACCGCTCGCTGGTTCCGTGCACACTGAATATCGTACTGCCGCTACGTTGCGCTTGTGACTGGATCTAGAGCTGACTGTCTAGCTAACTAACTGACTCGGGCTGGAAGAGCGTTTTGCTAGTGCCCCGCGAAACCAACTCGAGCAGCTGATGAGTCAGTGTTGAACGCATCTGTTGTCTTGCAAGAAGTTTGCTAAATTTACGTACATTTGTAGTTGTGCGTGAGTGCTGCAATTGCGCGCTCTCTGAGCAGTTGACTCTCACATCGCCCCACGTAGGATGAGCGCAGTTGCTGGTTTTGCACAGGCAGGCGCATTGTTACTTGCCTACGATTGCTAGTAGTGGTAAAATGCAGTTAAGTCAGCAGCATGAGCGGCTTGGCTTAAGGCAACTAGTGCAAAAAATCGGCGTTGAGAATGCATTGAACGAGAGAGAGTTGCCAAATTTCTCCTAAAGCCGATAAAAGTTACGATAACCCAGAAAGTTTGCATTGAAGATCACAATACCAGCAGCAAATACCATAATAACCTGCGCTATATACATCGAAATTATTTATATAAAAATTAGTTTATGCATCAATAAAAGACAAGGAATAAGTTGCCAGGTAGAAAACATTGTGAGCAGCATGTGTAAATAAGCAGATAAATCACTCATACGCAGAGTAGGCATCTATCATCAGATGATTTCTCCGACACGTTGCGTTACGCTACAATATCACTAATAATTCATTAAGGTAGAGCAGTATAAGTTTTTAATAATTTATTATGTAAAATATCAGTTTATAACAATAATAAAAATGTTTTTTTCTAGTCCACAGTATGCAGGCATTTTTTCAAATAAGAGTAATAACAAGTTTTTTTTGAAAAACAGATTTATTATATTCAAAATAACCAGAGAGCTGATAGCCTTTGTAGCTCGTGCTCCTTTTTTATTACATTATAATTTTAATTATCATGTAATATTAATAATAATAATAATATATTCAAAATAGTTCCCTTCCGACTCAATACAGCGATTTGCACGGTATAAAAGCACATCGAATGAGTATTTTAGTCAGTCGGCCGGGATTTCCTCCGAGATGTCGGAACAAGCCTTTTGAATGGCCTCTACGTCAATAAAACGCTTTCTTTTCATCGAGAAATACATTTTTTGGAAAAGGTG
Source organism: Clusia tigrina (assembly GCA_920105625.2). Taxonomy (NCBI): domain Eukaryota; kingdom Metazoa; phylum Arthropoda; class Insecta; order Diptera; family Clusiidae; genus Clusia; species Clusia tigrina. Next base: position 422,049,318 of record OV050030.1, read on the forward strand.
AAAATCTCACGGTATCAAATCAGGTGAATACGGGGAGTGGTTGATAGTTGAAATGCGATTTTTAGTAAAAAAAAATCGGTAACAAGTGTCGATCGATGACATGGCGAAATATCGTGCAACAAACGCCAACTTGTTTATGAGCGATATTCCGGCCGAATACGACTAATAAGATGTACCAAATGCTTCAGAACGCCAAGATTGGGCAATACATTAACGGCTTGGCCGGGAAGAATGAAATCTTTGTGGATAATGCCCTTGGAATCGTAAAAGGAAATCAACACTGTCCTCACTTTTGAGTTCTCGAAACGAGATCTTTTGCGTTTTTGTTCGGCTGCCGCATTCCACTTTGGCCCTTTGGCGCTTGGTTTCTGGATCGTATTAAAAACACCACGTTTGATCACTAGTCACAATGTTGTAAAGGCAGTTGTTTGGTTTTTTGGCCTCCTTGATGATGTCCTTCGAATGTTGAATTCTAAGCAATTTTTGGTCGTCAGTCAACTTGTGCGGAACAAACCGTGCAAACACTTTTCGGTAGCCTAAATGTTCGGTCAAAAATTGATGATACGATAATTTAATGTTTTTGAGATGCTCAATTCCAATTGAATGAATATCAATGAAGATTTGGCTGATGAATTTACCCACAATTTTGCTGTAATCTGCGGTGATCACAGATTTCGGTTGGCCAACATGTTGCTCATCATTTATGTCCTCATGATCGTTATTAAGTCGCGTACACTACTCAGTGCGGGATCTACCTTTCTGCCGCATGTAATTGCCAATAGATGGCCTTGGTATGAGTACCTACTTTTGTGCCTTCCTGTTTACTTTGGAATGCACATTATATTATCATTGGCTTTACTGCACTTCGACAAATTTGATCTTTTGTGAGAAGCCTTAATTTGACCATCCATATTAGGTCTCTTTCTAAATTTTAACACTTTATGTTCCTGATAGTTTTGGGTGTTTTGTTAGCAGCCCCATCTGGAGGAATCAGTTTCTGCAGACTGATGATACCTGTGTGTGTGCAGTGACCCGTCAGGTATCCGATGATGATTCGGAGGTCCTCGCTGGTTAGCATGTGGAGCTTTCTAGATATGAATCTGGGTGGGACCAAAAATCCTTTGGCCTGCCGTTGTTCTACACTATTAGTCCATATGAGCCAATAAAACAATCAAATGACGATGATCAGTCGAGAAAATAATTTATAACCCCGAGTTTGTGTGGGGTACTCTTTATATAAAGAGTTTTCCAAAGGAGATATACGAACTTTTTTATTCTTCCATCTAGAAAACTTACAACTGTTTTGATGTCTGTGGGGAAATAAAGTATCCTAAAGGGTTTGCCATCGTATCATGAAATTTCTACATCTAAAAATGAGTCAATGTTATTGCAAGAGTTCACCTAAGTCTGTAATTTCTTTAAGATCCCTCGGTAAACAGTCCACAAGAAACACCTTGGAAGGTCCAGTATACCAGTCAAAGTCCACTGTTTAGTGCGGATAGTGAGTTGAAGGCTTTTTCGGGCACTGCTTCATCGAGAAGGATCAAGGTCGAGTATTAACTATCAATGGGGAGAGATATCAGGCAGTTTAGTCATTTATTGTGGACCCGAGGTATATTTCTCAGCTCAAAAAAGAAACAAAATCATCCTTATATACCCAGAATAACAGTCCACAAGGGACCTTTGAAGGTCCAGTATACACGCAAAATCCATTGTTTAGTATGAAGAGAAGGAAAAGTCCACTGTTTAGTTCCGATGTGAGCTGAATACCTTCTACTGGCAGTGCTGCTTCAGGTACGTTCAAGGTCGAGTATTAACTATCAATGGGGACAGTTTATCGGTCGGCTTAGTAGTTTATTGTTACCTCGTTTGCTTGATATTTCCATCCAAGATAAGAGTTTGCTGCATGCCACTTTATTTCTGAAATAAGTTCGATATTTTCTAAAATTTCTCCGGACGCGCGACTTTAGAAAACGGTGCTCTGAACATCGTCGGATTTGGTACTTCGAGAATTTATCTCTGGGGTAATTGCACTCGTCTATGCTAATTTACCAATGACGATTAAGGATCTTTGAGCGTAAAATGAATTGTGGGAATCATGTGCGTGATAAATTTCCTCCTGATCTGCAACAATTTCCCACGAAGTAACGAATGATGATTTGGAAATATTCCCACTCAGCAGCTGCTTCAGGTAACATATTCCAAAATAATAATCCAAACAAACGGCTCCTTGTCAATCAATTCTCATTTCAGCTTCCTTAATTGTGCCCGACAAAGATTCCGACATAAGTATCCAAACAAAAGCCTCATTTTCTATCAATTATCATTCCTTCATCCTTCCTTAATTGTGTCCGACAAAGATTCCGACATAAGTATCCAAACAAAAGCCTCCTTTTCTATCAATTCTCATTTCTTCATCCTTCCTCAATTGTGTCCGACAAAGATTCCAACATAAGTAACCAAATAAAGCCTCCTTTTCTATCAATTCTCATTTCTTCATCCTTCTTTAATTGTGTCCGACAAAGATTCCGACATAAGTATCCAAACAAAAGCCTCCTTTTCTATCAATTCTCATTTCTTCATCCTTCCTCAATTGTGTCCGACAAAGATTCCAACATAAGTAACCAAATAAATCCTCCTTTTCTATCAATTCTCATTTCTTCCGGCTTCCTTGATTGTGGTCTCAAAAAGGTTGCGACATAAGTATCCAAGCAAAAGCCTACAATCGTGATCATGTTCATTCGGTATGTTTTCATGCTCCTCCCTCCCCCCCCCCCCCCCCCCGCAAACAACTCATTGGTTACTCATCATTAGAAACGCTTCAATGCCAAGTAAATTGAGTGTGTGACTAAAAACGGATCCATTAAAGCAATTAAATATGGAATTCTAACCGAAATGCTCGCTCAACGGATCCCAACGAATTGTAAAAGAAAACTTCTACGAATTCGTGCATTTTTTATGTGACAACTTCGGAGAGCAAAACAAATGCTAAGAAACACGCTCCAGTGATACCATCTCTCGCCAGCGAACTAATGTTGTCATTTTTCATACACTTTTCCACATTTGTTATGTGCAATTATGAATAGATTTTTCTCTTTTTCTTGGAGCTTGCTTGGTGCGCATTTAATTAAAGCGCAGCCACGATGAGTGAAATTCGCACGATTTCTCTGTTGCAAGATTAGAGTCGCGTTGGAAGAGTAATTTTCTTCTAATAGAAGCGTTTGGTCCCGTTTGAGATGAATTGCAGGCATTTTCATACATTCAGATCACTTATATCCGTAATTGACCATTGGCGATAATAAACAATCTCATTATCTCAATCTTCCATTATGTACGAGTATAAAGGAAATTTTCGTAGTAAATGAACGTTTAACCAAAGGATCAAAAGTCCAGAACAATCGCAGAACATAATTTCGCTTCATTCGAAACAGATTCCACACCGAAGTGGATGCATTCCACAATAGCAGGCAACGTAAAAATATGGTCACCGATTAAAATTATCTAAGTAGGTAGGCAAAGCGGTCGCCCGAATGGCTCACTTAGGCCATCATTCACCCCTTGTGATGCCGCATGAGGCACAGGTCCCAGCCGTTTCAAAGGCCATTTAGAGCTTTTGATGAAGCAGTTGATGGAGCTAACCTTTTTAATTGAAGTATCTCCCAGAGAGTGCAGAAAGTGGTCACCCAGGAAAGTACGCCTCCTTCTGGACAACTCCGGTCACGTGCACAGCAGGTGTTCAATGGACTCTTGCTCCTCTTTGTCCAATTTCACTCCTGCAGAAGTCGTTAGAGGCAATCCCCAGCCCACTACCGTGAGTACTCAGAGTTCCCGTTAGAACACGAACTATGGAACACACACTCAGCCTATTTAGAGATACTTAATCCCTTAAGCGCTTGACACTTATTTCTGGCCAGGTTTGTCTAGCTATTCTGCATCCTGTAACTTCAGACCAACGCGTATTTCTTAAGAGCTTACATGTGGCAATAGGAATACCGAGGTTTTTCCCATCTGGTTCAATCGGTATGGTCGTACCCTCACGGGCAAGTTCATCCGCTTTACAGTTCCCTGGAATATCCCTGTGGCCGGCAACCCAGCACAAATGCAGACGGGTCTGCTTAGCCATCTCGTCAAAGGATCTGCGGCAGCCCTTGACGGCCTTTGTGGTGATAATAGCCGAATCCAGGGAGCGCAAAGCTGCTTAGCTGTCAGATAGAATACAAATATCTTGTCCAGATATCTTCCTCTTCTTTCGCCAAGACAGTGCTGCCTCTATAGCGGCGACCTCAGCCTAAAAAACACTGCAGTGGTCGGGCAGCCTAAAGGACATGTTAATGTCCAAATCTTCTGAGAATACACCACCTCCCACCCTACTCTTTTATCTCACATAGGTTAGGTTTGGTTAAACTGGCTGCTTGTGAGCGCCACACATAGACCTGTGGTGCCAGATGGATATCCATTTGCTGAGCGAATATAATTAAACAGCTAACAAGAAATTCTATTTTCAAAACCTTGAAGAATAGACAACCAAACAGATCCCACAGATACATTATGTGGAATGAAGACAAACGACCTCGAACAAGACCAACGCAACTCACGTCATCTGGTGGTCGAATCCCACAGACTTGAGACAGAAATTGGTATGAAGCCTCTTATAAAGCCCTTAACTTTATGTTTCGGAAATCTGACCTATATTCATGTGTGGTGTCACGATATACTGAACTGCTCTAGGCAAGAACGTACAGATAAGTCAGTTCTCAAAAGTCCAAAGGTCTGAGTCACTAAAATCATTCTGGTGATAACTGAAATCCGTATATATTACTTAGATTCGACATTGTTGGCAAACTACCTGTGAATAAGGCATGTCTCTAGGTTGAGATTTATCCATGTCATGACCTATGATTGTGGATCTTCCATCGTTCTTGACAAATTTAAATTCCAGTGAAAACAATGAATTGTAATCTTCCACAAACATACTTAGAAAATGAATAACAGTCAGAAGAAAATGAGAAGCCGGCAAACCTTGTCCGGTTGACTTCGATACTGTGGTCTCTAAACCAGACGGACTATTTGAAGGAGGAATTTCTAAGTCAGAGTCTCGGTCTGTTCGCTCAGTCACTGCTGGCTGCTGGGATCTTTTTCAAACAATTGAGATGAAAAGGAGGAAGAAACAATGTATCCATTTTCACTGTGGACGCGCTTGAGAAATTATAAGTTCTCTTATTAGTTGGTATGGGTATCAAGCACCTATTTCAATACACATAAGACCTCATTTTGGTTTAGGTGGCAGGCGTAGGACTACAGTTAAATGCCGTGTGACGTGACACAATCAGCCTTTCAGTGTCATCTACTATTGAAAAGAGATCCGAGGACTTATTCGTAAAGAGATCCGAGGACTTATTTGAAAACAGATCCGAAAACTATACGAAAGGAGATCCAAGGACTAATTTGAAGCGATCCGAGGACTCATTCGAAAAGAGATTCGAGGACTTATTTCAAAACAGATTCGAGGACTCACTCGAAAAGAGTTCCGCGGACTTTTTAGAAAAGAGATTCGAGAACTTATTTGAAAACAGATCCGAGGACTCATTCGAAAAAAGATCCGAGTACTTATTCGAAAAAAGATCCGAGTACTCATTCGAAAAGAGATCCGCGGACTTTTTAGAAAAGAGATTCGAGAACTTATTTGAAGAGATCCGAGGACTCATTCGGAAAGAGATCCGAAAATTGATTCGAAAAATATCCGAGGAGTCATTTAAAACGAGATCCGAGCACTCAATCGAAAAGAGATCCGAGGACTTAGTAGAAGAGAGATCCGAGGACTCATTCGAAAAGAGATTCAAGGACTAATTTGAAGGTATCCGAGGACTCATTCGAAAAGAGATTCGAGGACTCATTCGAAAAGAGATTCGAGGACTTATTTGAAAACAGATTCGAGGACTCATTCGGAAAGAGATCCGAAAATAGATTCGAAAAAAGATCCGAGGAATCATTTAAAAAGAAATCCGAGGACTCAATCGAAAAGAGATCCGAGGACTTAGTAGAAGAGAGATCCAAGGACTAATTTGAAGAGATCCGAAGACTCATTCGAAAAGAGATCCGAGGACTCATTCGAAAAGAGATTCGAGGACTTATTTGAAAACAGATTCGAGGACTCATTCGAAAAGAGATCCGAGGACTTATTAGAAAAGAGATCCGAGGACTCATTCGAAAAGAGATTCGAGGACTTATTTGAAAACAGATTCGAGGACTCATTCGAAAAGAGTTCCGGGAGCTTATTTAAAAAGAGATCAAAGTATTTATTCACCGTTTGTCGGTATGTAGAACACATACATTCCAAATTGCATATCAATGGAACTCAGGTCCTATATTTTTTCTATCATATAAACACCAATAGTCAACTACGTCAAACGAACTATTATAAAGTTCGCAATATTCACTCTGATTCCTACCAGTAACAAGTTCAAGATACGATTTAAAACTCGAACGCCACAACCATGATTTCTGCGAACGGTTCCTGGAGGACTTTTTTGATGATGGAGTGGAAAATTCTTTTTCCTTTTTATTCCCACCAATCAGCAGTGAAGAGGAAGGAAGCTATTAGAGAGAGAATACAGTTAAAACGGATCATTAGAGTTGTTATCCTACATCACCATGCGTCCAGTCCTTCAGAGAGCCCCGTGTTGTAAACGAATAGCTCCAGTAATTTCTGCTCTACGAGTAATATTTTTAGTAATTGCGCATAAGCTGCTGGAAATTTAATAATGCAGCCAAATGACTAATTACAGGTTCCAGCCTAATTCTATTGCGCGTTTCAGAACAAAGCTGTTGTTTTATTCTTGATTATATGGATTTCTGGCACGAGATACATTTCTGGGAGTACGTATGCAAGCTCAGCCAGTGATGTGTGCCAAGACACGCAAATGTGTTCGACGCCACCAGCAATGCCGGCAGTGCCAGCAATTCTCCCTGGCTAAATAAACACGGGGAATGAAAAGTAAATTTTTGAAAAATGATTACCATCAGTTTCAGTCAAATGACGCAGTCTGTGTCATTGGCCTGGGAAAAGTCTGCGTGATATTCTTCTGGGAGAATTTCCGATTAAAAGATTAGAAAATGCGGGGATATTATCTGCATTAATTACGAGAGTTTAGCTTTGAAGCTTGTTCGCTCAGATCGTGGCAATTTGCAAGCGGCAAAATGTCAATGCCCACAATTTCTGCCGTCACCATGGAAATGCTGGCGGAATAGATCAGCTTTAAGTACTTATATATGTGGGGATACGATTTTTAATATCTCAGTGATTATTTCCAGAAATTGTTTTCAAAGTGAACTGGCAATTAAGTGTGAACGTGCTCGATTGCTGACTTTTTCTTATCGGTCGCTAAGTTTTGACTGCTTTGTGACTGAACTGTGAGTGATTGCATAATTTGTGTGATTTATGTTGTGCCAATGAACGAGGGTGGCTCGTGAGGTTTTCTATTACAGTTTTACTTGGAGTGTGTTCTAAGCAATGCTTTGTAAAACAGGCGTGATTGGTTTATTTTTCAAATAATTGTAACTTACTTTTTAGTTGTAAGAACGCTTCCAGCAACAACTTCTAGAGCGGTTACAAGGTACTACTACTATATATATTTTCTCCCGGGCACTCCTCAACTAATTTAATATAAACTATATAATTATGGGATTAGCCGTGATATTTAAACAAAGGCAACCAATGGGAACAGTTCAAAGAAAGCCCAGTTCACAAAAATGGACATAGAGCGAAGATTCTACAGTGCTTTAAAATCAAACAAATCAGATTAGTTTGATGTGCAATTAGAGCAGTTTGAAGTTCTATCAGAGGCGTTTCTTTTTTTAACAGGAAAGCATCAAAAGCCATTGGCCGCAGCCCTCAGTGGGTGATTTTAACCACCCTAAAACCTCCTTTCGTCCAGAGGGGTTTGAAGAACGTCTAGAGGGGTATGAAGTGCCTTGGTTTTAATGGTATAAACGTTTTCTTGATTAGAGTGGGTTGAAGTTCGATTGATTAGAGTGGTTTGAAGTTTTCTTGATTAGAGCGATTTGAAGTTTGCTTGATTAGAGTGGTTTGAAGTTCAGTTGGTCAAAGTGGTTTGAAGCTCGGTTGATTATAGTTGTTTGAAGTTTGCTTGATTAGAGTTGTTTGAAGTTGGCTTGATTAGAGTGGTTTGAAGTTCCGTTGGTCAGAGTGGTTTGAAGCTCGGTTGATTATAGTTGTTTGAAGTTTGCTTGATTAGTGATTTGAAGTTCAATTGTTGTTTTGAAGTTCGATTGACTAGAGTTGTTTGAAGCTCAATTGGCAAAAGTGGTTTGAAGTTCGATTGATTAGAGTTGTTTGAAGGTATCCAATCTGGTTCGAAGTGCGATCCCTCAGAGTGGTTTGATATGATATTTATTAGAACCATATTTAATTGTGGTGTAAGATAGAATAATAATAATAATAATAATAATAATAATAATAATAATAATAATAAATTTAAGTTGCTCATAAGAACAATTAACTAACAATCAGGGTTGTTCACTGTGTACGTTATGAACAGTCATTTGAAGTCAAGTATAGTCTGATCTTAGCACACTTTCTGTATGATACTCGTATTTGTTTCCTAATTTCAGAATGAGTGTAGATAAGATCCAACAGGAAACAAAATTATATTGCGAAATTTTAATATTGAGCAAATTTCATCAACATAAATACAAATTCTTTATATCAAAACAGTAGTTTATAATTTATTTTCTTTTTTCACAAACCCCATCTTTTAAAATGTTTGTAAATGCTGTTGGGCAATCTAATCTTCCCCAGCACATTTGTGCGCACATCGTGTTCTTCCAAAGAATGCCCATATGTCCGTCACGCTGACTCCTGCCACGTCCAGCGCTCGACTGCCTGCCGGGTTGGCTTGAAATTGCACTAATTTAGTTGTTAAATGTTTCGCAACGATGAACTGTTAGTTTAATTATGCGCTACTTGCCGCAATAACACTTTTTTACCAATACGAAAACGTTTCAGTTTTTCATTCTAGCAAATCAGATTAACGCCAAAAAACAACGGGCAACGAAAGGAGAATATGTCTGAAATGCACATTCAACACCGTTGCAGAGAAGTGTTGGCCATAATTGACGGCGTGGCGCGGAGGCTCAATTCATAAACAGCATGTTAGGTTTCCAAACCAGTGGTCAAAATAATCTAAACGGCCCCTTTGTAGCGCTGCATTGTGCAATGCTCAGTGAAACTCACAGTTGGCCAAGCCACGGCGCAGCACAAACAATGAAGCGGCTTTCGTAGTTGGTTTGCGCAGGCGCAACGGTATATCACGTGTGCCAAGTACATTTCACATTACCGTACTCTGCGATAATCGCATAAATATGTAAATGCTCGTACTTAATTTGAATTCGCAATTTACAACAAATTTGTTAAGTGCCGCTAAGTACATGAATTGAAATACGCCAACGAATTTTATACGCTGCGATTAGCAATTGTTGAACTTAATGTTTCGAAAAGCCCATGCAGAAGAAGTGATGATTTGATTGGATTGAGGCTGTGTAATCGTATGAATTACCATGGTAATGAAATGGCAATTGACATGTTAAGTTAGCTACCGGTATGACAACAGGAGAAACATACATATGTGATAATCAATCCGTACAACGCAGACTTCGACTACACAGACTTCGAATAACAGACATCGAACAAAACAGACATCGAACAACATTGACTTCGAACAACACAGACGTCGAACAAAACAGACATCGAACAACACATACTTCTAGGAACACTGACTTCAAACAACACAGACTTGGAATAGCATAGACCTCGAGGAACTCAGACCTCGAACAACACAGAGTTAGAATAACAGACAAGACTCACTTCGAACAACACATGACTTCAAACAACACAAAACAACACAGCCTCGGAATATCACAGACTTGGAACAGCAGCCTTCGTACAACACAAAATTCGAATAACACAGACATCGAACAAAACAGAGATCGAACACAGCATTCTAACAACACTGACTTTAAACAACACAGACTTGGAATAACACAGATTTCGAACAACATTGACTTAGAGCAACAAAGACATCGAACAAAACAGAGATCGAACACAGCATTCTTACAACACTGACTTCAAACAACACAGACTTGGAATAACACAGACCTCGAATAACACAGACAACACTCACTACGAACAACACATGACTTCGAACAACACAAAACAACACAGCCTCGGAATATCATAGACTTGGAACAACAGACTTCGAACAACACAGAATTCGAATAACACAGGCATCGAACAACACAGAGTTCGAAAAACAGACTTCGAACAACACTGACCTCGAACAACACAGTCTTCGAACAACACCGACTTCGAACAAAACCAACTCCAGATAAAGCCCCAACCCGATAAAGACTTCAGGTTATCTATAGGGCCGTCGATTGTTTTGCTTGGTATTTTTCCTATCTATCCCAGTGGAATTTCCTGCACATCGTTATCCTTCCACTGACTTCGTTGCCAAGCTCATAAAGGCTGGGTGGGTGGCACTTGTGCGTAAAACATGGCACATATACCAATCTTGGTAAGAAACTGATGTCTTCGTGTATTGAATAAAGAGTGTAGATATGTGTCAGTTAGCCAACTGGTGTGCACATTTTAAGAAGCCCGTCAATGACAATAATAAACACTTGTCTTACTTATTTGCAACGGGCGCTGCAGGAATAGCAACTGGCAGCGATTACATCTCCAAATAACTTTATGTGGAAGCATGAGAATTGTTGTTTTTATTCGCCATATAAGCACAATAACCATAAAGCTAAAGAGCAGCTTCCCAATAAAAAACGCATGTTAAACGTTAATCCAAGCGACAACTTGTGAAATATGACAAAAATCCGAGTGGAACATGTGCTTACGCACTGCACTCGTGAACGTGGTCGTGGCCGTTGTCATTGTTGTTGTTGTTTTTTCTGTTAATGTTGCTGTTGTTTTGTGGCCGCTGTAGCCTCCCATCCCAGTTGGCAGCCGCACTTCCAATGGACACGACACACTCGCGCAGAAAGACACGGCAAACAAGTTAAGTTATCTAACAACCCAAGCAGATTATGCCATAAACAGTTTATGGCGAATCATGTATGGGCAGTGGAAATGAAGTAGTTGAAGGTGCTTACAATGGGCGTGTCTCTCTGTCTCTCTATCAAACTTTCTATGGCTCTGTGGACGTGTATCTATATGTGTGTCTATGTATTTTCTTGTGAGTGATTGGTGCCACTGTGAAGAAAAAGAGAACATTGATTGATTTCATTACCCAGCAACACAATGCATCACAGCGTCATATATACCACATCTCTTGTATATACCTCATCTCTTAAATATACCACATATCTTATATATACCACATCTCTTATATACACAGCATCTCTTGTATATACCTCATCTCTTATATATACAGCATCTCTTATATATACCACCACTTCATATATACTGCATCTTCTCTGATACTGCATGGATGCATTCAGAAACTATCATCGATAACGTTTCATAAGAATTTATATTCTTTAATAATTTAAATGTCCTTAGAATCAATGATTTCGAGCAATCAGAAAATACTCTAATAATCAATATAAAGCTACTATACTGCTTTTAAAAGATTTGTGGGCTGTTTAGTTACTATCGCTTCTCATTAGTAGGAATAGCGAAATCAATTTTCCTTGCTCCAAGCATACAAAAGATGATTAAAAGAATCACCATTACATTAAAATACACTTAAAGAAAGCAGCAGTGCTTCCATGTCTCTACCAGAAGATAACATAAAGAATCCTCATTGCTATCAATTTGCTACCGAAACATACTGGAAGAAAACGGCGCTGCGCCTCCGTCGTTACCAGAGGAGATTTTAGAGAAGAACAAGGAAGTGTCTTCCCCCCGACAACGCATCAGCTGGATACTTTCGTACTCACCACCGCAAATTGGTTGAAGTTCGCTAAGAACTATTCCACCGTTTCAACCAATTCAAAACTGATCCTAAATGGAGTAATGACCGATTATTTGCCAAATCCACTGTGGTCCCACATTTTATAATCACATGCAGATTTCATCAACCGTGTAATGGTCCAGCCGAACTTTTCGGCAACAATGATCAGATCACTCAGTCTACAATGCAAATATAACCGATTACAAAAAACCACAATATATGTAATCCACAACTGCATATAGAAATACGTAGACTAATAGAAGCAATAGTAAGTATGAATGAAATATCCTCCCTCTTTACAATGGCAACCACCCAAGGAACGGTTGGAGACTCAATGCAATGGAGAAATAATATAAGGTATAGACGGCTCTTCGACCCTAATTCAGATCTGCTTGCAGTTTTCTTACGGAACTCACCGAACTAAGAATGATTACAGTTCAGACTACTGACACTCCCATCTCCAAAGTACGAAACATCTGATATTTCTAGCCCCCCATCGAAAGAAAATTTATTATACAGATTGTTCATTAGCGGCAAGCTATGATTTAATTTATGCTGAAAGCAGAAAAAATTACTTTATTCGGCTGCATTATCGGTTTATATAGCTCTATAGCCGCCCTCTGTGGTCTAGTGGTAAGCATGCTAGACTAACACCCCGAGGGTCGCAGGTTCAAAAATGGTCTCCAAAAATGCTTCTTTCTATAAAATAATTTTCTCTTCGAGTCGAAAGCCTCTGTAGCTAATACTCACTCTCCCAAAACCTTGCACTCATAATTAATCATGGTGTAATATATAATAATAATAATAATAGCTCTATATATAATTGTCGCTGCTCAAATTTCAACTGTCCCGTATCTGCTCGGTTGGATAATTGATTGATAATAAAACAATTGTCCACGTCTAACACAAACCGCTATTTAAACAAGGTCTTCCTATATATAACATAAATGGATTTTCACGGAAAATCCTTCACTGCAGTCGCTGTCTACCTGGCAGCCTCATTGTTGTAGGTGTTTTCAAATGCTTTTGCCATCCAATTGGTGCAAACTGGTCATTGACCACATATATGCAAATTTTGTACTTTACTCGTATGTGGACAGATTGCATTGTAGTGCACCTTTGGAACCTTAGGGCAAATGGCTGGTGTTGTTCTGCGAAAGACCGTTCAGCAAGAATAATTCAAGGCATCAGCTACATCAACGCAGGAATTCTTGCAGTCACCACTGTGCTGAACGTGATGTGTGTATAAAATGAAAACACAAGAAAAGAACCAAGTGACAGGTGATGTGGTGAATCCTCTTTTCATAGAATACAAATATCAATGTCACTACTACCCGAATACGAATAATCAAATTAATTGAAGACCAAGTTGGGAGCGAAAAACTCAGCTTATTATATATAACAGGTACTAGAACTGTTCTGATTTCGATTTCAATGCGGTTCATATAGTTTCAATCTACTTGCGGCGCTCACAAGAGTATACAAAGTGTTATGAAGAAACCTGCACCATAAAACCTTTAATACAGCAACTTCATGAACTCCAGACCTGGCTGCACTCGGTGTTTCCAACTGGCGTCAGCGTTTGATTAGCGACGACTCACGAAGGCTAATGCCTGGGAAATGATCAACAATGATTGTCTGCCAATGATTATACGTAGACTGGATCTCAAGAATACCTAATTGGTAAAAAGCTGCGTATTCTGGATAAGGGGTTTGTACCGCTTTCAGCTTAAGAAAACACAGCAAGAAGCTTCCAACAGAGGTACATTTTACAATTTGTAATGTTTACATAAGCAACTGTAAATAAAGAAATATAAGACCACAATTTTCAAAATCATTTCTTTAAGCAATAATCGGTAATATACAAAATTTATGGTAAACTTCTCACTATGAGATATCATAAGCAACAGAAGGCAGTACACTTCCCAATTAATGCAGTTCTACCTCGGTGAGAACTCCCAGGCTTAACTTAATAAAAAATTATAACTAAAATAGAAATCCCACCAGCCAATTTACAAACAATTACTATCAACATTTAACATAAAATCAATACTAAGCCGGCACTCCGAATAATTTTTCATATTACATCAAGAACTAAATGTAGACTTAGATAGTAGATCCTGTTGCATTTGCAATAGTTGCGGCTTCTTCTCTTTGAACATTTCAGCTTGGCGTTCCATGGCCTCTGTGAGGTAAATGCGTTTATCGGAAATTTCCACAATACGATTACGATGTGCGTCATTAATATTGCTTATTTCCTATTTAATAAAACTCTTTAATTGACATTCTAAAATTACTTAATGTAATAATGAGATACCGCAAGTTGAGCAGCCTGGAAATCCAATTGCTTTTGCAAATACTTTAATCGCATCTCCTTGAAACGCATACGTATCGACATAATTCGATCGTTTGGATTTTTTTCTTGCACCTTCCTAAACAATTTTAAAGAAATAATAGCAACAATCAGATAAAGCCGAAATAACACGATAAATTTATCCAACTAACCAATCAACACCCTCGAATTCTTTGAATTTTTCTTTGAGCACTTCAAGTGAGGTAATTCCATTAGGAACATCGCACACATCCCAGAGGTGATCAAGTGAATTCTGTAAGTGGCGAACCAATTTAGTACTCAGTGAATCCACTAGACCCTGATCCTGTAGTACATGGTTCTCACGGTCTAACAGAATTTTGGCGAAAGGTTCCAAATGTGTGGGACTATGGGAGGAAGAATGAACAAAGTACACATTAGAAAGTATTATTTTTTTATGAATATTCGATTCCTTCCTATAAACCTTATTTGTGTGTTGCTCTGCAATTTTATTTTCCGGCCGGGGTTTGTGCAATATGATTTAAGCAGCCACACAATTGCTACAAATCTCGACCGAGAAATATAAACGCTATTCATATTAAAATTTTCCCCATTTTAGAGTTAATTATTATGTTATATATTTTTCAAGTTAATTTTAAATATTGTACCTAACCTCAAACTTGCGCCCATTTGGCGGTAAAGATTGGCGTACTCATCTTTCGCTTGAGTTGCAATGTGGCTGTGGCGCTGATATACATCTTCCAAATCGTTATCCGCAGATGGAGCAGCATTTTGGCTGGGAACACCCACTTTCGCTTCATCCTCATTTTTAAACACAGTTTGTGACTGCGCCATCTCTTCCAAACTTACTCTGAATTATATTGTGGTAATAGAGGTCGATATTAACTTATCACTTCTGCGAATAATCAGCTTTATTATAGTGATTATAGTATTTAATATTTGGACTTGTAGATCACAATACTTACAGCAAATCTCCCGGAGTGAGTGTTCTATCGGAAAACTAATATTCAAAATCTACCAAACCAAATTCCGCTTCTATCATCTGTTTGACAATTGATCAGTAACTCAACTCGGTACTCGCTAAGGACGTTTCAACGAATACATCTTTAAATATGTAGCTAACAAATCTTATTGGCATAATTAATTTAATATTTCCACGATATAGCATTCAGTATATAAAAATAAATGTATAATATAATAGCCATAAAACATACCTCAGTTACAATTTTAGAATCTAACATATTGTGGAATTTAAATAAATTTGAATGGCAACGAATAACTTTGAAATAACCTTTCCGAACATCTCCTTAAAAATTTCGTTGGTACCTTTCAGGGGTGATTTTGAAAATTAAATGTATTCCTGATAATAAGAGTAAAATGAACACATTTTTAACACATTTTAAAAGTTCATAAATGCAGTATTCCATTTGGCCTGGGCAAGTACTCCCGAATAAATGATGTTTACATATTTTGTTTTTGACAACTTGCTCAGCTGATTGCAAAAAATATCAAATGGCTGCTTTTTAGAAATTAAAATGATTTTTGTGAGTAAAACATGGAATTTTTTGACAGTAACTAATTTTTATTTGTTTCTAATCATTTTTACATATTTCATATATATATATATATTTGAGAGTAAAAGAAGTTAAAATTTTGTGATATATAATCTTAAAAAAGTGTAAGCGCCATTATTGGCATATAAAAACTGTAAGAAAACTGTATATGAAGCGAGAAGAGATTGTGTAGGTGCCGCTCTAAACTACATGAAATCAAGTGCATGTGTAGCTCCTGGCAACATCATCTACTCGGAAGTACTTGCGCAGGGTAAATGGAATACATCTATAGAAAATCATGTATTTTATAAGTTTATCATATTCTATACAGTGGTTAATTGTAAAAGCCTGTTGTCATCCACAACAAAAATTCAATATTTAGCAACGTAGAAGTTTCTGTAAATTATTTTTAAGTATCTGTCAAAAATGAATAAGTTTCTCTTACTGTATTAAGGAACAGCAGTTCTTAAGGCTTAAGGCCTTAGATGCTACAGCTGCATTAATATAATTTGTAATTAATTTGCAATTTATTAAATAAATAAAAAAATTTAAAAAAAAGTTCTTAAGTAACAATTACACAGAAAATTATAATATTTATACGTGCCCTTCTGAAAATTTACTTTACAAATATTTAGCGATTCGCAAATGCTGTTTTATTATCCGTAATAAAATATATAAACATTTTTGTAGGCGGTATGTGAACATTTACAATTGAAGGTACTCATAGAAATTCAAAAATTAATTTCAGTTAAAAGAAAAACATAATAAGATATGAATCAAGGTATAAGTAACTTTTAGAAAATAACAGTTCACAATCTGGATCTGGAATTGAATCCAACTGTATACGGACTGTACAAACATAAATAATATATTCTATGTTATATATATTATCTATGTTTCTGACTATATATGACTTAGTACTCTGTAATGCCTCTGTGGTTTAACGTATTTATATAATGGCAATCATGGAGTGTAGTGTTAAATAAAGAGGTTAGTTTTTTACATGAATTTTCTGCTTTATCGTTCTTTTTATGCAACATTTTCTTAAAATTAAAAACAAATGTTAACATTAATATTCATGTATGTAGGTCACAACGCATGCCTGTGAAATACGTTCATTACGTATTGGGTTTATTAAAATGTTTGCTGTAAATTTGGCACATTTAAAAGGTAATATTCGGGTAATTAAATTTACAGGTCCAGGCATGAACAAATTTCTCTATTTTTCTTTTGCCCTTGTTATTAATTTTACATTTATCCGCTGATTCTTGGGCTTTTCTTTTGGTCTGACATTTCATAAGGAAACAATTTGCTGTAATTAAGTATACGTTTACCTGGTAATGCTGTTGTTGCTGTTGCAAAAGCCGTTCACATAACTGTTACAGTGTATTTACGCTATATTTCTGACTTGGCCGCTGTATGTCGCCATTTTCATTTAATTTGTAAAACGCAGTTTGTTCTTTCGGGTCGCCTGCGATGATCGATTCTTTTCATATTTGGTTTTCATTCTGGGAGGAACTAGAATTTTAACAATATATTAAATTTAACGAATAAATTTGAGAGGAATATTATGTGGGCGAAATTCGTGGTACAAATTGACTATCAGGTGAGAATCAAATAGGAAATATATAATTATGATATCGGTTTATTTGGATGAAGTGATGACCTCATTGCTTTAGAATTTAACAGACTGAAGAACTTCAAAATATTTTAAATTTAATAAATTAAAGTGTTCCACTTTAGTGCCAATTGCATGGATGTGTTCATTCTATTTATTTTATTTATTGCAGATTAAAACTAATGTACAATATTAAAGCGATTAAGAAAAAGCACTGAAAAGCACGAATGAGGCCTTGAACTCTAAGAAGCTATTTAGTGTTTAATAAGGTGAATAATAATAGTTGAATGATACATAATAGTTTAGTAAATTACAAATTTGATTCTATGTGAACGTTTTGCGTATCTTTAAAGCAGACCTTGGAAGGTCAAACATCTGACGTCAATCATGTAGATACCATAGTTAAAAATGTGCGTGTGTTACATGGACACCAATTGATGATTATCAAGACTTTCTATTAAGCGGATGCCATGTGCCGTGCATATGCAATTTTCACTAATGCTTCTGCATTATTTGACGTCAAATGATTGACCTTCTAAGGTCGGCTTTTGACTTTGCTTTACGCGTCGCGCTGCTTGCCTCGGCAGAAGCAATATGCCGTTATTGCTCATTCGAAATCGAAGGCCTTACGGAAAACTAACCAACTCCGGTGACCTTGAAGCTGAGACGAATGAATAAAGTTTTTCGCCGTAACGCAAACACGATAAAAATGCTTCATCCAAATGCATTTATTCTTTGTTTTGACTGCTATTGCCAAGCCAATATATGCAACACAATTATCCGAATCGCTCGTGATAAATATGATCAACGCAGCAACGTAAACCAAAATAAAATTTGACTTAAATTGATTTAAGCGTGTCAGGGCTTAGCACCATACACACGAGCACGGAATTTCGTATTTTTGTGATGGTTTAACAGTTAATGGCTCCTAACTTTAGGGGTTGATGGTAAAATAAATCAAGGACGCGGTAGCTGAACTGTCATATTTATTCTCAATTTTCTCCAGTACTACTTTTGGGGTGACTTCTCTTTAAAAGCAATTCTGTGAACAGCAGTCAAATAACTGTTTCGCCAGAGGTAACAACTAACATAAATTACTATACATACTAAAATTTATTAATAAACTTTTAATATCAGTTTTCCGAAGTAATGTTTCAACGTTTTTTTTTATATTTAAATTTATTATTTTTATGACAAGTCGCATGAAATTTCTCTAAAACGTATATTGAAATGATAAAAAAATGTAAATTTCTTTTCTTCAGAACAGGGATTTCAGAGTGATCGGCAATTAAAAATATGATTTCATCATGTTCATAAACATCGCAGAAAAGCGAATATCGAGTATACTTTGTATTATATATACTGCAAAGGAAAACTGCTTCAGCTTCAATCATGGCAATAACATGGTAATACTTCGGACCAGCAAAGGCTAAGGACTGGGTTTAGTCTCTAACATATGAACGTTATATCCCTCGATATGGGAACGAATACAATTTATTTTACGATAGAAAGCTGTAGATTAAACGAGTTGGAGATAAGATGAGTTTTGGCGAAAAGCAAATAATGAAGATGTCTTGACTTCAGTTAGTTTCTTTGAGGTTGTGAACGACTTGAATTTTGTATGTGAAATGGGGGCTAAGTGTCTTGCGTCTTTTGATCAAGTTTTTGTTGACAAAGATGGCTCGACACAGGGCTTAGATAGGCGAATATAGCTGGTTATAATATAATCCCGAGCCTCTACTAAGCCAAGACCGCCAGTGCGTGACGATTGTACACAACCTGCTCGAGGTGGCCCCTGCCAATATATAAGCAAAACACTGCGGATCTAGACTCAAAAGTCGATAAATGCCTCTCCAACTCTGGTCCCGTTGGAGAGTATAAATTGGACCTATGATACGACATCTATCTTTGGATGGAATGTTTAATTTGGCACTTTGCCTCTTGCTTTGTAATAGTGAAGTCACCATGATGGATTAGGCCAAGGTGCAGGAAATTCCTGTATTCCCTAGGACGGCTGATGAAGTTGTGGCGGCCCACTGTTGCAATTGCATTCAGATGCGCGTGGAAGCGTTCTGGATAACAGCGGTTACGCCGCTTGGACAGTGTCGACAGATTATGGGGTGAATTGTCGAAAAGACAGTGGAAACAGAAGAAGCAGCAGCTTGTCTAAGTTGAAATACGCTCTTCTACTCCAGTAGCGGAAACTGTGTTTCTGCAAGATGGAGAACACAGATACCATGGCCAATGTCGTACACTTGTCTATAGAAGGGATGTCTCTTAAGAGAACTCTCGACTGTTAACGGTGAGGCCACCGTTGGGCACTTTTCCAGATACAGTATAATACTGGAATTCTTGGAATAACTGATGATGTTGCGGTGGCCCATTGATGCAGCCATTTTGCAGATGCTGGGTAGTGCGGGTCTGGCAACAACGGTGACTCCTCGCGCAAGCTTGGATAATAAAATCGATATGCCAGAGAACGTATTCAAGGCTTCTGTCCAAGCCGATGGACTTGACATTTGTTAATGGAACCAATACCATGGCGGGAATTGGTCTCAAGAATGAGATTAACTCTCAATGGGTGGGGATATTGACTGGCATGAAAAGTTCATCGCCAAATTTGACCGGGATCTTAACAATGGTTATGCCCGGTTAAACTGGTGCGTTCTTGTGAGAAAACCGATCAGGGCAGCTAATTTATTTCTATGGAGGAATAATCTGCACATACTGGTCCGGTTTGAATCGCAGAATGTAATCATGTGAGCAAAAAGTGATCAAATGGATCGCCGAAAACAATAATGTGAGCAACAAGTGATCACATGCATATTGTCGACTATCTGTTTTGGTAATCTGGCTATGAGGAAGGCAGCAACGTTACAGAGAACTATCTCTGCAGTTGCAGGTCTTTTGATAAAGCTGGAGTAAATCTGTCAGATGTCGATCTGCCGCAGGATGAGTTCAGCTTATCCTGTCGCGTTCTGTCAAAGGAACTAAAAAACATATAACAAGCAACAAAAAATCCAAAAAAAAAATTAAAAAAAAACCAAATTTAAATTCCCTCTCCCCCCCATCTATATTTTCTCCCTACTTTCCTATCTTCTCCGAACTTTTATTTTCCTCTATCAACACCAAATACCACGAGAACGCATTGAGAGCTTCGAAAAGCCACTGGCCGCGCAGTCTGCACCATATTTATAACACAAACCAGTATGAAGTACATTTCGGCGTCATAACGCAGGGACATCATTACTTTGGAAATACAATCTGCAGTCCAATGTGGAAAAGTAGTCCCGCCATGTTTGAGCAACGGTGAGCAAAAGATGCCAAAAAGCAACCAATTTGGATGTCTACCAGTGATTTTACCGCTGACATCTGTACTTTGAAGGTGGTGAAGGCTCCATGTATGTATGACCCATCAGTCGCGGCGTGGATGGCATCAAGGAGAATAGGTGATTGAACAGACAGCGTAGAACAGAATCCGAAAATTATGAGCAAAAGTAACTTGACAACGAAACGAACAAACACAGATCGATTGGTGCACTCCTTTTTAAACCAGGATCCACAATAAAGCAAGTAAGTGTATTATTCAATAACAATATGTATACAAGTAATGTATGCGTACATTATTTAAACCATTTTGCAAATATTCTGATACGAGTTCATGTCTACTTGCAGGAGCACCAGAGTCGCATGGCAAATCTTGGGAGTATCCCACACCGAATTTGAACTTATTGGAATTGCCACACCGCATGGTTACCATCTCCAGATTGGGAGGGATCACATTGCCCCTCGATTTATAGTTGTGTTATTGCTTGGCTTGTAATATCATCGTCACCGTTTTATCCAAACCGCGCTCTCTGCGATATATAAATCATGGAAATAAATTAAAATAAAATTAGAGATTCTGTTGTATATTTTATTTAACTAGTTGATTTGAAGTAAGTAATTCTATTCTAATTTGCTGTTTAGTCGTACGTGGATAAACATATCAATGAAAGTCACACAAAACCAAATTATATGAAATCAGTAACATACCTAAAGTTTTATGCTACAAAAGGGCAGCAGAATCGCAATGATTTGTAGATCACGGCCGCCTATATGTGAGAAATTATATAGTCACTGGAATTCCCACGAACACGGATAATTCAATTAATTGAAACCGGCAGGAATCCTGGATTCGGGTTGCAGGTGATGGTGGACAGAACTCTTCACAACTATTGCAAACAAGCGAAACAAATTTTCTCAATTTCCAGTCGGGGGATTGGAGATTGGTAAATGCAAAATGGACAGATATTAGAATTGTCGGGGGATGTGAATTGATGTGACACCTTTGAGTGTCCAGGATGATAGCGTAAAAATTTTATATCAAATTTAGATGGTTTTTGAGGACACGGATACATAATTTGGCTGGGTTCGATAATTTGTATCAGCGTGGTTTTTTCCCATTTGTTTAGTGAGGCTTTTATAGTTTAGCTATATTTGATTTGTAACGTTTGTTTTTAAGTTGCAGGCGGGTATTACGGGGCAGTGGAGGCGTATTTGGCAATAGCGTCTGCTAATTCATTTTCTTTAATATTGGTATGTAGAATAATATTGTTATGTAGAAGAATATTGTTATGTAAAGGAATATTGGTATGTCCAGGAACCCACACAAGTATAATTTCAGGAAAAGAACTTAAGAGGAAC
This sequence comes from Clusia tigrina, assembly GCA_920105625.2. NCBI lineage: Eukaryota > Metazoa > Arthropoda > Insecta > Diptera > Clusiidae > Clusia > Clusia tigrina. The sequence continues at coordinate 422,071,488 of OV050030.1, forward strand.
TTTCTGATAGTGTTGAAAGACTGAGGAATGTAAGTATTGTAAATAGTATTTCAAAGTTTCTGAAGGGGAAGTGGAGAGGGCAGTTTATTTATCATTACATATGTAATGCGATCAAGCCCAGTCGTGGCTCCTGTTAGCTTAAGAAAGGGAAGATTTTATTTCCAATCAGCTGAATCTCATTCTACTGCAAGTGCGCATTTATTTGTTGAAGGTAGATACAGGGTATTGAAGCGGATTGCTTACAATTAATGAAAGTATTGTGAAATTTATCGTCAGAGGGTTCTGTTGACCAGTGTGTAGAATAATTTTGCTGTAGTAGTTTGGTCAATGGCCGACGATTCGACCTAAAGGATCTTATGTGTCATTCTACTTTTAACATTTGTGATCCATGTGAGCACAACTGTCCAATCTACTATATTCTATTGGTTTAGTACCCATATTTTTTTAGTAACGTTATAGCATTCCTTCCGTTTGGTGATCTCAAAGCATCACAGTTTAAGTCATCAGGTCCTTTTCTACCTAGATGTTTCTTGTCTTAAGAAAGGAAGTAGTTCAAACTCATTATGTTTTCTGCTTTGTGTATGAAATTGACAATGTCCATAAGAGGAGCAATTATATTTCTTCCGTTAAATATGTTCATTCTAGTATTTGCCAACGCAAGGCAGTTGCAGAGTGTGCTCTGTGGTTTCTTCTAGACAGAGCCGGCACTCCATGTCCTCAATAATGTGGATATTAGTAAGGTGATATGACCTGGGAGAAAACCTACTATTTCCTTATGTCTGCTTTGTTCATATTGCGCAGTTCTCTATTTTAGGTGAATGGGCTTAGCAGTCTTTTGGCTTGGCAAAGCCTTCTATCCCTCCCCAGTGGGACATTCTGAGACCATGTTCCCAGTTGGCAAAGTATTCTTTTTATGACAAAGCAATGAAATTTGTCTTATTGTGAAAAAGGAGGATTAGTGACTCTCTAAGCGCCGACCAACTCATTCTTCCTCCAGGAGTGTAACTTTATCATGGAGTAGAATTTAAAATTGAGCTTTCATCCCAGTACTACCAGGGGGTGACTTTTCACTAGGAACAATTCTGCGCAGAACAGTCAACGAAATGTTTCGTAGTGGTGAAAACTCACGACTCTCTAAAACCACCTACTTATACTTCTCCCAAGAGTGTAACTTTATCATAGAGAGCATGTGAATTGTGTATTGATTGTCACTTTTCTCCATTACTACTTGGGGTGACTTCTCATTACGAACGAATCTGCGAAGAACAGTCAACGAAGTGTCTCGTAGAGGTAACATGTAACATAATCTACTATACTAAAATTAAGTTTAATTGATAAATAATAGTTTAATGTGAGTTTTCCGAAGACATGTCTCGTGGTTTTTTATATTTCAATTGTTTTTATGACAAGGCATGAAATTTATTTAACAATTTTAAATTTATTCAGAACAGGAATTTCAGAGTGATATGCAATCAAACAAAGGACCGTATTATGTTCATAAATACCTCAGAAAAGGGTTTATCGAGTATACTTTATATTATACAACACAACATTAGAAAACTGATTGGACCCTCTCAGTTTCAGCTTCAAACCAGGTAATAACATGGTGATACTTCGGACCAACAGAGGCTAAGGACTGAGTTCGGTTCCTAACATATGAACGTAATATCCCTTGTGAACTAACACATGATATATCATATTTTCATGTAAAGCTGTCGATTAAATGAGTTGAAGATAAGATGAGTTTTGGCGAAAAGGAAATAATGTCGATGTCTTGACTTGCCTCAGTTAGTTTCTTTGAGATTGTGAACGAGTTATATTTTGTATGTGAAATGGGGGCTAAGTGTCTTGCGTCTTTTGACCATATTTTTTGTTGGCAAAGATGGCTCGACGCAGGACTTAGATATGCGAATACAGCCGGTTACGATGTAACCCCGAGCCTCTACTAAGCCAAGACCGCCAGTGCGTGACGATTGTACACAACCTGCTCGAGGTGGCCACTGCTAATATATAAACTAAACACTGCGGATCTAGACTGAAAAGTCGATAAATGCCTCTCCAACTCTGGTCCCGTTGGAGAGTATAAATTGGACCTATGATACGACATCTATCTTTGGATGGGATGTTTTATTTGGCACTTTGCCTCTTGCTTTGTAATAGTGAAGTCACCATGATGGATTAGGTTAAGGTGCAGGAATTTCCTGTATTCCCTAGGACGGCTGATGAAGTTGTGGCGGCCCACTGTTGCAACTGTACTCCGACGCTCCATGCGTTCTGGATAACAGCGGTTAGGCCGCTTAAGCTAGGACAGTGTCGATAACTTATTATCTGAATTGTCGAAAAGACAAAGGAAACAGAAGAGGCAGCAGCTTAGTTGAAGTACGTTCTTCTACTCCAGTAGCGGAAACTGTGTTTCTGCAAGATGGGGTATATAAAAAGTGCCCATGCGTACACTTGTCTTTGAAGGGGACGTCTTATTAAGGCACTCTTGATCTGTAGCAGTGAGGTCACCATCATAATGCTCATTTCCAGCAGATGCAGAAGATTCCTGTGATCTCTGGAATGACTAATGAAGTTGCGGTGGCACACTGCTGCAGCACTTCTCAGATGCCGGGTAGTACGGGTCTGGCAACAACGGCCACTCCACGCTCAGTCTTGGATATTAGAGTCGGTAAGTCAGAGAACGTATCGAAGGCTTCTGCCCGGGTCAACCTTGTGGTTTCAAACGAAATCCATGTAGTATACGCCCGAACCGATGGAACTGGGATTTGTTTATGGAAATCATAACTCCTTACCATGACGGGGATTGGTCTCAACAATGAGATCAACTTACAATTGGTTATGGATATTGACAGACATAAATCTTTTGAAAAGTTCATCGACAGAGTTTGGCCGGCATCGTAACAATGATTAAGTCCGGTTAATATATTCCGTTCTTGTGAGCAAACCGATAAGGGCAGCTAATTCATTTATGTGAAGGAATGCTCTGCAACTTCTGGGGCCGGTTTAAATCGCAGAACGGAATCTCATCGACTATCCAATTTGCCTATCCTGATATGAGGAAGACAGCAACATTACAGAGAACTATTACAAAGAACTATCTCTGAAGTTGCTTGTCTTTTGCAAGTTAAAGGAGTAAGCCTGTTAGATATCGATGAACATAAGATGAGTTCAGCTCGTCGTTGCTCCTTTCCCTATGGGAAAACTCATAACAAGCAAAAAAAATTTAAAAAAAAAATGAAAAACCCCAAACTTAAATTCCCAGTTCCCCCTCTATATGTTCTCCCTACTTTCCTAACTTCTCCGAACTTTTATTTTCCTCTATCAACACGAAATGCCACGAGAACGCATTGAGAGCTTCGAAAAGCCACTGGCCGCGCAGTCTTCACCATATTTATAACACAAACGAACTTGAAGTACATGCCGCCGTCAACGCAGGGACATCATTGCTTTGAAAACACAATCTGCAGTCCAATGTGGAAAAGTAGTCCCGCCATGTTTGAGCAACGGTGAGCAAAAGATGCCAAAAAGCAACCAATTTGGATGTCTACCAGTGATTTTACCGCTGACATCTGTACTTTGAAGGTGGTGAAGGCTCCATGTATGTATGACCCATCAGTCGCGGCGTGAATGGCATCAAGGAGAATAGGTGATTGAACAGACAGCGTAGAACAGAATCCGAAAATTACGAGCAAAAGTAACTTGAGAACGAAACGAACAAACACAGATCGATTGGTGCACTCCTTTTTAAACCAGGATCCACAATAAAGCAAGTAAGTGTATTATTCAATAACAATATGTATACAAGTAATGTATGCGTACATCATTTAAACCATTTTGCAAATATTCTGATACGAGTTCATGTCTACTTGCAGGAGCACCAGAGTCGCATGGCAAATCTTGGAGTATCCCACACCGAATTTGAACTTATTGGAATTGCCACACCGCATGGTGACCATCGCCAGATTGTGATGGATCTAACACACTGCCCCTCGATCGATAGTTGTGTTATTTCTTTGCTTGTAATATCATCGTCACCGTTTTATCCAAACCGCGTTCTCTCTTCTATATAAAATAATGGAAACAAGTTAAAATAAAATTAGAGATTAAATCGGTTGTATATTTTATTTCAAGAGATCCTACTTGTTTTTTACTCGTACGTGGATAAACAGCATGAAAAGGCAAGCAAATTAATTCGATGGAAAAGGGCATATACTCGTATGTAGGTAGGTAAGGTTTTATTCTTACAAAGGGCATCTGAATCAGAAGAATCCGTAGATCACTGCTGCATCCATGCGAGAATTTATAAAGTAAATTGTGGTTACCATTCTTTTGAACACAGGTAATTTTATTAATTAAAACCAGTACGAATCCTGAAGTCGGGTTGGAGGACACGGTGAACAGAACAGCAAAGGGAAATAGTTCATAAATGTTCGTTTTATTTTCAAAATAGACCATGAACTGAGCTGCAGCCAGTTCTTGAACTGACTGAATTTTCTGCGGCGCGAACAGGAAAGTGCAAATGAACTTGTGACTCGAATATAGTTCCGAACTTATACTGCAGAAAGTACAAATATGTAGTTCTGGCGACGCGAACAGACCTCATATCATAGAGATTAAATCCTTGTCATTACTATACTGCGAAGGATTCTCGTGTGACGCGATGTTGAAAACAACAAAAATAAATCTAGAGCTATTTAAGGACGTCAACATGTATAATTTCCTAGAAAACGAGTTTAGAGGAGGAATTGCGCAATGTAGTAAACGTCATTCAAGAGCGCACAATATATGTGTGGATGATTTAAAGCCAATCAGTCAGCCCTCTGAGTATTTGAACTACTTGAAGCTTACTACTTTCTAATAGACGCAAAAGGCATGACAAACGCAGAACAAATACTCTGTGCCGTCCTGTTCTTCCTCCAGACAGGAGACGCAGTTCGGACTCTCAATGATGCCCATGGTCGCCATGGATTATGCCCTGTGATTACCCCAACCAATCATCGCAGATCTTTCTTTCGTAATGCTAGAAGGAAATCGGCAACTCTCTTGATTGGGCTCTCTAGGAAGCACTTGGTTGTTTTGCAGGCAACTGAACTGCACCATCGGTCCTTGTGAATTTTTTTCACGTGGCGCTTGATTCAATTGACAGCTCATGCTACACTAATACCGATAAATGACTATGGTGCCAATCGAGTACCCGCAGATCAAAATTTTGCAAGCTCATCAGCTATTTCGTTCCCCCGTAAACCGCAGTGACCCAGAACCCAAATAAGTTCAAGTCGCTAGCGACGGAGTTAAATCTTGGCTTACATTCTTGGCCAATTTTTGAAGTGGTTAACGCGTTTTCCAGGGCCTATTTACCTCTTCATTTCTTCTCAATTACCCATTCCTTACCTTCAGTATAAAAAACCCTTCCGATTGGAATACCGTTGCCATATTTCCCATAGCCGAGAAGCATCTCATATTTTCAATTAGATGGCACCCAGCCCCATTTCAGTTTTGGAGCCGTCAATGAAGAAAGTTTTCTCCAAGGCCCCCAGACAAGTAATTCTCGGGAAGCTGACTTTGTACTTTCTTCCACACGAAACTCTAGGTAAGAAGTTATGCTTCACTGCCAGAAACAACGTCTGACAGCCTCTTGAACATCTCTCTATCCCCAAAGTTATTGTCGTCGTGCAAATATCCATATGAATATAACCGACATATCGTGCCCATCGCCACCCGTTGAATCATAAAATCCTGTAGTGGCGAGTTCAACAAAGCATTCAGAGCGTCACCAGATGTAGTGCTCATGGCGCCCGTAATGCTCAAGCATACACTTCTGTCTGTTTAACCCCAAACATGTGGACTTAAACCCAGTTCTGCGCCACCAGACTACAGCAGCATACCAAATGCTCTTCGGCATTGCCCAACTACCTTAGAAATCACTCTATAGAAGGTACAAAATTATCTACACCTATTCCGAGAGTTATACCAGTACCAAAATTAGGCAGTTTTTTATCATTAATATCAATAATAACGGCTCTGAATGCGATCAGTGGGATTTTCTGTTTCGAACTAATCTCCCAGTTAATAGTAATTGCCCTTTAAGAGAAGTGATACCTCAATCCCTTAGGATGGAAAGCAATGGACTTACCGAGTTTTTCCGCCAAACCAACTCAAAAACAGAAAACCACAATTCGGGCTTCCAGCTCACGAAATCTGCTATGAACGTCCAAATGATTATAAAACCGAGGCCCAGAAAATAGATATTCAAACTACTATTAATAAATAACATGTCCTTTAGGCTGCCCCACCCACTGCAGTCTTTTTCAGGCAGAGGTCGCGGCTTTAGAGGCAGCACTGTCTTGACTAAAGAAGAAGAAAATATCTGTACAAGATATTTGCACAAGGATTCAATGATGGCATAAGAGAGTCGTTCGGGCGGCTGCTTTGCCCACCTACCTACCTACAATTAATAGAATAACAACACCGGGGAACACTGATTCTGCGGTATGAGATTTTATAATATTTTTGAGATAAAGGCAATCTATTTATACTGGAAATTAAATTTTAAGAAAGAGGAGAATATTTCTTAAATAGTTTATTTTAAAATTATCAAATGATTTCTAACAAAGTGCTATAAATGATACAAAGAATAAAAAACTTAATCATAAAAAACAAAAACATATCAATAAGAGTTAAGAAAAATATTTTGTATGGGATTTTCTATGGAGTTTTTGGCCAGGACAGTCTAATTACAAGTTCCAGCAATAGTCTGCCATCCCAACGGCCTTGATATCTTTCTTCCATAATATTGATGTCCTGGTGGAACCGATCCCATTGTTCTTCGCTATAATGACCCAGGTTGTCAGGAAATTTATCTAAATGACTGTGCAAATAATGCAATTAGAGACTCATATTAGCGCCTAGTTCTCTCTAGTTCGATAAGATGTTATTGATACGCCAGGCAGAAGGCAATGTTTTTCTTTCAGTCTTGACGCAATAAGCTCAGCTGATATCTTATATAAATTTAAATCTCGAATCAAGTCGTTTAGCTCGCCCTGAGAAATACCTTGAAGTGTAGGACTGCATCGTTCGAATTCACTTTCACTATTGCTTTTACTCTGACTATCTAACATTCCAACATCATCACAGTAATCGTCTGATAAGGAAGTAAATACCGGTATTGGCAAATCTGCAGTATGCAGCGTTGGTGGCTTAGCGGATTGTACGTTTGGGTAAACCCAAGAGCGCTTTTTGTATCGGTTCATACTTTCTACATTCACAGCACAAAAGTAGCACTCATCAAAATGGTTTCTTGGCTCTGCCCATGTCATCGGTATGCCAAACGGAAGTCCTTTTCGTCCTCCATGACTCCAATATCGAAGTGACTCCACGCAAGTTTTACAAACTTTGTGTGGGGCCCAACATTTGTCTTGTTGTCCAAGTTGTATTCCAAAATATGCCCGATAACTTTGTTTTACAAAATTATTTATATTTCTTCGTTGCTTTTCTTGACAATATTTACCACATATGTAGCAGAAATGGTCGGGGTTATTAACACAAGACTTGTGTGAAGAACTCATGCTCTTTGTAACAATAACGTCCAAAAAATTTAAAATTTATTGTGCTGTGCAATCGTTTAATATCAGTTTTCCGAAGTCTTGTTTGAAGGTGATTTTTAAATTTCAATTTGTTCTTTTTATAAGAAGTCAGATGAAATTTCTCTAAATTGTGAAAAAGGAAGATTAGTGACTCTAGGCATACACCAATTTATTCTTCCTACAATAGTGCAACTACATCACAGAGAACAATTTCAAATTGTGCATTGATTGCCAATTTTCTCCAGTTCTACTAGGGTGACTTCCCATTACGAACAGAATGCGCATGACAGTCATCGAAGTGCCTCGTAGTGGTAACAACCAAAAAAATGAACTATACTAACATTTAGTTTAATTGATTAAAAACAGTTAATACCAGTTTTCGGAAGTCATGTACCGTTGTTGTGTTAATTTCAATTTGTTCTTTTTATGTCAAGTCAAGTGGAATTTCTTCAATTGTGAAAAAAGAAGATTAGTGACTCTAGGCATACACCAATTTATTCTTCCTACAATAGTGCAACTACATCACAGAGAACAGTTTCAAATTGTGCATTGATTGCCAATTTTCTCCAGTTCTACTAGGGTGACTTCCCATTACGAACAGATTGCGCAGGACAGTCATCGAAGTGTCTCGTAGTGGTAACAACCAAAAAAATGAACTATACTAACATTTAGTTTAATTGATTAAAAACAGTTAATACCAGTTTTCGGAAGTCAGGTACCGTTGTTGTTTTAATTTCAATTTGTTCTTTTTATGTCAAGTCAAGTGGAATTTCTTCAATTGTGAAAAAGGAAGATTAGTGACTCTATGCACAGCCCAATTTATTCTTCATACAATAGTGCAACTACATCACAGAGAACAATTTCAAATTGTGCATTGATTGCCAATTTTCTCCAGTTCTACTAGGGTGACTTCACATTACGAACAGATTACGCAGGACAGTCATCGAAGTGTCTCGTAGTGGTAACAACCAAAAAAATGTACTATACTAACATTTAGTTTAATTGATTAGAAACAGTTAATGCCAGTTTTCGGAAGTCATGTACCGTTGTTGTTTTAATTTCAATTTGTTCTTTTTATGTCGAGTCAGGTGGAATTTCTTCAATTTTGAAAAAGGAAGATTAGTGACTCTAGGCATACACCAATTTATTCTCCCTACAATAGTGCAACTACATCACAGAGAACAGTTTCAAATTGTGCATTGATTGCCAATTTTCTCCAGTTCTACTAGGGTGACTTCCCATTACGAACAGATTGCGCAGGACAGTCATCGAAGTGTCTCGTAGTGGTAACAACCAAAAAAATGAACTATACTAACATTTAGTTTAATTGATTAGAAACAGTTAATACCAGTTTTCGGAAGTCATGTACCGTTGTTGTTTTAATTTCAATTTGTTCTTTTTATGTCGAGTCAGGTGGAATTTCTTCAATTGTGAAAAAGGAAGTTTAGTGTCTCCAGGCATACACCAATTTATTCTTCCTACAATAGTGCAACTACATCACAGAGAACAATTTTAAATTGTGCATTGATTGCCAATTTTCTCCAGTTCTACTAGGGTGACTTCCCATTACGAACAGATTGCGCAGGACAGTCATCGAAGTGTCTCGTAGTGGTAACAACCAAAAAAATGAACTATACTAACATTTAGTTAAATTGATTAGAAACAGTTAATACCAGTTTTCGGAAGTCATGTACCGTTGTTGTTTTAATTTCAATTTGTTCTTTTTATGTCAAGTCTGGTGGAATTTCTCCAATTGTGAAAAAGGCAGATTGGTGACTCCAGGCATACACCAATTTATTCTTCCTACAATAGTGCAACTACATCACAGAGAACAATTTCAAATTGTGCATTGATTGCCAATTTTCTCCAGTTCTACTAGGGTGACTTCCCATTACGAACAGATTGCGCAGGACAGTCATCGAAGTGTCTCGTAGTGGTAACAACCAAAAAAATGAACTATACTAACATTTAGTTTAATTGATTAAAAACAGTTAATACCAGTTTTCGGAAGTCATGTACCGTGGTTGTTTTAATTTCAATTTGTTCTTTTTATGTCAAGTCAAGTGGAATTTCTTCAATTGTGAAAAAGGAAGATTAGTGACTCTAGGCATACACCAATTTATTCTTCCTACAATAGTGCAACTACATCACAGAGAACAATTTTAAATTGTGCATTGATTGCCAATTTTCTCCAGTTCTACTAGGGTGACTTCCCATTACGAACAGTTTGCGCAGGACAGTCATCGAAGTGTCTCGTAGTGGTAACAGCCAAAAAAATTAACTATACTAACATTTAGTTTAATTGATTAGAAACAGTTAATACCAGTTTTCGGAAGTCATGTACCGTTGTTGTTTTAATTTCAATTTGTTCTTTTTATGTCAAGTTAAGTGGAATTTCTTCAATTGTGAAAAAGGAAGATTAGTGACTCTATGCACAGCCCAATTTATTCTTCATACAATAGTGCAACTACATCACAGAGAACAATTTCAAATTGTGCATTGATTGCCAATTTTCTCCAGTTCTACTAGGATGACTTCACATTACGAACAGATTGCGCAGGACAGTCATCGAAGTGTCTCGTAGTGGTAACAACCAAAAAAATGTACTATACTAACATTTAGTTTAATTGATTAGAAACAGTTAATGCCAGTTTTCGGAAGTCATGTACCGTTGTTGTTTTAATTTCAATTTGTTCTTTTTATGTCGAGTCAGGTGGAATTTCTTCAATTTTGAAAAAGGAAGATTAGTGACTCTAGGCATACACCAATTTATTCTCCCTACAATAGTGCAACTACATCACAGAGAACAGTTTCAAATTGTGCATTGATTGCCAATTTTCTCCAGTTCTACTAGGGTGACTTCCCATTACGAACAGATTGCGCAGGACAGTCATCGAAGTGTCTCGTAGTGGTAACAACCAAAAAAATGAACTATACTAACATTTAGTTTAATTGATTAGAAACAGTTAATACCAGTTTTCGGAAGTCATGTACCGTTGTTGTTTTAATTTCAATTTGTTCTTTTTATGTCGAGTCAGGTGGAATTTCTTCAATTGTGAAAAAGGATGTTTAGTGTCTCCAGGCATACACCAATTTATTCCTCCTACAATAGTGCAACTACATCACAGAGAACAATTTTAAATTGTCCATTGATTGCCAATTTTCTCCAGTTCTACTAGGGTGACTTCCCATTACGAACAGATTGCGCAGGACAGTCATCGAAGTGTCTCGTAGTGGTAACAACCAAAAAAATGAACTATACTAACATTTAGTTTAATTGATTAAAAACAGTTAATACCAGTTTTCGGAAGTCATGTACCGTGGTTGTTTTAATTTCAATTTGTTCTTTTTATGTCAAGTCAAGTGGAATTTCTTCAATTGTGAAAAAGGAAGATTAGTGACTCTAGGCATACACCAATTTATTCTTCCTACAATAGTGCAACTACATCACAGAGAACAATTTTAAATTGTGCATTGATTGCCAATTTTCTCCAGTTCTACTAGGGTGACTTCCCATTACGAACAGTTTGCGCAGGACAGTCATCGAAGTGTCTCGTAGTGGTAACAGCCAAAAAAATTAACTATACTAACATTTAGTTTAATTGATTAGAAACAGTTAATACCAGTTTTCGGAAGTCATGTACCGTTGTTGTTTTAATTTCAATTTGTTATTTTTATGTCGAGTCAGGTGGAATTTCTTCAATTGTGAAAAAGGAAGTTTAGTGTCTCCAGGCATACACCAATCTATTCTTCCTACAATAGTGCAACTACATCACAGAGAACAATTTTAAATTGTGCATTGATTGCCAATTTTCTCCAGTTCTACTAGGGTGACTTCCCATTACGAACAGATTGCGCAGGACAGTCATCGAAGTGTCTCGTAGTGGTAACAACCAAAAAAATGAACTATACTAACATGTAGTTTAATTGATTAGAAACAGTTAATACCAGTTTTCGGAAGTCATGTACCGTTGTTGTTTTAATTTCAATTTGTTCTTTTTATGTCGAGTCAGGTGGAATTTCTTCAATTGTGAAAAAGGAAGTTTAGTGACTCCAGGCATACACCAATTTATTCTTCCTACAATAGTGCAACTACATCACAGAGAACAATTTTAAATTGTGCATTGATTGCCAATTTTCTCCAGTTCTACTAGGGTGACTTCCCATTACGAACAGATTGCGCAGGACAGTCATCGAAGTGTCTCGTAGTGGTAACAACCAAAAAAATGAACTCTACTAACATTTAGTTTAATTGATTAGAAACAGTTAATACCAGTTTTCGGAAGTCATGTACCGTTGTTGTTTTAATTTCAATTTGTTCTTTTTATGTCAAGTCTGGTGGAATTTCTCCAATTGTGAAAAAGGAAGATTGGTGACTCCAGGCATACACCAATTTATTCTTTCTACAATAGTGCAACTACATCACAGAGAACAATTTCAAATTGTGCATTGATTGCCAATTTTCTCCAGTTCTACTAGGGTGACTTCCCATTACGAACAGATTGCGCAGGACAGTCATCGAAGTGTCTCGTAGTGGTAACAACCAAAAAAATTAACTATACTAACATTTAGTTTAATTGATTAGAAACAGTTAATACCAGTTTTCGGAAGTTATGTTCCATTGTTGTTTTAATTTCAATTTGTTCTTTTCATGTCAAGTAAGGTGGAATTTCTCCAATTGTGAAAAAGGAAGATTAGTGACTCTAGGCATACACCAATTTATTCTTCCTACAATAGTGCAACTACATCACAGAGAACAATTTTAAATTGTGCATTGATTGCCAATTTTCTCCAGTTCTACTAGGGTGACTTCCCATTACGAACAGTTTGCGCAGGACAGTCATCGAAGTGTCTCGTAGTGGTAACAGCCAAAAAAATTAACTATACTAACATTTAGTTTAATTGATTAGAAACAGTTAATACCAGTTTTCGGAAGTCATGTACCGTTGTTGTTTTAATTTCAATTTGTTCTTTTTATGTCGAATCAGGTGGAATTTCTTCAATTGTGAAAAAGGAAGTTTAGTGTCTCCAGGCATACACCAATCTATTCTTCCTACAATAGTGCAACTACATCACAGAGAACAATTTTAAATTGTGCATTGATTGCCAATTTTCTCCAGTTCTACTAGGGTGACTTCCCATTACGAACAGATTGCGCAGGACAGTCATCGAAGTGTCTCGTAGTGGTAACAACCAAAAAAATGAACTATACTAACATGTAGTTTAATTGATTAGAAACAGTTAATACCAGTTTTCGGAAGTGTTGTACCGTTGTTGTTTTTCAATTTGTTCTTTTTATGTCGAGTCAGGTGGAATTTCTTCAATTGTGAAAAAGGAAGATTAGTGACTCTAGGCATACACCAATTTATTCTTCCTACAATAGTGCAACTACATCACAGAGAACAGTTTCAAATTGTGCATTGATTGCCAATTTTCTCCAGTTCTACTAGGGTGACTTCCCATTACGAACAGATTGCGCAGGACAGTCATCGAAGTGTCTCGTAGTGGTAACAACCAAAAAAATGAACTATACTAACATTTAGTTTAATTGATTAGAAACAGTTAATACCAGTTTTCGGAAGTTATGTTCCATTGTTGTTTTAATTTCAATTTGTTCTTTTCATGTCAAGTAAGGTGGAATTTCTTCAATTGTGAAAAAGGAAGATTAGTGACTCTAGGCATACACCAATTTATTCTTCCTACAATAGTGCAACTACATCACAGAGAACAATTTTAAATTGTGCATTGATTGCCAATTTTCTCCAGTTCTACTAGGGTGACTTCCCATTACGAACAGATTGCGCAGGACAGTCATCGAAGTGTCTCGTAGTGGTAACAACCAAAAAAATGAACTATACTAACATTTAGTTTAATTGATTAGAAACAGTTAATACCAGTTTTCGGAAGTCATGTACCGTTGTTGTTTTAATTTCAATTTGTTCTTTTTATGTCGAGTCAGGTGGAATTTCTTCAATTGTGAAAAAGGAAGTTTAGTGACTCCAGGCATACACCAATTTATTCTTCCTACAATAGTGCAACTACATCACAGAGAACAATTTTAAATTGTGCATTGATTGCCAATTTTCTCCAGTTCTACTAGGGTGACTTCCCATTACGAAAAGATTGCGCAGGACAGTCATCGAAGTGTCTCGTAGTGGTAACAACCAAAAAAATGAACTATACTAACATTTAGTTTAATTGATTAGAAACAGTTAATACCAGTTTTCGGAAGTCATGTACCGTTGTTGTTTTAATTTCAATTTGTTCTTTTTATGTCAAGTCTGGTGGAATTTCTCCAATTGTGAAAAAGGAAGATTGGTGACTCCAGGCATACACCAATTTATTCTTTCTACAATAGTGCAACTACATCACAGAGAACAATTTCAAATTGTGCATTGATTGCCAATTTTCTCCAGTTCTACTAGGGTGACTTCCCATTACGAACAGATTGCGCAGGACAGTCATCGAAGTGTCTCGTAGTGGTAACAACCAAAAAAATTAACTATACTAACATTTAGTTTAATTGATTAGAAACAGTTAATACCAGTTTTCGGAAGTCATGTACCGTTGTTGTTTTAATTTCAATTTGTTCTTTTCATGTCAAGTAAGGTAGAATTTCTCCAATTGTGAAAAAGGAAGATTAGTGACTCTAGGCATACACCAATTTATTCTTCCTACAATAGTGCAACTACATCACAGAGAACAATTTTAAATTGTGCATTGATTGCCAATTTTCTCCAGTTCTACTAGGGTGACTTCCCATTACAAACAGATTGCGCAGGACAGTCAACGAAGTGTCTCGTAGTGGTAACAACAAAAAAAATGAACTATACTAACATTTAGTTTAATTGATTAGAAACAGTTAATACCAGTTTTCGGAAGTCATGTACCGTTGTTGTTTTAATTTCAATTTGTTCTTTTTATGTAAAGTCTGGTGGAATTTCTCCAATTGTGAAAAAGGAAGATTTCTGACTCCAGGCATACACCAATTTATTCTTCCTACAATAGTGCAACTACATCACAGAGAACAATTTCAAATTGTGCATTGATTGCCAATTTTCTCCAGTTCTACTAGGGTGACTTCCCATTACGAACAGATTGCGCATGACAGTCATCGAAGTGTCTCGTAGTGGTAACAACCAAAAAAATGAACTATACTAACATTTAGTTTAATTGATTAAAAACAGTTAATACCAGTTTTCGGAAGTCATGTACCGTTGTTGTTTTAATTTCAATTTGTTCTTTTTATGTCAAGTCAAGTGGAATTTTTTTCAATTGTGAAAAAGGAAGATTAGTGACTCCAGGCATACACCAATTTATTCTTCCTACAATAGTGCAACTACATCACAGAGAACAATTTCAAATTGTGCAATGATAGCCAATTTTCTCCAGTTCTACTAGGGTGACTTCCCATTACGAACAGATTGCGCAGGACAGTCATCGAAGTGTCTCGTAGTGGTAACAACCAAAAAAATTAACTATACTAACATTTTGTTTAATTGATTAGAAACAGTTAATACCAGTTTTCGGAAGTTATGTTCCATTGTTGTTTTAATTTCAATTTGTTCTTTTCATGTCAAGTAAGGTGGAATTTCTTCAATTGTGAAAAAGGAAGATTAGTGACTCTAGGCATACACCAATTTATTCTTCCTACAATAGTGCAACTACATCACAGAGAACAATTTTAAATTGTGCATTGATTGCCAATTTTCTCCAGTTCTACTAGGGTGACTTCCCATTACGAACAGATTGCGCAGGACAGTCATCAAAGTGTCTCGTAGTGGTAACAACCAAAAAAATGAACTATACTAACATTTAGTTTAATTGATTAGAAACAGTTAATACCAGTTTTCGGAAGTCATGTACCGTTGTTGTTTTAATTTCAATTTGTTCTTTTTATGTCGAGTCAGGTGGAATTTCTTCAATTGTGAAAAAGGAAGTTTAGTGACTCCAGGCATACACCAATTTATTCTTCCTACAATAGTGCAACTACATCACAGAGAACAATTTCAAATTGTGCATTGATTGCCAATTTTCTCCAGTTCTACTAGGGTGACTTCCCATTACGAACAGATTGCGCAGGACAGTCATCGAAGTGTCTCGTAGTGGTAACAACCAAAAAAATTAACTATACTAACATTTAGTTTAATTGATTAGAAACTGTTAATACCAGTTTTCGGAAGTCATGTACCGTTGTTGTTTTAATTTCAATTTGTTCTTTTTATGTCAAGTCTGGTGGAATTTCTCCAATTGTGAAAAAGGAAGATTGGTGACTCCAGGCATACACCAATTTATTCTTCCTACAATAGTGCAACTACATCACAGAAGAACAATTTCAAATTGTGCATTGATTGCTAATTTTCTCCAGTTCTACTAGGGTGACTTCCCATTACGAACAGATTGCGCATGACAGTCATCGAAGTGTCTCGTAGTGGTAACAACCAAAAAAATGAACTATACTAACATTTAGTTTAATTGATTAGAAACAGTTAATACCAGTTTTCGGAAGTCATGTACCGTTGTTGTTTTAATTTCAATTTGTTCTTTTTATGTCAAGTCTGGTGGAATTTCTCCAATTGTGAAAAAGGAAGATTGGTGACTCCAGGCATACACCAATTTATTCTTTCTACAATAGTGCAACTACATCACAGAGAACAATTTCAAATTGTGCATTGATTGCCAATTTTCTCCAGTTCTACTAGGGTGACTTCCCATTACGAACAGATTGCGCAGGACAGTCATCGAAGTGTCTCGTAGTGGTAACAACCAAAAAAATGAACTATACTAACATTTAGTTTAATTGATTAGAAACAGTTAATACCAGTTTTCGGAAGTCATGTACCGTTGTTGTTTTAATTTCAATTTGTTCTTTTTATGTCGAGTCAGGTGGAATTTCTTCAATTGTGAAAAAGGAAGTTTAGTGACTCCAGGCATACACCAATTTATTCTTCCTACAATAGTGCAACTACATCACAGAGAACAATTTTAAATTGTGCATTGATTGCCAATTTTCTCCAGTTCTACTAGGGTGACTTCCCATTACAAACAGATTGCGCAGGACAGTCAACGAAGTGTCTCGTAGTGGTAACAACAAAAAAAATGAACTATACTAACATTTAGTTTAATTGATTAGAAACAGTTAATACCAGTTTTCGGAAGTCATGTACCGTTGTTGTTTTAATTTCAATTTGTTCTTTTTATGTCAAGTCTGGTGGAATTTCTCCAATTGTGAAAAAGGAAGATTTTTGACTCCAGGCATACACCAATTTATTCTTCCTACAATAGTGCAACTACATCACAGAGAACAATTTCAAATTGTGCATTGATTGCCAATTTTCTCCAGTTCTACTAGGGTGACTTCCCATTACGAACAGATAGCGCATGACAGTCATCGAAGTGTCTCGTAGTGGTAACAACCAAAAAAATGAACTATACTAACATTTAGTTTAATTGATTAAAAACAGTTAATACCAGTTTTCGGAAGTCATGTACCGTTGTTGTTTTAATTTCAATTTGTTCTTTTTATGTCAAGTCAAGTTGAATTTTTTCAATTGTGAAAAAGGAAGATTAGTGACTCCAGGCATACACCAATTTATTCTTCCTACAATAGTGCAACTACATCACAGAGAACAATTTCAAATTGTGCAATGATAGCCAATTTTCTCCAGTTCTACTAGGGTGACTTCACATTACGAACAGATTGCGCAGGACAGTCATCAAAGTGTCTCGTAGTGGTAACAACCAAAAAAATGTACTATACTAACATTTAGTTTAATTGATTAGAAACAGTTAATGCCAGTTTTCGGAAGTCATGTACCGTTGTTGTTTTAATTTCATACACCAATTTATTCTTCCTACAATAGTGCAACTACATCACAGAGAACAGTTTCAAATTGTGCATTGATTGCCAATTTTCTCCAGTTCTACTAGGGTGACTTCCCATTACGAACAGATTGCGCAGGACAGTCATCGAAGTGTCTCGTAGTGGTAACAACCAAAAAAATAAACTTTACTAACATTTAGATTAATTGATTAGAAACAGTTAATGCCAGTTTTCGGAAGTCATGTACCGTTGTTTTTTTAATTTCAATTTGTTCTTTTTATGTC
Organism: Clusia tigrina; assembly: GCA_920105625.2. NCBI lineage: Eukaryota > Metazoa > Arthropoda > Insecta > Diptera > Clusiidae > Clusia > Clusia tigrina. Next base: position 422,089,181 of record OV050030.1, read on the forward strand.
GGGTCAGGTGGAATTTTTTCAATTGTGAAAAAGGAAGTTTAGAGACTCTAGGCATACACCAATTTATTCTTCCTACAATAGTGCAACTACATCACAGAGAACAATTTCAAATTGTGCATTGATTGCCAATTTTCTCCAGTTCTTCTAGGGTGACTTCCCATTACGAACAGATTGCGCAGGACAGTCATCGAAGTGTCTCGTAGTGGTAACAACCAAAAAAATGAACTATACTAACATTTAGTTTAATTGATTAGAAACAGTTAATACCAGTTTTCGGAAGTCATGTACCGTTGTTGTTTTAATTTCAATTTGTTCTTTTTATGTCAAGTCAAGTGGAATTTCTTCAATTGTGAAAATGGAAGATTAGTGACTCTAGGCATACACCAATTTATTCTTCCTACAATAGTGCAACTACATCACAGAAAACAGTTTCAAATTGTGCATTGATTGCCAATTTTCTCCAGTTCTACTAGGGTGACTTCCCATTACGAACAGATTGCGCAGGACAGTCATCGAAGTGTCTCGTAGTGGTAACAACCAAAAAAATGAACTATACTAACATTTAGTTTAATTGATTAAAAACAGTTAATACCAGTTTTCGGAAGTCATGTACCGTTGTTGTTTTAATTTCAATTTGTTCTTTTTATGTCGAGTCAGGTGGAATTTCTTCAATTTTGACAAAGGAAGATTAGTGACTCTAGGCATACACCAATTTATTCTTCCTACAATAGTGCAACTACATCACAGAGAACAATTTCAAATTGTGCATTGATTGCCAATTTTCTCCAGTTCCACTAGGGTGACTTCCCATTACGAACAGATTGCGCAGGACAGTCATCGAAGTGTCTCGTAGTGGTAACAACCAAAAAAATGAACTATACTAACATTTAGTTTAATTGATTAGAAACAGTTAATACCAGTTTTCGGAAGTCATGTACCGTTGTTGTTTTAATTTCAATTTGTTCTTTTTATGTCAAGTCAAGTGGAATTTCTTCAATTGTGAAAAAGGAAGATTAGTGACTCTAGGCATACACCAATTTATTCTTCCTACAATAGTGCAACTACATCACAGAGAACAGTTTCAAATTGTGCATTGATTGCCAATTTTCTCCAGTTCTACTAGGGTGACTTCCCATTACGAACAGATTGCGCAGGACAGTCATCGAAGTGTCTCGTAGTGGTAACAACCAAAAAAATGAACTATACTAACATTTAGTTTAATTGATTAAAAAAAATTAATACCAGTTTTCGGAAGTCATGTACCGTTGTTGTTTTAATTTCAATTTGTTCTTTTTATGTCGAGTCAGGTGGAATTTCTTCAATTTTGAAAAAGGAAGATTAGTGACTCTAGGCATACACCAATTTATTCTTCCTACAATAGTGCAACTACATCACAGAGAACAATTTCAAATTGTGCATTGATTGCCAATTTTCTCCAGTTCTACTAGGGTGACTTCCCATTACGAACAGATTGCGCAGGACAGTCATCGAAGTGTCTCGTAGTGGTAACAACCAAAAAAATGAACTATACTAACATTTAGTTTAATTGATTAGAAACAGTTAATGCCAGTTTTCGGAAGTCATGTACCGTTGTTTTTTTAATTTCAATTTGTTCTTTTTATGTCGGGTCAGGTGGAATTTTTTCAATTGTGAAAAAGGAAGTTTAGAGACTCTAGGCATACACCAATTTATTCTTCCTACAATAGTGCAACTACATCACAGAGAACAATTTCAAATTGTGCATTGATTGCCAATTTTCTCCAGTTCTTCTAGGGTGACTTCCCATTACGAACAGATTGCGCAGGACAGTCATCGAAGTGTCTCGTAGTGGTAACAACCAAAAAAATGAACTATACTAACATTTAGTTTAATTGATTAGAAACAGTTAATACCAGTTTTCGGAAGTCATGTACCGTTGTTGTTTTAATTTCAATTTGTTCTTTTTATGTCAAGTCAAGTGGAATTTCTTCAATTGTGAAAATGGAAGATTAGTGACTCTAGGCATACACCAATTTATTCTTCCTACAATAGTGCAACTACATCACAGAAAACAGTTTCAAATTGTGCATTGATTGCCAATTTTCTCCAGTTCTACTAGGGTGACTTCCCATTACGAACAGATTGCGCAGGACAGTCATCGAAGTGTCTCGTAGTGGTAACAACCAAAAAAATGAACTATACTAACATTTAGTTTAATTGATTAAAAACAGTTAATACCAGTTTTCGGAAGTCATGTACCGTTGTTGTTTTAATTTCAATTTGTTCTTTTTATGTCGAGTCAGGTGGAATTTCTTCAATTTTGACAAAGGAAGATTAGTGACTCTAGGCATACACCAATTTATTCTTCCTACAATAGTGCAACTACATCACAGAGAACAATTTCAAATTGTGCATTGATTGCCAATTTTCTCCAGTTCCACTAGGGTGACTTCCCATTACGAACAGATTGCGCAGGACAGTCATCGAAGTGTCTCGTAGTGGTAACAACCAAAAAAATGAACTATACTAACATTTAGTTTAATTGATTAGAAACAGTTAATACCAGTTTTCGGAAGTCATGTACCGTTGTTGTTTTAATTTCAATTTGTTCTTTTTATGTCAAGTCAAGTGGAATTTCTTCAATTGTGAAAAAGGAAGATTAGTGACTCTAGGCATACACCAATTTATTCTTCCTACAATAGTGCAACTACATCACAGAGAACAGTTTCAAATTGTGCATTGATTGCCAATTTTCTCCAGTTCTACTAGGGTGACTTCCCATTACGAACAGATTGCGCAGGACAGTCATCGAAGTGTCTCGTAGTGGTAACAACCAAAAAAATGAACTATACTAACATTTAGTTTAATTGATTAAAAAAAATTAATACCAGTTTTCGGAAGTCATGTACCGTTGTTGTTTTAATTTCAATTTGTTCTTTTTATGTCGAGTCAGGTGGAATTTCTTCAATTTTGAAAAAGGAAGATTAGTGACTCTAGGCATACACCAATTTATTCTTCCTACAATAGTGCAACTACATCACAGAGAACAATTTCAAATTGTGCATTGATTGCCAATTTTCTCCAGTTCTACTAGGGTGACTTCCCATTACGAACAGATTGCGCAGGACAGTCATCGAAGTGTCTCGTAGTGGTAACAACCAAAAAAATGAACTATACTAACATTTAGTTTAATTGATTAGAAACAGTTAATACCAGTTTTCGGAAGTCATGTACCGTTGTTGTTTTAATTTCAATTTGTTCTTTTTATGTCGAGTCAGGTGGAATTTCTTCAATTTTGAAAAAGGAAGATTAGTGACTCTAGGCATACACCAATTTATTCTTCCTACAATAGTGCAACTACATCACAGAGAACAATTTCAAATTGTGCATTGATTGCCAATTTTCTCCAGTTCCACTAGGGTGACTTCCCATTACGAACAGATTGCGCAGGACAGTCATCGAAGTGTCTCGTAGTGGTAACAACCAAAAAAATGAACTATACTAACATTTAGTTTAATTGATTAAAAATAGTTAATACCAGTTTTGGGAAGTCATGTTCCATTGTTGTTTTAATTTCAATTTGTTCTTTTCATGTCGAGTCAGGTGGAATTTCTTCAATTGTGAAAAAGGAAGATTAGTGACTCTAGGCATACACCAATTTATTCTTCCTACAATAGTGCAACTACATCACAGAGAACAATTTCAAATTGTGCATTGATTGCCAATTTTCTCCAGTTCTACTAGGGTGACTTCCCATTACGAACAGATTGCGCAGGACAGTCATCGAAGTGTCTCGTAGTGGTAACAACCAAAAAAATGAACTATACTAACATTTAGTTAAATTGATTAGAAACAGTTAATACCAGTTTTCGGAAGTTATGTACCGTTGTTGTTTTAATTTCAATTTGTTCTTTTTATGTCGAGTCAGGTGGAATTTCTCCAATTGTGAAAAAGGAAGTTTAGTGTCTCCAGGCATACACCAATTTATTCTTCCTACAATAGTGCAACTACATCACAGAGAACAATTTTAAATTGTGCATTGATTGCCAATTTTCTCCAGTTCTACTAGGGTGACTTCCCATTACGAACAGATTGCGCAGGACAGTCATCGAAGTGTCTCGTAGTGGTAACAGCCAAAAAAATGAACTATACTAACATTTAGTTTAATTGATTAGAAACAGTTAATACCAGTTTTCGGAAGTCATGTACCGTTGTTGTTTTAATTTCAATTTGTTCTTTTTATGTCAAGTCAAGTGGAATTTCTTCAATTGTGAAAAAGGAAGATTAGTGACTCTAGGCATACACCAATTTATTCTTCCTACAATAGTGCAACTACATCACAGAGAACAATTTTAAATTGTGCATTGATTGCCAATTTTCTCCAGTTCTACTAGGGTGACTTCCCATTACGAACAGTTTGCGCAGGACAGTCATCGAAGTGTCTCGTAGTGGTAACAGCCAAAAAAATGAACTATACTAACATTTAGTTTAATTGATTAGAAACAGTTAATACCAGTTTTCGGAAGTCATGTACCGTTGTTGTTTTAATTTCAATTTGTTCTTTTTATGTCAAGTCAAGTGGAATTTCTTCAATTGTGAAAAAGGAAGATTAGTGACTCTAGGCATACACCAATTTATTCTTCCTACAATAGTGCAACTACATCACAGAGAACAGTTTCAAATTGTGCATTGATTGCCAATTTTCTCCAGTTCCACTAGGGTGGCTTCCCATTACGAACAGATTGCGCAGGACAGTCAATTTCAGCTCTCTCAGTTTCAGCTTCAAACCAGGTAATAACATGGTGATACTTCGGACCAACAGAGGCTAAGGACTGAGTTCGGTTCCTAACATATGAACGTAATATCCCTTGTGAACTAACACATGATATATCATATTTTCATGTAAAGCTGTCGATTAAACGAGTTGAAGATAAGATGATTTTTGGCGAAAAGGAAATAATGTCGATGTCTTGACTTGCCTCAGTTAGTTTCTTTGAGATTGTGAACGAGTTATATTTTGTATGTAAAATGGGGGCTAAGTGTCTTGCGTCTTTTGACCATATTTTTTGTTGGCAAAGATGGCTCGACGCAGGACTTAGATATGCGAATATAGCCGGTTATAATATAATCCCGAGCCTCTGCTAAGCCAAGACCGCCAGTGCGTGACGATTGTACACAACCTGCTCGAGGTGGCCACTGCTAATATATAAACTAAACACTGCGGATCTAGACTCAAAAGTCGATAAATGCCTCTCCAAGTCTGGTCCCCTAGGAGAGTATAAATTGGACCAATGATACCACACCCATCTTCGGACGGGATGTATTATTTGGCATTCTGCCTCTTATTTTGTAATAGTGCAGCCACAATGATGGACTAGGTGAAGGTGCAGGAATTTCCTGTATTCCCTAGAATGGTTGATGGAGTTGTGGCGTCCCACTGTTGCAACAGCACTCAGGCGCTGGATGCGTTCTGGGTAACAGCGGTTAGGCCGCTCAAGCTAGGACAGTGTCGATAACTTATTATCTGAATTGTCGAAAAGACAAAGGAAACAGAAGAAGCAGCAGCTTAGTTGAAATACGTTCATCTACTCCAGTAGCGGAAACTGTGTTTCTGCAAGATGGGGTATATAAAAAGTGCCCATGTCGTACACTTGTCTTTGAAGGGGACGTCTTATTAAGGCACTCTTGATCTGTAGCAGTGAGGTCACCATCATAATGCTCATTTCCAGCAGATGCAGAAGATTCCTGTGATCTCTGGAATGACTAATGAAGTTGCGGTGGCACGCTGCTGCAGCACTTCTCAGATGCCGGGTAGTACGGGTCTGGCAACAACGGCCACTCCACGCTCAGTCTTGGATATTAGAGTCGGTAAGTCAGAGAACGTATCGAAGGCTTCTGACCGGGTCAACCTTGTGGTTTCAAACGAAATCCATGTAGTATACGCCCGAACCGATGGAACTGGGATTTGTTTATGGAAATCATAACTCCTTACCATGACGGAGATTGGTCTCAACAATGAGATCAACTTACAATTGGTTATGGATATTGACAGACATAAATCTTTTGAAAAGTTCATCGACAGAGTTTGGCCGGCATCGTAACAATGATTAAGTCCGGTTAAACCATTCCATTCTTGTGAGCAAACCAATTAGGGCAGCTAATTTATTTCTTTGAAGGAATAATTTGCTCCTCCTGGGGACCGGTTTGAATCGCAGAACGGAATTATTCATGTCATCGACTATCCGAATTGGTAATCCTGCTATGTGGAAGACCACAACTTTACAGAGAACTATTACAAAGAAGTATCTCTGCAATTGCGGATCTCTTGCAAACTAAACGAATAAGCCTGTTAGATAGCGATGGCCATAGGATGAGATCAGCTCACCCTTGTCCCCTTCATTTTTGGAAACCTGAACATAACATAACAAGCAAAAAATACCAAAAAAAAACCCCCAAACTGAAATTCCCCCTTCCTCATATATATTTTGTCCCTAATTTCGTATCTTCCTCGAACTGTTATTTTCCTCTATCAACACCAAATACCACGAGAACGCATTGAGAGCTTCGTAAGGCCACTGGCCGCGCAGTCTGCACCATATTTATAACACAAACCAGTATGAAGTACATTTCGCCGTCATAACGCAGGGACATCATTACTTTGGAAATACAATCTGCAGTCTAATGTGGAAAAGTAGTCCCGCCATGTTTGAGCAACGGCGAACAACAGATGCCAAAAAGCAACCAATTTGGATATCTACCAGTGATATCACTGCTGGCATCTGTACTTTGAAGGTGGTGAAGGCTCCATGTATGTATGACCCATCAGTCGCGGCGTGAATGGCATCAAGGAGAATAAGTGATTGAACAGACAGCGTAGAACAGAATCCGAAAATTACGAGCAAAAGTAACTTGAGAACGAAACGAACAAACACAGATCGATTGGTGCACTCCTTTTTAAACCAGGATCCACAATAAAGCAAGTAAGTGTATTATTCAATAACAATATGTATACAAGTAATGTATGCGTACATCATTTAAACCATTTTGCAAATATTCTGATACGAGTTCATGTCTACTTGCAGGAGCACCAGAGTCGCATGGCAAATCTTGGGAGTATCCCACACCGAATTTGAACTTATTGGAATTGCCACACCGCATGGTGACCATCTCCAGATTGTGATGGATCTAACACACTGCCCCTCGATCGATAGTTGTGTTATTTCTTTGCTTGTAATATCATCGTCACCATCATAACTAAAACGCGTTCTCTCTTCTATATAAAATAATGGAAACAAGTTAAAATAAAATAAAAGATTAATTCTGTTGTGTACTTATTTCATTTCAAGAGAGTTGCATTCAAGTAATTCTATTATTTTTGTTTAGTCGTACGTGGGTAATTAGCACGAAAAAATACAAAATCGCGTCAGAATTATTCTCTACCTCTATGCTGGAATTTCACTTATAATGGTAGTCACTATTTGCCCGAACACAGGTAATTCAATTAATTAAACCGAGTAGGAGTCCTAAAGTCGGGTTGGAGAAGATGGCGAACAGAACTCTTCACAACTGTCACAAATGAGCGAAACTCAGTTTCTGAAAAATGGTAACATAAAATATTTAATTTAAACAATTGTGAATTCAGTAAACTTTACATGTAAATTAAAGTAAATATTGATGAAATATATAAAAAGACACTTGTTGAAATATCCATGTTTATATCCATCACAATAGGAAAAGCGAGAGTTCTGGACTGGAAACGCAATAAGAACGAGGAGTGTCGTGAACTTGTGTTAGTCGTAGAGTGGAGATTAGGTTTCAAAATTTGTGTAGTGTAGGTAATTCCATTAGCAGAGAACAGATGTGATATTAACCTGAAGCAACCTAAGGTGCAATAAAAGTAATGGTTCTACTGATAGTGTTGACCGCATTTTAAAACAAAGAAAAACACAGTAGGAAAGTTTGCTTCTTAGGTAGATTTAATAACTTATAATTTGTACATAAGGAAATACAAAAAATTAATTGTATAAACTTTTTACTTAAGCGATATTCAATAAAATTCGAAATCGATGATAAACTTCATCTGAGATTTCATGAGCACATGATGTAAACTTTTAGAAACCATCTTAATTGATTTAGTTCAACTTCAGTTAATAAAAAAAATATATATTTTGAATGAAAATTGTTTTTTGCGGGCACGTGTCCTTAATCTGTTTAGCTTGGCGTTCCATAGTCTCTGTGAGGTGAAGTACGCTTATTTGAGGTTCCCACAATATGCTTACGATGGGCTTAATTTATATTACATATTTCCTGTTTAATAAAAATATTTGAATTCACATTCTAAAATTAGTTATAATGATATACAGCAACTTCAGCACCCTGAAACTCCAATTGCTTATATACCAATACCTTAAACGCATCTCTTTGAAACGCATACGTATCGACATAATGCGCTTGTCTGGATGCAGCTTCTTAAAACCGATATCAAAGAAATAACAAAAATCAAATAAAACCGAAATAACACGATAAATGTTACCTACCAACCAATCGACACCTTTCAGAGGCGAACAAGTGAATTCTGAAAGTGGCGTACCAATTAAATGTTTCCAAATGTCCGCGACTATGGGAGAACAATGAACAAAGTACATATTAGAAAATATTATTTTTTATAAATGTGTCTCCTTTCTATAACCCTTATTTGTGTGTTGCTCCGCAGTTTTACTTTCCGGCCGGGGTTTGTGCAATGCGATTTAATCAGCCACACAATTGCTGCAAAACTCGACCGAGAAATATAAACGCTCATCATCATAAAACTCTCCATTTTCCAGTTGGTATTAATTTTTTTCAAGTTAATTTTAAATATTGTACCTAACCTCAAACTTGCGCTTATTTGGCGGTAAAGATTGGCGTACTCTTTTCTTTCTTTATTCGCAATGTAGCTCTGGCACTAATGTTTTCCAAATTGCTATTGGCAGATGGACCAACATTATGGCTGGGAATCCCTATTTCCCATTATTCCTCATTTTAAAACATAATTTGTAAATGCGCCCTCCGTTCCAAAGATATTCCGAATTTTCCTGTGATAGTGGCGCTCCTTAGATATTTAGCACATTTGCGAATTAGTGCTATTATAATACTTAACAGGTAGAATTTTTAAAACCGGCATACCAAAATGCACGGACTGTTCTTTAAAATTATAATTCAAAATAATCGAAAAACTAAATTCCGCCTTTTGCGTCAGTTTGACAATCGGTCAGAAATTCAACTCGGTACTCGCTCATTGCGTTTCAGCGAATAGATAAAAAAATGTGAAATCGTAGCAGAATCAAGGTGAATTTATTTATTGAGATAAATACATCTTTGAAATCCATTGCAAAATAATCAGAATTATTTTGGCACAATTACTAGTAGGTGTAAATCGAACATTCTAAAAACTTTAAAACATTATGACTGATATTTTGTAGTTAAAACTTTCTTCTATAGATTGCAAATATCAGTTTTGATCAGCTATATTAATTTGTAGCTTCTAAAATTCAATTGATTTGTGGATATTGGTAATGTTCAAGCATTGCAGGTAACCAACCAGCGCACTAACTACTGAACTAACTAATAAACCAACTTACCAAAAAAAAATCTCACAAAAAAATGCATAACAAACTAACTACGTAAGAACCTAACTAACAATATGACTACGTAACTATATGATATACTAAGTAAGTAGTAAGTATCAAACTAATAAACAAAGTAACTAACTAACTAATTAACTAACTTACTTATAAACTAACTAACAAGCCATTTGCGCATTTTAACTTGGTTTTAATCTCACTCTCATTCCACTCTCAAATTCATTCTTAATCTCACTTTCACTGTTAATATCAATTTTATTTTTAAATTTAATATCCCTTTCAATTAATTAAAATTTGAATATCAGTTTCACTCTCACTTGCAATCTCAAGCTCTCTCCTAGTCTCACTATTAATCTCAATGTAGAAGTCACTCCCACTATTAATTTTAGTCTCACTATTTATCTCAGTGTCACTTTCAATCTCATTTTAATTTCTCACGTTTAATCCCATTTTTAAAGTTACTGTACTTCTCAAGCTTGCTCACAATCTGACTATTATTCATTCTCACATGACATATATCATTCTCAAATTCATTCTCAATTTCATTCTCAATCTAATTCTCGGCCGATAAAAATCCTTCGACTGAACCCTTCTTGAGATCTATAAGATCAAGTATTCGGCACTATTTAATAGTGTAGCATTGATAAACACAGCTTGGTGATGATTCGAATTTGAGAGCTGAACTAAGCTCCTCTCATGATAACACCGCATCTCCCAAATTGCGGATCTCTGTTTTATTGAATGCCACAATGCAAACATTGTCAGCATAGCTCAGAAAATTTGTCCTTGTAACATAAATAATGCCTTTTATGTTCAAAAATTACATTTATTGATTTTTGAAAATCGCTTAATACTATTTTCTTTACAAACTTGTGCAATAAAATTATGAAATGCATACTTGCTTATGGAATCAGGTCACAGTAATTTGGCATTTATCCCCAATGTAATATGGCCACCACTGTAGTCGCCATTCTCAACGCAGTATTGCCAACTCAAACTTTTGCTTATAAATATACTGGCGAATATAATTCAATATTATTTTATCTATATCAAAAATATATGCAGAAAAACACAAAATTTTGTCATAGTCACGTATTTCGATAGCTGTTTCTTTTATTATTTTGTTATGAGATTAAGGTTGCATTATAAAATGAATTAAAAAATTCCTTTACTATGGAGGATACGTTATTTTAATATAAAGTTATTTACCTATATAATGGTTTTACCTTGTGAATTATTAGAATGAAAGTAGGTGTAAAAGCAGTTGATAACAGTTTTTACGAAAAGTGTAATTTACAAGTAATTTATAGTTTTGCTTCATCTGTCAAAAACTCACTGAGAGTATAATTAACAAATATATATGACACATTTTTATTGAAATTATGTTTCAAATATCATTTTCATTTTATATATGGAGCGCCTAAACCGATTGACTGCTTTAATTGCTGACATTTTTTAAGGACTTTAGCCAAAGATTCAATGCCATATTTTATTTAGGTCCATCGATGGTTTTTAGATCAATTTAAAATTTTGCGTAGTTCACTTCACACCAGAATACAACTCTGAGAAAACGTGAGAGATATATATTTCGCCGCAGTTTCTCGCCATTTGCATTTCACTGTCAGTTCGCTGTAGTTACTTTTCCTGTCGCCTGGTTGTCGGTAAAGCCGCTATTGAAATAAATTTTTGCGGTAGATTGCCAAACAATTTAATTAAAACTTAGTTAATTTTATAAAGTAAAGAAGCCTTTAACATCAACAAAGTGTTAAGTGGTTATAAAATTACTTATAAAGTGATCAAAAACATTTTCTTTTTACTAATTGGTTAACAAGGTGAGTTCAAGAGGGACGCGCTCAAATTAAAAAATGTGATCGAGGTGGTGGTGCGCTCATTGACATTTATTCAATGTTTTATTGGTAAAATTAGAACATTTTGAATAGTTTAAAATTATTTTTAAATAAAGCTTCTACAAATTTTTCACAGTGGCTCATTTGAAGTGAAAATTATGAAATATCCTTCAGCCGAAAAATCTTTAGTTCCGTCAGCGATAAGTAAATTGTAGTATATTCTACTTTTTTATATTAGTAACAGTGATTCAGCCTAATTCAAAATGATTATATTTTTAAGCTATATGATATTCTTTTAGTATTTTGTGAATTCAACACTGCATGAGAGAAAAGAGAGGCACAAGAATTGTAAAACAAATTCGCCGCTGTTTGTCGCCATTTGCAATTCATTGGCATTTTGCAGTAGTTGTTTCTTCTGTCGTCTTGTCAGTGAAGCCGCTACTTACAATTATATTTTGATAAATTTAAACCACAATTCGAAAAAGCTTGGTTAATTATAAAAAAATAGTCAAAAATTAAGTATAAAACATTAGTGTTAGTGTAAAGTGAGTCCCAAGGAATTAAATCTATTGGTTATAATTCGTTGTACAGCACGCTAGCCAGAGCAAGGTGAGTTTCAAGAGGGACGCGCTAAAATGAAATAGCAAAAATTGCTTTAAAAAATGTGCTATCATTTTGATGTGTGTGGGGTGGTAACCCATTAGGTTTGTGTGCAAGAATTTGTTGAATTTTTACAATTTACATTTTTTATAGAACAGAAAGATTAATCTTTTCCCTTTGAAGGCCTTGTCAGCGGTGTATGCTTGATGTACCTGTACTTAAGGGTTTCTTTAAAAAGCGTGCATTTATTTTTCGCTACGTTGTAATAAAGGCCAAGCAACTACAGTTTCTTCGTTGCTTTTGTAGAAGTTTCAAAATAATATTTTGTCTCCACAATTGTACAGGGGTTCTTTTCACCCGGTATGCTTATTATTGCCGTTGAGTCGATAGGACTGGTCTGGATATGGATAAATGTTTTACTCTTTTTTTTTAGCTACTTTTAAGGATGTGTGTGTGCCCTGCAGTTGCCGAACTTATAACTAATTTTTACATCTAAACTCAAATGAAATGGTTACATTTATAAATTTTACCATAAATGCACGTTATTTACCAATGGGCACGTGTTTATTGTAGTTATTTAAATTCTGAAATTGGCGGGAGCCACAAATGAGCTCATACACTCCTGGAATATCTAAATAGCGTAAAATAAACTTTGTAGATTCGTATAACTAGATTAATTACTCATATTGTTTCCCACGTGCCAAAATGGAAGGAACTTGGTTACTTATAAGTAGCCTTAGAAAGTGGCTGGCAGAGTCGTGATGTAACTTCTACAAGATTATAGCATCATGTATATAATCATCAACTTCTTTTGTCTCCCCCGATAGTGTTTATTTCATCTATTTTTACACTCAACAAATGGGCTTTTTCATATAGTAAATTACGTCTTTCGGGTTTCGTGGTGGTAGCGTTTGTCAACATAGCTTTCCCAAATGAAATTATCTCAACTGTGCATGCGGTCAGAAGATGATGATTGAGACACAAGCGCTCTTTCCAAGTTACCTCATTACATTTTGTATTTATTTTCTCCATATTCTATTCCCATTTAGGTTTGTATTCGAGTGTTCGACCACGCGTAATTTCTACTTATAGAAGAGGGTACTTTAAATTCCACTGACTGGGTTCAATGCACTTGAACTAACTAAATATGCCTAAAATAAGTTTTCGTAAAAACTATGCTTACTTATCTCAGTCGAAGCACTATAACCCCCATTTTTTGAACACAAGATTCAAACAAGCATATTTCCTTTCGAGAGTTATCCACAGACACAACAGTATTACAATGGTTTCGTTTTGCCCGTGGTTTTTTACGTAAGTGTGTTTGTATTATTTGGTATTTGCCTCTATAGCAATTCTCCAATTAACACATGGTCGCACAATGCATACAATGTGAGGCGCTTCACCCAGTGCTCGGTTGTGAATTTCCATTATAGTATGCTGCTGCTGGTAGTGGTGGCTGTTGTGGTTTATTGTGTGTGTTTTCATTTTAAGTTGTGGTTTTTGTCTATTGTTGGTTTATAGAGGCGGATGGATGGATATATGCACATATATTTACTATAAAGTATTGGTAAATATTAAATATTTTAAGAGCAGAATACGTTTCTGAACATTCATTTAACTAAGGCGGGGAAGTTTATTCTTTTCCTTTTTTTGTAGTTTTCTTGACACTTATTGGTAGAATCGGTCTGCAGTATAGAATAGTACAAACCTGTACCTTATGGGGATGTAGAGTCCACAAAATATAATCATTAGAGCAAATACAAGCAAGTGTAGATTTGTGACTTTCACACTATGAAGGGAAACTCGTGGTCATTAATAGTTATCAATATGCTATTACCATAAAATATGTTATACATATAGATCAGGGGTACTTGAAGAAATTTAATAGAATCATACGAATATGATTTGGATTTTTGCGTTCTGTTGAAATTTACACAGGGGCTTAGAAGAGGTATCTTTAATTATGAAGCTTACTCTAGAGCTTCATTTTTCCACTAAAATTTGTTCCATCTTAAGTTTCGTTTGATAGTGATTTGATAGTGCAATGCATTGTCAGTTGTTTGTTTTGTGAAATGGAATGCTTGGATAATAAGTATTAATGCATTTGTAATATTTTTTAAGGATTGGTTATAACCATTATTTTCTAGCTTTTTTAATGTATATTGTCGATCTTCCACTCTTGACTATGATTGGCACTTGGCACTTGGCACTTCCAATGCTCCGAAATCAATTCTACTTGAATTACTCCGTAAAGCCAAGCCGCAAAGCAATTGAAAGATGCATTTAAATAAAAAAAGAAATCAATTGGTCGTACTCGATTTCAAATTCGGATTCTCATTTCATGACTGATGGCAACTGGCGTCTCTGTATATGGTATTGTATTGCGAGCTTTACGACGGTGCATTGCTCTTGCCGGTGTTGTTGTTTTTTTGTACACAGTGTGGATCTTGACCGACCCGTTGACATTGAACTAAATTCTTGAGTGTTGTGGTTTTTATATTTTTAAATGGTTTCGATGTTCAGGATTTTTTATTCCAACCGAAAAAGGAAAAACTACAATTTTGTGTTATGTATGACGTTGCTGTTTTGGTAAAAAGTTGCTATTTGTTGTCTTTTTATTTCAGGTCTCTCATATTTGCAGGAGTTTTTTCAAATAGCTTGAAACAACTTTTCTGTGTGTTGGTTGGTTAGTTTCTTGAATTTAAATTCAATCCTTGTTTACGGGGCAACAATGACAAGTAAGTATGTTTAAAAGTAATTACCTCATATTTGGAGACTTTAACTACTGCATTTCGTTGGCACTTCACCAGACAATTGTAGCATCCTCAACATAATGAGTTAGTTGCATAACTTGGAAATATGTTTTCGTTTTCATTTTACCCTATTTGCATGTGTTTATTTTTGGTTTGGTTTCAATTTGCTTGCGCTACTGCCGTACCGTGTGTTATTATAACCCACTCATAGCACGTCAACATCGTATCATCTGCACCATTGCCACATGTGTTACGGCTCTGTTATTATCTTTACGGTTCATGTGCTTCTTGAGTCGTTTGGGCGCTCGTAGCCTGTTCTGACAATGCCGCTTTCGTTTTCATTTATGTACCATTTAAAGTGGTATTTTTTATAATCAGCACAAAATTCAGACTTCTCGAAAGAAGTTGCTTTAATCTATACTTGTGTATGAAGTCGGTGCAGTTGGTTTTTGGGGTTACTTTCAGTCGTATTTGATATGAAATCTGTTTCGAACTGAATGTGGATAACTGGTCATGTGCCCTGTTAAGTTTGTAAAACAATCAGAACTTTATCAGAGCCAATGACATATGATTGCTTGTTCATTAGAGTGGGGCGATTTGAACATATTAATGGGAGCTTCGCGTTTCAGATTCTTGGGATTCTACTGAGCAAAAAAGTCCACTAGACCATACGTCTACGGTGAAAATCGAGTTTCCAGATTTTGACTTGCAGTTTTTTCTCAGACTTTATTTTTTTGGAAAATTTGCAAATTTTCTTGGGCTCATATTTCGTAAAGTATTTGAAATTTTGACTTATTTTCAAAAGTAAAGTTGTAGCTATTGTCTCGGGCTACAATTTCTCTGAACATATTACTTAGAAAAAACTTCGTTTTCATGGTCGAAAGGTCGAAAATGTAGAAAATTCACCACTTTTTGTCACTTTTTTTTTTTTTTTTTTTTTTTTTTTTTTTTTTTGATATTTTGGCCTATAACAGCCAAACCATTGAGATTTTCGATCCAATACTCAGACAAAAATTGTAGCCAAGACAATAGTTAAGAACTCTCTAGTACATCGCAAACGCATTGGAACGCTCCTTCAGGCAGTTTTGGCCTTGTGAAAGTGCAAATTTTTCGTGAAAAAATTGATAAATTACCATTTTCGGTTGTTCATAGCGCAAAATCATAAAAATGTTCTATTTCTTATTTTTTTCCACTTTTTTTATCCAAAAATATAATGTTTTTTTTTGTTTTGTTCAATATTTTTTTGAGTAAGTCAAAATTTCAAATACTTTACGAAATATGAGCCCAAGAAAATTTGCAAATTTTCCAAAAAAACAAGTCTGAGAAAAAACTGCAAGTCAAAATCTGGAAGCTCGAATTTCACCGTAGACGTATGGTCCTGTGGACTTTTTTGCTCAGTACAATCCCAAGAATCAGAAACGCGAAGCGCCCATTAAGATTTTTTTCCTTCCATACTAATCGCCCCACCCTATTGTTCATACAGATATTTAATCAATTTCCTGTCCACATATACCTGGTAATTCGGTATCCTTCCTATCCCTATAAAATAATAGTTTTCCGAAAGTTGTGAGCTCATCGTGTAAAGCAGTTATAAGAGCGTTATTCAGCGTAAATTTGCCATATTGTAAAATTCAGGTACGTTATTGTGACTTGAAGCAATCAAAATATAAAAAAAATAAATAATATTTAATTTTCGTACACTTTGTAACAAAATGCACAGGGGTATCAGAAAAAAACATTTCTGGTGCGAGAATTAATGCCATCAAAAAATATTCGTTGCCAGACAGGTTCCAGTAAACCGTGGAATGCGGCTGACATGCCAAGCTAACGTAAGAAACCAGCAGATTCTAAGTCCTTCACGCGTCACTTTGGTTTGTGTTCTTGCATTTCGCTTTGTCCGTTTGCATAATCATTGAGAAACTTTGATTTTGTGGCCATGTGATCCAAAAATGTTTAACGTACCTTATTAAAAAAAGGATCAGTTGATTCTCCGTTGGCACTCTTTTGCACCATTATCTCAACTTGGTTGTTTACCTGAACAACTGAATTATTTCTTTTGATGATGTCTAACCAAGGAAGCAATATTAAGATCCTGTTATTAGTTAATCAATGTGGTAATATAAGCTTCTTGGTTCCAAAGTATTCCCAATATTTTTTTAAATTATTAGAGGTCGTTTACATCCTTGCCATTTAAATCAATAGAACTGACGGATTTCAATTTCATTTGATTTATATTAATGCGAAATAAAATTGGAACAGAGGAATACTCATTGCTAGGTGCAACAATTGATGAAACAACAAGAAACATATTTACTTGAAGCGACCACATAATCAATCTAATCGGTTCTAGTGCAGCACAGAGCACAGTGGTTTCAAATAATTTGCTTTGTACATTCACACATCAAAATACATCAACCACAAGTTATTTATCCTTATCCTCTCCAGTATATGTTTATTAAATACAATTCAAAAGAATTCTTATTCTACCATTGCCCTGTTTTTTATTCGTATGCTACATTTTCTAATTAAAGAAACCTGCTTATAAAAGTGTTCATATATCATTTTAAAACAAGCGCGCGATTATTTACTAAATTGAATCCTAAAACATTTACCAGGTGTTTTCAATAGTTGTCACAACGCGTTTATATATTTAATTACATTGTCTTTGTTTTCACTTAATTTATTAATAGCTTTTTTTTATTGAATTGATTATCT
Source organism: Clusia tigrina (assembly GCA_920105625.2). Taxonomy (NCBI): domain Eukaryota; kingdom Metazoa; phylum Arthropoda; class Insecta; order Diptera; family Clusiidae; genus Clusia; species Clusia tigrina. The sequence goes on from OV050030.1 coordinate 422,106,698, forward strand.
TTTTTAACCTTGAACCCACCCGCCCGTTTGCTTTAACTGTGAATTCTATTATCATGAAATTTTTTGTTTTGCATTATGGCATTATTTGCCGTTTCTGATAAAATACAATATGCAACAAGTCTAGTACCCCTCCGCTTTGACTCTGTCATCTCTGGCTTGCATGGAATGGAATGAAGACACCGCCTGTCTGTCCAATTTATCCGCTTTTTATAGCGTCGTATTTACTTGTGAATAACAGCCACCACCGCAGTGGCAGTGGTAAATGAATATTATATTAAAAATGAAGAATACAAAAACATTTAATTTGCTTTCATGTTTTGAGTGCTATCTTGAATTGATGAAAATACACTCTTGTCAGACTGTAGCTGCCGCACTTGGTGTCGACCGCCGCGTAATGCTGTTTTTTGTGGGCCATTGGTTTAGTTGCGCAAATTTTATTTTTAGCCAATATTTTAATATGGCAATTTTCAAACTGTTTATTTTATATTTATATTTGCTTGATTTTAAAAGCTAAGAACTGAATTCAACAAGCACTGTTTTAAATATTTACCTCCACAAAGTGCTTACCAAGTGCGCGTATAAACAGTAGACATGTGCTTGCATGCTGATTAGAATCTGTTTTTGTTGAATTCGATTCATTTTTTATTATTTTATTGCAAAAACTGTATCTGCATACGTATATTAAGTATGATCTTGCTCCTACAATAAATGAACTCCCTGCTAATTTTGGTCTATATAGCGATAAAATACATTTATTGACTGTTCCAGTTTCGTGCTCGGGTCACTGAAATGTGGCACAAAGAACTTTGGTATAGGGAGGGTAGTTTGGTGGTACACGCCAGAGTAGACGTGTGAATATGAGAGAAGTAGTGAACGCTCGCCACAACTCAGTTGTATTTACGTTTTTTCATTATATACTTGTGGAATATTGATATTTTATTTTAACACATCACAATTTTATATCTATTGTAGCACAAAAAACAAGGATATTCGAAAATGTAAATAATTATACATTGCTACTGACTATGGGCAGCTTTTATTTGGAAATTCATTTCTCTCGTACCAGTTTTGACAGTTGTGGGAAGGGCGCCCTCTGAGCAGAGAATACAGAGAAATGACTTGTTTTACGCACACTAACACATGTGCAAAACTGTAGTAATGTGTCTGATTTTCTTCAGTATTTTGGTTAGCCAATGATAAACAAACCCATCCAAATAGGCAACTAATGATAAAAAAGACAGTTTTTTTTAAACGTCAGAAAATTTGACGTTTAAGTGGCCCGTCTCTATCAGAGAACACAGAAAGGAAAGTCTTTTTCGCTGCCAGCGTCCGTAGCGGACACACCACGATTCTGAGTGGATTCACCACGATTTTCAGTGGATTCGTGTACAACGTCCGTCTGCTTTATTTCGGTGGTTTGCCGTTTGACGCTTAAGTTTCTTTTCTCTGTGTTCTCTGGTCTCTATGGTCTCTGCTCTGAGTCTCCCTGTTCACCACTCCCACCTTTGTATAAACATCACGTTTAGATAGGGTTTGGTCCAAGGTGAATTTACTTACATGGTGGCTGCAAGGCAAGGTGAATTTACTTACATGGTGGCTGCAAGAACAAATTTTTTTGAACCAATTTTCCCTCAGTAGTTGTCAAAATTGAAATTATAGAAAAATGCGATCAAAACAAATATGCAAAAATTGCAAATAGAGTTTTGATTTGAGTGAAAAAGAGTTTTTTAATTGTTATTTTCGTAAAGTTTGAACAATATGAGTCTATTTAACTATTAAATATATTTTATATAAAGTATTTATCACTTTAAGCAACACTTATGTATTCCTCCATTCCTCTCAATTTCGTTTATTTTGATCGCACATTGCTTATGTTCGACAATTCCGGAGGTACGAAATCACCTTGCAGCCACCATGTAAGTAAATTCACCTTGCTGCAAGGTGAATTTTGTACCTCCGGAATTGTCAAACATTGCAATTGTATTTCTATAATTTCAATTTTGACAACTACTGAGGGAAAATTGATTCAAAAAAATTTGTTCTTGCAGCCACCATGTAAGTAAATTCACCTTGGGTTTGGTCGCGAGTAAGGTGAATTTACTTACATGGTGACTGCAAGGTGAATTTCGTACCTCCGGAATTGTCGAACATAAGCAATGTGGGATGATGAGATACAGTGCAAAATAAACGAAATTGAGAGGAAGGAGAAATTAATAAGAGCTGCTTTAAGTAGTGGTACACAATTTACATAAAATATATTTAATAGTTAAAAAGACTCATAATATCTTCATAATGTTAACACTTCACAAAAATAATAATTAAAAAACTCTTATTCACTCAAATCAAAACTCTATTTGCAATTGTTAGCATATTTGTTTTGATCGCATTTTTCTATAAATTCAATTTTGACAGCTATTAAGGGAAACTTGGTTCAAAAAAAACTTGTTCTTGCAGCCACCGTGTAAATAAATTCACCTTGGTCGCGAGGCATAACTATTTGCACTTCGTGGCCTGAACTTATGTTCACGTCGAAATTAGTTTTGTTTTAGTTCGTGAACTAGTTGCAATAATATTTTTATAGTACGTATTTTCGCTTTTATATGTTTCTGACGTCGCGAATTTTAACTATTCTAAATGTTGTGTTAACGTTGCAATTGAAGTGAAATAAGAGTAAACTTGGACTATTATATTCCATGTGACGTCAGGAAACTTATTGTGTGATTACAATATGTGGTAGGTAACCAGTGGAGCTGTAGCTTGCCTCTTATCATCATTCATATAATGACAGTTCTGAACCCTCAAACCGAACTGATATGCTTAAGTTTTTGTTTGTTCTGAAGCTTTATTCTTATTTGTGAGTTGCATTAGTATTTCAATATGATTAAATACTAATGTGGGCTAAACGTAGACCTCTAAATTTTCGGTGATTCAGTTTTGTCGAGAACTTGGCTTCGAATATTTATGCAACCTCTGGTGTCCTGGAGTACATTTTTCTGGTTTTTGTGAACAATTCTTTTATTAGCAGCCTAAATAAACCCACCATTGCTGGAAAAAGATACACACTATTAAAATTCAATTGGCATTTTGATGTAGTATAAAATATGCAAAGATATTTAATGCAGTGACCCAAATAAAAAGTTGTTGAAAAACGTTTTTACAACAATAACAGTTTCAACGGGATTAAATACACCTGTGATAAACCTAATTTTGTTTAAATGATTAACTAATGCAAAAATGTATTCTTCTATTTAAGTCTCATATATTTCCTTAATCTTCAGAAAACGAATTGTCTGAGATATCTATCTCCAAGCTACTTTTCTTGGTTGATATGTCAATTCCCTTCAATGCCAAGTAGGGAAATTCGTGCCAGGGGTCCAAGGTTTTTTAAAATATACATACATAAACGTATTTGAATTTAAAAGAGTAGCAAGAGCAACTAACTGGCAATTAAGATTTAACACACATCATTTACATAACTATCCTTCTATCTCTTGTATGCAATCATTAATTTTCACGCTTGCAGCCGTTATTATAATTTAAAGACCAGTCTAAGCACACATTAAAAAGGTTATGTATGGGAACTCCAAAGCACTTGATGAGGTCCTGTCGCATAGACCGAAAATCAAAATTACATAACACATAAAAAACACCATCGATAACGAAAATAATTTCCACCACAAAAGAAGCAATGCATAAAACAAAAAGGCAGAAACAAATTCAATCGAATCCTTTTAATAATTCATCATCACTTTACGAACAAATGAAGTAAAACTTGTCCTGTCCTGTCCTGTCCTGTCCTACACTGGCCTCCCCGGTGGTACAAACGGCGTGTCTCCTGCTCGCCTTTTTAAACGCACTGTTCCGTTGTGGTGGACAGTAGGTGAGTGAGTGTTTGCAGTGCATGTAGATGGCGGCTTGAAATAACGTTCTCAATGCTAACTCTACTGGAACTGCTGTTTACCGCGTGTTTGCTTCCCACACGCTATACCCGCATTAGTTATTAACTTAAAAAAAAAAACCAAAATATAAAAAACAACGAGGAAAAAGAAACATTTTCACTCAACAAAACCACTAAAATGTGCTAGGGACAAGAGACCGAACGACCGACCGACCGACCCCACAGAGAGCCACAGCCACAGTCACAGCGCTATTTGAACACATCTCCACACACGTGCACGCAATCGTATATATGTGCACATGAATGTATGTACAAGCCCACTGATGGATGAGTACACTATGTCTTGTATATAGGAATTGATGGCTGGACACAGTTGCATTGAACACATTATATTTTAAAAGACATTTTATTGTCGGTCGGTGGTGTTGCCGATATTAGGATGTGAGCATTTGAAAATATACCAACAACAGAAAGTTTCCAATTTTTGTCACAACCACTACCATTACCACCAGCAGTAGCAGCACCTCCTTCAAACTAACCTCCACTCACTCACTCACTCATTTACTCACTGGGCACATGGCTTAAATTTCACCTTTCCATTTTTTGTTGCTGTTCTTTCGTTCGTTCGTTCGTTGGTTCGTTCCTGTGTAGTGTTCGACGTACATAACTTCCATTAGCTATTTTCCGCTAAATTATAGAGTGTCCAAGGACTAAAAAAAGTGTTCACTCCTTTTGCGTGAATAAAATATGTGGAAGTATTGTGCTGCTGCCCCTTCATTGTTGTTAGCTTCTATTGTGCTTCTCCCTTGCCGCTTGTTAGAAATGTCCTAACGATTGGTAACATAATTGAACATAAGGATATGCGTACGAGTATATAAAATTACTTCAATTATATTATTTTGTAATTGTCTGGCAATTTAAGTCAATTTTAAATTGGACATATCAGACATATTTGTGAAATTCTCTTGCATGAGGTGCCATCAGAACGTAACTGGTATGAGATGCGAATCGTTTATTACATATTTGATGTATAAGCGGCTTATAATACTTACCAGTATATTGAAAACACATTTTCTCACTTGATAATACACTTTAAAATATGAATTTTTTTGGATTGATTTGAGCTATTGTGGAATGTACTGTGATCACTGAGATTTATTGCAGCCCGTGTCCACTTTTCGGCCTTTGATCTCTTTCCGTTATGTCAACAACAAACACCTAAAATGACAGTCCTCATAGAAAATCAAATTGAAAATTCAATTAATGCAATAGAAAACAGTTTCATTCCTATTTGCCTGACTGTTCTTTCACAGTTTACCTATAATCTTCATAGGAGAATCCGATTTTTTATAGAGTTTGGAACATTTCTTCTCTGAAATCCAAACATCTAATCTATTTTTTATATAGAGACGTTGCAGTGCACAGCACCGGTCTATTCCAAAACTTTCAAATGACTTGTGATTTGAACAATCCTACCTAACTCAGTAAACTCAGAAAACATGCTCTAGATCCAAACTTATAAAGAGGACATGAGGCACTTTTCAAGAAATTTTGAAAATAAACAGCATTGTAAAGGTTATATAATATAAATAGTGCTGAGATTATACTCTGCTTTTTTGGTGCTGAGATTATACTCTTATTTTTTGGTGCTGAGATTATACTCTGCTTTTTAGGTGCTGAGATTATACTCTGCTTTTTTGGTGCTGAGATTATACTTTGATTTTTTGGTGCTGAGACTATACTCCTATTTTTTGAGGCGATTAACTCATATAGCATAAAATCCAAAAATGTCCTACAGAGCAGGGAAGCCATAGATAGGCTAGTCAAATAGAAGACTGCATATCTATTGGGTACCTGGTCATAAGGGCATAGAAGGGAATGAAATAGCAGATGAGATTGGAAAGAACGCTGTCTATTTACCACTTGAACAAGAAAACGACATACAGAAACCCCTTAAAGAACTATTCAATGAAAGGGACGGACACATGAGTAGGCAGGTGAAAGCAAGGTGGCACAGTTTAAACACCTGCAAAATTACAAAAGTTATGTGTACGGTCAACGATAGGAAACCAACGAGATTATACTCTTTCTTTAAAATGGTGTGATAGAAATGTTTCATGCTTCCATATTTTGGCAAATGATTAAAGTGTTCTTGGAACTCGGGATGCATTCATTGACAATTCCCCTCGAAATTTCACCTGTTTTTGGCTACCTACTCCCTATTCATGTGTACTGAGGTTGTATGAGTACTACATTTTGTAATATGGAAGAAGGATGGTGCAAATGAACCACTTCAAACTGAGTGACATTTTAAAGTTACTTCTATAAGAATTCGATAAGCTGATCGAATTACTTCCACCATTCTTTCAGCTTCACCCTTTCAACGAAGTAATGTGCTCCAAAAACGTATTGGTGGACACCTTGTAAAACTACACAAGTACCAGCTTGCTATTAATATTCACCACCAGTTATCAAAAAGTCGGTACTAAAGTGACCCTCCTACTTTACTTTAGATAATTACCTTATTTATAAGGTACGAAATATCCTACTTAATTGGTGCATCTAATTTCCTTCAAGCCTGCTAAATTTTTGAACCACAATTGGGGGTTTTTTTATTTAATATTAATATTCTCTTTGACTGCGTTGACTTTTACACTGTTGAAGGGGTGAAAGTCAAGCACGTTTGTGTACTGTTGTGTAATATAAAATCAATATTATTATTTTTTCATTAGATACTTACCTGCAAGGGATTCTTTATTTATTGCACTATTATGCTGTGTTCAATGAATGTGACTGCGCTGTGGTATTTGTTGTTTTATGATGATTATATGTTTCAGCGCTAGTCCAGCTTTGTATGCGATATCTTTGCTTGAATATCTTCAATACACTAGTATCGAAATGAGTTAACGATATTCTCTGTAATAATATAAAAAAGTAATAAAGTTGTTGACTAATTATACTTGAGACCAATCATCTTCTTATCCACAAAAAATAATCTTAATTGCTTTCTTTGTTCTATTCATATTTTTCAAAATATGACAAGTTGATTTAGATCAAATTTGATGGTACCACTCTCCGGCAGAGTTCTATTCCCCAGCCAGGGGTGAATGCTACAATTACCACAGCTAATTAGGGAGAAATTAATTAGTAATATGGGGGGAATTGCTTTCAATGAGTGGACGAAAATATCAAATAATATTATAAATGAGTTGGCAATGAAATCGTTCGACTTGGCCGGCCACAATTCAATAAAGTAATTTTAGGCGAACGAAACTGGAACTCGCCCTTTGCACAGGTAGTGTATATATACGAGTACATTCATATATGTAGGTATATATAATTACACAAATCTAATCAAATAAAATACAAATCCCTTGTTTTACGCGAAATATGTCAATACAAAAATAAAATCAATATTGAACTGTGTTATAACATTCGTTCGTTCAGTTGGTATGCAAAACATGGCACATTTTTGTATGGGTTTTTAGTTTTAGCAGAGACGTTGTTTCAGCAAAAGAACTATATACACACACACATATGTTAATATAGCCGGGTCTTGCACTTAATGTTCCATGTGAAATCGTAGCCGAATTATACAACTGAGTATATAGAAACATATGTTAATAGAGATGATCAAATTCTTTTAATAGTAGTAGCAGAGAACACAGAGAAAAGATAGTATTTTTCGCTGCCAGCGTCCGTAGCGGACACAACACGATTTTGAGTGGATTTCCCACAATTCTGAGTGGACTCACCACGATTTTCAGTGGATTCATTTACAATGTCCGTCTGCATTATTTCGCTGCTTTGCCGTTTGACGTTTAAGTTTCTTTTCTCTGTGCTCTCTGGTAGTAGTACATGGATAGATATGTTGCTCAGGGCCTAATTCTACGACATGTTTCACTCGTTGTTGAGCGAATTTGTAAGTCTTTATTAATATATGATTCTAATATTATTAATCTTTATTAATATATGATTCTAATATTATTAATTTTTATTAATATATGATTCTAATATTATTAAACTTTATTAATATATGGTTCTTCTAGTGAAGCAAGAGAGAAACAAACGATTCTTGCGGAAAAACATAAAGGTTCATACAAATTTTGACATCAAAGTAGTTCTCATTGAGATTTAATCACTGACCTACATGGCTACAGATGGCTTTCACCTATTTGAAATTCTCGGTAGAGGAACCCACGTTCTATAGTCTAGGAATTGTTTTCAACCAGTTAAATTATTCATATATGATATTTGTTTCCGTATAGTTTTTAACTTAAAACATTTTCTCTCTCATACCACTATAGTAGTGTTGCTCTATGAATGAGATATGAAGTTTTGGAACGAGCCAATACAATTCATATCTTTTTCCAATTCATTGGTGTTTCCCATTTATTGATGCTTCCAATTCATTGGTGCTTCCAATTCAGTGGTATTCCCAATTCTTGTTATTACTTTATTCTATTTTATATACTTTTGCATATTCGTATGCATATAATCCTTATAGTTTCCTCTATAAACCGAATTCGCTGTTGAACTATTTTCAGTTCATAGCAACATGCTCCGTGGTTCATGTGATGCAATGCCTTCTGCTAATTAGCTGACTGCGGTTTGAGGTTGGCAACCAACTTGACTATTGATGCAGCATACAAACCGCAAAGATAACAGTCCTTCAATGAATCTGCTTAAAATGGCAGGAGTCATTATATTAAACCAATCACTTACATACATACTCCTCATGCGGCTTTGTTTGTTTTCTGCGTTACTATGACAATACTCATAAAGCATAGAATAATATGTGTATAGGTGCGGAGGTAAGAAATATTACACGACTCCCACAATCCAAATTGAATGAAGCAGATACATACATACGTGGAGGAGAGCCATTCCACTCTGCCAGTCAAGTTAAGTCAAGTCGTTTAATACTTGTTAATTATCGATAATTTGCCATTTGGCTTTACTGCTGTTGTCGTTGGTGTTGTTGTTTTATAAGACCCTTTCAAATTTGAGCGGTGGGTTGATAATTGCCCGGTCTTCTTGCAAAGTAATTTATTTTTAATTGATAGCGTTTGTAAATAAGATAAATGTCAAAGGATTCATTCATATTAATTTTGGCTTCCTTAAAAGACCAACCTCTTCGGTGTAATAGTATGACCGCAACCAGTATTCTCCAGATATCTCTATATTTTTACGTACGTTGTTTTTGTGCCGTTTTCATATTTATTCACATATTCAATTTGTGAGAATTAAACCACACTTTTGTTGGCCGATCTTGCCTTACTTAGTCTTTCCGGAATTAGTTTGTGTCTGTCGGTACTATTTTCAGATCTCCTCTTACGCCATCTTATTCTTTGCGCCTTTTTGTACTAAGTCACTTTTTGTTTTTCTTTTGATAGTGTAAGCCGATTTCTTCTGGTTGTTTGTGATTATACATTGTTGTTAGAGGATATACCGATTTCTTGGTTGTATCTTATTCGAAATGTTGGTTGGTTGGTTGGTTGGTGTTGGTGGTTGATCCAAGTCAGTCCTCACATGGATCACAATTATCGCCTTAGCGTAATTTTGATACCACAACCTCTCCTAACGCCGGAGAAAACGATGGATTGTTCACTAAATCCACTTTGTGGAGTTTAGGTATTTTAAAAGATCTTTCGGTTTTACAGCCGAGAGATCGGATAAACTCGCTAGGAAATAGTTTCCTAGTGTTCTATTTCTTGCGGCCGCTAGAGCTGGGCATTTGCAAAGAAAATGGATTAAGGTTTCCTTGTATTGCCACCCAATTTTCGCGTTCATATATCTTCGATGTATTATTCTTCAGTCGTACGTCCGATATTGATATAAAAAATAATGCATGGGTGCTTTTATTTTGGAAAATTTATATGAGTCCAAAGTAGTTGTACATTGAAGAGGTAAAAGCCTCCCAAAGAGCTGCGCTTTGATTTCGCCTTTTATGGCCAAAATTAAGAAACCGGCCGTGAGCGAAGTTAAAAAGCCAAACAGGGAAACTATTTTATTTGCATAGGTTTGCAGTTTGTGATTATTTTATATTATCACAAATTATTTCTTCTAAACATAATATTACAGTTTGGTTTGCCCAGAGTGGCAGTGGCAGGGTTAAAAATTGTATTGGCGTGGGTGATGAGTTTAGCTAATTTTCCAAATTTGACAGTTAAGGTGAAAGCTGAGTGAATGCTCGATGAGGACGCATTTCGGGGGGCTTCTGGCGACCAACAATTTCATGAATTAATAATTTTATATTTTTATATTCTATTTCAGTATACGTTTATTTAGGTTATTGTTTCAATCAAATTAGATGTGATTTTGAACAGATGCTGAAAGAGTTACATGCGTGCCGCACTCTTTTTTTTTAAGGTTTTATGGAAAGTTATAATTATGGGGGGACCCTAATTAAAAACAAATTAAAAACTTTCATTGTTTGATTCTGTTTGAAGAACATTTTAGAATAGAAGCTCCTTCCTTAAGCTTTATTGATTTTCCTGTGTATTTCATCATAAAATTAGTCTAATGTTGTTCACAAGGAATTTCATTTTGGTGTCAATCATTTCGGAGGTGGGGGTGCGCTTTATTGGAATTTAAACGTGTCATTTCTGATTCACGTCAACGGCCAAATTTGACCAATTTTGTGTTTTATTTTACAATTATATTGGAAATATTTAGTTGCATATGAATTAGTTATACCAACGAGAGTTTTTCTGTTCCTTTTTATGTAATATTGCTTTACTAGCATTTTATACTTTTTTTAATCTATAAATTCCCACGTGATTCTGATTCTCTCAGAACTTACTTGGGCACAATTTGAGGTAGTTCATTGTGCCACCTCATTTTTCAAGTGAGTTTCTCATACAAATTCATTTCAGAGTGGTATTTTGATCACTATACACAATTTTATTAATTGTAAAAGCCACCTTTCGGAGCTTGAAGAGACCGTCGTCAGTATGAAGTACTCTTCTTTTTGATAGAGCCACTAAACAGATCGTTCACGCGGGTAGTGGGTAGGACAGGGCACCTCGTGCCAACACAATGACTAAGAGATATCTTTTGCACAGCCATATCAACCAATCAAGCAATCAACTAACTGCATCTTAGTCCTCCTATATCTCAGTCATCCAATATCTCAGACATCCTATTCTCAGACATCCTATATCTGAGTCATCCTATATCTCAGTCATCCTATATCTCAGTCATCCTATATCTCGGTCATCCTATATCTCAGTCATCCTATATCTCTCAGTCACCCTATATCTGTGTCATCCTATATCTCAGTCATTCTATATCTCAGACATCCTATATATGTGTCATCCTATATCTCAGTCATCCTATATCTCAGACATCCTATATCTCACTCATCCTATATCTGAGTCATCGTATATCTCAGTCATCCTATATCTCAGTCATCCAATATCTCAGACATCCTATATCTGTGTCATCCTATATCTCAGTCATCCTATATCTCAGACATCCTATATCTCAGTCATCCAATATCTCAGACATCCTATATCTGTGTCATCCTATATCTCAGTCATTCTATATCTCAGACATCCTATATCTCACTCATCCTATATCTCAGTCATCCTATATCTCAGTCATCCAATATCTCAGACATCCTATATCTCAAACATACTGATTCTTTTTAAAAATTCTTCCGATTTCTCAGTTGCGTAATGCAACTTTTGTTGAGAAACCAATTTTTGATATAAAGAAGCATTTAGTCCTCAGTATTCAGGGTGGTTTTGGGCAGCCAACCATCCAGCCAACTGTGTCATAAACATCCTATGTTTAATCTTATATTAATCTTCTTGATATCCTGATTCTTTTTTAGAAAACCAGCGATTCCGCAGTTGTGTAATATAACTCTTGTTTGATATAAAGACGCATGAATATTCAACTATTTCCTCTCTTTTTTTCTATTGCGAAAAACCACGTCAGGACGCAACTGATAGTAATTAAATTCAAATTATATTATATACGTCCTTATGTTTAGCCTAGTTTTTTTTTAAAGATTTTTTTCCTCTGCATTTTAAAAATCTAGTCCAACAGTCACTATTCTCATGACAGTCATAATTTTTACATATCAATTGTCCTTTCATTATAATTTGCCACCGACTAGTGCCGAAAGGCGAACGTATAATTTTAGCTTTTATGCTAATTGCTTTAAAATTGCAGTCCCCTACTGCTGCTGGTGAATGCAATTTTGAAATTATCTGACGACCAACTTTGGCCTCGATGTCCGCCATCGCTTCGTATCGCCCCACCATTGCTACGTACCAATTTTAATTGTGTTGGGTGCCCATCAGCCTGCCCAGTCCTGTCCAGCCCATTACAGTCCTTTGTCTGTCTTATGATTGTCTTCGTTTATTTGTTTAAAAATTTTCCACAATTTGTTATATTTCTCAGGCAGTTAAGTCATCATCAATATTTAAAGAGCACTGCTCTGTGTGACGGACACTGAAGTAAGTTAGTTCCTCCTTGATTCCTTATCCGGCCCCTGTGCTCCTGCCATATTCTACAGTTACAAAATGCATGATGTGAATATATCAGCTGATATTGACACAGCTAAATGCCTGCATTTAAGCCTCCTACGACCACGTCCGTCGCTAATCAAAAATTCAGCAAATGCAACGTTAACGTGTATTGTCCTTTGTTAGAATTGAACAGTGCAGTACAGTAGACTCTCGGTTATCTGGAGATGTTAAGCCATTATTGACAGTAGACTCTCGGTTATCTGGAGATGTTAAGCCATTATTGACAGTAGACTCTCGGTTATCTGGAGATGTTAAGCCATTATTGACAGTAGACTCTCGGTTATCTGGAGATGTTAAGCCATTATTGGCCTGCACGAATTTTTGTGGCGAGAGAGCACAGTATTTCAATTCTTTTCTTAAGGTAACCAGAATCAAGGTAATGATTCCAATCGTGAATATTCACTTTGAATATTTTCTCTTGAATATTCTTATTGGAAGGTTATGCGACGACACTCCTATATACAAATCCGTGGAAATCCCGTTGGAGAATTTGCATGTTTATATCGAACCTCCAAGCGTAGTTAGGATTTGATTCTAAAAATAATTTAATATTCCCATTGAAAGGTTATGCTGGCTGGATTCCTTTACAAATCCGTGGGAATACAAGGGGAAATATTTACAGGAGATTTGAACGTAGACAAAAAATAAGCGTAGTAAGATGGAATTAATTCCATTTGTATATGATTGTTATTTTACTTGTTTCAAAAATCACCAACATACGAATTTTACAATTTGACCACGTTTAATCGTGGTTCGACTGTATTAACTACTTATATAATTATATTACAAGGACTTCCCACACAGAAGGCACAGTTCCCTATAACTTTCGTACTTTGTATGGCAAATTACTAAATAAGAAAAAAAGAACACGATTGTCAATATTGAATGCATCTATATTCATTTCCCCCCCTCCTATCCTACCCTATCTAGCCATATTTATGTATATCCTTCATTTCTGTCTTTCTGCTTCCTTTCTGTCCTGTCCCATCACTTATACACTAAAGCCCACTTATTTGTTGTGGCTCATTTCCTGTCCGGTGTATTGAATTTGGTTGCGTAGTACCCAGTCTGAATTTCCCCTATTTTCTGCGGCTTCTAGCGGAATTTTTAATGATCTCTTTATTTGTTAGATTTTTATTGGTCAGTCCAGCGATGCATGTCCTTTTTCTGTCTGTCTGCCCACCCGTGCTTTACCGTTTGTAATTGCTGTCCACATCGAATTATCCTTTTTCCACTAAAGCCGATCAAGTCTAGCTTCCATCAAGTGCCAGGTACTGTTTCACATTGGTGGTCAGGTGGAGTTTTGAATACGCTGCCTTCGGTGATTGGCCGATTTCCGGTTGCATTTTGTCATTTGATTTCGTCAACGTGTCTGTTCCCTTTCCAAACCCCATACAATCTATGCAAGCGATTTCTAATAAATACGCCTTTTGGCTGCGCATATTATCAGTTCCTTGAGAGTTTTTATTGAGTGCAGTTGTTTAAAAATTTTGGAATCCAGCAAAATGTATTCCTGCAGTACTAGATATATATTGGTGATAAAATCAAAGACAATATTCTGTGACTATACAATACTAAATGGAGGAACATAAATATTTTTACTCAAATGTTTTTTTTTTTTTTAACAAACTTAGTTGAATGTTTTTATAATTAAGTAAAACTTCCAATTCTTTGGTGCTAAAAACTGTGATTACTTTTTGAAAGAATTTACTGTAAAACAGAAACAAAAATACTTTCAAACACCGAAGAGAATGATAAAAAACAAGACCTTGTTTCATTTACAAAAAAGCTCAAGTTGAAACTACAATAACCACGATCAAAATCACTGCGTATTTCAAAATATATCATTGAAGTATTTGCTACAACAACCCCGAGACAGTAACGCGAAGGGTTAATTGAATGTTCGAAGAATTCTATTTCTATCCGTAAGAGTAAGTACAAATTGTCTCAGCATTTTTTCTGTGCCGATCAATTTATTTTGCAAGAAACATTTTGAAATAATTCTTTAGACAATCGGCACATGTTTCGATATTCTTCTTTAATAACTCATGTTCCTAAACGGCCATCTCAAGTTTACATTTGTGCAAATTGAGGAAGTGTTCCAGTTGTTGTATAACAGCGTTGTCTGTATCTTTCTAATGTCAATACTTGCCCGGCGGAACATTTTTACTCATCATTTTAGCTTATTTTCTTTTAATATAATAACCATTTTATTTAATAAAATGTTTATATAATAATAATTGTATATAATAATAATTTTATATAAAAATAATTTTATATAATAATAATTTTATATAATATTCATTTTATATAATAATAATTTTATATAATAATAATTTTATATAAAAATAATTTTATATAATAATATTTTTATATAATATTAATTTTATATAATAGTGATTTTCTATAAAAATAATTTTCTATAATAATTTTCTATAAAAATAATTTTATATAATAATAATTTTATATAATAACGATTTTCTATAAAAATAATTTTATATAATAAGAATTTTATACAAAAATAATTTTATATAATAAAATTTTTATATAATATTAATTTTATATAATAATAATTTTATATAATAATAATTTTATATAATAATAATTTTATATAACATTAATAGTATATAATAATAATTTTATATAAAAATAATAATATATAATTTTATTTTATATAATTTTTTTTATATAATATTAATTTTATATAATATTAATTTTATATAATATTAATTTTATATAATATTAATTTTATATAATATTATTTTTATATAATATTAATTTTATATAATATTAATTTTATATAATATTAATTTCATATAATAATAATATATAATTTTATTTTATATAATTTCATTTTATATAATATTAATTTTATATAATATTAATTTATATAATATTAATTTTATATAATATTAATTTTATATAATATTAATTTTATATAAAAATAATTTTATATAATATGAATATTGTTAATCGATTCTCGACTCCGATTGAAACTAAATTAATTTATTTTTAAAGCGAGTTCAGGATCCAATTACAATATTTTATATTTAAAAAAAACATTGTTTTTTGTCTATAATTTAAATTTTTCTAATATTTCGGTTTCCTCCGGAAACTATCCTCAGGATCGTTCAGATCTGTCACTTAAATGTAAATTAAAAAACAATTATTCTGAAATATAAAATATTATTCGTCACTGGGCCTTGATCTCGCTATAAAAACAAATTAATATAATATTCATTTTATATAATATACTTTGATATAATAATAATTTTCTATAATAATAATTTTATATAATAGTTCTAATCTTATCTTTTAAAATATCAATAATTTTTGTTGTTTTAAGATTGTTTATTTATATTATTATTCAAGTGGTCTTTCGCAGCCATACCCAAATAATTTATTAGGTTTGAAAATTCCTTGGAAGTCCTCTCAAATTTTCTTCGCAAAGTTGTTACTGCAAGTTCCATGATTCTCTGTGAATGTCCTGTCAGATTTAATACGATCCTCAAATAGCACTTCAACAGAATAATATTCTAATACTATTCAAATTTGAGCGAAAAAAAATCTCATGGAATATTTTCATTACAGATGAATAAATCCGAACCATATTTACATATCTCAACAATGTTACCTCGGTATTATTATTAGAATTGCTCCATCTATTAGACTTGTATTACTCATACATGACAACTGTGTGAACCATCTCATGAAACAATTTGTTCAAACCCCACTTCCCAAATCAATTCATTTGTTGGTAGAATAAAGATGACTAATTTTTTTATTCACACGAATGAGTGAAAATTTGTGTAAAAAACGTTTGAAATAACACTTTTTTTACTTTTATTGTGATTGCTTTTTTACCGTTCGGGTGCAATTCAGATCGTGAAGTTATATCACGAATTATGTTAGCAAATCGTCGCTTATACACTTTATCTTAATGTCTCTCATGGTATTTTTAAAATATTACCTCATTTGGAATTGTTCTAGATCGTACACTCGCGTGTCTACCAACCAAACAGTGACCCGTCAGTACCCCTATTACGAATTTAATATCCTGCCTATTAAATGTCAGCAGCAGTTTTGAACGGCCGCGATTCCATTCCATCATCAACTAACTCATTTGAATGATGTTTGCTTCCTAGTACCATCTCATAGTGCACAATGAATTAACTCAGACAAACCCAATACAATGAGTATTTTCACTGTTGTAACAGCACATATGACACTTCAATATTCTGCGACTTCAATATATCGCAACACCAATTTGGTGTATAGACGTGTGCAAGTTTGTGAATGCACATATGACAATTCAATCCGCAGACCTTACATCGCAACACCAATTTGGTGAACGGATACGAGCTCAATTGAAAGTTACATGATAGAAACATTTTTTATATATAATTTTTTTCTTTTCTTATAAGTGAGAAAAGTGTATCGAAGAAGGAGAATTGCCATCAAACCTACACAATATCAGCGTGTTGAAGAAGACAAACAATTGTTATAACTGAAGGCTACCCACAGACGATTTGAACAAGTGCGCCAAGTTCAAAACCATTTTATGTGGAACGAAAAAATACACTTGGTGTGTTTCTATATACTCGCACTTTATGTATGCACTAACGAATTATGAGATGTCTAATTTAAATTGAAAAATGCTCGCGTTTCCTGAACGTCGTAGGTTGAATAAGACCAACAATTGTTACCTGTCCCTACCCACACTAGCTTGAAATGTTATTATGCTCCCTTAATGCATGGAAATATAGTTGATTGTGTGGCATTTTATCAATTCCAACTGTTCAAAATAAAATAAATGAAAGTAATAAAAAGTTGCTGCTGCTTGCCCGAAACAAAATTGCTCTGTAAAACTACGACGAGAACTCTTCGAACTTTTTCGATGATTGTTGTTGCCAAGCCAAAATTCATCACTTGAGTCAACGCTACTATAAAATCCGCATGCCAGAAGCATTTGAAATGCCGCTGCGCCCAACATTTATCATAATCTTTACAAATTATAAATTTCTTTGTATTATTAACCTGGAGGTTTGGTTAAAACTTTGCATTATTAAAACTCAGATTTTACTACTTGAAGCGAAACAATCCCCACACCCAGAAACAACAACCTTCACGCTTGTTATTGAGGCATTTTGTTGTTGTTTATTTTGGTTGGTTTCGATAATGATGATGATGATGGCGATGATGATGGTGATGGTAATGGTGATGTGGCTGGCTCTATGATGAAGCTGCTAATGTTGATGTTGTCGATGAGCTGGCATCGGTATTAAGCTTAGAAACATAAACATCAGCTCTTGAAGCTGACAGCTATTTAAAGTGAAATTGATGGATAATTAAAATTAACATGTTTCTAAATAGTGTGCAAATTATGTGGTGATCCAATTTTCTTTTACCACTTAATTTGTAATTTACGGGGCGGGGGGTGGCTTTGAAGCTTTACTATACATAAAGTATATCTGGCGCATTTTCAATTATAAAGTCTTCGTGGACAAGCATTTTAAATTGTTTGTGCCTGTCGTCTGTCGCAGGTG
Organism: Clusia tigrina; assembly: GCA_920105625.2. Lineage (NCBI taxonomy): Eukaryota > Metazoa > Arthropoda > Insecta > Diptera > Clusiidae > Clusia > Clusia tigrina. The sequence continues at coordinate 422,124,685 of OV050030.1, forward strand.
CCAATTTCATTCTTAACCCGGCTTTCATGCTGCGGTACTTTACATTAAAATGCAATATTCAGGCTAATTCAGATCAAACTAAGGCACCTAATTAGTTGCAGTTACAACTGTTTCTCACTTAGTTGCTTAGTGAAAAGTCATTCATTGTCCAATTTATTAGTCAGTTGTGTTTCTGCGAATAGTAAGATTCCAAAGTTGTACCTATTTATTCAACTGATGTTCTCACTGATGTTCTCGCTGATGTTTTTTTAGTTTCTTCGTTTAAAACAACCACTCCAAAATCTCATAAATATCTTGATGCCACCACACCTTCTAATTGGAGGCATTTTCTCAAGTCTAAATCTAAATTAACCGCAGTTATTCATCATTTGGCTTTCACAAAATATTTGACTAGCAATTTGTTCCTTAAAAGAGAATACATATTACTTTAATAAACGTCGTGCTTAAGAACCTGCCTTGGAAGCTTTAAGAAACCAAAGACCATTCCTAATTGTTCTAGAACACATGCGCTTATAATATTTATGGTACGATGTTTGTAGTTGTGGAAAAATTATTTGATTTATTTCATCTGAAATCAGTTGAATTTTAAAGTGAGTTTGATTTCCATTCAAATAGAATTGAGACAACATCCCTTTGAAGGGTTTATTCAGAATGGTGCCTGTTATCATGGATGTATCATCTCCTACATAATCAGTCGTGTCAAAGTTATTTCTTACAAATCAGAAACATTACATGGTTATGTTTCAATTCCTATTTGTATATCGTATTTCACTCTTAGGATATCTTCGAATCAGTGGCTGATTCTCTTCTAAGTCCACATACTTTTGATGAGCCTTGCAACGAATCAGTGGCTGATTCTCTTGTGAGTCTACATACTTGCAGTACCGAGACTTATTTCTTATAAGTAAACATAGCAGGGCGACAACATAACATCAGTGCTTTGTCCTAACTTATGCCGTGCTTACTCTGAATTTTATTGCCTGCTCTTCTGCCAGATGTCGGATCATATTTACAACAAAACTGTAACACCAACGTTGGAAACATTCAATTTATTTATAATAAATCTTACTTGCCTCATTAAATATTCACTTATATATGTATATTCATTCGCACCACTGTTTACGTTTTCGTTTCGTTTAGGTCTGTGCATCGACACGCCGGGCAAATCTGTAAACATTTTAGCACGCCCACCGAACACATTTGAACCATATTTGTCACAGTTCCGCACCCTACTTCGCCATGTACTAATTCATTTGTGTTTTTTTGCAATTACTCTACTTTGATGTTGAATTTAATTACAACGTTCCAATACAACCCAATGCAAAGTGCCTGAAATCGAAATCAAAGCGTGTGTTTCTTACTTACATAAGGAAGGTGGGAGGGAACTCATGAGGGTATCAGCGCTTCCACGCGCTTAGTTGCCATCGCTGTTGCTATGACTCCGATTGCAATTTAATTGGGTTGAGTGTTGGCTGTACCAGTGATAATTTGTAAACAATTTCTTTCCGTGGCTCTCGCAGTTTTTATCAAGTTTTTTTTTTTTTTTGCTATTCGAGCATTTTCGTAACACTGTGGGTATTTTCGTAGCATGGGAGGTTTCTAAGGAAAAAATTATTAGAATAGAAGAGTGATTGATTTCCCGTCGGAATAAACTAAACTTATTAATTAAAGGAATCTTTATAAAAAATATAAATAAAATATAGATAATGGAAATAATATTATAAATAATAAATAAATTTAAAGAAAAACATATTTTTTACATAATAAAATAAAGATCAAATTGTATTAAAAATATATATATATAATAATGTAAAAAAATATTAAATTTTAAAATAAAGAGATTTTATAAAATGAAAATAATAAATTTATAAAATAATAATACATTTATTTATAAATAAATTATGTAAAAAATTAAATCATATAAAAAAATTAATAATATTAAAGAAAAAATAAACGAATAATAATAAAAAATTAAATTAAATAATATAAAAAAGAAATAATATAAAAAATAATAAAATAATAAATATATAAAAAAATAATTATATAAAAATTATAAAATAATATAAAAATTATAAAATAATATAAATATTTAAAAAATTATATAAAAACTATAAAATAATATAAAAAATATAAAATAATTATAATATAACTAAAATGTAAAAAAAATATAAAAAATATTGTAAATAATATAAAGATATTATTGTAAATGATATAAAAAGATTATAATAATATTTAAAAGACTAATATCAAAATAACATTAAAAATACTTAAAAAATTTATATGATAAAAAATAACAATATAAATAATATCAAATATAGTATAAACAAGTAATATGAAAAAATATTTAATTACACATAAAAAATAATGTAAAGAAAAATAAATACAAAATTTTTCGAATTCATATAAAACAATAAGGCGAAATAAATATAAGTATATAATAATATCATAATTTTAATACAAATATTTATAGTACAAAAAAATTACATGATAATCAAATAAACTGATGAGTATTAATATAAAATATTTTATGATATGAAAAAAGTTCAAAAAAATTTACATGATAAAAAACAATAAAAAAACGCAATTGAAAAAAAAATAAAAACAAATGAAAAATAAAATAGAAACAAATTAAAAAATAATTAAAAAAGCAATTGAAAAAATATGAACCAAAAATATATTATATAATTTAGAAATAGAAAAATAACATTCCTTAAAAAATGATTTTGAAAACATGATTTTTTAAAAAGAAGTATAAACAATTAAAAATATTTAAGAAATAATAAAAAACACATATTTATAAAAATATAAAAAATACATATTTATAAAAATATAAAAAATATACAATTATTCAAAAATAAAAAAACAATATTAAAAAATAAACAAGAAAACCAAATATTAAAAATAAACAAGAATTCAAATATTAAAAATAAACAAGAAAAACAAATATTAAAAATAAACATAAAAATCAAATATTAAAAATAAACAAGAATTCAAATATTAAAAATAAACAAGAAAAACAAATATTAAAAATAAACATAAAAATCAAATATTAAAAATAAAAAAGAAAACATTAAAAATAATCATAAAAAAATAATAATTTAAAAAATAATAATATAAAAAATAATAATATAAAAAATAATAATATAAAAAATAATATTATAAAAAATAATAATATAAAAAATAATAATATAAAAAATAATAATATAAAAAATAATAATATAAAAAATAATAATATAAAAATAGTAATATAAAAAATAATAATATAATAAATAATAATATAAAAATAGTAATATAAAAAATAATAATATAATAAATAATAATATAAAAAAATATAATGATATAAAAAGATAATAATATAAAAAAAATGATAGTTTTTTCTAAAACTAGTTTTCTTTTATAATTTAAGAAATTTTTTTTTTGTTATACAAAAAATTATCAATATAATTCTAAACCGAGAACTAGTTTTCAGCAGTTCAGTGCACGCCGCATGCTTGCTATTGGAATTTGATCAATTCATGTATAATATTTCCACATCTGGCGGATTTTTTTATATATGACCGAGCAGCTGGCCACATCGGCAAACAGCATCTGCGCAACGCTTCTTTGCAGCTTTCCTACACCAAATCACTTCACTACACACATTTCAGCGGCTTAAAGTCATTCGGTCTGAAGCAATGCTTATAGTAATCTACGTAATTCAATTGTTGGCTGCTGAATTGCCGGCAAATTGACGGAGCAGAATTTTTGCGTTTTATTTTTCGTTTCGTGCTGTTGCTCTCTTTATTCGTTTTACTTATCGAGTTAATTTGTAGTCACGAACTCGAAGCATATTTGAATGCCGCACTGACTTTAAGCGTCAGTTGCGTTTGATCTGTGCTGCTGTTGAATGAGCTTAGGCGTTTTTGTGTTTTATACAAAAATATAGTAAAATAAAATTGCTTAATTTTTCAAAGCAACTTAATTGAACGAAAACAATTTGTTCTTTTGCAATTACAGAAAGAATGAAAATGAAGCGCGACAGCAGCAATAGTGATGAAGGAGGACCGCATCCCGACAAGCGCAATCGTCGCAATGATGATCAAGTCCGCATTTTGATACCCAGCAACGTAAGTATTGGCAATGCGAAGTGGTGCCAATGCAAAGTAACGCAATACAGTGTTTCTTTGTTTTGGGTCTACTTCTTTGATGAGTTTAAATGACGTTTACTTTATTTATTTCACACAAGATTGCCGGAGCTGTTATTGGCAAAGGAGGCCAGCACATACAGAAGATGCGAACTCAGGTATAAATTTTAGTTTCTATTATAGTATTAACATTTTCCACTTTTAGAGCACCAAGTATGCATTATTCTCATATATGTTGAATTAGAAAAGAAAATAGTACCTTGTCCTACACAGTTATTTTTAAGTATCTATATCAGTGATGCTCAAGGCTCCGTACGCAGACGAACAGCTCATTCAAGCTGTGACGAAATTGTGTTTGCCTGAAGTACAGCCAGACTCAATTGGTTGAGAAATTGTATATTATAAATTTGAGCATCACTGATACTCACATCTATATATATGTATATATAGCAGTTTGAACCTTCAAGTTGGTTACTCTGTTCTATTTGCCTGCGCCTATTGATTATAAGATCAACCCTTTTCCATTACCAAATTTTGTTGATTTTTTTAAAGGGGTAGTTAGATCTCAATACTCGTATCCCAATATGCTTATGAGCATTTCTATTGCCATCAAGTGAGAGGGAATTCTTAGTATTGCCATTTCGTATTTGGAGTTTTTTTTAATCAAATATTTATCCTTATAGCAGCATCCGTCTACGTATACCACCCGTGTATATAAGTAAAATCAGTTTCCAATTCCATCTAAGTTTTAATAAAATTAAATTTAAACTTACGCATCTAAATAATTTTAATAATTGTCACTTTGATGCTTTAAAATTATAGTACCCCAATTCAACAACTTACTAAATAGCTTTTGATAATAATGTCATTCGGTCCATTTTTAAAACAAAACCACACTCCAGCACCCTTTAAGAAAATAATCTGTTTTCGCTGCAATTATCTATCTACATTTAGTCCATAAGCCTTTACAACATTCTCTATCTTTAGCTTTTTTTTAATTACACTAGGTGCTTTATTTACCATTTATTACGTTTTTAATAAGCCAATGCAATTAACCTTTTAACTAAATGAAATATTTTCTCTCTCTTCTCTTGCCCCAATGTCTCGTTTTATGTAACTGTGTAACGAACGAATCGATTCGATTACCCACCACCGATACCAAACTCAAATCGAAAACAAACGTTGAAAACAAACAAACAAACAAACTTTGTTGTGTGCCCATCTGCAAATCGCCTGCCCGATCTCATCTGCTCTGCTCTGATCTGAACACTGGTCTGGTCTGGTCTCTGAAACCGTCGAATTCGAATTATAACAACGGCACACGAACACAAAAAATAAAATGTCCATACGCGCCCGCCCGCCCGCCTGCCTGCCCGCCCACCAACTGAACTGGCCCCGATCTGATCTGATCCGAACACCACCAACCAATCTATCACCAACAACATCGATGTCACCATGAAATGCGTATCAATCAAAATCAATCAATCGAATTAATCTATGACCGAATTTTACTCAATACACATTTAATCGTAAACGAATCAATTTCTTTATGATTAAAAACAAAAATCTAATCCTCCGCCATTTGCTGTGATGCTGACTGCATAATATTGTAAAAAAAACAAAACAAAAAAATTTGTGTATAAAAAACCATGTACCATGAAATTTATTTCAACCACGTACCAACCAAACCAATCTGTGTGCAAATTTGTGGCCACTCACACACACACACGTTCAATTTATTGCGTATTAATTGGTCAATATGAAATAAATAACCGATATCTTTAAATTGCAATTGACACCGATTGTCCAACATTGATTGACCATACTGTGTGCACCATGATATCGGCGCCGACTGCAACCAACCAATCAACCGACTGAAAACGAAAAATTAATGATATGCATTTCAACCACCTAAAAATGCAGTATAAAGCCACTGTATCTGTCGACGATTCCCAAGGCCCCGAACGGTAAACACACTCTCTCTTTACCTTTAATAAGTTTATCTAAAATGAATCTCATTTATTTACCATTTTAACTATAGAACTACATAAATTTATGTTTAACTTTTTAGTTTTCCTTTAAAGCAATATCTAAATTCTTATAAATATTTTTGCATCCTAATTGTTTTCCTAACTTTTTATATATTGGTGATATTCTTCAGCACAGAAGATGCTAAGTTCAATTAATATATGCATACATGTATACATATAAACCAACCAATACCACCACCCACACCAGCAACAACAACAACAAATACTTAACTTTTATCATGTGCCAAGTATTCCTCTATTACAGAATATATTGCGTCAGAAATTTTCGGAGCAATCAAATAGAAATTTATGTAATTAAAATTTTGTTTTGTACATTGCAAAGAACACAAAAATGTTCGTTCGTTATCTCCTCCAACTCCAGCTCCTTAGAATTTGCTTATGCCGTTCCAAGGTCTCAGCAGCAACTCAAGTGAAAATGCAGTCTTAAATTCATTTTTGATTCCTAAAATAAATTTTGAAATTTTTACACATTTCTACACGTAAATTGTTTTTTGTTGTATTTTTGATTCATTTCAGTTTAAAACTCTCAAAGAAAAGTAATTTCCATATTTCGTAAAGCAAGAAAATCACTTTTGAAAACTTAGCATCGCCTAAAAATATGCAATATTATCTTTCTCTTTTTGCAAAATTTTAGGATGGTAAAATTTTGTCACCTCTCACACCTGCCTTTAAATAAATCAGCCCTAACGTGAGTATTCAGTCAAATTGAATAAACACGTTTTTCTAATATTGTTCAAATATGAATATTCATATTCCTATTTGAATCTTATTCAAATCCGTAGGAAACAGTTTTGATTTCATACCACAATAGGGCTGATTAACTTACTTTTTATAATTAGTTACCTGTTTTTGTGTATGAATGAACAATAGAATATAAGTTGGCTCTCTTTATCTGTCTATCTATCTATATCTATCGTATCATCTCTTAACTATTAGTGAAATGTTTGTTTGTCTTTGTTTTATAATTGTTGTTGTTTTTTAAGTTTGCCATCACACACAAATTTGCTTGCCTTATAAGATATCCACATCCATTTCTGTCTTTAAATGAAATCCAATCGTTCGTACAAAACTTTAGGGCGTGTGGCTTGTTGTGCTATGTGTAAATACTGCGACTGTATTGCTCACTACAGGCTACCATCACCAATACCGATACCGATACCAATCCACCACCACAACACCACACCCCACTACCTTATCTTATCCATAAGCAGTTGGTAAATTGGATTTCATGGTATTTTCTCATCCATCGCCCTAATACAATCTTACAATTTTTTATCCTACAAATCCACATAAAAAAATAACACTCGCGACAGAAAAAAACAAAAATTAATATTTAATATTATCAGTAGCGCACTTAACTTAACATAATAATGAAAATTGGATATCGTGTAACTTGAAAAACAAATTTGATCTGCACTCTTTCGAACTTTGGCATTCGGTAAGATTTAAAAAGAAAAAAAGAAAAAAAAAAAAAAAAAAAAAAAAACATTTTCGTTTTCTTGTCATCAATGTTGCCATTTGTTTGGTGAACTCAATTGGAAAAAGACTGTATTAGTAAATTTGTATCCGAAGATGTATGCCTCCATTCTTACCGCATTTTAAAATTTGTGCTAGTTGGTGACAATATTTCTACCATTTCCAATTGGTTTCAGTGCAAGTCCATGCGTTCCTTTATACTATCACATTTTACTACATAATTTATAAAAAAAAAAACAACAATTATTCTATTTTTAATAATAAACGTTTGTTTCGTTTTCGTTATTTACAAATATAGCACTATTTTAATAGCGTCCGATTTGGATTCTACGTTGCAGATTATTACGGAAATGCTTAAATACTTCGAAGAGGTCAGTGGTTAATTTTATATTTATTAATTAATTATTTATTATATATATTAATTATTTATTATGTATATTAATTATTTATTATATATATTAATTATTTATTATATATATTAATTATTTATTATATATTAATTATTTATTATATATATTAATTATTTATTATATATATTCTTGGAAATAATTAATTATATCGCTGCTGTGCAAAATATATAACATTGTATATCGCTGTTTTGGAAAATAACACGATCTTTTGTAAAATATCATATTATATCGGTTCTTTAGATAAAAAAATATTATATCGGTCTTTTGCAAAATAATTTAATATAAAATAATAATATAATATATCGCCCTTTTGTAATATATAATACGATCCATTGTAAAATAACAAAATTATCGTTCTTTTCATAAATAACGTTATATCGGATCTTGTGCAAATTATATTGAGCTCCTTTTGAAAACAAAATAACACGATCTATTGCGAAGTAACATATTATATCATTCTTTTGATAAAATAACATATTATATCACTCTTTTGCTTCTATAGCAACATAACTATAACTCCACTGATCATAGAAATGTGTAAACTACTTGCAGTTTTATATTCCAAGGAACTTTTTAATATTAATTTTCATGATCGTGAGTTTAGACATTGAGTTTGGACAAATTCTTGAAGAATTATAAAGATGTGCCACCACCCCCATCTCCACATCCAAACAATCGATTGATTGTTCACCCAAAAATTTAAGATGAACTTCTCTTAAATCTCGAATGAGTTTTCCAGAGTGTTTATTTTAAAAAATAAAATAATCAATATAGTACGATCGCACTGATGCACGAGAGAGAAATAAAAAAGTACTCTCGAATTTAAAAAATGTTTAAAAAACACTAACTACAATTATTATCTTCACAAAATTGTTTGCTGTAATGTAAGTGTTGGACATTTTGGTACTACAAATGGAAAAAAAAAACGTTTATAATAGTTTGAAAACAATGAAAAAGTACTAGTACCAAAATAACTGTGCTTTTTATGCGCCATACAAAAAGGTACCCTAAATGGTACGAAAGTACGTAGTTTTTATAACAGTGTACGATCGACTGGCTTTACTCACTTCGGCTGTATCGTTCGTACTACATCATCGTTTACCGATTGATTGATCTCGGAATTTCGCATCAGCCGTGGGAAGAAAGCGTCCTCTCTTCGGGCTTTACTCACTTCGGCTGTATCTTTCGTACTACATCATCGTGTACCGATTGATAATTTTCGCCGTGGGAAAAAAACGTCCCTCTTCTGGCTTTACCCACTTCGGCTGTATCGTTCGTACTACATCATCGTTTACCAATTGATTAATCTCGGAATTTCGCATCAGCCGCGGCAAGAAACCGATTTTTCTCTTATTCATAAGACAAAAAAGAGTATTTAGTACAAACAAGGGTACATTTTGCTATTTACGAATGTAACTCATTAGTTCTGGAGTGTGGCTGCTGGGAGGTAACATTTTTTTTACTCCCAACTCGCTAACGTATCCTTAAAGAAACACAGCCAGATGCTGCTAATACAAATTGGTATTTTCATAGCAATGGAGTTCGCTTTCAAAAATATGGTTTTGACCAAAGTTATTCTTACTTATTAGTAACTATATCCGACATTCGTTATAAAATTGGACCACCGCTTAATTAACTATTTAGTTAGTACGTGTTTTCTACTAAACTGTCATTTATTTTTCGTATTTGTTTGTTCAAAAAAATATTTACATAAATATTATAAAGCACAATCGACTATTTCTGAATTAGTGGGTCGGTCAACACTACTAAAATTAGCGCACGATATAATAAATAATAAATATATTTGTTATTTAATGCCTGGTTTTGTTCATAATAATTAAGACCTTCTTCTATTCATTTTTATTTTACAGCGCGATGATGAAGTCGATGTACGTTTGCTTATCCATCAAAGTCTTGCTGGATGCGTTATTGGCAAGGGTGGCCAAAAGATCAAGGAAATCCGAGATGTAAGTTTTTTTTCGTATTTACCTTACTTTTTATGAACTTTACAATTTGAAGCTGTGCTGTAACTATACCAACTAAGTTTGTGGGAGGATCGCAAAGAGTAATTTTAGATTTTTATGCCCATTATAAGACGGAGAATTACTCTTAATAATAGAGTAGAAGTAATTAAGAACGTAGTCAGTCAGTAGTACTAGAGAATTTGACCAGAAAACTTATTTGATATCATTTGAATTGTTATAATAATTGGACACTGGAATAATACGATTCGAAGAATCGCGCATATTAATAATAATACGATTGTTGGAATGATAACATTGTTAGTATGTAGGAACTTGTATCAAATAAACAGTCACAGTCAACGCCCCTGATTCAGTGTCTAAAAATATACCTTTATTATAAATCACTACTGCGATTACGTATAATTGTTCCTTCATCGACTGCACTAAAAAAGTGTGATTTAAAGTGTTATTTCCGTCCGGTGTTCTTGTTGCAATAACTTTTTCGTGTTCATGAATGAAACAAAGTTTCACATTACATAAAAATTCACCAACAATACCATAACTAACCAAAAATATTGTTAAATAAAAGCTTCAAATGAGGAAAGTAAAATAATTTTTTGTGTAGTAGTGGGGTGGCTGGGCATGCGGTTGAATTTTATTTTTTTTCTTCACTTTAGTGTACTATACTATATTTTTTATACTTCAACGCCGCCACCCGAAAAAAATCGTTTTAATTCAACAACTTTAGGAATAATTTTGCATGTCATGCCAATGGGTAAACGCGCATCGTGAACGGAAGTACAATTTTTTCGAAATACTCACACAAACCTAGCGTGGTGGACAGTTTAGTAGTAATAAAGGCGAACCACCATCACCACCACCAGCGGCAGGAAGAGGAACGAGGAACAGGCAAAAAGTCGGTTGTTTTTATTGCTTCTTTTCGTGCTCACGTACCTACTTGGCGCGTTATGCTCTGTGCGGTGGTTCGACTGGCGGCGTCGTTGCCGCCGATTTCGTTGCTGTTGTTATGAGCTGAGCGCGAGTTACCATTATTGCCGCTCTGTCACCTGCCAACTTTATTCAACTCAAGCTGCCCGATGTCCTGTTTGCTCTTCCACTGCCTCTGCCTTGCCTGCCCTTGTTGCGACACATGAACAACATGCGGAGCCTGAACCTGAGCCTGAGCGTGGGGTATTCGGCACCTTTAGCTTTACCTCTGCTGCTTTATGTGTTTTATTCAGTGTTCTGTGTCATTTTACCGCGCTTCGTGTCTCTGTTCATGACACAAAGCCTCATGTATTTGTTGTTTGTATAGCTTTGTAGGGACAGTTGGGGGTGTGTGCGTTTTGTTTTAATATATTTTTCCTATTTTTTGCTTCCTTTACAATATTAAATCAAATCGTCGTTCACTACTTTTTGTGGCTGTAGCGCAACTTATTGCACGCCGATATTTTTGAAATTAATTTAATTAATAAGAAAATATGTATATTAATGCGAGCCCCTCCTACAGTTGAATATTTTGGTTTTAATTAAGAGACATATGAGAACTTCACACGAACCCTTTGGGGATGGAGATATGATAGAAGTATGCAGTAAGAAGTGTTTGGCTTTGTTAAGGGAATAAGCGGAAATAAATGAACAAAGTTGTCTTATGAGAATACTCCAATTATTCCTTGTATCACGCTCCTTCAACTATGTAACTGTGTTTGGGTTGGAGATATGATGCAGTAAGAAGTGTTTGTGTTATGGGAATAAGCGGAAATAAATGAGCGAAGTTTCCTTAAGAAATTACTCAAATTGTTCCTTGTATTACGCTCTCTCAATCTGTAAAATGAAACTGAAGTTTCTGTCCACCAGCAGACTTACTAATGACGCATCTTTAAAATAGGCTTGTGATCATTCTACACATAATAATCTGATTCGAGTTTAAATTTTTAACTAATCGTCTACATCAAGTTTTTAGAACGATGCTCGACTCCCTACGACATGACCCTAGTTTGAAACTATCGTACACTTGTTTGTCTGAACCCTATCTATGGACTATAAAATCGACGTTTACGGCATTTAGGAGAGCATTTTTGAACCAAGCATTTAAATCAATTCTTAATCTAATTAAAATTATAACTAGGGCTCGAATTGAACAGTAAGCGAAAAATATACTTTTTTATTATAAAATTCTTCTATACACGATGGAAAAAACACTGACTCACATTTCGTTAAAATGAGACATGAGGCACATGACTTTTTCACTCTTATCCATTCCGCGTTGGTGTCCTTAGCTACGCTACCACCTACCAATACACATGCTACCACCTACCAATACACATGCTCGCGATCACACCCCACTGAACACTGAACCGAACGTAATTATCCTCGCGGTAATGCAATCTATGCTTCCTGATTTCGTTCCTATTTCGCTGTGTCAAATATAATTGTGCTTCATAGCCAAGCGAGCAGCAACGTACACACATGAAATGACATTAAAAATCGGTGACAGATTCCTATCATACCTTGAAGGCAAGGACAAAACAGTAACAACAACTGCAGCAATGACGACGGACGACGGACGACGGACGGCTAACACCAACACCATACCCAACATCAGTTCGGCCAGCAAATTTTTCGGGACATGTGGTCAGAATATTGTACATGAGCATTGCCTGTCAGTTTTTTGTGATTATTTTGGACAGGACATGACGTTTAGCAGCGAGCCAGTGTTCTACCGCCGGCACTGCTTGGCCTAATTGCGTACTGCCCGTTTGCCGGACTGTTTGAGTAATTTCATTTTCATGTTTCCGTCAAATTACTTCGAAACGGAAATTGTGCTTTGACGATGATGTGAATTCAGTTGAAATTTTCAACCGCTTAAAGAAAACTTACGAGGGCGGATTGATATTGAAGCTACCTAGCGCTAGATGGCAGCACAAACAAAAACTTTTTTTTTTTTAGAAATTGCGATCTGTCAAACGTCAGCTGTTAAAATTTCACCCAAATTCATCGATTAGTTTATTTGTTGTAGCAACTTTTGTGTTTCTTGAAAAATGGAAAAAAGCGAATTTCGTGCAGTGATTAAACACTATTATTTGAAAGGGAAAACGACGAAAGAGACAAAAGAAAAGCTCGATAAACATTACGGTGAGTCTGCTCCGTCAGATTACATGGTAAAATATTGGATTGCTGAATTTAAACGCGGCCGAACAAGCACTGCAACAATACCATCAACAGGAAGGCCAAAAGAGGTGGTTACTGAAGAAAATATCAAGAAAATCCTCGATATCGTTATGAATGATCGCCGATTCAAGTTGCGTGAGATTGTTGAAATGGTAAACATATCTTATGAACGTGTGTTCAACATTTTGCATGAACATTTGCATATGAAAAAGCTATCGGCAAGATGGGTGCCGCGTTTGCTGAGTGTCGAACAAAAACGAGTTCGACAGACCCTTTCACAGCGGTGTTTGGACATGATAAAGCGTAATCCTGTTGATTTTTGGCGTCGATTAATAACTGTTGATGAAACGTGGGTCCACCACTACACTCCTGAAACCAAAAATCAATCGAAACAATGGGTGGAAGCTGGTGGAAGTGCTCCGAAGAAGGCGAAGGCAGTGAAATCGGCTGGCAAGGTTATGGCCACTGTATTTTGGGATGCACACGGAATATTGCTCATCGATTATCTTGAAAAAGGATCCACAATGACAGGAATGTATTATCGTGCATTATTGGATCAATTGATTGATGCAATCGAGGAAAAACGACCACATTTAAAGAAGAAAAAAATGCTCTTTCTTCAAGACAACGCACCGGTTCACACAGCATTAGATACGATGCTAAAATTACGTGAAATACACTTCGAATTGGTTAATCATCCACCTTATAGTCCAGATTTAGCTCCTAGTGACTTTTTCCTGTTTCCAAACTTGAAAAAATGGCTCGCAGGAGAAAGATTCATCTCAAACGAAGAAGTGATTACCGAAACTAACGCGTATTTTGAGGGGTTCCCGAAATCGTATTATTCAGATGGCATAAAAAAGTTGGAATATCGTCTTACTAAGTGTGTCGAAGTAAAAGGAGGAGACTATGTTGAGAAATAAATGGTTTTTGAAAAAAAACCTACTTTTTTCCTACTTAGGTAGCTTCAATATCAATCCGCCCTCGTACATTTCTCTGGTAGGAAAAATTATAATTTGTGTCTTTCTCCAACTCCACTGCGTATTCTTCTCCTTGAAAACTTCCAGGTTCTTCACCATTTCTATTAAGGAAACATGTGAAATACCAGCTTAGTCACTTTTCTGTCATTTCTATTGACTTCTGGCTGTTCTTGAGAAGGGTATTGGGGGCTTTTTTTATTTAAATAAAGCAATGCACTATCATAATAAAGCTTTAAACTTCTGTGAATGATGATTCTGGTCTTATGGACTTCATATAGCATTTTTGTAGAGATAATAATTCCGTTGGCGTCTTGAATGATTGTTCTGCCGGACTCAATTGTAATGGCAGTACATGACCACAGATCACTGACTAATTCCAATTTTGAATGTGTTGCGTTCTCATACATTTTTCAATTGTCCACAAAAGACCTGCAACAATATTTTTTCTTAAGACCAAGTTAAGTTGTGATAAACTTCACAAACTCAATTCATTGAAATCTTATGACAATCAAACGCGCACGCACACGCAGCCCCACACAACATACTCGCCATACACGATTACTTGCTTGCACGCAGTACCTGCACATGTCAGGTTAACTCACGCCCATAACGACATTAAATCGCACAGTAACACGTAACAAACGTAAATGCGTCAGGAAGCACCAGGAACAAACAGCAATAACAAAGGGTAAAAAGTGCAAACTTTTAGGGGAATAACTTACGCAAGCACATCGTCGAAGGAATGCTGTGCTGCACGACAACGTACGAATAAGCAGGAACGTGGTGACGTGTCTACAGACGTAATTCGCAAGGATATGTCGCTAGCATGTTTTACACCCACCCACCCATCCAACCAAGCAGCCAACCAGCCAACCAATCGACCAACATTCATGCATGCATGCATGCATGTACGAGTGTGTAATGCTCACATGCGTTGGCATTCATTGTTGTCGCCAGAAGAAGCTTGCAGCATCGCGCACCACCTCAGCATTGGTACTGGCAGTCAAGCTGACGATGACGATAACTGTGGCTGCGTCATTCTCCTTCTGGTCCCGTCATCGATAGCACAGAACGCCAATTGCGCTTGAAAGCTAATGAAAACGTGTAAAATGTGTTGCTACTCGCAGTCGTACTGTCGTTATCGCACATAACAACTGCCTTTCATTGCTGTTGACGACGTGATCATAGCCACCCGCAGGCAACTCACAGCGCAGTGCAGCGCGCAGCACAATTGTTAAAGCTGCTGTGTCAAACATTTCAATTTGAAATGCTGCTGAGGAGAGGGGGACTCCTCTACCACCCCCCTACCCACAAACTGTCAATTTGTATTGCACATTCTTAGCAATTTTATATGATTTTTTTTGGTGTTGTTCCCGTTTTATTGAGAGAGGTTGAGCGAGCAGAGGTTTGAAGGAGCTTTGCAGGATTTACGCCTGATCTGTGTGGGCTTGAAATAATGTGGGAGTGTTGTTTGTTTATCTGGCTGGCTGTAAATATATATGAGCATGCTTTTAGGCACCAAAAGGTAAACAATTGCAAGCTGTCAAGAAGTGGGTTCCTACTACAAATGAAATTTTTTCTTATTTTTTCAATGTTGTCAGCGGCCCAATTATGTGCATTTTGTTAGCATTTTTATATTGTGTTTGTTTTTCTATTATGTTGGTATGTGTGCCAGCTGCCAATGAACCAAACCCCCACCCCCAACCCCCTCACATATGTAAAAATGTATGCAAAAAACCCATATATCATATTTTCATAGTTTTGTTGATGTTCTGGGAATATTGTAGCGAAATGCAAACGAAGCAGGAAATGTTTAATAACAGTGTTGGCTTAAGGTTACCGCCAATACCACCACCAAAGCACTATCACCAACACCACCTCCAGCACTATCACCAACACCACCATCACAATCACCACCAGCACCAAGGCCACGAACAACTTTCATATTCCGCATGACTGTGATTGTGAGTTAGAAATCCCCAAAATGTCTTATTTTGAGGGAAATATTTTTATTTTTTTGTTCTTATTTGAGCGCCAATTCCTTTAATATAATAAATTTTACAGCTTTACGCCATTCAAGTTCTGTGGTTTTATTCTATGTGGCGATGGATAAAATTTGTTGTTTCAGTATTGTACCTTAAATGGAACAACCTAACCGTCTATGGTGTCCTTCAGAGTTCTTAGTCCACAGTAGGCGGAATGTAATACGACATACAAAAAGTAATCGAGAGCACTCTATAATATCTTCTAAAAGTATACACAGAAAGGAAGGAGGAACGCGTTTAAGGGAGGAGGAACGCGTTTAAGGGTATACTGTGATTTGGAAGGGCATATCATATTTCTTGGCGGTTTCTAATTTTACAAAAATCTTCTCACAACACCACTCAACTGAACATAGCAGACCCAAAGAGTAGTAGCCTAGCCCTCTATCTTATCCTTTATATTGAGAACTTTGGACTATTTAGACACAAAGTAAATTAAACGAAATCAATCAAATGTAATCTGAACTGTTCTAGTGTCCTTTACAGAACTTGATTTCATTTACTCTAATCTAAAAAAGCCACAATCGTTTACTATAGTTAGTTTTTACTCCTACTTTGGCCCCGATATTCATTGCTCACATCTGAAATGTTTGTGGTTAAGTATATTTTTTGGCACGAATTGCTGTAGCGTAAAATGCGCCGTAAATACGTTACTAATTGGCCTCTTTTAGCGGGTTTCCAGTAACGAGGACTACCAACAGCAAACTTATTTAAATTTTAAATTGAACTTACATTGTTGGTTCCTTGCTGTTTCTATTGTTGTTACTAGCACAACTCACAAATTAATACACAACTTATTTATGCTTTTCTATCAACAACACAACAGCACTAATTTTCGTGTTGCTTAAAATTTTGTCAGATTCGAAAGCTAAACAGAAATACCAAAGAAAAAGGAATTTCTTAAGAAAAAGTGAATTGTGTTTCATCATTTACTTGCGACGAGGAGGAGAGCACACACACAAAAACGGTACTTGAGAAAATAACATTGCATATTTTCCGGCGCTCTCTTCTTGCATACTTTACCAGTAACCCTCCCGAAACCTTATTGTCATCGTGTTTTCATCAACTGCAGCAGTAGCGACAATAGCAACAACAACATCATCATAGCAGTGGCAGTGGTGGCGGCCCATTGCTTGGGTGCTGCTTCATTTTCATCTTATAAATGAGGTCAACAAGCGCACGGTTCGCCTTGTCGCGTTCTCGCCTTTCTCGTGCTTTACTCATTTAATGTTTTTTTTCTGTTTTTCAACAAATTTTTTTTTTAGTTTCTTTGCTAATTTATTACAGCGCGTACCCTACATTCATGTATTCACGGTATATTAACATAAAATTATGAAAATATGTAATTGTGATGCCATGAAAGTGGGTTTATTCTTTCTTAAATGACTGTGATGGGCTTCTCGTTTGTTTGTTGTTTACATTGTCATTCTATAATTTATTCTTATATATATATATATATAGAAAGGGTTCTTGCGACTGTTCCAGTGTTTAGAAATATGCCAATAACTCCCATTTGGTCAATACAATCTCTCGTGTCTTCGCATTTCCATATGATGGTTACATATATGGAAAGGAAGGGCGATTCTCCGATAGTTTTTTTATATATGAGTTTATGAAGGGGAATAGGAGAATTCTGCCATTTAATACACCAAAAATAAAAACGCAGAGACAAACTAGGAATGATGACACAATATAAAGATTGCTTTTCTTCTGCTTGAAGTTTCATTTTTAATTCTTGGGATGGACATTCTGATGTAGGGCGTGAAACAACTCACTCACAGAGAAGAACTCACTCACAGAGAAGAACTCACTCACAGAGAAGAACTCACTAACAGAGAAGAACTCACTCACAGAGAAGAACTCACTCACAGAGAAGAACTCACTCACAGAGAACAACTCACTCACCGAGAACAACTCACTCACAGAGAACAACTCACTCACAGAGAAGAACTCACTCACAGAGAAGAGGAGATCCATACCTAGAATAGACAATTTTGCCTTATTATTAAGCCCGCCATTTAAAATTGCTCCTTATGGCTTAATTGTGATGTCCTAAATCTGGGCGCCAGTCTTCAATCAAAGTTGATACGAGCGCCAGTCTTCAATCAAAGTTGATACGAGTACCAGTCTTCAATCGAGGTTGATACGAGCACCAGTCTTCAATCAAGATAGATGGAATCATGTTCCAACAGAGAAACAAGCCTTATTTAATAATGATATGGGGGCCTTCGCAACAGACGGGCTTCCAATCTTCATTGTTTTTCTCTACCCACTTTTTGACTTCGTTTTATTTCTATAGAATATAATCAGATTTTCTTATTTTAGATAGTGTGCCTCCCAGTGTGTTCATAAATACCGTCTTTATTTACTCGTAGCAAACCTACTTTTTTTATGTATAACTTTTTAATGCATTGTGTTGTGGTCCTTCAGCATGCAATCTGAATGCTATTATTTTAATTTTAATTATGTCCTCTGGAAATGTGTTGCTTTGAGGTCTCTTTATGTTCGTAGCATATTCCCCAAATATTGTTTTGTGTCTCTAATAAATTTTACAAAATTTGAATCCTCAACTAAGCTGCTTGGTTTACATTTGTGAAATAAGCGCATGGAGGAAACACAACTCCAAGGCTAGGCGGCGGCCAGGAAGGCAGCAGCAAGGCAGCTGGACAGCTGCTACCATACAAAATCTTGAATCTTCAATATGCTCGGGTCGCACTGCTCACAAAAAAATATTCAAAATTACACACCGAAGAAAAAGGAATATTTCCTCTACCAAAAACCTAACAAAAGCACCCAGACAGAGATCCAAAAACAAGACGGGCAGATGTTTCCTTAATATAAGAAAGAACCTTGAAAAATGTGTTTCAATTTCAACGCCTGCAAGTATAGTAGAGTTGCTTGCATGCATGTGTAGTTGTTGCGTTTATGGATGTTCAGCTCCTTGGCATTTGTCGTCTGCCGCGCCACGCTTGTCTTCAGCATCTCTTCCTCCTCGCTCATTATTTTTCGCTGCTTTTTTGGCTCTTTTTGTTGTAGTGTATTTAGCTCTGTTTCTATTTGACGCTCACCTTTTATGAGTTTATCCAGTTTAGTTCGGTGCGGGTTTGTGCCTAGGTACTAGGTATGTACAGGTTTGGTAAACTCTGCGTTTTTTGACTTCTGTTGTTCCTTTGTTGCATTTGTAGCGCATGCTGCTGCAGTTGTCTGACTGATTGACGAGGTTTTAAATTGCCTTTAAGCCTGTACGTAGGCTTATCTTAAGCGCTCTGACTGGCAGTTGGTCGCCTCGCTGGCACAGCATGTGCATTGATGATTCTTTCTTTATTTTCTTGTTGGTCTTTGTTGCTAGTTACCAGCTCTGTTTGCAGTTGTTGCTGTCTGTGTCCTTAGCAGATGGCATGTGCTGTGATCTGCTCATAAGGGTCCTTTTGGCGTTCTTTTCTTTTTTTTTTTTGCGTAGTCTCATTGTCATCTGTTGCTGTGTCTGTCTGTTGCTTTTTATGTTGCCGATATCAGTAGGATTTCTTGTATTTCAGTTTGACCAGATACTAGTTGGATTCGCTGCAAGCAAGTTAGACTTGAATATTTGCCACAATTGCCAATTTTATGCAAAGTTTTGCGCAGGGACAGAGTTGGATTGTTCAAAGGCATATGAACCTGAACTCCGGGAATCTCACATACAGTTTGCAGGGGTTGTCGACGACTCCAATGCATGGAAAACTGAGAATTTATTCAATTCTCTCAATTGTTAATTTGACAATACATCTGCAGGTTTTGTCTAGATTTAATGCCACAGTCGCCGAGTTATAGCTCTTTTGGCGTATAAAACTTTGAAAGTGCGGAAATTGTCCTGATTGCTTATTAGTTTTCTAGATTGTAAGCCTGGGAAATTACTGAAATCTCCGAAAATTGTATCAGGAATGTAGTAGTGAAGGAGGTGGAGGTGAAGGTGTGGTGTTCTTTTGCCCACTAACCTAAGATAACGGACCGCTACCTTTCAATTGAATATACCAATGAAATGAATTACTACATCGAATTACTACATTATCATTAGTATAATTTTCCAAACACCTTTCCTCTTCAGTTATGTGGAGACATCATAGTTGCATGGACTCAAATATTGTGAGGAAATGCTCTATGTACGAGTATGACAGCCGATCTGGTACTTTCCGTAATATGATGGCTTCATGAATTTCCTTTGTACTCTCAATTTTTTATTTTTGTTTAAGCATTTTGCAAATTACATCCAATCATTTCGCAGTTTTATTTCTTAGAGTCAGCCTTTTTAGAAATAGAATCCTTCCGTGCTGCTCTAGTTTTGTTTTTAGTTTTGCAATAAAATCCTCGTTGCCTGCCGTAAGTTCTGTTTGCAGGTGCTTTTGCTTCATTTCATTCAAAATCATACGGGCAACTAAGTCATAACTCGTAAGTATGCCTTGGTCAACATATTGCAAGAGTCGATGACGCACGTGGGCACGACTCGAGTTACATAAGGGGTGTTCAAAGTATTCTTGGAGAGGTAATAAAAGACGACTGTGCTTTATTAGTTTGAAAATGATTTATTTGTAGAACACTGTAGGACACAAAGGAGTCATAATAGAGAGCTTTATCTCAGTATAAAGACACTTTTATAGAGAAATAAAACAATCGAGAATTAGCCAAGAGGAATAACAAATTGAAGTTGGTTTTCTTAAACTGAATAATACTGTTAATTTTGTAAGTGAAGTGAATTTGCTCCCGCTTAGTATTCCAAACCCGTAAGACTTTTCAGAAGACTTTCAAAATACTACAGTTGGGGCACTCCGTAGCTGTGTAGAACCACTAAATGTGTTCTCTGCTGGAAATATTATTGTTTAGAAAAGTCCTCACAATGACATGTTCCCTCAATTTGTTCGAACGACTTGTTTGAACATTTTACTTTCCGGAAGGAAAGGCAAAACTAATTCTAGGTTGGAACTCTTTTCTTGCACAGGCTGCCTACAAAAAAATACCCAACTTGGAGAGAATCACATCATGAAGAAAACCTGTGAAAGGAACAGAAAAATCATTCCATCTTTTAAATAAATTGCTAACATCATCTCCTGATCATGGGATGCAAAACGCTTTCTGCTTAGGATTTGTAAAGAGTTGGGAATAATTGTAAAGAAAATCAGAGCATAATTTATTTTGTTTCCACGACTTGTATATTTTATTTCCCAGTCTTTCAATTGCCCAATCCCAGTCTTTCAATTGCCCAATCCCAGTCTTTCAATTGCCCAATCCCAGACTTTCAATTGCCCAATACCAGTCTTTCAATTGCCCAATCCCAGTCTTTAAATTGCCCAATCCCAGTCTTTCAATTGCCCAATCCCAGTCTTTCAATTGCCCAATCCCAGTCTTTCAATTGCCCAATCCCAGTCTTTCAATTGACCAATCCCAGACTTTCAATTGCCCAATCCCAGTCTTTCAATTGCCCAATCCCAGTCTTTAAATTGCCCAATCCCAGTCTTTCAATTGCCCAATCCCAGTCTTTCAATTGCCCAATCCCAGTCTTTAAATTGCCCAATCCCAGTCTTTCAATTGCCCAATCCCAGTCTTTCAATTGCCCAATCCCAGTCTTTCAATTGACCAATCCCAGTCTTTCAGTTCGTTTCCATCAAAAGTTGCTAGTGTCGAATTGAAATATTTTTACCTTTAAAATTCTGTTCTTTTCTTCAAATTTGTCCGTTTGGTTGCTCCAAGAAGGTTCAATAATATCCGTTCTCTCTTTTAATCAAATCCGTTCTCTCTTTTAATCAAAATAGACAATCAAGAAACACAATTTTTTCATTCTAAAGGAATGTGTTCCACAACTTTCTACTGGAATAGTGGAAATAGTGTGCAATTTTTAGAGCTCTAATAATCAGCTTCAGTGTGTTATTCTGGGTATTGTTTAGATCCCAGTGATTAATGGAGCGACGGAAGTCTCCTCCGTCATTACAAAACCTTAGATAAAGCCAGTTCTATTGGAGAAGAGACCAAACAAGCTGGGCGATATGTTATGACGCACATACTCGTGTCTTTTTTTATTGTACCCAGGTGATATTTCAAACCAAGGACCTTCAACTCGCCGTCGTTGGCTTCTTCGTTTATACTTTTTCAATATTAAATTTTAATTAATCAAATTTACGTTCTTCTGAAAGGTCGGGTTTCTAAAAACATAACCATCTTTCGATCGAATCATCATGGAATAACTCGTCAGTTAAGAGGCCTTTTTTCTTTTGGCACACACCATCATAATTCAGCCACATTAACATCCGTCGTGGTCAAAGCCGAGAACTTTTTGTGGACCTCCTCCCTAGAACGAGAATAGTACTGTCCAAGTATGTGTAGTAGCGCATCACCATTGTCTGTGCATTGGCACATTTATGCTCAGTGATGCTATGTTTGCCATTCTACTGACTTCCAATTGTTTGGATTCGGCAACTTTACCCTTCGGGGTTCTTTTGTAGCTAATGCAATGGTTTAGTTCTCTGTACTATGCTTGGTAAGGACTTTGTGAAGCTGAATGGACTGACTGACTGACTGACTGAATGGACTGACTGACTGACTCTGGTGTGCATGTAAAGATGGATCTCGTGTTATTATTGTTGGTATTTTAATTGTGTGCAATTTTGGTTGGGATCTTCGCATTGCATTTATAGTCAAATTTTAGACAGTCCGACATAGAATTTTAGTTGAAATTTAGATATGAAAGTTGGAGTGTGTGCTTGAGTAGGTGACAGTAGGGCTTCCATTCAGTACTGCAATGGAATAGAATATTAAAAATAAAGACACAATAAATTTTCTTTCTTTGGTGGTTGTCTTTTCAATTTGACATTGAACTGCGTGCTCCGTTTCCATTTTAGATCATAAATAAACAAAATGTGCCTCATTTCTTTTCTAATTTATTTTCAAATTATTTCAACGAATATTCCAAGCTGCTGCCGCATGCGAGTACACGCATTTTATGCGTACTAATTTTGTCCTGTGCCGCCTTTTTCCTTGTACAGTACTACGGACATATGCGCATCACATCGCTCCTTTTTATTTTTTCTATACCAATTCCTCTAATGACAACTGCAGTAATAGCAGCCACAGCCGCAGCAGTCACATGCAGCTGCCCCTGTCCTTTTACTCAGCGCGCTTCCAATGAATTGAAAGTGTACTCCTCCCTCCCTCCTCCGCTATATTAATGAATGTCTAACAGGTGCTATCTTTGAATGGCACAAAAACCAACCCAAGAAGACAAACAAAAATACAGGAAAATTACCAAAGGAACATCTGTTCCTGCCTCCATCTTTATCCTCCTTATTGTACTCATGCAATGCAGGGACGAACGCGCGCGGATGTCCTCTTAATTTCTTGTCCTGAGCGGTGCGTTTCTCTCTGGTTTGGTTTGGTGTTGGTTCGCTTCACTAGGTTCATTTATATCTAGGTGTTTGCTTTCTTCCATAGGAAAAATATCCTGTACTGGTCTGGTGTGGTGTCTTTCTGCTCCATTCTTCGATTTCAGCATGTAATGCCTTTGTGCCTGTTACTAATTACTTTAGATTGCAGTTGTTGCCTTGGAGAAAAGTTTCATTGGAAATTCTTTCCGCCACAGCAGAGCCAGTCAGTCGAGTGAGTAAGTAAGACTGCTGCCGCTCGCTTGGTTGCTTTGCTTTGCAACATCCAATGGCACTTTACTCTGTGGCTGAATGACTGAATCCCTCCGTGATTTTGTTGCTTGTTTGAATTTGTAGTTTAAATTAATAGAATGAGATTGAATTGGCGCTCTTTTTACTACTCGTGCCACTTCTACCTTTTCCGGTCTGTGTGTTCTGCCGCTGTTCTGCCGCTGTCCTGCCTCTGCTCTTTTCTTCACAATTGTCTTGTGCTATGTGTTGGCTACTGTTGCTGCTGTTCTGGATATGCTCGTCGTAATTGATCCTTGTTGCTTATCGAGTCCATTGTGTGTTTTTTTACATATTTACATACGACGGACGAGAGCATTGCGTCACGCTTGCATCTTCAAAGCAATGTTGGGAATAATTTAAAACTTAAATAAATCGAACCCAACTGTCAAGTACAGCTACAGCGCATTTAATGCGTGCCTGCCTCCCCCATTTCCGCTTGTCTGTCTGTCCCATCCTGTGTATTTCACTTTTGTCGGGCGGACCCCTCTACCCTGTACTTTTTCGAGTGTGTGTAATTCATCCTCTTACGTTTCGGGTTTATCCAACTTGAGCTGCACTTAAATTGGTGCACTCACCGTTGTTGTATCATACACAAAATAAAAATTTAAAAAAAATTAAATATATATAAAAAAAATGAAAAGGAAAAGGCAAACGTTTGGTGCTCTTGCTGCTGCTGCTGCTCCTCTTGTGCCGTGCTGAGTTAGTTGTGTGTG
Source organism: Clusia tigrina (assembly GCA_920105625.2). Lineage (NCBI taxonomy): Eukaryota > Metazoa > Arthropoda > Insecta > Diptera > Clusiidae > Clusia > Clusia tigrina. The sequence goes on from OV050030.1 coordinate 422,149,292, forward strand.
AAGCGTAACTCCTTGCAGAGTTCGGTTTGGTTCCTCACATGCTGCTCGTATTATTTATACCTACATAATTCGTTTGGTTTTGACACGACTTCCGTTTCAGGCTGCTGCAGTTGTTCTTATAACTTATATTTACTTTTTTTTTTAAAATATTTTTGTTTGCACTCCTCTGAACTCTCCTCCCCTCTACCCGTGTTTTATTTCTTCGGTTTGTGAAGTGCTCATGTGCACCTACCTTCGTCTCCTTCTTCGTCGTTTCCTCCCGCCAAGCGTCGAAACTCGTTGGCAGCCGCAATTCAAGTTAAATATTGAAGTTTTGAAATGCTCATAGAAATTCCTTTCCACAACTCAATTCACATCAACTTTTTTGCATATATTTTATAGCAGCAGCGTTGCTCATTTTTTATATTTTCATTCCACTTCCATTCCTAGTTTTTTGCCGCGCTTCCTCATTCTGTAGCGTCATCCTGTCTTTATTTCCTTTGGTGTGTTGTCGTCGGCGCTCCGTGAACCTTTTCATTTATTTCATTTTATTTTACTAAATTCCGTCATTCCGGTTAGACAGGATATTTTGCAAGGATGTGTTGTGTATAAAGTGCGAAAGCATATGCTTAAAAATGTTGGCTCAAAGCGCTTTGCTTCTGCTGCCTGCGGTAGTTTGGCGTTGATGCTCGTCCGTTCCACTTGTGCGTTTCTTTGTTTGCTTCCTTTCCCGCTCTGCTTGCTTGCTCCCTTACTACTGTTGTAGTTGTAGTTGTAGTTGGTTAGTTGGTAGCTGATGATGATGATGATGACGATGATGATGATGATGATGATGGCTTCAGCTCGTACTTGGTTTCTTGTTCCCGTTGGCTTCTAAATTTCTATTTTAAATAGGGCATTGATTGCATAATTGTGGGACACCCTGACTGCTGCTTGCATCCTCATACACCATGCTGGATGGTGGAACCGTCGTGCCTGGCAGTCACCCATCCAACCAACTATTAAACTGAACCATTTAGAGCTTGTGTTTTTTCACATTGTATTTATATGTAAAGGAATTTACACTGTTGAGCTTGTGCCTTGTGCTGTGGAAGGAGGACCATAGTTCAGGAAACTAGTTTACTTCAAAGAAATCATTTTGATTAATATGCCGTAGAAGGTTTATGAAGCTGATGCTTTACATTTTATGGATCCAAGCAAACAACCTTCTCGGCCTCAAGTAGTTTAATGAAATAAAATAAAATTTTTATTTTAAAAAATTATTAGAATTTATTAAATTTTCGTTATATATCGTATGCCAAAGAAAAATACATCGTGAACTACTACCTATAACAATTAAAAGTTATTTGTTCCCTATGTTATTAGAGATATAGGCACATGTGACAATTTAATATGCAGTCTTAAATTCGTTATTATGTTTTGTGAGTCAGGTATCGATGTACGAGGTGTGATCAAAAGATAACCGTTATTTTCATCTTTTCGTGAGTTACGTATGTTGGATGTTCGCATTTTTTTTTTTTATGTTGGTACACATGTCTGTTATACATATATGTTGGCAATACCAACCATTTTGGATTGTCAGTTTGTTTTTGACAGATAAAAAGGTTAGTCGTGTTTTGGTGTGCTCTTCGATTTTGTACTATTCGAAAAAATGGATCAAAGAAACTGTATTCAGTTTTGTGTAAAAAATGAAATTAAATGCGCAAGGACATTTGAAATGTTGACTGTGGCCTTTGGCGAGTCTACTATGAGCAGAACACAAGTTCAATTGTGGTATAACCGGTTTAAGGAAGGCCGAGAAGATGTCAATGACGATGCTCGTCCTGGTCGCCCGAGCACGTCAACAACCGATGAAAACATTGACGCAGTGAAGAAAATGATTTTGGATAATCGTCGAATCACTATCAGAGAGGTTGCTGATGATGTTGGCATATCGTTCGGCTCATGCCAAGCAATTTTTAGGGATGTTTTAGGCATGAAACGTGCGGCAGCGAAGATTGTTCCAAAATTGCTAAATTTTGAGCAAAAACAACGTCGCATGGACATCGGTCAGGAGCTGTTTTTGGCCAAAAACAAAACCGTTATCATGCCTCAACCACCGTATTCACCGGACTTGGCCCCCGCTGACTCTTTCCTCTTTCCAAAACTGAAGACACCGATGAAAGGAAAGCGTCTTGCTACGATTGAGGAGATAAAAGAAAAATCGAAACAGGTGCTGTAGGCGATACCAAAAAAAGCGTTTCAGAAGTGTTTCGAGGATTGGAAAAAACGCTGGCATAAGTGTATTATATCTGAGGGGAATTACTTTGAAGGGGACAAGATAGTTGTTGATGAATAAATAAATACTTTATTTTTTGATCACACAATAACGGTTATTTTTTGATCAAACCTCGTATATGGGGGTACTATACTAGTGAGGAGGATATAATATATTTATTCCACGATTTTGTCAATTTATTAAATTTTTTTGGTGTGATATGCTTTTTGTAGTGTGGTCTTAGGAACCTACCACGTTTTATTTGTGTACTTTAAAGTGAACATCGTTTCCGTATCACCACATTTCATTCATTTCATTCGCTTCATTAAAGCATACATGATTGCATATAATTTGCTCCGGGAGAACAAACGGCAGTCAAGCGTTGTTTCTATTTGTCCTTTCAATACGCCTTACTTCACCAACCGCAATAATTGTCAATAGATGTGAAGTGTATGACTAAGCACACAAGTTTAGCAGGCCGACTTCCTTATTCCACAATGAGTGTCGCCAACCAAACCAAACCAAACACGTGATGATAATGCAGCAGCACGCCACTATATTATGGCGACCTATAACTATCAACCAACTCGCCAATGCTCCAATCGACCTAGCAACCAACCAACCAACCGACCAACCGGCAAACCCACCAATAAACCGGCAAACCCACCAATCAACCCACCGACCGACCCACCGTCGGACTGACAGTCGACTGCCAAAAGCGTATTTGACCAAAATACATGGCTTGTGGGATTTATATGTTCGTTAATGTTGTAGTGTGCCAACAAAAGCAGCCTTCCACGTTCGTACTTACGCAGCAGAACCGAACCAACCGGCTCCAACAAAAAATAAAGTGCGTGACTATGCTTGCGGTTGGTGTCACTCATTCATTTGGTGTTGTCCGTCGTCCTTATTCCAACACAAGCACAAGCATCAGTTTTGTTGTATATCTGGTTCCTTTTTAAGAAAACTCCTTATATGTACTTTCTAAAGGCTGTTACCATTATCGTTTGCCTGCTGTTTCCTAAAAATTCTTCTCTTCCTGTACATATTATTATATTGCTAAGTTTCTAAAACTCCTGCGGTGCATGAAATCATTATCAAGCCAAGGCATAATCAAGTCTCAGTGAAACTATTTTTAATTTCGAAATTCCTTACAACGAGAATAATGACACTCACTTTACACTCTTTTTCTCCCAAATGTGTTCTCGTGTGTGTGTGTGTGTGAGAGAGAGAGAGAGTGGGTAAGTGAGTGTCAGATTGGTGTACGTGTTGGGTGCGTGAGTTTTTATACTGTTTAGGTTCTTGTGTGGGTTTATAACTTGTGCCGGTTTGTTGTTTGTCCTGCTGAGTCACCCCTGCAGTAAATTTTGTAAATAATCCGAATAACGAAAAAATAACTCACTCCATTGGGAGAGTGTAAATCCTACTGTGGATGGATATATCAACTTTGCCTCTACAATATGAGTTTAGTAAATATAAAGAAAACTGTTTGATTGTTTCTCAACTAATTCAAACTTTACTTGAACCACTTTTTTCTAATTGTTCCCTCATTTTATAGGAAGAAGTAAAATACCAAATCAATTTACTCCACTCCCCTTGTTTTCACTAGTACTGGTTAAACTGGTGAAAGAAATTGAGTGTTTATATATAAAATACTGAATTGATAACTCCTATTTTAACAACGCTTATTTAGTCCTAGTTGAGAAAATTGAATAAGGTTTGTTTCGTATGAACTAGTCTCACACGTTAGTGGTGAACTAATCACCCGTTAGTTCTAAACTAGTCATTCGATCGTGTTGAACTAGTTTTAGATTGGTTCTGAACTAGTATTACGTTAGTTCAAAACTATTGTAACATTAGTTCTAAACTAGTGTTACATTAGTTTTAAACTACTGTTACATTGGTTTTAAACTACTGTTACATTGGTTCTAAACTAGCGTTACATTGGTTCTAAACTAGTGTTAACATTAGTTCTAAACTGGTATTACATTAGTTCTAAACTAGTGTTACATTAGTTCTAAACTAGTTCACGTTAGTTCCGAACTAGTATTACGTTAGTTCTGGACTAGTATTACGTTAGTTCTGGACTATTATTGCGTTAGTTCTGAACTCGTATTACCTTAGTTCCTAACTAGTATGCTAGTTCTGAACTAGTGTTGTGTTAGTTCTGAACTTGTGTTGTGTTAGTTCCGAACTAGTTTCACGTTAGTTCTGGACTAGTATTACGTTGGTTCCGTACTTGTATTATGTTAGTTCTGAACTAGTATTACATTAGTTCTGAACGATTTGAGCTTTTTTTACACTATTATGACACATGTTCTGAAAGCTTTCAGTGTAAGCTCAGTATTCTTTCAAAGTCGGTTGTGAGCTACTTTTTCAATGTAAGTTGTAAACTCTTGAACGTAAGTTGTTAACGATTTTTACGTGATTGGGAAGCAGCTCTCTTTACCCATTATCTTTGATCTGAGCTAATTTAAAAAAGTTGATTTTTCTACTGGGTCGACTCTTCACAAAAATGCGGGGACTAACACGAAACACGCACACATGGAAGACTCACTCAAAACCCGCAGCATGCTGGCAATCCACACAGCCGCCCAAAGAAATTCTGATGTCCTGTTGTATCCTTCCGTATTGCTGCAGTTGTGAACTCAAGAGCGTGACTTGTTTTGTGTGCGAGTGTGCGTGAGTGAGTGGAAGTTGTGTTGCTGCTGTATTAGTGCTGATTTCGCATCGAGTCCCTCCATACATAGTCATTGGGAATCTCCGAACTTAACTAGTTCAACGTTAACATTGGTCGCGACCACGTCGCTCAATCCCGGTGATTCACTCGCTCGCTCGCTCGCGTGGTCAGTTGGAAAAAAGTCGGCTTAGTTCGTTTTGATCCTCTTTAAAATAAAGTTAAATTTATTTATTTATTTATAAAAATTCATAAGCGCGAAACGGGCCAAAATAGTTCACAGGACTCTAATTTATTTCACTATTGTGTATTTATTTAAAACGCCGTGAGCGCTTGTTCACGTGGATGTGGGCTTTGCTGGTGAACACATTCGCTCATGTTTGAAATTAATGATGCCGCATGTTTTTTGTTGCCAAAGGAAATATTTAACTGTAATAAAAGGCACGAAACATTTTTCTGACTCAACGTGGTTTTACGTTTTCTCATTTTTGCTGTATGTTGTTGCTGTTGTTGTAGTTGTAGTTGTAGTTGTTGTATTTGTTGTGATTGCTGTGATTGTTGTTCTTGGTCAAGCAACGAACAACAACAGCGCCGACCAATTTCGTTTTAATCCTAAAATGCGAATTTTATGGTCTAGAAATGATGCAATCGCTTTACGGCCGCCACCACTACTCCTGTCGCGCGCTTGGTGGTGGTGCTTCAGCGGAAACGGAAACTACGCAAAGTGAAACTACAGAAACGCACCAGTGTAAATGGTAATTAAAACACCAAAAATACTTGAGCTACTTTTTTATTTTTATGTTATTTTTAAACGCTTTCTTCTGAGCCCTTTATTACGGGGTTTTACTCGTTTCATGCTTACCTCTGTTTTAATCTTAATAATTAAATTTATATTTCTATCCATTTGCTTAACGGCTTTCTCCCTTATATCTGCATTTCGGATGCAAGTAGTTTTTCTTTAAAGTATGTCCTTTATTTTCTTGAGGGACTTTTTTTACTCTGAAGTATTAAATTTCAAAATTTTTATTCAAATATCTCTGACATTGTTTTCTTTTCTCTGCTATATTCGTCTTTTTTGCTGCCTCTATAAGAATTTTCCTCTTCCTAGAGTCAACTTGGCTTATTTTGTGGGAGGGAAATTTCTTTTTTTGGGCGCTTGTATGGTTTAAGGCACTTCTACCGGAAGAGATTGTAAGGCAATGGGAAGTAGTTTGAATTGTTGGAGTTCAAAATTGTTCGGTTAGAATGTTGTAAGGTGAAGGGCATACATACATCCTGATTGTTCGCCCGCCCGCCCCTTTTGCTTAAGTATAGTATGAGACAGTGTGGCGGAACTGTTTGGTTTATAAACTGGCTGGTAAAAATATATATATAGAGGGAGGGGGGTTTGTTTGTATGTAAACGAAAAAGTTAGTTTGCATTCTCATATGCAAATATCACATGCATTTGAATAATAGCAAAAATTATTCATGTTTGAATTGTTTTTGAGTTTTTGTTTGTGTTCAAGGATTGTGGTGGCATGTACGAAGTGGGTACATTGAAAATTTCGATGTGTCGTCATCTTCATGTTTTTTTTTTGTTGGTATTTTATTTTATTTGCTTTTCTTCTTATTGCGTAGAAATGAAAATTTCCGCCAAATAATGACATCATCGGCTGATGAGATATAAAACTCCTAGTACAGTGTTTCTCAAATATTTGGTGGTACATTTTGGTACATTAAAGCTGCTTAGAAGACTTGTGTTCCCTTCAACTGGCGTCAATTGGCCGCTTCCGGCTGAAATTTACCTCCACATATTTGCGCATTTGAGGTCATTATCTGAGCTGAGGCCTGACTGAGAAAGCATAAACCTTTTAATTGAGTTTTATCAGCCACAATATGTTTTTAATAATTTTGTTAATTTAAGCTAAACAGAAATATCTTTATGAGTCGAAAGGTCAGTGCAGTGCGCCTTTTTTCTTCTTATTTATTGTAAATTATTATTATAATTAATATAATAAATAAATAAAAATGCCTATAAATTTTGTGTAAGCGGCCACACCAGAAATTGTATTGACATGGCTTATAAAAACTCCTACTTCCATCTCCATTATAAAATATTATATTACATGTTATAAGGACCAAAATCACGACTGCGGGTTTTTTTTTTTTGGGTTTTCCAAAATTGGAACGGAGGTGGAAATCTTCAAAAAGACACTGATGACATTACGGCACCAGTAGTGTGGGATTCTTACCCACTAAAACCACCTCCATCGCAGCCTCCTCCGCGGGACCGCCGCAAGGTAATACTTCTCCGAGCTTATGTAGTGGTGTTTAACTTCCACACTCTTAGGCCAAGGTTGGCCAGTGTAGTTCTCCAACTCCACCAAATTTGCAACTCACTACACAAAATATGCTACCATACTATCGTGTAGTACTTTATTCTACACATAGCGACTCAGGCATACATGCATATATAGTGACTTTACTGAACAATAACAAATCGAGAATTTAGTTAAATATTCTTCGCCAGTATTCTTCACAATTGTTACTGATTTGGGAGTATTCAACACTATTTCAACCTTACAACTAATTATACAGAGTCGGGGAGTATTCAAAACTATTTCAACCTTACAACTAATTATACAGAGTCGGGGAGTATGAGTATTCAAAACTATTTCAACCTTACAACGAATATTACGGAGTCGGGAAGTATTCAACACTATTCCAACCATACAACAAATATTAATGAGTCGGCGAGTATTCAAATCTATTTCAACCTTACAACGAATATTACGGAGTCTATTCCTACCATTCCTATTACGGAACTATTCCTACCATTCAACACCTTCATTCCATTGGTTCTATTGCTAGAAACTTGTTTTAATTGCCTGCTATCATATGCCATAAAAAACGCACCATGGAATATCCTGTGATCAAACGGGTCTAAGTTTCACCAAAATTTGATACTTCTTCCTCCAAAGTAGTTCTTCATACAGCCTTCTACCCTGATGATCCCAGGAATTTAACTCAATATTAGTTTTTACAGTTTATATTTGTCCTTGTAATAGGAGTGTGGTGTGGTGTGGTACTGGTACTCGTGTTGTTCTTCGCAACTAACAACACCATGAGAATTGCGAGTAATCCTTTTTTATTCCAAAACTTGAGAGTGTTCTCATTGGCCTCTCTTTCAATGTAATCTTTGAACCCCTTGAAACGTTCGTCCCACTGTTGCCTTCTTTAGGTACATTATTTTAACGTTGTGGTACTCATATAAGACGTAATTTTGAATGTTCCATATAACATCAGTAAAGGATTGATTCAAACATCCCGAACAACACTCTGGAACCACTTCACACCGCAACTCACTTAATCGATCTACTACAGTTTCAGTATATGCCTGCCCCATTGCTTTGAGATCAAATCTTGTATGCCAAGTGTGCATATTTCCGCTCCATACGAGAGTACTCGTATCCTGATGATCACTTCATGAACACAATACGCAACAGTGATTTAAAATTAGTTCGCCAAGTTGTTCAATATTTCTGTTTGTTGTGTTACTTTAACTCATTAAATGAACTTTAAATGAAGTCATTGAAAAAGGCGAAGCGGAAAATGCAGTGCCTTCCAATTGGCAGTTCTCCACACTACATACTCGTCTTGACAATTGGAGCCAATTGATTTCAACTGCAGAGACAACCCCACGTCTGGAATGTATGCGATTTCAGCCTCTGGAGGTGCAAATCACATATTCCCACACATACGCACACACACCATAACACACACCAATGTACTCCATTACACACCAATACACAGCGTCTCCAGGCCGACACTTTGTATCTGTGTCTGTCACAAGCGTTGCTGTCATCGATGCCTCCTCTTAATGCATGCATTTATGTTGGCTCTGCAGTTTGCCTGTCACCGGCGTAAACCTGTGTGTGGTCCTTGTGTATCTTTTTGTCTCTTTGCTGGCTTTCTCGTACGTCTGTCCTGGTTGCTGGATAATTGTTCACGGAGATATTTGATGCGGCCTTTTGCATTGTTGTAGCTTTGCTTTCAGGTAAGGTTTCGGTGTGAAATGTTCATGTCATATGGATTTCAAGAAACATTCTCACGCTTCAAACAGGGCTTCTGTTGTTTGCCCAGTTGAACAGCAGTTAAAATTGCACGAATGGAGGTAGTTTTGTGGTGGTTTTTATTTTTAATCTCTTTCATAAGAAATATTTGAATACCTGTTGAGCGGTTTATTGAGCGAAAATATCTGTTAAAGATGAAAAAACTGACGCGGCTTCAAATTGTTAATAAATTCACCCTCGATTTGAATTCATGAATAATAATCTTTTTTTGTAATTTCCAGAAAATTGGCTGCCGTATCCTGAAAGTTTTCTCTAATGTGGCACCCCAGAGTACTGATCGTGTTGTGCAGACCGTGGGAAAACAGGCGCAAGTGATCGATGCCGTACGCGAAGTGATCTCGTTGACCCGTGAGGTAAGTGTCTCATCTCAAGTTACTTAAACCGTGTGTAGAAAACTTAAGAATGAATGTGGACGAGACACGGTGAGCATGCCGAATATGCCTTCGCATTCACTACTGTGAACGAGCGTTGTTTATTGTATGCTCTTTCAATTCCTTTTGTTGGATTGAGCCGGAACGGATGGGAGTAGCCTCGGCCCAGAGACTATTCCCACGCTCTCAACGTTGCCATTCGCCGTTTCTCGTTCATGTTCCAATCTGTGCATGTCCTTGAAAATTTGTGACCTGAATCGTTTTCTAATTAATCTTTTTGTTTATATTTTCTTACAGACTCCAATTAAAGGCCCCATTCACAATTATGACCCCATCAATTTTGATCGCATGTACGCTGACGAGTATGGCGGTTATGGCAACAGTGGTGGTGGTGGCGGTAACGGAGGAGGTGGAGGTGGCGGCGGCGGTGGTGGTGGTGGTGGAGGCAATCGCCAGTCACGTGGTGGCAATCGTGGAGGCGGAGGTGGAGGTGGTTTTGGAGGTGATCGCGGAGGCGGCGGTGGTGGTGGCGGCGGCGGTCGCAATGACCGTAGCCGTAGCGATGGCCGTCGCGATAATAACCCCTTCATCAACCCCTGGGCTAATGATGATGGCTTTGGTGGTGGCAACAATGGCGGTGGTTTTGGAGGAGGCAACTTTGGCGGAGGCGGTGGCGGTGGGTTCGGAGGCGGTAACTTCGGTAACAATCCTGGTGGTTTTGGTGGCGGCAATGCTGGAGGCAACTTTGGCGGTACTGGTGGCGGCTTCGGCGGACCTAATCAAGGCGGCGGGGGAGGTATGGGCAATTTTGGTGGTAATACCGGTGTTGGCGGTTTCAGCGGCAACCAAATGGGTGGTCCCAGTGGAGGAGGCGGTTTCGGCGGTGGCAGCGGAGGCGGCGGCTTCGGTGGTGGTGGCGGCGGCATGAATCAAGGCGGCGGCGGTGGATTTGGCGGTCCAAATAATAACTTGGGCAATGGTATGGGCGGCGGTTCCGGAGGTGGCGGCGGCGTTGGTGGTTTCGGCAACAACTCTAACAGTAATGGTCCCAGTGGAGGAGGTGGTGGTGGTGGTGGAAATGCGTCCGGTAATTTACCGAACGGACATGATCCCAAGAACAGCACCCAAGTCACCATTCCAAAAGACGTAAGTTGAATAGAATAAGTGAAGGTTGGATTAGAATAGAAATATGGGATCCAAGTGAAATTTTCAATTATTAGATACTTGGTGAGAGTCCTTTTTTTCAAATACAGTGGGTGGTGGAGGTTTAAACTGTTTAAAGAGCGGGACAACAACATCTGCAATCATAGAAACCCAAATAAAGTTCTGTAAAATGAAATATAGTTAAGTAAAAGGAAAAATAGTTAAGTAAAATGTATTGATATGAGTCCAGTAATATGAAAAGTTCCACTAACATCCTGTAAAATGTTGCGGTCAAAGCAGAACCAACTGAAATAAAACTTTGGTGGGCAAAACCAAGATAAAATTTTAGCAGCCATCCTAACAATTGGCGAAATTTCGGGGAAAGGAGCTTTTAGTTGCCCTACCTACCTATTTGAAACTGCCGTAGCTATGTAACTTGCTACTTACTGTATGAATCTCGAACCAGTTTAAATTTCACTTATATCCTTTCTCTATACTAATCCTCGAATTGAGAATTGGTCCTTGGAAAAATGTTTTATTCTCACTTCCTCTTTTCTTTTTAGCTTGCTGGTGCTATCATCGGCAAAGGTGGCGGCCGCATACGTCGCATTCGCAACGAATCCGGTGCATACATAACCATCGATGAGCCACTGCCTGGCTCCACCGATCGCATCATCACCATTTCCGGCAACCCCAAACAGATACAAATGGCGCAATATCTTTTGCAACAGAGGTTGGTGTCAAATAACCCATAAAAGTATGCTCAGTTTTTTTCACTTATTATTCTTACCGTTTATTAAATTTACGTATTTATATATATATTTATACATACCAATTACATATACATAACATGCATATACAGTGGTGGCTAATTTAAATTTAAGAATGCATTCAAAAACATCTTTGTTCATGCTTAAAAATTTTCATGTTCGTGCTTAATTAACCGAAATAACATAACAAAACCAACTCAGCATCGTTCAGCGATATTTTTTCAAATTAACCCAAATCCTGAATACATTTTGTATGGAAGACTAGTGATTTTGTTGTTTGGTATTTATGATTAACAATAAATCCCTTGTCTTCTTACAATGTGTATTGTTGTCTTCCATAAAAAATAACAGCTTCTTTGGGTTAACCATGTGCGTGCGCTTGTGTGAAAATTGTGCAAAGTGTGGGTTTCAAAATACTAACAACTGTATAATTCATATATAATAAATATATATATATACCATATTTTACTCGAATCATTTTTGCATTTACTCGAACCGTGTGAATTTTGTACTAAATGATTTTCTCTTTTTGTTGCAGTGTGCACGAGAACAACGGTAGACGGAGTTTCTGAAACGTCACCGAAATGCAGCGTAACAACTAGTTACGGCAACAACAACAATTTTAATTATAAGTGTTGCTTATACCACAAGCCCAGAATTGAATTCCTTTTTTGAATCCTTAACTTTATGCGAAATGTAACATAATTACCCACCACGAGAGCGCTGCAGTTGCGCCAACCAAACAACCAAAAAAACAAATAAACAAACACTTTAAATCAAAATCAATTTTAATAATACCATCAGTTTAAGGCAGCAAGCAGCCAGTTAATTAAGCGCACTTTCAAATAATAACATCAACAACAACAACAACAACACCAGCAAAAATAACAACACCAACAACAACAACACCAACAATAATCACAACCTTTCACCCTTACGCCACACCATATATAAACAAAATATATAACCATAAATCTAAATCGTATATAAAACTAGTATATATTATTTTAGCATCTAGAAACTACTGAAATTTCTATTAAAAAACATATAAAAACAAATCTAAAAAAAATTGTAGTTTTTAGCAGTTTCATTTGTAGAAACATGAACACAATGATATGTAATCTTGTTAGCAACCAAACTTAATAATTATTGTACTAACAACAACAACAAACAACAAACAACAACCACAACCACAACCACAAAGAAATAACCTACATTTTCACTATATAATTTAACGATTAGCATTGATCTATGTGGGTGTGTGCCTACGAGTGTACCACACATTGTGGCAGCAGCAAGAGAGATTTATATAACTACCATAGATGTATGTATAAACAAACCGTGCACGCTTAAGTTGCAGGAAAAGTATATAAAATTAAGCCAAGTAATAAAGATGCATTAAAAGTCTTTCTAAAATTAATTTGAGTTAAGTGATTTATTTGTAAATGTTATCATCATCAACAACCACAAGCCTACATATGTAAAACAATGAATTGAGAATATAATATGGCAAATGCGACAGGCCACCATCATCCAAAAGTATAATGTTGGAATCATTGTTGTATTTTCTGCATTGTAATGCGGCAATTTTTCACTTTATGTTTCCAATTGATATACGCGCCCTGCATTAAATACAATTAATAAACACACCAACCAGCAAATGCGAGAAAATGCAAAATAAAGTTTGTCAAACATTAAATAAAATATTTACCACCTTTTTTCATTTATCTGTATTATGAAGGAAGTGTTTTTATACTTAAATGCGTTGTTACGATTATCAGTTAATTGTCAGTAGTAGTTCGTTCACTGGATTGTGCCAAATAATTATTATTGGCAAAGCAATACAAAGGCTATTTGTTTAAAAAGTCAGTTAACCCTCCAACGGTTGAGTCATCCGTTGCCCTTATACGAAGTACAAGGTCCACAGGGACCTATTTCTATTTGTATGGAATTTTATATGAAAACGCATTTTTTTAAAATTTTTTTTGTTTTGATTTATCCATTGTATCAACGCCCGATTTGTTGGCGTTGTAATCCAAAATAGCAAACGGTTTCTTCTTTTCAGTTTGCATGTCCACACCGCAAGTATAATGTTGTGTCCCCAGGGACCTTTTCACACATTCCCGTACTAATCACATTTAAATCTCAATAGAAACTAAACTATTGGTCGGATCGCTTTGAAACGATTCTGGATAAAATTTCCTTGGAATACATGTGGGGGTCGGGTATACTTCCCATGGACCACCAAGGAGTAATTTCAGTTTGAAAATGAAAAAGGTCCCCAGGGACCTTCTCACCCGCCGGAGGGTTAAACTAAAATGGTTTATTTAATTAGAAATAGTGCACAAAGTTTAAGTCAGTACAAAAGTTTAAAGAAATTGCAACTTTACTTTATACAAGGTGTGTAACGTGGATTCCAAAGTAAACCAGGACTGTTTAAAACCAAGAATGATAGAGAGGGTTTCTATTATTTTTGGTTTAAAAATAAGAACAACCTTTTTTTTTGGCAAAACCGATTTATTTTATTCAAAGCACTTCCCTTCCGATTCAAGACAGCAATTTGCGCACGGTTTAAAAACATGTCGAATGAGTGTTTTACATCGTCTGCTGGGATGTCCTTCAGGATAACAGTACAAGCATTTTGAATGGCTTCTACGTTCACGAAACGCTTTCATCTGCAAATGCATGTTTTCGAATGGGGTCAAATAGCACGGTGCCAAACTAACCGAAGTGGTTGACAGTTAAATTGCCAATAGATGGCCTCACTAGAAGTACCTGTTTTTAAGAAGTCCTGTTCACCTTGTCTCCTGCATCATGTATATCATATACTATCAACGTTAAATGATCCAGAACAAATTTCTTAAAAGGATTTTGAAAAGTCGACACTCATTCAATGACAAAGTATTTTCAGTACAAAAATATCTGCTATAGTATAGAGGGGGGTCGATATTTTGATTAGATATGAGGCAAATTTCACTGTGGGTGATTTTTTCACCTTTATATAAAAATCTCTGCCAGCAATTGTTATCAACTTGCAATGTAAAAACATTGACTTGATCAAAACAGTGATTTTTCACAGTCCGCTCTACAGTGATCGCAGTCACTGTTAAAATGACGGTGATTGAAAAATCACTGGATCGCTCATCTCTAATTTTGACTTACGTGATACCGCAGATTTTTTAACTGGCCAACTAACGCCCTCAGTTCGTTATTGATTTAAACTTGATTGATTTAAAATGCCTTTTCCATTGAAATATATACGAAGACTTGTAGTTGTTGTCCTCTGGCAGCAAAACATCCTTCTTCGGTGTAGGCGTTGTTGTGCTTCTGAAGTAGTTTAGCAATTCCAGTTTGAGGCACTGGATCAGAGTAGAATTCCGAATAGAATTCCTTATGTAGGAGCCCATTACAACCCGTTATCGGGTTACTTCCGAGAGGCGTCTCTGCATTTTCTTCGCAATCTGTTATGAAGGGTGTTTTTTTAGTTGTGTGTGGTTTTCAAACAGAAATAAAACGCATATAATTTAATGTTATGGCCAAGAATTTAGTTTTATTATAAAGATAAGGGTTTGCCATTATGTTTTAAACATGATTTCGGGCAAGTGGCCGCCGCGGCTGCCTCGAGTAAATTCCAGCCGAGAGGCCCAATTTTCGAACACTGCAGCAATTGGGGCCGTATGTCAGCAATAACGCGCATAGTTAGGTTTGTCGGAATAGAACACTCCTTTATATAAACACTCCTTCCGTGTTTTTATTTGTAGCTCTGCTTGATTCTCCAAGCTACATTTATAGGTGTGCAAATATTAATTCCTATTCGAATGATATACTCGATATGCATGATATACTCGATATACATGGTTATATATCATCCTTTGACTCTGAATTATATCTCTGCTCTTCTCCTCATAACTGCAAGGCAGGTGGGAATATTTTGTATATGCCTAGGAAAGAAATGGGTCAGTTTAGATTAACTTATATAAGGCTCTCATTGTTTTCCATGCTGGAAACAGTGCTCACATAAACCAAGAGAGCCTGCAAAGTTCACTGGTGACGATATATGTCGGGCAGCTAAGGTAAGTAATCCTCCCTAACTGACCCAAACTTACATGAGTCGACGGTAATCCTTCCATTGTAGCTATGTGGAAGCTTCATCGTAGCCATTAGAAGTATCATGGTAGCCATGTGGAAGCTTCATCGTAGTCATGTGGAACCTTCATCGTAGCCATGTGGAAGCTTCATCGAAGCCATGTGGAAACTTCATCGTAGCCATGTGGAAGCTTCATCGAAGCCATGTGGAATCGGATTTTTATTCAGAATGGTTTTGAATATTGTAATGAAACACTCGAATCATTTATGTCATTCATGAATTAGCGTTTGTAAAACAATTAAAATGCGATTAGTCCTTACTGGCAGGATATTTGTGGAGTGTTATTAGTAAAAGGTCACATAGAACAGACACAGAGTTAAGGAAACAACAGGACATGCATGTGAAATCCTCTTTGCGTTATTGGGCTTGGTTGTGGAATATGTAGGAATGTCCTCGGAGGCAGCTGAAACTGGCAATAGAGGGAGTAGCTACAATGTACAATTATTCTTAGGTTAGGTTAGGTTGGGAAGGCATGTGCGGATACGAAGTATCAGCACTTCCACCCGGAGACATCCATTGAGACATGTCCATTGTGACTGCCTTCAAAAATTCCAGGAGGAGGCATACTCGTCCTTACCCTTGATTTCCATAAACATTGGAAGTACCATCCCAATTAAACCATTTAGTTTTCCAGATGAAAGTTAGAAGATCTGATAAATCCACCTTCGTTAAACTTGTGAAGAAGCGCGACCCCAAACATTGAAGTCGTTTCAACTGTAGTCTTGGACATTGACATATAAAGTGATGAATCTACTCTGTCTCTTTTTCATCATGGCAACTCCTACATAGCTCGCTCGACGGCATATGCCAATGTTGAAGCTCTTGGTAATATATAAAGATATATATAAAGAGATTTCGGATATTTTGTTCGTGTGCTGGGAACTTTCAACAGACGCTGCAAAAAATAAATCAGCTGCTAACTTCCAAAGTCCTTTCGGCAAATGGACCGTTTTACCCTGCTACGTGAACAAATCATGGAAATTCG
The DNA here is from genome assembly GCA_920105625.2 of Clusia tigrina. Taxonomy (NCBI): domain Eukaryota; kingdom Metazoa; phylum Arthropoda; class Insecta; order Diptera; family Clusiidae; genus Clusia; species Clusia tigrina. Next base: position 422,165,735 of record OV050030.1, read on the forward strand.
CCTTTAAAATGAGTGAACTGTTCTCCGAACTTATAAGAGGGTTTATTGGAATCTTAGGACTGTTTCCTGGCTTAACGGATATGTTAATAATATAACAAAATTGTCCTTTTTGTAGTGAGGTAAATTCAGGAGCGATTGAAGAGAGTTCACTGTAACCATAAAAATTCATTGTTGCCAACTTCATAGAACTTTATTTCTATAAAACAATGAAGTTGGAGCAACTGATATGGTCGGAGCTGACATTATAGTCAATAGAAGGTACACTATATGCTTACACATCCACCACTGGGGTCTTCATAAGAAGGTTATTTCTACAAAAATGATGGAGCTGCTAGTATTGCCCGCAGAGAGTTGACTATAAACATGGACCGTTGGCGTCTTCTTTCGACAAAATTGAAGTCGGAGCTGACATTATAGTCAATAGGGAGTCCACGAAGGTTATTTCTACAAAAATGATGGAGCTGCTAGTATTGCCAGTAGAGAGTTCACTATATCCACAAACATGGACCGTTGGCGTCTTCTTTCGACAAAATTGAAGTCGGAGCTGACATTATAGTCAATAGGGAGTCCACGAAGGTTATTTCTACAAAAATGATGGAGCTGCTAGTATTGCCAGTAGAGAGTTCACTATATCCACAAACATGGACCGTTGGCGTCTTCATAGAAGCTTCTTTCGACAAAATTGAAGTCGGAGCTGACATAGTCAATAGAGAGTCATATAGTGGACTCTCTATTGACTATGACCTATACAAGCACCACTGGTGTCTTCTTAGAAACTTATTGCTACAAAAATGATATCGGTGCGGCTGGACGTGGATAAATTTGATCCATTGAGATGAGACATGGACAAATTTGATCCATTGAGATGGGAAATGGATAAATTTGATCCATTGAGATGAGTTTTCAACAGGACGACTATTTGGCTACCCCAAATATCAGCCAATAAAATAGGTTTGGCAACACTTTGATATCTAGAAATGGCTCGGTCCATTGGCCTCCAAGACCCTGCCAATTGAAAACTCTTGAGTATTTCCTGTGGATCCACAGGTAGTCATGGAAAGTCACAGGTTTATTTGGTATAAAAACAATTATCGCTTTGGTCATGTCGATCATGCGCGCTGCTGGCTGGCTCGCAGTATTGTCGAGAGTTAGTTTTGGGACAGCCGAGCTCAGCTCTCGTAAAGAACAACCATAGTTGCCATATGGGAGAGTCATCTCTAAACATTGACATACAATGATATTTCTAATCAAATATATATTTTTGTTAAAGTTTACAATTTTCTGTTATTTCTATGAATACAAAGTTCTCTCATGCTTAAGAAAATTGTGTTACTTCTATAATGTACTTCATATAGTCTGAATACCCACATATATAACACTGTTCTCGCTAGGATAAGCACGCGATAGTTCTTGTTCCTGAAGAAAATAGGAACATCTTCTTAAGTAGGCGATTGTGTGATTGTGTGAATATGACTATCACGCCACAGCTACCAGTGAGTCATCTCACCCAGTACATCTCGACGGGACTTTCAATTCCTATTGGGTTTCATACCTGGACGAATATCCGATGGTATTTACAATTCCTACAGGGGTTCACAACTGTAACATAAATATGTATTAAGTTTGTGGGGCTGAGCGGGGTTTGAAGTACCAGAAGGAGGCGTGTCACGTTTGGACTCAAAAGATCAAAATCTTTTCTGAGGAATTTTGATATTGTTCGTCCATCTGTGGCAAATTTTTCACATCGTTAGAGATAGGTCTCTTAATAAAACGTTGCAAAAGTATCGTCTGGACCAAAATACAGAACCAGGTTGCTATATGAGCCCATTTGGACAAAGACCACGCCTACCTCTCATATATGATACTTTTTGCAACTTTTTAAAAGGCCTGTAACTTGATTCCAATTAATGGGATAGTGACACTATTTGGCAGTTAAGTAGATGTGAGTCCTAGTATACACTATGAAAAATGTGAGCGGTATATATTAACTGCCACGCCCACTATTAACAAATATTCATCATTTAAGATATATTAGAGATTCATGGATAAAATGAGAAGCATCCTGTGGACATTATAAAGCCATATGTAAGAAATGGGGCTGATTAGGTACAGGATACGCCCATTTTCCATATAAGGAACTTTCGGGACTAAAAATAGATTACCTATAGTCGTATTGATGCTATCAGTATAAATTGGCAGAAATGTACATGGGGTCCATGTACATTTCTGCCAATTTATTAGTGTAGGTGCAACATATGGGGACTACTTCGTGCAGATTCTGCGATGAAGAAAATGAGTCCCAGAGCACATATTAGGGAACTGTAGAGCACCAATACACTTTAGAAAAAAAACACCTAGGCTCGTACCAAATACCAGGTAAAGATATTGCAACGCTGGATCTAGCCGACATCCTCGAATTTCTGAGGGCAACGGGGCTGGATGAGTCTTTATAGGGATACCCTTAATAGTAGAGGGCGTTAAAAAAGATCTCTTTGGTCACAGTTCCTTTTATACCTCCAAACTACACATTACATTACATTAATACTACTGCCACGCCCACAATTTTGTGGTACTTGGTTCTCATAGAAGATTCATCAACGAAATTTTACAGGAGGGTTCAGAGCGCGAGCATTAAACACAAAGACTGTGCGGGTTATTTTTATAGCCACGCCCACTATTGACACATTTTTATAACTCAAGACCAACACAAAATATTTGGACGATATTTTATACGAATACGTATGTATATTGATGCTGCAAAGCCATACACAAGAAATGGGGACGATCAGATAGAGTCTCCTTCTCTCAATCAACTCTAGATAGATATATATATATTTAAGGGTTATACACTACGACCTGAGAGATCTATTGTGATGCCCCTATTTATTTGAAAGCTGAGGATAGTCTCATCTATAAATCTTCTGTCAGGTTAATTTCCGACAAGAATTCATGTATTTTGGAGGAATCAAGTTGGGGGATCTTGCTAATATCTAACATATATTCTCCAAAATACCTGAGTCTTTTGTGTGCCAATGGTCCGCAGTCTGTGATCAGGTGCAGTGAGGTTTCGTCACTTTCTCCACAGAATCGACAGGTGGCATCTGAAGATATACCCAACTTGTTCAAGTGGTAGTTGAGTCTACAATGTCCGCTTAAAATGCCTGTGATGATTCTTAATTTACTCCGAGGCATATTTATTAAGTCCTTAGCTCTTTTAGGATTAAAATCTCCCAAAAGAGCTTTGGACTGTCTTAATCCCGGAAGAGTTTTCCAGGTTTGACTTTTCTGTTTGCATCTGTACACTTCTTCACCAGACCTCCAATGGATGATAGTGCACAGAAGGGTTCAGGGCCGTTGAAGTGAGAGGCCGCAGTCTTCCTAGCTTAGCTATCAGCAGAGACTATATATTCTCTGCTAGAGACTATGTATTCTCTGCTATCAGCCTTCTCATTTCCCTCTACTCCTATGTGGCCTGGTACCCACATTAGAGATATCTTGTTCATACTGCCGAGGGAGTTTAGCTTCCCAATACAGTCCCACACAAGTTCAGACCTCACTAAGGGTGAGCTCAGACTCTTGAGTATCAACTCTAGATACCCCACCGGAAATTGCCCTACTTATGCTTCTAATGATGATATACTCGTATGAATGAGAGTTATTATGTTCATCGCCATGGTGTACGCACATGTAAGGGGCAGGGTATCTCTGAGTCGGTTTAACCCGGCTTCAGCGGTGCTTACGTGCCACATTTTTTTGTGGTTTCATGGTCTGACTATTTAACCATATTTTGTAGGACTAACAATGAAACACTCGTGATGTAATTATTATTAAAAACCAATTTAGTTTATTTATTGAAATCAGTTGAAACAGCAATTGCTTCAGCTGGGATGACATTTTGAACAGTGGCCTTGGGGGCGGTTGCAAAACGCACTCGTGTGATATAAATAAGTTATTATTTTAGGGGTTTGCCCGTTGTGTATAATTAAACAATTCATTTTAATGTGTAGTGTGCGCATATTTCAACAATTACAGCAGCATCAAATTAATTAATAATTTGTTTTTGTTTTTTTGTTGCTTTATTTATAAATAATGATTAGAGTCTAAAAGTATTTACAGTGGAGGGTCGTGTGGAAAGCCAATTGTGGAAATTAGGCGACGGAAGAACTTAAATGTTAATTTAAATAATTAATTAATGCGTATTAAGTTAGCTTATTCGTATTATTGCATATTTGTATAATAATTTAGATACTAAATTTATTCATTTTTTTAGTTTGTTTGTATATTAATAATATGCTTTTTGTTTTTGCATGTATTACAATTTTAATTTAGTTTTGTTTTGTATGTTTTTTTTTCATGGAAATATATTCAACAAATTTCTTTATTGACAATTTGCATTTTGTTAGCACCGCATTCAAATATTTTGAAATAATTTTGTATAATTTATAATTAAATAATAGATTTGTTACATTTTTGTTTGTTGTTTGTTGTGTTTTGCGTCGTTTTGTATAGATTTGCATTTAATTTATTTATTAAGCGAAAGAAACAAACAGCACGAGGGTGGCACCCTCTGCAGCTACACCACTGCATACTCGTATATATATACTGCTCATATACATGATGTACCGTTATGCGGTATATTAATTTCGCTTCGATGAATTAATTAAATATTTACAGCAGTGGGTCAGGAGGTGCTTCTCGCTCGACGAATTGTTGTTGTGGTGCGTGGCGGCGCCCAACTCACGCGTGTAAATGTCCAAACCGTATTGGCCCTCCTCGGGGAAACTGTGCATGAATAATAAATAAGTGGGAGAATGCTTTTTAGTTACAATTGGAATATTATTAATGTGTGTTGTGAAACATATTTAAAATTTGTGCGGCAGTTGAAATTGTGGCAAACAACCCAAAATTCCCCAATGAGGCGGCACAAAAATGACAACAACAATGCAGCCAAGCAAATATGACAAAAAAAAACCCCGACGACAGCTTTCTTACTTTTATTGTTGAAATACTTTTTACGCCACCCCAGCGGGAATAGGGAAGTTTCATTTGCAGTGTTTAGAATAAGGGAGTCATCTACTGATAGCCTTTTGAAGATAACTTTAGAATGATGGAATACAATAGCACACATTTAGTGAACTTTCGCCATTGAAAATTGCCTCTTTTCGAGCGGAACCCTGGGGGAAATGTATGGTTCAGTCCACATTAGGCAGTGATAAACAATTATTACAGACATAATTGAACACATATACAAACAAGGAGAACATACAACGGGATTACCTAATTCGAACCTCTTAAGGATATGATTATTGTTTATCTTTGCCAATTAGATTTGGGTTCCTTCAGCTTTACGCTAGAGTAAGCCTCATTAGGCAGTCATTAACAATTATTGCAGACGTAATTGAGTTACTTGGTTGGGACCAGATATTGGAACTCGATATTCCAATATGTGGTCCCAATGGAGCAACTCAATTATGTCTGCAATGATAGTTTATCACTACCCAATGAGGCTTACTCTAGGGTAAAGCTGAAGGAACCCAAATCTAATTGGCAAAGATAAACAATAATCACATCCTTAAAAGCCTCGATTTAGGTAATTCCTTTATATGTTCTCCTTGTACATATATGGGTTCAGCTTATATAGTTTAAAGAACAGATGAATTGAGGAAATTCCTCCAAATATTTCTCTTCGAACCCATTATTCTGTGCTTCATCACAAATCTAGCTAAAATTTTGTAGACATAATTACGGAAGTTTAAAGGAAAGCATGAAAAAATCGTTAGGGCTCCCCTCGATTTTGGTGTTTCTTTCTATAATATATATAAAATATATAATATATATAATATATATATTCATAGAATACTATATCAATATTTGCCATTTTTCTTCCCCTCATACCCTACGTTAGGTCGGGGTGGTGGTCAGGAATTGAAGGTACACTTAGACCAGTAAATTCTATCATTTTACTACCTTTCTTTTTTGTTACTGAGGCCGATACCTTTTAAACCTGAGCAAAAGTTTCGGGGGCTTTTAAAGTTGACAGGAGTATAAGTCTCCCTTACACCCTACAGCTTTTGGAGAAAACATATAAGAAAACTTTGAACTCCCAATCTTCAAAAGCGAGTTCATATCAGACTAGCCAGTTAACAAACCGACATCTGAATTTTATGGTGATCTTCTAAATTATGACGGATGGGGTGGGGTTTACGCGACTAAGATTCTTTTGGTCAAAAATATAATATAAAACCCGCATTTATCACCACCAATTCATCTGGAATTCTACGAAGTATCTTACTAAAATTCAATCAAAATTAGTGACTTTAACAAGTCCAGGGAAATAGTTCGCCTCTGTATCTAGAATTCCACGAATTGGAACCTAATTTGTATGTCGAGTGAAATAGTTCTCCTCTCTACAACAATATGACGAACCAACTCATTCATAAGTAAATAAAGGGGAAGAAAACATCCCGAGGGGATTGATTCAGAACTGACTACACTAGACCAGAAAGATTCACAGTATTAATGAAAAGTTCATTATACATAGAAAGAGTTCATTAATATCCATGCAAAGTATGCCTTCCAAGAGTGGTAAAATGCACTCTATAAGAACAGTGACTGGACTTAGTGTTTCATCATAGATTTATAAGATCAGCTTTTATAGGTTTCTTAGAGTATATTTATAGCTTAAAGGAGGATGAATAATGACCTGGAACACCTTCGAACTGAAGAAGTGAGTTAGTTGTTTTTGATGTTCAGTACTTTGAATGTTCCGATATCTGAGTGTATATCTGACACTGTGCTTGTATAATGTAATTGAACTTTTTATAGCGGCTGTATAAGGACACACTAAAGAGGCTACAAGTATCCTGAAATGTGTTTGGAAGTCAGATTCAGAAACTAAGACGTTTAGAAATATATTTTCAGGGAGGGTTGGCACGTAATTTAAGTTTGATTGGAAATTTACCCCGAGAGTAAATCCACAATCTTCCAAATCCCGGATATCCTGGCTTATAAATAGTTTCCCAAACCTTTACTTACTTTATAATGAATGTGACGGTGTCATCGAGTGTGCTGTGGGTCACGTATTTCGAAAGTTTCTTCTCTTCGATGCCGTTCTTGTGCAGTGTAGCCATGAAGTCGGTCAGCGGGCGTGACATGCGGAATTGCAGGTCCAGACTGCGACCGGCAAAAATTAACGGATCCTATAAACAGAAATTGGGCATGATAATTTGTTGGGACTTTATTTGAAGAAGGGAAAGCATGGTTACGCACCTGGTGTGTGATTGGTATCAAGCCAAAGAGCCGAGTGGCCTTGGTGGGACCCCATTCACCGCTCGCACAATCCGGCAGAGGTACCATAACTGTTTGCAGCTCTTCGCAGCAAATCTGGAAATATTATTCGGTTATTTAAATTTCAAAATTTTTCAGGTTATGTTGCAAGCACCCACCTTGAATTTGCACACGGATTTGAACTTCATTGGTTCGCCGGTCAAGTACTCTTGCGGCGTTACGGCATTGGCGAAAATGTCGAGCAGAAAGGCGCCCGAACAAGGTGCGTGGACGCGAAAGGCGACAATATTGCCGATGACGGATTGCATAACGAAGCGTTTGAGTGAGACACTGTCGTAGGAGTCCTCGTCGCTGTCGTAGAACTTCAGATTGTAGTGGAAGATGAGGCAACTCTGCATGTCCGTGGGCATAGCTATACGCACTGTGGCGGCGCCTGGAACAAGAGAACTCTTAGACATGTACACAGCGGCTGGTGTTTGAATCGAACCTGTGTCGTCCGTGAACACGACCGCTCCGTATCCCTCGTCGGCGAAGTGCAGGCCGTAACGGAAGAAGAGCGAGCGCACAAATGGCAGATTCTCAAATTCACGCAAGGTGATGGGACGTTTGAGTAGCTGCCACTCCTCTTGCAGCGGGAAGAATTCGTATATGAACTCTCGCGGATCGGTAAGGAAATAATGATCGTCGTACTCGTATCTGTGAAGGCATAGGCACTTAGGAAAACCGTGACCAGTTGGGTTGTTTCACTGACTACTTACCTCAGACTGTCGTTCTTGCCGCGACCCGTTTTGGGTGCCTCTTTCGCGTTGACTAAGTGGCGTGCTCCCCAGTTGCATTGCACGAATCGCCAAGCGCCAGCCACGTAGACTGCATTCCAAGAGTTGCGGAAGCGCGAGTCCTGGAACTTGACACCCGGCTGGTAGCCGGCACTCTTCGAGTAACCCTTGATGACCACACAATGCAGGCCGGCGTAGCTGCACAGACGCTTGAAGAGCACGTGGTAGCTCTCGGTGCCATATTTGATGCCGCGCAACAGGCCCATAGGCGTGTCGCCGCGCAGATCGTCGTCAAAATGCATGGCGTTCAGATTCTTGACCGTTATCCAGCGGAAGATTGTGCGCGCTTTCTCAATGTCCGTGGTGCAGCGACCCACCAACTGGCGAACCAGGTCAGTGAAGGTCTTCTGGTCCTCTTGGGCCACCTATAACGAAGATTGCCGAGGGTTAAACATGAAAGAGGGCTTTGGAGTTGAAAACTCACCGATATTGCTATGCGATCGACGTCCTCAAACTCAATGGGATCGGTGTAAATTTGAAACTTGCTGACCGCCGGCGGTGCTGGCACTGGCGCCAGCGTCGGATACTCCAGCGGCACTGCGCCCTCAGTGAATTCGTCGTCGAGGAATATGCTCTCGTTCTGCATGTACTCCGAGCGGCGCGCACTGATCAGTTCCAGCATTTCGCTGGACTGACGATCGACTAGAGCCGCCGTCTCGTAGCGCTCGTGCTCGAGCATTTTGCGTGTGATGCTCTCCTTCTTCTTGCTGCGACGCAGCGTCATGTTCTTCTCGAGGTCCTCCTTCTGTTGCTCGTGGCGCAGCGTGAGTATGCTTTGCTCGTCACGGTTGCGACGCGTCGTGGCCAGTTCCTTTTCGAATTTGTGGGTGAGGCGTTGAAGCTCGCGCTCCCATTCGTCCTGGAATTCCGATTGGATTTTGCGATCCTCCTCTTCGCGTTTGCGCGCAAATTTGCGATACAAGTCATCCTCCTCCTTGCGGTGCTTCATTTCAAGGCGTGCCTGTTCTTCGCGCGCCTGTTGCCACAGATAAGACAGAAAGAGAGGGAGAGAAAAAGAGGGAGAGTGAATTAATTGGTTTGTGGGAGTTTAAGGAGCAATCAGAGCTGATGTGATGGTCCGGCGATACTCGTACGTTAATTGCATTTTAATACTGTTTTGCATCGCTTGTTAACTTGGCTAATTATGAGGTTTCGCCCGAGTGCAGTGCTACTGTTTCTATTTTCTTTGTTGTTGTTTTTGTTGTTATTGCTTCGGCATTTGCAATATTTGAACTATTTTACTGCATGTGAAGTTATCAAACATCAACGCTAATTGCGCCGATTCAGTATCTGCAGCCGTTCATTTAATTACACGTCGGCCGCTTGTGAAATGCTGCCCGCATCTGCGCAAGCGTACAGTTTCGCTTGCATTAAAGCCATTGTGCAGCATTTTCGGGCTGTGTATTTTACTTTATTAGCCGCTAACTGCGGGGAAATGGTTAAAGCAATTTTGTTTCATAATCGACTGACTTTGTATATGCCATTAAGTGGACCTATTGTCGGAGTTTCCAGCATGTATTGATATGTAAGGTAAGTGAAGGCCAAAAAGTTGCCCTTCAAGTAACATTTTACGAGTAGATCAGAGTCTAAACTAAACCAAAAAGGTTCACAGTGAAAAGTTCTTTATACGTAAAAAGAGTTCATTAATATCCGTGCAAAGTACGCTTTTCAAAGGTGGCAAATGCACTCCAGAAGAATAAGAATATAGTGTCAGCCACTAGTAATCAACATACAGATCAAATATTTATCAGATGCATTATAAGCCCTTACAAAGTTTTCTTAGAATATAGCATAAAGGAAGAAGATGATAGCGACCTGCAACACATTCGCACTGAGTCCTCAGAGACTCCATAATAAATTCACTATATTCGGGCACCTGTGTGGCACTCTGCTTTGTGCCTCTGGACTTGACAGTGGTCTGACTTCGATCTTTTCAAGTTGTTGGTGTCTCGTTCATTGACCTTCGAGCAGTTGTTGTTTAAGCAACTTAATTTTCCAGATATGTGGCTTGCTATATGCAGCAACCTGTCCAACAATTGCTGTGATTATACATACTCCAATTTGAGGGAGCCAACTTGGAGGCATGTCCAAAGCCAATGCACAAGTTAAGCTTATTAAAATTGATTGGATTTTACTTTTGCTACCCAATTTGCATGCCACCACGCTACTCATACCTGCCAAATACAGAGGCCTATTTCACGAACCAAGTTTCAGATAGTGTAAGTTTATATATTCAGTTAATCAGTAGGAGTGATCGTGACTCATGAAAGAGCTGCACTAAGACAGCTGAACTGAACTCATCTGAACTGTTTTCGAGTCGGCTCTAGTTGAGTTTTAGTTCACTTTCAGTTCATGAACTATGAGCATTGAAGTTCCCATAGTGCAGATCAGTTCACACTTTTTTTAACTTTGCTGAACTTTTCTGTTTCCGTCTGAAATGTGAACTACTCGTATTTTGAACTGAAACTGAACTGTTTTCGAGTCGGCTTTAGTTGAGTTTGGGTTCATTTTCAGTTCATGAACTATGAGCAGGTGCTCTGAAGTTCCCATAGTGCAGCTCACTGCACATTTCTGTTGAAAATTGCTCAGTTTATTTGTTTCAGTCTGAAATGTAAACTAGTCCTATTTTGAACTGAAACTGAACTGTTTGGGAGTCGGCTCTAGTTGAGTTTAAGTTCATTTTAAGGTCATGAACTATGAGCTCTGAAGTTCCCATAGTGCAGATCAGTTCACACTTCTTTTTAACTTTGCTGAACTTTTCTGTTTCAGTCTGAAATGTAAACTAGTCCTATTCTGAACTGAAACTGAATTGGGAGTCGGCTCTAGTTGAGTTTAAGTTCATTTTCAGTTCATGAACTATGAGCATTGAAGTTCCCATAGTGCAGATCAGTTCACACTTTTTTTAACTTTGCTGAACTTTTCTGTTTCCGTCTGAAATGTGAACTACTCGTATTTTGAACTGAAACTGAACTGTTTTCGAGTCGGCTCTAGTTGAGTTTGGGTTCATTTTCAGTTCATGAACTATGAGCAGGTGCTCTGAAGTTCCCATAGTGCAGCTCACTGCACATTTCTGTTGAAAATTGCTCAGTTTATTTGTTTCAGTCTGAAATGTAAACTAGTCCTATTTTGAACTGAAACTGAACTGTTTGGGAGTCGGCTCTAGTTGAGTTTAAGTTCATTTTAAGGTCATGAACTATGAGCTCTGAAGTTCCCATAGTGCAGATCAGTTCACACTTCTTTTTAACTTTGCTGAACTTTTCTGTTTCAGTCTGAAATGTAAACTAGTCCTATTCTGAACTGAAACTGAATTGGGAGTCGGCTCTAGTTGAGTTTAAGTTCATTTTCAGTTCATGAACTATGAGCATTGAAGTTCCCATAGTGCAGATCAGTTCACACTTTTTTTAACTTTGCTGAACGTTTCTGTTTCCGTCTGAAATGTGAACTACTCGTATTTTGAACTGAAACTGAACTGTTTTCGAGTCGGCTCTAGTTGAGTTTCAGTGAACTTTCAGCTTATGAGGAGCTGCTCTGAGGTTCCTATAGTGTAGCTCAGTTCACATTTTTCTTCAAACTTGCTGAATTTTTCTGTTTGTGTTGAACAGAAACTGAACTAGATGATTTTTAGTTGAGACAATAAGAACAAAACTTAGTTAGTATCAGTAAATTTGAAGATGAAAAATAGCTCCTGTTCAACCTTGAACAAGGTCAACGAAATTGTAGTATATTGGCGTGAATTTTTAGCTTTCACATCTGGCCACGAATGGGAACAAGACAAGGCGAACTCATTGATGTGAACGTGTGAATAAGGCGCACTCATATTCTTGGCCTACTGATCTCATGCCCGAATGCTAGTCGAGCTGAGTTGGTGCATCAAAGGAAGTACCAGTATTCTTGTTCATCCGAAGATACATAGATGAGTGCGAAGGGGTGTTCTTGTGCTTAACCAGCCTTGTTCGAGCTTGTGTTCAGATGTGTAAAAATTAAAACCATATTCGAGTTGTCACTAGTGATACGTTGTGTACTTGAGAGCTACTTTTTGCTATTATCTTTTGAAGCTGATTCTGTGGAGAAAGTGAAATTGAGAGTACCTTTTGAAGTAGATTTTGTCGAGAATGTGATGAAACCTCAATATACCTGATCACAGATATGGGCATAGGTAGAGTTGGATTGGAGAGTACTTCTTGGATATGAGAAAAATTCCTCAACTTGATGCCTCCCAAAATGCACAAGTTGCAGTGTGAAATAAACCTGACAGAGGATCGAAAGATGAAAATATACTCATCGTTTCGGGGATCATCATACATCGTCCCACTCTTATAACACCTCTATAACCCCCTTTAAAATCAATCTAGAATCTAATCTGCTATTTAGTAGTCCTACGAATTTCCACGATTGAATTATTTACGGTACAATTTCGTGCCTGGATGCTTCTTTCTTTGAAATTTCACAAATTTGTCCGCCCTCTTCCCTCTGTCCTTCCTCTCCTCCATCTCCGCAATTCTCAATCCTACATAACGGAAATGGCAACTCTTCTCTAGAACCATGGAAACAGAAATTTAGTAATCACAGAAAACTTAATAGCCCAGTGAAAGGGGGTTCGGTGAAATAGGGCCCCTTTAATTAAAATTGATGTGCTGATGTGACCGTTTGAAAAGCGGGTCCCACGCTTTTATGGACTATGGCACAAAGTGGAATATGACGAAGTAAATGGCCGTGCCAATTTCAATGTCAAGTTCGTTGCTGAAATCAATTGTTCGGAAAAGTTGTGCGCACTGATTCGCTTCCAAGCGGCTGCAAATGCGTCAACGGTTCAGAGGCCGTTTAATGATGGCACCATTGCGTGTATTTAAAGCACACAAAAATAAATAAATACCAACAAAAAAAGCAGAACGCCCACATAATTTGAAAAGCTCCAACAACTACAACACCAACAACAACAACAACAACGACCACAATAACAATAATAATCTACGCAAGTGAATCTGAAAGTGCAAAATTGAATGGAGAAACGTTGAACCGTTCGGCGGCCTCACAAGCAGGCACAATCGAGCGGCGAAAGAAAGAAATCGAAAGTCCGCGTGAGCATTGCGAACAGATTTTAAGCAGATAACAAAAAGCGAGATACTGCCAAAACGTCACGAAGTTGCGGAAGTACTGCGAGCGCGTATGGGCGAAAAAATACAAATTCCATTTCCAGAAACCGAAGAAAGTGGTTAAACGATTGCATAAATCCCAGCAAATTGCTGAAATTGGAATTAAATATTTTTTGCTCGCTATTTGGATGTGTTTTTGTATCGTTTGGCGCAGCCGCAACATGAGCGGAGGAACAAAATCGAACCAAATCGCGGCAAACTGTTAAAACCATCAATTTCAGCGGCAGAAGCCAAGTACGCCAGGCAAAGGAGACCTCCTGATACCGCTGCTGATGCGTGGCCTTACTGCGTGTCTCCACAGTCCCGCTTGTCTGCTTACGAATCGTTCAATAAGCTTCTTAAAATGATATCAAAACGGTCGCAGAGGCACACAAGGGAGCCATTATCGCTGCAGCGCCATCGAGGCAATGTAAACCAGCGTCCGCCCAAGGCAGACAGGCAGGCAGGTGGGCAAGTGGGCAGGTAGGTAGGCGAAAACGACCAAAACAAAAGAGTTTGCAATGAAAACAATGCGCCAATATTGTCTGACTGACAATTGCAACACCGTGTTTCAGGCACAAAACTCGCAACCATGCACAATACTTTCACTCTGTCGCATAATTTAGTAACGCAGGCTGCAGCCGGAAAAACAAGTGTTGTGCGCTCTCTGCCGACGGTGACAGTGGCGGTTGTGTTGCAGCAGCGAAATTCGTCGTCCGCTGTGCTGAGCTGCGCTGAGCTGCCGACAACCACACAAGCAGGCAAATAAAAGCATTGCTCAAGCGCGACTTTTTTCCAGCATGTTGCATTTGCCGCATACGCATCGCATGTCAGCGTCTTTTGTCTGCTCTTTGTGGCTTCCGTATATGGGAATCTGCTGTGTTGTTATTGTTGTTGTTGCTGTGGCATGTTCAGCTCTCGCACAGCCGTACTTGCTGCAACATATTTGCGGTGGCTGTTGCAGCTGTTGTTGTTTTTGTTGCCTCTTTCGTGTGTTTGTGTGTTTGTCTTTGGAAGTTCCCCAGTAGGAAAATTCGTTTGTTACGAGAATCCCTTATATGGAATCTAGCTACACAAGGGAAGGGGCACATATCCAAACACTCTGGCAATATATTCGTGTACGGCATCGATATTAAGATATAGAATTGTGATGAAATACTGCTTTTTTGTATATATAGTATACAGCATCGATATTAAAATATGACAACATAAATATTGTGATGAAATACTTTTTACGTTATACATAACTAAACATGAATAAACCTTAAAAGGTATCAAAAGGTCATAATGTATATGCCTTAAGGAGAGATTGTCTAGTAACATTAGTTTGAAATTGAAATTTGTGGACTAGTTTCCCTCTGCCATAAAAAAATCGAGGTCATATTGTTTCTGAGATACTTCAGCATCGTTTATTTGAACTAAACCAGGAAAAAATACATTACATTACTGGAAGGTTAAGAGGTTTCTCTTGTGATGATCGGATCACTCTCGCGTATTAATGTCCAACAATAGTCTCCTAGCATATTTTTTGGCTCCAATATCCTTGATAAGGATCCTCTTATATATCATATGATATCACGTATATCATATATACAAGATGCAGTCCCAAGTAAACAGTAAGGAACAGGAAGAACTTTGTAAAAATTAGAACAACAAAAAGTTGTTTTTGGCAATATCGATTTATTTTATTCAAAATAGTTCTCTTCCGGCTCAATTTGCTCGTCCAAATGAGTGCTTTAGATCGTCTGCTCGGAAATTGAAAATGGAACTGGGTCTGGCTGATACCTGAATGAAAACGTCAAGAGCAACGGTATTCCACTTGGAAATTTTAGCTATTCTTGAAAGTAGCGGACAAATTGAGAAGAAATAGCACGGTAAACAGATTGGAGTCTTTAGTGACAGCCAGGCTGCCCTGAAGGCCCTGGAAAAGGCGTTAACCACTTCAAAGATTGTACCAGAATGTAAGCCAATACTAAACTTCGCCGCAAGGTGGAACAAATTTTGGTTCTGGGATACTGCAGTGTACAGGGGGACCAAATAGCTGATGAACTGGCAAACTGCGGATATGCAGAAACTCCAATGGGACCAAAGCCACATTGATTGGATCTACAGCCACTTGAATAATATTCACATTGGCCGATGGTGCCTGCAAAAAAACAAGTGCTTCTCAGAGAGCCCCAATAAGAGAGTTAGAGATTTTCTTCTAACATTACGAAGGAAAGATCTCCGATCATTGGTTGCAACGGGGCACAATATATGAGGTCATCTTCGGGATACCATAGGCATCATCGAGAGTCCGAACTGCGTCTCCTGTCTGGAGGAAGAACAGTACGGCACATAACATTTTGTCCTGCCTTTGTAAGAATGAGGAGGCGCTTTTTAGGGTCAGATGTATTGGGAATATACAATGTACATTCCTTAACCTTGGACAGACTTCTGAGATTCATAAAATAGTCAAAGAAGTTTATGAAAAAGGTGTAATTTCCCTTCGCTTTCACAATCCTCTATATCCATTCTACTACTTCCCGGCTTAGAGTACAGTGGGCGCAAATGGCTGAGTGTTTGTTGACCTCCTTTTACGGCGGTTCTCCATTCGACTTCTCGGGTGGCACACGAAAATTGTGTCGTTGAGAACTTAGATTCATTTTAATATGTATGGATTAGTAAGTTATAAGGGAAGTCATACACTATATAAGGTATAGTAAGCAGACAAACACAACCTAACTTCGTATGAATTAGTAAGCCAGAAAATAAGTTGTTCCCTCCGCAAACCCACACATTTGTAAAATAACTCCAAAGTTTTTATAGCCATTAATGACAAACACGTAACAAAGCACATCGAAATGAACAGGTAATACTCGAAACCAGAGAACACAGAGAAGGGAAAGTATTTTCGCTGCCAGCGTCCGAAGCGAACACACCACGATTTTGAGTGGATTCACCACAATTCTGTGTAGATTCACCACGATTTTGAGTGGATTCATGTACAATGTCCGTCTGCTTTATTTCGCTGCTTTGCCGTTTGACGTTGAAGTTTCTTTTCAATGTGTTCTCTGCTCGAAATACAACACAGTGGTGAATTCATTCTCTTATGGTGACGTACTCGCACTGATTCTTCCGACTGGGTTGGTGGTGCCGCTACTGTGCTTTGTACTCGTGTGTTGCAAGCTGCTTGCAGAGCGTTGTTTCATTTAGCGTTCAATTGCAAATTTTCAGCAAAATCCCATTTTCGACTGAGTGCGACGCAGTCTGAGCGGCAGTTTATTATTTTCGGCTTTAATCGTAGCGCGAAGTGTGCGGTTACGGTATCAGGTGTGGTGGTTTCACACGGCGTCCACATAACACTTGTTGAAAGTGTTTAATTAAGCGAACATTTTGAAGCCATATGGCAACTGAGTGGGAACATTTTAATGAAATGAGGCGGCCTCGGCTCTTGCGGTGTTTGCTGAACTATTTCGTATGTCAGTCAATGTTGGCATTTCGCATTTAAATGATTTTATGAGAGTTGAAAATATTGACGATTGCTGTTGGTGGGGGAAAGGGGGGTCTGGCGATTGGACTCACTAGAATGCCGATAGAAGTTGGATTGTAGCTAAAAACAACTATTCTGTCTATAGTTAGACCGTCCACTCACTAGAATTGAGATTTGAGTTATGAAGTGTATTTTCTGACTACTGCGATGGTAGGTGGGCCTGCCCATGTATGCTACGCATTGTCTTCTAAGTCTGAGGTATCAAATCCTTGGAAGTTCGCTTTAAACATTTCTATGTATTATTCATTAAAAATATTATTAATAATTAATATCATTAAATTGATCATTCTTGTTTACGCTTATAGGATTCCATGTACGATATTTGGGGGTCAAGATTCACAATATATATTTTTATAGTACTCTAGGAGAGCCCAGTTTCTGATAAATGAAGAGAATGTAATATTAATTTGTGGCCAACACTTGGTACAATGAAGCGGAAATCTTGAAATGCTATGAGGCTTGAATCTTATGAGGATAATGGCAATTGCCTTCTAGATGGCAATTGCCATTATCCTCATAACCTAATGGGCTGGATTGAATATGGTCCGTAATAATAATGATTCTTATTAACGATAACTTTATTCCCATTCGCAATAATATTGATTCATATTTAAGATAATTTTTAACCGTATGTTACAAATCTATGCTTCATTTTAGGAAAATTCAGGACATTGTGATATTCAAGAATGTTGCTGTGACTTTTTGTCTACCGTGAGGTGATGTAGGAAGGCCCCAGCTCAGTGCCCAGCTCAGTCCCCAGCTCAGTCGCCAGCTCAGTGCCCAGCTCAGTCCCCAGCTCAGTTTCCAGCTCAGTTCCCAGCTCAGCTCCCAGCCCAGTCCCCAGGTCAGTCTCCAGCTCAGTGCCCAGCTCAGTCCTCAGCTCAGTTTCCAGCCCAGTCC
The DNA here is from genome assembly GCA_920105625.2 of Clusia tigrina. Lineage (NCBI taxonomy): Eukaryota > Metazoa > Arthropoda > Insecta > Diptera > Clusiidae > Clusia > Clusia tigrina. Next base: position 422,183,422 of record OV050030.1, read on the forward strand.
CCAGCTCAGTCCCCAGGTGTGTCCCCAGCTCAGTCCCCAGCTCAGTCGCCAGCTCAGTGCCCAGCTCAGTTTCCAGCCCAGTCCCCAGCTCAGTTTCCAGCTCAGTCCCCATCTCAGTGCCCAGCTCAGTCTCCAGCTCAGTGCCCAGCTCAATTTCCAGCCCAGTCCCCAGGTCAGTCTCCAGCTCAGTGCCCAGCTCAGTCCCCAGCTCAGTTTCCAGCTCAGTTCCCAGCTCAGTTCCCAGCCCAGTCCCCAGCTCAGTCCCCAGCTTAGTTTCCAGCTCAGTTCCCAGCCCAGTCCCCAGCTCAGTCCCCAGCTCAGTCGCCAGCTCAGTGCCCAGCTCAGTCCTCAGCTCAGTTTCCAGCCCAGTCCTCAGCTCAGTCCCCAGTTCAGTCCCCAGCTCAGTCCCCAGCTCAGTCGCCAGCTCAGTGCCCAGCTCAGTCCCCAGCTCAGTTTCCAGCCCAGTCCCCAGCTCAGTTTCCAGCTCAGTGCCCAGCTCAGTCCCCAGCTCAGTCCCCAGCTCAGTCCCCAACTCAGTCCCCAGCTCAGTTAAACATACTCTTCCAATTGTAGTGGACCAAAGTACCAAGTATTTGAGTATAATTAATCTCTCATTAGAAATGTGGTCTACTTCAAATGCCGAACGTTCGTTTTGTTGTGTAGCCCGTCTTCCAGGCGCCCTCATATTCTTTGCACACAGCATTTTAAACTTAGCACATTTCAACAATGGGTGCAGTAATTAAATCGTTTCCTCATGTTCTGGGTTCAATTAGATACTCTTTGCGGACATCCCTTGAATTATGCATTCGATCTTCCAGTGAAACTTAAGCAAACATTTATGTGACTTAGGTTTAGAGACTGTCGCCTACATTATTTATCCAAGCATCACTATCAGTGTTATCAGTTATTAATGAGGAACTGTCTTTATACTCGTTGATATGAGGGAAATACTCTCATAATGCCCTATTTAGGTTGTAAAGCGATGATGTTAGTCGTCAAAGCATTGAACTCGAGATTTCAATGAATTTAAATGTTCATGTTGTCACATTTAAATTCAGGTCTCAACATATTCCAAGATATATACAAAAGTTCCCCTTCATCATTGTGAATATTACGGCATTCCTCAAGAAGATTCCTCTCAATTGCACGAAAATATCTTCGTCATTCATAATTAATTATGGTTTAAGGAATAGTATAATAATAATAATAATAATAATAATAATAATAATCTTCGTCAGGGGATCAGTTGTAAAGAAAATATTTCACTCGCGAAAAAGCTCAATTCGAGACTTGAATGAATTTAAATGTTCAACCATATTAAAAAACCCTATTATGCTAAAGGCCTCAACATATTCCAAGATACAAGATATACAAAAGTCCAACTGCATCAGTGGTATTCCTCAAGAAGACTCCTCTCATCAGCACGAAAATAACTTCGTCAGGGGATCAGGCAAATTTCATTTTGGAATGCAATTATTTGATATCATTATAAATCCATAAAATAGATTATTTTAAATAAATAACTGATGGCTTGTTACACGCTCTCTGCCAAAGCACACAATGGCTTTGTTTTTTCTGTGCATTTATGTTAATGAACTTATGCTGTTTAATATCGTTATGCTTGGCAAATTATGTGTATAAAAATGAAACCGTTTATTTGCGAATATGCTCGCATGTGCATTTAAAAAAAAAATAGAAAAATTGTTTCAATTAAACGATTAACACTGAACTGGTTACAACTGAGAGACTTCAACAATTGCGTGCGATTAGCGCCATTCGATTATGTTTTCATGCTTTCACCATCGCCAACACCATCGCCAGCAGGTGCAGCAGCGGCAGCAGATCCAGCTTCAAAGCACTTCAAAGGCCTTGCAATTAAAATGAATATTGTTTTTATATTTTATGCAACATGAGCATCATGCAGAATGCAATCTCGTACGTGTAATGCTGCTGTGCTGCCATTTCTGATATGAAGTGTGAAAATTACAGCAACACACTCGTATGGTAAACATTTGACATGCATTCATTCAAAGGCTTACAATGTGCAATGTTGATTTTGATCAATGAAGGGAGTGCGGGGGAGTGCGGGGGAGAGTGGGTGAATAAAGGTATGCTATTTTCTATTTTGGCATTAAACATTGAAGTGGTGTTTTTATTAAATACCTGCTAAACAACAGCAGTGGCAGAGAGGACAAATTGGGTGTTTAGCGTATGCATGCGAACAGAGAATAGTCTAAAAGACAAGCAATCGTTTATTCGTGGACTAAATGCCCAATTGGGACGTCATTCTTCATTCTCAAAGGGATCTTTAGAATTGGAAAAGCCTCTTATTATGTGGAAGAAATGAGTTATGAATCTCAATAGTCAGTCTCCGGAGGAAATATTATTATTAGTTTCCCTTCAAGTTCAAGCTATAAGTTTCAGGTATCAGTTTCAAGGGGCTCTTTAGGCAAATACGCTTTAGCTCTCTTACAGAGGTGTCTAGCGCGAAGGTCAAACAAATCCTGCGCTTTATTAGGGCTTCGAAATGGTTCGACGAGTGAATCGGAGGTGCGTTGTTGCGCGGTGGTATCACAATGGACCCATGGTGGTCTGAGTGAGCTGGTCCTTGGACCGGCTGCCACGTTAACCTAACCTAACCTAATTTATTTAATATAATTTTTAATTTATTTATTAATTTATTAATTTCTCAATGCTAATATTACAGAAGACTTGTCCTTCAGTAATACTAAATGATTGTCAACTGCCCCAATCCGAAGACGTCAAATATTTAGGGCTACATCTTGATCGACGTCTGACATGGCAGAGGCATATTCTTACGAAGAGAAAACAACTTGGAATCAAGCTTGTCTCTTGGGGTACAAATCCCAGTTATTGCTGGACAATACACTGCTTGTTTATAACACCATCCTAAAACCCATATGGACATATGGTATACAGTTATGGGGTTCAGCGGCAAAAACTAATATAAAAATCATTGAGAGATTCCAATCAAAAGTATTACGCTTGATAGTAAAGGCTCCATGGTTCGTCAGGAGTGATATAATACGTCACGACCTAAACATTCCTACTGTCGATGGGGAAATATCAAGATACAGCATTAAATACCTGGAACGACTAAGTAAGCATCCTAATATACTAGCTTCAAATCTTCGGGAGAGGACAGGCACAACACGGCGACTGCAGCGAGCAACACCACTAAATTTATAATAATAATTTTCTAACGCAATAGTTCTGAACTAACCTTATGGGAGATTAGCACTGGCTCCTCTTCCTCATGTTGATTTAAATAACTATTTGAAAAATTACTTTGTGTATTTATTTATGTAGTTGTTTAATATTGTTATTTAATTTGATTACTGCCCCAAGGGGTAGAATGCAAATAAAACTGGAGTACCTTTGACAATCTTTGAAATTTATTTAAATATAAAAGTATTCGAATTGGTCGCAAGTGCTTACTGTAGGTGGTAATGGCAATGTGGTTATGCCACCCTAAATTATCAATTGGAGAATTATTGAAAACATTTTGGCAGATCTTTATCAAACACGCCACTTCTGCTGCTCAGAGATCTTTCAATAAAAGGAGAATAAGTCTTTGAAAGCAACTGCCCACCAACTTTGAAACTTCCCAGGAAACAGCGGCATAACCTAACCACATTGCCCCTACAGTGTCCACTTGTCAACAAAGTCGAACTCTGAGCAGTTTCATGAGAACAAAATAAATCGACGAATATTGATCTATACACATTTATTTAAATATTTATCATTTTTAAGGGAAACTGCCCAACCGGCCTTGAACAGGTCTAGGTGAGTCTTAGGACAGCCAATCAATCTACCTACTTACCTAAGGGACACTCTTTAATCCGTCACCTTATTAGTTCTGATTGTAAATAACTAATATTGTGACAGATTGAAAAAAGTTCCCTAAGAACGCTTTCGGAGGAAGGATAGGCTCGCTGAATCTTGACTATTGGATGATATTTCTGTCTGCTGCTCGGCTAGATTTCTATCTGCCGAACCCATAGGCAGCGTATTCCAACTGTATTTCTTTAAAGTGGAAGGACGGTAGTTTATTGAGACTTAATTTCTTTAGATGCTGGGCGTTCTTTGTTTGAGGCTCTTTATAAGGATATACTGCGATTGTATTTATCTATTCTATCTATTCATATTCCTATTGTCAGTCGGCCGCAACAAAGACTGAGTGATTACTTTAGTTAGATTAGATTAGATTAGATTTATTTAAGGGTGTTATATATCAGGACCTGAAAGATCTATTGTGATGCCCCTATTTATTTGAAAGCTGAGGATAGTCTCATCTATAAATCTTCTGTCAGGTTAATTTCCGACAAGAATTCATGTATTTTGGAGGAATCAAGTTGGGGGATCTTGCTTATATCTAACATATATTCTCCAAAATACCTGAGTCTTTTGTGTGCCAATGGTCCGCAGTCTGTGATCAGGTGCAGTGAGGTTTCGTCACTTTCTCCACAGAATCGACAGGTGGCATCTGAAGATATACCCAACTTGTTCATGTGGTAGTTGAATCTACAATGTCCGCTTAAAATGCATGTGATGATTCTTAATTCTACCGGCCATTGCTTTAGTTACTGGTACAAATTTATTTCTGTTCTGTGCGTTGAATAGAATACGCTTCTATAGACGGAGTTAGAACCCAATTTGTAATGCTATTTGCTTCATGAGAGGTCAGAAATAATATGTTCGATTATATAGCGAGTCTATTATGTATTTTTCTTCAACTCAATATTTTTGTAAACTTTTCTGTTCATGTGTTTATTTTGCTAAATGAAGTGCGCAGGTGGACTTTCCGTTGGGTCCACTCTAATTTATTTACCTGCGTTTGTGGTTGTGAGGAAATCTATACAAGACAGAAAACCTTAAGATAGTTTTATTTTCACTTTTGCATATAAGTGTTTTCACTTGATTGCCAGCCAGCTAATTTTCATTGCGCCCACTGTGCCGTATCGTTCCATGCCGTGCCGTACCGTGCTGTGCCGTGACGCTTTCAATGCAATCTGGCGCAAATGTTTTTATTTTCTTGCTGCCAAAAGGTGGCTGCGTTGTGGCGTCTACGCATGTGGAAAGCAGCATGCGTGCTAAATATAGTCATTTAACAAATTTTCAGCTAGAAATGCAGCTGTCAGGCATGTCGTGAACGTGCGCTTTCAATAGTCAGTGTGCAAATGCTGAATTTGCATTTTGTGGCTAAACATATTTTTGTTGAACAATTTTTTGTGCGCTTTTCGCACAACATTTTAGTCGAAATATGATTTATGCCCAGTTGTGTGTGGGTGTAGCAGATGTTTCTGCAATTTTCTGGGCGTTTTTCTCAAATATTTCAGTACACTTGCGCGCAGTGAAAGGAATTGCAGACAATCAAAAGACTTAAGCTACGAACTTGGCTTGGAATCTTCCAATGGAGTCGAAGCGTCCAATAAAAAATATCAATCTTTTTGAGTTTCAGGGTCCTTCTTCTATGGTGGCAGTATTTGGACAAAAAATAATAGTTTCACAGAGCTTCCATTTTCTATAATTGTGATAGATCTACCACGAACTTTGGTCAGTTTCAAACTAGGAGGGTAAATTAGATCATCAAGGCAAGCAATCCTTACAATTCCTATCCTTACAATTTTTATAGGTGTTCAGTTCAAATCTTTTCATTTTGTACAGAAAATGTGTCAAAATATATTATTAAATTATAAATACTGTTTGTGTTAAAATAAATTCATAAATTATGGATACAGATGGAAAAGTAAATATTCAAACTAACATGCTTTTCGTATATAAATCATGCTTCTATATTCAGGATAAAGTGCTTTTAAAGCTGTTCGAGCCGAGTCTCACTCTGGAGCTGCGGGAAGCTAAGGAGAAACTTTTCAAAAAGAAATTAATATTGGTGTCAACACAATCAAGCAGCGCTCACAGGAGGTAAAGGTCAAATTTCGGTCTAGAACCTCGAAACCATTGCTTACGTTAGACCAGCTTAAAATCCGAAGGACTTGGACAAGTGAAAACAGTAATCGCGATTAGTTGAAAGTGGTTTTTACCGATGAAGCGAATTTTTGGGCACGCCTGATTCACAAGCATATAAACAATTTATGTAACCCTGTAAAAGTTAATGTCTGGGGATGCTTTTCAGAGCACGTCTTTGTGATTTTGCTCCTCCTCACGCAGAATTGGAATGCACAATTCATGGTGAAATTATACAAGCGAGGACTTCTTAAATCAGCGAAGCACATGTTTGGTCTCAATAATGAAAATTTGATTTTACAAGAAGACAATGGCCAAGATGATCGGAGTCGTCTCTGCCGCGATAGGAGAGATCAAAATTGCGTCGTCAGAATAGACTGGCCCTCACCATCTGCAGATGCCAATCTTATGGAAAATGTGTGGGTCATTATGACAAGCAAGCTTGCAGAATAGCGTGTATTCAATTCGAAGTAGCTCTGCCGAACAATCACAAGAATATGCAGTTCCCTTTCCACGGAGTATGCTGAAAAACTGATTGAAAGTATGCCAAGAAGATGCGTAGCTATTCTCGGCACAGTATACTGAACAATTGTTTCGTAGCTTCCAATATATACTTCAATGTAAATATTAAATATATATCTTTCCAAGTTAACGTCCAGACTATATATACAATATAATATAACGAACAGACGATATATACAATATAATTTGAATTAACAATTCCCGGCCCAATCACATTAAGTTGCTCAGTGCGAGTTTGAAACTGGTTTCAGTTCATTAAACAAAACTACACCAGACTATTCGGTCCTGTACCAAATTGGCAAAATTATGCATAATTTCTGGTAAACAACATTTCTGAAAATGTGTCAGTATCTGCCCACCTGCAGTTGCTTCGTTTCGCCGACATTAATAGACCAACACTCTTCATGTCCATATGCGTATTGTTTTATGTCTTGATTTCCCTGCATTTTGCTGGACCCTAAATTTGTCCCAACGTTTTTAAAGGTTCCTCGATATTAAGAGATATCAGGTAGATTAAAAGAATAATTAAAAAAATTGTTCCTTCAATATAGTACCAAAACTGTTATATGGTTTAAGTGCTAACTATATCCGACCGATCTGATCTGTACCGATCAAAAAATTAAGATAGAAAAGATTATTAATAGTTCCATTAATAATTGAAGGAAGTGTCCCACTGATTTATCCTACGTATCTAAGAACGTTCTGAAAATCCGATCAAATGTATGTGTCCAACCAGTCCATATTTCCAACATCTTGAGAAGGAAGCAACACAGCCTAAGATCGCGATGCTCAACTATCGCAGAGATGAGATAATAACGTAATTTTTGTTAATATCAACATATTGAAAGGGTTGAAGAATTCAACTCGTAAACCATAGAAGGATTCGTGGATGGATAATAAAGTCCCTGAACGAGACAATACAAAACAAATATTCATGGAGCTTATTAATGGGCCAATCCTGAACCCTTGAGTTGTTTGTCACCAATTGAAAGGATTGAATCAATAATTTGTGAATAAAGATTTAAATAAACTAAGAACATAAAAGAGTACGAACTAGGTCAAGAAACGTTTTTCTATTTCCATGTTTATTAAGAAAAAGAGTTCAATAAAACGCGATTAGGTAGTCTGAAATAAACTCATTGTATCATATCTGAGACTCAATTCTACAAGAGTATCTCCAAGATAATGAAACTAGAGTTAATACTCGTATGTTCCGAAATTATCGAAATAGCTATTTCCTGGAAGGAGATTTGCTAAGATAAACTCAAACACCTCATTTCCTTATCTTGTGCATTAAACTCGGATTCGGTGGAACTGAGTATCACAGGTGGGACTGAGTACCACTGCTTGTGCTCGTAACCGCGGCCACTCCTATATGGGGGCTAAGCCCACTGCTTGCAACCATGACCACTTCCTCATGTGGGCTTAAGAGTAGAAACTATATGAGAGACAGAGAGGTGACAAAAAATATAAGCTCTGGTATCCTTCTTTTCAATTCAAGTAATTGTAGCAAAAAGGACACAGTTAGCCAGAAAACATGGACATGAGATAGGAAATGGAAGGACTATCAATGGAACACTTAGATTAGCAACGTTCGTAATCTTCAAACATTAAAATATCACCAATTCCTGTGGTTTAAATGAAATAATGCAATTGAGTGTAGGGATGTAAGAACCACAATTAACTCGGAGAGTAGAACGTTCACTGCGGTTAAGAACGGCTCGTGGTCAAATAAGTTGTAGATATAAGATTTAAACACGGACAAATTGTTAATGGAATCAAACACTACTTTACTTTTGTACAAAGATGTAAAACATTCACTCATTTCGTTGCTGTTCCAGTACGAATAAGACACATCACTGGAAAAGAGGCACACAGTTCAAAGTTGGAAAGAACACAAAAAAAGAAAACACAGCGATGTAAGTGAGCCTAGATATTGGGATACAATACAACTCGACTATAATATATCATATATATGATGATATGAAGATATTCAACATAAAACTATAAGAAAAACACTTTATTTAAAAATCATTAAGAAAATGTTTCTGTTAAACATAAAAGTAGAGTATGGATTGACGAGTGCGACTCTAGGTATGAGAACCTAGACCTACTATATAGGCCTAAATACTTTGTCTAATGAGTACTACGAGTATTGAAATGAAAATGAGTTGGGAAATAAATTTTGAAAATAGCTCCCAATCTTGTTCGCATCAGCCCGCGTACACGTAATTACGTGTCTACTTACCTAACGATGGAGCGAAAATGGCGAAAATAGAATTGTTTATACAACTTCACATACAGTTGGAAATTTAATCTTCTGTTTGAAAACGAACGGGTGTTTGTTGCACGCGTTGCATTCATTAAATATTCATTAAACAAACGGCCTTAAACACAACGCGAGCCATTGTCTAAACATGGCAAAAACAAGCGGGGAAAAAGCGAAAAATTAAGAGAAGCAACAAGCGTATTTAGTTTAGCAGTTATTGCACAACCGTTTGATATGCGGCCACTCGTACCAGCACCGCTTTTGTTAGTGACCATAGGCACCACTACCGCCATCGCCACCGCCATTACCATCGCCACCGCCATCGCCGGCAACGAAACTGTTCGGTACTGCGGTGCAGTTAGATTTCATTGGACGTTCTGCACTGAATAATTTCTTAATTTACGAGTGTAGCAGCCACGAAGCAAAATGCAGACCATTCGAAAAAAGCCCCGTAGCGCTCATTAAGTACTGCAACTGCGGTCAGGACCGTGCTAAGAAGTACCCTCACGGGGAATTTTGGGGTGTTAGCGTTGATGATATGCAATTTACATGATTTATGAATTATAAAACTGCACATTTAATAGACTTTTAAAGCGGAGTAATGGAATTCAAGTTTGTGTTTATATATGAAAATGAACGAAACAAGTTCGAGGCTTCAATCTGGTGTTTTGGAAATAAAAATTGGACATAAGCAACCAGAGTACTGACGGTATTTGTAAGTAGCGGAGGTAGTAAAAAATTGCCACAAAGTTGTTGCAACTATAGGGATTAGAAGTTCGAATAACTGAAGGAAAGAAACTTTATAATCACTCCTAACAACAAATATAAACACTCTAAACTGTCGTGTGCTACCACCAGTTTCGTTTTATATGAATTTTAATGGGATAAGGTTTCAAATAATATGAAAATTATATATCCAGAGTAATACAATTCCAGCCATTGCACGATATTTCTTCCTCGAAAGAAATATAAATATGGGCATGTTCCCAGCTCGCTTAGATCTTGAGAAGTATTCCTTTAAATAACAGAAATTTCGAGCTCGCTTAGTTTTTGAGAAGTGTTCCCTTCAATAAGATACAAATTCAGAGATCTTTTGGATCTTGGGAAGTAATCCTTTAAAAACTACGAGTTCACTAAGTTCTTGAGATATGTTCCTTTAAATAAAATAAGGATTACAAGCTAGTTTAGTTCTTGAGAAGTGTTCCTTTAAATAACGAAAAAATCCCAGCTCTCTTGGATCTTCAGAAGTGTTCCTTCCAATAAGACAAAAATTCCTAGCTCTCTTGGATCTTCAATTAGATAACAATTTAATTAGATAACAATTCAGATCTCTCTTGGATCTTGAGAACTGTTCCTTTCAATAAGACAAAAATTCCGAGCTCTCTTGGATCTTCAGAAGTGTTCCTTTCAATTAGAATAAAATTCCGAGCTCGCTTAAATCTTGAGAAGTGTTCCCTTCAATAAGATACAAATTCCGAGCTCTTTTGGATCTTGGGAAGTATTCCTTTAAAAATTACTAGTTCACTGAGTTCTTGAGATATGTTCCTTTAAATAAAATAAGGATTACAAGCTAGTTTAGTTCTTGAGAAGTGTTCTTTTTAACCAATATAGACAATAGGTGTGTTGGTGGTCTCTATTCCACCAACAGTTTATATGGGTGTTCAGGACCGACTCCACTTAAAATGTGAGCAACACAGCCCTTTTGGTTCTGGACTGAGAATAGAGACGTATGGAAACTGTGGCTGTTTGCATTCTGAACTACCCCAAAAACTATACGGCTCATCTAGGTATTGAACTTCGTCTTCCTGTCAGGATTTGCCACCAACTATAACTGAAAATTTTCACTCCAGAGTGATTTGACACACATTCACTCGACACTTTTTTATCTACTGAATGTGTGGGTGGATTGTAACGGACTGAGCACTCGCGTATACTTAGTTGAGGAGAGTGGCTCCTTAAATAGCGAACACTCAATTAGGTGTGAATGAGAAGTCACTCTAAGGTATTCCAACTAATCTGTCTTATAGTGCAAATTAAATACCTGCAAATGTCAACTTCACTTCTCAAATATCCTTATAGAAAGTATATAAGATCCTTACATCGATAAAATATAGTTCTGATAAAGTGAAATACGTCATATATTTATATTTCATCATGAATATTATTATATGGTATATAAATATTTCGATCAAACATCATGTATGAATAATTTTTTCGACATCCTAAGCTACATTGCGCAGTTGCAAAGAGTTCATAGTCATTTAAAAGCTGTGCTCTACGCAATAAGGTCGCCGCTGTAGTCTTTGAAGACTTGTATTTGATCATTCTTGGCCACCACCAAATTGTCCAACATGCCTTCAATAAATAGAAAGCCAGAAGGCGGTCGCACACTCACAATAGCGGCATATTTTGTTGGCGCTTTGAGCGACCACCATTGCCCTACTTAAAATGCTTTTAGCGACCTTTTAGCCAACTCCCTCCCCCCGCATTTACTTACCAAATAGAAATCAATTGGTTTCTCGCGCATCTTATTGTATGCCTTTTGTATTTCCGTCTGCTTGAGCGCATGCGCAATATGCAAAGCGCTCGCATCGAATCTGCCATATTTGTAGTCAGAATCATTTTGAGATGGCGAGCTGACATCACGACTGCCGTAGCCGTTTGGCGTTGACTGACGCGAACCCAAGCCACCTGAAAAATTTATTTAAAAAAACAAAGGTAATAATTACAATTATGCACGGCAATTTGCCCAAATTATCCAAGAATAGTTAAGAAAGAAACACACAAGCAAGCAGAGGAGAAAAAGAACTCACCATCGACTTCGTGGCGCGTACCGCGTATCTGCTCGTTGACGTACTTGTTGGTGCGCGGCGCATTCAACGCTTGTCGTATGCCCACGGATGTCTGATCAAGATGACCGGGTCCACTCTTTGGTACATGTGAACTGCAATAGACCTGCAAAGGTAAGGTAGAAAATACGAGTATCGATTAGTTCTCTTGCATAAAAATAGGCAATATTCGAAACTGATTTTGTATGGATTTGCATGTTTTGTATTTGTGCGTGTGGGTGTGTGTGTGTGTGTGTAAATTGAGAGTGTGGTAGGTGTGGCAAATGCAGCGATAGTTTATGTGAGAATGAAAACAAAAGTATTTTAACTGCTTTTAATTTTGCATAAATCGAATGCCTCTCAGCCCCCACAACTTCTGCAGTACTCGATACAGACTCATATGCAAATGACGCACACATCAAATGGGGAATAGGAATATGTCATCTAGCGTAAATATCTATTAACATGTGGCATATTAATTTCAGAAACTCACGCACGCAAACACACACGCACTGGCCCGGGTGAATGTGTGTTTGGATGTGTGTCTAAGCAGTGCCGCATTTATGCATTGGCTATGTAGGCCGGAGTCTAGGGCGGGCTCTGGTGAGGCTCGTTGAAGTTTGGGAATGGATTGTAGACAACCAATTGGCATCATACTCAGGAGCATATCTACTGATATCGAGTTACATTCTCGTAGTCGTGCATTGTGTGGGGCCCGGATTACGGTCAGAAAAATATATTATTAATAATAATACTGTGTGCTATAACATCTGTGATCGAAAAACTAGTCACCAAGAAAACTCTTTCAGGTATATACGAGTATATTGTCTCCAGCATATAAAGTTAGCCAACTTTTGGAAGGAAGTAATTTTGTAACTAGAATGCACATATTGTTGGCCATTAAACTGAGACCCTGGAGATCTTTTTCCAGCCTACCTCTTCTGTATCTATCTCACTGTTTATCTAACCATCTGGTTGATTGATTGGTGGCTTTCTGTGGCTGTCAAAAGATATCACTTAGGCTTAGGTCCACTGTGTTTCCACGAGAAGCTCTGTCCTACTCAATTCCCGTAAACAGTGGCTCTAGAAAATAGAAGTATACTTCATATTGTTGTCTCCTGCAGCTCCGAAAGGTGGCTGAAGAAGTACTTTCCCATGGAGTAGAGGCACCTCTTTGCCAGCGTTGGGAATTTGCATAAAAAGAGGTCTCAAGCTCTTCTTCCTCCTCGTTTCCGCAGCTTCTAAAGAAGTTGTTATGAGAGAGTCCAAATCTGTAGGCCTGTGTTACACTAAGATGGTGCTAAGCTAAGATTCCTACTAATAATCCGATAAACGGCTTGTTTAGTAGGATCAGTTCTATGGACCTGCTTGAAGCGATTTTAGGCCAGATTTCTCTTGCAGTGTTGATTGTCGGCTCTCATAGTCAGGATAGCATTCGCATTCTTCAGGTGTTCTATTCTTAAGAGCATTTTGCAAATCCGCCAATAAGTCCATTCCAATTCATCATCTACAATCTCATTAAACCTGACCTGTTCCAGCTTAACCTGTTCCCGCTTAACCTAATTTTTGTTGTCCTTCTTCGGAGATTTTTTATTCTTTCCTTTGATTTTCAAGCGTTGTGCGGTGGATAAACGATTCATTGAATTTCAACTGACGGTTTCATCTGACGATTTCATCTGACTATTTCTCTACCGATTTCTATAAGCGATTTGATTGACAGTTAAAAAATGGTGGGATTACGAAATTCCTAAGACGAGTTAGATAACGAAGTATATTCTGGTTCGGCTTTAATTGCCTGTTTTGATTTATATCCAGTTTATTTGTATAGACATAGTTTAATATGAATGAATGAATGAAAATAAAGGGGGAAAATGCATCTCGACCAATTTGATCTATTGTACTCCTCCTGCATGTACCTATTAAAGGTCTTCTATTAGTCCAACAGTTCTAATGAGGCTTAGTATTGAATTGGGGTTCATTGCTCTAATGTCTCTGCCCTCGGGCCAGTAATACCCCAGATATTTCTTCCTACTGCGAGCTAAGGCTTCACAGTTCATTAGTAGGTGCTCTGGTGTTTCTTCTGCCTCCGTGCAGAACCTACACGTGTTTACTGGTGAGAGTCCCAGTTTCTTGAGGTGGCTTCTTAAACGACATTGGCCTGTGTTCAAATTGTTTTTGCTTAACTGTAGACATAGAGCTGCACGTTTTGAGTTGTAGCCCCCAATCATAAGCTTGGATTGTCTAAGTTTTGGCAGTGAGGCCCAGTAGCATGATCTTCTGGAGTTTAATATATTCTCCTTTGTCATAGGGACAGACTCCAGATTTTCTGAATACTTTCTATATTGAAAGAATCTCGGTTTTTGGTATTTTTAGTTGATGGTGATCTTTTTGATGATTTGTAAAGGGTCATATCTTGGATACTGTAATTATATATTAGTGCATTATATACGATGCCTAGATAATGGCCCAATGAGCCGCTTCCGTTATAATCGTAATTGCAAAAAATACATTCTGGAAGTTATTAGGAATTTTGTAATTATTGTTGCTACTGCCCTCCAAGGCGTTCTTACTGTGAGCATCACTGCATGTTCCATATACTTAAGGTAATGAAGCTCACATAGAATGAGAAAGGTGCGATCTGAAGGTATACTAATAGAGACTATTGTCTGCCTTGAGGCACCTATTCCAATCTTACTTCCTTCCTTTTAGTGGCCCTTACCTCACATCTTCTATTGATTTCTATAATCTCTTATAAGGGCCCAATTTTTTTCGTTCAGATTGGAGCCCAGGTACAGCGCAATCCAGCGCTTTGGGAATGTTCCAATATAAGCGAGTGTGTGACTGTCTGTGTTTGTTTGTGTGTGTGTGTGTGTGGGGCTGTCTGCATAATATGTAGGTGAAGTCGCTGCGAATTTTTGTCGCTCTCTAAATATGGCACAGCTGATTAGACCACTTGACTGGTGCTGCCATTTACGGATTTGCGTAACATTTTTGTCATTATACGCGTAGTTTTAGTAGCTGCCGTCATTGTTGTCGTCGTCGTTGTTGGTGTTGTTGTTGTTGTTGTTATTAGTGTTTTTGTTGGGGTTGTTGTTGTTGTTCCCGTTTTGCCATTGAGAAGTTTTTGACATTTTCCGCTGCATTCGGGTTAGTTCAAAAATTGACTGAATGTCTGCAATCGGCATATTTTGCCGCTTTACCGCTGAGATCGCTGTGGTCGTTTCAGCCGTTTGCAGTCACTGCACTCTTAGTTGGCAATGCAGGAAAGACAAATTCAGAAATACTCATACTCGTATTATACATAATCACTTTGAAATGTGGTTTAAAAACGTTTCCAGATTGAAAAGTTTTTAATTAAAATTACTTTGCTTCACTAATTTGGCGTGTTGCCGTGCTGCGCGGCGGTGAAGAAACTTTTTACTGACTGAGCAACAATTTTATGAAAATTTCAAATCGATAATAAATACTTTTGATTTTATTTGTTATGTACTCGTACGGTTATGTATGTGGATTTTTTTTTTCAAAACAACTGGTTCTACAAAATTCACGCTTAACTGCTGTTGGCAGCTGCTGATTATACCGTATTTTAAAACAAAATAATTAAGAAATGCATAAACTGGCACTCCGCTGCGCGTTTCACTCATTTGACTGATGGTGTAGTTTAGTTTTAGACTTAAAGTGACGTCATTGTGCACTTAACTTAGCCTGCATTTATAGTTTAGTTGGAAATAATAAGTAAATCAACGAAAAAGTTACCAAAAGGAGGAATATATTGCCATTATGCAGGCACAACAGTTCACCGAATTTGGTCTCAGCCTAAATCTAGCAAAGACTGAAGTCATGCTCTTCACTAGAAGGTACAAAATACCTTCCTTCATCTTGCCCAAGATTAAGGGCACTTCCTTAGATTAAGCACTAATGCCAAATATCGGGGTTTGATTCTTGATCCGAGTCTCAGCTGGAAGGCCAATCAGGCTGAGAGGGTCCGTAAGGTATCGTGTGCGCTAAATTACTGTACTAGATGGGGCCTACAACCCCGAATCAAGCGCTGGCTCTGGACACATCCCTGGTTGAATCAAACCTCCTATATGGAACCGTTTTCTGGTGGCCAGCTACTGTCAAGGCTGTAACCTGAATCCTCCAGACAAAGTCAGAAGGAGTGTAGCTCTGTTGATCACTGGGGCCCTACGCCCCACACGTACAAGGGCTCTCTTTGCACTTTTATGGTGGCTACCCTCTAAGCTTCTGGTAAAACAACAGACCAATCTGACAGCTATCAGACTAAATTCACTTACACGGTGGTCGGGCCGAACCTGGGGGATGTTAGTATTCTTAATCAGGACTTGCCTCCACCAGCTCTGTTGACTAAGTTTGACCGAATTCCAATCTCAATCGGGGGTTTCACTTCATTATCACAAGCAGAGATGATTGAATTAAGAACAGAGTAATAATCGATGGCACTCTGGATATCTCCACAGACGGCTCCAAGCTTGATGACAAAGTCGGTAGTGGGATCTTCTCCAACAAATTGGACCTTAGTATCTCGTTTAGACTCCCTGAGCATTTTAGTGTATTTCAGGCAGATTTACCACGCAGTGAATTGGGTTCTATGCAATGGAGTTTTTGGTGTAAGCATCAAAATCTTCTCCCACAGCCAAGCTGCTATTAGACCTCTTGTGCGAGTCACGACGTCATCAAGGCTCGTACAGGAATGCAAGTCAGTTCGAAACGAGTGCTCCATGTCCACAGTCACCTAATCTGGGTACCTGGTCACATAGACATCGAGTGAAATTGCGTAGCAGATGAGCTTGCTAAGGCAGCCACACTACTCTCCGAAGTACACCCTTCTCTAGAGTTAGGCATCCCTCTCGCTACAGCAAAGCTGGCGATCAACGCAGGTATTTTTCGGGTCCTGAAAACTAATTTAAACCAATTTGTAACGGGAAATGTTGAGGATAGCTTCGTTCGTGAGGATTCTCACTAACACTTAGTAAGAGAGAGGGAACCTAAGTTTAACATTCTTATAATGTTTGAAGTCGCTCCGATTAATTACGTTATTCTTCTGTTATACAACGATTGCACAACATTCTAAATTTTATGAAAATTTAGTTTCCAGAACCGCCAAAGCCTAGTCCATTAAAAGTGGGCGTGATGGTGTTCTGATTGCACTAAATTTGACTCAGCTCACTCAGGGTGTTCAAGTTCGATGGCATATCAATTTCAACCAACTAAGTTTCTTGTGCATGCAATAGTATCATGTTGCTTATCTTCCCAAAATGTTCTTCAGTGCAAGGCTGGCATGGATAAGATGTCCGTCAATCGGCGGCTACATATCTACTGGGTGCCAGGATACAAAGGATGGAGCGAAATGAGACAACAGACAAGCTTGCCAAAAGCGGAATTCATTTACCAGAGGCTCAGATCAGTTGCGTACTGATGCCTTCACAAGCAGTTTATGGAGGTTTAGGGGAAGGTATGTTAGGAAAGGTGGTACCGGGGCAAAGCTTATGTGGCAAGCGGTATATCAGGTCTACACTGGCACTTCTACGGAACGATTGCAGATTGATAAAGGGGATACAGACAGGCCTTTCTCGGAAAGATTGCAGATTGTTGAAGGGGATACTGACAGGCCTTCCACGGAATGATTGCAGATTGATGAAGGGGATACAGACAGGCCTTTCACGGAAAGATTGCAGATTGATGAAGGGGATACTGACAGGCCTTTCACGGAAAGATTGCAGATTGTTGAAGGGGATACTGACAGGCCTTACACGGAACGATTGCAGTCGATGATAGGGAGACTGATAGGCCACTGCTTAACGCGAAAAAAGCTGAGGCTCACAAGCAATGATGGGTGTAGGAAATGCGGCGAACCAGGCTCCTTGGAATACCTCCAATATTTCTGTCCATCAATGGTAGAGCGCGCTTAAAATACTTGGGAGCTGCCTGGTTTGGGGGACTAGAAGAGGTTTCAACCTGTGGATATGGCGCCACTTATAAGGCCACCCTATTCAATTATCTCCATTTCCGCGAGTCTGAAGTGGATACTCATCTGGTATCGCTAACGACATAACAGGTCTTAGCATAACCTAAGTCATTTGGTTCTGGAGATATACTGTTTTCAACAATATAAACTCAGGGAAAGTGGGTGTGTTTCTGGTCTAAAGCCTATGCAACTCATCTATGAAACTTATCTACATACAGATATATCCTCAATATCTGTTTTAATTCTTGTGCTTTGTTCCTTGGGAGAAGTGAGCACAGTCAGACGGACTTGGCTAAATCTATATCTGTATATATCGTTCAGAGTGCGAATTGAGTGATTGCTATTTATAAAAGTTAGAACAGGCAGACAAAAAAAGGGCTGTGGCTTCATTGATTCCGTTAGATATGCTTCTTCAAAATATATATAAACAGAATTGTCTACTAATGCCACGCCTCCTTTTGATGTTACACACATTTCCCCCAATCCAAAATACAGAGCAAAATGAAACTATTTTTATTTCATTACAAATTCTTCGGTCCAGTGACAGTATTTTCATCAGTCCCTGGTTACCGTCATGTAATCAGTGACTTCGACAAGAACCAATATTTTAATGATCCCATAATTCATTCATCGGAAGAATTATTATTATATTGATAAGTTAATATTTAGATTTTCAAATTTTATTTAATTTTCAGAATTTGTTGTCAGGTTTGTGCCTCCATGAAACTTTGGAGGTAAGTTGCCCAAAGCAACCAAAATCGGAAGCTCCACATCAACAAAAATTACAACAACAGTACATCCCTAATCATGAAAAGCAACAGAAACCTAGAAAACTAGATATATAAGCAGTGATTTGACATTTCTCTACAAAGATATATTCGTGGCGAGTCGATGTGCTGCGCCATATATTTTGCTTGGTTTGTTTTTAGAATTCAGCAGTTGAGAGAGTTAAAACAAATTTAGTATTTATTATTAAACCCTGCACCATAATTCATTACATCTGCGAGGGGTTGGGGGAATGAGTACTAGCAACAAAGGCCTTCGACTCGAAAAGAAAACGGTTTAGAAAGAAACATTTTTGAGTCCATGCCAGGAGGAGGATTCAAACCCACAACCTCCCAAGTGTGAGTCAAATTTTGTATTGTTTTGCTTGGCTTGGGTTTAGAATACAGGAGTTGAAAGATGGAACAGAAGTATTCATTTCAATCATAAAGAATGGAAACAAGGGTCAAACATTTTTGTGAGAAGAATATTTGGCCGTATGTGAGTTGATGAATGTGATTGTTTCTTGTATTGCGTGTTTGTGGTAAAATAACGGAAATACCTCAAAGAGCTGGAAAAGCCACGAGGTGGGCTTCTCTAGTTTAGATCAACACCGTTGACTATATCCATTTATTTTTATTGAATAGTTATGTGACCAAGCAGAGACTGTCAGGTTCATATGGAACTGGGAAAACTGCAGCTGGGTATTTAAAATCCCAGTACTCCCAGGGGTCGGGTTCGGCAGCTTGATAGCAATACCTCAGAGTGCTAAAGCGATAAAATATCCTTCAAAATATAGGGTCAACTTCGAGGGGTTGTAATAAAGGGGGAATTTAAAAGTATTTTAATGTCCATCGGTAGAAAACTATGCAGGACCATTTGTGGGAATCCATTAAAATGTTGCTCATTGCTTTACATACAATTTTGCGGATCAAAAATATTGGAGTTACTCTGGAACATGATAAAATTGTTGTTTAGACTAAAAATATTATACGACTTTATGAATTACTGCTCCTTGAAAGCACCAGAACCGAGTTTTTCTCTTAAGCTGTTTGGTTATTTAAAACAATTAGCAAGGCTTTGGGGATTTGGGACTATGGGGCTTTGGGACTGTGGCGTCTTGGAAGGCAATTGCATCGATTTTAAAAGTAATTGGTGTTAATTTTGAAGGAGTGCTTGTGTGTGTTCTTTGAAAGATGTTATGCAAATACGTTTTCACAGTTGAATACTCGCAGTTTGTATATTAATATCAATTTAGCAGTTAACACTTTCCGCTGCCCCCTGAGGGAAATGTTGTAAAGCCATAAATGTTTAGTAACACAGCCAGACGGATTGGAAAGAAAGAAACTCTTTGTGATGCATATGGGAACGTAGGCCTCATTAGCGCCAGTAGGCAGACAGGCGGACAAAGCAGCCCATTCTGTTCATTGTACCCAAAGTGAGTGAGTGGCTGCTTCGAGCAGTTGGCAAGCGCTTTCGTAGGTGCGCGTAAACAAATCTGTGGAATTCGCACACAAAGAACTCGCCTGCCTCATGCCCAGCACGCTTCTGAAGAGGTGCGTGCTGAATGTGGTCAGCGTGCGGCGCCAACGTCAGGCACAGATAGAAATGGGGATGATTGACTGACAGATTGATTGATTGATTGACGGACTGAAGGCTCGGCACTAAGGCAACTAAGGTTTCTCGCATGAGATAGACCAAATTTCTTCGTTCTGTTCTTATTTGGTTATTTTCTATTGGATTTGTTTAAAATTAATCTAATTGCCTGTGGCACTCACCTCTTTGTCGTCTTGTTTGTGCTGATTGTTGAAGTAAGTTTTGAGTGTTAATTTGGTGCCGCAGTGCACGCATTTGAAGCAGCCCGAGTGGAAGAAGGTGAAATCCTTGAGGGGGCCCACGCGGTCCACTTGGTAGACGATCTCGTTGCAGCGGAGACAGGTGGATTCGTAGAAATTCGGCCGATACATGTTGGCTAATTTGGACGCTGTGCAGGTGTGCCACAGACCTCGCTCGCTAAGTTGTACGCTGTGCTTTCGTTGGCTGCTCTTGGTTGCTTTTGTAACTTTTTTCTTTTTGTTTGGTTTTTTTATTAATTTTTGTTGTTGTTGTTTTGTTTTTTGGTGTTTTCTATAATTTCACTAGATTTACTCTGCTAAATTGCATTTAAATTGCTGGCAACTTAAATTTATGCACATATTTGCGTTTTCTTTGTAGACACTCGTATGGAGTATGCTGGAATGTGTGCGCCTGCGCACGTTTTTCTTGTATGGCTATTTTCTGTTCAATGTGCGTGATTTGTTTCTTTGATTACTGCAGTCGATGTCACGTGCAACGGTGCACTTCAAAATTGTATTCATACCAATCCGGCAACTGAAAGGAAAAAAATAGAAATAAATGTATATTAAACCAAGTTCAGTTGATCACTCATTTTAAAGGAAAAACTAGCTGACTGGCTGCCTCGCTGACTCATTTAGCCAAGAGATTTAGTCCCATATTAAATATAATCCCGCTCGCTAAATTTCCAAGTCATTGGTAATGCTGCACATGTTCGGGTATTGGCGCGTGGGCCTGACTTCCGATTAATATGGTCACGCAGCGATGTGTTTATTTCGAAAACGTGAGGGTGTTGGCTAACATAGTCGCATATGTTTCCGTAACAAGTTCGTGTTTAGCACCAGAGAAATTCCTTTTTTTGGTCAATAAAAGTGGCTCTTGATGCTATAATCTGGTTACATTTAAGGGTATGTTCGACAGATATTTGTGAAACAAACAAAAAATGAACTTCAATGAAATCTTTTAGAGAACTATTTTAGAGCGCTAGTCATGGAATTTGCTCAAACCAGAATTCAACTATCTCTAAAACGGTGCATGCCGATTAGTCAGCAAAGATATCACCTTCAGATTTGTGTCAGGAAATTCAACACTTTCAAGTCATGAACTTATAACTTACAAAGTTCCGCACACTGACGGGAATAGTGTGAAAGCGAGTAACTGATTTTTCGATTGATTATTGTTTTGTTCTGTTGGTATATAAATACAGTGATGTATACGATAGAATAATACTCAAGCGCCAAATCAGTCATACCTCGTAGATACTCTTGTGTATGATAGGATGAGGTGGGCTAGCAGTGGTTGCCTTCGTTTGCTCAAATAACTAAGTTCAAAGAGGGCTAATCCCGTATTTCTTGCCTCCTCCATTCAAAGTATAATGTTGCTGCATTGCGTGAAGTCTCTGACATTTATTCAATTAAAAATACGTAAAGTACTTTCATGAGGACCAAAATGAATTTGATTCCTTCGTGAAATTGACTAAGAAACAATTGTGTGATTTGTTGACCAAACATCACTGTTATATACCATTTATAAAGTTTGTATAGAGGCAGTAGAAAGTCAAGTTTCATTTCTAACACTCTTTTACTTCACTATTTTATTCGCTTTTACAAATTGTTTCTTCGTTTGACTCATTCCCCTGGTTCTGCCAAATTCACGAACTAGACGAGCTACTCGTACCGTGTGTCCTCCAAGTACATAATGCCCGTTCTCTGCACACTGCCATCTTTAACCTTAGTCAGATGAGGTTGCCTACACAGTAAGTTAAGTTCTTTGAATCAATCGATGGGTATTTAGTTCAAGCCACACCTGTGCCCATATTTGGGAAACTGAAGCATTTTAGATTAAGCGAAGCGAATAGGTTGCCTAGGAATACACTTCTTATCAGAAAGATTTTGCATTCATGTGCATTATCCAGCTCACTCCACCAGATATGTCCCGGAAGTGTTTGCCAAACTGGGCCAAGTGTTGAGTAGAAATATCAGAAGCTTGGGTGAATGGTAGTCCGTTTATTCTTCCCCGCATGTGGAGTTAAAGAGAAAGCAACTTAATTTGGCCAAGAAAATTACTTTACTGTGAGCTGAACTGAGACTTCCGGTATCTGCACAAAATACAATGAATGCAGGAAATGTGGGGAACAGGGCACAAAGGAATCTTCGGAGCATCTACTATGCCTATGCCCCGGAATATCGAAAACGCGCCTAACACATCGGGGAGCCCCTTGGTTTGAAGGACTAGAAAAGGTGGCACAATTAGGGACAGTTTCGCTCTTAAGATTTGCTAAGAGTGTATCTCTGTTTAACGAATTATACTACAACTCTTAAAAGGATATCCATCTGACATCGCCAAGGACATTGCAGGTCTATGTGTGACCTTCATGGCCAGTCAGTTTAACCTAACCTACACAAAAGAGTCACACTATGAATTGCTGCCTCATCCAAGGGTTTCTGTGGACCGCTCTAATTCAGGGACGCCGATAATTCCGGTACCTCCATAATTCTGGGACCTTGGCAATTCCCGGTGCTTCAAGAATTCCAAATACAGCTCAGGTCAAACTTCGGAGGTCAACTTTGATACCCAATTCTACGGGGAGGGGTGAATAATTTCTCCTTCAGAACTTTGAGAGGGAAAGCGCCTAATTATAGCAGTGCTCCATCATTTATTCAGATCAAAAGAGTAAGTCAGCTTTGATACCAAATTCTACGGGGTAGGGTCGCCTCAGAACTTTGTGATCCTTCATTATGTTGAGTCAGAAATTTCTTACCATATATTTGGACTTCACTGGCTGACAAGGGACCGTTCACTTGTCCAGAAGACACACTTAGGCTCATTGTCAGTTGTTGGTATTGCAATTTTTTAAAACTCATTTGGTCGGGCTCACTAAGTTGAGTCCTAAGTGAAGAAAATTAAAAAAGAGTGCTTTCTTCCTTAACACAGGCATTTATCTGATCGCACTGGTATGTTGTCTATGTGCAGTGCAGGAAATGTATGAAAGAAAATGAGGAAAATCATTTGCATATAATTTAAATGCAATTTAAATATGTAATTTTCCTTACATAACTACAGACCGACACAATACTTAAGACATAAGACCCGAAGCGCTTATATCACTTCGTATGATTCCAAAATCCATCTGCGCTGGGAACTGCAAAGTGCTCTGCTTGAAACCACATCATTTGAGGCATAATGATATGATTAATGCGTTACACATACCCAAACATGTTGGCCCACACACACCAGTGGATATATAGCAAGATCGGGCTGACTGATAAATTGTTGCATTTATACGGCAAAACGTGAAAGTTACTCAGCGAAGAAAATTCCAAATCAAATCATTAAAAAAATTTGCAAAATTTAGAGAGACAAAAAAAAAAAACACTGCACTTAATGCAAACAAAGAAACAAAGAAACTCATTTGCGAAATTTGTTTTTGTATTGGCGCTGTGGCATTGCAATCGCGGCGAGGTAACTTAATTGCTGAAAGTGAATTTACGTGCAATTAATCAAACGAATGCAGTGGCGGAGCTTGGTACCCGCTCAATTTGCTTGCTTTTTTGTTTCAAGTACGAAATTGTTGCTGCCATAAAGTACGAAATGAAAAGCAAGTGCGCGCAATAAAAGGAACAGAAACTGAAAAAAGAAACATAAACTAAAAAATTGCCTGCAACTTCTCACGCGTCATAAAGTAACTTGCTTATCATCTCTGATGCCAACTGCAACAACGAAGCTGATTTGCAGTCATAAACACACACACACACACACACACACACTCACACATACAGAACACTCTCTGCCCCTGACTGAGTCCATGGTGGCACTTGAATGCTCACATAAACCTAGTACGCGTTGTTACCCGCAGGGGTCAATGGCAATGGTGTCATCATCATCAACCAACTTCGCCTCAGTCCATAATTCAACTGCTGCTTACGAAGAAGAGCACGAGGCGGTGGCGGTGGCGTCGGGGGTCTCGCTCGTTTTCGTATTGTACATGAGGGGGCAGCAAGCGTGTGACGCGTGTGCCCGTCTCTTTAGGCTCTTTAGGGAGGTGCTGTTTGTTTTCTCACATGGCGTCATAGTTCATGTCTCTTACCATAAACACATTTCTCATCACACACTGACAGTCGTGCGCCATGTTGTTGCTTCTTCTGTGTGGCCGTATATGTGTGTGTCCATGTGTGTGTGTCCATTTAATTAAAATTCATTAATATTTCTTTTGGCCTATGCAGAAAAATGAAAGTTTCTTGCTTTGTACCGGTACGCGAACGGCTGCGCATACGATTGCGGCCTGGATAGGTGACAGTTGCAGTTGCCACTGCAGGCAGATCGCTGCGGAGTTGAACAAATAATCTGAAACACGCCGCATGTCGCTACCAATGCAATGTCTCTGGCGAGGTGAGCTGGGGTGATGCCATCCTATGTTTGGGTGTTGATGTGATTAGCCGTGAAGCCGCTTGACAGAGCCCTCAGTTGCTGCCAGCTTAGTATGCTTTGATGCTTGGAAGATGATGTTGTCTGCTCATCTTTTGTTTTATTAGTTCGAATTTATTTTTATGTCATTACTTAGTTTTGGTTATTAAATTTGGAGCATTAGACAAATTTTTTTTGTTAATATAAATCACAAAACTCCCCGAGCATCTATTTGCATATTTGTGTGTGTGTGTGTCTTTGTTGAACCGTGTCCAATAATACCATAGAAAATTAACGCTTGGAAGGAAAATTTGTTTAATGAGGTTTTAAGGAACTTTTTTAATTAATGACTTTGGGGAATCACGAAAGTTTTTTTTATTTATTCGAAGGGTTCAAAAAGTATCGAATTAGGGTACGAAATAATGTAGTAAAGGACTGCGATATGACATTTTTCGGAATAAGCCCCTTTACATTAATTTGCTCAAAGACTCAGCGAATCCGGTAATTGGAAGGATACCTTGTATGTTCAATAGCACCATTTGAAAGCCACCACCAGATAGAATAGCATCGAGCACCGACATCTTCGTTCGCAAACTGGGTTTTGGGAGCTGCGTAAACATTGTTCTGCCGAGCGAACGACTGGAGGAAGACAGAGGTTCTCACGAAAATGGATACGCTTATTTTGTTACAAGATGTAATCTGGGGAGGGAACTGGAATCTCTAATTTTTCTACTATCCTTCAAATTACAATCGACATATAGCTTCTTTCAAGCGTAGGAATTGCCTGGGCATGTAAGGCGCTGAAGGGGCATAAGCGGGCCAAAAACCTTACCATTTATTACGACAGCCAAGCATCTGTAAGGGTTCTGGCTTCATCCTTTAAGTCGTCCAAATAGGTATTTCATGCAAGGAGGAATTCAATACATTATCGGACTATACTAAAGTATATGCCGGGTGGACTCAAGGACACATGAGCATTGAGGACAACGAGAGGGCCTACGAGCTGATTTGTAGAGGTTCGTAGGAAACCGACCAAGTATTTTCCTGTATGGACTTGGACGTCCACCTAACCATTGTTAAGGGAAATATATACAATCACTACCTCCGCAAGATGCAGGAGAGGTGGAAAAACACTATGACAGGTGCCCTTTCGTGAACGTCGGGCCTAATTACACAGCATGAAGAATGTACCATCATCTTAACAAATCTAGATACAAAATTAGGAACCTTAAAGCTGTCTGCACGGGTCATTGGACTATCGGTACATAGGCTTAAAAACTGGGCATTCGGTTCAATGATTATAGCAGAAGCCACAAAAACCCTCAAGAGAAAGAAACAGTTGTCCACTTTCTTTGGGATTGCCCTATCAAAGTTTTGGAAACTCCTTTCTTGAATCTTTTGAGGCATTGCTCTAAGTTAGGGTTGTCAGACCTAACAAACTTAAAACACAAATCCGGCTGGTTGTAATTCATAGCCTATCATTATGTTTACATAGGCGAGAGTTTGGCGTAAAAATGACACTTCTAGTGCTACTTGGGCGTACCGAGGGTTGGCAGCCATCTCACCTACCTTCCTATTAGAATAGTACAGATGAGGTGAACAGATAAAGCACAAGCGGAGACTTCTCCTGCTTGGCTGTTACACTGAAGATAAGAAAGGAACTTTGAGGGTGATAACCGGGGATTGCTTATTCAACCGATTTACTCGGTTGGAAGATTGGGACATTAATTTCACTATTTTTGGTGAAGTTGGACGGATGGGGAAAGGTAGGAAACCACTCTCCCTAATTTTTATTCATGCCCGACATTCCAACACCGAAGCAAAATGCTCTTGAGTCATTATCTGCTCAATAAACTGAAGAATCTTAAATGGCATGGATACCAAGAGAGAATTGTTCATAGCTTGGCATCACCCAATCCAGGGGTTATAGTAGTACCCTTGTGGAACTTTCAACCCCTTCTAACCATACATATTTACGGTGATAAGGCGCGATTGTACACTTAAGTATTGTTTGTCACACACGCCTCTGTTATTCTATGCCAGCTCAAAAAGACAGTTGTCTTACTTAATCTAAACTTAACTTCTACATGCACCACTATCATGAGTTACACGAGACTCACTTTCGCGTCGTTTTACAGAAAGTTCGTAATTCATTTTGCCAATTGAAATAACATTTATAAAGAATACAAGAAAACGCTATAAGCACACCCAGGAAATGACAACGCATTTGTATGGGCATGGAAACAGAGACGAACCTGTCCAGCTATTTGCGTTTTCTTGCTGCATTTGGCCAGCCCGGGAAGTGATGTTTACAATAAGTCACAATTGGTGCGCTCGGTAAGAGATACCTCTGGAGTGGAAAAGTGCAAAGTAATTAAAAGAAAGAAATCCGTGCAATTCATGCCGCTTGGCACTCTTATTCTCCGTCTTCCAGCGTGACAAAGAGTAAAACATACTCCAACAAATTTAAGTAAGTGTACTCGTAAACAAAATTAAAAAGAATTTTCTTAGTCACACTCACTGAGCACGTTATGCAAACATCATTTACAAAAAAAAGTAAAACAAAAAAAAGCCGCTTTGAAAATATTCTAGTAAAAAATGTTTGTTTTTTCGAAATGAAATTTGATCAAAAGTGAGACGACAAAGCAAAACAATCGCTCAAAAAATCCCATTAATTAATATGGCTCAAATTACGCGGCGGCAATTATGTCAGCACTTCGAGTGTGTGTGACACTTAGGATGGTATTAGCGTCATTAGAAAACGATACGTCATTCGAGCACGTCATTACAAGCGGATCGGCGGCTATCTCACAATCGCAGCTCAATTAAGATTACATGCTGAGGGGCTTAGCTTAATAAGGGTCGCCAACCACGCGCAATTGACTGCAATGGTTTGTACACACGCACTCAGATACCTGGCGGTAAGTGTGTGTGGGTGGGCGGGAGTGAGTGTGGGGATCAATTAAACCATTCAACAAATTCAGTTTTGTAGACGCCACTTCCAATTTAGTACCTGCTGCGTCGATGTTGGTAAACCACTTTCCCACATGTGTGGTCTGTGGGATTAAATTTGGCATGGCTTGTAGTGACAGGTGTTTGCAAATGCGAAACTATGTTCTTGTTTTATTTCGAATGCTGCTCTGGAAAACCGTCGTTTCATATGGGAATTCTTTAGATCAGGGACGCTGAAGAGGATTTATCTCTTCTAGAGCGGAAATTAAAGCACGGGATAGGGAGCAGAAAAAGAAATGAATTGGTAAAACTTGTGATGGATGTATAGAGAGGACCTTGTGTTGATTGAAAAAGAGGAAAGTGGCGGTTTTATTTAAAATTTCGGTGAGAGCGGATTGATGTACTATCTGGACAACATTGGTTTAGATTACAGAATGATATATAAAAAAAGGAATACAGCCTCATTTAAAGCATTTACGGAATAAGGGAGGTTAGAAGTTTAATTTTAGAAATCCATGACAATGCTCAAAAGCCTCGATTTCAAAATGGGTGGAATTGCATGCCATTGGTTGTGTGCCATTAAAATCAAAGCAAGTGAAGTACTGCATAGAGTAGAGGAGTACAAACATTTATATAACACGCACTATGTAAGCAAACATTACCACAGCATGTGATCATACCTTTACAAAGCACTATTATAGTATGTTAGGCGATATTGATTGCTGGTAATTGTATTTTAACATTAGAATTATCTTCTCTTCCAAAAATATATGCTCTTTGTAATAGTGGCACATATAAATTTCAACCGTTAGAGTTATAAAAACACATCGGAATTTGTCGGCTCGGCTTCTAACTCGGCAGGAGTTGTCAGCCGGTGGCAACCCACAAAAACTGTGTTGCACACTATCAAGAAATGTTCAGAAATATTTCAGTTATTTAATAAGTTTTAATACATCGATATTCCTTTCCATCTCTTCTTAGTGCCTGAATTAAATAAAGTTCATTTATATTTCGCGCGTCACTGCCACTAAAAAGATGCAGTCTGTGTCTGTAACTGTTGCCAATACAAAGAGGCACCGAAATATACGGCGCCGCAACTATCGGCATTTAAAATAAAAAAAGTGCCGAGTCGTCATTTAAAATAAAAAAAGTGTCGAGTCGGCAAAAAAAACACACGATACACGCAGCTGGACGTGTGTTGTGTAGTTCCCAACAGTGTAAACAAGCACCGAGACGGTGGACGAGTCGGCAAAAATAGCTGCTCTCCGAAGATAAGCCCGAGATAAGCCGACTGCAAACACACCAACCAGCAAATGCTGTGAGTCCAACTAATTTTGTTAATATTATAATTGCGTTTGTTTCCCAAAACCATGACGGGCTTTTGCTGTAGGCGTGGCTGCTCTAAATCAATTAAAGGCAATAAGTGAACAGTAGCAATGCAGATCTAATAGCAATTATTTCTAATCCCTTTCTAACATGATTTGACTGCGGTTCAGGCAGAACTAATTTTTTTCAATAAGTTCACAAATTCCATCATGTCGGAATAAGGCATAAAGTAAGAAAAGGAAATGTAACATTAAAACGTATCTCTTTGTATGCCGCTAGTAAATACCTCCAAATAAACTCTGCTTCCGTTGCTAATTAAGTGTTTTAAAAAGTACAAAACAGACGCTTTACGCCGACGAACTTGTTTGACCTTCCAGAACAGACAGAGTACATAAACTAGGCAGTAAAAGCCAACAACCACCGAAACGGCATTTCATCTCTTGATTCGACATAAATACCCAGTGGGAAATGTAAATTTAATAAAAATAGTTTCTTAGCCAGAGTGATGAAAATGATTCTCACAGCATTCCTCAGAGCTGTCAAAAACTAATCGAACATCAATAATATACACTGAGAAAAACTGACTATCAGCATGACTTAACTTAGTTTTTAATTTTCACAAATTTCATTATGTATCTTGGCAATATAAATAAAATATGCAGTAGTTTCACTCAAGGTGAAGAAAGTAATTTGCCACGGGATAAACAACTATCACCATAAGCTTGGTTCATCAATTGAAATGTTTTGGTAAAAGTTTTCAGTTTAAAAGAAAACTTAATATTTGCCCTTTGTTCGATGCTCATTTTTGTATTGATGACACAAAAATACTGTCATTTCAGGTTCAATAACTCCGCTTCTATTAGTCCAAATGTCATAACATTTTGCCAGTACATCATTGAGGGATCTGCCGTTCTGACGCATATAATCACCAATAGATCGCTTTTTAGTAGATCCTGTTTAGTTCGAAATGCACCTCGTATATATTTAATGATGCTTAATGTTGTTGCTTTTGTACGTTGGCGAGTAGACCCATTCAGAAAATCATTTCCCTTTCCGGTACACGGAACTGATACTAAGAGTCACCTACAATGCTTTATTTATGCTAGACTAATGAAGTTATTTAATTATAGCAAATTAAATAAAAAAAGTACACTAGATTGATCTCAAAAAGAACTATAAAAACTGCATGGATATGGTTTGTTTCAGTTGTAAAATGGCAGCTGCAAGTTGTAAGTGTAAATTATAAATCGTTGTAAAAATTACTAAACTGTTTTATGAAGCAAAATGTCCAATTCCAATATGAATGAGTATATACGAGTATATAGGGTGTTTTTTTAGTTGTGTGTGGGTTTCAAGCAGAAATAAAACGCATATAATTTAATGTTTGGCCAAAAATTTTGCTTTATTATAAAGATAAGGGTTTGCCATTATGTTTTATAAATGATTTCGGTCAAGTGGCCGCTGCGGCTGCCTCGAATAAATTCCAGCCGAGAGGCCCAATTTTCGATCACTTTTTGCAGCAATTGGGGCGGTATGTCAGCAATATCGCGCCTAATATTCTCTTCCAAGCCCTCAATCGTCTCGGGCTTATCTGCATAGACAAGCGACTTCACAGAACTCCACAAAAAGTAGTCCAGCGGTATTAAGTCGCACGATCTTGGAGACCACGCCATATGCCCACGATGCGAGATAAGGCGCTCACCAAAAGTTTCCTTCAATAAATTGATTATTTCGTTGGCTGTATGACCTGTAGCGCCGTCTTGTTGGAACCAAAGATCGTCCACATCAACATCAGGCACGAAAAAGTCTTTAATCATGGCTCTATAGCGTTCCCCATTGACTGTAACAGTATGGCCGGCTTCATATTTGAAGAAATATGGACCAATGATTCCCTCTGCCCATAGAGCACACCAAACAGTGACTTTTTGAGGATGTAACGGCGTCACAACAATGTTTATTATCGTAACTCCAAATGCGAGAATTATGCTTAGTAACGTACCCATTCAACCAAAAGTGAGCTTCATCGCTGAACAAAATTTTCTTGTGAGAATCGGGATCGGTAGCCATCTCGTTTTCACCGAACGTACGACGCGCTTTATGGACGTTCGGCTTCAATTCTGTAAACCAAACTGAGCATAAATCAAGTGACATCTGTCAAAAAGACCAACTCCGAAAAAAGTATTGCCAGATTGAAAAACACACGTCTAAAAAGAACACCCTATACTCGTACTTTAGGATTTAAGGCTTTAATGATTTGTTTTGTGTTTAGCCTCATGAGTGGTGACATAAAAAGTAGTGTTTTGCTCAGAATTCTCAACTTTAAGGCTCCTTGCAGAAGAACAAGGAATTTCAATCCAGTGTATCTCCATCCTTGTAATCGAAACTATTTAGATTTTGCGCCGTTTCGTAGTGCGTGTTATGATTTCAATTTCGGAGCTGATTTGTTTGAATTAATCCAAATCCAAACATATGTTCAAATGACTTCTTCCTTCAAGCCTCTTTGGATATCTGTTTAATACCCTTCCTAAATGGCTATCAGGCCTTTGTGGCTTAGCGAAACTGTTAGGTTAGGGAGGTGGTGTTAGTGAGTAAAAATATCACACTCTTGGGTGGTAAGTACCAGAGACCACAGAGACGCGACACTTAAGCGACTCTCGTTTTGCGCACACTTACACATGCGCAAAACTGTAGTAGTGTGGCTGATTTTCTTCAGAACCAATGATAAACAAACCTATACAGATTGCCAACGAATAATAAATAAATACATTTTTTTTAAGCGTCAGAAAATTTGTCGTTTAAGTGTCGCTTCTCTGTGTTCTCTGGTACGTAGCCCCTTGTGTCTTTTTTGGAGATTTCTCCTCCCTCCGGAAAAAATTCGGTGTTTGTAGTAACAGAAGGAAACAGGCAACTGTAGGAAGGAAAACATTTTCTTAAATTTCTTTCCAAAAATATTTTTTTTATTTATTTTTTATTTAAGTTACTACTAAAAAATTAGCTAAAAAATTAATTCTGTTATAAATCCCTGGTATCAGATAATAATTTTCAGGACAATAATTTCCGACTGGGATGCTCTCTGTATTGTCTTTTACATTTACGATGAGGAACATCTCCGCTGCTACCTCATTATAACGCTCTGGTATAAATGGGAATTATATTTGACATTAAGTTAGTTAAATTACATGAATGTCTAGATATGTTTTTTATGAACGCTATCTTACATCACTTAAAATGGTCTTGTTTCAGCTTTACGCTATATCGGAGATATCACTAAAGAGTGAAACGATCAACTGGCTGGGGAAGCTGCCATGTCAGCGTTTGCATTTCAATAAAGTTGACAAATTTGCTCAACTTAAGCTGAACCTTTTTTAATTTATGGCATTATAAGCGGAGATTAAATTGAAATCTTCAAAAATAAATTTATGCAAATTATATTTTCAAAATGACATAATCACAGCGTTCACGATGGCCAAGAAAACTTTCAGTTTCGTTTGCAGCAAATTTTGTGAATGAGATTAGATAACCTGGCGTCGAAGCAGCAAATTGTCAACGTAAAATTATGCGAAACTAGTGAAGTTAGCATACAAAAACTTAGTGAAGTTAATTGCGAATTCAATATTAAAATAAACAAAATTTCTCATGCCCCCAAACCACTTTAATGTGTGCGAGTGTACCTTCCTGCCCTGCCAAGCGTCTTTTTTTTTTTTTTTTTTTTTTTTTAATATCCAAATATTTTATTGCAATCTGTTACATTCAATCACATTCAGCAATATTTAATAACTTAAGACTAATTTTTGTATTTACTGTCTTTTATGGACTACACCCAGTGGTGCAGCCATTGCCTATTAGCACAGGAGATCTGTTGTGGATTTTCTCTTCAGTCGGATGAAAGTGAAGGGGTTGGAAGTGAGTTCCGATATCAGTGGATTTGGGTGGACTAGGAGTCTCAGATTGTGCGAAGTAGAGAGCTTTTTTATTTCTTGAGCGACTGTAGGAACTTTGAGGTCACGATGGATTTGGTTGTTTGTGACATAATAGGGCGCGTTTACAATCATTCTTAGGGTCTTTGATTGGAATCTTTGAAGTATTTCAACATTGGAAGTTGCCGCAGTGCCCCACAGCTGAATACCGTATGTCCAAACTGGTTTTAAAATTGCTGAGTACAAGAGCAATTTGCTATCGATTGAGACTTTGGAGTTTCGATTCAAGAGCCAGTGTAGATTTCTGAGCTTTATACCGAGTGATTTTCGTTTTGTAAATATATGTGTTTTCCAAGTTAATCCTCTAGTGAAGTTAGCATACAAAAACTTAGTGAAGTTAATTGCGAATTCAATATTAAAATAAACAAAATTTCTCATGCCCCCAAACCACTTTAATGTGTGCGAGTGTACCTTCCTGCCCTACCAAGCGTCTTTTCACCCACTTTGTGTTGGGGCCTGGCTTTTCATCGGCACATGTGTTACTAATTTGAGCCACTTGAATCCACAGAAAACTTTAAATTGTGCAATTACGCCGATTGTGAGCTACAAATGCTGACGTACGCTGCGCGCCGCCCATTTCGTACATTCACATCAACATTTTTACCCAGTTGGTGTTGGTGTTGTTGTTGTTGTTGTTGTTGTTTGTGTTGTTGTTATTGATGGTGCCGCTGCTGTTGTGATTTTCTGTAACGCCTCGGCAAAATTTCTGTGGTTAGTGCTTTCTGTGTTTCGCTGCTATTGACGCAGCCGATCAAGTGAAATTGTTTGATAAATTACGTATGATTATTGTTTGTAGTCGAAAGTGTTGCATCAGGCAAAAGGCAATGCCAGTAGGCAATTTGCTATAATGCCTTTTATGCCGATTGTGTTCATTTCTTGCGCCAAGTTCAACATGCCCGGGGACCATCTGTGTTCAGATAACGGCCGCAGAGAGACTTGAAGCACACAGCACTTGCGTTTGAGTATGTTTCATGGTAAATTTGTGGTAAATCAACACATTACACGTTTAATCAATACTTTGGTGAATCGGATAAAAACGTAATTGAAATTGCACATCAAAGATTTCTCCAAAAACAATTAAATTTATTTGGTTATACACTAAAAATGATTTAAACTCATCAAATGAGAAACGGCTCT